>JAECWO010000031.1:5000000-7500000 GCA_018150735.1 Drosophila sp. 14030-0761.01
ATAGAAGTATAATTAATATTGAAATTCCTCACTTTAATCAGTTATTAAAGTCAAAGCGATGAGCGTTATGTCGCAAAAGTTAATGAAATTTTATCGGTTAACATGTTTGGTTTCCCCCCCCTCGAACGAACCAATAGTGTGGTCCACCCTGTGTTATGTCTGGCCCCTCGCCCCCAAATTGACGTTTGCCCAACCCAAGCCAAAAGTCAACCGACCAACCACAGTTTTCCAAACAATTACAGGCAAATTGCGTTGAAATGAAATTTTCAATGTTTCGATTTTTTTGTTCTTTCGTTTTGTTACTTTTCCGCTTTGCCCAAAAAAATTTCATTACAATTCTGTCAGAGGCCAAAAAAAGAGGCAACAAAAAAAAGAGGAGAAAAACGAGGCAACAAATACGACGCACAAAAGTATGCAACGTCAAAAAGAGGCAACAACTGCAGTTCAGACAAAGATTAAATGAATGCTAAACTGGCAAAAAGGAACAACCAAAACCAATAGAGTGCGTTTAAATGCGACTTAGAGAATACCCTGTAACAAGTTGGAATCCTTTTTAGATCTGTAAGCTGTTTAATGTGAAGGAACTGGGATTATTTATATCATTGGTAGTTGTGAGACATTTTTACAAACCAGTTGAAACTATTAATCAGGGGGAGTCCTGCAAATTTCTTATACACAGTTTTCCTAGGTTTTATTTCTCTATTTAAGCTCAAGTCTATCCAATACGAATCATTCAGCTTTCAACTTCTAGGAGCCATCTATGCAACGTTCAATTCCCACCATCTTTAAGCTTCTTAAGTAGGCTTTATAATACTAGTATTTTTTGATACCCTTATAAGTTTTAGATTCTTTTATGTTGCAAATTGCCAGAAACGGCTTTCATTAGGGAATATTTGGGAGCAGTTCTTAGAAAATTGTTAACACTTAAAACAATGGAGGAAAATATTTCTAAAAATTTTTTCTAGAGTGATCCTGTGAGTTTAACCTGTGTATGAAAAGGTGAATAAATGCCCCATCGTTTTTTTTTTGGCAGTCTTAAGTGTTAGGTGGTAAAGTTTAAATAGGTGATATATACAGAATACGTTTAGGATATTCTCTTGATTAGTTGTAGTGCTGGTATTAAGTATTGTTCATTAATATAACTAAGTTTGCATTATGCAAGCTCCCAATAAATTGCCCAAAGAAGTTATATAGTGAAAATTGTAAGATGTTCATGTAAATAATTTAATAATCAACAATTACACAACTCTGGTTCAATAAGTTTCATCTAGTTTTCCTAGATCTAGCAGTTTTTAAGTTAGGAAAGCAGTTTGTCTGGTTGTTGAATAATATAATATGAAAAATATATAAGTATATCTAAAAGTATATCTAATATGTAGTTTCAGTTGTCTGGTTGATGAATAATATAATGTAAAAAATATATAAGTATATCTAAAATAAAGAAAACGTGGTTTGCTAGAGAAGTATTCATGGTTTGACTGTTGAAAATACTTTTGTTGGAGAATAAATCTATTCCTTAATTAAAGGCAAATGGCTTCTCACATTAATATACCTCAAAATAAAGCCATTTACCCTATAAAAATGGAGTCAAATTGTGCCCCTTACTCTTTGACTTACCCAGCACCCCAACGCCAACCTTCCCCATTCAACCCCCCACCCCACTCCATCCATCCACACATCGTCTGCATATGTATGTGCTAATCTCTGGGCGTTGATTTTGGTTTCTTTTTTTTTTTTTTGAGTCAGTTTTTTGGTTTTGTTGCAGCTTTTAGGCGCAAACGTTTATTGCATTTAGTTTTCATTTTCTCGTTGCCCGAAAAAGTCAAACAAAGACCGTAACGAGAAATTGCACTTGCCAGCCCCCCAATGGGATGAGGGAGTGGGTTAGAGGGTAAGGTGGTGGATGGGAGATGGGGGGATCTCTAGTTATTTGCACATGCTGGGCAAAATTTAAGCGCTTTTAAACACAATTGTTATAAATAAACAAAACAAAACCGAATAAAAAATGTAACAAATTTCATTTTTGCAACGTTTTTGTTTGAGTTAAAATTGTATGCAAGTTTTTATATGTATGTATGTAGGAATTTATATATTTTTTTGGGGGGCCTAGGCAAATAAGGAAATTTACAGCACTTATGCAAACTCACACACACACACACGCCCCTCTTCACACAGACACAGACAGTGGCAATTGAATGCAATTTTGCCTGAGATATTAAAAAATTTTTTCTCCGCTTCTTTTTTTCCTCTCATTTTTTTTTTTTTGTTTTTTTGTTGGTGCCAATTGTGTGTTACATTTCCGTGGCAGAGGTTAAGAGGATGAGCAGCAGAGAGGGGTGGGAAGGGGGGCTGGTGGTTTTTGAGATATGCACTTTTTATTTTATTACGCGCCTACATTATGAGATACCGAAGCAACAATAACAAATGGAAACCGTTTTTAATGAAATTTTTGAACAAGTTTCCAACAGACTACAAGTGAGAGAGAGAGGAGTGAAGAGAGAGGGGAGAGAGAGGAGAATGGGTGCCAATATTTCTTTGCCTGCTTGATGAGCCTTTCATTTCCGTATCATTCCGAATGATTTCTCAATTGTTTCATTTGCCAATCTAGAACAAAAGGGCGAGAAATCTCCACACTCACTCACATCGTATGTGAGATTTATCTTTTTTTGGTTTTTCTTTTAAGATTTCCTACTATAGTATTTTTGGTTTTTGTCGTTGTCGGTTTTCGGGGCACGCTTTTCACACACAGTGTACAACAAAAGGTGTGTGATTACAATTGTTGTTTGGCTTGGCCCAGACACGCCCACACACACATATGTATGTATGGTCTATAAGCAGAAGGAGTTCATACAACGATCAAGCGCCTTATTGTCCTGCACTCTTAGAGTCCTTTTCTTTTTTTTTTTTTGTTTTTTTTGGGCCACTTGGCTGTTATTTGTTGTTTGTTTGGCTACAGTTTTGCATATATGTGAATTTCTCTTTTGTCCACCTTCTGTTTTCTTCATCTCCTGGGCCATTGTTTGCCATTTTTATGTAATTCAAGTGCACAGCAAAAGATGTGTGAGAGATGAGATGAGAGTGTGTGAGTGTGTGTGTTTTCCAATGAATTCCACACACGCATCCTTGTTCCTGTTTCCCCTCTGATGAGCACAAAAGGTGACAGAAGCTGTGCCGCATAATTATCTAGAAAATTGTTTCACATATTCTTTTTCTTTTCTTGTCGGCAAAAAGACTTTCAAGTGGCTTCTTATCGCAAGGAGCTAAAGGATAATGCCTTAGCATATGCATACCACGAAACGATATCAATCTGAGGAAGCAAAATAAGAAGTGTGCTAGTAAGTATTTTGATATATCTCTGATATATCTAACCATCAATTCTGTATTCTTCTGGTATTTGTTCTCCTTCTCAACAGCCTCCGGGCTTAATATAAACGTTTCAATATATTTTCTCTATAAAAGAGAGAGAGAGAGAGAGACCGAGGGGGGGAGGAAAAATTCCATGATACGAAACTTCAGTTGGGTAGATTTATATATGCGGTTACTCCAGACGGAAGGAAGGCTTCATTTATGGTGTCCTCGCATCCACCCTTATGTCCTGGTCACTGTTGGCATATTAAATTATGAAACTAAATGTCAAACAAGCCCAAGCCTTGACGCATGTTTGACTAGGCAAAGGATATTGAATAATTTTCTGTGCGGGCAACCTCAACTTTAGCCAAAGTTGCTTATTTGTTGTCACATATTACACATTTTGGGAAGCCCAAGTTCACTTTTGTGAAAAACTATGTATATACAGGGTGTCCTTTTGCCAAGGACTTGTTAATTACAAAAATCAATTTCATCAAAAAATTGTTCATGTCAGCAACAGCAGGAAAGGGTATCAAAATCGAAAATTAAATACCCCCAAAAGGCATACAAAAGTATCGCATCTCTCTCTCTCTCTCTCTCTATCTATCTCTCTCCCTGTCTCATCTTCAACGCAGTTTCAGATCCGCCATTCCGTAAAGGGAAGAACATCCGGCAGACAATGCCAGGCAGCAGAGGACGAGGGGGGGGCCAGAAGGCAGACTGCAAGTAGACAAAAACTTGTTAGTTGGATTACTTAAGGGAAAAGGAAGGGGGTGGAGTGAGGTGGGGCAAAAGAGAGTCAACACACACACACACACACCCACACCCCTTGGTGAAATTCGTTTATTACTTTGATATATTAGATTTAATGGTTAAGAAAAATGTTGCCTTCAACTACTCCAACTACCAATCTTACCAGCCCAACCCTCACACCACACTACAATTCACCTCACCTCACTCAACTAACCTCCCACACAACACATTGCGTTGTTGTTGGTGTTGTTGTCGTCGTTGCAGTTAACCTTATTAAAAGGTGAACACAGTCATGGCACCGTAGAGAGAGAGAGAGAGAGAATTGCCACAATGTGTTTACACGCAGCTAAAAGGAGTGGGTGAGAAGTGGAGAAGGGTGGGTGGGGGCAGGACGAGCTGGAGCTGGGATAACACGATAATGACCTCGTTGGTTTGAGTTGCTCTCTCTCTCTCTCTCTCTAGCGTTGTGTGTGCATGAGTGTGAAAGGTCGAAATTAACCAATAAGCTTTCACCTCAGCTGCGCATGTCTTTCACCACACACAGACAGACAAAGAGAAAGCGTGCAAGAGAGCAAGAGAGCAGGAGAGAGAGCGCGTTTAAGAAACGTTTACTGAGAGCAGCACCCCCCACATACCCCCTCACTCCCCCCGCAAACGTTAACCCCTCCAATTGCTGGGCTAATTTAGAAATTACAATGAAGTGCAAGTCAGCCTTCAATGAGTTTGAATTTGAGTTTGATTCAATTTGTCATTTCACACTTGGCCTAAATGGCTTTTAAGTTGTCAATTTCGAGTGGTAGCAAAGTAGACCAGCAAAAGAGTGGGAGAGAGAGAGAAGAGAGAAGCATAGAGAAGACAACAATCAAGTGGAATGCTCTCAAGCAAATTAATTGCAACTAGACAAATTATTATGGAACAAAAGGATTCGGAAGTTCAATTAGTTACTGCAATATTTAAACGAAATTAACAAATGGAAACGGAATGATATAATTGATATTATTATCTATCAATATAACATCTTAACATTATAATTTATGAACGATTTTCGAGACTTGGGCTTATACAATTTTATTTTAAAACTTTGTAAAGGACAAACTAAGGACATATTGGGATAGGAAGAAAAACAGAACGTAAAACAGGAGATTGATGTTTTTTTTTTCAATAAAGATAAATGAAGTCTCATTAATTAAAAGGATATTTCGTTTTTGTACATATATGAAAGATATTCAAACAAATCAGAGCAGAATATTCTCACATTCTCATAATTTTTAAAGCACTTTCTCTATATCCTCACATAATAATAAATATGTTTTTGAAAAACGATTGATTTCTCTAGAAAAAGTGTTATATGAACTCAAAATAGCTCAATAGTTAGAAGAAGAATTAAACGTAAGACTATAAAGGATATAATACAGTAATTAAAATAAAGAAAGTAAATACCATTGTAAGAAGTAAATAAAATAAGAAAGTAAATACCATTACCTAAAACCTAAAAAATACAATTAAAAATTGGAAACTAATATCTAAATTAAATGAGTGTTTAGAAAATTGGAATCTCAATGCTTATTAATACTTATTAATTTTAGATTTTAGTTCCAATTTTCAATTAAACCATTAAAAAACCAATACTGAAATCTGTGGATAAAACAAGAATTGAAGAGTAAATTTTAAATAATTAAGATATAAGAAATAAACTTGAGCAAATCGAGGAAAGGTGACAACTGAAAATGAGGATCACTAAACTTTTTGAATATTTAGAAATAAGAACCAAATTTATTTTTCCTTCAGGCTTTTTGGCAAGACTTTTAAGTTCTAATAATTCTAAAAATAATAATAATTATGAATTGAAATTAAAATAAAATAGATAAGTAAAATAAATTATATAAGATGAACAATTACAAACAATATAAAGATCAAATAATTAAGTAAAATTAGGTAAAAATTAGTTACCAAAAATCAGAGATAAGAATACCAACAAGGTGATTAAGAAAATAAAGAGACTCCGACCATAAATTGATAAAAACTGATGTAAATCGATCGGGAATAAATCCATATGAAAATTGGTTCAATCCGTGTGGCAATTAGCCCGAAGATCGTAATTTGTTTTGGCTGGGCTAAGTGCCCGTGATCGGTGATAGATCGATGACGATGCATAAATTTTTATGGATGAGCGACAGGCATCCCACTTTTTGATCATAGATTAGACGGGGCAGAGATCTGGGCAGGTACAGGGAAACGAACCGAATTCCGCCTTGCTCAAGAGTCTTCTCCTTCAGGCCGAGGAGCTCTAAATTAAACGAACATGCAATCGGATTGAATGAATGAAATCTGCATAAGGAACGCATCCTATGAAAATATGATTAGGCGCTAATGCGTTGTGCTGCGATCTTAATCCTCAGTTGTTGGCTCAGTGGTTGGTCCTTTTTATTTATGGTGATGTGGTGTGGTGTGGTGTGTGGCGTCACACATCTGGCATATTAATGAGTTTGGTCAACGCATTTTTGTCGAGTGTACTTGTTCGGACTTCTTGGGAAATTACGTGTATTTTTCGGCTTGGCTTTGTTTTGGGTTCAGATCAGATCAGATCACAAAGGAATTGTGTAAGTTTTTACATGTAAATTATACAAAAGTGAGACAAAAGAACGGCGTTATAGACTCAGACACGACGACTTAGAAACTAGAATACACTATTTTAGCCGCCCTTTGTCTAGAGAAGAGTGTTAAGTTATGCAACCTTTGAGTCTCTCGAACATAGACATAGGAATATAGAGACTAAATCGGCTGCCACCCAACCTACAGGTGGTATGTGAGTGCCTACTGTACTTTCGATTCTCAATCCATGGAGATCAGGTTTAATCAATGAATTTAGGCCAGGTAGAAATCCAGACTTACTCCTTTGCTCGAACCTTTCCTAAGTAAAGGGATTCATTGAGCATTTCGCGTGGATTGAATCAATGAATCTTCGGTAGATCATAAAATTCCAATACTCTTTCGTCCTTCAAGGTGGGAAAACGGAAATGGAAATGGCTGCCTAGAGGTCAGGTAGGAACTAACCTGTTTTGTGATTTGTTGAGGCCATCTATTAGGAGAGAAGAGCAGTAGAGAAAGGGGAGGAACAGAACCAGAGAGAGAGAGAGCAGAGAGAGGGATGGAAAAGAATTTAAATTAAAGTTTTTCATACTCAAATTTGATTGTCTAATGTTAAACTAAAACTAATTTTGTGAATTAAAACAACATTGTAAAAAGGGAACAACAAATCACCAAGAGGAGGAAGAGAGTGAGTTCCAGAGAGACAGCCAGAGAGAGAGAGAGAGAGAGTCATAGTAACACCCCTTATGCTACCTGCACTCACTCACACACACACACACACACACGCACACAGTCAGTTAGACAAACCAACCCCTCGAAGCAAGAGCGAAAGCGAGATAGCAGACACATTCGGCTCGAGGATATCCAAGGGCGAAACGATAGGGAAAACTGGTGAGTGAGCCTCGCCCATTTCACTTGCCACACATATAACAACCAGGCTCAATACCCAAACTGGCTCAGTCGGTGGTTGTTGATCGTAACGAGCGTCACGTCCTCGTTCTCGCTATCGTTTCTTATTACCGTTATTACCGTTATTCACGTTCGTCTTCATTGTCGTGTCGTGTCGTGTCAGTTCAGTCAACCAAAGTGCTGCTCAAATATTTAAACAATATTTAAACAAATTAATTAAAAAACAGTTTTCTCCCCCTCTCCCCATTAATTGTGCATTAATATTATTGTAAACGATTGTCTGTGTGTGCGTGTGTGTGAGAGAGAGTGCTAGTTAACCAGTTCATTAGATCTAAGGCTGGTCAAGCTATGATGACCACAACAACAACACAGCATCACCATAATCAACATCCAATCATGCCACCAGCTATGCGTCCAGTACAAGAGAGTCCCGTCTCAAGGCCCAGAGCCGTCTATAGCATCGATCAGATATTGGGAAATCAAACGAAACGAAGTGGTAAGTCAAAATTTTGGGGTCATTAAAATAAATTACCCCAAATTAGAAATTAAAAATTTGTAAGAAAATGTTTTTTTTTTAAATTGTAAATTTAAATTTGCCGTCGGCGATCATAATTATTTGGGGTAAAAAGAGAGATCAATTGGGAAAATTGATTGTTATTATAATATTCTGAATAAATATTAAACTGTTACTTTAGATTTTAAATTAAATTATTATTATATTATTATCTTTATTATAATGCTCAGAATATTCAAAAAATGGGATCTTCATTATTTGAAGATTATTAAAATTCTTAAAATCATTTTATTTAAAACCTAAAGTAACAATTTAGGGAGCGCAATATTAAGAAAACGAATTTTAAGAACCGAAAAATAAAAATTTGAAATTTAATTTAAAATCTAAATTGAATAATTTCAATTAAAACATTTATAATATGATCTCTGAGAATAAAATAAAATTTGAGGAATCGAAAGGACAAAAGTTTTCTATAAGAAGTAATAAAGATCTGTCTAAAAATAAACCGAAGCGGTATGAAATAAAATAGAATTGCGGTTAAAAAACGAATGTTCATAAATCTGAAACCATTGATCTTGAAATTGGAACAGCAATTCGAATTATGGATTTTTCTGTTAACGATTTTTTATGTCCACTTTATAAAGATAGTCAAAATTTCTTCTAAAAATTTTTAATTTAATTTTGAAGTACAAAAATGGGCTGTTAGATCGATGAAGGGGTGGATGATCTATTCTTCTTCGTTTCGTTCTTTTGGTGCTCAGTGTAAAAGTTTCAAACATTTACAGAAAATCACAAAAAGAACTTTTTGAAAAATAATTTTCCACGCTACACTAAGGATAGGGGATACTAAGTACTCCTTTTCTTAATTTATTAACTCACAAAACTTCATGAAAACATTTCGCAAGTTACAAATTGATTACATTTCAATATTAATGAATTTTCTAAAAATGTTTCATTATAAAATCCCAGATAGTAGAAACACTGTCTAAACATGTGTTCAGACATGATAAGTTTTCTTTTTATCGTTTACCTCAAAAACCACTTCAAAGGTCCTTGACAAAACAAGTAACAAACATTTTACCTAGACCATGCCCCCACCCTCCTGATGCCCAAACAATTCCCCCCAAATACCCGCAGCATATGCAAATTTTTTGGACCAAATAGTTAGTTAGCCGTGACAAGCCAAACGAGACAGCATCATCACAATGGGTGGTAGTGTGATATATACTCTTGCTAGGGGGCGTGGCCGATAGCACCCAAGAGAGGTCTCTGCTTGTTAGTCAGAAATAAAAAGTATATCAAAACATATATACATATATATATCAACTCACGACAACGAGAAGCATTTGCGTCATTAGACCCATAATTAGATTGCAGATGGAACCTCTAAAATGGGCACCCATCTCAACCTCAAACCGAAAGGTTACAATTTGGTGACAACGTGCAAAGCACGGCAGGACATTTGTGCCCAGGATACGTACATGTATCGCGCATCGAGCATCGCGGGTAATTTGATGCTAGGGAAAATTACCTTTTGCGCCACACCACACCAGAATTGTTACGAAATACGATAAGGATAACAAAAGCTGAGGATGGAAAAATGGAAAATGTCCTGCTGGGCGAACGTACGTATGCGTATCCTTGTAAGCATTGTGAATTTTATTAATTTGAGGTTCATTAAATTTTGATTACATGCTTCGCAGTGAGAAAAGGGGATTAATGAATTCTCAAACTATGAAAGTAACCGTTAAGGATAAAAAAAAAACTTTAAATGGAATATATATATATGTATACAATTATTTGTGTATTGATTGCCAAATCAATTTGCGTGCCACTCGAAATGTGAAACGTTTCAAGCTTTAAGTATTTTTTTTTTTCGATTTTCTTTACCTCTTTCGTCGAGAGAATTCAGGGGGTTAAATTCAGGATATTACTACTTGAGTTACAATTGAATGAATTTTGCAATTTCACGCAGCTGGCTTTTTAGCTTTTTGGCTTTTCGAACTTTAAACTTATCAAACTCTTGAACTTTTCTCTCTCTCCCTCTCTCTTTCTGTAGATACGCCGAGTGAAGTAATGATTACACATTCCCATCATGCCCATCATATCCATCATCTGCACCAGCAACAGCAGCAACAACAGCAGCAGGTACATCAGCAACATCAACAGCAGCAGCAGCAGCAGCAACATCTTTTGCACCAGCAGCAACAGCAACAACAATTGCAGGCCAAGCGGGAGGATTCACCAACGAATACAGAGGAAGGCGGCTTGGATGTTGATAATGATGATGACTTATCCTCCAGTCTGAACAATGGTCATGATCTCAATGATATGGAGCGACCGCGCAAAGTTCGTAGGTGAGTTGAGTGCTTCGAAAATCCGCTTAAACTTGGACAATAAGATGAAATCAGATTTACCCTATTGTTGGGCTATTAAAAAACAACATTATCTAATAAGCCGTCTCTGGGTTCTCTCTCTCTCGTTTTCGCATTTCGTTAGATCTCGCACAACATTTACAACATTTCAATTGCATCAATTGGAGCGAGCCTTCGAGAAGACACAATATCCCGATGTTTTCACAAGGGAGGATCTGGCCATGCGTTTGGATTTGAGTGAAGCACGCGTGCAGGTAAAAACTAATTCGAAATTGAAATCGAAATTAGACGGCGAAATGTTTATTGTATTGCAGTTGTTTAATTAGCTCCAACAAAATTCTCGCTGCCATAATCAGTTGAACCCAATCTCAATTTGTAGAATTTAAAACACTTAAGACCCACTTTGTGTATAAACAAGCTTAGAGATCTAGTTAGCCAGGAGGGTTGGTTCTCCTGTTTCTCCCTTGTTTCTCGCATTTAAGGGTGGCACAAGGACATTAGATATTGTGATTTTCCAAATGATTAAATTGGTCTCGCTTGGCTCACATGGTGTTGGTATTTTTATTAACTCAACTTTTGGGTAAACAATTAAAGTGGCTTTGGGTGCGCAGGACACGCGGCACATACACACACACACACACACACACGTCTGCACATGTAATTAGGGTGTCCTTGCGCAATTTGATTTCAGTTTCAAAATGCTTTCAAACACTTCACTTTTGATTGAGCAGCGATTTTGCTTGTTGACAGGGAAGAAAAAAATACAAAAGGACCGAAAAAAAAAAAAAAATACCGAAAAATGTAAAACAACTTGACCTAAGCGCACTTCGTTCATCGCTTCTCATACTAGGGGATTACACACACACACACACGCACACACACGGAGCAGGGATTGGAAATGGCTGTGGGACTAGGTTTCTGCATACAAATTGTCCGTTTCACGGTTCTTCATGTATCTGTTGGCAGATTAAGCGTAATTGGTCATTGATTCGCATATATGTATGTATGTATCTCGTCTCGCATGTAACAGATTTTCAGTTTGAGTTTCTTTTTTTTCTCGCCGGTCATGAGTAGATAGAAAAAGTATCTGTATCTTTATCCCCCCGCTTGTTGTTGTTTATTTCGTTTGTTTTTCTGTTTTTTTCTGTGGGGTTGATGAGTGGGCAATTATTTTGGGATTTGTTACATGCGCAAAAAAAAAAAAGGAAAGGAGTAAGCAATGGAATTAACTTGGGGTTTAGTCATATTTATTTGGCGGGCACTTTGTGAAAGATTTTAAATATTTTATAGAACAGAAAAATAGAGTGAAATAGAAATGGAGATAGGAATACAGATCGAACATTTAACTGTTAGTTCAAATCTATAATTTGTACTATATTGAATTGAAATTGTGGTAGTCGAAAATATTTAGAAATTCTATTCAAAAGATTTTTAGTTTGTTAAATATTTTGGGACATTTTTTAACACTTTTTCGTACATTTTAGGAAAATATTTAAAATATTTCGCTGCCAGATAAATAAAATATTGCTTACCATAAAAAGTTCCAAACTGAATTAAAACTCCCTAAGTGAATGAGTATTATCAGTATTCATTTAACATTTTTCGGTGACACAGTCAAAATGGTATTATATGTATTAACAAATGGATTTTGCTTTCCTCTTTAGCTTTGCACTTAAAACTTATGTAAGAAATTCTAGAAAATTCATATTGCTAATTTATTGGAGCAAGTTTCTTGGAATTGTTTTAATATACATATGTATGCATATCCTTCAAATAGAACAAAAAGTGTGTAGCATAAAGATTTAATTGAGGAAAAATGGGTAAATTGCTTTGTCTTTGATAAATTTCGTTCACAACAGACTTTTCTTGGTATTTAATTTAGGATAAAAAAATGATCTGTTGTGAAATTTCATTTCAAATAATTTGTGATCCATTTGAAATAGAGCAAACGTGAATAAGCAATTTTTAGGTAAATGGTTGACTTCAAAAATTATAAAAACAATCAAAAGATTATAAAAACTTTTACAATTATTTATGCAAAATATTTAAAAGGTGATCAAATACTGCATTTTTGGGCTCTTGATTATCTCTAAAGCCTTCTAGGCATGATAAACGAACAGTTTCCATAAAATATCATTACGAAAATAATTTTAAGAAATTTTCTCAAGTTTTTTGATTATCTCTAAAGCCTTCTAGGCATGATAAATGAAAAGTTTCTATAAAATATCTTTACAAAAACAATTTTAAGAAATTTTCTCAAGTGTTTTCTCACATTTTCTAAGCATTTCAAGCTTAATACCAAATTATTTTGAGCACTTTATGATCAGAGTTTTCAATTTCATACGTTTACCCTTAGCTTGAGTCTCTTGAAGTTCTGTTTCTGTGGTTTTTTTACCATCAATTAGAGCGAAATCCATTGTCCTTGTTCTCAGTCGCCTGTTTGGACACATTTTTGCATGGCATTTTGATCGCACATGTGTGATAAATGCTGAACGGATATCCGTAATTCAACTTTTACTGCCTCGATGATTATGTAAAAAGTTGTCCACAATATAATTGGTCTGCCTACTAACAATTAAAAATCACACACACACACACACACATTGAGGGTAGTCTGCAGATGAGGATGGGGGGAAAGGGCTGGAGCGGGTGCTAAACAGACACAGGACAATAATTGGCAGCAATTATAGCAAGGAAATCGTTGCTAATTTACTACTCGCTCGGCTAAACACATTGTTGCAAAATGCCTCATCATCATCATCATGGGTGGAGATGGAATGGAGATTCGAATGCAAAATACAGGGTGCTTATAATTGCACAACTCTTTAGGCTGTCAGCTGTCAAGTGATTTCAATTTACAAACAATTAATTTTCTTAATATAGACCAAGACTTGGTCTCTCTCTTTCTCTCTCTATATTGGGCCTCCATCTTAGCCAGTGTCAGTTGGTTAGGGCTGGGGGATGAAGAGGGGGGAAGCTAACTTCCGATTGGATGCCATTGTATTCGGACTTCTCTGTCTCTGTCTCTCTCTCTCGCTTTTGATAGATTTTTTGGTCGAAAAGACATTGAACATATATACGCAAAATTTGCATACTCAATCTGAAACTTTTGTGTGAATTTTCTCACCTTTTGCTGCAGGTCTGGTTCCAGAATCGTCGAGCGAAATGGCGAAAACGTGAGAAGTTTATGAATCAGGATAAGGCCGGTTACCTTCTGCCCGACCAAGGTAAGCGACAGATACACACAACATGCAACATCCAACATATATGCAACATAATTAGAAATTATGTGTTGGCCACGTGTTGTTCAATGCGGAATTTGGTTAGACGACGCCCCTCTAATTAACATTTTCTCGTTTCTCTTAGGTCTGCCCGAGTTTCCGTTGGGCATTCCCCTGCCACCCCATGCGATTCCAGGACATCCGGCTGCTGGTCTACCCACCGAATTCTGGCCACCACATTTTGCCTTGCATCAGCATTTCAATCCGGCTGGCCTCTTGCCCCAACAATTGATGACACCGCACTACAAGTTGCCCAATTTCCATACGCTTCTCTCCCAGTACATGGGTCTGAGTAATCTCAATGGGATCTTTGGTGCTGGAGCTGCTGCTGCAGCTGCTCAAGCAGCCGCCGCTGCCGGTGGCTATCCGCAGAATCTCTCCCTGCATTCCAGTTCGTCGACCGCTCAGGTTAGTCCGCCATGCAGCAATAGCAGTCCCAGGGAGAGTCCCAATACGCTTGTGCCTCATCCGCATCCATCGACGCCCACATCAACGAGTGCTGCTGGCATCACTCTGATCTCCACCACGGCCCAATCCCCGTGCAGTCCTCTGATGGGCAGTGCAGCCGGTGGCAGCAGTAGCAATGCCTCCACTCCCGTCTCCGTGGTGACCAAGAGTGATGATTGAGAAGTATCCGCAAGTAACGACAATTGAGAATCAAATTTGTGATGATAGGCTAGAGATCCATGGATCGATCTCTATCTGTATCTGTATAAAATGTATTATATAATATCTAATATAATTAGCATTAGCTTTAGCTTATGGCCAAAACGAAGTTAGTCTTATGCGAATCTAAATTGGAGTCTACATGCATGTATATATAAGTATATAAAGTATATATATGAAATATGTTTAGCAAGTGTCAAAAATAAATTAAGTAAAATTATATAGAAATAAATGAATGAACAAAGAAAATCCATCTCGACTTGTATTTCATTTTGAACAAGAATTAAATGAATTTTAATATGGGTAAAGTTTTTCAGCCAAATTCTAAACATGGGGGAATAGGACACGATTTATTTTGAATAATTTGGTTCTATTAAAATTTGGTTTCTTTTTTCACGAAGATTCTTCTATGAGCCTCAAATAAAGTGAGTTTTATCTAGTCCTAGGGAAGAAAAGTAACTAAGGAGTATAGAAACTTAACCCAAAATCAATTTATCATGATGGGTTTTGGGATTTTTAGTTGGAATCAATCAACAAGTTTTAAAACTGTTTTAAAGAATTATTTGTAATACAAAATTATTAATTTCACCTGTAAATAATTCAATAATAATTCAGGTGAAATTAATAATTTTGTATTACAAATAATGTGGGTAGCTTCTTAAAGAATCAACAAGTTTCGAAACTTTGGTACATTTTGAAAGAATTGTGAATTATTTACACGTGGAATTAATAATTTTGTGTTACAAATAATGTGGGCCTCTTTTAAAAGAACAAGTTAAGATGAAAACCTAAGTTTTTTCTGCCAAAATTGAATCTTCTATTTCGAGAAAAATTCGAAATAAACACCTTTAATTCATTTGAATTTAAAGTTTAATAATTTCAATACCTATTTTGATGTTTTAAAACGATTTATTTTAATTAAAAAACTAATGTTCTACAGCCAAAATGAAGTAAAAATTTGTATCTACAACCTATACAATGATCATGATGGTTTGAGGAGTTTAAGCTGACAATCTGAAATTATATACCGACGTCCAAACTAGTCGATTTCGAGATAGTTCCCTGTTAGATCGTGATACAAAAATATACACTGGAATGCAGATCGTTTGCCCAACGGATATTTAAAAAAAAATGTGTAGAACTAAATCTTACTATACACAAAATAAACGCCAGTTGAAAATAAAAACGTTTGACAATCAGACGCAGTGCATATTTTACAAGAGTCATATGAAATTTCACAACAATTCCTTGCACAAAATGTTTCGCAATTGCCAAAAACACATGCTAATTGAACTATTTATGTTTATAAACATCTTAATGCTTTCTGCCGAAATATATATGTCTAATTACACATGTAATCGGATAATAAATGCTATGATTTTTCTCATCATTGAATGAACATAACCTCACTCACCCTTCATAAACTCAACATTGGTTCAACATAACCTCAATCTCCCTTAATAAACTCAAACTTCCTGCTCATCGTTAGCGATTAATTGCTTCGTTTACAATGTTCCGTTCGACCTTTTCCACCTCGGATTGACTCGTCAATGACGAGAGTGATCTTTGGAGAGTAAACTACCCTCTAACTGGCAACAAAGGAGGTTCCAATCGAATAATAATCTCGATATTATGTCGAAGCAAAGAAAGGAAATGTTGCATAACATGAATGAGAAAGAAGAACTGAAGAAACGAAGAAGTCGTCGGCAAAAGGCAAAAGGAAAGGGAATAACAAATGATGATGATGATGATGAGAGGAAGAAATCGCATTGTGCCAACAGCAGCAGACAGAAATGAATGAAAGAGAATGAGGAAATATCGCCATCATCAACAAATGCAACTCTCTCAAGGATGTGAGCCAAAGGATTTGCACACACACATACACACACGAAAAAAAGAAGCAAAATTGAAGTGGTGGTGGCTTAAGACTGGAACTCCGGAACACTGGAGGGAGGGAGTCTCACTCGTGGTCCTTTTGTAGTGCTTTGGCCGCATGCGGAGCTAAATGCTATATTGATATCTCGTAATTTGTGCCATAATTACTTTTTAATAATTTCGCACAGCATTCGGCACCGGCCCGGCAGGATATCATACTGTGTGCAAGGATCTCAAAAATTTAATAAAAAAAAAACCCAGTCAAGTTCCTGTTTCGGGTTTTCCATGCATTCAGAATTTGATTACACTTACACATTTTCAGGTCAGAATTTCAGAAATTCCTTGCACAAATACCGCATATTTAATATTATGATGAAGTAATGAAACAAAATGCGCGACTTAACGGATTTGTCGCTACCAAAAAAGGACAAGAGCCAAAAAATAAGAGGAGGAAGGACACTCAACAGCGACTGAGAGAGAGATAGAGAGAGAGTTGTCAAAGCAGCTTTCATAGAATTCATATGCAATTGACTTTTTTCTTCCCTTCGTTTTTCGCTTTTTTTTCCACGAATATCCTTTGTGTGAGGTGAAGGAACATTACATCCTGCAAAATGCCTGCTGTCCTCCATATTACGCTGAGATGATACTCTAGTTTTTCAGAGTCTTTTCAACTAGTTTAAAGGAGGATCTTCTTTTATCTGGGTGGAATTAGCAGAATGTCCAATTTATAAAGTGGAGGAAATAAATCTCTATAGGAGTTGGTAGGTCCTCCATATTTTGTCACTTTTCTCAGCAATTTTTCTAAGGAATCGTACCGTTTTTTGATTTTCAATAGGTAGATTTGTGTTAAGACTTAAATAAATGTCCACAATATTTGTTTTATTTAACGAATTTAAATCTAGTAACAATTTCCAAACTTTCCAAACTATGAGCACTAGTTGCTAAAGTCCTTTGACTTGAAAGTTTGGCTTCATATTTCTATATACCTATATTTCTTTAACCAAAAATTGAAAATCTACAAGATGGGATATTAAAGGGATATCTAAACGGTTGGACGGCTACTGGGATCTAAAGTGGGAGACTTTTTGGAACGCCAGAAATCAAAGAAGAGATCTTTAGTTATATTTTATCCTCATATGTAGTAAGCAGGAATATCGCTGAGAGGCACTAAATTTTTTTTTGTTAAGGCAAGAACATGTCGAAAATAAATTGAAATAAAAGTTAAACTTAAAATGAACTTTAAAAAAAATTATTATATACACAAAAAAAACACCCATTCCAAATTAAAAAGTTTAATGACTCAGTGTAGATTTTCCAATTGTCATATGAAATTTCACAACAGTTCCTTGCACAAAATGTTACTCAATTTTAGGTATATGGAAAGACGGAAAATATATTTCTTATTTACGGTTTCCGCTTTTAATATTTCTAAAAGGTTAACTTTGTATTCAAATATGTGTGCCTAAAAAGACTGAAATAATTTGTGTTTCAATCGCTTAGTGACTACTTATATTCAAGTATTTTGGGATAGAATTTATTCGGATACCAAGGCATTTAATGACACGAGAGGCAGCCAGATTATGCTGTATCTCGGATAAAAGGCATTAAAAAAAACATTTCTAAAAGGTATTAGCACCTAAAAATGATTTAACTGATATTCTATCTTTAGCCATGTGTTTGGGAAAAATGTGCGACCTTAAGAAGTCAAACTTAGCCCCAATTTTCGCCAAGTATTTTGATCTAGTTAGTCTTGAAATATCCAAAATTTCTATGTTTTTAAGGGTTAAATGATTTTCAAACAAACTATACAATGTTTTTTAAGGGTTAAGTGATTTTCAAACAATCTATAGAATTTATTGTTCCGTTTTCTCTGAAAATTCTGTCTAGGATTCAACCTTTAGATGTCATTTGTAATAGTAATAGAAATAGAAATTGAAAAGAGACTTTAAGACTTTTAAATTATTTATTGTTCCGTTTTCTCTGAAAATTCTGTCATGGATTCAACCTTTAGATGTCATTTGTAATAAAAAGAATAATTAGAGACTTTTAAATTATTATTCTGAGATATTTTACTTATACATCAAATTTATTTATGGGCAGACATATAAACTTATTCGATATGAAGGAATAACTAAATACATCTATTTATAATCACACAACACACAAAAATCGTTCAGGGCAAAGTCAAATTTCTCTCTCTGTTTCTACTCCAAAAAACTCTTTAGGATAGAGTATTGGAAAATTTTGCTAAATTCGCAGATATATGTATGTGTGTAACTCTCTCACATCTTGTTTTCTATCAACGAAAATTCAATAAGTTGAAGTAGATCTTTTATTTGAGCAAGTGTTTGGCCAAGCTGCACACAACAACAAGAAGAAGAGTCAGCATGGGAATGGGGGGAGGGGCGGTAAGAGGATGAAGGACTCTTATAAGTCGCCCCATCTACTTTATACACTTTTGGGCCAACCAAAATGTCCTTGTTTGGGTGTGTGTGCGAGTGTGTGTGTGTGTGTGTGTGTGCTCACGGCATTTCATTCAGTGTGCAAATGCAGTAGCGTCACTCTGCGGGCTATAAATATATGAAATTTATCAAGTGGCCTTTTGAGTTTGGTATTTGTGTGGCTCTATGAAATTGAGTGACGAGTATTTGCATTCAAAGGGAGAGAGACTGAGAGACCTCCTCCTCACCTTGCTGGGAAACATAATCAAGCACATTGCCGGCAACACAATGAAATGAAAAGAAAAATCAATTTCATTTCATTTTTGGCCTGCCACTCGAACGTATTAAAAATGGCAACAGTTAGGAGGACTAGGAGCAGGAGCGGCAACGGGGTGCCGTACACTTGATAAACTGGCAACATTTTGTAAGCCAAGGAAGAGAGCGAACCCACACCCATGTCGGTAATGAGCCACCGACGACTGAATACAGCGGTAATTAAACAAGTTAAATCCGCTCAACAGACGCTCTCAAGTCAGACTCAGATGCAAAAGGACCTCACACAGTCTCATGGGCCTCAGCCACGAACACTTAAAAAATTATTTAATTCATCAAAAAGTTGTCAGCAAAAAATAATTATGCAGATTGTCTGCCAGTCGGCCAGCCAGAGGGAGGGAGGTGGGGAGGTGGGGGAAAACGGAAACGCTAATGAGCGCCATTTTTGTGAGGAGAAATGAAAAACGCAAAGAAATTGCCGTAATTACAACTATTTGAGAGAAGATGCAGTGCGAAGGATATCTAGGGATATCATGTATCCTCGACGATTGATCGTTTAAAAATAAATTGCTCACATACCGCAACATGTCGCGATTGCCAGGACACAACAACAACAGGATATTAAAGTATCCTCCATCCGAAGGGAAACTCAATACTTTTGTAACGATCCTCCTCAAGCTGCTTCTGTTGTGTTTCAAAGCAAGCCGACAGACAATCATCATCTGATCCTTCAAGAGATCCTTGGCTGGCGTTGAAAGTGAAGTTTCCTTTTTTGTGTTATATTTATTTCTTGTTTTTCAACGACTTCAATGAGCTAAGCTGATGCCTTATTTATCGTTTGCTGATCGAAATACTTACTTACAGCTGATCCGCAACTGTCCTTAAGTACTTCTACTCCTCTCCTCTTCTCCCTTCTCCTCCTCCTTCTGTCCGTTCGTTGTTGTGATTAAAGAAAGAGCAGTAGCCCCGTGGTTTTTGTTTACCGTTTAGCCAAAAATGGTTTCATGCTTGATTTCTCTAATGGCCAATTAAAATGGCTACCTGGTCGGTCAGTGTGTCAGGATCGGACCTATCAGGGCTAATGGATATCGATGGACTTATGAGTGGCAGCTGCTGATCGTACATACAACAATTTTGCATAGTTTGGTGGAGAATTAAAATGTTGCCTAATCGAGATTATTTTTGATAGATTGCCTTGACCATTTAATTGTTTCTATTTAATAATAAGTCCTACTTCAAAATACTCCAACAACAAAAAATTCCAGATGAAAAACATCTTTCTTAAACAATGTTTTCTTAGTCTTATGGTTTTTAGTGAATTACTGAACGTTATAAAATATTATGTAATTGTTCGTATTCAATAAAAAGTAAAAGTATTTTCCAAATACTCCAACAACAACAAATTTTAGATGAAAAACATATTTCGCAATGTTTTCATATTTAGATTATGTTTTTTTAGTGAAATACTAAACGATAGTAAATTTTTTTGGTGTTTATTTAGTTTGTTAGAAACTAAATATAGAATCGGGAACACATTTCTTAGCCATAGAGAGTTCTCTATATTTTTGTTTAATATAAGCAAAACCGTTTCCCAAACTTTGCATTAATAAACACTAAAAATTTCACTTATATTATAACCTGGTAGATCTTACGATTATGACATGCAAATCTCATAAAATAGTTTGTCGATCGAGCAGATTTAATGTGATTATTATTGGTATAGTTTTTAGTCATGCACTAATACTGAGAATATGCCAATAAATTAAGTAAACAAACAAATATATCAAACACCCACATATTAAATAGAAAAATGAGAGGGAGAGAGAGAGAGAGAATACTATTAAATTAAGTTAATCAAATGTATGCGCTGTGAAATTGAGCAGCTGTCCTTTGTCTGTCCCTGCCGCAGTCCCTATCCTATCCCAATTCCAATTGCAATCCCTTCTTCGCTCCTCTCTCTCAACCACACACGGGCCTCATAAATTATATTAATAAAAACCAACAACAAGAATACCAACAAAAGAGTTGGAGTGGGTGTGTGTACGGGTGTGTGTGTGTGTCATTGCTGTTAAACTTTGTTTGCATTTTGTTTATTAAACGACGCGGCAAACTAGGCGACAGTCAGTCAGTCAGTCACTCTGGTGAAAATTTCGTAGCAGGCACCCGGAAAAGCATGTTAGTTTGATATATTTACATTTGGAGTAAACTATCCGAGTCACACCTGACTGCCAATTCGCTACCCTCAGTTGTTCATTTGTTGTGTGTGTTCGTTGTGTGTTTGAGTATTTGATTTTAATTAAATTTCCGTAACTTTGTCACAATTTGTTTATGTTTTTAAGCACAACTCAAGTTTAACCCTTAAATGTTGCATGTTCCACTTTTTTTTTGGTTTCTTGGGGTTTTCGGTTTGTTTGTTTTTCTGCGGCGAGATATGTGAGAAACCTTTTTGTGAATGTTCATTATTTTGCCAGGTGAACACCTTCGCGGGCAGGTGTCGCATTTAGCATGTTTCTATTGTATTATGACATGCAATTTGGAAGAGAGTTAGGAGTTTGGAATTTGGAAATTTCGTATTTTATTTGCCCATATCATCATCGTCGGTGGATTCCTTGAGGCGTTTCCCATCCCGGCAACCCATTTCGTTTTCCGGCTCGTGAATGGACTCCAAGTGCTGCAGAAGACCCGGAGCACGAGACAAATGAGTGCGCTCTGCAATTGATTGAAATGTCGTAGATAATATTGGTTGGGATTTAAATGTAATGGAATATTAATGTAGAACTATACTAGTTTAAACCCTTTCGCTCTCTTTCTATATATATATTTACTTTTTTAGACTAAGCCAAATAAAGACATTTAAACAATCAATTAATACTTCTCAGATTCATTTTTTTACATCATGATCAATAGGAACTAATGGAATGGAAGAAGACTTTTATTCGAAAATTTATTTCAATTAGGATCTGCAGATAATTGTACTCGAATCTCGTTCTAAAAAATCGTCAAAATAATAGTTAAAATTTATATATAAATATATAGCTGCTAAAGCTGCTAAAAGTTAAAGAATTTATTCATTTAATTTCTAGAACTAATTTTTGAAGTAATCTTTGACATAAAATAAATTTAAATATATATATTTATCAAGCTGCTAACAGTTCAAGAATTTATTCATTCAATTTCTAGAATTATTTTATTAAGTAATCTTTAAAATAATATAAATATATTTATTAAGCTGCTAAAAGTTAAAGAATTTATTCATTTAATTTCTAGAATTATTTTTTGAAGTAATCTTTGAAATGAAATAAATTAATATATATTTATCAAGCTGCTAAAAGTTCAAGAATTTATTCATTAAATTTCTAGAATTATTTTTTGAAGTAATCTTTGAAATGAAATACCTAAAATATGGTTCTAGATATCTCCCTTACATAGTCATGACTAAGAAATCGGTACAATTATGAAAAACTCAGAAATTTTGTATATATGGTTATTTCAAATTTTTTCCAAGCCCTTTTTTTGTTCCCCAAATTTTCAGAAACATTAATAACTTCAGTATTTGTAAGGTAATGTACTCCAATCAGACTGACTTAACTATTAATGTGTACTAAACTCGGTTTAAAAATGCCAGAAATATTATATTTCCAATTCGATTCAAATGTTCATTATTAAATATGTGAATAACAGATAAAAAAGTATTGATTTGCTATTTTTATCTATTAAATTTTAAATTGTGTATTAATTCCTTTGGTGAGGTATTCAATTGCATTTTTTCAGAAATACAAATTAGCTAATATATTTCTTAAAAATAAAATTTTCTAATGTGAAGTTAGCTAATGTGTTTCTTAGAAATAAAAATTTCTAATGTTACGTTAGCTAATATCTTTATACTTACTATAAATATAAAAACAGACGGATCGATTATTCTTTTTACACTGATCAACAATAGTTTTTAGGCTCATATGATCTATCTTCAGGATGTTTATCCTACATATAACATTTAAATTTAATGATTAAATGATTTTTAAGCTACATATGTATAATTACAATTTTATCTACGCTTTGTATTACACTGTATAAATTTGCAAGTTAATTTTTCAAGTCATAGTTTTTAATACAGCTTAAATATTAATTTTCTAAAACTTAACAACCATTACTTTATGGTACTTATATTTTATTTTATTGTTAAAAAGTTAATTCGAAAAATGAAACGTTTCATTTGTGGAAACATTATATAAGAATCAAGGGTTGATCAACTATTAACAATACTTCGATAACCAAATTGTGATTGATTTTTATTGATATATGTAGAACACAGAAATGTGAAGCATTTCATGGGCATACAACGCAAAAGGAAGTTCATAGGTCAGGGTTGAACTTACCTAGTTCAGCGGCAATATCATCGATTGTTGTCATATTCATTGGGCTCTCATTTCCACCAATATTTGGCATTTTGTAAGGTCTTTAATTTCTGTTTTTTTTTTTGTGAAAATTTTTGTGTGATTTTTGTAAATGTGCCGAAAATGTTTGTGAAATGTGAGATGGCTCTTAAAGCAAAGCCAGCTCGATTGTCTCGATTGTGTGTTCTGTGTGTTCTCTAGGATTGAGAATTGTCGGGTTCACGATATTCTTCACGTTTGTGTGCCGCCCGGGCCAATTATTACGCCTGATTTAATAAACTCAATGAGGCTCTTAACTGCTGCAAAGTGGCTGCTAATCGTTACGGTTACGAATGGAAATGTGGGAGTGGGGGGGTGGAAACGTGGTAAAGCACATCAAACGAAATTGATGACAATTACAATTGGAGCTTGCCACCGAAATGGTGTCTCTCTCTCTCTCCCTCTCTCTCTCTCTGTCTAAGTAAAACGGAAACAGGAAACGCGCCGCAAATTGCAAAGTTTGAGCCGAACAATTGTTGTCTGCTCGGATCGGGTCGTCTTCGTCTTCGACTTTGACTTAATTTCATTTTGGGTTTTGTCCTTCGTTGGGGGGAAATTGACAGCAATTTTCTTTGCACTTTTCCCATTTCCTATTATTATAATAAATGCGAATTTCCTTCTCTTCTGTGAGATACATTTTCTCGTTCTCTCTCTCTCTGTCTGTCTGTCTGAGGCGTGGCCACTTTTTTATTGTCCCCTCCTGAGTGAAGCCATTTTGTTTGATATCCTTCAAGGCCAAATGAGAAAACACTTGAAGCAACAAAACACAAAAAAAACGAGAAAAAGAGAACAGAACAAAACCAGGATGAGAGTCCTCTCATTGCCATAGTGAAATTGTCATTTGTGTGAAATTAGCCAGCCATTTGGAGTTAAATCAGGCGCATAATTATGTTGTACTCACATGTGTGTGGCAGTGGCAGGGGCAGTGGCAGGGTCAGGTATTAGCCGCATCCTTTAACATGTGTGTGTGTGTGCAAAGGTGCAAAAAAGGACCTCTATGTGAGTGTGTGTGTGTAGCTGCTAAATCTAGGCATTATTTTCAACTAATTTGTGGGCACTTAATAGATGCAAATACTTTTCACACTTGACGTGTTTGAAAGCTGCTTAAACTGCTCAAAAGAAACCCAAGTACCAAATACCAAATTCACATTGTCTTTGTCTCAAGTGAGTAAGTATCTGCTCTAGAAAACTAGAAAATTCCAGTTTTAAAACCAATTTCATAGAGCTTAAAAACGAACATACATAGGTACAATCAATCGCCGAGCAACCCCCGAAATTTTTTGGGTTTTTGGGATGCAACAACCCAAGTCTATTAGAGTCAATTAGCGAGCGATTATAATGACTTCGATGCCCACCCGTTGCCCCGTTCCCCTCTTCTCATTGCTTTAAAGTCATTGAAAAATTTGCACATAAATTGCGTAAAGTGCAATTTTTTCTGCCCTAACACGTTTACACAGGCTTCGGTCTCGGTCTCGTCCTCTTCCCTGTTCTCACACACACACACACCAGTACACACACACACCAAATGGCAATCACCCCCATCGTTTTGCCATCCTTTCACAACTGAAACTGCATGGGTTATCCTGGTCGTTGGTTGGGTAAACGACATTCCGCATATTCTCTCCCTTTCTCTTACACTTTTAAGTCTTTTTTATTTGGTCAACGAACATTGTCAGCCCAATTTCACTCACACACACCAGCACACACACACCAGCACAAAAAATGCAATCAAATGTGACGCTTTTTATTATTCTTGCGATTTATATTTTTATGTCAAAAATTTGGAGTATGAGAGAAATTGAAATCAATCAAATTAAATGGCCTTGTTCGACACAAGGGGAAAGAGAAATGCATAAGCGAAAGGGAAAACGTGTAACAAAGAAGGAATTAACATAGAAAAGGTCTTAGTTATGGTATTCATATCGATACATTTGACACGTGCTTGGACAAGCTATCGCCGTAAAGTACAGTTGCCTCAGAGAAACTAAAAATTAGCAAATACGAAATTTTATTAAGCAAATACAAACCATTTAAAGATAATTTGGTTTAAAACTCGTCCTAGGCAAATACTAAATACTCAAAGAAAAAAGTTTTATATTTAAAGTAAGATCTATGAATATAAGAAATGTATTATTGAATTCCAAATTTGTAGGAAATTCGGTTTTGAAATATCTAATACATATGTTATGCAAAAACAAAGTCTATTAGTTCAATTTTTTGTGTTCCTCTCATCATCTTTTTCATCCAACTTCTCAGTTTTTTAAATGAAAACTTTACAAAATCTTAGAAAATGTATTACTTAATCAAAGAAGGATTTATCGTTCCCTAAACCTAACCATGTAGTTAAATTTTCTTAACTCCTTTCTCTATAGAGAATATATTCAAATTAAATGTTGTTTCCTGTTTTAGTTTTCTGTTTTGTTTGGAAATAAAACTTCACTCACATACAAATCAAAATGTCAATCAACAAATAGACTTAAAAAATAAATATTAAATTAATTGTAACTCATAATTATTTGGCATTTTCTATTTTACTAAAAACCTGTTCGAGAAATACATATGAAAATTTGAAGATTTTGAATTAAGAGTGCGTGCATGAGATTTCTGAACTCGTCCATATGCGATCATTTTTCCTGTACTTGTTGACAAGCAGCTTTTGAGTGACGTAGTGCTCTAGCAGCGATACTTCATTCATTTCAAGTCGACATTTATTGGTCTTCATACTCATTAAATTTAATCAAAATGGGATAATTAAAACAATTTAATTATAGAATACCCTTGGTGACGGATCAAGCTCTCTGATTTATATCATTTTTTGAGAATCCTAAGAGGTTATTAACCAGAAATATATAAATTATAAAAACAAATCAAACATCTTTTAAAAAACTAAGAAGTTTGCTCTAAAAATTTGTGAAAAATGTTAAAAAATGTAAAAGTAAATTTTATTTTATTGTTCATCAAAAAGTGATTTAAGCTTAAATTGTATTTAATAGGAAAAAAATGATTCTTAATTTAAAATGTGATAATCTATGTATTATTTGTATTTGTCAAATATTTATAAAATTGTTTTGATTTTCTGAAATATTTATTGAATTGATTTGATTTTTCTTTCTTTCTTTACAAAAACTGAAGAACAAAATGATTCTTAATTTAAATTGTGATAATATTATGTATTATTTGTATTTGTCAAACATATATTTACAAAATTGATTTGATTTTATGAAATATTTATTAAATTGATTTGATTTTTCTTTCTTTCTTTACAGACTTTTTGAAAAGAATCTCAACTTTCAACACTTTCCGCTTCAGTGAATTTCATTTTTTTCGAGTGGCTTTACGAACTTTATCGATAATAATTGAAGTGAAAACAATGTCTGTGTGAGAGTGTGTGTGTGTGTGTGTCTGGGTGTGTTTGTGTAATTTTTAGGGTGGTACGAGTATGTGGAAAAAAAGCTTCTTGAAGAATTTCGATGCCTTTATCCTCCCAAAAACCCATTCGGAACTCAATTCTCAATTCTCATTGTTGGTGTGCTTTGGCAGAGACTAATTGACCATATGGGCATACTTGAAATCGTCCTATAACATTCACTATATACATATAGAGATGTTTGTATGTGTAGTTTGAGTTTAGGTTTTCTGTTCTCTTTATTATGAATTTTAAATCGAATTTGTATGGAAATTAAGAATTGGAAATTGCATTATGATTGACGACAATTGTATTAGTGTATGTGCATCTGTGTGTGTGTGGCTCGTTTTACGTGTTCGTGTTTATTTTTGTTTTTGTGCAAATTAATTAGTGGGCTGAAACCTTCATTTTTTCGGGGGGGTTGCAGAAAAAACTGGGCTGGGTCTCTGGTCTCATTTCTTTGTTTTTGTTGTTGCTCACCGCCGCGTAAATTGATTCGCTTGAGAAAATGAGAATTGTCCCGTTTTTGCCTAGCAAAACCATTTCACTTTGCCTATGCCAACTCATTAGCGTCATCTGCTGGCCAAGTGCCAAGGATTCGCGCCCATTAATTAACCATTTGCATAGGAGGCAGATGCGGATGCTAATGCTAAAGCTGATGCACATGCAGATGCATTCGAAAGAATCCCATTCATGAAGATCGAGTTTGAATTAAATGCCTCAACGCCATAGTGACAAATTGTTCGGTGTGTGTTAAGATGTCGACAGAAACTGATGCCAGTGTCAGAGGCAGCAGAACAGATCATTTGTTACCTCAAATGGTGCAATGTCATAAAATATTGAATACACTTGCAAGAAGTATAGAACATTTTAGCAAAATCATAACGAATTATTGCCATTTAAATATTACCAAAAAGCAAATAAAAGTTTTTGTTTTAAAACACATGAAATCTTGCCTCAAAATTTATGAAATCTTTCCTCAAAATTTATGAAATTTGTTTACAAATAAGATCGATTTGAATTGATGGTATATTTAGAATTAAGAATTGCAATTACCCCGATGGTGGAATATACAACTGGTTTTTAGGTTGAACAATTTTGACTAATTAATTTCTAATATAATCGCTAATATAAATCTATCTTATAAATCACTAGCTAAACATTTTTTTTTATAATTGTAGAGCTGACTAACTATAATAAAATAACAAATATTATGTATATATCTTTGGAACAGTGGTTACATCAACTATATTTTATATGAATATATTTACAAAATTTGTATTTTAATTTTGTATGAAATTCTTCCATTATTATTAATTATCTAAAAACTAGCTAAATAAATTTTGTAAAATAAATTTATAAAATTGAATTTAGAAATTACTAAAATTCAATTTTTTATAGGTATGTAAAATAAATTTATAAAATTAAATTTAAAAGTTACTAAAACTAAATCTTTTGGCAAAAGATTAATTTCAATAAATAGTTCAGAGGAGAATATAATATATTCCAGCATCACTATTTTTGGAATTCTTAGTTAAATATTTTATAAATAAACATTTTATAAGTACATTAGAGGTCGGTTATAACAATACTCAAGGGACCGGCCATATAGCATCGTTATAACCAATATTCGTTATAGCCTATATTGAATTGTATTGTATGAAAACCAACCAAATCTCTCTGTGTGTATCGTTATAAGCGGTATATCGTTATAGCCGGTATCGTTATAACCGACCTCTACTGTATCTACTATATTTAGTTTAAAATATCTTATTAAAAAACAATTGTAGTTGAACTGGAATCAAAGTCATTTTCACTTTCGTACTGGAATACGGTAATAGAGTAGAATATTACGGTAGAATAGCCATCCTATTCCATTCATTCCATTTTTTGCCTATTTTGAGATTACATTGGTGTAGTTAAAAGTTGATAAACAAGTATCGTTGAGCATTAATTAACAAACTAAATGTTTCTATATTTTTTCTAAAGTTAAAATTATTTACTTTAAATATTTTCGAGTCAATATCACTAATTATATTATTTTTTTTCACACTTTCAGCTCTTCTTTCCATTGTAGATTTTTACTTAAGTTAATTTTAAATTAGTCCTAATTTAAGATAATTTCTTGTGTAAGAGATATTGTGTTAGATAGAATAAATATCTATTTTTGTGTATTACATGGGTAATAAAAGAAGTTGGCAATATGTTGTTTTTCTAAAACTGGAAACAGCTGTTAACTTGAATACTGATAAATTTGTTTGGATTTGCAATGGCAAATATCGGATAACTATATCTGAAAATAACACAAAGTTTTTATAAAAAGAACTCTTTGAAAACTTCATATACAAATTGTATTAGGAAATTGGAGATTTACTATAAGAAATTAAAAACTGTATCACAGAAATCGAGCACTTGGAATAAACAATGAAATTTATAAAATAAATAGCAAATATTTTTAGTATTTTGAAAATCTTTCTTTAAACAACATTTTACTCAAAAAACAGCTTTTGATAAGCAAACACAATTCGATACGATGGGAAGACGACCTATTAAATCTTTTTTAAGGGTATCAAATAGTGGAGTAGAGCTCTTGAAATTTGTTGTGCGTCTTCTGCCAGTTCCCGACTGACATTGGCAATTTGTTTTTGGATTTCTTTTTGGGATGCTTTTGATCTTTTGCGTCATCTTTGGCCCCAACGTTGGCCCCATCTTTGGCCTATCGAATTTCCACAAATATTGTTCTCTGCTGTGGAATGTTCAATGCCTTGAACTAAAAATAAACTAAATGTGGCGTTAGGAAATGCGGGAAAAAAGCGATTTCGAAAATATTTTTGAACGAACCGAACGAAAAAAAAAGCTAGGAAATACGAAACGAGTCAAACTGGAAGAATTGAGAAAGCTTCCAGCCAAAAATAGAAATTGTCTAGACCATGGAAGCTCCATCTATATATATGTATATGCAGATCGAACATGAAAAGCTCACATCCTGTGGAAGAGCTTTCAAAGCTACATAGCCAGATCCTATGACCTTCTCTAGGGGAAGGGTATTTATTCAATGCCCATATATTTGTTTACCCATTTGTTTAAGTTTAAAATCTAAAAAATCGTTTTTATTTATAAATAATTATAAATTGTTTTAATTAAAATTACAATCAAATGATTATTTTGCAGTTATGTATGTGTTGTAGTAGTCAATAGACCCCAAATGCTCTATTGATCGGATATTCTTTTGTACAAAATTCATAAGCTGTTGGCTCTTCGTTAATAAAATAATCAAATGGCATGATCAACATTGACAAAACGCAAACACACGAAGTTACCTATATCCTATATATATAGATATGTATATAGAGAGACAAGTGAATGATGTTGGTGTATGGGGTTTCGGGTTTGGATTCGTTTTTATCATTTACATTTACATAGATAGTGTTTTGTTTTGTTTTCTTGTTTGTTTCAGTCAGTAAAAAAATAATAATTATTAATCTGGATGACATTCAAAAAACATTTAAATGGGGCGGGCATCTCTCTGATGGTGTTGGTGTTGTTGTTGATGTTGTTGTGCAATTTGGAGCCACAGCATTTACCACCATCACCAGCAGAAGTAGAAACAAAAGATGGTGATGGTTATGGTAATAACTATGGCTTGAGTGCTGGAGATGATTGTCTGTGTCAAGTGAATGCTTAGAAGCACTTGCGGTGGACAATGCCAGGGCCGGATTCGTCGTATTCCTCCTTGGAGATCCACATCTGCTGGAAGGTAGACAGGGAAGCCAAGATGGAGCCACCGATCCAGACGGAGTATTTGCGCTCTGGGGGAGCAATGATCTTGATCTTGATGGTTGAGGGAGCCAGGGAGGTGATTTCCTTCTGCATACGATCGGCAATACCGGGGTACATGGTGGTACCACCAGACATGACAATGTTGGCATACAGATCCTTACGGATATCCACATCGCACTTCATGATGGAGTTGTAGACGGTCTCGTGGATGCCGCAGGATTCCATTCCCAAGAAGGAAGGCTGGAACAGGGATTCGGGGCAACGGAAACGCTCATTGCCGATGGTGATCACCTGACCGTCGGGAAGTTCATAAGACTTCTCCAGGGAGGTGGAGGCAGCAGCGGTGGCCATCTCCTGCTCGAAGTCGAGGGCAACATAGCACAACTTCTCCTTGATGTCACGAACGATTTCACGCTCAGCGGTGGTGGTGAAAGAGTAGCCACGCTCGGTGAGGATCTTCATCAGGTAGTCGGTCAAATCGCGACCAGCCAAATCCAGACGGAGGATGGCATGGGGCAAGGCATAACCTTCATAGATTGGGACGGTGTGGGAGACACCATCACCGGAATCCAGAACGATACCGGTGGTACGACCGGAAGCGTACAGGGAGAGCACAGCCTGGATGGCAACATACATGGCTGGGGAGTTGAAGGTCTCAAACATGATCTGGGTCATCTTCTCACGGTTAGCCTTGGGGTTCAATGGGGCTTCAGTCAACAGGACTGGGTGCTCCTCGGGGGCAACACGCAGCTCGTTGTAGAAGGTGTGATGCCAGATCTTCTCCATATCATCCCAGTTGGTGATGATACCGTGCTCAATGGGGTATTTCAGGGTGAGGATACCACGCTTGGACTGGGCCTCATCACCGACATAGGAGTCCTTCTGACCCATACCGACCATCACACCCTGGTGGCGTGGACGACCGACAATAGAGGGGAAGACGGCACGGGGTGCGTCATCACCGGCGAAACCGGCCTTGCACATGCCGGAGCCTGAAAATTGCAAAGAGACGAGTCGTACATTAGTGGGGAACTATCTTCTCGCTACTAAAACGTGTGGTTAAACGAAAATTTGCTAAGAATCCAAATAAATCATGGGAACGAAACGCAACATGAAAATTCTCACATTTCTCTAGAGAAATGTACTAAAAATTTGGCTTGGGATCATGCTAATTCTCAAAATTCTCGAATTCTATAGAATATTCTTTTGAAAGTTGCTTGAAATTTGGTAGAAACGTCACTAGCATGACTTTTGTCGAAGCATTTCTTGTGTGGCAACACTTTTTCGATGTCGAAAAATATGCCTTCGAAAAGTATTTGGAAATCTAGTCGAAATGTCATTACCATGACTTTTATTCGAAGAATTTCTTGTGTTGATTCGATAAATTGTATTCCTTTAGGAATTAAGAAAGCGCCTGTGCGCTACTTTGTAGTATTTTGTGATGATCTTTGATGGAATTCAGGAATTGAAGAAGAAATTTGTACCACTTTATAGTATTTTGATAGTATTTTCTCGCATTATTGGGAGAAACTATTTTTTTGATTGAGGATTTTTCGAAATAGAAATTTTTTCCCATTGGGAATTTCACTTTTTGTCACTTTGCACTACTACTAAGAGTGTGTCTGTGTGTTTTTGTGTTTTGTTTAAAATATCCTTTTTGCAATTTTCGTATAATCCAAGTTGAGTGAGTAGATTGGAGGAGGGATGTTGGGGGGGATACGCACCATTGTCTACGACCAAAGCAGCAACCTCATCGTCACACATTTTGTTTGAGTTTTGTTTGTTTTACGGCACCACGGGTGAATAGAAATCAAGAATTACGACAATGTGTACGCTTTGGAACACAACTGACTGACTAAATTATCGCCGCGTTGGTACTCGGATTTTATACCCCAAAAACGAAATGTCTTTTTGGTCCAAAAGAAACTCAACGCCCCCCACCGCAAAGACAGCAGCAGCAGCAGCAGAAGCAGAAGCAGCGCCGGTAGCAGCATCAGCCACAGCCCCTACACCAACACCAACACATAGGCATTCCAATGGATGCTGCCCCCGCACACCTCTCCTCACGCCTCATTCACCATCCAGCAGGCAGCATCGTTTCTTCGTCCGACTACTAAAAATAGATCCTTAGCATAAGCGGGGGGCTTTGGAAATGTAGGGAGCTAGAACGAGAGAGCGGCAACAGCAGCGATTGCCGAGAGCAGTTCGGCATGATCGAGCGTGCTGAATCGCGATCGCGATTGCTTTCGTGAGCATTGCACGAAGATGAAAAAAGTGCCGTATAAGGCAAGACGGCGCCTCCAGCATCTGCTCATCTCTCTCTCTATCCTTCTGGTCCATTCCACCTCTCTCGCTCTCTCTCACTCACTCTCTCTCTTGTGTTTGCGCGGGTGTGTGTGAGCAATATTCCGTTTTCATTTCGTTTTTAGGTCGTGGGGGATTTTGAAAATTCATTTATTTCTTTTTAGCTGCCTCTATTCTTGATCTCACATAGACATATAGGATATATGTATATTGGTATATATATGTATATACATATATGCATATGTATGTATACATTCGTATACATTATATTTGTTTGTTGCTGGTTGTAGCCTTCCTATTTTTCATCGGCGTTTTCATAACTTTCGTGTTTTTCATGTGTCGTAATAAATTCATTTGCTATTTTCGATATTTCTTTTCGCATCATTTCAGCTTTTTGCACCTTTGCTTCCCTTCCCATGAGCAACCACCTCTATTTTTGGTCATATATCCCACTGTTCTCTCTCTCTCTCTCTCTCTTTCTCGCTCTCTCTGTCTCTGACCGGCCCACGCCCCATGTAATGAGCATAATTTAACTAATTGTTTGTTTACAACATTTCTTACATCGTTTCAAGAATGCCAAATGCAATGCGCAATGCACTTGTTCCTTTCCATGTTCCCAATTCCCCCCCGTTTACCGGCTGAAAAAATGCACAGTGGAATTAGTTGGTGGAAGGGGGTAAGGGAGGGGGAAATTCTTTCTTCTTCTTCTTCTTTCGCTTTGCAGGGATGCTTTGTGCTCCCATTTAATTTGGTTCTTGAGACTATTTTGTGCCGTTTGGAATATGTTGTGTTTTTTTTATTTTTAGCCCCTTCTAAGTGGGGCATGTTTACGTTCTATGGCATAATCGGTGCGACCAACTACACTAAAGGTATTTACGCATTGGTTTCTTCATCTATTGATAATGGAGACATTAGCCAATGACTAATCCATGAAAATGGAATTGAATTCGCAAAAGGAGATACAAACATAGATACCAATAAATGATCCAAACATACATCAGATACGCATAGTATACATATATCTGTATATATGTTTTTCTGGACTATTTTTAAGCATTTCCAGATGCTATTTTTATATCAGATGGCAACTAGTTTCGACCATCAACTAGAGTTCCACAAAAGTTTCTCTCCATATTCAAAATCATCTCAATTTTCCAGTAAATTGCTAATTAAGTTCACGGCTTCTCCGATTCCTACCCTGACCCCCACAGATATATTCTTATCATGATATCCGCATCCTGGAGTAATGTAAAAAAATTTGTCCTTTTAACCTCCATGTACTAAAAACTATATTCAAAAATAACTTATTTACATTTAATGTGATTATTTTATCCATAAATCTCATATCTTAAAAGTGGTTTAACTAACTGGATAGTTACCTAAATATTCGTAGCATACTTTTGAGAACTTGAAAATTGCATAACCTAGTAATGACTTTATGTGTTCCATTTTAATTTAGCAGTCAGTTAATTCACTCTTCATATAAGAAAATATAGGAAAAGAGTTCGTTATCCTAAACTATATGACTTTCAAATGGAATAATACAAATATTTATGTTACTGATACTCCCAAAAAATGTTCCATATTAATTCTAACTTTCAAAGTCAAGATTTTTAGTTCCTTTTTCTGCTCAGAAGCTCTAAAGCAATTTTGATATATAAAAAAATACATATGTAAGTATGATAGATTGATCGGATATATTGATATTTAAGGGTCTTCTTATAAAAAGTTTCTCTAGATCTTATTCAAAATTAAAGAATTCCAAATATGTTGAGCTCTCTAATTAATGCAGAAATTTTGCAGAGAACTTTATAGTGTTCTATTAGCCAGGCTGAAATACAATAAATTTGTCTTTACTCGAGGCCAAGGGGAGAATACTAAATTATGAGTTATACAAAAATCTAAGTGCTTTTTGCAAAAGTAATTTAAGTTAATTTAACCATACTACATAACAATTTTAATTATATGTATAAAAACATAATTTATAAATGTTTTATGAATAAAGTATTTCAAATTAGGTTTAATGTGGTGTTTTAATCTTTTAACTAGGAATTTCAATATATAGTAATTAGATTCGGTAAACAACCTAACAAAATAAAGGCTGCACCTTAATTTTATATTCATTTAAATTGCTTTGTTCTATCTTCTTTGGCAAAATTCAAAATATTTGCATTTTTGGCGACCTAAAAATATATATGTCAAGAGCAATTTGACAGTCCTCAAAATGTTTGAGCAAGCCATCAGGTTAAATAAAGATCTGCTAAACATTTCCGGATCAGACTAATTGAATGTTATAAAATATCAGATAACCAAAATGGGCAAGCTCCGACTTCTAATGCAAAACAAGGTCAAACATAAAGAAAAACATTTGCCAATTTAGAGCAATTTCTTTTGAATTTTGTGCCACATGTGTTGTGGGTCATGAATGTATTTGAATAGATTAACAAAACCGAAATTTCTATTCCCTTACAAAATGAAACACTTTATTTAATCTTCTAGCAGATTCCAATCATGTTAGAGTAAATATGATAAAAATAAGTAAATGGAGACATTTCCAAATGACGTCAGTTAATTTTGTGGATCAAAAAATATGTATTTAGTTTATATTGACAAAGAAATTTTCGTCCAGCAAAAATTTTGCCAATTTTTAATATGAAATATTCTAAGAAAAATAAAATCTATGTATATTTGCAATATCATTTATATTTTATTATGAGATTCTTGATACTTAGTTTTAGAATTAAGATTAAATTAAGTTTGCTAATACATCAGAATTTTATAGGTAAATTTTTGGATATATTCTAATAAAAATAAAATCTATGTGTATTGGCAATATCATTTATATTTTACTATGAGATACTTAATACTTGTTTTTTAAAATGAAACCAAATAGAATTAAAACTAAATTATGTTTGCTAATACATTAGAATATTATGGGTAAATTTTGGGATATATTTCTCCCACAATAATCCTACCTACAGACCTTTCCCAAAATGGGCAATCAAATTGTCGTTGTTTACTTCCCCCCCGGAAAAAAAAGTAAGAAAATAATCTCTCCCTGTTATGATGGCCAAAGGGCAAATTGTCGTTTGGCTTTGCCGTTTGACAAATCAAAACTTTGTCGTTGCAATGAAAATAAAAGCCAATTGCAAATAGATTATATATAAATGGCTAAATCAAAATTTAATAAAAACCCAGTGAAATGTGATGTTGTTGCCCCCTCCCCTCCGCCGCGTCATGCATCTTGGGGTCGTTGTCGTCGGTAGTTTCGGGCCAAAGGAATTTTAATAATGAGCCACGTATCCTGGCAGCATTTTGGCATTCTGTTGTTTTAGTGCACGTGCACCAATTGCCAACACTAAAGGGATTCATTTGTGTGAATTACCCAATGCCAAATGCCCAAAAACTTGCGAACCCAATCCCAATGTGCCTAAACAAACAGCGAACAGTGAGTCGAGTCGAGTCGAGTTGAGTTCAGTTCAGTTGAGACGAGACGAGGAGGACGACGAGAGATGGTGGAGGAGGTGGAGAGGCTGGGAATCACCGAAAACAAATTGCAATTGAGCCCTGCAAAAGGGCATGGTTTTTGGGATTTTTTGTGGGGGGGGCAACCTTTGGCGTTTGCGTTTGAATTTTGGGTGGGTGACAAAGTGGCCACCACATCACACAGCGAGCGAGCGAGCGAGAGAGAGAAAGAGATGCGATGCGCATTTGACAGCTCAAGCGGAATGCACACAGTCGCCGACAACGTGATGATGGAGGAGGAGGAGGAGAAGGTGGACAAAAACAGGGTGATAGCCATGGCAACAAGCCATGATGGTGATGATGATGATGGCTCTGGTTCGGGCTCATCCCCCTGCGGCGATTTAAATGCTTTAGATTCTCATGAATTTGCGGAATTTTTATTAAGTTGCCAAGTGTCCATCAACAATTTTGTCCCCTATAAATTAATTTCAAATTAGTTATTGGATTTCCAAACCGTGTGAAACAAACAATGCCACAAAACAATTGAAAAGGGTTAACCACCAAAACGAAAATCCCCTAATAGGCCTAATCGCTGATGATTTGTTTAACGCATTAGCACTTCATGTGTGACCACTGTCCAGATTCCAGGACAGCTGCCGTACAATTGTCCATCTGCAACTACAACTGCATCTGCATTCAGTTTTGTGGCTCGTGGCTGCCACTTGGCAGCCCATTTCAATCGTAAATAGCATCGATAAGTAAATCAGGTCAACCCCAAATGTCTATATAACACTCGATTTTCAATCTGATGCGATTGTGTTAATGGCACTGGAGTAGGTGGGGGGAGGGGGGCGAATGCATTCATATATTCATTGATTTGTGTTTTCTAATCGTCTGCTATTTGAAAATAGAAAATTTCTTTTTAGGGTTTCGAGTGCATCGGTTGAATTATTTTTAGCCCTACAAGAAGATACACAAAATTGAGCAGACTAGATGAAATCTGGAGAGGAATTTCTTTCGTTCACTAATAGAATGAACCAGTGGAAGGCCGATAGATATACATATATATCTAGATATATATATGCTTTGATATCTATACCACTCGAAATTGGGTAGATGTCTGCCAGTAGAATAGATTCGAATAGATTTGAAAACTAGCAAGAATGGAAAGAGAAAAGATGAAGCAACGAAGTTTGTATACCCTTCTGATCTACTTTTAAAATATCTTTAAGGACACAATTTTCTAAATGGGTTTCCAATCGTTAATATAAAATTACTAAAGAGTTTTCTAATATTGAATTAGTTGTGTAATTTCAATGTCAATCACTATTAATCTAATGAAAATATTTTAATGTTTAAATAGAACATTCTAAATGATATTATTATTACCAAAAAAGCACAAAAAAATTAAAATAGACAATTTATAAATTACATATGTATTTAAATTTTTAAAATAAAATAGACAATTTATAAATGAATCTAATGAAAATATTTTAATGTTTAAATAAGTCATTCCAAATAATATTATTATTACCAAAAAAGCACAAAAAATTCAAATAGACACTTTATAAATTACATATGTATTTAAACTTTTTAAATAAAATAGACAATTTATAAATGAATCTAATGAAAGTATTTTAATGTTTTAATGTTTTAATTTTAATGTTATAAATTACATATGTATGTATTATTTTTTTATTTAATTAAAATAAACAATTTATAAATTACATATTAAAATTTATATGATAAAAATATTCATATAACTATGTGATTTAATACTTAGTTGGATTTAAATGAGAATAAAAATACACTATAAACAATTTTTCTGATATAAAAAGGATTTTTAAGGGATTTAAAATAATGTAAAAAATGATATAAAAATGATTTTGAAAGGATTTTTTACTGGAACGGATTGTAAGTATATGGTAGAGTATAGGCTCTTTGTTAAGGAGCTCATATATTTGAATATTTTTGCAACGGCAATTTGTTAATTGTTTGCGATAAATTGTTATTTATTATATAGAAATTTATATTTAATAAATTTGGTACAGAAATCTCCACATATCGATCTTAGGTGCTCTAAAAGGCGAAACCTAAGACTATCATAATATGATATGATGCACCACAAAGCTCATGCTAAGCTAAGAAAAGAATCAGGAAAGAATCTAATTGCAAATAAAATATAATTTAGATAAATATTGTTATAAATATTATTATAAATATTGTTGAATATTTAGGTTAAATTTGCGAATTTTTACAGAAGCGAATTATCAGATTTCCGCGATTTTTATAGTTATATGTCATTGGTTAAATTCCTTTAGTCTTAATTCAATTATAATTATTTTAGTTTAAAAATTAAACCTACAAAATGTGATTAAATTGAATCGAGAAGTTTAAAAAATCTATCTAAAACTCGCAATGCCCTTTGGAAGTGTATAAAAGCACAGCAAAGCATAGAAAATACATAATTTGAAAAATATATTGCTTCTCAAAAGCAATTTTCCAACTACTTGCACTACTTTAGCTACTTAAAAATATATTAAAAATCATAAAACATCATTTATGTTATGAAAAATTATTAATTATTGCAATCTTTGGCATAATTCGAATATTTTACAAGTATTTTTAATTCATTCACTATGATAATTCGATGCTGCTGTTATCTAAATCGGGTGTCTATATGCATACATGTGTATTAATATATATAACCGATCCATATTACCTATACAAAAAATATAACAACAAAAAGTGACGCGGACATTTATGGTGTGCGCTAAAACAGATTCCCATTCGTACAGTTTGCAACACACACCCACACACACACACACACCTACACACACACCCGCACTCGCTGTTGGGCAGGCAAAATAACAAAATCGGAACAAGTATCTGAAAGAATCAGAAAATGTTGTTCAATATATATGAATTTTATTTTTAACATTGTTATTTTATACATATACACAAAAGAGAAAAGCCAACGCCGACGGCGGCAGCAGGGAAAATCAAGAAAAGCGAAATACAAAAAAAAAAAAAAAAATGTATAAGAAGAGAAAAACAGAAATACCGCCAACGCTTTCATCATCGACCAAACGGTCGCTATCAGCTGTGTGTCGTCAATGTGCCTATATAGATATATGTATATATCTTTTTGATGTGGAAGAAGATCGGTTATGCCAAGAGGGTGGGGCTGAGGGTGGGGCTGGGGTGGTGTACAGTTGATGAAGATATGTTTTCAATTAATTTACAATTGCTCTATAAGATGATGACCATGCTCTCTTATATGTGATAGGGAAAATCGGAAGATTTGTTTGTTGCTTCCGCTGCCACTCGGACCCACTCATGGCCATGAGATTTTCTGTTGGTCTTGGACTCGGTGGTTCTTTTATTTTTTGACAATATCTATTTATAGTCCTCCCCTCACATCAAGATGAGTGCACACACTTGTTGTGTCGCCGTCTGCTATTCATGATGATGATGATCACGATGATAATGATGATGATGATGATGGTGCGGGATGATGATGTCCAAAAATCCCCATGTTCGTTTCGCAAAATAATCATTTAGGAATTTTAATTCGACTTCTTTTCGTCTCTGTGCGCCTCTGTCAAGTTCAATTCTCTTGGACTTTGACTTGCAGCCACAGACACATCATCACACTATTCTCCTTATATGGCATGTGCTTGGCACTTTCCCACCGCAATTGTTTATTTTTGGTATATTTATATAGATGATTCATATGGCCCATCGACCCTTATCCGTCTCCCTCACAGCTCAATCGTCGCTATGCTTATAAATAAAAAATACATACATATATACTCATATATACTTAGTTTCGAATGGAGTGCATCTTCATCCAGGTGCATTTTATCATGAAGTGTTGCAGGAAATGGTAGAATGGAAAATTTGGCTGGATTTACATTTATTTTTCAATTTAAATTAAAGCGGCGGCAGAAGCTTTGCAAAGCTTACATATTATTTCGAAAATTTACCGCAAATGGCGCTATTTTTGAGTGTCGCCATCTATATTTACAGGCATTAACAGCCAGCTGATGTGAAATGTTAACTGAACAGTGCTCGCAAATGATGCTGTTAAGTGAAAAATGCGTTATTTATTTTGAATCAAGAAGGAAAGTTGCGATTTGGTTTGGAAACTGCTGAAAAAATGTAGTTATTTCTCGAAACGGAAGAAATTGTGAATGCTTATGGAGTAACACAATTCTATGCGGAAAAAGGGATGCTAAAACAGATTTATTTGCGACTAGTCTGGTATTTTACTAGACCTTTAAAAGAATTCCCCTTATCTAGCAAAGGGAATGTTTCTGCTTGATGGACAACTTTTGCTGGATGGATTCCCTTAGTCGTATATATAGTCAACATATTTATAAAATAATACTTCAAGCGGTATTAGACTTAAGTTGAAATTATAACTAATTCAACTATTTGCTTGTAAGTTTTGTAGTAATATTATTATTCTTGGTAGTTCAAATTCTTTATCTACTCTTATCCCTTTATTTAATTTAATAAATTTAAATATGAATATGAACTAGGAATAAAATGAATTTATAAACATTTACAATTACCTCACATTAACAAAATAAATAAAGAAATAAATAAACAATAACAAAAAAGACTTTTTAACTGGTTATTATAATTAAATGGAGCTTCTTAGTCATTTCATTTTTAAAAATGTACTAATCGGACAATCGGTTCTCTATTTTTGGGTGGGAATTCAATATGTGAAACAATTTTACATTGTTTTATGGTAAATGCAGCAACTCAACATAAACTTAAAGAACATACTGTGGATCTATAGAGACGCTAATTCTACTTCCACTTCTAATTTTAAATGGTTTTCCAACCACATCTTGAAGGAATGTGATACCTTTACTTGACTAACCCAAAGAAGGTTATCCTAAACCCCTACTAGATTTTTAATGGACACTTCTCCAGTAGATCATTGTCTAAAATATTAAGTATTCTCTTTTGAAATCTTGTGATCCTTTAAGAAAACGAAAATATAAACAGATTCCTTACACCTAAGTACACTAACGATGAATTACTTCAAAAAAGAAACATTTTCGTTATAAAATTGTTTACCAAAAACAGGTCGATATCAAAATGGATACTCCACTTTGGCCATCATCATTTACTTTCATGGTTGGAAAAGGGTTTCTATTCCCACAATTGAACTTCCTACGTAGTTAGCATTTGGATTTCCCTTGTGAGTTTTACATATGAATTAGTGGAGAGATTTTTAGTCTGATCTTTTGCGTGTGATAAGCGATGTAATGTAATAATTGGCCAGCAATTATCATGGCCAGAGGGACAGAGCAAGGACTCGGACTCGGTCTCGGACTTGGACTCAAAGAGAAAATTGAACTTACCCCCGATAGCTTGGGTTTTCATATTAATCAATTATAATTTATTCATTAGCAATTCCCGCTTTCTATCCTCTGTGTCCTGGCATTGACAATTATGTGAATTGTTTGTTGTACATTTAGTCCTTTTTAATAGCATTTAATTGCCACTTGTCAGCATTTTTTCTTATGCCCCTCTCTCTCTCTGTCTCTCTCACGTTGGTTTTACTTATTAATCAAGTCATTAATAAGATTTTGACAACAAAAATTGATTGAGCTCCCCCAAAAAGGGCAATAGGAAAAAGAAAAACTTGAGCTAAAACTTGTTTATATTTTATTTTTGTGCTAAATATGCTTTTAGGATTTCTTTTGTTTTTTTTTGTTTAAACAAATTTCTTATATAGTGTTGTTGTTGTTGTTAATTTTACGCATTTGGGTTTACTCAGTTTGATTATACAATATAAATTAGGAGGAGCCTTACAACATTAAATTCGCTAAACTGAAATACAGTGTGGAACATAGATCGATTCAAGGTGAAGATTAGATGGAGAAGGGAATGTGGGGGGGGGGGGGGGATTCTTAAATTAAACCATGGACACAAGTCCCTTATTAAGATTATCTAGATGCTCCTTGGCCTTGATGCGTAAGGTGGCTATGGAATTGCTACGCATATCCGCCGGCTGGCTAGGATTCGGAGGCGGTGGACTATCTCTACCCACATCGAGCAGCTCAATGTTGGCACTGGCCGCACATTTGTCCAAGCTGCTGGCGGCATTGTTGTTGATGCTGCTATTGCTGTCCAGGTCACTGCAATCGCGTGCCTCGCCATTGGAATCGGCATTGCAAATGCTGAGATTCTGCGGTGACATGCAAACGTCTGGACCGCCGCTGCTGCTGCACTCCAGCGACGAGGATGAGGATGAAGTCGATGTTGTGGATGTTGTGGTTATTGCGGGCTGGGTATTGGGTATGCCTGTTGTTGTTGCTGTTGTCAGTGGGTTTCCACCATGGGCATGGTGATGCGGCGAACCCATCGATGTGGCATGCGGTGACATGCGTGACAAGTGCGGTGAGAGATGCGACAAGGGCACTACAGCATGATGCGAATGGGCATGTGGATGGCCATGGGGTTGAGGTGGCGGCGGCGGCGGCGGTGGTTGCGGATGCACTCCATGACCGCCTGGTGGGGGCGGCGGTGGTGGTGGCCCATGCCCATGATGATGACCCATTGCAGCCAGACTACTCATGGTCAATTGGGCAGGTGCCAGGCTCAGCGGTGGCGTCAGATAGCTGGGATAAACGGTCTGAGGATGTGACAGAAATCCTAAAGAGAAGAAGGGTTCTTTTCTTAGATAGTTTCAAAGTTGTGTCCATTAAATATTTCTATCTTACCTGGCAGGGCACTCAGCAAGGGCGGCGATAGCCAAGGATCTACAGGCAATCCGGAGGCTCCACAGCCCAAACGATGCGGCAATTGGGTGAAGTGCGTCAAGCCCAGACGTAGGCTTTCCGATTTTTCCTGGCGACGCCATTTAGCGCGACGATTTTGGAACCAAACCTGGAAAAACACAAAAAGGAAATTCAGTCATTAGAAAATGCTTTTCCATCTTTTAGGTCAGGTGAGACTCTAACCTTAATTAGTAGACATAAACAAGAGATAAATAGCGAGAGAGAGAGAGAGAGACATAGAGCTCACTTTTTTTCCACCCACAAAGAACCAAAGGAAAGAGAGAGAGAGACAAGTATTAAGAAAGCAAAATGGCGGACAAGGGAAAATTGTTAATGAAAACACAAATGGGATCCACACACACACACGGGAGTAGAGGGGGAAGTAGGGGGGGACACAAGTTCCATCATTCAACGATGTCAAAGTTAGAAGGAAATAAAATAAAATTCAATTAGTTGCCGTTGCTCTAATTAGCATTACCGTAACAATGAAAGTGTATTAGTGTCCGTCTGACTGTCGTTGGTGTCGTCTGTGCCTGCGTCTGTGTGTGTGTGTCTAATTAAAGCCAAAAGCAAAAGAGAGAGACCGACCGGGAGAGAGAGAGAGAAAACAGGTCCAACAGACTGAGCACAAGTGAGACAGAGAGAGAAAGAACTGTTTTCGATTTCCGCCTAGTCAGAAGTGGGTGGATATAACGGGAGATTCGTACGTGGCCTCCAGCACAGTCCCCTCTCCCTCTCCCACTTACTCTCTCTGTCTCCGTCTCTCTGCTTCGTTCAAAGTAATTAAATGCAATTTGCGCAAATTAATAAGAAATTATTTCTGATGAAAATTTCATTTCCATTATGTTGTTGTTGTTGTTGTTGTTGTTTGTGTTGCTGTCAGTTTTGCTGCCTGCCCATGGCCAAATAAACGAGTAGCTATAATCCCAACTCCATGCACTTATATATACATGAATATACATATATGTATGTGTGGGTATATAACAGGTATATATATTCATGGCAAATTAAAGTGTATCTCTCTCTCACTCCCTCTCTCTCTCTGTTTGCCTTGACTTAATTAAACATAATGATGCATAAAATTATTTACATATGATTTGCGAAACGTTTTTTTTTTTTCGTTCCTACAAATCGAATTATAATTCAACCATAATAAGAATAAAAATAATATTTACATTAAGGAAGAAATAAGTAAATTAAAGCAATGTTATCATATGATTTAACTAGCATTTATATCTCATCTTGTATCCAAAGCCAGATCAAAAAGAACTTAGCTAAGGTAAAGAAACTGAATTCTTGATTATAGGGATATCTAAAAAACAAACTAATCAGCAAAAAGATCATACCCAATTTAATATGAACAGCATAGTATCGAATAGATATGTAATTCTCCCAATTATATAGTAAATGTACTGAATAATCGGACTAATGTCTTCTATATTACACTTTATCTTTATTATACAAGGCAAATTATACTTCTAAATTGTAGAAAAAAACAAAAAAAACATGTTAAGTACATTTCCCCCATTGAAATATATATATTTTTGGACAGATTGTTCATTAAGACTTTACATTATATGAATTGGGGGAATTCTAAAATATTAGCAATAAAATTATCCAACTTTCGAATGAGCATTTATCGAGGTCATTAGGAGCAAAACAAAGTCGAAATAAACTTCAAAATTAGCAATATTATCTAAAACTTCATTGAACTTCATATTAATTCCATCTTGTATTAAATTAAATTAAATTAATTCATCTTAAATGAATCTGAAGCAACTTAAAAAAGCTAAGGATTCGAAATAGTTATTTCCAGAGCTCCCCATACTTGTACGTAATTTTTTAGGTCATGAAAATATGAAAATTTGTGGAAAACTTTGTAGAAATATGTTTTAAAATGATTATGTTATATAAAAGTTTTTTAAAATTTGGCTAATAATTTTTATGTTATATAGAAATCGTTATAATTAGGTCTTAATAGTCCTAATTTGGGTTATAATTTGTATGTTATATAGAAATAGTTATAATTAGGTATAAATAGTCCAAAAAGATCAATATCTTTAATTTTAATAGTCAAGAAAGAAATGAAAATTGTAAATTCAGTTAAGAGTCAATAAATAATTTGAATCCTAAAAACAAAGATCGACTAAACAGGAATATGTATTTTAAACAGCATATATCTTCGAATTCTATCTTGGGGAATTTTCACTTAAGTATCAATAACTAATTTAAACTATATGAAAAAGCTAATTAAACTATTTTGAAATCCTTTTTTAAATATGAAATATGAAAATTAAATCCAATTAAATCAGCTATCTCATTATAAGCTCATTGTCATTAGTAAGATTTATTATGATTGTTCATTTGAATGGGATTTAATTTTTAACCAGAATTAATAATTTAATGTCAACTAAATAAATATACACTCGAACTTTTATATAATGAACTAATTTCACAGACACAGCTTTCTCATTCTATATTTATAATATTATTATATCATAAGTTTCTACATAACAAATAATGTTAAATCATTAAAATAATTGTTTATAAATTAAGTTAAGAAAGCCTTGCTAAATAAAGATTGTCCTTTTAAAACTCCATTTCAATTATTTAATCTGAAATCTGAGCTAATGAATGAAAGATTGTGTGCAGTCATTCATTAATTCACTTTAGATTCAATAATGGCCTAAGAAAATTGTTGTTGTTCAAATCGGTCAAGTTGTGGCCAGTTACTCATTTAATAGTCTATTCCTCTTGGCAGCTAACAAAAAAGCCATTTAGAAAGTCTAATTTCCTGTCTCTCAAATCAGTCTAGAGAAAATAAATTAAAGTTAGCAGCTTTAGGCCACATTTCAAGCCAACTCTCACACACAAACACATTAGCTGGATGGTGGAAAGGGGAGTGTGGAGGGGAGGGGAGGAGCCGTCTCTCTCTCGACTGTTATAATTTGAGTTTGTGCTTCTTCATTTTAATTAAATCATCAAAATCAATTTTGTAATTTCCATTCATGGCGCGCCATTATGAAAATCCCCAAACGCACACACACACACACACATATATTTTGCGTGAAAGAGAAAGAAAATGTTGCTAAGCGGGTGGCACACGCCCACCAACCAGCCATCATCCCAGCCATCATCCCAGTCATCATCATCATCATCATCATCATCAAGCCAAACAAGAGTTGGGAAAATTGTCTGCTTTCATCTTTGGCTGTTGATGCTGGGAGCCACACTCTCCCTCCCCCCAACAGTCCCCTTAGCAGCCCCCCTTCTGCTTCTGTTATATTCTGGACCAAAACTGAATGAATTTTCCACCCCATAGACACACAAACACCACCCAGAGAGTGAGAGAGAGAGCGAAAGAGAAAAGGAGGCGGAGGGGGGGGCATCCCCATTTTCAGCCATTTTCAATTTTGATACATTCTGCCCCGGCCTGGCCTGGCCTGGCATCCTCTTCTGCCTTATTGAGACTGCCTGCGGCATTTGGCATTCATGTGGGGCACGCGACTCACCACAAGGTCCCCCCCACCACCAGCTCCAACCCCCCACCCCCCCGTCAAGCCAACCACTTTTCAACTTTAATCTTTTTCATAAACTTCACATTGGCAGCAAACAACAATTTGTTGGACCCCTCATCCCGGTCACCTCCTTCTCTATACTTTACCAAAAACCTGGCTAGGACATCATTGCATTCTCTCTCTCTCTCTCACACTCTCTGTGTGTGCACTTTGGGTACACTTTTCCTCCTTGCCGTCTTCTTTAATTTTGTTCGCAGCAAAGTTTTGCCATTTTATTGGAAAACTTCTGCCGCAAAGTGTCGTTGCCCAAAAAGAGAGAGAAGGAGAGAGAGGAAAAAAACACGAAACGAGTCGAGTAGAGGGAAAAATGAAAATAAAAAAAAAGAGAAGCCAGCATACAAGGCGTATACGCAATTTGGCTTGTATGCAGAAAACACACTCACCCACAAACTCGCTTGCTCTCTCTCTCTCTCTCACACAGTCTGTCTCTTTCACTCTACAGCTCTCTCTCTCTCTCTCACTCACTCTCTCTCTGTGTGTGGGGCAGAAATTGCTTTTCGAATGTTTCTGACAGTTTTGCAAATTGGAAAATTGACTTTTAACACACAAGAGCTCAGCAGCTTAATAAAACTGTTTGCAACTTCTGGGATGGATGTTCGTTGTGGGGGGAGGGTGAGGAGGGTGAAGTAGAGGGGGGGGCCATACAACTTACGATATTACAGTGTAGAAGGAAATGGTTATTGTTGTTGCATTCATATATACTTCCGTTCTAAATTTGGTAGCTCACTCAAATTTGTGGTAACTATATAGAATCTAGTTCTAGAAATCAGACAATTACATGCAAAAAGGGGTTGGGGGGGGGGCATAATCGGTATCCCTTCCCTATTATTATTATTCCAACATTTTCATTTGTCATGCAATTCAATCAATTTGATTGAAAATTGCACTTTGTGAGCTCGAGCTCGTTGCGATAAGCAATTTAATTGCCTGGAAAAAAAAAAGAAAAATTGACTCGACATAGCAATATAACCATATATAGCAATGAACCATATAATTAGAGACAGAGAAGCCAAATGAGGAGGGAGGGAGAGGCCCTCCTGCAGGACAACCCATTGCGCTCAAGGATATTGATAGCGGCGCCTAAGGTAATAAACCAAAATGCAATTTCGAGTCTGAGAAATGAGTTGAAATCGGTTCACGTCCTTGTTCTCGTGTGGAAGCTTTAATTCAATTAAAAAATACTCAACGAAAAAAAAAGCGAAATTCGCCAAACCCTAATTATAGGGACTGAACCGAACTGAACTGAACTCAAAGCCTGTCATAATTTGCTCCGAATTCCATGTCGATGTCGATGTTGGACAAAGCCACAGCATGGAGTCCTTTTTTCTCTCTGTTATTTAGTTTTATGACATGTTTGTTCTTTGTTGGCTTTTAGTTCCGGTAGCCTACCTAAAACTCAGACCCCAAATGAAAAAAAAAAAACAAACCGAAGAAGGCATCCTGTTTTTAGAGGCAAACAAAAGATCCTTTTTGTGAGGCAAGATGTTTTAATTAGTTTAAGAGCCGACAAGCATATTGATTTACATGGCAACTGCTACTAATCGAGTTCTTCAAGTTTTCTAGAAAATATGAAGAGAAAGATTTCTAGTTTATATTGAGTTTGGAATGCCTAATCAAGTCGATATGCTGTGAAATAGATGCTTTTGACTAGTTTACAGAGGAGATTTAGACATTGTTATCGAACTCGTGTGAATAAAAAGGTTTGACTTTAAGGAGCTAAGTTTAAATCGATTTCGAACCCATTTGTTAATCGATTATTGATTGATTTCTTAATTGAAGAACATAGTGACCCTTTATTTTCTGATTGACAACGTCTTAATCTATTAAATTGATAAGAAAGTATGCGCCTTTTGATCAAAAACGGGTTCTTATAAAAAATACATATGTATTTAAAAGAAAGGACGAAGTTATTATAAAAAATACATATGTATTTAAAAGAAAGGACGAAGGAAATATTTAAATTTGAGAAGAATGTCGTTAGAATTAATGAATAAATTCTTTGAAGTTTGTTATTTCATAGCTTGCAGTGATCTTAAAAGAATTTTAGAGGCACTATAAGAGATACAGACTGTGTTATCAGCTGTTTAGAAATAGTTTATCGAGTTTTAGGGTTGCCAAATTTTGAGTACTAAAAATAATCGATCCCTTTTTAATGAACAAATCGTAATAAAAATAAGGAAAAACCAATTTTGATGGTATTTAATTGAATATGACTTATAAATTTTACTTTTAAACACTTTTGCTAATGATTGATATAAAAATTAATAAAGACTCTCTGGCTATTTTTACCTTTTCGATAAGTATTTCAAAAAGGAAAACGCAGAATTCGAAACATGGCGGATTTATTCCAATTTCATAAACACTCCACTTTTATTTTAAGTACAATTTCGAGGTTATCAATTAAGAAAAAATTTTTGTTTATTATAACTTGCTTCAAATTCTTATAAAAATGATTTATATTATGCTGAATATATCTAAGATTATGGGAAAAATATTTCGAAAATAAATCATTGAAGAAAATTAAAAAGATTATGGGAAAAATATTTATTAAATCGGGCTTTAGGTCATTTATTGTAAGCAAACAAAAAGTAAGCAGGTTTTCTGTATAACTATTTCAAGAAATTGTCAAAAGTTATGTGAAAAATATTTCGAAAATAAATCATTGAAGAAAATTAATAGTTTTCTTACATTTTAAATTTTAAAAACGTTTGGAAACAACGTTTTGTAAAACATTTTTAAAGGAAAACATATGGCTATGCGTTTCAATAAATTTATTCCGATTCGAGAACAGTATTGAATATATTCTGCAGCTGGGAAAGTAGTAGAATTACGTGAGTCTATAAGAAATTCTCACTGTATAATCTAGTCGAACCTTTGATTTGCTTATAATTACAGTTTAGTTGACTGTAATAGAAAGCGTGGCACACGACTTTGCCAATCACAGACTAAGTGTAACGCCTCAAATGTCATCATGTGAAAAGCCAAGGTGCCATTTGACCCACTCACCACCCCACCGCACCCCACACCCGTCCTCCTAACTAACCAAACACCCAGTCGATCAAAAGGTTGTCTCAAATTTCCCAGTGATTTCAATTGGAAATGACTTTCGAAAGAGGAGAGGAGAGGTGAGACGTTTGCTGGTTGTTTGTCAGGGCGTGTTTGCTCTCTGCCACGTGGCACCCTGTATTTAATTAGCTATTTATTTACTTGCCAACATGCCGAGCCAGAGCCAACCGAGCGAAGCAACATTGAGCGCACGCACAGTTAATAAGCAGTTAAATCGGACAACAAAGGACGACAAATACGTATATATATATATAGCGAAAGGTAAGTAAATAAACAAGGATAGTTCCAAGAGAACTGTGGGGGGGGAGGGGTTTGCAACTGTCGCACGATTTGGATTCTGATTCAACTTTTATTTTTGCTTCTGGTTTCCTTTTATTCTCTCACACATTTTCAGTTGACGCATTTTTAATTTGCAACAGACCAGCGGCAAATGGAGGAGGGTTGATGGTGGAGGAGGGGGTGAGGGGTACAAGGGGTTGCCACGCTGATTACTCGCACAATTTGAATAATTTCTTATGACAAATATAAATTAGTTGTGTTCATAGTTTTGCCTTATAATTTTTTCCTTTTTATTTTTGTTTTGTGTGTTGCATATATTAAAAGTTTTTTTTTTCTTTCTTTCTCTCGGATAACTTAATTATAATTTGCGTGCCAGAAGAAATTGTTTAGGTGATTAATTAGCACATCATAAAAAAAAAAACAAAAACCAGCCCAAGGAGAAGAAATTGTTAAGTGTTTGTTTGTTGTTTGTTGTTGTTGTTGTTATTATTTTTTATGGGATTTACCTTTTGAATGGCAATAAAACGCATAAAACCAATTAGCGCAGGCAACAGAAATTAATTAAAAGCGGAAACTAAAGGACAAAGCAGCCCCTCCCACTCACCTCCCGTTCGCCCTTCATACATACCTACATATATATATATATGTTTATATATAGAAATATGATGTATAAATTGATTATAAGCCGCTTCTGTCTGTGGCTTGACATAATTAGCGTATTGTGCGAGTGTGTGTGTGTGAGGGGGGGAATCCCCCTGCTCTCCCTTCAACTACCTTCCATCGCCTTCTCATCATTGTCAAAAAAAATAAGCATTTATATAAAGCTGATTAAGTCAAATTCAACGATATCGTGCACATGATTTCTGTTGTTGTTGTTGTTGTTGTTGGAGCTCTTGTTATACCTGTCCTTATTGAAAATTTCCTTTTTGATTGACTCTGAGTCATGTTTGTTGTTGTTGTTGTTGTTGTTGGGTAGGCTGAAATTGAAATTTTTGTTTCTCGTTCTGCTAATTTGACAAGTTAAGCTTGCAGCTCATTTAAACTGACACACACACACGACCAACAGAATCAATCTGTGGGAAATACCAATGAACATATATGTATGTACACTGCGAGAAATATGTATGTGAGTATGCAAATATAAGAAATATACAAAGGTAATATGGGAATGCAACTTTATTTCATTTTCTACTAAGTTTTCCTATTCAAAACTATAGTTTCAAAACGGACAGGACTTCAATAACTCTCAATATTAAATGTTTTATTTTAGGAACGACAAAAAAAATTTTTTCCTCAATTTTATTCAAAGTAATGTTACGCGAAAAAGTCAACCTGCATATAAAACTATTTTAAACAGTTATTTTTAAGTCGAGTAACACGAAAATTACATCAATTTAAGCATAATTTTCGAGATTTTGTCAAAAAAAAAACGTGTTCCTGCTGATATTTGTCAGTTATAATAAAATATATGTATTTATAGCCCATAATTTTATAATTATAATAATTTAACTATTATTTTCTGAGAAAGTTATTGTAGTAAATAGTATATATTAAAATTGGAATATCATTTTATGCAGCTTTTATAGATAAAAATCCTTTGATGTCATATTTGCATTATACTTAATTTTAATTATAGCAATTGTTTATTCCACAACACTTGTGCCGTGCCTTTTAAGTTAATTTCTAAATTATATTTTTTATATTGCTGGCGTTTTTCCAACAGTTCTTAATAACTTTTCTCATCTAAGAAAAATTTCTCACTTCTTTTTACTGTTTTTATGAAATTACCTGATGTAAAAAGCACCTTAGGAGAGTAGAAACAGGATGCTTCTGATTAACTTATCACGCTGATAGCTTAAGAGTACAGATTTTATATTTTTTTCATTGGATTATATCAAGATTATAAAGATATATTTGATATCCATTTATTTCTTATGACTTTTCTCTTATTCATAAATATCTTTACACTCCCTATTAATTCTGTTCAAAGAAGAAACGAACTAAAATTTCTTCAATTTATAATTATAAAATTCATTCTTATAATTTTTGTTTAACTTCCAAGAACACAATCAATTTAATTTGCTAGAGAAAACTAATTTCAGATAATGTCAATAATTTTGAATAACGATTAAAATGATTATTACACAATCTTCTGTCCATTAAATATGAAAAAATATTAAAAAACGGGCGAAAACAATTTGCTGCCTAATTCAATACTTGTAAATTGTAAAATCAAAATCCGGGCACCCTTGACAGCTGACATACAAAGGACACGGCAAGTGCCATAATGCAATAATAAATGAGAGAGAGAGAGAGAGAGAGAGGGAGAGAGGGCACTCCGCCCAAGAGGATTTCGTGATGCCTTTTGACTTCGACTCGAATACGAAAACACGAATGAACAGATGTGCAACTCATTACAAAGCATTTAGGCGTTGAAATTGAATAATATTCATAATTTCATCTACAACACAAGCAACAATCAACCCACAGTCGGGTGAGGGTTGAGAGGGTGTGGTGTGATGCCAACCCACTTTTTGCATTTCACGCACTTGACATTTCGAGTGGCGAATCTCTCTCTCTCTCTCTCGAAACGGGCCCAAACAGCTGTTTCCCTTCGTTGCATTTCTCAGCGAGATGATGGCCAAGGATTTTCCAAAGTAATTTACCATAGCGAAATAAGAAATAATTTCATTGTTATACGCTTGATTACATTTAGATCATATTTTCTGTTACAATTTAAGCCAAAACTTCCAGAAAGAGAGAGAGAGAGAGAAGGTGGAGGTAATGCTCTGCTATGTTCCCTTTCCAACTTTGTGAGTTTTTTTTTTCCTTTTTGTTTTTAACCCCTAATGTCAAGTGAGGTTATGTTTGCTCAACTGTCAGGGGGTTGATCTATAATTTCATTCATTTCTATTATATTTTTTTGTTTTCCCTTTTTTTGTGATTTATACATTTTCATTTTTATTGAAATGTGTGTGTTGACAGGTTACGGTAAATTTGATAAATGACTGTCCTAACCGAATTAAAAGAACCAAGGACAGCAAGTACCCAGGACGAAGGTTGTTTAGTGGCTTCTACTATATACTAATATATTTCGAAGACAAATCCTTTGCACGCGTCGCTCTCGAAATGATTTCGATTGTGATTTCATTAGCCTTCAGCCAGCTTGGCAAATGAGCAATCATAGTCGATAGGCAAACATGCTTACACACAAGGACACGTTTCGCAGCTTAAATTACACACACACCGAGATACACACACATGGATCCTGGGCAAAAGGATGCGCTATGTAAGCTTTTTCCCAAACGAAGAATAGCGAGAGATAAAAGGCGAGCGGCAATGTCGTCGGCGGCGGCGGCGGCATCGGCGGCTGCTTTAAAGTTAGCCCAAGGCTCAGCAAAGGCAACCAGAGCGAAGGGCAATGGCAATGGCAAGGGCAAGAAGGACGAGACACCCTTCAGGGTCTACGGAACCGTTCGTTCTGTGTGGAGCAGCGTAAACTCAATAAGTCGCATAAAAGAATGAAATTGGATGCCATTGCAAACAAAACAAACGATGCCGCTGTCGCTGCCAATGCCGACAATGTTGTCCTTGCCCCCAAAAAACCCCCCTCCACCCTGCACCTCTCCCCCTCTCATGGTATATGCCTCTGCGATGGCATTCCATCCATTTGCCTTTGAGTAGGAGCGGCAATTGCGTTGTCTTTGCCATTCAAAAGTTTAATTAATTGCGACACGGATTTTGTTGGTTCCTTCCAGATATACATATATATGTATATACATCTTTGTTAGATCACGATCACTGAGCGGCCTCATTTCCTTTTGTTAACTGAGCTTCTAATGAGGGTTAATTGAAAGCGGCAGAGTTTCAATCAAAATGCCAAGAGTTAAGCCCAAATCAGTTTTTTTCTAACTAAGTGAAATCTTGAAGTTGCAGAAAATGTGGAAATTTAAATACACCCAAAATTTCCTAAGGCTAGTTTCCGCTTTTGAAAAGTAAATCAATGTTAATTCACGTTGTTATCATAATTTAGTTTCCGAATTTAAATAGAATTAATTTTTGGTTTAATGAATGAAAACGACTTTACTTCGTTTTATAGAACCATGTGAATGCCTAGTATAATCCAACCTTCTTTGAAATAACCTTCACTTCCGTTTTATAGAACCATCTGAATGTCTGGTATAATCCAACTCCCTTTAAAATAACCTTCTACAAATTGATTTTAAGAAGTTTATTAGTTCAAAAATTAAGTTATCAACTCATAAGGACATACAATCTAAAGAAGAGTCAACAAACTTCAAGTAAAACATCTGGAAAATAAAGCTACACTTCAGAATACATCGTTAAAAAAATGTTCAAGACCAAAGAAGAATTTTCTAAAATCTATGAACAAGGGATAAATATTATTTGGAACAGTGAATCGAACGGACTAGTCTATAAATATACAGTTGTGTTCAAAAATATATCATTTTTCGACATGTTAAAACATGTTAAATGAACACGTGTTCAATTATTTTTTAAGAATGCAAAAAAGAGAATACCGATTAGATCCCGATAAGATTAGAATATAAATGTTGCTAGGTGATGCGCTACTATATTTTTAAACACAACTGTACGTAAATAATGGAAAATAGGTAAATAATATGTAAATAATCGCAAATAGGTAGAACTACTTATATAAATTAAGTATTTTTAAATTCGAACACTTTATTTATATAGTCCAGAAGATGAGCTTCCTGGTTCTTGAGTGTCAAGAAGCTCTTGATGTATATACTTAATTTAATTTGTAAAGTAGAACTAAATATTTGTGATTCTATATATATCTATATCTAATGTCCTAAGTTCAGCAATAATTTTTAAACACTGTTTGCATTTTTTTGAACGGTTTACATCCTAATAAAAATATTTAGTTTGAATATATTTCAAATAGTTTACAAAATCATTTATTAAATTAAGAGCTAGGTATAAATAAAATAAATAAATATTGCGAAGAATTGCTAAACTTATTGCCTTATTCCAATTCCTCCTCCACGTAAACCCTCACCCACCCACACCCATCTCCATTTCAGATCTTTCCCTAACGAGGAATTATGAATTTTTGAATAGGAACTTATTGTTTTGGCTAGTGGTAATTAGTCCTCTCATATCAAGTGTTTGGATGGAGGTTGGATTTTTTTTCCAGCTTTTGTTTTAGTTGACAGTTTATTAAAATGAATTTGTACAAACGGCAGTGGCAGATGTGTTACACACACGGACAAACACACATTCACACACGAATATTAATATACAAATAAGTTATTTAAAAGTAACGACTTTGAGATACCCTTTACTCAGTGAAGGTGGAAAGAAACTACGTTAAATAAACTTAATTTAAAGTTGATGGTAAGTAAATGTAGCTCATCTCCTTATTTACTATTGGTATAGGTGGCAACCCTGCACAAAAGGACAATCAAATATCGATAGCCGTTTTGTATAAGAGAATTATCGAGACATACAAGTCTTGTGGGATCTGAATTTTGAGACTTGACAGTTTTTTTCTAAAATGTTCTGCTCAAAAATGTAAAAAAAAGACGAAAAATCCTCAAGTACAAATCTGGGAAGTATGATTTAAATACATGGGATTCATGTTTTAAATATTATCAACTTTATTTTAGCTCTTTAATAAGAGCTAGAGAATCTAGCTATAGCTTTAGCTAGCTAAAAGAGTAACGTTAGAGAGGAAATAGCGGCCGATTAGTTTGCAATCGACAAGGTTGCTTTCGATTAGATTTTATTAACAGTTTATATCAAGCGTTATAATTTTAAGGTGAGCTAGAATTACGTTTTTAATTGACATCTTGATTTATTCTGCCAAATAAAGGTCTCTAAATGACCCATTTGGCAAAAGAATGATGCAAATATAGTGAAAATGTTGCTAAAAACAATCGAATAAACACCCAGAGAGAACGGGATTATATAGTCACATTTTTAGGATGCAAAAATACTTATTTGAGAGAGCCTAATATAGCCTTTAACCCTACTAGTGGAGGGTACAATGAGTTAGTGCCAACCCCTAGTAGTTGGTATGTTGGCTCAACTCGTTTGACTTGACATTTATTTACCCCTGCGGCGGCTTTGTGTTTTTTTCTTCCATACATTCTTTCTCCCTTTGCCTTTCCGGGTTATGCAAAGATGGCATAATGTGTTAATTGTTCCCCCGCCTACACTACCCACGCACTTAAGAGCAGCTGTCACCGTGGCTTTTTTCTGCTTTTTTTGCCTTCAACCTTATTTATGTGCCAACTAGTAAAAAAAAAGAGAGCTAATTCGGTTACATTGAAGTTATTAACTAAGCTGACTGACAGCAATTTTCGGTCACTTTGGGGCCGCCACCAGGCAAATCACACAAAGTGCCTAATAAATGACCAATTGAAAACGTTTTCGGGCCCCCAAAGGGAGGCCATCGGGGCCAGTCAGTCAGTCAGTCAGACCACATAACAATATAAGTTAAGTAAACTGAAAAATTTGTTGCCATTCTCCTAGTCCCGGGAGTGTGTCACTTAGTTGAGGGCTTGGAGGGAGATGGTGGGTTGGTGGGTGGTGGGTGGTGGAACATCCATAGTCAATGACATACAGCAAATAAATCGGTTTGTTCCTTATGATCATTTTCATTATTAGATTTGTATAGGATTTCAATAAAACGAACCCAAAAACGAAACGAAGGCAAAGGCAAATGCCAAGCAAATGTTGCTAATATGCATTATAGTATTATTATTATCATTATTATTGTTATTATGACATGTGAAAAGGGAAAACGAAAGCGAAACTAAAACTTGTCGATAAAGAAAATGGAGCATTTAATAATAAAAAGAAAACCGAGAAGGAAACCAAGAAAGAAAGAAAAATGGTCATGCAATACTGAGCAAAAAAGTTCAAGTAAATATTCAATATAAATAATAAAAACAAAAAAAAGAAAAAACCCCAAAAAAAAAACTAGAGGAAAAGCAAACAAAATGAGCAAGTGGAATGCAATAAAAATCTATTTTATTTGTTAGTGAAATGACATTTTTATTTGTTTGCTGTTTATGCTCACACACACACACACACAAACACACTCAGACAGACAGACATCCCCTCTATGTCTATGTCTGTGTCTGTCACGTCACACATGTCGTATGAGCAATATGAGCAGGATATTGTACACATATCTAACTAGTTTCCCATATATTATTCTATACCATTTGCTTCGTTGTGGCCTATTCTGACAGTTTTACGATATTTAATCATCAATTTGTCTACAGAAAACGAATAATTCCAACATTTATTTCACTTTATTTCGAATCTTAACGAAAAACGCAAATATGGAGAATTACCTTATGTACTAACAAATTGAAGTTCTAATCGATTATTCCAATTGAAGGTAACAATGTTGTTAGAATTTCCATTGGAATTTTATTTAGTTCAAGAAGCAACTTAACTTATGACATTTTTGCGGCTATTATTTGATAATAATCTGTCCAGAAAGTGTAGTAGAAAGTATTATATGTCCGATGGGGGAATCAGTTTTAACTCAAAATTCTAATCAATGAATATCGTGGGTCAGTAGAATAGTCTTTAAAAAATCTATTAAAATGAGAAACTATCTTTGAATACTAATGACTTATTAAACACTTTCAATTAGTTAAAATTTTGAATCAAACTCCCACTAACTAGCAATTATTTGAGGACTTAAAAGTAAGAGTTTTAAGAGGTCAAAGAACATTACGTTCAGAAATAAAATATATTAACCCTGGATGGTTGTTCGTATTTTAAAAATTGGTAAAAATTCTGATGTTTCGCTAAGTTGTTTTTCGTTAAAAAATTTTGTATACCTATTTGATTTTATAATCGATAAAATAAACGAAGTAGTAGGATAACATAGGATAAAAACATTTCAATTTAAATTTTAAACAACAATTTTTAAACGACAATTTTATCGTAGTCGTTTCGACATAGAACAACCTTTGTCTATGGAAAATAAGAGCAACCATCTAGGGTTAAAATATTTCATAGAATAAACTGTACTTCCTTCTAAAAGGTCACGTACTTTTTAAGCTAACCTCGTACAATAAAATGGAACCTCATTAATCATAGGAAGGTTTTTGAATTTCAGTCTGACCAAAGCTTAGAAGGATCTACATACGAATATATAAATTATATATAATTTTGGAAATTTAATTTTGCATTAATAAAGTCAGAAAAAAAAAAGAGAACTTCTCTTGTGAACACCTGGTCTCTTAGTTCTCTGATCTGTTAGATCGAATAACTATATTTCTCATTTGAAAACAATTGCCCTAAGTTGGGCAAAACAATTTTAAATTGTAAGTATTTACAAAAAAATTGGTAGTCCATAATTTAATGATTGAAATGTTAATTTTATTAATATTAATTACCATTTCATCCTATGGATGCATAAGAATTTCCGACCCTATAAAGTAAAAAAGTGATTTTTTATACATGTTATGGACATCTATCATTCCACCAAGTTTCATAAAAATCGGAATGGAAATGGCCGAGTTATACGTTGAAATGTTTTGCATTTTAATTATTTTTCCCCTGATGCATGATTGTATATAGTCGGACCGGCGACTTACTTACTTTATTTACTTTGAAATCCTCTAATTGGAATAGAACTTGCTTTTAGCTTTATCGTTTAACTCTTTAGTCCTTTAATTTAAATAGAACTTGCCGCTATTTAAATAAAAACATTTCATTTCCATTTAAAATATTCATTAAACTGATATTTTCCTTAAAAGGTTATTTTAAAAGACTAACTAGACAATTTCTAAAAACATTTTTAGCCTGTGAAATGGTTTATCATGACCCAGACGACTTAGGATTATTCAGTTTATGCTATAAATTATTAAACATTTGCAAAAAATAAAGATCCCGAAGAAAGTATGATCTCACATTTAATTATTACTTCTATGAAATGTCCTTGATTATTCGAATGTGAAGACTTTCAACCTTTTAGCCCATAACACAGGTTAAAGAAGGACTTTTAGTAAACTATATAAACTTGATCTTGATCAGCAAAAATGTGTCTGTGGTTTGTCTAGCTTAAACGAATTTTCCCCGTTTATTTGGGTATATCAAAATCCCATCAACAATCCTAATCAAAAGTTTATTTAGTCAGTTTAGTTGGTTACTCTATATTATAGCCGAGACATCAATCAGCCATTGAAATTCGTTTTGGTTTGTCATGCTAAATTAAGTTTTAATTAAACCCTTTTACTCCGACTTAACACGCCGTGTGATTGAACACACACACACACACATTTAACCCTCGAAAGGGCACAACAACCCCTGCAAAAAAACAAAAAAAAAACCCAAAAAAAAAAAGAAATTGCAGCCTGTCTGTCAGCAGCGTGTAATCCAAATAAAATAATTGTCATCTAGGAAGGAGACACAGAGACACATGGTTTGGGTCTCATGATGGTTAAAATGCTAGACGAGATCATCATCACTTTCCCCTCACTTCAGTTGTGGTGTGTGTTTGTTTGCTTAGTGTTAATGATGTCTGCTGTCTGCTTCTTCTTCTACTTCTTCTTCATTCGGGGCGTTAATCTGTTGTTTAATTTGCTGGCTTAAACGTTTTGTTTTGGTTACCATCAAAGATAATCCTCGAACTGCCACCTTTTACCATTTGCCGCCCCTTTTTTTTGTGGGTTTTTTGTCGGAATATTAATTGCTTTCAATTGCAATTTCATCAACAATATGAAAATTGAAATGTCTCTTTCGTTCGTTCGTTACAAAGCAAATTCTGTCATTTAAACTACAATCAAACAAGCCACAAAAATTGCCATATACAAAAATGCAAAATCCAATCAAACTTTTTAAACAAACATTTAGCAAATCTATTACACAAAAAAACCAGAAAAATCGAATCGACTATAGACCCCAAAAAAAAAGAAGAAGAATGAACTCATCTAAAAACGAGAAATTGTATTTGACTGTTGTTCGTGTGACTGTGTGTGTGTGTGTGTGTGTGTGTGCAAACTTAATCAAAACAAATTTCCACCTTCAACGAGTTGCACACCAAGCAATTTCCCAGGTTCAGGTCTCCACCCCCCCTCCCCTCCCCCAAAAAAAAAAGGAGAAGAAAAACGATAACTAGAACTTCATGCAAACTAACCGCAAATACGATTACAAATACACACACACACACACAGAGAGAGAGACACTGAGAGGGGCGGAAAGAGTGGCCGGGCGCTGAAGTGGAAAGGACCTGATCCCCCCTTTTACCAAAATCGAAAAAACGAGTTAAACGAAAGGGCAGAGAACGACACAGAGAGAGGGAGAGGAGAGGCTTGTGGGTGCGGGTTTCCTGGCATAATTTGAATTCGTGTCAATTTGACAAAGTGACACATGAGGGCCATGCCTCCACCACCGCCCCCGCCCCCCTTTCCCCTAGAAATATCTGATAAATCGCCCCCAAGTAGCGTCGCAACGCGTCGTCCTGCTGAAAAATTTTTATGCGATTTTGGTTCATTACTTTTTTTTTGTTCTTGTATATATTTAGTAGGTATATTTGTTTATTTATTTATGTCTGTGTGTTGTGTTGGAGACACACAAGAAGGAGCAGAAGGGGGGGTGAGACGGCGACAGTGTCACCAAGAGCGTCATCGTTCCAGTCAGTCGTAGGCATGATAATGTTTAGTCAATAAAAATGATTTGTCGGTTGAGGAAACGAAATCATGAAATTTGATATGTCCTTTGCATTTTTGCTAGCTAGCTAGCTACTCCCCCCTACCACCACCACCCACCACCCACCGCCCACCTCATTGACTTGTGGTTAGGAGTGCAAAAAAATAAGAAGTATGCCATTCGAATGGTCTTGTGGTCCACTCCTTGCAGCAAAGTTGCCTAACTTTGTATACCAAAAACCTGGACTCACTTCCCACTGCCACTCGGCTGCCCTGTGTTCCTGTATTTCCCTTTTTGTGGCGTCTTTTATATATTATACACCAATGTGAAAGGAATTTACGAGGCGCCCCAACCGTTAATGTCGCAATTTGCCACCCGAAACGAATGGCTGCCAGACATGCATAGAGCCGGAGCCGGAGTCAGATCCACATCCATGAAAAGGATCCAAAGGAGCATAACTAGTTAGTCGCATAAAATGCAACATAAAACATATCTTTTGAATGGGTAAACAAAAAACTTGAAAAACTCTTTTTGCCCATTGTCATTTTGCAATTGAGACATAAATTTTGTCTCCATAAATTCCTGTCTCGAAATATATATTTAACACCTTTGAGAGAGAGGGGGGACGGGGGGAAAGGGGACTGGGCTGGCACAACTTAATTACGTTAAAATAAATTGCAAACGGAAATTATATAATTTCCGGAGACTCACTGCGGACCCAGACACTAACTGGAGTGGGCAATGGAACTGCATCTTTGATTATCTATGGCAAAGGATAACTCACCTGGACACGCACTTCGGGCAAATTCACCTTCATTGCCAACTCTTCGCGTGAATAGACATCGGGATAGTGTGACTTCTCGAAGGCTCGCTCCAGTTCATGTAACTGATAAGTCGTGAAGGTAGTGCGATTGCGTCGATGCTTCTTCTTGGCGCAATTATCGTCTTGGCCTAGACCAGGAAATGAAATAACAAAAGATTTCAAGTTAGTTCAACTATTGATAATACGAGAAATATGCTTAAACATAGAAAAGGAGGAGATAGAAAAGGTTCTTAGGGGAAGAAACTCATTTAAGTGCGTTCGTAACCGTTATGATGTATAGCGGTAGTTAAATAGTGGATGCCTTTATAATCGTCATAACGTTAAGGACCTAAAAACCAATATTATTTCAACAGTTTACAAAACGGTCAAAGACCACCTTCAATTCTTATCCCAAATTGTGGGACTATTAAAAGAGATTAAACCGTTTCTGTATCTATGTATTGCGATATTAATTTTCGTGTTATCGTGGAGATTCTCGATAAATCATTAAACAAGAGTCCGTTGCCAATAAAACACCCGTTTCAGTTAACATTTTGGTTATCGATCTTGGAAAGAATTTTCGTGTTATCGTGGAGATTCTCGATGAATCGTTAAACAAGAGTCCGTTGCCAATCTTGGTCGATCTTGGAAAGAAAGACAATTAAAAGGCAATAATACCGATATTCAAGAGGCATAAAAAATCGAAACGTAGAAAGCTAATTTAAGCAAAAAATTTAATCGATTTTAAAAAGCTTATTCAAGTATTTAACTAACTATGCAACGTTATCAATCGAAAACCCTACGCAAAATTGTTAACGCACCATGGTATGTGCCCAATGTCGAAATCCATAAGGACCTTAATATACCTTTTATAAAAGAGGAAATAGCGGAGGTTAGCAAAAGATATATTGAAAGACTGTATAATCATCAAAACTCGTTAGCCCTAAGTTTACTTGATAATAGCTTAACAACAAGAAGACTAAAAAGAGTACATATTTTAGATCTTGGGAATAGAATTTGAATCTAATATATATAACTGTATATAAAATTAAACTTAGGCTCATATAATAATTGTACATAATAATCAAGTAGATTTAATTACTAAAAAAAGTATTTAACTAAATACTTATATTACTTAAATTTTTACTTTGCTTCATAAATACCCAAGAAGAAAAGTAAAAAGTTAACTAAATACACGAAACCGCAACGAACGCCAGTGTTGTATAACAGATAACATCAGTAACTAGTTAACAGTTATGAGCAGTGCATTAATTGCGTTAATCGAACTTTCCTCCAGTGTTGTATAACGGTATTTAATAAAAAACTACAATTATAACGGAGCTAAAAGGGAAAGAAACTTTCCCTCAATATTTGTAAACCTTTTTTAACAATAAATCAAAACCCATTTATCGGCTATAACTTTAGTAGAGTTGGTTTCCTAAATGCAGTGTTGGAAAACCGTTTGTTAAGAGTAACGATAAAAAAGGTTGGGGGTAGAATTTGTATATAGTCGTTAGATGTTTACTAAACAATTGGTAATTTAGGTTATGAGTTGGACTAGTATATAGTGGATTACCCACCAATCGGTAATAACGGTTATTGGTAAAGTTAGTATGAGTTAGTTTACCGCTAAACTTACCCTCGTCATCACTGCCGGATGTGATTTTCTCGCCCTGTTCGCTATTATTGGTCTGATTGAGATCCTCGCTGGAGGCACAGCTTCCATTGACCAAGCTATCGTTATCCCCATGGAGACGTTCGCTCTGATCCGTCGTGTTGTTGTTGTTGTTGCTGCTGTTAACCCTATGATAATCGTGCTGAAAGTTTTGCTGGTTCGATTGTTGCAGCTGTTGTTGGTGTTGCTGCTGTTGATGTTGCTGCTGCTGTTGATGTTGGTGTTGCTGGTGTTGGACCTCATCCAAACTACGTGCCCGTATCCCGTAATTACCCAGTTGGTTGTGCTGGCCATTGGCCAATTTCGTCTCATTATCATCACAGTAGAGAGAATTGGAGGTGGATTTTCGCTTGAGCGGGGGACGCGGAGTTGGTGGAGTGCTTGTAACATCAATATTCATCTTTGCCGCATCATCCTCATCGAGTTCATCTAGGTCGCTGGTCGCCGAGGACATGGAACGCTCATCATCGTAGCGCGTTTGTATGGATGAGGCGGATGAGGTGGCGGCATTCACTGAAGCAGGCGCCGCTGCCGCCGCCGCCGTCTGGGCATCCACAAAATAACTGTTGCCAGTGGCTGCTCCAACTGTTGCCGCTGCCGCTGCCGCTGCTGCTGATGGTGGCGATGACTTGGCATATTTATCCTGCGCATGGGCAGCCAAGGCAGCCAAATGTTGCTGATGACTGCCATAGGAATTGGCAGCAGCTGGCGAAAGATGCTGAGGCGGAGGTGGCGGCGGTGGCAACGGCGACGGTTGCAATTGATTGGCCTCGACCATTTGATGCATCGAGTTGAGGTAATTGCCGGCAGCAGCATCCTCCTGCCCAAAGCCAGCATGATGACTCTGGCCAACAAATCCAAAAGCATTATGATAGCCAAACGGAGCAGCAGCGGCATGACCTGGATGTGGAACAGCATGTGCTCCATGCGTTGGCTGAGCTGAATTGGGCGACAAATGTTGCCCAGTCGCTGGTGGACTCATCGATCCACCTGGATAGGGTGAACCATTCTTCACATGTTGCTGCAACAGACTGACCATATGATTGTCCATGTTGCGCAATTGCGTTAGCGACATGCTGCAACGCAAATCGGTGGCATCCTCATCCCCGATGTCACCTGGAAAAGGGAAAAGGGAAATGGAGTTAGTTGATTACATTTTAATTAGCCTGAGTTGTTATTTAACCTGTTGTTTTGGCCATTAATAAACGGCTTTCAATTAGTCGCAATGTGAGGCAATAAAAATTCGACGAAAAACCCAAGTCCAAATAAGTAACCTTCGGGTATTTTGGGGGCGGGGGGCTGGGGGGGCGCCCGGTCTCTAATGGGCGTTTGCACATATCACGTGACATGCAAGGAAGTCATTAGTTGTCGCCGGGTGAAGGAACGAGGAGTCTTGTTTGCACTGACTTTTGCAGTTCTCTGGGGCGAGGGGGGGGAACGTGAGTTTTGTATAACCAAATTCAATTTCTGTGTTAAATTGGCTTTTGAAAATGGGGAAAACGGAAAAAAAAACCAATTACCCAACCGCTGAAAATATCTGTAATTATTTGACAGTCTTTTGGGTGTAATTGCTTTTTGCTGTAAGTGTGGCCAGTCCAAATGATTGTCTAATGTAATTATCTCTCTCTCTCACTCACTCTCTCCAACTGGGTCACAAATTTTGGCTAATTAACTTTAAACAGCAGAAACTTTAAATGCCCTAAATTAACCTTTTTTGCCAAATCAATCGAAATTTACACGCCCAGCATGGACAATTTAATTTGCGGCGTTAATCAAATTAACGAAAAGTGTTTAAAAGAAATTTTCTCAAACAAAACCATTTTAGAGAGGGAGCGAGAGAGAGACAGCTGCAACTGGTAGCAGAGCCTGAGAAACAAAAAAAAAAAAAACAGCGTTTTAAACAAAAGCCACATGAGGTGCGTAGTGCTTTGAGTTGCTGCCAGACAGTAGCTGACAAAGCTACCTACTTATAGGTTACCCCCCTCCCCACCCCTCTCTCTCGCTCTACCATATTTCTCATCTAGGGGGCCCACACGTAGTGCGTGCCATAATTGCGTGAGGTGCGAAGACCCAGAAAAGGCCAACACAAAAAGTTAGTGGAAGAGAAGTTCGCCTATTCCCATGTATCCATGTGTGGATAATTAGTGTAAAGTGTGTGGAGTTGTGGCACATTTCACACTCACTGAAACAATGTGGAGTCCAAAATGAAACACTCAAAGCGTGAAATATAATAAAGATTTTCCATCCATTGTCTGGTTTTACATAACTAACAAGCATAAAAAACGAAATTTTACCTAAAAATTTAACCTTAAATCAACTTAACAAAGAGTTGACAAGAGCTAAAGTTAACTTAACGGTGAGTTAACTGAATTGTTTTTAAGCTTAACACTGGAATTAGTTAAGAAAAGTTAACGTAACTGCAAGTAAACTAAAGTTAAGCATTTAAAACAAGAAAATTTTACCTAAAAATTGGTTATTCAAAGCTTAAATCAACTTAACAAAGAGTTGACAAGAGCTAAAGTTAACTTAACGTTGAGTTAACTGAATTGTTTTTAAGCTTAACAATGAGTTAGTTAAGAAAAGTTAACGTAACTGCAAGTAAACTGAAGTTAAGCATAAAAAAAAACTAAAATTTACCTAAAAATTGGTTATTCAAAGCTTAAATCAACTTAACAGAGAGTTGACAAGAGCTAAAGTTAACTTAACGTTGAGTTAACTGAGTCGTGTCTAAACTAAAGAGTCAATTAGTTAAGAAAAGTTAACGTAACTGCAAGTAAACTGAAGTAAACTGAATTGTGCCTCAACATAAGCTTCAGTTTACTTAACAGAGAGTTAACTTAAAGTTTACCTAACACAAATATGTCTTTATAAAGACTGAAGTTCTCTTAACAGCTGGCTAACTGAAGCTCAAATGTAACTTCACAATGTGTGTTAAGTAAAATTTACTTAATGGCGAGTAAATTGGAGTTAACATAAGCTTAAGTTAACTTAAGAATATATTAACTGTTGAGTTAACTTCAACTTTATTAGTATTTTAATAAAAACAGAAGTTCTTCTAACTTCGGGTTAACTAAAGCTCCAAATTAAGTTAACAATGCGGTAGTAAAATTTACTTGACAATGAGTTAACCGAAGTAAACTTAACTGAGAGTTAATTGTTAAGTTTACTTAAAGCTTATTAGTATTTTAACACTTAAGTTCCTTTACAGCGGGTTACTTGAAGCTAAAATTAACTCAACAGGGAGTAAGTGAACTAAAGTTTAAGGTAACAGTGAGTTAACTATAGCTTAAGTTATTTAAACACTCAGTTTACTAAATTTTTCTTACATAAATTGCTTCGTAAGACTGATCGCACCTATTACCATGTTAGGATGTCTATTAATTTAAGCTCAAAAGGAGAATTACAAGGGAAGTAGCCAAGAGTTACATGTATCTTTAAATATTGTAAGTTAAGTGGTCTGTGAAATAGTTTTAAAACATAAAGACTTTATCATTTTGTACCCACAAAAACCTTTGGTCATACATTTAAGTCTAAATCGTGATAAAAAAAAAAATTTCACAGTCAAATCCTGTAAATTAAGCAAAAAATAAAGGTTTCAAAAATAAAAAAATTTAAAAGAGACTTTTCTTAAAATTGGTTTGATCAGTGATTGAGAAAAGGACAAAGAAATTTCACATTAGGAACATGCTTTAAAATGACAAACAAACTTTAGCGGATCGCAGAGGTTTTTAAAAGAATTGACGCAAAATTATTGACAGAATTTCGGTCAAAATTTCTTAACTTTTCTTATTCTGTCATTTGCAAACGTTTTGAAAATTTTTATATATATTTTTTACATACTTTAAATTCCATCAAAAGCTTTGAAATATGGAAAATAAAATTGCGATTCGATTTTTAAAAATTTTTACAAGATATTTTTTGAGAATAGGGTCAAAAATAAATTTCCAGATATTAAGGCAAAGCAAAAAAAAAGGAATCAATTTTTGAAATCGTCTAAAAATTGAGTTTTTTTAAGAATTTTTATGGTGTCACGCTGGCATATAATTAAATGAGATCGATATAAATGCAATCAAATCATATAAATAAGACTATATAATATTCAGCAATAGGTAGAAAGTCAAACGTAGTCCCCTCTTAGTGATCTCTGAGAGCAATTTGGCTAAAATCTCAATTTCTTTTCGACTAGCCGGAATGACTTCCTCATGAGAGAAGTTCAATGCCAAGAAGAGGTTGTTCGTTTCAGTTTTATAGTAATCCAAGTTCGATTCAAAAATTGACTGATCGACACTTCAATTAAGAAATTGGTTATTGTTGTTGTTGTTGTTATCTCCATATGATGCTGCTGCTGCTGCTGCTCTCCATTAGCTTGGAGGGGCAATTAAAGTTGGCAGCTGGAGAGCTGAAAAGTTTTTTTTTGGCCTTTTTGTTTCTTTCGTTTTGTTGAATGGCGTTCCAGTTGAAATGTTAAAAGGTTCAAATTAAGTCAGCTACTGACCAAACATATTCAAAAGTAAAAGATGAGTACGAAAAGAGAGTGGTGGAAGGGGGGAGGGGGGGGGGGGCGATTGGTTTCGATGGGCTGCTAAAGATTACAATTGAAGACTTGTTTTGCTCTAATTTGTTTATAGATGGTTTTTACCTTTTACCCTCAATTGAGAGACAAATTGACGTTAATCGCGTCACTTTCTGTTGATGATTTGACAGTTTTCAAAGAAAACTTGGCCATTAGACGGTCGGTCTCTAATTGAAATGTTATTAGCTGCAAGATCAGAACAAAAAACCCAAAAAACATACATACATATAACTAAACTGAAAAGTCATGCTCGAGATGGGAGAGAGAAAGAAGAAGGAAATGCATATTGTTTGGGCATCTTCCGGCGGCGGATCCAATATCAAAAATCGAAACAAGGCACAAACAAAACTGTCAATCACCAGTGAAGTGGCTCTGGTAGTGGTGGAACCACCGACGCACGTTTAGCTCGCTTCGGACACGGACACGCATTAAAATCATTAAGGCGACTTAATGCTCAATTTAATGCCGCGTCAACTGCTTAACAGGTCGCATAGATGGATGGTTGCTTTGCTTGGTTCGATCTGATCGATCTGATCCCAAAACGGATTGAAACGAAGCGGCGTCTGTCTGATTGAGTCTGAGTGTGTGTGTGTGACTCTCTGTGTGTGTGTGTAGTTATCTTGATCTTAATGATGCAGAGCACCTTGTCCCTCTCTCTCATCTCTTTGATAACTCTGCTAATGCACTTGTGCCTCCTGCGCTTTTAATGAGTCTCATGCTGTCCCTCTCTCTCTCACTCCCCCGCCCACCGCCAGCTGTCAGTTTAAATGCTTTTTGACAGCTTGTGTCTAGCCGCCAGCTTAATTATGGCTCAAATGTGAGACCAGTATGGGGTTTGAAATTGTTGGCAGAAGAAGGAAGGGAGAGTGTGGGGGGGGATGGCCAATACTCCCCTCCGCGGATATATCTGACCGCTTAATTTGCCTGCTTCTAATTAATTTGCGGCCATTTAACCTGTGCGGCAATTGTTGTTGCCATTTTGCTTTCGCTTTTGTATACGTAGTCGGCATTTTCCAACACTAGTATAACAGGCCCATAGCGAAGTTATCAACACTGATGTAATTTACTTAAGCCAAATGAGAGAATTTGATTTATGCTCCCTCAAAAGGAGAGCAGAGCTGTCTCTAAATTCAGGGTTGCCACCTTTGGTTTCTTTTATATTCCTTTTTGGTGATTATTTTGAAACAAAATTGAGAGATCTTGATTTTTATACACCTTTTTGATGATTATTTTGAAGCAAAATTGAGAGATCTTGATTTTTATATACCTCAATATGAAAATTAATTTTCTATTGCCTATTCTTTAACAACAAATCAAAACCACTGAGTAAAAAAACAGTTGTAAACATATATAGGTAGATCTGTTCCACTTTTCGATCAATTAAACCTTAAATACATACATAAATCACAAATGGCATGTTCTTTGCTTCGTTTGCTTACCCTCTGAAATCCTGCTGGCTAAGCCATTGAAACTTAATCATCGAAAATATCAATCTCCACCCATTTTTCACAAGTCCCCCGTAAACACAAAAGGTGTAGGCGTCTTGCGACAATCGCTTGACGGCAATCAAAAACAAACGAAACCGAAATGAAAATGAAATGAATTATAAATGACGTGCCTAAAGCCATTTGCCACCCATTTTCAGAATTTGCGAGTGCCGTCACCGAGTGGCACCAACATCAGCAGCAGCACACACACACCACAAATATCATAAATAAATCCACACTATAATCCAGTTAAAAAGCCTTCAGAACTAACGACCCAAAAATAAAAGAAAAGAAAGAAAGAAATCTAATAAAACTTTAAAACACCTCCACGTTGGCCGCCAAATGAAGCAAAGCCTAATCCTTAGTAGTTTTCTGTCCTCTTTGGTTTTACTTTACCATTTGTTTCCTTTTGCTTTGAATATGTAAACGATTACCGCCTAGTGATTGCTTATCAGCTGTCGTGCATCTTCTCAAGGCGTTGGCAAAGTGCACGACCAGACGCCAGTTAAACATACAGCTCAACCACCCACCCACCCACCCACCCACTCATCCACCCATTCCTCCTCTCATCGCTTGTAAGGTTAATATAATTTTATGATTGTGTTTGTTGATTTTGAGCGCAAGGGGAATGGAAAGACTGGTAATTGAAATCGATTTGCCATTTTTTTGATTACATTTTGGGCCCTAATCTATAAATAATTCCATGTTCAAGTTGAATACATACCATCGCTGCCGGTTTCCGTTTGGCCATTGCCATTTTTTAGTCCCAGAATGGCATCAATTGTGTGACGCGGTGTCAATGTCTGACCGCCAGAGCCAAATTTGCGTGCATTGTCCTTGAGTGACGATGAATCGCTGTCTGAAAAAAAAAACAATTCATTTGGGGGGAAAGTGGTTAAAATGTAGAATTAGAATTAAAAGCTTGTTTGCCTACAGTTTGCCAGAGTCAATTAGGTGCACGACAACAGAAAAAAGAAAAAAACAACAAAATCTAAATCAAAAAGTACACACACAGCCAGTTGAAAAACTTGGACTATGCAAATTTGTCAGCAATTTGAAAAATATTAAAATGTAGTCCACACACACACACCAACACACATACAGGCACACAACTTTATTTGCAATTTTAACGAGCTAAAAGCTGTAATTGCCATCTATAAAAGTCCCCCACATTGGGCGCCATTTGCATTTCTGCATCTAATGAGAGCTAGTCACGCCTGAAACGGAGTAGGGTAGCGGCACTGCAGCAGCACCTGCATGCTGGAAAGTAGGCAACTCTCTCGTTTTGATGGTTTTATGCATTTTTAACGAAATTAAAACAAACTGACGGCAGGCAAACGCTTTTTAATTGCCCATTCTTTGTCCCTAGCAATTAGTTTATAATTTTTTAATTATTTTATGCATGTCAACAGCAAAAAAAAAAAAAAGTACCACACAAAGAAAATCACCGACATTTTTGTGAACATGCTAAATATGCGGAATGTCCGTGACCACGTGTCCATGTGTCCCTGTTTCTGGCATGTTCTCAAGCAATTTGTGTTAATTAAATCTCTGATCAAGTAATTCCCAGGAAACTTACCTTCAGCAGTGATCACAGTATTGTTATTGTTGTTGTTATTATTGTTGATATTGGTAATACCCAAATGTTGTTGTTGCTGCTGCTGTTGCTGCTGCTGCTGTCCCACAGATGCATTCCAATGCTCATGGAATTGCTCAAGATTCTTAAACTTCTCGACAATCATTTGCAAATTCTTGGCATCCCTCACATTGCCCAGCAAATGCCGCAAATGCTCCAATTGTTTGGGTGCCAATTTGTGATTGCCGCCGCTCTGTTGCACCAATTGTTCGAAAATGTGCTGGAATGTTGTTGCCGTGGCCGATGTTGCTGTTGCTGCCGTTGCCACAGTTGCCAGCTTCGATGGCTCATCAAGGCTGGCATGGCCACCAGCAGCAGCATCCAAAGCAGGCGGTGTCGAAGCTTTTATATCCATTGTAAACTAATGGCCAAAACAAGATTCTCCAAATTGTTATTGATATGATTTTATGGATTTTTAGTTATGTATGTATGTATGTATCTTTAAATCACAGTTGAGAATGCACTTAAAAATTCACAAGAAATTGTATTTAGATTTGTCGTTAACTTTCTTTCACACTAAGTATATTATTTAGACGAACATAATTCCTGCGACGGCGTTTTTCTATGTCTCAAAAACTAATTTGTCCGACCAACCGAAACCGTTGCGCTCGGTGCCAAGGCAGAGTTGGCAATAAGCAATAAACAAGCCGCTTTGCCTTGGCGCTCGCTTACACTTCGAGTTCGAGTTGAAATCATATTGCAAACCGGTTGCCCACATACACATGCAAACAAACACATATACATATGTCTTGTGCACAGGAGGGCGGAGCTTGCGCAGCATTTTATCCAACATAACAAGAGAGAGGGATGAAGAAGAGATAGAGAGAGAGATGGGGAAGAGAGAGCGAGCAAGGGAGCGAGAGAGAGAGAGTGCGCAGTATTTTTGTCTTGGATTGTGTGCGAGTGTGTGTGTGTGTGTGGGGATGTCGCGTGCTGCTGCGTTGTCTGAACGCTTTATAAAGTGTCGAACACACTTGTATTTGTAGCGCCCTCTGACCATCGGCTCATTCGGCCCATTGTCAGAGTCATGACAATGAGTTTTTCGTTGCAAAGTGGTCTGTTTGTCAGCTGCGTAATGAAATAAACTAACTGCTGCACTTACTGCACTGGCATAGTTTCTACTTGTTATGCAGCCCCCAACACCAGCCCCCCCCCACCCCTTCCCCCTTTTTTGAGCAACAAATTATAAGCACACTGATTTGTTTTGCTCCACACAGGAGTGTGGGAAATACCATGGTTTATTTTGCCATAATACTGTCGCTTTCTCTGATGGCATTCGCAAAAGAGCATACTTTTAATATACAGCCATTAGAATTTGCAAACGAAGCTGCAGTTTGATAAGAGAATTCGTAAATTTTAATTCCAAAAGAGCTTGGTCTGCAATAAGAGTGAAGATTATATGAAAAATGACCAGCTTGGCGACGTTACCTTAAGGGTCCATTATTTATTTACATATAAGTAGCAGTCATTTATTAACAACTAGCGAAGATTTATTCTCCCCCAAAAAAAGATAATGTCGATTACATTAATATGAAGTTATATACATACATACATAAATAAATGATCATAAATAATCGTTGTTGTTGATACACTATTTTTCTCAGCCATTCAACTAAAACATTTTATAAATCAATCGTTTATGAATAAGTGTTATAAAAAATATAATTTTCTATTTTTGATATATAGGAATAATTTGTAATTCTAATATGTATGTACATCCATATACATATGTACATACATACATATGTATATTTTAGATTTTCGGCGATTTTCCTGCGCTTTAAAATTTTTTAATGTTTATCACATGTAAAATGTCATTAGTTTTTTCCTTCCTTTTGGGGCAGAGAACAAGTGCAGCTGCGGCTAAAACATTTTTATGAATCAATCAAAATTAATATCGCAATCGCAAAATATATACAGTGAGTCAAAAAAGTATTGGCATACTTGAAAAATCAAACTTCTAAGTGCTGTACCTTTTTTTTAACGCAGCTATAAGTAAATGAAAACTGATATTTATTAAACTCATATATTATTGTTAATCTTGAACAATACTTTTTTCGCTCACTGTATAAATATGTGCAGAATATTTTGCAACAAGTTAACCAAAAAAAATGTGTTCTATGCTTGCGTTTTACTACAAGTACATACATATATATGTATGTACTTACTATGTATGGAGAGATGAGTATATATGTATGTATGTAGTATTTATATTACAACAAAACAAATTATCCCTTTTAATTTCAGCAAAAAAGTTTCTTCTCTAACGTACACACCAACAAACAGTAATAACTGGCAGCAGATCGCGCGCGCTCTCTCTCTCTCTCTCTCTCGCGTTTTGTTTTCTAAACTTTTGCTTGCGGTCTTTTCTTTCTCTATGTTGTTGTTGTCGAACATGTTCATGTTGTTCTTGGGTCGGTTTAATTTTAATACCCTTGAAAAAAGAGTATATGAATTTTGGGTAGAAGTGTGCTGTATTATGTCTGCTGAACGGTGTACTATATCATATAGCTCCCATAGGAACAATCGGAGCAAAAATAAATAACATTTCCACATAGTATGTTCTAATTCTGCTAAATATTATCAAAATCGGATAACTATGTGATAAAAGATATAAAGATTATATGAAAAATTACCAATTTAACGACGATATCTTAACAGCTCACTAATTATTTATGAGTAGCAGTCACTTGTTAACAAACAGTCAAGATTTATTTTCCCCAAAAAAACAAATGGTGTCAGATTACATTGAAATAAAGTGATATGTATAAATAAATAATCGCAAATACTCGTTGTTCTTAAAACACTTTTTTTCTCAGCCATACAAATAAAACATTTTGTAATTCAATCGTAATTGATCTCGCAAGAATTGTTTATGTATGTTCAGAGGTGGATGCAGAAGGTCATTTGAAAAAAATAGAATTTTGTAATTCTGATTCTGATGCGTAAATATATGTAAATAATTTGTCTTCCTAATGTAAATACATACATATGTATATCAATGTTATATGTACATATGTATGTATATACATACATTAAAATTAATACAATGCTTGCACATTTTACAAGTTCGACGATTTTTATGTGTTTTTTAAATGATTATCATATAGAAAATATAATTACATACATGTATTTACATATATTACAACAACAAAAATGATCGAAATCCCAAAATATACATACATATGTATGTAGATGCATATGTGTATGTACATATGTATATACATACATACAATACGTACATATTTATGTGCAAAATATTTTGCACTAAGTTAACCGTGAAAAATTTTCGATGAATATATGTACATATGTACATACATACATACATATGTATGTCCATATGTTAAATGTATGCTTGCTGTTTACTAAAAGTACATACATACATATACTTTGTACATATACTATGTACATATATACTATGTATGTAGCTGTGAGATATACCAATGTATTTATATTACAACAAAAAAATAATATTGATTTTAATTTGGTCAAAAAAGTTTCATCTCTAACGTTCACACTAATAAACAGTAATAACTGACAGCAGATCGCGCGCGCTCTCTCTCTCTCTCTCACGTTTTGTTTTCACAAAATTTTCTTGCGGTTCTTTCTCTCTCATTTACCATTGCTATTTTGTTGTTGTCGAACATGTTCATGTTATTCTTGGGTTGCTTTAATTTTTATACACTTGCAAAAAGGGGTATATTCATTTTGGTCAAAAGTGAATAGTTTTGCATCTAAAAAATTTTTTGTTTCTTAAGACGCTCACACACGATGCAAACAATTTGCAGCAAGTTGATTGCTGCAATCAAATTTGCAAGTTTGAACACGACTGCAAACATTTTGCCGCAAACAAAAAATTTGCAATAACTGTTTGCGGCAACTATTTTCTATATTTTCATGCAATATTTGCATTGGTGTGAACATTTGTGCAAAATTTTGCTGCAAATTATTTTCAACTTGCTGCAAATTGTTTGCATCGTGTGTACCTAGCTTTAAGCGATCATCGCTAAGCTTGGTAAATAACATTTCTACTTAGTAAGTTATAATTCTGATAAATTTGATCAAAATCGGATAACTTTATGATACAGCTGTCATACAAACAAATAAAAAATTACCCCAATCTTCTGGTTTGTTAGTAAGATAAATATATTTATGTATGTTAATTATTCGATTTGAATAAAATTTGTAACTAAATCTTTATTTTTTTCTGCGAGCTATTACATTACCAAAAAAAAAAACATCAAATTAGTCTACAGTTTGTATGGTAAACAAACAAGCGAACATGCGTGGCTAGCTCGGCATTTTTATTGACGCTAATTATACATACATACATATGTACATATTTATGTACTTATTTTATATAATAATTATATTACAATATCCTCTACCTTAGTAGCATTCTTTATATACGGGTCAAGCATTTAATTTAAATAGATAAGAAGTTAATTTGGAAGATTCATGTTTGTTTGTGCCAAAATTTGATTGCACACATATAAAAACATCTATGAATTGCCGACTGAATTTGCTGGCCAAATATGTTGGGCTTGCGAATTTGTGCATTGTGACAGCTCTCAGATAGCAGAAAAGTCTTTGCTTACTATTTTTGGTTTACATTAATTTACCTAAATTTAATTTTCATTGCTTTGGCTACCAATTGATCTTTGAACTGAATTTTCATTTAAAACTAGGTAATACTTCTGCCATTTGGTACTCACACTTAACTGTCAGTTAAGTAATATATTGGTAGTCAGTCAGTCACTCAGTCCAATCAGCCATTTCCCATTTAACAAGACCGTGTGTGTACAGAACTCGTTTACCTGTTGGCATGAGTTGTGGCTTTTCCACCTGAACTTCAATCCCATTCAACTTCTTTCACCTTACTACCTATCGACTCTGCCAGCTATCTCTCCCTCCTCCATTACATGTTAAATGAAAATGCCAGACAACTAACCGACAGACGAACCAACAGACCGAGCAAGCGAGCAACCAACCAACCAACGAGTCATCGTCATTCAGTTCTGGTTCTTCTGGTCCTCTTTCGTTCCTTCCACCCTCCCCAAACCCCCCTTTTCCCCACCCGCACGATTCGATTTGTGCCAACTAATGAGCTCTTAATGTGCGTTTATTCTTACGCATAACGAGCTTGCCAAACGTAATTACGTCCTACAAATGAGAGCATGTGAGTGAGAGAGCGAAAGCAAAAGAGAGGGAGAGCGAGAGAGAGAGGCTGCCATGTTGGCGCGCTGCTTAATTGAAGTGGAGCAACGTTGGGCGGTTAACTGTATATATGTACATATGTACGTCTATCTATGTGTGTGTGAGCCCGCCATCACGAAGATGAGAGGGAGAAGGATGAACATTACGCCACGTTGCCTGCCTTGCGTCATTTTCATTTACGCCACATCCGCAACGTTTACTTTTTTGTTTTAAATTAATTTGCTTTTAATTTGCTTTATTATGTGGCAATTTCTTCTCCTTCTCCATCATCATCTTCTGTGTCGTCGTCTTGTACGTTGTTTTTAATTAGTTTGCTTTTATCGTTAAACAGTTAGGGCGAACGTTAGGAGAATGAAGAGAAAGGGCTACACATACACACTACTTGTGGCTGGTTGGCATTAAATTATAATGCACTTAGGTAGAAAATAATTGAAATAAGATTTGAAGAGGGATATACAGCCAAATCAGATAACTGTAGAACTACATTTCATAACTGCTTTTAAGCTCATATCTAAAGAACGTATCAAAATCCTTTGGGGCATGCGTGAATGACTCAAAAACACTCACACACACACAAAGAGACACGAACAGAAAAAAAGAATGGAAAATATAAACCGATTTTGGAACCAGTTTATATTGTTGAGTCAATCGACTAATACTTCCTGATGTTTGCTCTCCCTCTCTCACTCACGCTGCGAGAGGCGTGGCCTAAAAACCAGTTGAAAACTAACAAAAAGAGAGAGAGAGAGAATGAGAGAGTCACAATGGCAAAAAGAGAGCTTCGGCGCAGAGAGTGAAACACATACACACAAACAAACACTCACATACATATATACAGATGCAGATACAAACACATACATAAACGCAGTGCCTTGTGGTAGACCATTGAAAAAGTGATGAAAATAACTCTCTGTCACTTTATTGGCGCTTAACGAGTTTGAGTTGATGAAGAATTTAATTTATGATGCTGCCTCACACACACCGCACAACCACCCATCCCCCCTCCACCCCACCCAACCATCCCACCCAACAACAACAAAAGACATACAGAGAGTGAGAGAGAGAGAGAGAAGAAGAGCAAGAGAGTGGCAGTTCCAATGTGTAAGAGACAGAGAGAGAGAAGGAAAGGCGGACCTGGCCAAAAACCGCAAGAGCACTAGGCTGGGAGCACTCACTCTGTTGAGAAAAAGTTGGACAAAAAAAAAAAACGAAAAATTAATGAACTCGTAACTGTCGCTTTGCAAATTGGGTGCTGTGTGTGTAAGTGTGAGAGACACACAAACGCACACATGGCAAGAGGGTGAGAGACTGAGAGCGGTTACCGTTACTGTTGCTGGTGCAGTCGCCGCTGCTGCTGCTGCTGATGTCGCTGCCGCTGCCGCCTGACGTCAAGCTTTGATGATTTAATTTTCTGGTCTTCTAATTTAATTTTATTATAGAAATACAGACATAAGTGTGAGAGAGACAAAGATGGCGAGATGCCCAAAGAGAAAGAGTGAAGGAGAGTATATGTATGTATGTATGTTGTATGCTGTGTGCGACACACACACATGCAAATTCGTTAATGGAAAATGGTGGCGTTTAATTGAAAAAGGAAGTGCGCCAAAGGGCTGGAAACGAACGAGGAAAAAGTGAGAAAGGAAAAAAAGAAAAGCTTGGTAACGGGTTATGTGTATGTATGCACAATTTAATTCATATATTGAATATATGTATTTTTATATATGTATGTATGTATGTACAAAAAAGTGTTTTCTGGTATATTTTTTATGAATATTATTGTTATGTGGTTACTTTTGCAATAACAATTTTCAATTAAATTCATTTTATTTGTTTACGTATGCATATACTTTGGAGTTATCAATGTGGTGAATGGCCAGAGGGGCAAAAGAGAAAAAAAGAGATAGAGGCAGGGAGAGAGAGATAGACAGAGAGAGAGCGAGAGCGAGAGAGAAGCTTTGCTGTTTTCCGCAAAGTTAATTGAATTAAATATTGCAAAAGATAATTACAAAATGGCGTTAATTAATCATCATCAGACAGAGGAGACAGATAGACAGACAGACGGATAGCCGGTTGCCATATTGATTTTGCCAGCAACAATATTTAATGATTAACAATTAACGGTAAACTGGGATTTTTGATTCACAGCCATAAACACTTTGCTGCCACCCCAATGCCCCCCTCCTTATGCTCCTTCTCTCTCCCTCTCTCTTTCTCTCACTTGCTTTTGTGCCTTAATAAAAGCAATTAAAATTCATTAGCTGCAAACACATACATACATAGAGAGATACACACCTATACAGAGATACAGAGAATCGCACACAATCACTTACTAATGCCATCATGCGCTCGTTTTCTCAATTATTCAATTCAATTTTCCATACCCACAAAAGCACAAAGAGAGAGAGAGAGAGAGAGAAAGAGACTCTTGAAGCAGCCACCTTAGACTGGGAAGATGCAGAAGAAGAAACTCAACCAAGAGTCCTTTCTCCATACATATTCATGCGGCTAAATGAAAACGGCAACACTTAAATGCAATTTGCCTCAATTTTAGCAGAAGCGGCAGTCAGCTTCTTACCCCCTTTACCCCACCCACCCAACCAACAACCATTTAACCATTCAACCATCCAACAACCATCGGCTTCATCATCATCATGTTGGCTCTCCTCCTCGTTTCCACTTAGAACATCTTAACGTCTTTTCATGGCACTTACATCGTCATTCTATTCGTCTAATTTCATTTTCTTGCCATTTTCAGTGTGGGGGAAAAACTACGTGGCTCAGCATCCGTAAAGCGCTTTGTGTGCGAAAGGGACAGAATTTTCGGCAAGTTTTCCTACTGCTTCCTCTCTTACTTACTTACCCTTTTTCTAATTACATTCAATTAGATATGTTGATTGATATGTTTGTATTGCTGCGACTGCTACGATTTGAAGGCAATTGCAATCAAATCAAGGAGCACATTGGGGCAAAATTGATTTAATTGATTGTTCAAAATTCGAATCACTTGCATCGATTAAGGGACCCATTTGAAAATCGTTTTTGCCCCACTGTGCCTAGGTTTCAGTCTATTTTGGGGCCAAATTTAGTTCAATCTCAATGACAACAGATAGAAATTGCTTGTGGCTTCGTTTGACAATTGATTAGAGAGGAAAATTTGTGCCGTTTCGTAATTAAATCGAATAATGTTTCGTTGCAAATTTTCACTTTGTCTATGCACTAAAATGCAAATAATTCCAATTTTTAGACTAATTTAGTGCATATTTTTTTTTTTTTTTGTGGGTGGTAGGGTAATCATCTAATACAAATAATTCTAATTATAATTTCTCTTTTCATAGGAAAAGGCTTAATTAAATTTTCACAAAAAACAAAAAAAAAAAAAAATGTGCGCCTAATGATAATTGCATATTTTGTGTGCATTCAATTTGCATATCAAGTATTAATAAATGGGATTATGCAATTTTAATTGCATTTCTCAGCAATACCAAAATATATACATATATGTACATATATTCGCAATCCGATTTCGGTGCCTGGCAACGAGACCGAAAAATTAAGCTCTATTTGTGGAAATTGCAATTCAATTAAGTTTTCAAAACACGCAAATTGCGTATCGGCCGATTCGGCCAAATAAATATTGACAGAGAAAGAGTGATTGGGTAAAAGGGGGGACGGGGAGGTGGGGTGTTAGGTGAGCTGGTCGAAAAACCGAAACTTGTTTGTATAATTTCATTAGCGTTGATTTGCAGCAAATGCAATTCGTTCGATTTTGGCCTGCCATTGATTATATAGAAGCAGATAATGATGATTCAGTTGATGATGATGATGATGATGTCCTTATCCTTAAATTGAAGCACATTTAGATTTGTATTTGCAATTGACAGAAAGCAGCAAGAGAATGGTGTGGTATGGTGTCGTGTGGTAAGGGGAGGGGAGGGATCACAAAATAAAAACTAATTACAAGGCAATCCCGGAACATACATAGATGTGTATATATATGTGTATATATATATCCATGCCTGACTAGGGGCCAAAAACTGATAATTATAAGCCTGGAAACTGGAACTCTCTGTGATTGCCAGGCAGCTGCTGCGAAGGGGGGGAGACAGAGAGAGAGAGGGAGAGCGGGAGAGAGAGGAGGACAAGGGTGCGGCGCCGCAGGAGGTCCAATCGCAATCCCATTCCCATTCTCAATCTCAGTCCATGGCAAACATGTCCGCAACAGTTTCCGTTGCACTAACGAAATTATAGACTCAGACATACGCACTCTCTCTCCCCATCTCTCTCTCTCTCTCTTTGTCCTCTTGGGTTCCTGCTCGCACACATGGCATGGCTGATTGAAACCAGGAAGAGATGTCCTGCGGCTCAAAACCGAACCGAACAAGAACATGCCAGGGTCCGCCTCTGCGCTCTGGTTGTTAATGCTCTTTGAACGTCTAATTAGTGGATTACTCTATATAAGCAAACTATTTGCCCAATGCTCAATGTCCAATGCTCAATGAAATTGTCCGGAAGATTTGGCTTGATGGAAGCAGCAAATGGAAGGAGCATCTTAATTAGTTAAAGGAGAGCAGCTAACAGCAATTCAAGTATTCAACTTATTAATTCTATAAGTTCATATTGATTTTAGCCCACTAATTCGAATTTATGAATTTTTCGAAAACATATTCTTGATCCTAAACATACATAAAACGGAATTTGTTTTGTATTATAATATTTTTCACATTAGATAACCAAGTCCTTTCGAATTTGTGTAGCTAACTTGGAAATCAAATATTGAAAGACATGAATTTTCAAATAAAAGTTTCGCAGAATGTTAAAATCTTATAATCATAAATCATAAGAAAACTGATGCCAAAAATGCTAAAAAACTTGGCTAAAATAAAAATAAAAAATTATGTTGGCTTCCAATTTACTTATAAGCAAAATAAAGTAAGGTGAAAAGATATATATAAATTCTTTCAAATGCTATCTCGCTAACTTATATGGACACGAGCACTTTAGCGCCCCCCCGACCAAATCGGAGATTTCTATAAAAACTCGATCTACCTGCAGAGCAAACGAGTCTACATGCCAAGTTTGGTAGCTCTAGCTCTTATAGTCTCCGAGATCTCGATAATCATACAGACGGACAGACAGGCGGACATGTCTCAATCGACACGGCTATTGTTACTGATCAAGAATATATATACTTTATAGGGTGGGAAAAACTTCCTTCTCCCTGTTACATACATTTTGGCGACTTTAATATACCATTTCATGGTATAATTATAAGAAATAATATTTCTACAACAAAAAAAATTAAGGTTTTTTTAGAAAAGAATTCAGGAAACTCTAATGAAATTTTTTTAATGCAGAAAAAATTACATTGCATAAAATTCAATGTTTATATAAACATTCGGAATATAAATGATTACAAATACAACATAATGTTTTTCCATTTCCCCCAAAATGTCCCTCTGGACCCGCTCCTGTTTTAATATGTGCACTCTTGTCGCATTCCATTTAAGTTTTCATTTAAGTTTAAAAATGGTATTGATCATTATAGGTCATAAGTATAAGAACGTGCTTAAGGCATTTAAAAAAATATGACATTTTCTACAAGAGGAAACGATTTCTTAAATATTAAATAGATGTTAGGATATTTTAGTTGCTCAATTCATAGATTGGACTCACATCTATAATTATTTCCAGTAGTGAACATGTCGAATTAAATCTTTAATATTTTTTTATAGCGAATACCGTAACATTTCATAGAAAGAACGCACTTTTAACATAACCGTTTCAGTTTTTAACAGAGGAACATTGAAAATGGTCCGGAAATGGAAAAGAAACAGCTTTAGGGGCGCTGTTATAATTGAGATCTCTTAAGATCAACATAAAGATCTTTAATATACATATTTGACGGAACCCAAAAGGGGATTTGGATAAGGTTTTTCTATTATATTTTTAGTATACAAAAAACTATGACGATAATTTTCGTTAATATAGAAAATAGATATATATATATATTTAATGAGAACAAATATTAATTTCTATATGTATTGAAAAAGACCTGACGATCCTGCAACTGTTGTACAGGGCGACCATTCCAGCTGATTCGAGCGCCCTGTCTATTGCGTAACTGGCGAAATTCATTCAATTGACGCTCACCAATGGCCATGGGAAAGGGCCAGATGAACCATTCGGCTCCGCGATGATAGGGCGGCTCCGTCATAGAACCATGATAGCTTAGAAATCTTGTATAGAACGGCTGTATCAAATAGGTAAGTGGAAATGGGGGTAGCTCCACGCATTGACCAGCCTGCTGGACAGCATCCAAATGCTGTATAAGCACATCCAGATAGGGATTATCATGGGATAAATTAAACATATAGGATATCATGAGAAGACTTTGACTTGAGGTCCGTCCACGTGAATCGGTATCGGTATCGATGTGAAGGCACTGCATCTCCAGCGGATAATGGCGATTATCCACTGTGTGCTCCGAGCCCGATTCATTGTGACAGCTCCAACGGAACGAGATCTCATGGAAATCAAAACGACCCAATAGATCGCCACCATCGATGAACGGTGTCCGACAATGGAAGGCGGCACGCAGCAGCAGGGTATTCCCATTGTTTTCCAAGCGTATACCAGCAGGCAAATCATCATAGTGCGACCACATCAAGGGATTATCGAAAGTGGATGGCACATAGCAAGCAGTATCTATATTGATGGGACTCTGATTGTTAGTCGGACAGCGATGATCCTCCGAAACGATTGTGTCTCCTTCTGATCCTTCTGCTCTCCCGACATCTCGACATCCACCCAGTTCGATGCCAGACCAAATATTGCATAGGACCAAGGAGGCAAATAAAATGCCACAAATTAGACTATAGGCATCCAAATCATACAACGGGGAAATGATCCCCGATAGCCAGCACCACATTTCAGCAGAGTGAGAGACCGAGAGAATTTCTACTTAAACTCACTGACAGCAATTTCTAAACTAATACAAAACAAAGTTCTAATTAAATCCGCTGAAAAGTTAATTATACTCAACGAAAAACACACAAAATTTTGCGCGACAAAAATCTATTTGGCAATTTTGTTTGCATTTGTATTTTGCATAAATTAATTATGAACAAAACTCTTCGGCAGCGGAAATTACCTGCACAAATATCCTGCACAGGACCCTGGTTTCCATCATCCGGGATACTCTCTCTCTCTCTCTCTCGCTCTCTCTCGCTGTTGCATTTTCGGCCAAGGATATTAATTAGTTTTGTATATAGCCAAAAATGAGCATTAAAAACGGAAATTAATCGCGAGGACAAAACTTTTGCATAATGTCAACTAGTTTGTCTCTGAACTCTGACCTCTGAACGCACCTGAAATTTGACACTTTTGGACCATTAGGGCTGATTAGCATAAAGTAAACGCCCAAGAAAGGAAAAACTAATGTTACGCCTCCTCCTCCTCCTCCCGCTCCCCCTCCATCGCTGAGATCGAAAATTAAGATTGATTCTAAACGAGAGGGTGAATTTTCCATCCCTCCCGCGCTCTCTCTCTCTCTTTCTCTCTATCTGATTGAATTATGACATTTTTGTGATCAAATTGTTGGCTTTGATTTGATTTTGATGGGAGGCGTTGACGTCTGCCAAATGTTACAAATATATATGGATATTCCCATTTGACTTCTCTCTCACTTATCCTGCTCTCGTTTTGTGTCCTCGGGCGGGCAAGTTGCACGCAAATTGCTGGGTAAGCATGTGGCATAAACGAAACACTATAACATTGTTAGACCAAAACCCATAATGCTCTTTGGCGAACAAACATAATAATCATTTCATCTGAATCGAATCGCCCATGGCATTTGTTTTGATTTTCCAAAAACCCAAATACATGAATAAAATGGGTCATTTGCAGGTCGCTTAGGGTTAGTTGGGTTAATCATGTGCAAAGGTGGTCCTGCAATAGAAGCAAGAGGAAATCTTGCAGTTGGTTACTCTTACTTGTTTATAGCATCATTATTTCGACAATAGACTTACCACCTTAAGCATACAATTTATTAATCTACTAGCAAATCTTTTAAAACCAAAAGGCCGGCCTAACTTCGGCCTTGCCGAAGTTTGTATGCCCTTGCAAGCTCTTGTGTTACTAGATCCCTAAAAAGAGTTATCTAAATGTAAAGACCCTGGTGTAAAAATCCGTTTTTACGCGCCATAGCACGGCACGCATACATATGCATGTACATGCAGCATGCAATTTTTTCATATGTTTGTATGACAGCTATATGATATAGTCATCCGTTTTTGATCAAATTATTACCAGAATTATAATTTTCTATGTGGAAATATTTATTTATTAAGTTTGACGATAATCGCATAAGAAACAAAAAAGTTTCTAGAAGAAAAACTATTTTTGGTCAGATAGTTCATATGGGAGCTATATGATATAGTAGTCCCATCTTGATCAAATTTTGCATGGATGTTTGGATATATAATAAACTACCAAATTTTAAGTTTTATAATAATCGGGTGAAAAAGAAAGAAGTTATGGATCTAAAACTCATTTTTTGACCGATGGTTCCTATGGGAGCTATATGATATAGTCGTCCGATCCGGATGAATCCGAGATATACAATGCCTGCAGTATATACAAGACTTTGTGCAAAATTGTAGCTTTGTAGCTTTAGCGGATTAGGAGGAGAAGCTGTTGATCGAGACGGACAGACAGACGGACTAACGGATTTGAACTCGTCTTGTCATGCTGTTCAAGAATATATATACTTTATATGGTCGGAGATGCCTCCTTCTATGCGTTGCCCACTTCTGACCAAAATTAATATACCCTTTTTGCTAGAGTATAAAAATAAAAATAATAATTTCATTAAGGCTTACTTTCAAAGATCTTTAAATATATTAAAATAATTTCAAATGCCCTTCAAACATTTTTGTTCCTTAAACAAAATATAAAACACTTTTATCTCAAAAACATAATTGGACATAGCGACATTGGAAACAGAATCAAAAATTCAAAAAAAAAAAAAACCTTTGAAACTTAGATTGTATCTGGTCTGCTACATAAATCTCGATAAGCGAGTGTTATTATTTTTCTAAAATTTACTTAAAGCTTATGAAAATACTTTGGTTTTTATTTCACAAATTGAATTCAAGCCTGATTACTACTTCAACGCTTAAACTAGTTGGGAACTACAATTTGATAAGGCGAAAACAGGAGAGAATTGAGAAAGAAAAAATTCTTGCGATATGTATAAAATAGATAGATGAAAATATGATCTATGTATGTAAGTAATTTTCAATTTGTTCTTAAACAATTTATCGAAATGCTTTCACTAGTTGATATTCAACATATTATACATATATTTGTATTTTTAAACTGCAAAAATAAAATGGTGAGATGACATTTTTTAGTTTTATATACTATGTAAAACTAATACTACATGGATATACCATGCATCGAATGAAAAAATTACTTAGTAATTACTTAGATCAATAACACATGCTATTTCGCTTATCTGTCCTTGCGACCTTTTACTTTTAATTCGTTTGATTTGATAGCATCTACTATAAATCAGATAGCAGCACGTTTAGTACTGCTTAAGAAATTTGAATTCGATAACTTGATCTGCGGTCATGTTGCACGAATCTACATTCCAAATATGGTGACTTTAGTTTTTATAGTTCTCGAGATCTCGATGATCATACAGACGGACAGACCGGCATGGCTACATCAATTTCTCCTGTCGCGTACATACATGTATGTATATACCGTCGGCGATGCCTCCTTTTGCCTATTACATATATTTTGACGACCTCAATATATACCATTTCAACCAATGGATGCATGGTGGTATCGTTGGTATCATTTCATCTTCTTACCTGTTCTAGTTTATAGTTAATGCCCATGGTGCATGTAGGGAGACGTCTCGTCACAAACATACGAAAGGAATTTCCGTTTCCGTTTTGCAAGAGATGAAAAGAAAAATGTAAAGCGAATGCGAAAGTCAACTGAGTTAAATCAATGCGAATGCAATTGGCAACGAAATTTGTCTCACTTTGCTAATTTGGAATTTCATTTGTATAGATTTCCACCTCCTTCTCCTCCTCCTTCTCCTCCTCTACTTTGATGATAAATATCCCTTAAATCACTTAACCGCATTTTGCGCTGATGCTGATTAAACCAATGAGCAGCACCTTGAGCTAACTCAAGACACGGTCACAGCAGGAGTCTTTCCGCTCAGTGTAAATTTTCACACATTCTCAAGGATGTGTAAAACAAGGACTTAAGGCACAATTACTAAACTCTGATAATAACACACAGACATTGTCTATTGAGTTTACTTTTTTTGCTCTCTCTCTCTCTCTCTCTCTGTGTATCTCTAGGAACAGCTGATAATGTTAATATGTATGCGCCGCAGGACATCAAACATTTCGAGAGAGGGCGAGGATCAGGCTGAGGTGGTTAGTGGCGAGGCCACTCAACTTTATTTGGCCAATCCGCTTATGTTCTCTCTGTGTCCTCTCTACTGTTTTGTCATGGGCCTAGAGGATTATCACCTTTTACAAGGCGAGTGTGCGATTGTTAAATGAACAACAAGGATCAAAGAAGAACCACAAAACTAGAGCGCATTTCCGATCATGTAGCAAACAACTGCTACTGTCTCTCTCTCTCTCTCTCTCTCTCCAGTTCCTCTCGAATGCGATCTTTATCGCAGCATGCGTCCTTTATGAGTTTTCCTCGCCTTTGTGGCTGGAGTAGCAGCTTAGGGGCGTTTGCTTGTTTTCCCAGTTGTTTGCAATATTTGTTGGTTCTTTCCATAGGTATCCCGACTTTCCTATTACTTTGTGTTGTTTCTCAAAAGGAAAGTATCATTGCTCCACGAGAGAGAGAGAGAGAGAGACCTGGAGGCAATTATTTAAGATGTAATTGAAATTTCAAGATATTTAACTAACTCTTAATTATTGGAAATTTGTTTTGAAAACAGAGACTTTTGGACCAATCAATCCTAATTTCACTCCATTAAAATAAATAAGCCTTTTAGAAATTATAATCTTTAAATTCTCTCTCTCTCTCTCTCTTTGGACGCTTTTCAGTTAAAAGTCAAATTTATTTGATAGGTATTTCAAATTTAGAATTAATTAATTATGGACTGATTGTATATATCACCATACTTAAGTAGAATCACGTTCTATTTGTATCACACAAATATCTACAAAATAAAAAAAAAACATAATAATTGTTTTATGTTGTTATCCATATAGGTATCTCAAATATTTCAGCAACATTAATAATTCTATAAACAAATACATAGTTTAGACTAGTTAAAACCTGAGTTTAACAATTTAAGATTGATTAAGAATGGCATAAAAAGGATTTATTTAACTCTTGGATTGAACTCTTAAATTGCGCTTTGGACTAGATTATATGGATTTACTATAATTAAAAAAAAAAAACAAAAACTATTAGTTTCAAAACTTTATTATTAATAAATGTTGACTTAAACTTTTTTGGTGTTTTTTTTTTGTAATTCCAAATCAATAACTTTTCGTTTACTATAATTAAAAAAAAACGAGAAGGCCGGGCTAACTTCGGCCATGCCGAAGTTTGTATACCCTTGCAAGCTCTTGGTGTTACTAGATCCCTAAAAAGAGTTTTCTAAATGTAAAGACACTGGTGTTAAAATCCGTTTTTACACGCCATAGCACGGCACGCATACATATGCATGTATGTAGACATGCAGCATGCAATTTTTTCATATGTTTGTATGACAGCTATATGATATAGTCATCCGATTTTGATCAAATTTACCAGAATTATAATTTTCAATGTGGAAATGTTATTTACCAAGTTTAACGATGATCGCATAAGAACGAAAAAAGTTTCTAGAAGAAAAACTATTTTTGGTCCGATCGTTCATATGGGAGCTATATGATATAGTAGTCCGATCTTGATCAAATTTGGCACGGATGTTTGGATGTATAGTAAACTGCCAAATGTTAAGTTTTATGATAATCGGGTGAAAAAGAAAGAAGTTATTGATCTAAAACTCATTTTTCGACCGATGGTTCCTATGGGAGCTATATGATATAGTCGTCCGATCGGGATGAATCCGAGATATACAATGCCTGCAGTATATACAAGACTTCGTGCAAAATTGCAGCTCTGTAGCTTGAGCGGCTTCGGAGGAGAAGCTGTTGATCCAGACAGACGGACGGACGGACGGACGGACGGACGGACGGACAGACAGACGGACAAACGGATTTGAACTCGCCTTGTCATGCTGATCAAGAATATATATACTTTATATGGTCGGAGATGACTCCTTCTATGCGTTGCACACTTCTGACCAAAATTAATATACCCTTTTTGCAAGGGTATAAATATCAAAAACCATTAGTTTCAAAACTTTATTATTAATAAATGTTGGCATAAACTTTTTTGGTTTTTTTTTTTGTAATTCCAAATCAATAACTTTTCGTTTTGAGAATTATTTTGCAAAATTTGTGTTAACCTTTTCTTATTAATATTTATAAAAATATTTGTTGCATTACACGTTTAGTTATAACAAAAGTCCTAGTGGCCAAAGATCGTTTTGGCGTGTCGGCGATCGCAAGAAGGAGTTTCAGGAAGGGAATTGTCGTTGAAGAGATACTTACATATGTACATATAACGCATCACTCATATTGTATGATATTTAAATATAAAATATAGGATAAAAGGTCGCTCAATACAGCCCCAATCAACCCCCCCACCCCCTCCCCATCACTTCTCCAATTATTATATTTTATTATTATTTTATTTTTATTTATTATATGTCAATAAACCACAATTTAAAAGTTAACGGTCAAGAAGTCAAAGCTGAATTAATTGTAAAAGCTCTTACTCGTGGCTGTTATTTAACATAAGAATAAGAAGAACGGAAAACGGTTAAGTAACAGAGGTGAATAAACATGGCTTACCCAATACTCGAACCTAGCAAAATTGTTGCATACTTACAAGGGCGCCGCTGTGTCTCAAAATGAGCATAATGAGCTCCGAAGCCCAGTTTGGCGGGATATTTCAATTTACATCGTTACCAGAAGATTCAGGGATTATAATTTTTGAACTACAGTTAGTTATAGAACAGATGCTGTTGGTAGAAGAAGAGAAACTTCAGAATCGATAATTTTGAAAGTTCTTTTTTAGGTGCCACTGTCTCATATAATGGCAAATAAACATAGATAAGACAATCGTCTACCGAAATTGGGTGCCCTTTCCTAACTTGTGAAGTTTAACTTATATACAAAACTGTTTTCTTTTCAAACGGAAACTTATCTCAAAGATCTCGTCTATCGCTTATTATTTTACAACACTTCAAATCTTTGTTGCAGACCTTTCTGGCAAATCTATCTTTAGTTTTCATCATGGTTTATCCGTTTTCATCGAGGTTAATGAACAAAGACAAATAAAACCTGCAATTTTTATTTACTCTGAAAGTCTTTACTCAATTAACTTTCCCTCTCTAATTATAATCTACCATATTATATACGATATGTATGTATGGACTGAGCAAATGGCAGACAGAAGGAAATTTAGCCTTGCGATTCTTTGTGACAGTCGTACGAATAATTTCTTATGGTGAAAGAATTTTATAGAATTATCCAATTGCAAGTCATCAGTTTTCGATTCTCGATTCTCGATTCTAATGGCGAGTAAAAAAAAAAACAGACATATTGCAATTGCTGCACATGAAATCTGGTTTGGTTTTTGGTGAATTCATTTTGATGTTGACATTTTTTTATGTGCCTGTCTCTGGAACACTTCCTCCAACTACATACATACACATACACGGCGCAAAAAGTCCGAGCGACGCACGAAAAGAAAACCAAAAAGGGGCAATAGCAAAAACTCTTAAGCAAGAATAATGCGTTACATGAAAGTGCACTAAGGACAAACATTTTCGAATGTGATTTTGTATGTCCTTGTTGCAAACACTGGCGCAAACCAGATTGAAGAAAAGATTCGAGGAAACTTTTGAGGCTCAGCCTAGACAAATTACCATTGGAGTTTTGCGGGTTCAGAGTTCCAACTAGAGTCATCAGTCAGAGGAGGCCTCTATTCGAGAAAATCGTTTTGGGTCGTCGTCGTCTCCTACCAAAAAACAAAAAAATGACTGTCATTCGTATGGGCGAATTTTGTGGGTGTTGTGACCCTCTAATTAGGCAAATGTCCTCCTGAGTGAGACCCTTGTGAACTGTGACTGTGAAAAGTGGACTGGCTGGGCCAATTAAATGCTTAAGCTGATATTCTGGTTTGGAGCTTGTCATAAAATTTGACTGATTATGCGTATTCGTCTTTGTCGAGCGTATCCTTTGACAACTGAAGAAATTTCTGCGGTTGCTTGCTCCCATCCCATCCCATTCCATTCCATTCCATCCCACCCATTTTCTCTTTCTTCCCATCGTTTCATCTTGCAGGTCCAAGGCAATTCATCATTCAATTAAATTGACCGCAGAGCCGCATTTCTTTATGTACATATCGGACACATCTTGGGGTTGAAGTTTTTTAAAGTTGCCAAATCCTTTAATACAACTTCAGTTATCAGTTTGGCAGCCATCGATTATCCTTTCAATAGAAAAAAACACAAAATCCTGCGGCTTCTCAAAAAAAAACCAAAAAAAAAAACAAAAAATGTCGAAAAAAACTTTTTTTTCTGTATTTCTGTATAGTATATCGTTGAGATTTTTCCAGTTTGGTTGTTTGCTTGATTTATGCGCTGGCTTAAAAGCGAATTGTTGTGAGCTGCTAACTGGAAATTTTTGTTGGTTTGTTGCATTCTACACGTACTTGTTCGATGGTTTACTCTCTCCTTTTTCGCTTGATTCTTTTAGCTATTTGCTTCGTGGCAGCTTAAACGATTGTCAAACAAAGCACAGAAAGCACGGTTTTAGTATGCAAGAGGAGTATCCAACTCTCTCTCTCTCCCTCTCTCTCTCTCTCTACGTTCTAGTCGTGGCTGGCAAAAGGATGTCAACAGCCAATATCCTGTTAGCATTTGGGCAAAGTGATTTATGTCCTGCTCATGTTTGGCATTCAAAGTTGCATTTAATTGAGATATCCTCATGATGATTAGACCAGAGCAAATATTGTGAAATTTAACTACTGTGCATAACAAATACATACAAACACACACACACACACATAAATGTGTGTGTATATGTTTGTACATTTTTCAAGAGGTATACACAAAATGCGCAACAGTAGCAATCGCCTTTGATTAATTAACACGCTCAAACAAATAAACCAAAATAAAATAAAACACACACACACGAAAAAAAGAAATGTGGGGGAAATAAAAAAACTTCAAACCAACGACATTTGTATGCCCTTTAGAAAGCAGAGACTAGAAATCTTTCTTTTGGATCCAAATCAAATCAAACTATTTATCGAAGTTCCAATCAAATAATTAATGGCTTTAATATTATCTTTTTGCATCATTTGTAATCAGAATCCCAGTCAATTTGTTCAACACTCTGATGCTGAATGAAAGTGAAAAGTGCGTTCAAAATATTCGAATTGAAATATCTATCAAAAATTATGAAACTTTCCACCACAATATTTCGTAGAATCCATTAAATGTAAGATATATTAGGCAGATTATTGCAAAGGACCTGTTTTCTGAAGCTCTTCTATGGAATTTCAAACTGCAAAACATTTAAATGCTAGGCTACTAGATTAACGTGTAATGAGTAACGTTTTTGAGCAGCTCGATTTGCCTTATTATTCAAACTTCCGTCACATAACTCCCAGCTGAGAAAGTTGAATTAACCCTCTAACGCTCAAAAGTGCCTTCAGACACTTATTTTATTATTTAATTTAAAAAAAAACTTGGAGCTTTTTGGCCATTCAAATATTTTTTGATCGTTAATAAATCACACCACAATATTTAGAAAAAATCTTTAAAAACTCTCCAAAGCTTTTAACGGTACTTTTTTTCTTAATAAACACAAAACATGTGTTTTTTCGCGCGTGTAATTTGATCTGCTGCATGTAGTGTTTTGCAGAAATTTAAATAAAAAATCTATAAAAGCAATCCAGCTCAATATTTTTTTGTTGAAAGCTATACCATACGAATAAATAAATTTAGCATTTCTATTAAATACTTTTTTTTTACGCTCAGATGCCCAAGAGTGCCTTGAGACACTTATTACCTTTTTTGCACTTGGCAGCTAAACGAAAACTTCTAGATTTTTTCTGATTTCATTTTCATTAAAAAAATTGTTCTTCTTATTTTCCTCCAATAGTTTAGAAAAGATCATTATAGGGTTAATTGGGAGCACGTCCGCACAAGCAAGTCGAGTTTTCTCAACATCGGGTACTTGCTTGAGCGACCTCCGGACTTCGGGATTGCGACATTTTCACCTTGTTAGTTTTCTTCCTAAAAATGTCCATTATAAACTGATATTGGTTTCCATTAAAATTCTGTATTCTGGTTATCAAGTGATGGTAAATTTGTTAATTACCCTTAAGTTATACCAATTTATCGCTAATATTTTTGAAAGCTGAAAGTTTTCTTTTTCTATAACTTAGAGAGAGAGAGGGAGAGAGATTGTCAGTAGATATAACTTTATAGATTTAACTTTATAGATAGTATCTATTAGATACACAAGTACATTATTCATTCGTCTGAAACTTAGCCTCATACATTGATATTATTGTCACTTAATATATTTAATAATAATTATAAAAGAGTTATAACAAAGAAAAGTGTTACAAAAAAGGATGCAAAAGAGCGAGGATGATATTTTCATAGTCAACTTCACAACTTGTACTTATAATTATTAAGAACAATTCGGAAATCAATACCGATTGTTTCTTAATACATTCTCAGACAGAGATCCAAGAATTGTAAGTTTTTTAATAAACGATAAACAATTTTTAGTCATTTCTTTAGTCAATTCAAGCGTTTTTAATACTATTAAATTTTCTTTCTTATGTCGATCATTTGAAGTCATTTCTGTGATTGACTTTGCAAGTGAAGTGCCCTGACGCCGTGAAGGAATTTCAATTGAAAGCTCTAATAAACGATCTCAACACTTAAGTGAGATATTTTCACGAATTTTTATATCTTGTTTAAACAAAAAAAAAAAAAATACACTTCTAAAAATTAGTTCTACCAAGGTGAATAATTTCCAGATGAGCTTTTATATAAATTATGCTTGATTGATTTTTAATTTAAAAGTTAAAAACAAGGATATATATTTTTCATTTTATAGTTTTTATTGGAAGAAAGAAAGTAAATACACCGATTATTAAAAATTTAGTAGTTAAGACTAAATTATAAATTTATAAAATATTTTCAGTAATTTTTTTCAGCTTCTTGAGCACATTATTAATTGAATTTTGAAAATTAAAATTAGAAATTTCGGTTTCTTTAAAATGTTTTGGAAACTATTACTTTTTAGTTAAATAATTGAGCCTCTGAAGTGATTGCTTTTGCTTATTAATACATCGAAATGGCTAAAAGTTTGTTTAGAAATGAAGAAATCAGGATTCCTTTTAAATGAAGCATATTTATTCACTTACAAATACATTTTATTCCTACATATAAGTGAATTAACAAACTCTAAAGTTAGTTACTTTTTCGTGGCATACTTTTGGGGACTCTATCAATGCAATTACTTGATTCCAGCTGTAAGATATTGGATAAAAGTCCTGCTTAAGCCAAAGTGGGTTACTTGGAAATCGAAATAGAGAGCTCGGTGTACACTGTACAGTCATCATCATGGCTGACAAATTGATATTTCTGCCCTCCCTTTGTGATTTTTTTTTTTTGTTATTTGCTGTACAGACACTTTTCTGTGGTCTTTTTTTTTGTTTGTGCTTTGAGTTTTCAATTAACGCCCCGCGTTCATATCTCATGTGTGTGTGTGTTGTTTGAATCTAAGAAATGGAAAAAGAGAGAAGACAAATAATTTATAAAGTGTATAGCCAACTCGATGAGTGGCAGCTTGGTCATGACGGAACATGGATAGATGAAAGATGACGAAAAAAAACTAAGGTAAAGGGCCTCGCTGTTGTCCCTTTGAATTGCGCGGTTGCCATGACATTTCGTTCATTTCATTTTGCCGGGGACATTCTTTGTCTGGCTAATTCGACATTTGTGCAGCATGCAAAATATTATCAAATTCCAGCGTATAAGGGGGAAGAAACTAATAAACGACAACAGGTGAACAGGCAAGCGACCTACCGACCAACCGACCGACCGACCAACCCACCCACCGACTGGCACGTGGCAGCTAAGACACGCGCTGCTCGGCTGCTCTGGCAACACGAAATACTTGAAAATTCCACAATTTGCCACCACCAAAACCAGAGTAAAGATAAAAACATTTAAAACTATCTGTTTAGTCACCTAAACTAAACTTTTGTTTGTTGTTTCTAGTTTCTTCAAGTGTATCGGCGGGACTCATTGCAAACGTTTATCGATAGATCGAGCAAAAGGACCCGACAACAACGAAATCGTTATCGAAAATCCTTACATTTAAATGTAAATTTCACTGTTAAGAAATTTAACATTAGCCAATCAGCTGGCCGATGGAGCGAGTAGCCAATCAGAAGCAAGCAATGTACAGCTACATAACCAACTCGCTTTAGCTAACAGCAGAAGCTAGAGCGAGACAGCTAGTGCAACCAATTGCGTCCATTATGGCCGCACACACACACACACACACACAACTACGTACATATATTGTTGTTCTTCTTTCCTTTTGCGCAAATCAATGCAAAAGAGATAACCCACAAGCCAGATAAAGCGACACTGAGACTGAAACTGAGGCTTACCCGTCGATTGTTTGCGGACGGTGAAAGGGGGGGAGAGGTATGGTGGTTAACGGGGGTGCAGTTGGTTCATTGAAAGTGCGCAGGGCAGATGGTTCTTGTTATCATCATCATTATCATCATCATCATCATCATCATCATGATGATGGAGTCGATTCGGTTTTGATTTTGATTTTTTCGCATTTGCTTTCAAATGCAAGCGAGTCCGCTAAGGAAACGTTACGCGGTTTTCCGTTTCATTCCGTTGCCGTCGCCAATTCAGAGCAAAACTAACTAAAATACCAAAATTTTTTGCAAGATGCCGTCGCTAAAAATTAAATAAAAATCTGCGTGTGAAAAATAACAACCAAAAAAAAAATAAAGTGTGTGATCAAAAAAGAAAATGAATTAAGCAAAATATTTTGCAACTAAATGAAAGTAACTTAAGGTCAGCCGCACCTGTAAAAAGAAAACGACAACAAAAGAAAAAAAAATATATATACATATAAGCGGACTGTGTCCAGCTGTCAGTTGGTCAAACATTTCATCAATAAACGATACAACTTCCGCTTTATTGCGTGTTGTCTGTGTCTGCGTGTGTGTGTGTGTGTGAGTGTGTGACTGTGTGTGTGAGTGTGACTGTGTGTGTGCGTGCCAAGAAGGAAACTTTTCAACTTCCGGCCAAGTGACTTCGATTTAATTTCTTTGGCTTTTTTATGGTCAAGGCATTTAATTAATTTTTACTATGGCAATTTGATTGCCTTTGTTGTTGTCATCGTCGTCGTCGTCTGGACTTAACCTGCAGTCGTCTCAGACCGCCGGCCCCCTCCCGAACACCCCTCTCAATCCACAAATCCCCTCGCTAACCCATCAGAGAACATTTTTTGGGTGAGGGGAAATCAAGGTGAGGCAATAAAAGTGCTATAAGAATCAAATGTCTACATTCAGACATTTTGCGGTTGATTGAAAGGGAAATGTTTTTGGTTTTTGGCCAACAACATATTTAACCTAAATTCTAATACATTTAATTAAATAATTTAAATGTTTGTTCATTCGGTTTATAATTGAAAATATTTTCGAAACAATTTCTTTTCTAATTTTGCAGATTGCAAATTGTCGCTCTCCACGATGCCGATCAGAATGTAACATTTTTTCTGCACATTTCGAAGGATGTTCTAAGAACACCACTGTGATAGACGAAAACACGAGTATACGAAAGAGAGAAGAAAGTTCACAATTAATCAATATTATTTTTAATTCAATCAAATTGAAGATAAAACACAGACAAACTGTCGACGTTATCGATACGAAACTTTTCGGCAAACATGCTGAACAATCTTGGGGCCAATGTGCTGGGTAAGTATTCCCATTTCAAATGTAAAAAGAAAGAGCGAGAGAGAGAGAGAGAGATACGTTGAGGTGGTCGTAATTAAGATCGGCAAGTGAATTACGCTAATATATAATAATATGTGTATTAAACCATCCGCTCTGGCTATAATTAAACTAATTTCTTTGGCATACGTTCTCCAATGTGGTTGGGCAGTAGTAGTTACTTCCGATTGCCCGATTGATTCTCTGCTAAATGGCCTATAATTGAGACGTCTAAACAGTTGGCGCTTGGTGTCGCATGCATTTAGCAATAATTAAGTTGTATATTTAACTAACTCGGCGCTTTTCATCATCACAGTTCGAGTCGAAGCATCAGCATCGACATCTACATCATCGATGAGTCTGTGTGTGGGTGCGGATGCTGGATTGGACTGTGTGTTAATTGCCATAATTGCTCTTTTAAATATGCCGCAAATTGTGCTGTAAATTACATTTGTACATTGTACACATAATTATCAAAGTATATATTTATATCAAAATGTACATTCGAATTCATTCATATTAATATAATCGCTTTTTTTTCTACCACATTGTTGATAATTTTTCAAGTACTTTCAATTTTGGCAATCAATTTTTGTAGCCCAGACCAAAAGGGCCAGAGCAAGGGGAGGGGCAGCAGTTTTCTGTAACTGTAACTGCAACTGCAACGAGAAAATTTATGTTGCGCGGCATTTTTATTCAATTTTTATCAACTTGCACCCTCTCCTTCTCCCTCTCTCTCTCTCGCTCGCTCTCTCTCCCGCTCTCTTCCTCAAAGTAATTAATTACTTTTATTAATTTATTGCCATTTTTCCCTTCTGCTGGGAAACCAACATTGCGTATACTCAATGCATTTTTCCTATAGTTCAATATATTGGCAGAGTGAATATTTCATTTCAAACAAACAAAAAAAAAACCTCAACTCGACACATAATAACACAATAACACAATAAAAGAATAGTTTTGAATTTCAGTTTTCATTCATTCATTTATTGTTGGTTTTCTATTATTATTTTTTCCCTCGTAAATAAAACCCTTTAAAAATTTTCACAACTAAAACAAAACTGAAATATTAAAACCAAGTAGTTTTATATTTACAAATAGAAAACAATTAATAGAAATTCTGCAACAATTTATACAAAAACTAAAACACAATTTTAAGAAAGAAAAGTTTCAATAAATATTTTCGAAGTTTATTTAAGAGTCATTTTTGTAAGAAAAAGAAAATATTGAATACGAATTCCATAAACTTCTTTTCTATAATTAAAAAAAAAGTGAGCAGTGCAAACAGAAATATCTTTCAATTTCACAAATTAATATTCAAAATTACTAATTATGTAGGATTATTAAATCGTGTAGGATTGAAATGCCGTAAAATTATATTTATTTAGTCAACCTAAATGCAATGGACAGAGATTAATTATAGACAACAAATATACTTATATAAAACTTTATATAATTATGTATAAAAAACAAAAGAGAAATGAAGAAACTCATCTAAATAAATTTTGATAGAAGTAAAGAAAATTTATTCAACTAAAGTTGGTTTAAAAAAGGTTTTCGGAAAAGACTTCACAATTGTGACAATTATAGGTAAAAAGTTGAAGGAAAAGATCCACTTAATGGATTAGGAATTACCAAAATTTTTATATTCTTTTTATTTGTTATCGAAACTTTTGTTGATCAATAAAAAATAAAAATATTTCAATTTTGACACATCGAATTCTGGAATTTTAACTAGTTTTTTATATATTTTATAGTTTTTATAAACTAAAGTTCATTTGCAGTTATTTCCTTTTGAAAGCAAGACCAATTTCTATATATGGTTTAAAAGTCTGTCAATATCTCCATACGATTTTCATTGAGAAATTTTCAACCATTTCCGGGAACTTTCTTTGGCCATATTTGTACACCAATTTTCACTCTATGCTGAATCAATGTTTTTTTTTTTTTGGTTTCTTTTCGTTTGTGTTTAAGCCATAAATTTCAATGTTTCGCATTGCGCCTCCCATACAAAATAATCCTTTTTGGAAATCCTTTTTTTTTTTTTTGCCTAGCTTCTGTGCACCACAAAGTCTGGCCATAATAAATTTCCTAAGCCTTTTCGGAGTCGAACAACAAAAAACTATGCGGAGCAGCAACATTTGCATATTGTGGTGTTATGGTGGGGGGAAGGGAGGGGCTCGGTGTTTGGTCTCAGACTTGCCACAATTAAGAACAATTTTCAGGCAAAAAAAAAGGAAAGTACGAAAAGTTCTCTCCCTCTCTTCGTGTCTTTCTCTGTCATTTAATTTGCATATTCTGCGAATGTCGCGAAAAACTTAAATCGCATTTTATTAACATTTCGAGAAGGGGGCCAACAATTTTATATACCTCAGATTAATTAAATTAATTTCATGATTGCATTTGTAATTTAAGCAGACTTTGCCTAGTCCCCTCTCCCTCTCTCTCTCCCTCTCTCTGCACTGGCATTTTTGTGGTATTCTGTGCCTATTGCCCTTTACCCTCCACTATTTCCCCCCCACTGGCCACCCACACCTCTTTTGAAAACCGTTTGTATCGAAATGTTTTGCGGTTTTTGCTGTTGTATTCAGTTCCCTGTTTTGCGGTTTGCTACCAACCAGACTGCTAGCCCGGCCTAAAAACCGCACAATTTCCAAATTTCAATAATTATGCACAGTGTGTGTGTGTGTGTGTGTGTGTGTGTGCATGCAGGATAGTTGGATTTTCAGTTCCTAGGCTCTCTATCTCTCTCTCTATAGAGAGGCTCCGTACTTTTGGCCATATATTTTGTGGCTCACACGATATTTTGCATTTCGCGCACGGAAAAACAGACACAAACTGATTTGTGCAAATTGTGCAAATTGCTTGCGCGATAAATTCATGTTTGCCAATTTTAATTAATTAATCGCTTTGTGCGGTTTTCAGTTTCAGTTTGTTTCGCTGCGTTCATTTTGCGTTTCTCTTGGCCATGTTCCCATGCGTTTCTAAATTCACATTTTGGACGAAACATTTCTGGACAGGTGTGTTCGGTGTGTTCGGTGTGTGTGTTTTGCTTTTGGGGCCTAAGCAAATTAGGTGCGCATATATGATTGATTCGAATGTTATCACAATAATGATGATAATGATGATGATGATCACGATGATGATTACGATTATGATTAGGTGTCCAATTAGACATCATTAGGCTAACTAAAATAAACATGGCCATCTAATAATAACACAAAATGTGTTTCACTCTTAACTTGATTTTTTACCAATGTGATGACAGCTGTAATATGTCATCCATCTTTAGATTTTTCGATTACTAACCTAAATCTGATAGTTCTGGACCTTTAATTATGTCAGAGCACTCGAAATATATATTAGAAAATTGTGAGAGGCCCATTTGAACTTCTTTTTACCTAGTGTGGGAATAAACTACTGAATGAATAAGAGTTATTCGTCATTTCGATCAGGTATTTTTTTTATTTTAAGTGTTTGATTTGATACGTTGAGATAAATGAAGGATATATAAAAGCAAATAATATGCATAGCTTCGATCCAAAGATCTCGGAAACTATTGTAATGCAAAGTATACAGTGTTTTTTATAAGGTGCGAATGTCCCACTGTCTTCTGACCTACACACAGTGGGTCACAGATAATTCAAACCACCTCAATTTATATAGTAAGAGAATTTCTCTTCTCAAATTAGGGACAAATAACATTAAAATCTTGTCTAGACTTTGCTCTCTTTTCTTTATTATTTAAAAAAAGTTTTGTAGTTTGTTTCAAATAAATAATTAAAACTTCTTAATTTTAAAATCTTAGCAGAAATTGCAGTCTAAATAGCAATTTATAAATTTGCACTTTAATTTAATAATATTGCTTAAAAAAAACCCTTTTTTTTAAAACATCATAATCATTGCGGCAAAAAAAAAGATGCGAATTCTCAAAGTCGCCTAAAAATTTACTGAGTTAGAGGAACGCAAAGTTAAAACTTTCATAAATTTTTCAACACATTTGAATAATTTTTTGTCAATTTTTCTTATAATCAATTTTGGAAAATTTCATACCTATTGAAAAAAGAGTTTGTATATTTTTTACAGCATTGTAAATGCCATTAAAACATGACAGTATCTCAAAATTGAGTTCTTACATGAAGATTTTTTGAGAGATTATTGAAACATTTTTGTTTAATACTCTGATTTTGCCTAGGCTGTGTTTAAAACAATTTTCGAGCGACTACAAATTTTTGTTATTTATTTCTAACAACATTTTTACGTACTTTTAAATGCCACCAAAAGCTTAGAATTTAGAAAAATAAAATTTCGACTCGATTTTTTAAATTTGTTGCTCTCTTTTCGAAAATTGGGTCAAAAGTTAGTTTTCCAGATTTGAATGCCAATTGACAATTGATATTTAGAGCAGCAAAAAAGACCTGAATATTAAAAATCTTTGAAAAATTGGCAAAGTTAAAGGTTCTCAAAGTTGAGTTTTTTTTTAAAGAATTTTCGAACATTAAAATGAAAAATTTTTTTCGAATATTAAAAATTGTTTTAAAAAATTGACAAAGTTACTTAAAAATTAGTTTTCCAGATTTGAATGCCAAATGACAATTGATATTTAGAGCAGCAAAAGAAGAGCTGAATATTAAAAATTGTTCAAAAATTGGCAAAGTTATAGGTTTTCAAAGTAGAGATTTTTTTTTAAAGAATTTTCAAACATTAAAATTAAAATGTTTTTTCGAATATTAAAAATTGTTCAAAATTGGCAAAGTTAGAGTTAGAGGTTTTCAAAGTAGACATATTTTTTAAAGTATTTTCGAACATTTAAATTAAAATTTTTTTTCGAATATTAAAAATTGTTCAAAAATTGGCAAAGTTATAGGTTTTCAAAGTAGAGATTTTTTTTTAAAGAATTTTCTAACTATTTTTAATACTTTTTGACCAATTTTCGGTTCTAACATTTACGTAATAAGTGTTTTTAAAAGCCTAGGTAGATTTTTCATTCAGATGTATGTAGATTCCGATTTAAAAATTCAAAAAGTTTAAAATATTTTTGAAAATTTCTTGAAAAAACGTTCTGAAATGGAAGATATTCTAATTCGAAAGTCAATTCCTCGTTTACTTAGTTACCGTTTTGTGTCTTCAGTAAATTTTATAAATTATAAATGGTTCAAAATATTATAAATAGGTTCAAAACATTTTTGGAAATTTCTTGAAAAAATGTTCTGAAGATATTCTAATTTGAAAGTCAATTTCTCGTTTAGTTGGTTACCGTTTTGTGTCTCCAGTAAATTATATATTAGGCAGACATTTGATATTTTCATATTTATGTGTTACAACTGTAAAAACATTCAAGCGAGATGGAAAATAATTTAGAGAGAGAGAGAGAGGCAAGTGCGATTTCGAGAAGTGGCGTTATTTTTGTGAAACCCCAAACCGAAGCAAGTAAAAGCCAAAACGTGATTTCGGGACGGTGGGAAACAGAAGGAAGGCAAAAGGTAGATAAGGCCCGGACCCGGACCGAACACTGGGCATTGGGCATTGGCACAGTTGAATGTTAAAAGTCGCACTTCTTTGGAGTATTTGAGATGTTGCCATCGAGCGTGATGGGATGACGACTATGATGATGATGATGATGCTGATGCTAGTGGCTGCAAGTGGATGGATGTAGCACCTAACACCGCGCCTTAAATTTACTAATCACGAGCGGAATGGTCGGGTTTCTAGCTTCTGCGTAATGCTCTAAAAATATGACGATGATGATGATGATGACTAGAGTTTGGAGTTTGGAGTGGCTGGCTACTGAAGTGACTACTCAATCAAGTTACAGTTAACTTGCCCATCCCCTTCCCCCCCGCCCTTACTTTGTTTGACAAACGCACAGATTGCAGGAGCTACTTCCTCCCATCATCGGATGGTAGCTTCGGGGGGCTAGCAGCAATTGGGTGGAGAGGGGGGTGGGGGGAGCAAAAAAATTGCTAATGAACAGTAGCCGCTCTGGGTGTATGTGTAAAAATTAGCACTTTACTGGTAACGCTTTAAAAGCGAGTGAACACGAACATATATCAGATATATGGGCGGGAATGTCGTCGAAAATGTTTTTTTTCTGTTGATGTTTAATTTGGATTTTTATGTGGCGTCAGGTACAGGTAACTTCTAACTAAAAGAAACCTGTTGATTGGAGACTTGCATCTTCAGTTGTGTGAAGTTACCGAAATTTTAACAAGTCCATTTTGGAAACAATAAAACATCATTGAAAGCCTTGTTTGTCTTACAACATCAAAGGCAACTGACCGGCAACAGAAGTGAATCCGAACTCCTGATTTTCTTTTGGGTTTTTCCCTTTTTTCCCATTTTTAAATGGAAATTGCACACTTTTCCGCCTACACACCTTCACTTCGCAGAGAGTTATGCATAATTAAATGAGTATCATGACAACATCGACGACGACAGGTGGACATGGAGGAGGAAAGGTTATAGATTGTATAAAGAGGCAAGAGTTCGCATCAACTGGCGATGAGTAAATGTTTAACTTGTAGCAGAGTCGAAAAAAAAAAAACACAGTAAAGAAAAGAAAAGAGTTCGAGTCAGAGTCAGAGACTGAGACTGAGATATTGAGACTCTCTCACACGTATATGTTAAAAATTCCAAGAGATGAGCCGACGACCCACTCCATCATCATCCAACAACAACAACAACAAATTGAGAAGGAGAAAAAAAAAAATAAAAGGGGTTAGCATTCAAAATCTGTATCTGTATCTCCGGCTATTGCATTTGTATCCGTAACTCTGTTGTTCGCACCTCTCTCTCTCTCTCTCTCTCTCTGTCTCTCTTCGTTACTGTTTTTGGCATCTTTTTTTCGTGTTTTTTTTGAATGACAGGTTGTTGAAAAATTCAATTCAATCCGATCGCCGCAGTTAGTTCGGTTTGAGCAATACGCAACATCGTTCGTCACATTGTCCGCACAAACGTAATTCCGTGACGACAACAACAGAAATTATATACATATATATATATATCGGAAACTCAACTTATATAGTGAGTGTGCACAGTGTACAGTGAAATTTTAATTCAACATAAATAAAAACTCTTCAATGACCTTGCCATAGCCCAGCAAAGGAGAAAAAGAAAAATCAACAAAAATAATTCACTTAAACAAAATTATAAACAAAAGATCTAAAAGTTCTTCAAAAATAAAATCAATTAATGCAATTATTAATCATAAAAATGTAATAGACAAAATGGTTTAGCTTAAAAATACAATTGTATGACTCTAAAAACCTTTTTAAATTGACTTTTTAAAAAGTTTCAATGAAGAGTAGCCAAATCTCTTCCAATTTTAATTCTCTTAACTTGATTTGATATTCAAAAAAATGATTCAAGTGGATAGAAATCAGATATTGATATGCAAAAAGATGATAAACATTTTTAGTTTGACTTTTTAAAAAGTTTCAATGAAGAATATATAAATCTCTACCAATTTTAATTCTCTAAAATTAATTTGATAGTCAAAAATTTGATTCAAGTGGATAGAAATTAAATATTGAGACCCAAAAAGATGATAAACATTTTTAGTTTAACTTTTTAAAAAGTTTCAATGAAGAGTATCCAAATCTCTACCAATTTTAATTCTCTAAAATTAATTTGATAGTCAAAAAGATGATTCAAGTGGATAGAAATCAAATATTGAGATCCAAAAAGATGATAAAAATACAATTGTATGACTCTATAAACATTTTTAGTTTGACTTTTTAAAAAGTTTCAATGAAGAGTATCCAAATCTCTTCCAATTTTAATTCTCTTAACTTAATTTGATATTCAAAAAGACGATTCAAGTGGATAGAAATCAAATATTGATATTCAAAAAAAAATTATTCAAGTGGATAGAAATCAAATATTGTTGAAAACTCCCAGAAACTTAATTATTTGATTTAAAGACGATTACCGAGGAGTAAAATAAATTATCTAAAAAGAAAGTCGAATATTGTTATTGGGGTTTTTTTTTAAACAAAACTTTGCTCTCAAGACTGTGCAACATATTCACACATTTAATAAATTTTCGCAATTGATTTTCTTTCAACAACATAAAGAACATCATGGAATTTATTAAAACTTCATTAACTTGTTTGAACAATTACAAAATCTCAAGTTTCTAATGTTTGTTAGCCACCAAAAACCTTCACATGGGCTTGGTTTCAGCCTCTTGGTCAATTATTTGGTTTTTTGTTTATTTACAATATTAAACACAAATTAAACAAATTTTTGTATAGTTCAATAGACAAAAGTTTGAAAATTATAAATAGTTTATTTTAGATTTGTGTGAATTTGTTATTTTTGTTATGTTTCTATTTATTTCCTACTTATTATAAAGTCTTTGTAATATAGTAATACAGTTGTGAAAAAATATAATATAGTATAGATAATAGTTTAGGCATAAGTTAATTAGGTTTTATGTGGATCATTTACCATCTTTAGATGCTTAATTCTGAATTAACAATTAATTAGTATTGTTCTTTGGCTGTTTAATTTTGAATTGACTTGAAATAATTACTTTTGCTTTCTTTTCAAAAAGTTAATGCTTTTATAATTTTTGTTTTATTATTTTTGTGTGTTTTGGCGACCTTCTTGAAATTTATGAAACCTTGATTTCGAGATTTTTTAATTTTGTTTTTACCCAATAAATATATTTGGAATCGTCTTCAGGGGATTTACTTTCAAAGGTCGCGTCTTCTGCTTCGTCTAATGTGGAGATAAAAGGTTTAATTTCCTTTATTTTCACAATTTTTCTTTAACATAATTCTTTGGAAATTATTTTCAAAGTTCTGACAAGAATTGAGGAACTTTTTGGATTAGTTTTTCATAAAATTTCTTTAAAATAATTAATGGAAAATTATTTACACAGCTCTGACAAGAATTGGGAACTTTTTGGATAAGTTTTTCATAATTTTTCTTTAAAATAATTATTGGGAAATTATTTACACAGCTCTCACAATAATTGAAGAAAAGATTTGTTTAATTTTTCTCCAAATTATTCATAACAAAATATTCTCAGAGATTTCAGTATAATTTTGGGAATATTTCAGGTACTAAAAGTGATTTTGGTATAGTTCTACTTGCATTTCATTAGAGCCTCATTCAGTTTTAGAAACTTTTAATATATAATTGTTAAGAATTTTCCCAAAAAATATTCGGAATGAATCGAAATTGACCAAATTTGTAATTCTACTATAAATAAATGTGTTTTTAGGTGAAAGATATAGACCGAAAGTGTTTTTATCAGTCTTAGTTGCTTATTTATCATAATTTTTTTTTTGTATAAACATTTTGCCGTAAATCTAATGCTACGAAAATCATCTTATTAGGCCCCAAGGATTGTGATTTACCCAAGGCAGCTTTAACCGCTCTGCATGCTGGCGTTAATAGTTTTGGCCAATTACCTGGAGCTCCGAATATAGCCGATCTTGGCGGTGCTGGTCCAGGCGGTGGTGGTCCAGGTGGTGGTGGTGGTGCTAGTATTGGAGGTGTGGCACGCCTTCATATCACTGGCAGTTTATGCGATAATTCGAATCCTTTATCTGCCGCCGGCAGTAATCACAACACCAATAACAACAACAACAATAACAACAACAACAGCAACAACAACAACAATATGCAGCAACAGGATCAGGTGAGAATATGAGAAAAATAAAAACAAAAAAAAAAAAAAAGTTCTTCTACTATATATCATCGGCCTTAGTAAAAATATTTTTGCTGAAACTATTTTTTAATAATCCATGTTCTTTTCGATGTTTTTTCCATTCCTTTCAACGAAAAACCAAAATACAATAAACAAACCAAAAAAAAAAAAAACCCAATTCGATCTCTAAAAAAAACAAAAATATATAATCCAAAAATGTGAATGTGTGTGTATTGAATTGTGTAATGAATCAATTAAATGTGCAATGAATAATATCAATAATTAATAATCAAAAAAAAAAAAAAAAAGTAAGTGTGACTTGATTTATCTCCATATGTAGACCATAGAAAAAAAAAACTCTATTGTAGTTGTAATCCTAATATATTTAGTTATTCTAGTTGTAGTTCAATCTAGTTTGAATGTTGGATATTAGTGTTGTAGGTGCCATCTAGTAGTACACCCAGTAATCCCCCATCATGATCTCTTCTCTTTTTGCTCTCTCTGTTGCAGCATCTGGATAAAAATAAACAGAAGCGCCATCGCACCCGATTCACTCCGGCCCAGTTGAACGAACTGGAGCGTTGCTTCTCCAAGACCCATTATCCGGATATTTTTATGCGCGAGGAGATTGCCATGCGCATTGGCCTAACCGAATCCCGGGTCCAGGTGAGTTCCCAATAAAACTTTTGCTGCTCCGGCTGCGGTTTTGTTTTCGCGGTTTTGCTGCATCGCTGATTAGCCTGTCCGACCTTAATCGAACTATGTTAACCTATGTGTGTGTGGCATGTGGACTGGCAGTTTGGCAGCTTCAGTTTTTAGGATGCAACATGACATTTTAACACAAACCACTGAACCATCGACAAAATGCAAGTCAACTGGACAGAACAAATGTGGTTTTAGGACCGAAAACCGATTTGAAATTGAGCTTAGATAGAGATACTTTTTTGGCCATGATTTTACCATGCTAAATAACATGGAAAAACAATCCAAGTAGTCTTAGTTTGGTTTATTTTAAACGAGATCTCAACTTCTTAACATGAATTTACAGTTTAATGCTTCATTTTATTTTAATAATTGTGACAAAAATTATTTAAAACGAAATCTTAATCATCTCTACATCTAATTTGATACAACTTCTTAACATGAATTCATTATTAGTTATTTTTATTTTTTAGTAAACATTTTAAACAAGCAAACGACCAAAAATATATAGAAAATAAAAGTGCAGTCCTGACTTTTGACCACTTGCCATGTTTTTGAAAATATTCCAATACTTATTCTTAGCGAAACTTTCTATCAATAAAATCTAAAATATTTCCATAAATTCAGGTATTGAAAATTTCAAGCAATAACTCAATAAGTCTATTTATAAAAGTCGAATTCCATAACTAATAATATTCAGAGCCATCACTACAATTTTTAGATCCTTGAATTTACTATAATGTGCTTCATTCATTATAGTAAATTCAACGATACAGCAAAGTATTGGAAGTTATTTAAAAGTCAGAAGACCAATTAGTCTATATTTTCTTTTCTATAAACTTTTTATCGTTAAATTTATGAGAGATTTGTAAGAGAATTAACATTTACAATTGATATAAGATGATAAGACACTCAAAATACATAAATGTTGTTTTGAATTTTGAAAAACCAAATATTGAGATAGAAAGAATAAAGCATAAGCTGCAAAATAATACCGTTATTGGCTATTTTTAACACTTTCTGTAAGACCACGGTTAATTTTTCGTGAAAATGGAAGAATTTTGTCTGATTGCCGTTGTATCATAATTATGAAACATTTTCGGCTGTGTTGATATACTTATAATTGTTGATGAAATCCACTTAGAGAGAAGACCAAATTTCCAAAGATTAAAATAGAAATTATTTGATCAAAATCATTGCTAAATAACAAGTATTTTGATCTAGTTAGTTTATTTAAAGTGAAATCTATAACTTGGTAAAAATTCCTTAAAATAAATGCACAGTTTTATGCTTCATTTTATTTTAATAACTATTTAGTAAATGTTTTAGACAAACAAACGACAAAAAGGTATACAAAAATATATCTGAAATACCATTTAGAAGATAAATTTCCGCTCAATAATTTTCTGTGCATCTTTCTGACATTTCTACTCAAACCGAATTTAAGATAACTTTGAAAGTTATAATTAGGAGTTTAACTAAATAAATATTTCTATCACAAATTACTTAAATTAAACTAAATCGAAGTAAAGCTAAAAATTGTTATGACTTCTGGAAATTGGGAAACTTAATTTTCAAATTTCATAAGCTGAGTTTGAATTTTTTGTAAGAAATTGGAAAAAATCAATTTCAAATTTCATAAGCTGAGTTTGAATTTTTTGCTAGAAATTGTGAAACTTAATTTTCAAAAACTCATAAGCTGAGTTTGAATTTTTTGCTAGAAATTGGGAAACTTAATTTTCAAACTTCATAAGCTGAGTTTGAAATTATTTTTTTTGCGCTTCTTTGATTGCAATTTGTTTTAAAAATAATGCAAGTTTAGTTGAAACATTTTGTGGAAATACATTTTCGCTTTCTGTTAAAGCAAATGATGAAAGAAACTGTCGTAAATATATTTTCAGTTTGTTTTTCCACTTTTTTTGCACTCAAAAATTGATTTGCATAACTTTGGAGCATCAGAAAGTTTTCTCACTGTGTATTGAGCTCTCAGCTTTAATACAGAATTCAACAGTTAATGGAGAGGCCATTTGAGTCGTGAACTGAAAGAGAAGGCGCGACGGAGTATTTAAGCGACCAAAAAAATTATACTTTATTAAAGCACATAAAGTCAAATTTAGAAGGCGTTGCCAGTCCCCTGCCACTCCCACTGCCACTGCCACTCTCTGTGTGTGCCCCTCTGCCTTTTGTGGACTTATGACTGCCGCTGTCGGTGTAAAAGTTTGCCACATACACAAACACACACACAAACACACACTCACACATAAAGTGAATATGTGGGCATTATCCTTTTGTGGCTGGCTCTAGCTTCCTGGCTGCCATTATCCTGCTGCTCGGCTTGATGTCTCCTTCCCCATTCCTTAGGGGAGGCGCGCCTGTATGGGGGGCGGGGGCGGAGACGGGGGCGGGTGTTGGTTTTGTTTATGCGACAATCGAATTTACTGCTTCATTAAATTTGTGTTTAAGCTTCCGTTTCCTGTTGAGGCAGAGGATTCTAACCTGGCCGCCGACCTCCCCTACTCCTCCTTCTGCTCTCCTCCTCCTCCTGCTCTCTGTTTGCTTCATTGGTTTCCGGCTAAAACTATGCATGGAGAGAATTGTTTTGCGGTTTTAAATGAATGCCAAAACTTTTGTGCTCAAGAATTATTTGCCTGCCAAACAATTAGCCAAATATCAAAAGGAGAGAGAACAAAAAAACTATTGCCTACTTTCAGGCGACACCTTCCTAGAATGATGAGGATGAGGATGATGATGATGAGGGAGGCGAAGCAGGAGGAGGAGTAGAATCTGATGGTGGCTTTGCCCTGCCGGATATTCTACTTTGATAAATTGTTTTAATAATTGCGTATCAGTGTTGGCTGTTAATGTTTTTTTTTGTTTTTTCACCCCCCTCTATCCGGCTGTCCACACAGGACAATGCCCCGGAATGATGCAGGTGAAACGGGCCAAGGGCAAGGGCATGAGGATAATGCATGTGGCGCCCCTTTTCCTTTCTCCTGTTTGCCTTTTTTTTCTGGTTTTCTGGGGTGTGTTTTCCCATCGCCATTAACACGCTATAATGTTTGATTTTTCGTTGTTTTGGCGGCTTAGTTGGAATGTCAGGCCATGTTGGATTAGTTTTCGGGATTGTCTTGTTAAACAAATTAGCATATAAATTAAGTTCGGGCATGCTGTTCGCTCACTCTTCCTCTCTTTTGCCTCACTTGGCGCTTTTCCGGTTGAAATTTATTGGAAATTTTTTAGGTTTAGCGAAAGTGTTGCAAATCTTGTCCAACTTTCATTTAATATGCACACACACGTCTGGCCCTAAATCAATCTACAAGGATTTGCAGCTAATGACGGCATAAAGACAGGGCTCCATCCTCCCCCCAAAAAGGATGTTGGGGCGTATTAACACGAAAATCAAGTCACTAAAGGCAAAGGCAAAAGGGGAGAATGAAGTCATGTGCATAAGTTATGAACCTCACGTAGGCCAAAAAGACCAAAATTCGAGCGAGTTCGTAAGCAGTTCTCGGAAATACAAATATAATTTAATAACAAAAAAAAAAAAGTAACTTTTCCCTTCTCTATCTGTGTGTGTGTTTGTGTGTCTAATCGCATTCTTTCGCCTAAATTAAAAGCCAAATGCGTTGCAAGGACTTTGACATTATCCTTGCCCGCAGGACAATTGTTAATTTGTATTTTCACAGCTGGCAATTGACAATTTGTTTGACCGCCACCCATGGCTAGAGACAATATGTTTGTCACTTACAATTTCCTCCACGAACACGTGAACAACTCAGCAGGCGATGGATGGCAGCCAAAGGCGACTTTCCCAGGCTTCCCTGTGGGCTGTGGGTGAAATCTCCCACAAAATTGACTTATCATGATTTTACACTCTCTCAAAGGCATTGTCATGGGCTTTTGTTCTGCTTCTAGGTCTGGGTAATGTTTTTGCATTTATTGGTTTGTTTATTAAATTTCTGTGTGTGTGTTTTTGTTGCACATTAAATAGGCAATGGGCGGTAGGTAGGCGTGGCTGGGACTGGGGCTGGGGCAGAGGTTATCAAACGGCGGCCAAGCACGTGCCAACAAACTGTAAGCCGCTAAATGAATTTTTCACTTGATTAATTTGCCTGGCAACTCTCGCAATGGCAACCAAAATGAGGAAACTACACATTCGAGTTCAGACGAAGTTAGGGAAACAAATTTAACAGAGATAAATACCTAGTTACCTGTCTTTGTCTTAATATTTTCAAAGTCAGTGAATTTAGGCATTAAAAACTTACTTAAATTTAGGCAAAATATATTCTAAAATAGTTGTATAGTAAATAAATATTTATATAATATGTATGTAATGTGGCAAATTTTTTATTTAAATTTAAATATATAATGTGGCAAATTTTTATTTAAATTTAAATATATAATGTGGCAAATTTTTATTTAAATTTAAATATATAATGTGGCAAATTTTTATTTAAATTTCCCATTTTATATTTTTAAAATATAATTTGAATCATTTTATTTAAATTTCTCATTGCATGAATTTAAATATATAATATATAATGATGCAAATTTTTTTTTAAGTTTAAATATATAATGTGGCAAATTTTTATTTAAATTTCCCATTTTATATTGTTAAAATATAATTTAAATCATTTTATTTAAATTTCCATTGCATGAATTTAAATATATAATAAATAATGTGGCAAATTTTTATTTAAATTTCCCATTTTATATTATTAAAATATAATTTGAATCATTTTATTTAAATTTCCCATTGCATGAATTTAAATATAAAATATATATTGTGGCAAATTTTTATTTAAATTTAAATATTTTATATATGATGTGGTTTATTTTATTTATTTAGTTCCCATTTTATATTATTAAAATACAATTTGAATCATTTTATTTAAATTTCCCATTTAATATTATTAAAATATAATTTAAATCATTTAAACATGATAGAATATGATGAACTACTTCAAAACATGTATAAAAAAATATATGTATGTTCTTTTTGATGAGCATCGGGGTCACCTTGTTTACCTATTTCTTCAATGTGATTATTTAACTAAATATTGGCTAGCTATATAGTAGTAGGTATAGAGAGGCATTAATGAATACTTTTAGAAGCTCAAACATTTTAAACTTTAAAGTTTTTTAGAAAATTCTAAATTTATATAAAATATTTAATATATAAAAGTTTTTAGAGTCTGCTCTACAATTTATATAAAGTCTTCTATTCGATCTCATAATAGAATTGGAAATAATCATTTAGAATTGATTATTATTCCTCTTATAATATCTCATAATAGAATTGGAAATATTCATTTCGTTTTAATTATTATTCCTTTGCAAGATAAATTTTGTTACTTTAAATAAATAATAAAAAATAAAAACAATTGGATTATGATTTAGTTTGTTAAAAAATTTAAAAGTTTATTACTAAAGTTTATTTAGTTCTAGACCCCCCAGAATCCAGTATACAAGAGCTAAGGAATTTTTTATAGTTTTTACTTTTTGAGTTTTTTCTTCTTCTTGTTGTACAATAATTCCCAACTAGTTTTAGCCTTGAATATGTCTAGGTTCATCTGCTGATCAGACAACTTGCTCACATTTTATTTGCTACTAAATAAATGACCTCGAATAATGAGACATCAATTATATCTAGAACTCTTGAAAATATTGATAAATCTTTTATCAACTTTCTCCATTAGCCAAATATAGAATCGTTTTGAACATTGTCTGCTTATTTTGCGACAATCTTTATTGGCAAATAGTTCTTTTTTTGAGATTTTTCATATTTGTTCATATTGTCATATTGTTATAATTAAATAATTAACTGAAATGCATTTATTGATCTGTCACTTATTATTGAGTAATTAGTTAAGTGTAAGGTTAATCAATGAAAATTTTTATTTTTCCTCAGTTACTGATTAAGGACAAAAAATGTGAAATCCTTTTGAAATTACAGGACTTTCGACAGTTTGCTTAAAATGGCTTTAACCAAAAAAGTAAAAGAATTATTTCATGATTCAAAAAGCTCTTAATGTGGTCGATTTAATGTTCTTTTATAAAAAATATAATGAAATGTTCGATATATATATTTTCTATATTCCTTTTCAAATCGAAGCTTTATTTAAATATTTAAAGATTTTTCAATCATCTTTTTCCTGAACAGAAAATGTTATTGGAATTGAGTTTTATCTTTGTTTGGTTCTAACTAAGAAAGTGTTAAGGCTCTAAAATTGCAAATACTTTTCAAAGAAATGCTGAATCGTTTAAAAAATATTTTCTGGCCTAACTTGCCCACAAATATAGTTCCTAAAATATACATAGTAAGTTTTTAAAGCCTTTTAAAAAAGAAAAATCAATTCCTTTGTCCAATTCAAAATATTTTTCATATTAAAAAATTTGAGAATTTTCTTTTGCTGCTTCTGCGAATTCTTTTGTATTTCGAATTTTTATTTGGGTTTCATGCCTGATATTTATTTAGCTCCATCTAGGGAGAGGAGGGAAGGAAGTGGTGGGGGTGGATGTGGGGGGAAGTGACAAAGATATTTTCATAATAATAAAGAGGACAACAAAAGACATCTAAGGTAGAATTTATTAAATTTCTAGCTACACAAAAATTGCAAAAGAAATAAGATGATGAAGACGACAAGTTGTGGGTGTTGCGATAGGGGGGGGTGGAGGGGAGGGGGACGAATTTGGGGAAATGTAACGAGCTTATTTTTAGCAGACATTTTCTAACGAAGTACTCCAACAAATGGCTATGACTGGGCCGCGGGCGTCTGATAACCATGGCATCGCATTTTAATTAAAGTTTAATTGAAATACCAAAAAACCGGGGAAAATATGCAACAAACGCAAACAGGAAGAGGATGAGGAGGAGGAGGATAGAAATGAAGAGAGGTTCGCTAAAATTTTAGATGCCTGCCAGTGAAAGCTTTAACAAGAGCCACGGGATAGATAGACAGAGACAGTGAGAGAGAGAGAGAGATACAGACTAGTGAGAGGGGGTAGGTACGGGGGGAGTAGGACGTAAAATGCACATAAAGAGCATCAAGAAAATCTGGCACGCATTCTGTTTATGGCATATGAAGCAATTTCAAAAGCAATTTCGTTGATACTTTTCATTGAAATGTTTGTGTGAAAATGGCGTGCCAAAGTGCCCAGAGGACCAAAGTCAACCGAGTGCCAACTCCTAGTCCTAGTCTCCCTCTCTCCCTCTCTTTCTGTTGGGATAAGCTGGGAGACAATTCGCTTGCCATTGATAACAAAAAAAAATAGGAAAAGAAAAGGTTAAAACTGTTTCGAAAAGAACCCTGCGAAAAATAAAGGAGATTCAGCCTTAGCCAGGACCTTATCCTTGCGCATGCTCCACAAATGCACACGAAAACCAAAGTTTTTTTTTTTTTTTTTTTTTTGGGGGTTGCGCATACCCCAAAACGGGAGTAAGAAGATTTTCACAACTATTTCATAAATCAAATGACTTTTAGGCCTACTACAAAACTAGTAAAATAAACAGTAAAGAAATCAAAACAAAAAGCAAAAAAAACAAAAGGAAGGAGAAATGTCTATCAAAGCAGCGACACATTTACCAGCGACACTAGAGTGAGTGAGATGGAGAGAGAGAGCGAGAATGAGAGCGAGGTGGAGCAAGAGTGTGGGAGAGAGAGAGATGGTCATAGTGTAGCCTCCCCAGTGGCTTTTCGGGGGCAGCAAATGAAATAAATAGCTTCAGAATACTGTGGGGAGCCTTGGTGGTTGGCTGCAGAGAGGGTGGGGTTGGGAAAGGAGGCGGGGGGGGGGGTTGAGTCCCGGCAAGTGTCGCTGCTGGGGCTGGGCCATCGTAAAGCAGGATTTAAAGGATAACATAAAATAAATCGACTTCCATTTGTATGTGTGTGTGTGTGGGGGGAGGAGGAAGTGTGGGGGCGGGGGGGAGTGAGTCGAGACAACGGCATTTTATGAATTTATACGCAAGTTTTATCTCCGCACGAATGAAAAGATATTGGCCGAAAAGCGATTTTCATAAACCACTCAGCACATGGCAAAGGCCAAAGACGAAAGACAAAAGACAAAAGCCAAAAGACACAAAAGTGGGCAACAACTCTTCAGCAATCATAATAATAAAAAGATTGTCATCAACTTGAAGATGGCCAACAGAGAGAGAGAGAGAGAGAGAGAGAGAGAGATACTTATGCACATCAAAGGACATGCAAAGAGAGAGAGACAGAGAGAGAAAAGGACCGAGACAATTGTGGACTTTTGTCGAGTGGCCATTTTATTTGGTTTTTGGCCTCCTGTTGCCAGGCAGCCCCTCACCCCCCCCCACAGAGAGGAGGACCAAGAAAAAGCAATAACCTGGCCAATTGATTTTTGATTACTGAATGCAAAAATTGTCAATAAAACGAGGCCAAAATATTATTGCACTTTCCCACTCCTTCTCTCGATATCTGTGTGGCACTTTGCCAATCAAAAATTGTTTATTAAAAGTGAAAGACCTCCTACACCCCTCCCCCCCCATATGCTTCCTCCCTCTTGCTCACTGGTTACAATAAATAATATTTACATAGGCAGGCTAATCGAATTTTGATTGCAATTTTCTGTAGTTCTGGGCAAACGCGATATATGCTCCACCTGAGAGCCCACTCCCCACCGCCTTTCTGTGTCCACTCGAGTGTTCTCTGATTGATATTTTTGTTATTGGCTTTTGAAGTACACACACACATATACATACATATATAACATTTGAGTTTTTAGCCAAAGTGCATTTCAATGTAGGCAAATGTGTGAGAGAGAGGATATTGTCAGTAGGTTTTTCTGGTTATTCTTACAGCTGTTTAATCAGCCATTAGAAGCGACATAATGTGCAATTAATGTTGCATAACGAACTGAACAGTTTTCGGGGCCATAAACAAGGCTCAACAAGGACCATTATAACCAACAGACTCGACTGCAATCATAAGCAAACAACAAGAGGAAAAACAGGTTCATAATAATAACAACAAAAATGACACTCACCCACCCAGTCCTGAGCCATAAAATCAAAGCAAATCACTTGTTATCCCATTCCCAGTCGGCGGCGGTCATCCCCCGATCCTGGTCCATGTAATTTGGCTGGCTACTTAATTTGTGACTTCTGCTTTCATTTTTGCCAACCCCCTTGGAATGGGAATAGGAATGGAAATGGATATGGAATCGGCATCACATTTTCCTGAGGGGTGTTAATATCTCTGCGGCCTGCCGCAAGAAATTGCTTTTTCATGAACTTGACTCATTTATTATTTGCAACAGTTTTCTCTCACCCTCCCCCACACTCTCTTTTGTCTTGGGTGCTGCTGAGGGGTGAAACAAAATTCAAAGTCAAAACATGAAAATGCTTTCTTTGTAGCAAACATATGGCTGGAAAATTTTTGTTTTGTCGAAAAATATAACTAAAGATTGTTGCGGCAGCATAAGGTTAAAAAAGTTATAGCTCATAGGGGAGAGGGACTGATCAGAAATATATATAGCAAGTGATTTGGAACAGCTTTTTGAAGTAGTTTTAGTTTGTGATCATATGGGAGAGGGACTGATCAGAAATATATATAGCAAGTGATTTGGAACAGCTTTTTGGCAGAGATTATGGAAGTAGTTTAAGTTTGTGAATTAGTTTTAAGGCATTTTTCTAGCTAGTTGTCTTGCTATTTCAATCAATTTAATATAAAATAATAGATCAAGAGGTAATAGTTAATGTCAAAAAAGTCTTTTTAGATTTTTAAAGCTAGAGAAACATTTGTAACTAAGATTAAAATGTTTCTTTTTAGATTTTTAAAGCTAGAGATACATTTGTTACTTAGATTAAAATTTTTTGTATCTTTTATGTAATGTGGCTAGTCTTCAAAAATATTTTACCATATCTTAACTTAAGTTTTACTTCAGAAGAAATAATATATCAAGAGGCAATAGTTAATATCGGACAAGTCTTTTTAGATTTTTGAAGCTCTTAGAGTGGCTGGAGATACATTTGTATCTATGATTAAAATTTTTTGTATCTTTTATGTAATGTGGCTAGTTTTCAAAAATCTTAACTTAAGTTTTACTTCAGAAGAAATAATATATCAAGAGGCAATAGTTAATATCAGACAAATCTTTTTAGATTTTTTATTAGAGTGGCTGGAGATAAATTTGTAACTAAGATTAGAATGTTTTGTAGTCTTCAAAAATATTTTACCATATCTTAACTTTAGTTTTACTTCAGAAAAATTAACCTGCAAGTGTATTTCATAGTCCATTAGCTGACTGATTAACTGCATTAGGCTAATTATCCCCTTAGCAGATTGAGTCTCGATAAGCCACTTTTCCCTGATATTATAATTAAATGAATAATTGATAAGGCATTTATAGTAGGGCGATTCGAATTTATGATTATGAATTGATAGAATCTATTCTTTTCAATCCCCGCTAGATGAGTTGCCTAAATGGGCCAGTCATAAAGGCAACTGAACAATTGGAGATCCTGAATTCGAATCCCAGGCTAGTGAATGGATGTAGTTATAGTCTTAGCCCGATGACCATAAATGCGAGTGTTTGTAAAAATTGTGAGGTTGATAGTTTACAAATATATTCTATATTAAATAAATAAAAAAATACTTTTTTCAAAGAAGGCTAAGCAATTTTTGCCCATTTTTTTGAGCTTAACATTTAAAATAAATTCTTGACTCTTTTATTACAGAAAATTGTCAAGTTTACAAATACTTAAGCTAAGAAATATACTTGTCTTGAGGAATAAGCTTAAAGTTAATAAAAGTAACTACTTAATAGTTACTTAGTTAATCTTAAAAGGGAATTAATTATGCGATTTAAGGAAGGCACAAAGACAAAGACAGGCACACATATTAATATCTATATATGTGTTTCAGTTTTCTTTCTTCATCGATTTTAGTATACCATTTTATTTTATATATAATCCATAATTAAATAACTTTAATTTTCTTATTCAGTTTCATGTTAACCGCATTTAAAAAATCTCCAAAGAGATACCCAAAAACGAGGGATTTGTAAAAATAATTTAAAACCTAAAATCATTTCCAAAATTTTGGATAGAGTCTTATTACTTTTGACAAAGAACGTTCCTTTTTATACACATTGAAATTTTGCTTTCTCATCGTAGTTAAATACTTACTTTGCATTTTCTGCATTAAATATGAATATTAGGGAACTAAAATCAGATTCAAGGTAAGGTATTGCATCTAAATAAAGGGAATTTATAGTCATGTGGGCAGTGGTGAATCGAAGGGGAGGGAACAGGGGGATAGTTCCCCATCTAAAAGATTTCCAGAATAAAAAAAAAACCATATCCAATTTTTTAAATGCAGAAATATATTGAAAAATGGGCATACAACTTCTGAATAAAATTAATGTTGATGTCTACATTCGAAATAAATATTTTTACTTTCCTGTTTGTGCGATGGAACCATAAGAAAATTCCAAAACTTTCAAACACAATATTTATCTATTGAAATTAACACAAATTTACCTTATTAACTCACTTAAATTCTTTAAATTATTTACCCGACTGCTCGTTCAACTTTTCATTGAGCTAATTACTTAGACGAAACCTCAATTAATCATATCTCCAATCTAAAAAAACCCTACTTCAATATTTGCTTTCATTATATCAATTATAACTTGACCTTAGAAAAGTTTTGAGTTCTCTTTAAGTTAATTTTATTGTTCCAATTCGATAAATTTAATAAGAGACCAACCCAACACCCCAAACATGATTTGGTTTTTTTGAAATCAGTTCAGTCACTCAACTCGCAGCTGATAATTTATGCATAAGGGTGAAGCTTAAAAAATTACCATGAAACACACAATTTAACGCGGCATAAGTTCAAAATTGGGCGCAACCAAAAGGAAAACCAGAGAAGAACCAAAAAAAAAAAAAAACATAAACAAGACACATATAAATATTGTGTGCGTGTGTGTGTGTGTGTTTGTCTGCCTGTCTGGCACACCCTCTACAGGAGTGAAGAGAGGGAGAGGGGTGGAATTTTGGGTGGCATAAAAAAATAAATGTTTTTGTTTAACCGACATTTTAACGCCTATTTACGTGCCGTGCACGTCATGCACGTTATGCCAATTTAATGGGCTCGAGCGCCCAAAAGCAGGCAATGATTTTGTGCTTGTCGATTTCTTGCGCTTCGTTTTTGAAGCGAGAAACTTGATGAATAAATAAGAAAAATAAAAGGAAGAACACACAAACACACACACACACCTACACACACACATGAGAATGTGGCTAGCAAAATAAAACTCTGGCAAATTTAATTTACCCCCAAAGAGAGAGAGAGAGAGAGAGCGAGCGAATGAGCGAGTGAGATGGCAGACCAGACAGTCAGACATTGTCTTAAATTATTAAATTAAAAGTTAATGAATAGAGCGTCGCATAAACACATAAAAAAAAACGAAACGAAACACCATAAACATAAACAAGTCAAGGTCGTTGTCACCCTCCGCCCTCCGCTCTCCTTTTGGACCAACCCCCCGGATTCCACCCTCACTATTTACAGCATTAAAGTGTGGCACATTAGCCGCATCGTCCTCCCTGGTGGCCACATTGAGCGATACCCAAAATACCGATCCTGGCATAGTTCGTCTCAGGCTGTCTGTCGGTCTGTCGGTCTGTCTGTGGATGACAAACCCACTAGGGACCATCAAGCATCGGAGGCATTACAAGTAAAGTCACTTTGCACAAAAGTTGCCATGCTTTTTTCTTGCTCCTTTTTTTATTTTTGTTACTGTTGTTCCTTTTGCCATTAGTCTGGCTCACAAACAGTTAGACAGACACTGGGACAGGGACACTGACAGCTCAAGATTTGCCACGAAATGCCGGGATTTTCTCTCTCTGCGTGTGTGTGAGTGTGTGTGTGTGTTGAAGTTGTCAACCCGATGCGGACGATGCCCGCCGCCAACTCAACAACCGATTGATGTGGATCTGAGATCAACGGAGACCTTCCAACCTGCCTTCCTATCTTCCTTTCATCCTGATGAAGGCAAAATCGTTTCCATGTCACAAGTCAGTCAGTCACTCAGTCATTCATTTTGCTTGGCATTTTACTTTTTTTTCCACTAAAATCCTTAAAAAAAAAACAAACACTCGCTCATATTAGATATATTTGTAGGGTTAAGTTGAAGCAACGACTTGAAAAGTTACCCGTGATATTAGCAACTTAACTTTTATGAGTCATTATAAAGTTAAATATGAACTTAAAGGCATTTCAAAAATTAGCAAATAAGCTTTCCCTATTTATTTGCGCTTGATTAAAATTATAATTCTCAATTAGTTTTAGTAGAATTTGCTTAAGACTTCAAAATGGCTTAAACTAGTTGGGAATTTTTCTATTTATTTGCGCTTGATTAAAATTATAATTCTCAACTAGTTTTAGCAGACTGTGGTGAAGACTTATAAATGGCTTAAACTAGTTGGGAATTATAACGTAAATGAAGCGAAAAAAGTTAGAGAAAGCTTTAAATAAAGTACATAGTTCATAAGTATTTCACCAGCTTAACTCGCAAGCTATAATTCTGAACTAGTTTTAGCATAATTTGCTTAAGACTTCAAAATGGCAATGGCTTAAACTAGTTGAGAATTTTCCTACATTTTTGCGCTTCATTAAATTTATAATTCTCAACTAGTTCTAGCAGAATTTGCTTACGACTTCAAAATGGCAATGGCTTAAACTAATTGGGAACTCGCCTATTTATATGCGCTTGATTAGAGTTATAATTCATAACTAGTTTTAGCAGACTGTGGTTAAGACTTATAAATGACTTAAATTAGTTGGGAATTATAACGATAATGAAGCGAAAAAAGTTAGAGAAAGCTTTAAATAAAATAGTTCATGAGTATTTCACCAGCTTAACTCGCAAGTTGTAATTCTCAACTAGTTTTAGCATAATTTACTTAAGACTTCAAAATGGCAATGGGTTAAACTAGTTGGGAATTACAACTCAAATGAAGCGAAAAAAGATAGAGGAAGCTTTAAATAAAATAGTTCAGGAGTATTTCACCATTCGTGTAAGCTTAACCCGCTAGTTATAATTCCCAACTAGTTTTAGCATACTTTACTTAAACTAGTTGGGAATTATAAAGTTAATGAAGCGAAAAATGATGGGGAAAGCTTTAAATAAAATAATTCAATACTATTTCACCAGAAGCTAACTATTTCTGTCAGCTTAACTCATAATACAAATACTTTAACTACAAATTTGGAAGGAAAAAGAGTTAATTAATATTTTGAAATTCACATCCTAACCTCACAAATTTAATTCGTTCGTTAGTTGAACGTATATAGTATACAATCCTAATCCCTAATATGCCCTTTCCCCCCCTCATAGCTAAAGGGTATAAAGAAAGTGCCAGAAGCTTAGGGAAATCGTGTAAAATGCTTAGGGCAAAAGTGCAGCAATCTGGCAACATTTTTCTGTCCGCCATTTCTCACCTTACCGCAACGTGTGTGTCTCTCTCTGTGTGTGTGTGTGTTCGGTTACCTTGTAAATGTCAAAATCTCAACATGTCTACGTCGCTTCGACCATGAGTCGTTCTTATGCATATGCCACAATCATATGGAAATGCCAATTTGGCAAAAACGACGATACACATCCGACACGGATGGCCCTTCGCTGGACCTCTCCAGCACACATGTAAGACAAAAGCTCCGCCTCGCCAGACCCCCAAAAGCTGACCAAAGATGCGGACCAGATTGAAGGTGTGTGGTGGGAAGCACGGGATAGGGATAGGGGCAAATTGCTTTGCACGGCCTATAGATAAAGAATTTACATATGGAATTTATGCGCATGTAAATGTATTGGCATCTCTGTCTTTGTGTGTGTGCATGTGTGTGTGTGTGCTTGCTTGTCGAGACATGTTTTGACTGTCACGACGGTAATTGATCTCGATTAAGACCATGTTAAGGGTAAGAGAAGATGGCAAGGAGTTGCGAAATGGAGGGAGTGGCTTAACAAGCCAACAAAACACATATACACACACACACACACACATGTCAGGATGTGTACTCAAGGACTAGGAAACTTTAAGTGATTCGACTTCTAGCTGAATTAACTAATTCCAGACATTTTAGTTGAGTATCTAGAAAAAGAAAAGGAAATATGGAAAAAGTTCGTAAAGGTTAAAGAAAAGATCAAAAACCAACTAAACATCGAGAAAAAAAAAATATTAAAAAAACAGGCAATGTTGAGAGGTTTCAATATTTTTTTTTTTTTTAGCAATTTTTGAAAAATAATTGGTGGCAATTTGAATTTTAGTCTATTTTTAAACGATTTTCTATCGATCTCTTAAGTGCTTATCTTGTTTTTTCAAATTTTCTTACTTCTAAGTGCTAAAAAACTTTAGAGAATCGCAAGTCTGAGCATTTTTGAAAAATTTTTAAACGATTGACCAAATTTGGTCAAAGTTCCGACTTTTCTTAGGCTGTATTTTAGGCAATTTTCATCCGATTTCAAAAATGTTTATCTATTTCTTATCACATTTTTATATACTTTAAAGTGCTATCAAAAGTTTAATAATTTGGAAGAAAAAAATTTCGACTCGATTTTTGAAAATTTTGACAGTGTATACATCACAATATTTTTCGAAAATTTGGCCAAAAATTAGTTTCCCAAATTTGAATGCCAATTTATAGTTCACATTCAGAGCACCTAAAAAAGACATGAATTTTTACAATCGGACAAAAATTGTCCCAGTTAGAGGTTGACAAAGTTGAGGATTTTTAAAGAATTTTGGAGCAATTATTAAACGAGTTTTGTTAACAATTCCAATTTTTCTTTAGTTTACCGGATTTGAATATCAATTGAAACGTCATATTTGTAGCAGCAAATAAATATACGAATATTGAAAATTGTTCAAAAATTGCTTTATTTAGAGGATTGCAAAGTTGAGGGTTTTCAAGAATTTTTAAGCAATTTTTGAAATGCCTTTTTACGATTTTTGGGTTTAATTTCTTTGTTCTATATCCTCACATATCTTAATTAATTTTCACTGTCATTTTTCTTGTAATTAAGTCAGAAATGTTAAGTGTTCTTAAATTTATTTTTTGCTTACTTTATATTTATTTTCTGTGTATAGTTCGAATAGAAGAATTAATGTAAGGTTGAGTAATTCTAAAAAACGAATAATATCTTATTTAACATAAAGGAATATAACATCTTTTTAATTGTAAATTGTAATTGTAATTGTAAATTCTAAAAATCGAATAATAACTTATTTAACATAAAGGAATATAACATCTTTTTAATCGTAAATCATAGGAACTATATCAGTTATTAAAGAAATCGAAATTAAGTCTGTTGATATCTTGATAATTTTTTTGGCATTTTTTCTTTGATTACTAAATAAGAAAGCAAAGATTATTGTCATTTTGGATATCTTCTGTTTTCTCGAGCAACTTTTAGTAACTTAAATGCTTACAATTTTTGCATATTGATATTTTTTAACTTTGGAAATATTATCAACTAAAATCAGCAACTTTTAGTGACTTAAATGCTTCAACTTTTTGCATATTGATATTATTTAACTTTGGAAATATTATCATCTAAAATCAGTAATACTTATAATGACTTTCATTAAACTACTTGGTTATGGAGAGTTAAGTAAAGAAATTTTCTAGTTTCTTCTGTATAATGACTTTCATTAAACTAGATGTAAATATGAATAAAGCAAAGAAATTTTCTAGTTTCTTCTGTACACGTCGTGAACTTGTAGTTGGACATAATTTCAATAGTAAATTAAGTGAATTCCCATCGTGATTTACTTTCCATATATTAATATACAGAAGGATTTAATATTAATATCAATAAAACTAGACGATAAATAATTAAAACTACTATAAAACATAGCCTTATCCTTCGAAAAAAATACAAATAAAATTGTTTCTATTGCAGGTCTGGTTCCAAAATCGCCGTGCCAAATGGAAGAAGCGCAAGAAGACCACAAATGTTTTTCGTACACCGGGAGCTCTCTTGCCATCGCACGGTCTGCCGCCATTTGGGGCCAATATAACCAATATAGCCATGGGCGATGGTCTCTGCGGCACTGGGATGTTCGGTGGCGATCGCTGGAGTGTCGGTGTCAATCCCATGACAGCAGGTAAGTGCAACAGAAACCAATAGCTCCGGATGGACACTAACTAACTAAAAAATTCTCTTTCTAACACCAAAAATTTTTTTTCGCTGCAATCACGTTAAGGCTTTGGCCAATTGAATCAATCGTCACCGCTCTCATCTACCCTGAATAGCGGCCTCAATTCGGGCATTAATATGGGCAGCTATCAGCACTATGGCCTGAATGCTTTGGGTAGGTGTTGCGACCCACCTTCTCCCCCTCCCCCTCCCCCCACCCGACCCTCTCAGTTGATCGATCACATGCTTCTTTGATACATTTTTGAAAATTTTCCATCTTTCGAGTCGAGTTGACACTTTTTTGTGTGTTTCGTTTTAGTTCTTTCCTCTTTTTTTTCTTCTGTTTTTCTGTTTGTACTCCAAAATCCAGTTCTCTTGACAATTGCCCAAACACGACAGCAAAAAAAAAAAAAACCTTTTCATTTCTTTGAACTCGACAGTAGCCCAAAAAGAAGCTGATGATATATACGGATATATATATATATATGTATATCGACTTTTGTATAATTTTTATAATGCTGGCTGCTGGCTTATTTGTTCGTTCAATTAACAGTGAGTCGTTTAATTTTCAGGAATGGCCAAAAGACATTTTTTTTTTTCATTATATATATACATATATATATATCTTTGTGTACGACATATCTTTGCTGGCTTTTATTTGATTTCGTATAGAAGTGTTAATTGACATTTTGGAGACATGTTTTTTTCGACCCTCCCCCCCAACACTCTCTCCCTCTCCCCTTTTTGGTGACTGCAAAGTTTTCATTGTTACAGTTTTTTTTTTTTTTTTGGTTGATGGGGGTAAATTTTGTTTTTTTTTTTTTTTTTGGTGCCTCTGCATTTGCATTAATAAATTCTTTTCTTCTCTAGGCGACTCGATGATGTATCAGCACAGCGTGGGCGGGGTGAGTTGCGGCCCAAGTGGCTCCCCGAACGCCACCACGCCGCCCAATATGAACAGTTGCTCATCGGTGACCCCGCCGCCCCTGTCCAATCAGCCGAATGCCACTCAAAATGAAGTGAATGGTGAACCCATGGTAAGTGCGAGCTGAAGGAAAAAACTTCTCTTTAGAAGTTTTAGAAAATTATTTTAACCATTATCATCATTTTAACCATATCCGTATCCAAATTACTCTCGCGATGTCTAAGATTTTTATTAACACAAGTTATAAATTATTATTGGTAGTAATATTTATATAATTTTCGGCCTTGCCCATGTCTATAAACCTTTGCAAATTCTTCTTGTGACGTAACAGTTCAAATTCAGGAGATTTTACCACATTTTTAAACTAGTTTATGACGTGGGATTTGAAAATTTTGCAACAAATGAAAGTTTTGCCACGATCAAAATTTATTAATTAACTTATTGGAAATCCTGTTCCACTGCTATAGTTTCTTGCACCTTTTTGTTTAACATTTATGACAATTTTTTATGGCTAACCAGAGACATCTGCTTGCCACCAAAATAAGTTTAATATTAAGATAAATTCTATAGAAATAAGTACTCTCTTAAATTAAATTTGGAATTAAATTAATTAATCTCACTGTGGTTGTTCCATAAACACTTACTTCCTTCTATTTTCTCTATGATCATAAAAATATAAGTCAATTGCCAAATACAGCGAAAGCTTAACTCAATATTTGTTTTTAATAAAAACTAAACTTTGAAAGAAATAAAGTAAGTAAGTCGCCGGGCCGACTTGGATATACCATGCATCAGGGGAAAACAAATTTCCTTCAGTTTATAAAACTTATTTCATATATTAAATTTCTTTCGTATGCGCGATTTCTAACATATGCTATCTCGCTCACTCTTATGTGTGTGCACTTTAGCGCTCCACCGGCCATATCCGCCTTTGCACTGCTTTGAGTGCAAAACGTTTCAATGCACAACTCGGCCATTTTTATTCCGGTTTTTATGAAATTTGGTGGAATGATAGATATCCATAACATATATAAGTGTGCCGAATTAAATTCCGATACGATAAATATTGCGGGAGAAAATCACTTTTTATTAAATTCCGGAGGCGGAAGGGGGCGTGGCAAAAAAAATTTGGTGGAATTATAGATGTTCATAAGATCTATGAGTGTGCCAAATTAAATTACGATACGATAAATATTACGGGAGAAAATCACTTTTTATTAAAATCCGGAGGCGGAAGGGGGCGTGGCAAAAAAAAAACATAAACTTGGTCTGCGCCAAGACTACACGAGTCTACATTCTAAATTTGGTAGCTCTATCATTTATAGTTGCTGAGATCTCTGCACTCTTACGGACGGACAGACGGACGGACGGACGGACGGACGGACAGACGGACAGACGGACATGGCTCTATCAATTTCTCTTCTCATGCTGATCAAGAATATATATACATTATAGGGTCGGAAAAGCTTCCTTCTCCCTGTTACATACATTTTGGCGACTTTAATATACCATTTCATCCTATGGATGCATGGTATAAAAAACCAAATATAAAAACAAATATTGAGTTTTTAATATAAACTAAACGGCGAAAAAAAAGGTTTAAAAAAACTGCCAATTGAATCAGAAAGCCTTTTCATATATAATCGGAGAATACATATCTAAATAGTACATTTTTATCCCAAAATTATTAACAATTAAATGTCCACATAAGTATCAAAGAAATATAACTAGAACTAGATGACTAGAACAGGATATTTATACAGGATTATTTATTTATTTATGAACAACTGAAATTTATAGTAGAAATTGATTTATAACTGAAATTAAAGTCTAAGAATTAAGTGTAGAAAACCCTTAGGATTTTAATTGATTAAATATGATATGTAAAATCAGTTAAAAATAATTTTAAATCTTACAATTGTTCTTATGATTGTTAGATTTAATATGCGTTTAAACTGATTTTATATATTTAAATACAAAAAATTGCTTATTTTACATGTTTCTCTTTAGAACTAACAGATTAAAAAATCCTTTTTCTTACAGCCAATTCACCAACAGCCGCAGCAGACTCACCAACAGCAACAACAGCAGCAGCAGCAGCAGCAACAACAGCAGCAGCAACAGCAAACACACCAACAACAGCAGCAGCAGCAGCAACAGCAACAAACTCACCAACAGCAACAGCAGCAACAAAGCCATCAGCAACAGCAACAAAGCCATCAGCAACAGCAGGTAAAAAATCCACATTTTGTCCATTGTACAGAAAGCTCAGGACTAAGCGTTTTTTTTTTTTTTGTTATCCCAACAGGAAAGCTCTGGGAATGCCCACTTGCTGCCACATTGTCATCAGTCCATGCAGTCGCCAACTGATGGCAGTGGCGGCGCCACCACCACCGAAGAGGACGTCTGGCGAGGACACAGCATTGCAGCTTTGAGACGACGAGCCTCGGAACTAAATGCCACAGCGATTCCTTCGTATTTGCATCATGCTGCGGCAGCCGCCCACAACAATTACGAGCACCACAATTCGGTCTACTGAAATTTGTTGAAAAGCTTTGAAAGCTTTTCGGATTACGGGTTCACCAACCATGAGTTTTAGACACCCGAGACACACACATACACACAACCACACATAATTCAATATTTTCGAACTCAAAAGACTATAATGAAATGAAAACCATGTATACGAGAAACAGAACCTTGAAAATGTGCTAACTATTAGCCAGAAAAGACAGAGATAGAGAGAGATAGCGAGAGAGAACAACAAAAAATATGCAATTTAAATGTATTTCGAAATAAAATGACAAGAGGAAGCCACACTAAAAACACACAGATCTAAGCATACAAATTATATATATATATATATTCGTGTGTGTGAAAGAAAAACTATTCCATTTAAAAATATCTAGAGATAATTATTGAATTATATATATATATATATACCACATATATCATTGCTGTATACGAAAAATTGTATAAACAAACCCCCGATTCTTAAAGGCATCACAATAATTTTTGGAAAACAAGAAAAATTCGCTTAGTATTTACTTATAACAAAAAAAAAGAAAAGAAAAAATGAAAAAAATGCGAAGAAAACATATTTCTAGAATTAACAATAAGTGTAGATTGTAAACGATAAGTGTTGTTGTTTTTGTGTATAGCCATTATCTTTTTGTTTTCCCGACATATGCAAATATATATATGATATACATATTTAGAAATATATATTGTTTAATCTGAAACTAAAAACTAATCGTAAACCAAACAAACAAACAAACAAAAAAATAGTCGATCTAAAGCAGCAATCTCTATAGATAAATCCGAACTAAAAACTAAACTAAATCTAAACTAAATAGCAGTTTCAAGTCTCGATCCTTGGAAAGGGTTTTCCCCTATTTCCTATCCTATTAACCATATGAAAAAAACAAAAACTAAATATATATAGAAGCATGCAATTACCTATAAATGGCGAAATGTACTTGTAATAGACTTTCTTGTAATGTTTAAGCCTAAATTTAACAATTACATATATCATGGAAACTAAACAAAAAAAAAAAAAAAACAAACAAAACCCAAACAATTAATATGTATGTAATTATGCGTATTATTAAATAGTGAACTAAATTAAATATTGAACTTGAACGTGATTTAAATGACAAAAAGCGAAACGGAAAAAAAAAATAAAAAAAACTTAAATTCGTGTGTATTCGTTATGCGATTTGCGATATAGTCAAAAAATTAATTAAGTTTTTTTTTAATGTTTTTTTTTTTTGTGTTGTTGCTGTTGTTGTGCGTTGTGTTGTTATCTAGGAAAAATATATAATTAAATAGGAAATGGACTAAAAGGCTGAATATCGGAAAAGCCAAATCGAATTTGCCTGAAAGCAAGTTTAAACGGAAAATTGGCAAATTGATAAAAGTCCGGACAGTGTACACACTAATACACACACACACACACACACACACACGTACACATAGATAACGAGAGGATAACTCGGGATGCTGCATGGCCTCTGGCCAGCATGGGTCGATTGGTTGGGTGGCCCGCTCCAGTCCAGTTCGGTCAGGTCAGTTCAGTGTCTGCATGCATGGGCTTATAAATTTTATAACGTTCCCTGACATTTGACATGCTGCCCATTGTCACTACAATTGGCCAATGCAGGACAGGACAGGACACCACCGCACACACACACACACACACCGACACAAAGACAATTTGATGCGTTATAAACAATTTAATAATACAAGTTTTGCTCCATCCTATTTATATCCTGATATGAAAGGTTGAGAGAAAGTCGGGGGCCCGCAATATGACATGCTCGAATTCTAAAATTGATAACTTGCCATCGCCATCGACATCAGCCTCCTCGATTACCTTGTCTGCAATCTGCTGATGCTCCTCCGGACTCATATCGTTCTTGGTCATTGTTGTCAAACAGGACATGAGGTCATCGTGGCCAATGAAGCCATCTTGATCGAAATCTGTAAAGTTATGTCAGACATAAGTATGGCCAGCAAAGTACAGGCATGTAAAAGGCATAGAAAAATCAAGAGAGAGAGAGAAAGAGAGAGAGAGAGGGAAAGAGAGGTGAATGTAAAACTGCAGCCAAACAAAACTTGACATTTTCTTTTACAAAAGTCAAGTGATGTGTGCAAAAGTAAGTTTCATGTGCATGTATGTGGGTGGATAGATGGATGGATGGCTGGATGGGTGGTTGAATGGGTGGTTCAATGGGTGGTTGTGTGTGTTTGCGAAAGGTAATCGCCTGTTCCTTGCTGCACGTTTCAATTTGTGTCAATCTAATAATGCACATTGAAACAAAGTCAAAGAGCTCCGGTTCTCTCTCTCTCTCTCCCTCTCCCTACCTACTTTCACCTGCAATTTTCAAATATATTTACACAAAAATATTTCCACATAAATATTTTATAGCAGCTCACATTGGTAATTTTCCAAGCCATGAAAAGTTTCAATTGGCCTCTTTAATATATTCACTGAATTTCATTTATTTCTTTGACAAATATTTCATTTCATTTAATTTAATATTCCACTTTTTTTTTGTCTAGAATCTTTCTTCCTAATTACTCGAGATTTATGTAAAATTTATATAGAGTAGTAACTTGTCTCTTGATGCTGATTTTGATTTGTGTATATCGCAAATAATAACTTGTAAAGGAAATTGCTGTCTTGAAGGAACAAGAAGATAATTATCCTTCATTCCACATGGAATATAGGTTTATAAAGAAAGAACGGACGAAAATTAATTAGTTTGTAATAAAAATGAACTAAAGACAGCGAAATTAAATTAATAATTTAGGTACATAAGCACAGTGGATTCATTAAAATATTAAGCTTTAATGCATTAAACTTTCTAAAATAATTAATCCAATTTTATTTAAAATTTTAACTGAAATTTCACACAATTTCTATTTCTGACTCCATTTGTGTTTGCATTTTCTGCAAAACTTTTAATGAACTTTTTAACAATATTTTCTATTTATGTTTCGCCTAAATTAAAGAGCTCATTTAACATTTGAACAAAGTAGTTTTAGGAAACGACTGCTAGAAGTTATAGTAAAATATATAGATATTCGACTTGATCTTCTCTTCGACTAGTCAGATACTTAAAGTTTTAATTTAATAATAAATTATTCCTCTATAATTTTACCAACATTAATTGAACGAAGGGCGATGGAAATATTTACTTCCAATTGGATTAGGGCTAATTTTCAGTGAAATTCTTTTAAGGAATTTTCAATTAATAATTTTAATCAAATTCTTTCAATGATTCATAAGTTTCAACTACTTTTTCAACTTCATAAAGAAATTTATATTTGTAAATTCAATCGAATTGACTTTATTTTGATTCATTTTCAATTACTAAATTTAAATCGATGATTTTTCAATGATTACTAAAACATTTTGTCTACTTTTTGGGGTCTTTAATGATGCCTTTTATTAATATTTCATTAGCTCTAAAAATTTGTTAGCTAATTTATAATGAAATATAAGTTCTAAATTCAATCTTTAAGTCGAATTGAGTTCATTTTGATTCATTTTCAATTACTAAATTTAAATCAATGATTTTTCAATGATTACTAAAGCATTTTGTGTACTTTTTGGGGTCCTTTTATTAATATTTCATTAGCTCTAAAATCTGTTTGCTAATTTATAATGAAATATAATTTCTAAATTCAAGCTTAAAGTCGCATTGACTTCATTTTGATTTATTTTCAATTACTAAATTCAAATAAATGATTTTTCAATAATTACTAACGCATTTTGTCTACTTTTTGGGGTCTTAAATGAATGCTTTTTATAAATATTTCATTAGCTCCAATTAGTGCTAGCTAATTTATATAGAAATATAAGTTCTAAATTCAATCTTCACGTCGAATTGAGTTCATTTTGATTCATTTTCAATTACTAAATTTAAATCAATGCATCTAAAGCATTTTCTCTACTTTTTGGGTCTTTAATGATGCCTTTGATTAATATTTCATTAGCTCTAAAAATTTGTTAGCTAATTTATAATGAAATATAAGTTCTAAATTCAATCTTTAAGTCGAATTGAGTTCATTTTGATTCATTTTCAATTACTAAATTTAAATCAATGATTTTTCAATGATTACTAAAGCATTTTGTCTACTTTTTGAGGTCCTTTTATTAACATTTCATTAGCTCTAAAATCTGTTAGCTAATTTATATAGAAATATTAGTTCTAAATGCAATCTTAAATTCGCATTGAGTTCATTTTGATTCATTTTCGTTGCACTTGTTTAAAGTTTGTTCTTATTTTCATTTACAGGATGACATTGTGTGTTTTTTTTCGTCGTTCGTTCGTCGTTGTTTTCGCAAAATTCTAATTTAAATTTCAATTAAAATGCTTCTTGAAATTTATGACTGTCCTTGAACTTTGGCCCTGGCAGAAGACTATATACTACGAGAAAGTTTTGGGCTCTTTGGCAGAATGCCACTCGCAGACAAATTACCACAAAGCCATGGCAATGCGTTCCATGTAAACGCCAAAGACACAGAGCCAAACAAAAGCATGAGGAGGAGAGAGAGCACCCTGTGTTGTGCTACGGAAATGCATAAACAAAAGGATGCAGAAAAGGGAGAACGCCTTACCATAAATTTTGAAAGCGTAGAAAACTTTTATGTCCCTGGGCGCCTGCTCGCTGAATACAGAAAGAGCATCCAAAAAATCCTCAAAGGATAGATTGCCCTGGCCATCGCGTGAGAAGGCCTCACCTGGAAGAAGGTGTGTGAGTGTTAGTGTGTGTGATTTTGCCTTTATCCTTTGTTACTTACAGATACGTCTCCGAAAAGGATTCTCACGCAATTCGGGCATCTTTTCAATGCACTCACGGGGAACCTTGACACTTGACTGGCCCTCGGTCATTTGGCGTGGCACCAAATCCGGCCGCAGCTCACGAAATCGTTTATGAACACTGCCAAAGAGGGGTAAAAAGAGGGTGGTATAAATCGGTCTGTGATGGAAAGGCTGCTGGATCTCTTTGTCCCAGATCCAGAGTGTGTTTTTGGTTATATTTTTTTTTTTTTTTTGCTTTGAGTGGCTAACAAAAGGTTGAGAGATGAACAATGGCCATCATGCGGTCATTGTTTGTGGCCCAAAATGTGGGAGTGGCCACCGCCCACCATCCCGAAATGAAATAGTTACCGCAGAATCTCTTTGCGTGTAAAGAATGTGCAATCCTTTAAAGGGAGAGAGACAGAGAGAGAGAGTGGGAGGTGAATTCCAATTAAAATATATTTGATAATGTTGATTTAATGCCAACCTGATAGTCATCCAATTGCTGTTCGGTAAAGGTAACAACTTTGTTGCCCATAGTTCGACTCAATCCTATGCCCTTGCGCGTCTATAACCAACTGACTATAACTTTGCATAGCCATTGCTTCAGTGGCCCCATTCTGGACACATCCTGTGTGGCGGTTGGCGCCTTTTTCTAGCGCGTATGGCGCCGCATTCGCATGGAAATTAATTAAGGAGTGTTCACGGCTAGCCATTTCTTTTTTTTCTCATTTTTTTCTAGCCACCCGCACCCGCACCTCTTGGCTTGTGTCCTGTGGTTTGTTTGCCACTGCCGCTGCCGCTGCCATCGTCGCTGCTGCTGCTGTCAAGCTGCGGCACAAAACGTTTTTTACATAGAGGTGCGGCTGCGGCGGCCCTACGAGAAAACCAGAAGGCCGGGCTAACTTCGACCATGCCGAAGTTTGTATACCCTTGCAAGCTCTTGTGTTACTAGATCCCTAAAAAGAGTTATCTAAATGTAAAGACACTGGTGTAAAAATCCGTTTTTACACGCCATAGCACGGCACGCATACATATGCATGTATGTAGACATGCAGCATGCAATTTTTTCATATGTTTATATGACAGCTATATGATATAGTCATCCGATTTTGATCAAATTTACCAGAATTATAACTTTTAATGTGGAAATGTTATTTACGAAGTTTGACGATGATCACTCAAAAAACAAAAAAGTTTTTAGAAGAAAAATTATTTTTGGTCCGATCGTTCATATGGGAGCTATATGATATAGTAATCCGATCTTCATCAAATTTGGCATGGATGTTTGGATGTATAATAAACTGCCAAATGTTAAGTTTTTTGATAATCGGGTGAAAAAGAAAGAAGTTATTGATCTAAAACTCATTTTTCGACCGATGGTTCCTATGGGAGCTATATGATATAGTCGTCCGATCGGGATGAATCCGAGATATACAATGCCTGCAGTATATACAAGACTTCGTGCAAAATTGCAGCTCTGTAGCTTGAGCGGCTTCGGAGGAGAAGCTGTTGATCCAGACAGACAGACAGACGGACAAACGGATTTGAACTCGTCTTGTCATGCTGATCAAGAATATATATACTTTATATGGTCGGAGATGCCTCCTTCTATGCGTTGCACACTTCTGACCAAAATTAATATACCCTTTTTGCAAGGGTATAAAAAACTGTAGCACAGTTTTCTGCGCGCTCTACATTCGGTTGCGTGAGGCTTTTAGTTTTCTATGTAAACTTTATTAATTAATTTAATGCTTGGCAGCACTTTTCAATTTCACGTGTCTGCTCTATGAATTTATGAAAGTGACTATCAGGCTTGGGATCCAAATCCAAAACAGTGAGCTTCGTGAGAAACTGATGACCCAGCACAGTAACCAAGGAACTGCAAAAAAAAGCAGAAAGGTTTTTCGCAATCGATTTGAGTTTTCTGTTAGTTGTGTTCGTTTCTTACCCTTTTCCATTGTCTTTGTTATCGGGACACTCGATTTCCTGAAATGTCAACATTATCGAGCAATCCAAGGCAGTGGCACCCAGCATATAGGACTGCTCCGGTGTTAGTTGCTCCACCAATTTAATGCCATCGATTAGATGGGGCAGCGGCAGCAGCAAAAGTTCTCTCAAAGCTTTATAGCTACGTTGCGAATGCGTCGAGTAGTTGGCCTGCCACATATAATCAAAATGTTGCTGTAAAAAGAGAAGAAGAAGTGGGCTAAGTAACTTGGCCATTTAGCTGCCCTTTCAAATACACTTCAAGTCTCACTAGATAGGTTACACCTGCCATTCTTTACCCTCTCTCTCTCTCTCTCCTCTGACACAATAAAAATAAGCAAAAGGCAAAGGCATAGGAAAAAAAATGGAGGGAAATTTACCTTTACCAGCAATTGTAAATGCAAAATTTTTTGCAACACACAATTTTTTTGCAGTCCAAGTCTTTCCGCTCTGTTGACTTGTGCTTGAGTTTGATTCTGATTCGCATTCGGTTTCGGACACGGACACGGACTCGTACTCGGACTCCGAGTTGGCCGTGTTTCCGTTGTTGTTGTTGTTGCTGTTGCTTTCTCTATTCGGCAACGTTTTGTGTACCTTTGGGTCGTTGCTTTTTCACCATCTGCTGTTTCTCTTGTCCTCCTCGAGGATTGACCAGAATTGACAGAATCATCCTCTACCTCTACCTGCACCTCTCTCTCCTTATGCCTTCTAGCTGACTCTGTCATGGCAACATTAGCGGCGCCAATTTCACCAGCTAAACCTTTTGTCTTCACTTGCCCAATTGCAACGTTCTGGCTCGGGCTCTGACTCTGGTTTTGGCTTTCACCCTGCTCCAGCTGCTCCACCACATTGTATTCCCTTAGAAGGCAGGCGACCAGCAAATGTTTTATAAGCACCATAATTTCGCTGGAGAATTTCAGTGATTTTATGGTCATGGCATCGCATCGCGTCGCGTCCATCGGTTGGTGGTGGTTTGGGCAACATTTTTGTTTGTTAGCATTTTCAATGCACATTTTCCAGTCCCATTGCCAATCCGTTTTATGCGGTTGTCGTCAACATGTTTAGATGTTGGTGTTGTGTGTTGCATGTCGGTGTTGTTGGCGGCGGCACAAAGGTGTGGAAAATGAAAGAAAACAAAAAAGGAAAAAATGGTAAGGAAAATGGCAATGTGTTGGCATTTGGCACTCGAGAATTTGTGTTGCAAATTTGTGTTGTTTCCACATAGCGATTATTTATTGAATATTTGCGTGTTCCCTGAGAATTGTTTGCCAATATCTTTTCCTTTTCTTTTTTTTTTTTTTTTTACTTAATATTTATGGCGGCAAAGCAAAAGTAATTATAGTGCAATTAGAAATACTTATGGCAACAATTTGGAAACAAGAATTTAAGGTATCCCGCAAAAGAAGGAATACTTTACCATCCTTGATTTATAAGAAAGGAAATGTTTGTTTGTAATAGCTTTGAAAAACTTCTTTTATCTATTTTTTCACCACTTACTAACTTAACTTAAATTATTTAGTTTTAAATATAGTGCAAAAGTTTTATTTAAAGTTGAAAAAAATTCTTTTAAGTGAATAAATTTGTGAGGTTTCTAAGCAATTGCTATTTCAATCTTTTTCTCTCTCAATTAAATGAAAGTCTCAGTAAATGAGAAGGTTAAATTAATTAACTACTGATATTAAATTTCTTATAAATCCGTTTGTTATAGCTTTAAATCGATTGACTTGCAAGATTGACCTTAAGAATTGCTTACTTTAATTTAATATTTAATGCAAGTCATTTTAATAATACATTTATTTAACTTTGCGGACTCCTATAAGTGGAATCCCTTGATATGCATCTCAGTAAGTGGCAGAGTGAGTTCCATGCAGCGGATTTGTGCGACGGATAAACGGAAAACAGGGAAACCCTGCCGGTTTGCCGCCCTTCACTTGGCAGGTGGTCACCAGGGACTTATTTGCCACACTAGCGAATTATAGGATAATTTGTACATTATTATTACTATATAATAAACTAACTATTTGTTTTAGTTTAATAGTTTAGTTTAGTTTATATATAATAAGCTAACTATTTGTTTTATTTTAATTGAATTTATGCTTTTTAAGTTTGTCAATACAAAACTAAATAATGATTGAATTGAATTTGCTCCCAAAAAAACTTCTATCATAATATTAATTGATGCAACACTTAAGCAGCAAATCCAATTTCTTTTTACAATATAAACTCAAAAGAACTTTGCAATTAACACACATGGCGGAAAATCGGTTGTAAGTTTGTATTTAATATAGTATTTCGATAAATTCACCTGAGAATGTAATAATTAATAGTTTCCTAGTTGAATTTTGTTGAGAAATTGGATGTAAGTGTGAATTCAATATACTATTTCGATAAATTCAACTGGGAATGTAATATTTATTAGTTTACTAGTTGAATTTACCGAAATACTATATTGAATCCACATAATTAATAGTTATAGTTAGTAAATGTAACTGGTAATCTACTAATTAAACTAATTACTTAGTGAATCTACCTTTCATTGGAGCAAGTTTTATTTGGAAATCAACAAAATAATCATTAATGTAGAGTAGAATTATATTTGGAGCAAATTTTTTTTGGAAATCAACAAAATAATCATTTATATATAGTAGAATTATCATTGGAATAAGTTTTGTTAGAAAATCAACAAAATAATGACTTATATATACAAGTAGAATTATTATTGGAGCAATTTTTATTAGAAAATCAACAAAATAATCATTTATATATAGTATAATTAGAATAAACAATAATCTGTGCGACTTTTGAGGTTGTGCTATAAACTAAATCTTTGGTTTAATACAGAGAATATCTGTTAGTTGTGCGGAAAGCGTATTGAAAACATATTTCTATATTAATTCTTTTCTTTATAATTTACAACTTATAGTTACAAATGTATTTTGTAATTGATAAACAACTTCAATGAGTATTTCTTTAGCTCAGACTTCATTTTTAAGTACTATGTTAGACAAATTATCGTGTTGGAAGAGTCGAAGTGTGCAAGAATCGAGATTTTACTATGCCTACCTACATAAAACTATTTATTTTGAATAGAATTTTACAATATTTATTATCTTAGTATATCTATCTAAGTCGAAGTGTGCAAGAATCGAGATATTATTTTATCTACCTAAACAAAACTATTTATTTTGAAGAGAATTTTACAATATTTATTAACTTAGCGTATCTATCTAAGTCGAAGTTACCTAAAACAATTTATTTTGAAGAGAATTTTACAACATTTATTATCCTAGTGTATCGATCTAATTCGAGGTGTTCAAGAATCGAGATTTTACTATGTCTACCTATACAAAACTGTTTATTTTGAAGAAAGTTTTACAATATTTATTATCTTTTCACCAAATATTTAATATTATATTTATTGAGAAACCTTTTAAAGTGCCTAACTTCTTGGTATTACAAATAAACTATATGAAAAGTTTTGTTTATATAGAAAATTTGTGATTAATTGAACAACAAAACAAAAGTACAATACATGGTAAAAGTAACCGTTTAAATATTTGGCCAAATAATTGCCTTATTTAATTGTGGGGAATGAAGCTGGACACACTGAGATCTGTTCAATTGTAATTAGATCGTTGATGATATTTGCAATACATTTCTCTTTGTTGTTTTTTTTTTGACCTTTTGACTTACCCGGGAAAAACCTGTGAATACAATTGTTCGCAGGAAATCGAATTCGCATGATCGCCATAAATTAAATTGCCATTCTCGAATACACGTAAGTTATTTTGCGGGCAGGCGAAAAGTGCATTCAAGGCATCAAGCATACGACCGGGTGCACTAAAAATGAAGAACAACAGCAACAACAACAACAATAATAATAATTCAAAAAAAGCCAAAGAGAGAAGAATAATAAAGGATGAAAGGGAAGGACAGGCATATATACATACATCCATCCATATAAATAACACTATTAAAACTTATGTATATACAGATGGGTTATATATATATATGGATATACATATGGACGGCTGCTGGCAACAATTTTCGAAGGCCGAAAAAGAATGAAAAAGAAAATGGCTGGTGGAAATGGCGAAGCGAAGCAGGCGGTAAACCGGAATGAAAGCGCAAGCAAATTGAATTTTGTGCACGGATGCACGCATGACTTAAAACAGCGGGCCGCAAATAAACGAATTTGAGTGCGGGGAGAGACTAGAGTGGACGGACCAAACGAAGCTCTCTGGGCAGGGCCGGGCCGGGCCGGGCCTTTTTTGGGCATCACCGAAAGGCGAAAGCTTTATGGCTAGAAGGAAACTGGGAGAAAAGTGTTGGAATTATGAAGCACGACAGGACACGCAAATGGAGCAGATTGAAATTTATGACTTTGCCGTTGCAAGGACTTACCCGGAAAACAAGTCCATGGGACAATAGCCGTTCAATTGTTTGATTTTTCCTTTGCTTAGCTAAAAAAAAAAAAAGAAAAGGAAAATAAGAAAACAACAGTTACTCGCCGCGCCAATTGATTTGAGAAAAAAAGAACATCAACTCACCTTCAAAAGCTGCATGCTACAATAACGACACTTGCACCTGCCCTTGTCCAGAATGGTCTCCTCTCCACTTCTACTTCCACCTTCATCCTTTGCCGTTGTCTGCTCTTTTGTTGCTGTTTGTGCTTCTGTTGGCATTAAATCAAATAAATCGTTGACATCACTTGCAAACTGTAGCCAGCCCTGTTTGGGTTTTATTTCGATGGCATATGTATGACCCAGACGACGACGACCAACTCCAGCAATGGCTTCACCTCGTGCTTCGTCTGTTGCCTGTAAAATTATATCGTTTTGGCTTATTTGCTTCGTTTTTTTTCTGACTGTTTTTGTTTGTTGTATTTGCTCCCATTGCCAAATGGAGTAAAATGAAGGTGAGCTGTGTCCTGCCATGAAATATTATGCCTGCCGTGTGTGTGTGTGTGTGTGTGCCGCAAACAGTTATCCCAGTGTTGACGCCACTTTGACTTGAAAATGCAACGGACAGACGAGCAAACAGAACAGAGAAGAGAGAAAAAAATGGGGATTGGAGCCCAGGTTATCGCCAGGTTCGCTCCTTTTTACCCTGAACATGAACCTGGCCGTTGATGTTGTTGCCATTGTGTTGTTGTGACATAAAACAAAAGTTGTTGCGCTGATTGTATGATGAGTTATGGGCCTTGTGCATGAACGGAGAGAGAGCGACCGACGACCGAGCCGCCACCAGTGCAGTGGAGCCACCGGTCACTCCACGGTTCAAGTTTGAAATTGAAAATTAACATTTAAAGTGACAATTAAAAGGTTTTCCAATTTGCTGTTTTCGCTTATATGTACATATAAAGCAATACTCTTTCATTCTCTCCTTCATTCTCGCTACCGTAGTTCCGTGTTAACCTCCTCCGGTTTGCTCTCCCAGCACCACCATACAATATGTGGCGTTAGTTATGGCCATAGCTACAATTTTTTCGGATACCCCCAACCCACTGCCACTGCCCACATCCCAAACCCCTCTTCACGTTCATTTCGTTTGCTGCTTGCAATTTTATTTCGGTCAATGCTTTGGCACCGAAAACCATAAATTCAATATGTACCGAGAAAAGCGAATAGCCAAAAATTTGACGGAGAAAATAATATCAAAAGGCAAACAACGAATTATCAAATACACTGTAAACTATAACTTAAAGAGAGAAGAAATAAATTCTAGAACAACAATTAACAAAGTTAGTCAATAAATTAGAGGAGAACTTTGCTTTCCTGGAATGTTTCGAAATTTTTTAAAAATGCAAATAACTAACTAGAAAGTAAGTTAGTCAGTGCTAATCAGTTATCCTAATATTTTAATCCCAATATTAAACAGATTAACCCCAAAAAGTGTGCAAAAAAAGGAACAAATTATTTTTTTTTTTTGACAATAAAATGTTTAAATGAATTTAGGGATGAAGTATTAAATATTTCTCCGTCTAAAATATTTAATTGAATTTAGAGATGAATATTAAACATTAAAAATTAAATATTTCTCCGTATAAAATATTTAATTGAATTTAGAGATGCATATTAAATATTAAAAATTAAATATTTCTCCGTCTAAAATATTTAATTGAATTTAGAGATGAATATTAAATATTTCTCCGTCTAAAATATTTAATTGAATTTAGAGATGAATATTAAATATTAAAAATTAAATATTTCTCCGTCTAAAATATTTAATTGAATTTAGATATGAATATTAAATATTTCCCTGTCTCTTGTCTGTTTAAAAAAAAAATAAATTAGTCCAGAAAAAGGATAAATTGAAAGCACTGCAATTAACTGAGACATAAGATAAGACATTTTAGAAAAATCTGTCAAGAAAAAGGATAATTCTAAAGCTCTATGACTAAAGATAAGTCTTTTTATATTGGGTTAACTTTTTAGACCTATATAACGAGGAGTTTTTCCTACAACTAACACAAAGTGGGGCAAAAGTAATCTCCCTATTGGTAAACAAAAGCAATAGAACAACGGGTGACTACTTTCTACATATATATACAAGCCAGTTCATTAAGTTTTGAGAATCGAAAAGAAAGGGTATATTTCGGTACACTCTTCACACGAAGCTTTATTTCAATCTGGCGATAAATTCTTTTTCTAAAAGCCATTTAGCACGATGCTCCACAATATTTTTTAAGAGTGCAAAAAATCAAATATCGTGCAGTGATTGAATTTTTAATTTTGAAACGAAATTTATAAATGAATTTGGAAAGTGTATGAGGACACTTCGCCTCCAATTAGTGCAGTAGAAAGATGGATTGCTGAATTTAAGCCTTGAAGACGAGGAATGACAACAGAAATCTTAGAAAAAATACAGGATATTGTAATGGAAAATCATCGAGTGATAGAAAGAGATATAGAAAAAGCCCTAGGAAGGTTATTGGGCGGTCTAAGCTGAAGTATTGGGTTTCAAAAAGGTTTCTCAGCAACATTTGGAGAATTTTCGAAAAGATAAAATGGATTTTGTGCTTCGATTGATCACTATGAATAAATGTGACAATAAATATACTAAAATTAACAGGTTTTTCGCTAAATTAAATGTATAAATGTTAGCTAGAACCCTTCTTTGCAACTTAACAGAGACTTAACTCACGGCTAAGCCTAACAATAGTTTAGTTAACTCACTTTAACAAAGCCAATCAAAGAATTACTTAGTTTCATTTCGTATAGAACTCTTAAACTTAGTTTCCCCATAAAGAACTTTCAAAATATTGGTCAAAACTCAGCTCCTGCGATAGTTGCATATTGAAGCCATTAACTAAACGACCCATTTACAACTCTGTTCAAAGAAATAAGGGTAGAAATAAAAACTAGCTACTGTGGCAGCGGCCATGGCGGCACTTTCAAAGCAATTTCGGCGTCTTTTATAACCGCACAAACCGAAACGGCCAGCGGCTAGAACGGGCCCCCACATCCACATCCACATCCTGGTACTCGTCGTCGTCCTCCTCGGCAGCAACAACAAGAGCAACAAAGTGTTTACACTGTAGCCCACTTTAATTCAAAACAAAGAACCGTTGATTTATGTGCCTTAGCCATGTGCCATGGTATTGGTAGTGGAGTCCAGAGAGAGAGAGAGAGTTAGAGAGTAGGTAGGTAGCTATTGGTATTTGTATGCCCCGCCACTGTTCTAGGGTTTTTGGTGGATTTGTGTAAGCGGCGAATAGAAGGTGAAACAACATACTAAACCATCGTCCTAAGTCCAATGTCCAGTGTCCAGCACATATGGCCGAAAAAAATGCCAATATTGTCCTTGTACAAAATACACAATTTATTTGGACAGCGTCAACATCCCGTTTCCCCTTCGACCGCGATGGCCAAAACTCATTCCCAGCTTCAGCTCCTCGGTATATACATACACTCACCTGTAAATTGGCAAGTAAAACATCGAACGTGGCAGGCAATTGGGTCACATCTGGCAGCAGCAGACCGAATGGCCCCACAAATTCCTTATCCAGACGCGCAACTGCAAAAAAAACAGCAAGAAATGAAACAGAGGAAGGGCTAAAAACCTAGGCGGTGGTCTATATAAATGTAAAGTGCAAGCGTTCGATGGCGATTATTGATAAATACTAGGTTAGTTGCAGCACCCCGACTATGATAAATGGTTGGCCCCAAAGGCCGTAGTCTGTAGGTCCAAGCCCAAGCCTGTTGCTGGCCACCGGGCATGAACCACAAAATTTTGATATATGGCAGCGACTATTGGCTACCGCAAACCCAAGCTCAGCTCAACTAGACATGCCGCTCTACTAATCAGTCCCATGTGCACTCCACTCTGACGGCCATTCCGATGTGGAACGTAGAGAGAAAGACTGGCTGTGTGTGTGTGCGCAACGTCAGTTAAAGGGCCAGAGGAGCACTAAAAAGCTCGTTTATGATTGATTGCAGTTTTGCTCGAAAAGACTTTGGCCAGCAGCCAGGATACGACATGTCAAAACAGAGGAAAAAAACGCCAAAGGCAAAGGCAAAAGGGCAAGTGCAGCGAAAGCTGATCAAATACAAAATACTTGCCCCAGACGCCACAATCGAACATACAGTCCTTATAATGGATAGACAGACTCACTTTAAATTTAGTTAAAAAACTGAATTTAAATCAAAACTTTAAGCTAGTAACTCTCTGTCTATGAAATGTTGCCCAATTTGCTTAAGTGATACCCAATCCCATGCCTTCTGGACTGCCAACTCATGTTCTAGATTGCATTTACTTCCAATTCCAGCATCCACTGTAGCTTGTAAGTAGATATTTACCCGGTCTATGGTGGCGTATGTGCTCATTTATCCAGAATCTATCATCTTCCTTTGGTATAGCAACAATATCCGCTTCGCAGACAAACTCATTTCCTAATAGACGGCGCATTATCTCGATATAAGCCATAAAATCCGGCATTGTCAAGTCGCCAGCTGCAAAAAAAAAAGACGGGGAGGGAAGCAAATAAGAAGAAATGTGGATAAATGAAATAAACACATTCTGATGCAATGGCCAAAAGATGCACAACGGAGATAGATAAAGAGATAGACAGATATACACAGAGAGAGAGAGAGAGAAAGAGGCGAAAGGAAAAATGGCTCAGAGGAGCAAACAATACACAAATTGCCTGGCCACTGCTCGAAGGGACTAAAGGAAGATGAAGGAAGAGATGGCCTGCATCATGCTGGGTGTTTGAAACTGCACGCAACCATTTCCTGGCCAACTAGATGCGAGAAAAAAAAAGAGAATGAGAGGGGGTAGGGAAGGCCAACAATAACTAGCATATATATACAATATTTTTGGTACGAACCATCAGCGGAAACACTGGACTCCCCAGCCGGATGTGAATCCGTCTCCGTCTCTGACTCCAACTTCGACTTGCCTCTGGACTTCGTCTCTGACTCCAACTGTCGGCGTCTGTTGGATATCATTTTTGGCAAACGTAAAACTTTTTTAAATTGCGGCAAAGCCAGTACTAGATTTGCATTGCCCTCCGCCCGATAGATCAACTCAATTTGGCACAGTTCCATCTGCTCGGGCACATTGAGCAGGGCGTTCAGTGTCCGGGCATCACCAGCAGGAGGAGCCAGCGAAGGAGGCGAAGGAATACTCATGACTTCTGCGCGGGTGTGGATTGTTGTTGCTGTTGTGTTGTGTTTGTGTTTTGCGGTTCGTTTGGCGTTGTCGTTGTCGAAATTGCAACTGACGCCTGCCTGGCTCTGGCACCGACTCCGGACCGCGCCAATGGATTGCCGATTGCGGTTGGTTTTGTGGTTGAGTTTTGCGGTTTTGGTTTTAGATTTGCTTCTCGCAAAAGGCGGACAATAAAATTTCGCCCCTTTTGCCAGTTTTCTGCCGGCAACAAAAATGTTGTTTATTTGAACAGCTGATCGGTTGAGATCACCTCTAGCTAGTGTGACCAGTGGTAAATACTAAGGGTGACCATGCCATAAACGTTTAATGTGACCTTAATTTGGCAGAAAATTCAAATTCAAAAATCATTTAAAGGCAAATGCAAAGTTTGTTTCTGTTTAGTTTTTTATTTCATTATTTTAGTTTAGTTCTTGCGAATGTACTGGGTCTTGTCCGTTTGAATCAATGTATGACCGCCAGCATTAATCACCTGGGTGCCTAAGATCAAAACAAAGTAAATAGAATTAATAATTGATTTTACAAATATTTCTATAGTATTTACTTACCAGCCTCTGCTGTAGCCAGAGCTGCAATCAGGGCAAAAATGAAACCGCAAATCTTCAGACAGTTCATGATTAGATTGTTCTACGCTGTTTTATGACAAACGAATGACTCTGCATCGCCTTTTATACTAAGCTGGAAGCTGGAGAGATCGTAGTGCTGCAGCAGCAAGTCGTCGTCGGCTACTTAGCTGGAAATTCCAAGATGAATTGATTATTCGAAGAACAAAAATACCCAGGGTCACAAATGCATTGACTTTGTTGATAACGCTAATTTAATATATGTATGCCACCTAGACGTATACTAAACGCATTTGTTATATACCGTATACTAATTATTTGAAACAAAGAAATAAATATAAACGTTTTCAAATGTTTAGATAACCTATTCTATTGTTAAACTCAATAATATCAACAAAACAAATGTTTACATACATATGTATGTCAAATGTGAAACATATGCAGATAAATGTTAAATATGTAAATGAGTTCTTGACTTAATTTTAGTAAATAACAATTTTTCTCTAATAAATTAATTCTGCTGGAGTATATACTATATTCATTATATGTTTGTTTCAGCATTTTAAAAGGTAAAAATCCATTTAAAAAGTCACACAAAACGTTATTAAAAGGTTTACCAAATTTAACAAACTGCAATTTAATATTAAGGCTTTTTAACCCAAGCTATTTTATTGAATATGGATTTTCCCTAAAAACTTTCAAAACACGTGACATCATAAAACGTTTTTATACCCTTCCATAGGGTCATTTCAATTTTTATTAATCAGAAAAGAAAGCATGGAATATGGAATATAGAATATTTTATGAATATTCTTATTAATGAACTTAAAATTTTGTTTTAATTAAACATGGGACCTTTGTCGAGTTTTGAAACCCTAAATACAATTCCCCAATCAGGTCTAAATTATTCTTTTAATTTATTATTCTGTTATATTACTCTTTTTGAGAACAAACATTCGGTATTAAAAGAAATAAGTAAACTAATAGTAATATTTGCAAGTTTTCCAAATTTTTTTTAAAGAAATCCGCCCACATCTAGTTTGAATCATTCAGTTTAAACTACAACTTAACTGCCAAGAGGAAACATTTCTTAGAAATACAGTTTTTGAAATTATTTTCAAATACCATGTCATGGGGCATTCAAAGTTCGATGCGACTTTCAGCATGTAATACTTAGAATCTTTACGAATATAATCCCAGTTCCGCAGAACAAATCTCATTTGAATATACAACAAAAATTCTATTTGTCTGCGTTTCTACTAACTATTTAACGATCGTCATTTGAGAATTGTGATGATTGACAGTAAAATGTTTTGAACTGTCTAACAATCACATATATAAACTATAATATATAATTATGAAATTGCGTAGAATCCCCAACCGGTTCACAATTCGCCTTAATCGCAACTCGTTTGCGAGAGAGATAAAGCTGCACCCGATCTTTCCCCCCTCGCGATAGCGTTGGGGGCATTTCCCAGATTCCCCAACCCAGACGACAAGCATAGTCGGACTATATAAAGGGGCAATTTCTTCTCAATTGACATCAGTTGCAAGTCAATCACAAAAAGATCAAAGCAAAATGAAATTCTTCCAAGCTGCCGCCCTTCTCCTCGCCATGTTGGCTGCCCTCGCCAATGCTGAGCCCGTGCCCAAACGTAAGTTTCATCTAAAAAAAGGACACGAGAAGTCCTCGAGTCAATTGAAATTAATTTTAATAAAACATTTTCAACATTTCAGCTGGCACAGTTCTGGTTCAGACCGACAATGTTCAATATATTCGCACTGGTTAATTTAATTAATTTATTCGAAATGACAAAAATAAACGGCTAATATTCTATTGAAATTTATACATATATTTGACTTTTCAATTACACAAACAAATGTGGAAATATTCAATAGGAAATGTAATTATTTACCTTTAGTTGGGAAACAAAGCTGATTGGTATTTGTGATACTCTTACCAAGGGCTTAATCAGATATTGGGTACATTAACTAATAGGTTCAGGTTTGATCTCCTATGTATATGTAGAACCTATTAAAGATTGATTAAATTTAATAATTTATTACTTTCAAATCAATCTTTATTAATTTCTTTATGGATTACCTGGAATTGTAATAAGTTTGAAAACATTTTCTCAAAGTCAAAAAATGCATGAAAGAAAATGTTTGTGGAATAAAAATATTATGAGAAGCATTTAATTCTAAAAAAACATTTTCTCAAAGTCAAAAAATGCCTAAAAGAAAAAGAAAATGTTTTTAAAATAAAAATATTATGAAAAACATTTATTTTTGAAAATAAAAATATTATGACAAACATTTATTTTTTAAAAAACATTTTCTCAAAGTCAAAAAATGCCTAAAAGAAATAGAAAATGTTTTTGGAATAAAAATATTATGAAAAACATTTATTTTTGAACAAAATTAGAGCGGATCTAGCTCTATATTTTTATATTTTAAGGGAATATGACAATACTCCTTAAAAATATAAAAAACTAGATGAAATTTCACTTTTAACTCAAATTTTATTAAAAGAACTTTTAAATACATTTCTTAAATTTCAAGTAGAAAGTGTATTAAAACTTCGCATAGTTAGTCATGTGTTCTTAATAAGTGTGAACCTGTTGGGGGCTTTGAAATTATTATTGCTATTCAAACAGGTTTCTATATTCTATTTGTTATCAGTCCAAGATATGTGTGTATTAGATGACAAATTGTGTTCAAATATCTTGTAATTGAAAATTGTTAAAGTTGGTTTTAATTGCTTGACTTATGGACAGCCCAGAGGCAACAACAACAACAATGCAAAGACAATAACAACAAGTGCGTCCATATTTATATGTACACTCTAAGTCGAGTCGAGTCGAGTCGAGTGGAGTCGAGTTGGAAAACTTTAAACAATTTTCCCCCAAGCGAAAACTATTTGGTCGTCCTGGTGGCCACTATTGTTGATTCCGCTACGCAACTGAGTCTGATTTTGAGTCCATTGTTTCATATTAAATGTTTGGGTTAGTGGTAGGATGCCGCCGAGCCAGAGCGACGCCAACCACCCAACCACCCATCTCACCCACCCACAGTTATATGCTTCGTTACATCAACAATTATTTTAAACTTTTACCGCAAATATTTCCTTCGCTGGTTTTACGCCTGAAATAAATTGTAATAGAAGCAACTCCCGCTCCCTCTCTCCGTCTCCGTCTCCTTGGCTGCCTGGTTAGGAGCAGTTCAAATGACTGGAGGCGGCATGAACATAGTAGGAGATGGTGAAATAGAAGTGAATTTACCCAATGCCTCTCAATTTCTAAGACTGGTCTGCTCTGTAAGCTAATCCCTTTGATATTCCACAAACAATTGAAACATAATAATCAAGAATTTCATTAGTTTACAAGTTAGACGCCCACCTTCTGCCTGCTCCTGGCCAGAATTTCGGGATGCACTGCCTTAGATGGTATAGGGAATCTTTCTTTATTGTTCCTATTTATATCAAGCATCTTATTTGTCCAGTGCTCCAATGGAATTTCTTTTCAACAAGCGACTAAATTTAGAATTGCGAGTATAAAAAACTTAACGCAAAATTTTAAATTTGTCATAGAAATAAATATAAATTTTTTTGCATGCCACTTTTGTGATTTTTAATTTGTTCTTCTAAGAATTGTCTCCAAAATTCGAATTGTACTTTAATTTATTAATTTTTGGAAGGTTCAATTTGTTCTTCTAAGAATTGTTTTTCAAAATTATAATTGTACTTTAATTATTTATACATTTTTGGAAGGTTCAATTTGTTCTACTAAGAATTGTTTCCAAAATTCTAATTGTACTTTAATTATTTATTAATTTTTGGTAGGTTCAATTTGTTCTTCTAAGAATTGTTTCGAAAATTCGAATTGTACTTTAATTATTTATTAATTTTTGGAAAATTCAATTTGTTCTTCTAAGAATTGTCTCCAAATGTAATTATACTTTGATTATTTATTAATTTTGGGAGGGTTTAATTTGTTCTAACATTTGTTTTACAAAATTATAATTGTACTTTAATTATTTATACATTTTTGGAAGGTTCAATTTGTTCTTCTAACATTTGTTTTACAAAATTGTAATTACACTTTGATTATTTATTAATTTTGAAAAGGGTTAATCTAGGTATAAAATGGTGAAAAGAATAAATTAAATGGGCAAAATATCATTATAAGGGAATAGATGAGACTGAAAAATTTGAAAGATTGACAATTTGCAGAGAATTATGAAAATAATGAAGAGAATGAAGGAATGAAGGTAAGAAAAGCCCTCAGCAAGGCAATCCTTAAGACACTGCCACCAATTTCATGTTCATAGTCCTTATCGACTCCCTTTACCAGCAACAAATCAAGAAAGAACTCAGAATTAATCAATTTAATTTACCGAATTTCAATTTAATTTTTTTCCTATTTATTTGTTGTTAAAAACATAACAAATAAAGATGTTATTCAAGGATCTATGTATTATTTTTCATAACTTTCTTAAGTGTTATCACAGAGATCAATTAAGAGAGTTTTGCACTCAATAATAATTTACTAAATGCTTAGCCATTTAAAGGATGAAATTAAATGGGAAAAGAGTTTGCTTAAAGTGGCCGGGCTCTGTGCCCTTTCTAACTGAATGGGCTTGCCGCTTTGGAATGTCCGGAAAGGGAAAGAGTATATGCTGCACATCCTTTGCCGACGTGAGGGCTAAATGCTGGAGGCCATGTTTGAAGTAGAATCAAACCAAATATGCAGCTATCCACAGGCCCCCCGCCTCCCTCCTTCGATATCCTTTCAGTTGGCCAGTCCATTGTTCAGCATTGGATTTGAGGAATTTGCAGATTTCTGTTCCTGGAGCCCAACTGTTCGACTGGGGTTCTTTGGGTTTAGAAAATTTTTTTTTTTTTTGGCCCAGCCTAGGCTCTAGCATTTATTGAAAATTAATTTAAACAATTTCAGTTGCTGCCAATGAATGACTTTACTTTGCCATGGTTCTGTAGTCCTTCCCCCTCCTTTTTTTTTTTTTTGGCCCCTCAAGTATTTCAAGCACTTGGCCCTATTTTTTTTTCGTTGGCCAAAACGTGCCGAAGAGTCAAGCTTAGACAAATCCAGCTAAAAACGACAATTGATTGAAGAGAGAGAGAAATTTGTTATTTCTACCTTTTTTGTGCACATTTTGGCAGTTAGTTATTCAAATAGTTTAGAACGACTTGAAATCAAACAAAATGGAAAAATGTTCAAGTGTCGAAATTTTGCTATTTTTACATGCCAAGTTTAACTTGGATTACACTGAGAGAAATCCAAATTTAGTTGACTTGTTTTTGAGTGAAGAGAGAGAATTGTAGAGGGAGTTCTTATTTGAATTGTTTTTTTCTAAATAAATATTACCAAAAAAGCATTTAAAATATATAATTTATATTAACATATGTCTTTATCTTAAATATTAAACAGAAATATTATATTTTTTAAATATTTCTATTTGACAGCAAATTTTTTCTTTAATAAGTTATTAAAGAATAACATAATATAATAACAGAAAAATAATAGTAAAATTATAACCAAAAATATACTTTTATTTTTAACAAACTAATTGCTAATTTAAGCCTTCCAATTTTTTCCTTTGTTAACAGGATCTGTTATACTTGGATTACAATAAAGAGAAATCCGAATTTTGTTGACTTGTTTTTGAGGGAAGAGAGAGAATTGTAGAAAGAGTTCTAAATTAAATTGTCTTATCTAAATAAATATTACCAAAAAAGCATTTAAAATTTAAACTATATAACTTATATTAAGGCATTTAAATATTTTGAATATTAAACAGAAATTTATATACTTTAAATACTTCTATTTGTCTGTCAATTTCTTCTTTATTAACATAAAATTTTTAACTAAAAATATAGTTTTGTTCTTAACAAACTAATTGCCAATTTAGGCCTTTGAATTTCTTTCTTTATTAAAAGGATCTGTTATACTTGGATTATTCCTAGAAAAATCCAAATTTAGTTGACTTGTTTTTGAGTGAAGAAAGAGAATTATAGAGGGAGTTCTAAATTAAATTGTTTTTTTCTGCATACCCAAATAAATATTACCAAAAAAAAGCATTTAAAATTTATAATTTATATTAAGGCTTTTAAATATTTTGAATATTAAACAGAAATTTATATACTTTAAATACTTCTATTTGTCTGCCAATTTCTTCTTTAGAAATATAAAATTTATAACTAAAAATATAGTTTTATTTTTAACAAACTAATTGCTAATTAAAGCCTTCCAATTTCTTCTTTAAATAAAACGATCTGTCGCTAAAATAAAGTAAGTAAGTCGCCGGGCCGACTTGGATATACCATGCATCAGGGGAAAACAAATTTCCTTGAGTTTATAAAACTTATTTCATATATTAAATTTCTTTCGTATGCGCGATTTCTAACATATGCTATCTCGCTCACTCTTATGTGTGTGCACTTTAGCGCCCCACCGGCCAAATTCGCCCTTGCACCGCTTTGAGCGCAAAACGTTTCAATGCATAACTCGGCCATTTTTATTCCGATTTTTATGAAACTTGGTAGAATGATAGATGTCCATAACATATATAAGTGTGCCGAATTAAATTCCGATACGATAAATATTGCGGGAGAAAATCACTTTTTATTAAATTCCGGAGGCGGAAGGGGGCGTGGCAAAAAAAAAACATAAACTTGGTCTGCGCCAAGACTACACGAGTCTACATTCTAAATTTGGTAACTCTAACATTTGTAGTTGCTGAGATCTCTGCACTCTTACGGACGGACGGACGGACAGAGGGACAGACGGACAGACGGACATGGCTATATCAACTTCTCTTCTCATGCTGATCAAGAATATATATACTTTATAGGGTCGGAAAAGCTTCCTTCTCCCTGTTACATACATTTTGGCGACTTTAATATACCATTTCATCCTATGGATGCATGGTATAAAAATGTCATAAATCCCCGATCAAAAAATGTTGCAAATATATTAAATATTGCGAAAATTTTGGATGATTTTCTTTAAAATTTTACTTTTTAAAAATTAAAATAACTGTTAATTATAATTGAAGCTTTAATAATATTGAAATATACTTAGATAGAATAGAAAGATTAGAGGACATTGAAATGAATCAAATAAAGTTCTATTGTGACCCATATTACCACCTGTTTCTATTTGAAATTGATTTTACTTTTATTTGTAATATTTTCTTAATGATTTTTAGAAGTCTGGCGAAATGATTTCAAGTTCATTTCCGATTAAAACTGACATTTGCCGCTTTGTTTATTGTCTGGGTTTTTTTACTGAAGTGAGATAAGAGCTTCACGCTTAGGGCAAAGCCCATGTCCGTTCATTAGCCCGATCGATAGCTAATTCGTGGGCTATATAAAGCGACGATTTTGGAACCAAACGGCACATTCACATTTTCGTGTTGGTAAAATAAACTCCAAGATGCAATTCCTCAAGATCTGCGGTTTCGTTCTGGCCATGATTGTGGCCCTGGCTAGCGCTGAGCCCGAACGTAAGTATATGAAATGAAAATTCATTTTAATTAAGAAAAATTAATAAAAGATTTTTTTGTGATCTTTTTATAGCCCAAGGCACCATACTTATTCAAACAGACAATGCTCAGGGAATTTGGACTGATTAAAGAAAATGTTGAAAAATAAATCGTAAAAAATAAAACCTTAATTGCAGTTCAATTAATTTATTAATGAAATAGAACACAACGTTTGCCCATTGGTTGGGATTTGCGGGCATTTTGGCTAATTGATTTGCCATTTCGACTGCAGAGTTGAGTGAATTTGTTCAATTGCTCGGCGCTGATGCCCAAGACACGGGAATTGATGAACCATTTGGTGGCGATGACTGCCTCGCCATTGTCGTAGGTTCCATCATAGCTGTAGAAACCGTTCTCCACACTTGGCATGAGTCCGGATAGATCGAATGGTGGCATTTCGATGACCGAACCAGGATGTTTAATCAATTTTAAATTATTGGTAATGTGTCGCATATAGCCATTTATCTGGGGGATTATGACAAATAGATGGGAAATCGTAAGATACTCAAACTGGGCTCCCTTTCCACGGCAACGATGGAGAGCCTGCATCTCCAGTGAGTATTTGTGAGTATCTATTGAATGCTCCACTTCATGCTGCAAGCTCCATTTGAAGCTGATCTCCACAAAATAATATTTCTTAGACAACTCGCCGCCAATGACATAGGGAATCGATTTGGGATCGCCAGAGCAAATGCGTAAAATAACCGTGCATCCATTATTCTCGAGCACCATGGCCAGGGGCAAATCATCATAGAATTTCCATGCCAAATCCCTTGCCCATTGCCGCTCCTGCACCCGTTTGCTGTCAATGTGAATGGGCGGCAGTGGAGCATTCGGGGTCTTGAATCTTAACAAGTATCCGAAAATAATGCCACCCGTCCGGACATTTAGTATTAGAGCCAGAGCCAAGCCGCAACTAAAGATCATCATAATTGGTTTCGATTCATTGGCGTAACTCATCATCAAGCCAAAGGCATTCCACAGGAGCTCCAGTATTCGGTACACTGAGAGAAGGAGAGGGAAATTTTCGAATAGATTTAATAATCTTAATGATCCAAACTAGTTTTAATTAATTGCTAGCTAAATATCAAATGCATTTCAACCAATTACCGTTAATGTATGCGAATTAGTATTTGGCAAATTCACATTTCAGTTTGGTCATTCAAGTGCAAGAAATTATTGCAGTTAATAGGGGGGGAGGAAGGAGCTGCTGGGGGGGGGATTGGGTCTAAAATATTGAATTATCGAATTCAAAGCTGATGCTGATGCTGTTCTATGTTGTCCATTCTCGGTTCTGTTGCTGATGGCAATGGGGAAGGGACTGAAACTGACCTTTTTGCTCTTCTCTCTCTCTCTGTGAATAGTCAAAATTGTTAATTACCAATTGATGGGCGAACAAGTGAGACAGAAGCTGAGTGGATTGGATAAAAGCTGCCTCTGTGTGCCTGCCTAAATTCAACCTTAGACCACCCACAGGCCATGAATATGATGTTGAATCCTTTTGTTTCTCGGCCCCAAAATTCAAACCAAAACGTTCAAAACCATTGAAAGCGCTGAGCCATAAAGCAGATAGCGGGTTAACTGGGGGTGGGGGAGCGGGATGACCCTTGGCAATACCATAGACAGGACACCAAAGCAACCAAGTTTATGGCAGGACAATAACAACACACCCACAAACACACAAACACACACACACACACACATGTATATAGAAAACAACTTAAATAAATACCTAGGCCGGCTCAGGACAGGACACAACAGGAGAGGATTCTCGACTCCTGCATCCTGTCTGTCGAGCTCTCTGGGCACTATGGGTTTTGGTTTCTCTCTCTGGGCTCTCGGGGAGCTGGTGTTCGCTTCATAAAATAGTCATATTGCATGTTTCTATGAAATATGAAGTGGCCAAAAAGTTGCTGGCCAAGCTTAGACTTAGGCTACACACACACATCACTTCTCCTCACTTTGCCACCACTAAATTCTCGTTTATGGCATTTTTGGTCCACACAAAATGTAAATATTTTTCCTTCTCTAATTATTTATATGCAGGACCAACACACAAAAATATCCATTCAGACTTAAACGTATTACTCAGCCAATTAAAAGTTAAAAAGTCACATAGGACGCACACAGCACAACTTTGGCTAACCTGAAGTCAGGAAAGAAAATCGATTTCGAGCCAAGATCGTCGTTCTCTACGGCTACGTAAAATTTGTTATTTAAAGCCCCAAAAAGTTAAATTTGAAAGTTGTAATTATAAGAAGAGTTTGTTCTGGCCTACATTTGGAATTACTTTAAAGAAACACAGTTCGTATTTTAGTCAATTCATCATTTAAGAGTATGCAATACGTCCTGGGGCCTCGAGCATGCTAAAACTATAGGTTAAAATGAAAATAAAATCATTTATAAATCATATATCCTAACCAAAAACAAAACAATTAGTAAAACTAGAGTAGGCAAAATGTAACTGAACAAATTATTCATAAAAATAACAAAGTTCATTTTAGTTATGCTTAAGTTTATTTAATTTTGCCTTCAATGACCATTAAATCTTATTATATTGAAAAATTTATTTCGGTGAGTGAAATGATTTTCAAATTTTTAGCTTTTGGCGGTCAGTGCCAGGGTAACCTAACAGAGGCTTTCGAGCCAAATCAATCAGAGCTATTTTTTGAATCTGGTAACACTGTCAGTTTTATGTTGTCCCTTGTCGCGATCTTTCGCAAATTGGTTTTTGTTTTTATTTTTTTGTGTGTGCTGCGCCATCAGAAAAGTGAAATAAAATGTGAAATTCATAAAGTTGATGCAATGAGCTTTCCATTAATCCTACTCGTTAAGAATTCCATTCGACGGTTCTAAAAAACAACAACAAATGTTTGGGACTTTGCCGGGACGCCGCGTATGTAAGCGTATGTGTGTAACGGTTCGTATGCAAGTGTTAGTGTGTGGTCGAAGCTCACCACCAGGTGCAGTGATGGCCATGTAACTTTTTTTTTGACTTGTATAAGTAAAGTGTAAAGTGCATCAGAGGCTTTCAAGCCAAATCGATCGAGCTAGTTCTCGATTCTACCAACACTGTCAGTTTTACATAGGTTGCCTCTCCTCGCGTTCTTTTGCAAATTGGTTTTTGTTTTCATTTTTTTTTTTGTGTTGCGATATCAGAAAAGTGAAATCAAATGTGATCTTCATAAAGTTAATGCAAGCAGCATTAAAATAATCTAATTCGATAATAATTCGATTCGGCAATAACAAAAAAGTTTATATTTGCAAAAGAAGAAGGGCCAAAAGAAAATGTTGAGACTGCGCCGGGCCGCCGCGTTTGTATGTTGCGTATGTGTGTAGGTGTTCGTGTGTGAGTGTTTAATGGAAGCTCAGTTCATTCAATGATGGCCATGTGTTTTTTTTTTGAAGTGTGTGTCAAGTGTAAAATACATATATACAATGGAATAGATTCCAGTTTCCAGCCCTGAGAGATGGAGAAACTGTAGAAAAATAAACCGTAAGGTAAGTGTATTTTTAGTTTCACCTACTAACTGAGAGACTAGAAACAGACTGAGTGCGAGACGTCTGACCATTTTTATTATACCCGTTGCAAGGGTATAAAACGTAGTTAACATGTGATCTGCTACCCTTGCAATAAATTTACTCCTATCTTTCCAAAGTTTTTGGTGAAGTTTGGAGTAGAATTTAGAGACTCAAAACAACAAATGGAAGTACTAAAAATTAGAATTAGAAATTAGAAGTACTATTTAAATTAACACTCTTATTCACTGAATTTAAATGCCTATACAAACTACGAACAATTTCCTAAACTTTTTTGTGGGTTAACTTGGAGCCCCGAGCTTCTAATACCCATTAATAAATGAGTTCTTCTACTATTATACGTATGGAAATGTGAAAACACACACTTATTAATTTCTTTTCTCAGTTTTGATGGATAATGAAATTTGCACAATGTGAAAGAGTTACTTACATAGCCATTTTAATGAGAGAGTAAATCCATTTTTAAGCTTGTTTGTTTGCTGCGGTTAGCAGTGCGTCGGAGCAGATCGCCTTTTTGCAATTGACAGGCTTGTGGCTTACACGGCGCTGGAACCCAGCATGGGAACAGGTGGTTTTTGTGGGCTACTGTGTCAATATTAACTGGTGTAACTGCTATGCAGTAATTAAATTGAAACCAAAGGCAGGCAGGGAGGCACAACAGAGCAGAGAGAGAGAGAGAGAGGGAGTGGGTGGGCAGAGAGATGGCTGGATGAAAATTATTACCTGCCAGTGTAAGTTTTATTTATGGCCATAGAGCGTTCATACCCAAAGCAAGTCATAAACAGAAAGTGTACCGAATCTCTCACTCACACGCAGCCCCCCAAGTTATCCCCACCACCTCCCCCTGCTCTCACTCTCTTTCTGGTGTGTTGCGATAACTTTTGGCTGGGACCAGGTCCTGTTTTTGGCCTAAGAGTGTTGCAGAAAAACTGTTGACATAAGCACAACTTAATATTGAATTTATTGTGTTTGTTGGCCTAGGCAAATTATTTTGCAGTCAAAAAACTTGCAAATTCCTTGGCAAACTTTTCACTTTTTTTATCGCAAACTTTTGTGTTTTGTGTTGTCTTTTCTTTTTGGCACACCCTATCCGTGTAATAAGAGACCATAAGTTTATAGTGAACTTACTTGATGTAGAGAAACGAAGCCTTCAATAAATGTAGTTGATATTATATTTCCGAATTGTGATACTTTTATTATAGAATATGCAAAGCCAACTAAATTCTCTCTCATTTTCTTACTGACAAAATGAAATTACTTTCATTGATAGATAGCAAAGAGTTATTAATTTTGTGTCTTTTGTACTATGCCCTCGCCCTCGCCCTTGCCCCTGGCTCTGACTCATCTTCAATGAAGCGCGTCCTACAAATTGCTTGTTTACTTGGAATCATGCAAATTTTAACTCTGAATGAGGAAAATGAGACACGAAAAAGATTTGAATGCGGATTTATGCAGTTTGCTTTTTGACGGAAATTGAAAAGAAATTATTATAACTTGTATTTGCATTTCGGTTGCTGCTGCTGCTGCTGCTGCTCTGGACAGGACCAGCCGGTAGTGGAGGCGAGGCGAAAACTGAGAAGGAGAAGCAGCCTGGGGCACAGTTGCTGCTAAAAGTTTTCAATTTTTTGGGGAAAAGTCATCATGGATGGAATAGATGTATGCAGTGAAGGATGTGCTAGCTAGAATAAAATTTATTCGCCCCCAAAACCACCTTTCCATCCTCTCTATAGCTTGGACATAGTTGATAACTGGATAAGGAGGGCAAGGAGAGGGTGGTCGGTATCTTAGTTCGCTTCTGGTTTCTTTTTTTAGCTTGGAGGTTTTGTTATTAAAAAACTTTTTAGCAAGTAGTAGTGCGACGCATGTTCGAGCTCGGTTCGGCTCGAAAAAACCAAAAGCAAGTAGCATCAAAATAAGGAGGGGAAAAAAAAGTTTCCAAATTAAAAGGATTAGTGCTCTTTCACAATTTGGCAAAAGGAACTTTCTAGTCTGCAGTCTATTTAATGGCTAAAGGTAAATTTTTGGCACTAAAAATTTGTGTTTACGGCAAAGTTTTCTGATTGAAACTTTTGATGAATTGCAATGTAAAGTGGCAAGAGGATCGAGACAGAAAGCAAATTTGTGGGCAGCATCTGCAATGACGTTGTCAACAGAGAATAAAAAGGGCAAAAAGTCACTCCAAAAAAAAGGCACTCGACTGATATCTTGATTTGTCTAATTGATGATGTGATCATCTCTTGAAATTTCTTAGAAATATCTACAGAAAAGCCCATTAATACATATGTTCAACAGTTTGCTAAGTAATTTTGCTTAAAGAGTTAACTTTGAGTTACTTTAGATTTAATTTTTTTTTTTTTCAGTTAACTTCATGATTTTGCCACCAATTACTCGTAATACTTGATTCTTTATTTACTTTCATTAAGAAACAAAGAAGATCTAAGCTCTTTTTGATGCGATTTAAGCACAACTTAATGAATGAATAGATATTCTCTTATACATATTATGTTAATTAAAAGATACCTGTTTTATTAAACGCTATTAGAGAGCTCATGCAAGTTAATCAAGCTTATACATTATATATTTATTATTTCGTATGCTATTGTTGTCAAAATGATTTAACATTTAAGTAATTTCGAGTAATATTTGTAGTAATTTCGATTGCAGGCCAATCGTTCGTTGTCTCCTCTCTAGTGATATGTGTCGACTAATATTTGTTAATAAGAAATATCGATTACCAATCGTGTCGATTGCAGGCCAATCATTCATGGTCTCCTCTCTAGCGATAAGTGTCCAAACACAATAGATTCGTTTAATTCAAATTTTGCTCATTCCTACTTTCATTAATTAAATCAAATGTATACTAAAATGTAAAATCAAATAATATTTACTAGTATTACAACTTAACTGAAAGTTAAGTTCGTTTTAGTATGTAATTTCTTTCGGAATACTTTTAGCATAAGTTTTCTCTCTGTGAGGAAAGTTTAAAGAACAAAGAAGAGTCTTTCAGAAAACGCTTAGGATTCGAAAATTTTGTTTAGCTAGTCCTATATTTTAAATGGAAAATATTGTATGAGCATTCTAGAATTATAAACTTGCGAATGTTTTTAACTTTTCTTCTAATCAAGCCTGAAAAACAACAACATTAACTACTTGATTAAATTAAATCGAATTTGTTAAACTAAATTAAACAAAGTTTCGTTTAGAGCTGAAGTCTCCAAATATTTATGAATATGTTGACCAAAACTTATCCTAATCTAACTATACTGAAAGCTTGAGATAAGCTAAAAAGTATGGAATACATTTTTCCATTCAAATGTGATCAATTTGCAAACAATTGATAGATTAACTCGACATGTCTTGACATTCCGGTTCAATCAAAAAAAATTAGCCAGATCATATGTGGAAGAGATGAGGACGATGATGATGATGATTGGTGATTGGCCTTTAACTTTTACTATACTCCAATCTGAGTGTGACAGAAATCTAATTCAATTTCTAATAATACCCAAGACATAACTTGGCAAGGATTGCCTTGGCTTTGTGCTAAGCAAAGTATAAACTTTTGCACGTTTGCCTTTTTTGCAAGTTCAAAATTGAAAAGCAAAACTTGGCCATTTGAGTGGACATCAGGGGGGGGGGCTGAAGAGGAAATTGCAAGTAGTAGAAAGTGCATTTGTGTACAATACATTTGAAGCTGTCCAAAGTTCTGGAAGTGTATGCTCTGTGTGTGTGTGTGTCAACACTTTGCCTTTGAGTTGAGCTTCCTGTTCCTGGTCCTGCTCCTGCTCCTCTTGTTGTTGTTGTTTATCTGAGCGCAAAAGTTTTCAGGGAAAAGTTGAAAGAAGTTTTTTCTGAATTTCCTTTCTTTTGGTTTTTTGTCCAGTAGCCGGAAAACTATTAAATGTGTATCGACTCATTTGTGCCAAGGATATATATTTGTTGCCAAAAGCTTATCAAATTACAAGATATGGAATGACAGTAAAGGAGCAACAAAGAGAGAGAGAGAGAGAGAGAGAAAGATAACCATATTTATGCCACTTTAATATTCCAATTTTTGTTGGTTCGCTTTTTCCTCTATTCCTAATAACTTTAGTTTTTGCTCTAGAGTGAAAGGTAAATCAATGGCAAATAGGAAAAGGTAGAGCAAAAGAGAATAAAGCATTTTGCATGCCAACTAACTGACCGTTATGCTGGGACACGGACACGGACACGGACATGGACTCCTCTAGTTTGTCGGTGGCGAGTGGAGAAACTGGGAACAGGGAACTGGGAACTGAGAACTGCCAACTGGTCATGTCAATGCACGCAAAGTGTCCATGCTACGTGACTGACATTAAGTATTGGCATTGGCCCTTCTTCTCCTTTGGCTTCTTTTTCATCTATGTTCTCCTGGGTTTCTAGTTCATTTTTTTTTTTCTTCTTTTTCTTTTCTCTGCTCTGCTTTCTTCTCACTGAAGCTTCACGTTTATTACTCCTACAAAAATCATGCAAATGTACCAGGCAAAAGGATGCCAAGCGAGGAGGCAATGTCAGCAGACGAGCTTATGGCAGATTTCGAGCAAAGTAAAGTGTCCTCGCCTAATGGTAATGGGTCTTAAATGCGCCTTTTGAAGACCTTGCCCAGATGCATGCAAAAGGGCCCCACCACCTTTACCACCATCACCAGCACCCAAAGGGAGGCCAAATGGAAAAAAGAATTATGTGTCAAATCATTAAAAAAATGTCTGCAAAGGAAGGCACTCAAATTGAGTGCATAAAAAAAAATTGATGAAAAAAACGATGAAACAAAAGTCGATTGATAACTGAACTCATGTCAAAGAGTTCATTTTAAATGGGGAGGACTTTTTTTTAACATTTCCTCAGTCAGGTGAAAGCTTTTTTTTAACACTCATGATATTTCCGTTACTTATCGACACTAATCCTAACTATCATTCGTATAACTATTCATTGATTGATAAATAAACTCCAGTCAAAAAGTTTATATTTAATATAGAAACTATTTTCAACTTTATGGAAAATACTGAGAGGGAGAAATATATAGTTTTTCCTCTCTAAAGAGAAAGCTTTTCATAACACTCTTTAAATTCGTGACACTTCTTAACACTAAATTTATGTATCTCTTGCATAAGTCAAATGGAACAGAAAATTACAAAGCCGAAGTTAGAGAAATCAAAGCTTAACTTTAATAAATTCACCTATTGTACATTCATCTATGTTTCGCATTTCATAATTCCAAGCTTGCTTTGCTTAAAACTTAGTTTTACTGCAGTATTAACCAACACTGCAGATACCTTAGCTCAAACTAAATCACTTCTTAAGAACACTATTAATTATTTTCTCATTCGTCAACATTGCAATGAAAAAACACTAAACACTGTTTAGTCCATATATAATACCAGAAGCAATTGCAAATCCTGTACATTTTTCCTTTCACCACTTAAAGAAAGCATCAATTTACATTAATTTCTTCGCCAAACTATTCAACACTCAATCCAAAGAGTTCATATCACATTTATTGATACTTTTCTAACCCTCTTGAAAGAGAAAGCTCCTTATAACACTTTTTCTCATTCACTGCATTAATCAACACTGCAGGTACATAAGTGTCTTTGCTTATTCCTGAAAGCAAATCAAATAAATATATAATTCGATTCTCCCTTCCCTTTCTAATTCCAATCTGGAATCTCATTGTTATTTGGCATTAATATGCAAAGTGCGATATGCAGTTGAGCTGCGATTTATTGCGCTCAATCGAGTCGACCCAGCTGAGATGATAGATATATACATATATATAAATCGTATATACATATATATGTATATATAACTGACTTGCATTTACATATACATACATCTAGCAAACATTGGAACGCCAGCCACGTGCCGTTACAATGCCAGAGGGGTGGTGGGGGACTCGGTGGGGGGGTTGGGAAATGTTTGCAGTTCATTAATGTGTAGTATAGTGTCATCAAATTGGATTTGTCAATATCAAATGGCATTATTATTGGAATTATTGAGAGATTCGCTTCACACTCGCCACTACTATGGAAATGTGTTTACATTGCATTTTTTCTTCCAGCAAAATTGACTCGATGAATCGATGTTGCAAAATTGGAGTTGAAAAGTAAAGTTTACACTTGGTTTAGCCCTTATATCGAGTCGAGTGTTGAGTGGCCAGCATTGCATTTCAATTAGAGGCAAGCTGCCGCACTTCCTCTTTCCTTCTCCTCCTCCTCCTTCCTTCCACGTGTGGCTAAAGGAGAAATGTGCATAAACAGACAACGACCCGCATACTCCTTTTGCTCTCTGAGAGAGTCACCTGGCGGCAATAACGAAACGCGTGCCTTGGACCTCAACAGAGCGGCACGCGACCTTTAACCTGACGACAACACACTGCGGGCTCTATATCCCCTTCCATGCTACCTGTTGCCGAACGCACACGTGTTCCTGCGGCATTATGTTGAGTTGACATCGTTTTAATCCCTTGTTCCTAACCTACTACACACATGTGGGTGCGAAAATGCAATGAACCCAAAATATTTTCAACTTTTTTCTCTATTACCGCCAAGGATTTTAATATTAAAACCAGGTCTAGAACCACATAACTTGAGTGAAGTTGCACTTTCTATACGCTATCGAAATCAAATAACACTTTAATGCAATCTAATAAACATAAATCTGTTCTATTTAAATTTGGAAAATATTGTCAGAGAAATGGAGAAGTTTTTACAATTCATTAAATGAATAAATTTAAAGTTTCAAGAGAAAAAACTTTAAGAGCTATCCCATGGAATGTTGAGGATTCTTCTAATTAATCTTCGATAATTTTTTCTGAAGTTCGAAGATTTTTTAAGTAGATAATATTTTGATTGTTATATGATTAAGTGTATCCTTAGGGGATGTTGGAAAAATATATATCGTGCTATGTAAAGATAGGTAATTAGTTTATGGGTGATTTGTAAATATATATAAAAATATATAAAAAATATCCCTTAAGAAAATCGCATTTTCAAAAAGTGTTCTTCACAACTGCTAAAACTAATATACCTTTTTCTTGCAAGAGTATAAAAACCTTGCACATTTCCAAGATGACGATAATATTTCATAGTTATTTACAAGAGAATCCATGGAATTTTCTTCTTTTTTTTTTTTGCAAATAAAATTTCAATCGCTTAAAGGCTGAATAGAACGCTTGGCAAAGGATGTGATAATTCATGCACAAATATGTATGCAAGAAGGTCTTAAGCCTGCAAGGATAAGCACCTGGAGAGAGAGAGAGAGAGTGAGAGGGAGTGGGTTGTCACACACATACACACAGGATGTGGCATTGTTTTGATTGCCTTGAGCACAAATTAGCAAGGACTGTGTGGATTATGGGTTAAGACCCCTGGTCAAATCCTTCTAGCACTAATGTGTTGTCCAGGGGGCAATACTAATAGGATTGCTCTATCCCAAGATCATTCATTCAGGACATTTCGGCCAAGTTCTACTCGGTTTTGGTCTATAGGGAAATTGTCTAATCTGTGACCGGGTTTTGGTACGCCTTACGCTTTTGTGTAGCTTACATTTGCATTTGCATTTGAATGCAATTTTAATTATACAATACTGTGTTCTTCTCTCTCGTGTGCCTGCCTGCCTGCCCGTATGCCAGTGTGTCCTCCTCCTATGTGTCCTATGTGTGCGTGCACCGTTCGTTATCCTTATGTTTTATGCATGCGGAGACTGCAACAGCGCGTTAACCGTTGCCGTTTCCCATCTGCGTTACTCCAAAGTCACGAGAAGTGGGTACGACTCGGTTGGTCGGTCGGTCGGTCGGTCCGTCGCTAGGAATATTGTTATCCCGTTGACCTGCTTCCGTTTTGTCCTTTTGGCTCGATTGCCTTGCAAATGCATGCAAATTTAAACAGTGATTTCTGGGCATTTCAATTGACATACAATTTTCCACTCTCAGTTCCAGAAAGAAAATATGTATATACATATAGATAAAGCTCCCTTTTTCCCTGTCCCCATCATGATTTATCTCATGCATATGGATACCTGCAACTTTAAGCGTTAATCAAACGCTAATGAAAGTAAATTCACTTCCACCTTCTACTCCCATTTGTAATCCTGAGTAAAAACAACGCAACGAAAAAAGAAAAAAATGAAATGGCAGTACCAGTTAGAGGAGGATGAAATGAAATTGTATAAGAGTAAACTTCGCTAATTACATCGAGAGAAAGCAACGTCGTCGTCGTCGTCGCCAACTCGTTGGAGCATCAAAGCGAAAAATAAATTGCTATATAGAGTGCACACACACACACACACACCCCAGGTGGGTTAGGTTCACTTAGGTGAAAGGTGGGCGGGCGGGGGGCACAAGTTATAACTCGTTGCGGACAAGGACATTGTGCACACGCGAAGGCACAAGGACACGAGCTTGCCATCGACAGTAGCCAGCCGCAAAGTTGTTAAATACATATATCCATCCATGGCAAGGACATCAACGCCGCTGCGACGTCGCAGCCTCGTCGACCTGACCTGTGACATTGCCAAAGCGGTGACTTGTTTCAAGAATTCTCCACACAAAAATCGGTTCATCAAACTACATACAATCCTAACGGTCCGAAACACCTCTAAAAACTTACAACTTAATGCGTAAATTCCATTTAAAAGAAACTCTAGGAAACCCTGAAAACCCATTTAATTTGGCAAAGTTTTTCATAAACTTTAAAGCTCATTTCGAATACAGTCGAAACGCAGTAAAAGGGATAACAATATATCGAAACAAATTTTGATCAAGAAGCTTTGTCACGAATTGTTCCGATTTATCATAGGAAGAATTTATGGAAGTTTTACTATAATTGTAAAAGCAATGAACAAATGACAAATTCTTAAATATTGAATATTTTGAAGCCCAGTCAGCTGGATAGATCTGTGCATCTTGTTTTGTTTGTAGGTAATAATTCATTTTTGAATCATCAACTTAGAATTGAAGTTTCTTAAGTCGAAATCGCAGCGGAATTGGGAAAACACCCTATGAAAAAGAGCATAGAGAATATTATTATTCCGAAGTTTTAGTTACTAAACAACAAAGAGAATATTATTATTCTGAAATTTTATTTACTAAACAACAAAGAGAATATTATTATTCTGAAATTTTATTTACTAACCAAAGAGAATATTATTATTCTGAAATTTTATTTTATTTACTAAACTACAAAAAAAAATATTATTATTCTGAAATATGATTTACTAAACAACAAAGAGAATATTATTATTCTGAAATTTTATTTACCAAACTAAACCTGAAATTTATACCATAGTGTAAAGGGATATTTTGAAATTTATACAAGGAATATATATAACTACCATAAATATGGGATGTGCAATTTCTCAGTGCATAAAGACCGCTGTATATCAATGTCGAATATGTTCTTAAATATAATCGAGACAAGAGAAAATGTAATGAATGTCGAGAACCAATTTACGATCGAATCATATTTATTAATCAATACATTTTCATTCGAACTTTAAACTTAAATAATCATAATAATAATAAAGTTTACAATGAAAACTACAAGTAAAACCCCACATAAAAATCTGTTAATGCTAATTGATACTCAAGATATACAGAATAAAAGCTTCGATTATAGAAATAATATTAAATATATCTCAAGTTAAGAAAATACCCTTGGCACTATGGAGACACTTCTTGTAAGTTCATTTTAAAAAATTCCAGACTTACAACATATACAAAATGTGGAACCATTGTTCAGTTTTAACAAATTATTTCGAAAACTTGATTAATTTCCTTTCTAAACGCTTTCAAAGGCAGAGATCTTTCTCTTCCTAGAGCTTTCTATGTGCGTTTAGGCAAGTTTTCACTGTAAGCATTTCCTTCTGATTATTACAAACTTTTCGAAATCTTGTCAGCAAGTGTTTTTCTGTTGGGCGAAATATATGGCAACCGTTTCATCCCATAAAACTGTCAATTGAATTGCCCCAAACACAAGACTAGCAATTTGCAAGTTTTCAATATTTTCAATTTTAAGCTCATTTGAAACCTGATGATGTCTGATGCTAAAACTACACATAGGTAACTTATGAATGGGCCTTCAGAGAGCACCCCCCTCTACCTGCCCCCAATATAGAGATACAGAGAGAGAGAGAGAGAGAGAGACAGTCTGGACCAAGGCAAGCCACAACAAAGCTACAAAATTCCTCAATTGTGCACATGCGGAGAAAATGTTGTTAAACATATTTCGTTATTTGGGTTTCTGGTTTCTCATTTCCAATTAAGCAACAAGCAATTTTCTCAAAATGAGGTTTTTCTCGCCAACCTATGCACAGCAGCTGGAAATGACAACAGATTTATTTTCCGACTGAGGTAAGAGGATATCGCACATTTGCACAATGCATTCCAATATAGTGAATATTCTAAAATTGAAGTTTGCCTCTTCCATCAAATTAGCATTTTCTGCCAAGTAACTAATTGGAATGCATTTCGTTTAAGCAAAACTTTCAAACGGGGCCAAAATGAGCAAAAAGGGTTAAAAACACACAAAGAGAAAGGGAGAGAGGAGTGGGGAGTTGTATTGCCATTAGTTTAGCCAGTTGTTGGAGCTGATTAATGATAATTTCAATGGATCGAAATTCTATACATGTGTGTGCCTGTGTGTGTGTGTGAAAGCTCTTTTACCCAGCATAAGACTAACTAGTTATTGGGGTCGTGGTTAGCTGCAACTGCAACGAAATTCTCATACACTCTACAAAACCAATTTCCATTTTGGTTATTCATTAAAGCATTAAGTGCATAAATTAGGATATTTAATTAAATAATATTTGAGTTTGAAGCTCCCAAAAAGTATGCAATGGATTTTGTAATGAATAATGAGCTAATGGAATCAAAGCAAACAGAAATGTAGTTGATTTTTTTATAACTTTTTAATCATTAGTGAAAGTGTCTATGTTAGATAGTCGCTAATAGATTAATATTTAAATTAGACTTCTGCAAAAAAATTGTTTTTTTCAGCCTAAGTCTTCGGCTTAAGAGTAATCAAACAAATTAGAATCATTGAAGAAATGAACTCATGAAGGAAAGAGTCGCAGAACTTTTGAGTCTACATATAGCCACACAATCGTATTTAAATTAGACTTCTGCAAAAAAAAAGGATGATTTTTTAGACTAAGTCTTCAGCTTAAGAGTGATCAAACAAGTTTAATATCACCGAAAAAAAAAACGAAATTCATGAATAAAATACTCGCATAACTTTAGAATCTACATATAGCCACACAATCGTATGGCTGCTTTATGTATCTAAATTCTAGAAAAATATTTTCATTTGTAATCTAGCTACGAGCTACGATTTGGTTTGAAGTTAGTTAAAAAAGTATTCTAATGCATGATTTATAGATAATTTTTAGTTGCATTATAACAGAGCTACGATTTAGCTTAGAAGTTAGTTAATTCAATGTTGAAATATACAAAAAGTTATTCAAATGTTTTGCGAGACAGTTGCTAAAAGAAGATTAGAAGATAATTTATTTCTGATCAATTCTTTTTTGATTTACTCCATCTTTATTTCTCATTTTAGAACACAAATAAACAAAATGATATATAATATAAAGAGAAGGGATTCCAAGATTAGCCCATTTTATTATAAATTAAAATTAAGTAATTAAAATATTAAAGTTTAACATTTTCTTGAAGTTTCATTAAGAAATTGTAATTTAACTGCTAATGGGAGGCGCACTGCATTTTTCTTTTTTATAATTCCCAACTGGTTTTAGCGTTGCAATCCTAAAGTTGATAGTGCTTTGTTGTTGAATGAATATTCTTTCTATTTTAGTTGATTTTCATTTTAAACAGTTTTTTTTTTATTATTATTTCGGAACTTATTGTCGTTGATTTTTGGTTGAGTGCGTTGCAAACTTCTGCCTGAAATTAATATACACACTTTTCACATTTATCGCAAAGTGTATAAAAAAATAGAAAAAAAAAAAAACTTTCGTTCTCTGCTCCAATTGCTGTAGAGAAGTTTAAGTGCGTTTTTTGAGCAGTTACTTGGTTAGTTTTTCTGTTCTATTACTGGAGCTCCCCCCCTCTCTGTCATGGAGCCAGTGGCTTAATGTGAAACGCAGACATTTACGCAAGGATGTTGGCTGCCAATGTTGCTTTTGCCTGTGTATTCATTATTTATACGCAAGTCCTGACAGCGGCGGCTTTTTGCATTGTGCCAGGATCAAGAACAGGACCAGGACTCTAGGACCCAGGACTAGGGGCCGAGGCTAATAAAAACGCCGCAGCAGCAACGGGCAAGAACAACAACACAAAGTTGTATTTTCTAGTTGAATTGAATGCCTGCGGTTAGCTGCAGTTTCTCCCCTCCCTCCCCTCACCACTCACTATCTTCTCTCCTTTTTTTGCTACGCAATCTCCTAGAATTGCTTTAGTTTTGTTGTTTTTTTCCTCCGCATTTTTTTTTTTTTTTTTTTTTTTGTATCTCTTTGGACAAAGTTTGTCCTCTGGTCAGGAGTTGACCAGGCCATGTCTGCATCTTTCGTTGCAGCCAATGAATTGAATTGTTGTTTGTTTTGCCTTTTGTTTTTGTTTTGCAGTTTTTTCTTTATATTTTTTTTATAGTTTTCGTTTTCGTTTCACTTTTTCTTTTTGTGCTTTTTTCCCTGGTAGTTTTTATGTAGGCAAAAGCATAAATTTTATACGGCTTCAGTTTGCGCAAAATGAATTCTCTAGCCTGTGCATATTTGCTTTTATTGCGTTTCCCTTCGTTTCGTATGTGAGTCGGAGAATAAGTTTGCCGACCGCAAGTAAATTAAACTTTTTAACTGGTTGAGTAGGTCCGAATCAGAAACGAATCAAACGAAACAGCCAAGCCCCGAGGGGGGGAAAGTAAACCGATTTAACAGGAGATATAGAAAATCAAATCGTACAAGGTCAGATTGACAATTAGAAGCAAAGAGTCAGCTTAATTGACAGTTATCAGATATATGTAGTCCAAGTTTCTTTTAAATCGATTAAAGTTTAATAGAATGTTTAAATTTAACTCTTAAGGACATAAAATAAAGAGAACTTTCATAACTTTCTTTTAAAAATTGTCGATTAACATTAGACTTAATCGTTTAGAATTCTCGAATAGAATTCTCCTGCTATAATGTTTGGAAAATTATCGATTAACATTAGACTTAATCGTTTTGCTACCATCTCTACCGAATCTTCCGAATTCGCAAAAGGAAGATACTAAATTTGCATTGTGTATACCAAAGAACTATCAATGAAGGTAGGAAATATAATTCTCCTGCTATAATCTTTGGAAAATTATCGATTAACATTAGACTTAATCGTTTTCCTCCCATCTCTACCAATACATCCCTAGTTACAAAAGGAAGACACTAAATTTGCATTGTGTATACCAAAGAACTATCAATGAATGTAGGAAATATAATTCTCCTGCTATAATCTTTGGAAAATCATCGATTAACATTAGACTTAATCGTTTTGCTCCCATCTCTACCGAATCTTCCGAATTTGCAAAAGGAAGATACTAAATTTGCATTGTGTATACCAAAGAACTATCAATGAAGGTAGGAAATATAATTCTCCTGCTATAATCTTTGGAAAATGATCGATTAACATTAGACTTAATCGTTTTACTCCCATCTCTACCGAATCTTCCGAACTTGCAAAAGAAAGATACTAAATTTGCATTGTGTATACCAAAAAACTATCAATGAAGGTAGGAAATATAATCCTCCTGCTATAGAAGCCTTGTGTAATAATTAATGAGCAAATAAATATTAGTTTAAGATATGTATAGATAAATAAGAAACAAAAAAATATTCAGAGTAATTTTAATTTGCTATTATCAAACTAAAATATGGAATAATAATATACATAACTATATAAATATATAATTGTAAACACTGTAAATTTAATGTCCTATTATTGGTAGGAAATAAAAAAGATTTGCGAACGAGACTCAATAAAAATAAATAAGGAATAATTATTAAGATATTGCCTGATGAAGGGCAAGGAACCGAATGAAATATTTGGAGAAACTGGTCGAGTATTTATACAATTTCTAGTCAAGGCCTACTTGAGGCAAAAACTATAGATGGATGACATCTTCTAACATGACAGATGTAATATAACATGACATCTCATAAGGTGACCGTATTTTTAACATGACTTTAATAACAGTAAGAAGAGAAAAACATGACATCTCAGAAGGTGACCGTATTTCTAACATGACTTTATTAACAGTAAGAAAATAATGTTCGAATAATGTAAATTTCATATCGATAGACTTTTCATCTGACATTTATTATCCCATACCGAGATGTTCAAGAAAGCTTTGAAAACTGTTGTCATTATTTCTTATTCGACAGGGAAGTATTAGATAAATTTATCCGATAAATTTCAAGTGTGATTGTGTGATAAAAATCGGCTCTCTCTGAGTATAATGCGGTGTTAATATTTTCCTATCTACGTTTTATTTCTAAGGCTTCCTTATAGATCCTGTTCCTAGAATATGCAAAAAATTTTACTATAAAGACAGGTTGATATGTGATCGAACTGAATAAAATCCTTATTAAATTAAGATGATCTAATGTTTATATAAGAGAGTGAGTAATTTAGGGTTTCTATGAGAACCTTTTTAGTGAGTTTGAGTGTTTCCTGTTAACCTTCATAGGTCTATAAAGTACGCGATGATTAATTCAATTTCAAGCTCATCCAACTCTTGGCATATCTTTTAATCACATAATGAGCAATTATGCCAATAAAGAGCGGAAACGTTGTCACGTTGGCACACCCATCCTCACACACACACACACACACAAAGACACACACCAGGATGCCGGAAAATGGCAAATGAAATGCACGTGCGACCAGGCGGCACAGTTACAGGTCGTGGGAAAATGGCACTGTGAAAATGCGGAAAATGGAACGAGTGTCGGGGTGAAAACAAAGAAAATTCGCCAAATGAACATTTTTAATTGCCAGCACACAGGGCGAACACACACACATACACACACACACAGGGCACACACGGCGGGGACTTAACAATGACAATGCGAATTGGCTTTTGGCTTTTACCGAAAGGAGGAATACGTCCAGTCGAAGTCCGGAATCGTCGTAGCTAGGATACACATTACCGCCGAAACTCGGAGCTCCCGTACATACATACATATGTGTTAACTTTCTAATTAAAAATTTTGGTTGCTCATTTCCGTTTTTGTAGTAGTCACTTGAAGGCAGTTTGAACAACATTTAAATTAAATGCTTTTTATATGCCAAAAGGGAGTACACACACACACACAGAGAGAGACTTTCTCCTGCTCCTACTCCTATTCCTACTCCTAATTCTGCTCCATTAACACAGAAGCGTCGTCGTGTTGGGTTGCAAAGTGCTACGAAAATGCTTCGAATCAAATATGTAATTGGTTTGTGGCTGTTTTAACAACAGTTTCACAAACTTGAACTAAGACTCTGCCACTCCCCCTCCAACCCCCCCCCCCAAACACACACACTCTTTCCATTCGTTATGCATTTGTGTGTGTGTGTGTTTGCCTACAAACACTTGGGCCAAAATTGTAAGGCGCTCTAATTAATTGTTAATTGCTCATTTGAATGGATTATTAGTAGTCTTGTAGCGATTTGTAATCACGCCTTAAAACACATACATAATTGCAATGAATTATTTAATTGCACTACTACATAATCCGGCACTTGAATTGTTCACATGTCCATGCAAAATAATCCCCCCAAAATGCAACATAAAATCATCATTGTCCTTGCTCCTTCCTCCATCCTTCCATCCTCTTTTGTTTTGAGAGGATCTTTCATAATCCTCACCTAATCACGAAATTAAATGCTTTCAAACTTTAGGTGCAAATTCAACTATTTCAATTATATGAAATGTGGCAAAATTGTAACCATTTAACTAGTTCTTATTAAAGATATAATAAAAGACTTTTCCCCATTGTGGAAATTTTTGAATTATATTGAAAAATGTTTCAATGTTTGATATTAAAAATATTTGTATCCCAACAACTATTAAGACCCAACATGACACTAACATTTGTCATAGGTCTTAGTATCTAAATCATCAATAAATGCAGAGAGCGGTTTCTTCTCTTAAAAATTTTTAAACTTTTGGCAATAGGCAATGTTCTGATCATTCTTAGAAAAACTTATGAAACTTGTAGTCCAAGGTTTTGCCAGGCAAAATATATTTTTAGATAAGTTCCAATTGACTTTTAGGATTTTTCCTCTGTTGGTTAGGATCTTAATTCAGTTCACATGCACTTTCAGGGCTATAAAGAACGATTTTTTATTAATAGTTTAGTAACTAGCATAAAATTGAACTAAAATACTTTTAATAAATGTCCTAAAGCCCGCTTAAATAAATTTTAAAATACTTAGAAACTAAATTCAGTTTACTAAAAAAAATATTTTTTTTAACTGTTTAGTAACTAACATGAAATTTAACTAAAACACTTTCAATAAATGACCTAAAGCCCGCTGTAAAGAATTTTAAAATATTTAATAATAACGATTTTCTGCTTAAAAACATTATGAACTCCTTTTCTTTTCAAACAAGTCGATTTCTATAGTTTATTTTAGTAAAAATTTTAAAATTTTCTCTTGGTAATTTTTTTAAATTTTACTCGTTGAGAATTTTAGACCTTACCTAGATATTTAATGCATCGGGAAGAATATCCATCCAGAATATACATATTTTTATATATAATAAAAATATTGTTGTCTTCATTTCGATCGAAAAATCTGCTCACGAAAGGACATTTTACTTTTAATTTTACTGATTAATTTGTAGAGTTTTAGGTGATTTCCGAAAGAAATTAACCATTGGAATGCACTTTTTCCATCACAAAGAAATGATAAACTTGTCTTTAAGTTGCTGCTGCTATGAATCTTTCTAAAACTTCAACTAACAAATTACTAACTAAATCTAATGAGTTAAACAGGTTCGCTATTACACCTTCAAAAGAACATGGGTTTCTCTCATAGGTTTCGGTGTTGTTTTCCTCACTGACCCAAAACAATTATTGTTTAATTGAATTGCAAGCACCATTTGTTGCTCAACTTAGTTTGGAAAGGTTTCCTAACACAAAACAATCCTTAGGCTTGCCATTCATAGGACTCTTGATGGCCTAACTTATTGCCCGCTGCAACTCAAGAAAATTAAATTAAATCATAATTTCAATTACAACAAAATTAAGCACAATACCCAACGGTCATTACACCGCAAAAACCACTCATCACCCACCCAAAAAATTCACCTCCTCTCCACCACCAATTCATTAACACTTGAAAGTTCCCCAACGAAAAGAACTGTGGAAGATTATGCAAGTGGGAAAGAGAAGTAAAGTGGAGTGGAGTGGAGTGGGGGGAAAACGCACAACAACACTTGAGGCGCTCGCTAATTTGTTAGATGAACAACAAGATGCCGTCGTATCTGGAAGCTTAGCCGGCAGATCTCTCTGGTCCATGTCCACGCAGTTTTCCTACAAATTTCATAGCCAACGGCCAAAGACAAACAATAAAAAATACCAGAGCAAAAGGAAAAGAGATAGAGAGAGAGTGGAGAGGAAGAGAGGAGTGGCTGGGTGGGGGGCAAAAAGGAAACAGAAAAATGAGCCACAACCGGAAAGAACTATTGTTCCGGAAAAAGTATTCCTAGCTAGTTACGACGAGACTAGAACGAGAAAAGTAAAAATGATTTCGCACAAACTTTTCTGTTAGTCAATCATTTTAATTAAGTAATTTTTTTTTTCGTTCTTTTTTTTTTCGCCTACTTGTCGTAAAAGTTTTAACAACGCCAACGAGCTGGCGAGGGGGTTGGAGAGAGGATTGGGGGAGGATTGAACCTGAAACATGGTGACAACATATTGCCCAACGGCTGGACTGGACTGAAGCCTAACTCCTGGCACGAACTCGGGGTCCAGCATAACTGCATTTTGCGGTTAATTATAATGTTGAGCCTGATTACATTTGCTTGCCACCACCTCCCCCCACCCCCCTACCATTAATTTGGGTGGGGCATCCTGGACTGCAGGACTTTTCAGCAACTCTGCATCTGTCGCGCGCGTTTTCCTCATTTATGTCATTCTCGAATATTTCTCCCCACTTAATTGCTGAGATTTTAAGTTGGCTAAAATGTGGCACACAGAAATACTACTAGTTTGGGACTTCCCCTAGTTGCCTGCTTAATCTAGGGTTATAAAAAGGCAATATAAAAGTTGTTTTCAAAAAAAAAACTTTTACTACATCGAATTTGAGTCGGGAGTTTTGCTTGTTCTTTTTGGTTGTCCTTTTTTTTTGTTGTCTTGTGTTGTGTTGTGTGTTGTTGCATGCCGCGTAATTAATTAACTTTTGCAAAACAAAGTAAGGAGTTAAGATAAGTTCAATAGATAAACTTTAGATGCAGTTTTATAGAGAGTTTTTCTAACGACAACTAACGACACCGGAAGCAAGAGAGCAGCTTCCTCAAGCTTCCTTCTCTTGTACCCACCTGGTTACGCTTCCGGTCGCTGATGCTCAACAACTTTTCACGAAAGCTACGCACTGAAGTTTGCCATCGAATGGCAATTTTCAATCCACTCCACTCCATCCAGTCCAGTGGGAGGGGATTTCTGGTCTGGCTGGAGTCATGCACCTTGCATTTTAAGTTGTGGCTGGCTCTATATCCTGGAGCATACGCTTGATTTCCTAACTAAGCACGCAAATGAAGCGTGTGCGCATCAAGGATGCGCCAGGACTACCTATGGCACTGTGTGTGTGTGTGTCTCTGACAAAGTGGACTCCGACAAGGACAGCCGCAGAGAAAGAGCCATGAGATCAACCCGTGCCTAATCGTTGAAATTATGCAATTGGAAAGCAAAGTCTGAGACACATTGGTAAACGATTCATTGAACACGAGATGAAATATATGTCAAATGGCAGATACACAGAGAGAGAGAGAGAACAGAAGGAAACCTTCATGCAATACTAATTTAAGCAGGACTAAAACAACACCCATTCCCATGGCAAAGTCCAAAACCCAAAAACCACTGTGTAATCTCATGTGTTATGCCCAAAACACACACACACACAAACTTGCACACACTCGCACACACACACCTGACAATCTGGCAGCTGTCGCCGAACTTTATTAGAACATCTTGACAGCGACAGCGATAACTAGCGACAGCCTGTGGTTGAACGTGTTGAGGCAATTAACAGATCGCCAGAAGCCACTTCAATTTGCCGCCTCTCATCTCTCTATATATATGGGGGCCCATGACCAAAATCAGTCGTCAGTGTTAGTCGGTGTTAGTGTTTTTCGTAGTTTTATTTTTGTTTTTTTGTGTGTTTGTCGGAGCTTTTCAACTGGCAATGGCATCTACCAGTTATGACAGCTGTGCAAAGATTTGGTCCGGTCCAAAGGATAAGGAATACTATGGACCCGATATGACACTAGGCGAAGTGGCTCTACTCATACTCCGTTTGCATTCGGATAAAGTGATGCAAGTATTTGATCCGACGGGCGAAAGTCTCACGGGAGGACAATTGCTAGAACAAAGTCGTCGATTGGCCAATTCGTTTGCGAGCCTTAAACTCCAACGAGGCGATGTGGTGGGAATTTCGGCCACAAATACAAGCTATCTAACGGAAGTGGTTATAGCAGCTCTCTTGAATGGAACACCGATAAATCCTTTGCATCCAGAATTCGAAACGGGTAAAGTTGAGACATTGAAGAGGGGAGCAAGAACTGTAATTTCTCTTCCTCTTAGAAACCGTGGCCTATATGTACGAGATTACGAAACCGAAAGTGATTTTCTGTGATCTAGCCAACTATGAGATCTTGAGTAATGTGAAACGGACAATTAAATTCAAGACGGAATTGATTCTATTGAATGGCAGTTTGCCTGGAGTACGAAATATTCAAGATTTACTTGAGCTGGGATCGATTGACTATGACGAAAAGACACTGTAGGTAGACTAGGTGGTTTTTTTTCAAGTGCCACTCACTTTCCCTTCCCTACCGACCTCTGTAGCTTTGCCTGCCCGCATTTGAGTGGCGACGACACTGCCTTCATTATAACCTCCTCTGGTGTAACCGGTTTGCCCAAAGGTGTCACACGATCTCATCGCAGTCTACTGAACAATGCCAAAATGTAAGTTATGACGCATAGTTTTTGCTGCTATTCCTCATGTGTTCTTCTCTCTAGTCCCCAGTTGTTCACCACGGAATCGGTGCTCTTTTGCTTTAGTCCTTTGTATTGGATTAGTTGTATTTTCACTTTGATTGCCTCACTGGTAAATGGTTGCAAACGTGTGATTACCAATCGTCCGTTTAGTGTACAATATTTTGCGGAACTAGTCGAACGACATGAGGTTTCATTTGTCCTGACGGTGCCCCATCATATGGCCTTGTTGGCCAAGTCGCCGGAGAAGAAGGAGCTGGCACTACGACTACATACGGTCAGGTCGTTTGTCTGCAGTGGTTCGAAGGTTCCACAGAACATTTGGCGACAATTGTATGAACTTTTGGGAGCCGATCGCTTTGCCGTTCTCTATGGACTCACTGAGGTGGGGGGCATAAGTAAAAATATTGGAGGACCCCTCGGAAGTGAGGGTAAGCTATTGAGGAATATACAAGTGCGTATTCTGGATGGTCAGGGTCAGGCCTTGGGACCCAATCAGACGGGTCACATTCATGTGCACATTAATCAACGCTGGGGTGGCTACTATCGTAATCCCCAGGACACTCAGACGGCTCTTACCGCCGATGGTCATTGGCTACTCACTGGTGATCACGGATACTTCGATGAGGAGGGCTGCATTCACTTCCAGACACGCGACACGGATGTCTTCAAGTACAATCACTTTCCCATTTATCCGAAACAAATCGAAGATGTTATCCTCCATGTGCCTGGAGTCCATGAAGCAGCTGTCTTTGGTATACCCAATGATATTTCCACTAATCTCACAGCCTGCGCTGTGGTACGTGATCTGAATGAGGTGGGACAACAATTGACGTCGAAAGATATCAAAGATGTGGTGGAGGCTCATCTGAGTGAGGCCTATCATATACGGGGCGGTGTATTTTTCGTTGACGCCTTACCAAAGACCACAAACAACAAAATACTACGTCGAAATATCTATGGGAATCTAAAAGAGGCTATCACACATTTATAGATCGTGCAATAAAGAAAATTTAATTGAAATTTTTCCGTCTCGTCTCGTCTGGGCCACCAAATCAGCATCTATTTAGATACCCAATGACAATAATATGTATATTCACAAACGTCACAACGTGCCCCATCAATTAGCAACTTCAGTTTTGTTTCCTATTTTACGCGTCTCTATAAAACAGAGTGGCGACGCAGTAAATTACTTAGTCGTTAATATGAGTTGTACGGTGCACTATGATGCCGCCACACGCACTTGGCAGGGTCCAAGGGGCAAGGATTTCTACGGACCTGAAATGACGCTCGGTGAAGTGATAATGCGTGTGCTCAGTCTCAATGCGGGCAACGTGATGCAGCATTGTGACATCACGGGCGAAGATCTAACCGGTTCGCAGTTAGCTCAACAGAGTGCTCGAATTGCTCATGCCCTCAAATGTCTGGGATTGCAACGCGGTGATGTTATAGGCATTTCGGCGAATAATACCACAAATCTAACTAGTGTGGTTATAGGAGCTTTACTACGTGGCATTGCCATCAATCCATTGCATCCGGACTTTGCGGAAGGTAAACGAAACCCTCTCCCGGGAGTGTAACATCTTTCAAGCCAAGCGACCTCTTGTGTTCCCTTTCTAGAAACTGTCAAGTATTTGTACGATATCACAGAACCCAAGTTAATATTCTGCGACATTGAGAACTACACGATCATCAAGGCTGTCAATGAGAGATTGGCTAAGCCAGCAGAGATATATCTAGTCAATGGACAGATTGAAGGTGTACGAGATGTCAGTGAGTTACTCATAGACGATGAGTCCATCACTGCAGCGGCGTAAGTGCTACGCGACGTTAAAGAATTTCCGAACTAATGAAGGGATTTCTTTGTAGATACAAACCTTGTCCTAAGCTTCATGGTGATCACACAGCTTTTATCGTGTGCTCTTCGGGTACTACGGGCATGCCCAAGGGAGTGACACGTTCACATCGAAGTTTGTTAGGCAATTGCAAGAAGTAGGTAGGAAGCAATTAACGCTTTTCCCTCTCTTTTGTAACTTCCCTTACGTAATTTTAGTCCAAATACCTACACCAGAGATGCCATACTGTTGTCCTTCAGTCCTTTGTATTGGATTTCGGGGACCATCATCTTGTTGGCATCTCTGCTCAATGGTTGCAAACGCATCATCACCAATCGACCATATTCCGTTGATTATCTCCTGCGCATTGTGTCCACACATCGTGTGACATTCCTCTTCCTGGCCTCACATCAAATTGCACTTTTGGCCAAATGTGAGATGGATCTACTTAAGCTGCGAGCTCAATTGGAGTCCATACGTGTGCTAATCGGAGCTGGTTCGAAGGTCTGCAAGGCTGTCTCTCGTCGCATGTACGATCTGATAGGAAATATGCGATTTATTGTGGGCTATGGTCTGTCCGAGATGGGTGGCATTAGTAAGAATCTGGGAGGTCCACTAGGCTGCGAGGGCAAAATAATGCGAAATGTTGATGTTCGAGTGCTGGACAAATTGGGAATGCCATTGGGACTGAATGAGGTGGGAATTGTGTATGCCCATCTACGGTATAAATGGGAGGGCTACTACCGTAATCCGGAAGCCACTAAACGTGCCCTAACCGAGGATGGTCAGTGGTTTAGAACCGGGGACATCGGTTACATTGATAGCGAGGGTTATCTATACATACAGACACGAGACACAGATGTCTTCAAGTTCAATAATTTCCAAATTTATCCTGAACAAATCGAAGAGTTTATTCTACGCCTACCCGGCGTGAGTGAGGCATGTGTTTTCGGAATTCCCGACGAAGTGTCCACGAATCTAACTGCCTGTGCTGTAGTGAGGACAGACAATTTGGAGGGTCAACAACTGAGGGCTAATCAAATAACATCCATTGTCGAGATGCATTTAAGTGGGGCATATCACATACGTGGAGGAATTTATTTCGTCAAATCTCTACCCAAAACCTCCAACGATAAACTGCAAAGACGTAAGGTACTACAAATGATCAAAGAATTGGGTATACCATCTGAATAATTGTAAAACTAATAATAATAAAAGCGAAAGTAGGAGCGGAAAAATTTAAAATACATTAGAAACCATTAAATTTTACGAAATCTAAACTCCATTTCCACTACAATCATTTGCCCTTGTGATTCGGGTCGAGTTACGTTCAATTATCGAAGTGCTTGGAAGGATTCCTTCTAAAGTGAGTCCTGATTAACCAAACAAAAGTCCAACCTTACCAGAACACATTGCCTGCTCTTTCTATTTTCCAATAATCGAAATGCGATAATAATTTATCGAACGATTAGTCAAATATATGATCGATATGTGCGGTTTATCGATTCAAATTCGATTGTTAAACGTAGTTTCTTGAAGCAGCACATTCTATTTCCAATCTGATATATACTAGTGATCTGAATATTGTCAGAGATCATCCTGATTGTAGTCCCAGTAATCGATTTAAGCGTAAACTTATCGAAATAATAAAAGTGCCTTTCATGGTTAGCTAAACAAAGTCCTAACCTCACCACAACACATTTCCTACCTAGTTTGTCTCTTTATTTTGCAGTAGTCGATATATGATATCAATTTAACGATCGATTAGTTATAAACATTATCGATATGTGCGGTTTATCGATTTAAATAGAGTTCCAAAAGTAATTTACATCCAACCAAATGGATTCTAGTGATCATAATATTGTCAGAGATCATCCTGATTGTAGTCGCAATAATCGATAACGACCCTAAACTTATCGAAACGAACTTGCCCAAGTTAATTAATTTTGCCCCACTGTACGCAATGCTGAGATGTCAACTAATGCCAGGGATTCAATGAATTTTAATCGAGATTGAAATTGTAAATGCAATGTCCTTCTGCTGCTCCCACAAAGTTGTCGGACGTCTCCTTGCCTTGCGTCCTTCGTCCTTCGCTGCACCATGGGTGGAGCACTGGGCATGGCCAATGACAAGCAATTTGTTATTTGTGGCACTCCTGTGGCTGCCAATGTTGTAAAAGAGATGGGCAAAAACAACGAGGAGAAGAAAAAAAAAAAACACAAAAAAATTCTCCTACATAAAATGAATTGAAAAATTAAAATTGCAATATGCAATACATATTTTATGGGTCGATGTTTTGGGTTTTTAGGACTTTTCCTAGTCTCGCAAAACATATTGGGGTTAACATTTAGTTTAGACATTTGACAAATACCAAAATGAAATGCTCCGATAAAAACACGATTCAATTTGCGTTTTTCGAGAAATGACAGACCGACCCCCCGCCCCCCTTCCCCCACACACACGTTGAGTGAAACCAGAAAGCTACTTGGTAGCTCGGCAGCGAGAGAGAGAGAGAGAGAGAATGACACAAAACTAAGCCGTTGAATCCATATGCTGATGGTGCTGTGGTCTGGCCTGGCCTGGTCTGGCCTGTCCTGTCTGCATTTTGCAACTAATGCGGATTATCCTTAGGGCTTTGCAAACTGCACCCAAGGTGTAAATTGTGTGCCAGGGATTTGCATGGCCAATAAATGAACGAACGAACGAATGAATGAATGAATGAATGCAAACTGAATGAAAACTGAATACTGGACAACTGAAGTTGCTTAACAATTTCCGGATAAAGCCCAGCTCACATCTACAGCAAAAAGAGTTAAATGTTGTGGTCCCACACACACACCCTCACTCACACACACACACACACACCTCATCTTTTGCCTGCTAGAAAATTCTTAGTTTTGCATAAGAAAATTCTTTTCTTTGTATCGTTTTTTTTTTTCTTGCATAGCAATTTTTGCATTGATACATTTCGTTTAAGAAAAATAAATTGCTCAAGAATTTACCTTTTTATTTTGCTAAACAGATTCTATTTTTCTTTGATTTTTGTGTGAAATGGTGTAGGGTATGATAATGGGTATTATGAATTTGACCCGAAACTGAAAAAGAAACTTTTTAGTTTCCAAAAGAATTAGTCGAACTACTTTCAAATAAATTGTTTAAATTATAGATTTAATACTTTCATTTTACGTAATTTTACAATTCAAGTATGTGGCAAAGAAAATGTGTAGAGTTAATTAACTGCAAGGGTATATAAGTCTTCGTGGATCTTATAAACTCCCATTTTTGTGGGTGTAACTTAAGGGAGTTTCTCAGTTCGTTTTTACTTTGCCACAAAGAGTAAACAATATAAATTTCTTATTTATTTTTCAAAGTATTTTTCGTATGGTTTTTTTTCCGTTCATTGTAAATTTTTATAAAATATTTTCCACAGTTTGTAAACAAGAACATGAACAACATCATAAACCCACAACCGTAACCACATATAGTACATATACATATACATACATACATACGAGTATGTAACACAAAACAAAGAATACAAATTTATGCAAACTCTTTAAATTTTCATCAAGGATATTCGTAGCATATGGAAGAATTTGTAAACAACAGCAAACAGTACAAACTAAAAATTCAATACAATAAATGCTAGGATCGACATCAGCATGCCCTGTAAATTATAGCAAGTGAGCAAATTTATAAGCCTTAGAGGAAGATGAATCGACTAAAAACCATGTTCAGCGTCTCTAACTGAAGTTAGTCAGCTTCTTTGGTCTTGGCAAAGTGGAAAACTTCAGCTGGATCAACTAGTTAACTTCTGTTTAGTGACTAGTTTTAGCAGGACGTTATATCTTATAGAAAATTGCATCGGAACACTAAACACTACCTCACTTAAACTGTACTTACTCTCAACTGAAAGTGGTATAAAGCTTTACACCTGGTTATTTAGTTCGATTCTTAAAAATGCGTCATATTAAAACCCATTAAGTTTTTGTAGAAATATACAATACTCTCTAATATAATACTCTCTCCCTAACATTTCTGTTACACACTCTAAAATCTTGTCAAAAATGCTTTAACTTCACGAAACTGTGTAATTCCTATAAGGAACGGTTATACATAGCTGAAGAAGGCCCCAAAACCTTCAACCTAAACAACTGACTACGCATTGCACTTTAAAAATCTGTTCCAAAACTTCAGGAATGCAATAATCTCAAAATTTGTTATTAATTTAATACGTTTGAAGTATGCTTATTAAGAATACATGGTTTAAATTCGATTATATTTCAATAAATTGTTTGAATTTATGCCACAAAATCGAGAATTATATGTAATTCTCACATTACATTTATCACTATGAAGACCCCATTAAAGAACCTTTTGCTAAGAAACTCTTGCCACCGTACACTGGATGAAATTCCCAATTTTGTGTCATAAGATACAAAAACGGGCTTCCTAACCTCAAAAACTCGTTTGCCATTGACTAACTCGAGAGAATCCAGATCGAAAATAGTATTCTTGCATCATGTCGCTTGTTACTTTCCACTAATTGTAATAGTTTCTTATAAGATTATAAAATTAACTATTATTCATATTTTTATATTAGTTCTTAATCATTTCTGAAATGCGTTTACCGCAAATTGTGACAAAAATAAGTAATACATAGAATAGGAAAAATACAAACAGAAGAAAACGATGATTCAATTAAGTCCATTGGAAATTATGCGACTAATATGTAAACTATATCTGAATTAATAGATAGATCATAGTAATTTGCTTCGTATACTGACAAAACAAAGACAATTAGAGTTAGGCTACATTTTGATTCATATATCTGATTAACAGAATACTTTAACATTTTAAACACATAAAACGCTGCCCAATTCAAAACAAAAACTTCGCCAACTCAACGACCTATTTAAGATTGCAGTCAATCGCATGACAAATAAGTTCTCTCGGGGAAACTATTTACCTACTTAAGAGAACACTTCATTTTATCAAGGATTACCAGAATGGGACCCCCGCACGCATTTAGAAAATCGCAATATGCCCGTTTTATCTTGCTTTATAGAGGGTATAAAAAGTGAAAAAATGATTACAATATGGTAGAGTGAAGTATATTTTAAGGTGGATCTAGGGTTGATCTCAACATCCAAAGAGAGAAACAGAAGCTCAATGGAGGGAGAGAGAGAGAGAGGGAGGGAGGGAGTCCCACACATATGCCCTCTATGCGGCATGTCCTGTGCTGTGCTGTTGAGCGTGTCCCGTCGTCGTCCTGCACATCTGCCATGCGTTGATTTCGTTTAATCAAGAAGAGAAGAGTGCAAGGGGGTTGAAAATATGTACCAAAAACTAAATTCATAGTGGTGGCAATTATGACCCTAACCGAATAAGAAGTACCAACCGTTACTTTTTCACCTTTTCAAGAGAGAGAGAGAGAAAGAGAGGGGAAATAAATGTTTGCCTGATTTTTGGACCTGGTTCTCCATGTGACACGCTTGACTACAATTCGTATCTATTTTGAAAGAGAACGCTTCAGAGAATACTCTAGTTTATGTGGTGATACATTTGGGCCAAGGATGTCGAGTGGACCTGCCGCAACCCACTTGTGGGGCCGCATTCAAATCAACTTCAAGTTCATGCAATTTTTATGCCCCAATCCCACCGCATGGGCCAGTTGACTTGCGGCCAGTCTCTCTCTGTCTCTCCAAGATCCCACTAGAGGTGCGGTGCGTGTCCCTGACACATTCACACACACACACACATTCGCACACACACATCTGTAGGCCGGACACATGCGTTTCTATCTTTCTCTTTCTCTGTTTGTCGGTTAATAAAATTTATATTTTTGTTGCTTTGCGGTCTGAGGAATTTTATGCGATTTCTTGTTGACCTGATGGCTTCCCCCCATCCCCCATGCCCCCCCTCTTGCTACTTGTTTTTATCTCTCTGCTCTATGCGCTCGAGCGTGCCTTGTCTACCAATGAGGCATAAATTTTTGATTTCACGCACTTTTGATTGATGGCAAAGGATGAGGCACCGAAAAAACTGAATAGGCAAAAACATACTTAAAATCGCAAATCGCGTCTCATGCGAAAAAGCTGCGGGCTCCAAAAGATAAACACACACAGATTCAACAAACACAATAGAATCGAATGTGCGTGTGTGTGTGTGTGTGAGTGTGTGGGACCGAATGTGGAGCTCCAATTGAATGGACCAGCTTGAGTGAAAAAAAAGAGGTACGCAAATCGGCTTTAAGCATCAAAAGCATTCGATATCCGGGGCTAGATAAGCCCAAGGATTTCAGCCTTTTCTATGGCAAACAAAACTGTATAAGTATTTTCTTTTTTTTCCAACAAAAAGGTATCGTTTGAGAGTGGAAATTGAATGAGTCTACTTTTATATACCCTTTCAGTTAGTATTTATTAGTCGTTGGATCTCTTAGTCCTCTTAGTCTTTTTTTTCCACTTTCCAGTGTGTTTCTATACTCTCCAGAGAATTGTAGCTCTTTAATTGCTGTCGTAATTAATGTTGAGCAATATTTTTACTTCTTAAATAGTTAAACAGATAAAATTGTATCCTGATCTTTGAGTCCTAATTATACGATTCTGTTAAAACATCTTCCGAGTTAATTAATCTTACCAAATCTTTACTTGTTTGTTATGAATTCAATACTTATCGAATAAGCCCTATATAGTTCTTAACATTTTAATAATTAATATCCTTGAATTCTTGTAGAAGTCAATTTTAATGTCCTTTAAATTTTTAGTTGGATAGATACTTTTTTTAGCTATATAATTAACAAAAGGCATACAATAAAATGAATTTAATCTGGTTCAAATAATAAAGATATAGAAACGAGAACTCGTTAAAATAATGAAGATATAGAAACGAGAACTCGTTCAAATAATTAAGATATAGAAACAAGAACTCGTTCAATAATGAAGATATAGAAACAAGAACTTGATGTTTATTTATTAGGGTTTTTGTTACAACATTTTTCAAGAAAATACAACATTTTTGTTATTACCGAACATTCTGAAATATTTCAATTTTTCTAAAATAAAGTGTTCCATATGATAATATCTAATAATCTTGAAGATTAAGGCAGATATTTTAATAATTAACAATTTTTTGAGAGTATAAAAAATAAAAATTGCATAAATAATATTCAAAGAGTTTAGATAATATTCATTATTAATGAAGAGCATAAATGGTGGCTCTAAACTGATGCCGCGGAGTGTACTTGCTAGAAAAAATGCATTCTAAAATTTTAAATTAAGATCTTTGGTTTCTTTTTATAGTTTTAAAGATCTACGACTTCAAAAATTCCTACCTATAGCAGGTAATTTATAAAGAGATTTGAAATTGATATATTTCTTGAGGTTTTTCATAAAGTTTTCGAAACTATTAGGAAAAAATTTGATAGGTTGCGCTATAGTCTGATTCAATTGGTTTCTCTATTGATGGATATAATAAATATCTCATAATAATTGATTGGGATATAACAAATATATAATAATAATTGATTGAACATCAAAAGTTCCTGAAGACAAATAACTCTACTTAACTGTACTGAAACTATTTCTTTTTGGTGGCAAGTCATCATTATAGCCATCTATGTTAATGTTCTTTCGGCAAGGGTAGATACACACATATATTTATAGACTTGGAAAAATAAAGGAAGTTTAACCACGAGTTAATAGTTCTTATGCAGATCCGGATCCCAGCTGTTGTAAGCATTTTAATTTCCTTGAGAGAGAGAAGCCTACCCACCGGAAAACTTTCTTTTGCTGAATGGAAAAGGACGCGTGTCCTAAACGCCCCTTCTGGCAGCCAGCCCGGCCCGACCCGACCCATCCTGGTGTCTGTTTGCCACGCTTCACAGAGCGCCTACAACAGAACAGAACAGGACGAAACGGAATGGGACGGGGTTGAGCTCACAACTCTTGGCACACGCCGTTTTTGCGTCTCAGTTGAGCGCCTTTCTGGTCAAGCTCCACTGGCTAATAGTTCACTTTTCATCACAGATAAGAAAAGATATAAATAAATACGAACAATTTTTAGGAAAATGAGAGAGAAGAGGCTCCATTATACTTATGCTATACGCATCCAGACACGCAATTCCATAACGCCTACGTTGAAAGTGAAGGCTCCTAGCCGGAGGATTTCATCATTAATTGCGTTTCGCCTTTCGCCAAAAAGGAGTGGAACGCAGATTATGCCAAATTATTTATACTGACAGTGCGCACCAAGGTCGTCAGGGATTTTCATATAATATTTATGTTATGTTTGTTGTGCAACACATTTACCTCACTCCCCCACTATCCACCCATCTCTACCGCTCCTTGATGATGGGTAAAAGAAAATGCTTGCCTATGCTTTATTTAAGCAAATATTTAACAAGCTTCATTCCACTTCAACTTATGCGCTGCAATCCGAAAGCCAAGGGGAAAGCTAAAACATAAATCAATATTTGTCACAGGAAAAGTCGGAGTGAGAGAAAGAGAGAGTGGGGGGGGGTAGAAAGGTGGGCCCTATCAGGAGTATGATGATAAGATAAACCAGGTAGAAGTATGTCGGAGAGTTGGAAGTTTATGTTTAAACAGCTGAAGCGTTATGCCCAGAGATAAGCTATAACCACTAAAAAGCGATGCATAAAGCAACACAGAAACTCTGGGAAAAAATTTATATATATGTATATACGAGAATATGCAAAACTTATGATTAACTTGTCATGTTCAATCGGACTGCAGGCTGAATGATTGCAATGGGCAGGTAATATATGAATACAATATTTATTTATTTAACGACAAGTTGAGTTAATATTGCAAAGTCAATGGAACTTACTCGCGCTTTTAACCCTATTTTTAAGTTAAATATTTAATAAATGGATTGTACAAAAGTTATGAGGTAAAAGTTACACATTTTTAATTATTATAATATGTATAGGAAAATTTTTCATATTGTTAAATCTTAAAAATATGGATTTATCATAGATAAGTAAAGATATTTCAAGAAAAGTTTACCCAAACACATTTTTAAACAAAATTAAAAATCGGAGGTACCAAAATTGAAAGTTTTTAAGCATTTTTATACCCTTGCAAAAAAGGGTATATTAATTTTGGTAGAAGGAGGCATCTCCGACCATATAAAGTATATATATTCTTGGTCGGCATGACAAGACGAGTTCAAATTCGTTTGTCCGTCTGGATCAACAGCTTCTTCTGCTAGATCTCTAAAGCTACAGAGTTAAAATTTTGCACGAAGTCCTGTATATACTATAGGCATTGTATATCTTGGTTAAATCCGGATCGGACGACTATATCATATAGGTCCTATAGGAACCATCGGTGGAAAAAAGAGTTTTAGATCAATAACTCCGTACTTTTTCAGCGGATTATCATAAAACTTTCCATTTGATAGTTCACTAACGTCATAATCTATAACTCATTTAAAGACATAATATTAAAGTTATCAATGAACTTGCTTGTTGAACATTTTTGTTTTATTTTTAAGTAAATAAATGTTATTATCTACACCAAGTGCTCTCTGTTAGGGTTCTGCAGTTTTATGGCAGTTTTTGTGAGTCGAGATTCTCAAATTCACTACAAATTATGTTCTTTCAGCTAATTAAGTAAAATCGACAGTAATAAATTTTGGAAAAAGAACTTTAGCTTGGGGGAGAAAGTCACAGAAAGAAAGACAAAGACATGGAAAGAGAAAAACTTTCTAATTGCCATACAATTAGAGTGTAGGACTTTGAATGATAGCTCTTTATGATTATTTTCATCCACAGTGAGTGAAAACGTGAAACTAACAAACATTTAAAAAAAACTGTTGAATCGTTTGCCAAAGGAAGAATGAGGAATTCCACGAGGAAATCTTTGAGGAAATTACAGAGGAATTTTTGGAGGAATTAATAGAAGAATTCATTGAGGAATTTCCAGAATTCTTTAAGAATTTCTCTATGAATTCTTCAAAGATTTCCTCATAGAATTCCTCTATATATTCTTCAAGGAGTTCCTCTATGAATTCATCAAGGAATCCTCAATGAGTTTAAGTTTAAGTTTGCGATTTTAATAAAAATCCATTCCACACCAAAAGTGGCAAGTTTCTAGATCCCAACTGGACTTTTGGAAAGAAATGAAGAGAACCAACAGTTTACTGGTGATCAAGGACACTAGGACCCTATCAGGACCCAGGCAATAGCAACTTTTACGTCTTCTCATCAACTCTAACTCGATTCAAATGATTTAAATCAATCTAAGGACTTCATTCTTGAGGAAGAGATTCTTTTGTGACTTTGCTCTATTAAAAAAGATTTGTCCGAAAACGTTGTGAAATAATTTGAAAATTAAATGCACCCGGGGACTCAATAAATAGTTAGAGAAGCAAAGCTTTAGCGACTTGTAAAAGCTGGTTTATGGTAACTAAGTACATACCTCGAGCATTTAAGTAGCTTTTCGTGGCATCTAAATTATATGGCCCAGTGGCTGGCTAGCCAGAGGTCCAGTGCACCACCCACACCCCCACCCACATTCTCCCTTTTGTTAGACATCCGTTTTTGGCCATCTGGTTTCAGAAGCAGCAGCTGAAGCTACATTCAATTAATTTTACACGATGTAGCGAAAATCCAGCCAGAATGGGATGAAGGCTAAAACAAAACTAACGATAATTTTTACAACACATATAGAGATTGCAGAAAGAAAGAGATAGACGATAGAGAGAGGGATAGAGATAGGAGTTTGGGTAAAATTTAAAGCAAAAACTACGTTGTAATAACATTTTAACGATATTAGCACGGAAAATGTGGCCGACACACAAAAGCGGAAAGTGGAAAGCTTAACGATGCTAAACGAGTGCAACTTGCTACCAAGATGAGAAAGACCATACAGACAGAGATAGACATAGAGAGTGAGTGAGAGAGAGAGAGAGAGACGCACACATATGGGGCTCTGTCGCTGAGACTACGCTTTTGCGGCTGGCAAAGAAATCTGCAGTGAAAATTGTTCAAATATTTTGGCTTTTCCATACACCGAGAGAAAGGGACTTCTCCTTTTTCCTGTGAAAACTCTCTGTGTGAGTGTGTGTGTGTGTGTAAGATGTCTGTTCTTCTTTTTCGCTTCTCGCCTGGCCTTTATGGACCCAGCAAGCGACAACAACTACAAAGGGCGGCATTGGCATTGTTCAAATGCAGCCACAGCAGCAGCAAGTTTGTTATATAATCCACGCAGCCTTTCTGAATATATATATAAGTATATACACATACATACATATGTTATTACACTAAGCCCCCCCGAAATACACCCACTCCAGCCCCCGCAACAGGATATCAAGCCACATAATGGCAAAGTGAAAAGAGTTTTGCCTGCTTAAAGCGGGCAACTCGCGAGCCGCCATCGCATTATTTTCCACAGCATAAATTTTGAAACAGGCCCCCAACCCCCTCCACCCCACACCCACTCGATGCGTGCGCCCTAGTTTATGCAATGTTTTTCGCTTGTTTTGCGGAATTGTCAACAGTTTTTCTTGTCTTCTCTTTGTTAGCGCCTGTTTTTTTCGCAGTTGCCGTTGCCTTGCGCCTTGCGCCTTGTTAATATAAAGCAGGCGCCGCCGTTGCCATCATCATCTCATTGTTGTTGGAAGATAGGCCACCAGCCGCCAACAACTGTTGCCCCTTTGCATCCTTCCATCCACAATACCTCCCCACCCCCCACCCGCCGTGGCAACCGCATGTAATGTTGTTATTGTTCAACACTTATAAATTGTGTGATTTTTCCCGAGCGTAAGTTTAAACAACAATGTGCGTCAAGTGAAGCGTGCTTATGTCTGTGTGAGGCGTTAAAACAAAAGCCAACAATGTGTTTTGTGTGTGTGTGTGTGTGTGTGTGTGTGTGTGTGTGGCGGAAGAGTGGGGGCCCAGCTACTAAAATAGTAAATTATGACAATGCACACACAAAGGAAAGCCAACCAAACCAGCCACAACCCCGTTCCCCCAACTGCAAGCTCCTTCGCCCCCGTTTTGGCCATACAAAAATGTGTTGCATACTTATGTGGGCGCCGTGAACTTTGTCCTTAGCTTTGCTTTACTTTGGCTATGACTTAATAAGCAACCACTTGAGATTGAGAGAGAGAGAAAGAGCGAGCGGAACAAGCAAACAAACAAGACAATGAAAATCCTAGAGGTTTTGATCAACCTTTCCATATGGTCAAGGTGCAGATGGAGTTAAAAGCTCTTTCTTTCAAAGGATATTTTTTTAAGATAACACACAAAGCGTTTGATAGCAAAGTTTAGCGCTTTTTTGTGGCAATTCTCAAGGACTTCCTTAGTTATTCCTGTTTTTCCTAAAACAAATTCCTTATTTAAGAATCGAGTTGTATTAGTTTATCAGTTTATCGAGGCAGTGATTCTTATTGAAAATATGACAATCGATTTAATCTTTCTGTTATATTAAAAATGTTGTAATATGAACTATTTTATTTTAATCCAAACTTTATGGTTTACTTGTTTTTTATCTACATAACATTAAATGAAAAATTTATAATCGAAATATAAGAATCGATTAAATTTTTCTGTCATTTTAAAAAATGTTGTAATATAAACTGTTTTATTGTAATCGAAACTTTATGGTTTACTTGTTATTAAATGAATTAAACATAAACATTAAATACAAATTTATAATCAAAACATCATTTTTAGGAAAACAAAAACCGGCCAATAATTTTTATTGAATATGATAAAATTGTTTTTGATTCTTTCTCTCTCTTGCTAGCTTTATTTTGCCCTCTGAGAAAACTTTTTTGACTAGGGGAATTCCCCCATTTTGCCAAAGAGTCGAACAAACAGACTGATATGGGCGATATTGCAATATTTCTAATCAAAACCCATTAAATATAACTAAGAGTGCTTTTTATAATGACTTAATATCTCTGTTTTCTTGAAAGCGTCGGAAAAATAATAGTTTTCAAGTAGGTACTTTTATAATCTCTTTATAAAAAAGTCTAGACTAAAATTCAACTACATTTTCAAGACAATACTATTGTCTAAACTATATTTAAAAAAAAAACTTTAAATAAAACATTAAGTTTTGTTGTTTTGTTTATCAAAGAAACTTTCCAACTTAGTTTAGCTTTTTCGCAGATAGATTTCTATTGATGTTTATGCCAATTAGTTAATGCAGCTGGCAAATTTTAAAGCCATCTTCAAGAGACATTTTCGGTTTACTTCTTGCTCGCTTTCATTTGACTTTCTTGTAAAAGCTTTTAGCTTGGCTTACAAAACAGCCGCAGGCCAAGACCCAGAAAGAGCAGCAACAACAACAACAAGAACAATGTCAATGCACTTCAACTGATAAGCAACAACATTGCAGCAGAAACTTTAGACGTTAGTTAGGTTTTTTTTTTTTTTTCTTTTGCTCTCTCATTTTACACGCTAAACGGGCATGGGCAACTGACTCAAGGTAAACAACTAGCAACAACAACTGGCAACCAAGAAGAGCGCCCAAGACCAAGTGACGACGACAAGGGACGACTTGTTGCTGTTGCTATCTGGTTTATTCTAGTGATTTCATTGGCTGCATTGGGTGGTGGGGTAGCGAAGACGAGCATGCCGCAATGTCGTTAAATTATTTTTCTTTACTGCTTTGCCATGGGTTTTGCTTTTTTTTTTTCGTTTTTTGATACAACTTTTCAATATGATGACACACAGAGAATCGCAAAATGACGGCGATAAGGCGCAAAAAAAAACGCAGAAGTTTTGTGCGACGAAGTTTTAACACACTACGATGATATCTCAAGATGAGAGATGCATTAAAAAGCAATGAGAAAGTTCAAAGCACTTCGCTTTGAAGGAGTAAGGTAAATAATGGAGAAAACCACGAAATTTAGCGGGAAAAAATCGCTAAATTAAGAAACCCAAATGATATAGTGGGAAAATCCTATATAACGAAAAGTTTTTCAACTATAATTTTAATTTCGAGCGTGTTTTTCTACTGAGGCAAACCACAACTAAAGCTTCCATATCAAGTTTCTATATAAATAAATTATAAATTAATTTCTGAGTGAGGGATTAAACGACTCAATGGTTAGTTAGACTATTATACTCTTTGTTAGGGCATACGAAATGCTGAACTAGCTGAAAATGCAATTCGAGGCGCCTTCAAGGAGTCGAATTGCCAAATCAAATATCAATATGAATGAATGTTGTGTCTTGATAAATTGAAAGGTGAGCAAATCAACAACAGCGAGAGCGAGCAGCGAGATACAGTTAATCATGAGATGAAAGTCTCTTTCGGTTATATCTGACACATAAAAATTGTGGCATAAAACGAGAGTGAGTCACAACAATGTTGTTACGAAATCTTTGATTCATGCTACTCCTCCTCCTCCTCCTTACATTCCATTGGAGAGTTTCTTCGAGTCTATAAATAGGTGGAAAAACAAATGAAATTTGCTCATAAATTTTCGTCCTCGATAATGCTTGACTTAATTACTTACGGAGCAAGAGGGGGGGAAGATACACTACACACACATAAGGGTGCAGACAGCTGGCAGACAGTCGACGGCCGTTGCCGCATAGTGTGGCATAATGCACTTAAGTTTTCTTTTGGCTTTATGTTTTTTTTTCTGGGGGTTGACTGAGTGCAAGCGCGGAAGTCATGGCATAAGGCACACATCAGCAGAACTCACCCATAAAGAGAGAGCGAGAGAGTGGGAGAGTGGGAGAGACTGGAAGAGAGGCATGCAATTGAGCAATTGAATTACAGTTATACTCCGGAAAGTGGAACACGCTTGAATGAAATGCCATTTGATGAAAAACAATGCGAAGGTCTACTGTGCGTCGAAGGCAGCTGCAGCTGCCCTTAGAAAACTAAGGTGGGGTAGGCAAGGCAAAAGAAGGGAAGGGTGGGGTGTGGTATGTAATTGCTGCCAAAACCTAGTGACACTTCGTTCTCTCTTTCTCTCTCTCTCTTGTGTCTACCTAACAATCCTTTGTGCCCGCCTGAATTGGGATTTGAGACTCATTCTTTTCATTTTTTTTTTTTCGGCTGTTTGTTGTTCCGTGCAAAAATTTGTCGAGCGCCAGACTGAAAATTATGTTTTCTCTATTTGAGCGGAAGAAGAAAACTATTTCCAGGCAGCTGCCTTACATTTCGTTAACGTGACAAAAATACATTGATTACATTTTTTACTTGCACACTCCTTCACCACGTCTTTTAGCTCACGTCTGCACACTTGGCCCATTTGTCTGTCTCGGTGTTCTCGGTCGTAGTAGTAAACATCTTGCACGTACGTTCATATTCATATCCACATATTCTCTATTGCACTAGGATCCTTGCGTTGTCATGTCATCCTGCGAGCGGTAGGGAACGATGGGGAGCGCAAGAGGTCTCTGAACTGACAAATTACATTGACGACGACGACGACGACGACGATGAATGGAAATTCCTTTTTGTGTATGTGCACTCTGAACTTTCAACATTCTCCTACAATTGTTTTCAATTTTAATTTGTTTATATCACCCACACACATACACACACACATTCATCTCTCCACATATGTTGCTCTTGAAAAATGATATAAAATTGGCGAGAAGAAGATGAAAACAAAAATTGACTGTGGGTAGGTTAATTGCTTTTTGCCACAATTATTCAATTGCTCTTCGATTTGATGATTACACAACATTTTTTCGAGCTCACATACGTTCATATATCAAATCGGAACGATCAGTTTACACAACTCTACTGACCATAAACAGTTTTCGTTTATCTTATCACTTGGAATAAGTGGACTAAGATTTCGAAATACGAAAAGAAGTGACCGCCCGTTTTTCTCCACCCCTCCCCCCCTCCAGAAATCACTGTCAAAATGAACGGCAGCTGAGATGAACTGATGCGCCGGCTGGCGTTGCCGCTGCGCATGCCTAGACGACACAAGATGATGCCAAAAATAAACCAGAAACAAAAATCTCTGCTACCGGTTTCGAACAGCTGAGAGAACACAGAAAAACACAGCCGCCTTGTTTGGCTCGTGATAAGAAAGAAGAAACCAAAAACCCAAAAACTCACCACCAACTACTACAACAACGAGAAAAAAAGAAACAATGCGGTGCATTATGCGAACTGTATGTAGTTTGTATGTATGCACAAAATATCATTAAATAAACACAAAACTCAAAGAGCTAAGATCTAGGTAACGACCTACAGATACCCTGCTCTAAATTAAACCACATTTTCAATGAGCAAACTAAAGAAGAAAAGGTCGTAGTGCTCTTGCAGATCGCCGCAACAACTTTCCAGGGTATTAAAAATCCATGTCCACCGAAACAGAGAGATTGTGAGTCAGATGAGGGAAGGGGACAGCTGCCGCTACTCATGATGGGGCGCTCAGGTAAATGTTGTCACCTCGGAGAGAGAGTCTCTCTCTCTCTCCGCCTGAGCTGGGTGAGTTTGCACAACGCCGCCGCATTCGTTCTTGCGACTTCGATAAGCGCACACGTAGTTTTGCCGCGATCGGTTCGGCTATTTCTACTGCTACCACTGCGCGTTTTGTTTTATTATTAAATACGCGTAGTTTTGTGTCTTTCAATTAACATTTTCTTGTTATTTGTGGTCTTGTGTTTACCGTTGTTGAGTGTAAAACTATTTTGTGGGTGACCAAAAATAATCAAATGGCACGTGCTTGAAATACTAAAAAAAAAAAACCCAACATATAATCATAAATATACAAACTATTCAAACGGGGCAACTTGACTTGACAAAGTCGTATTGGAATTGGGATTACCTCGACATTGTTTATCAAAGACGACAAAAAGAACCACGAAACGGTAAGTGTCTCCATAAAAATATTAATCACAGCGGGGATATTCGTTTGACCCAAATATGGGAAACCCATTCTTATCAATAATAAAAACCGAAAACCAAAAATAAATAAATAAATGTAACGTACAATTATTTTAATGTCATTTGCCATTTATTTCCGCGCTTCTTCTTCTTCTCAACATACATCGCATAATTACAAAATGTATAAAGGATTTTTGCTGTTCTCTCTCTTGGTTTATGAGTCAGGAATTGCTTTTATGTGTTTATTTTTGTTATATCTCTGAATGTTCTGTGTATTTGTTTGGGTTTTATATCGTCACATTTTGCGTATCTCCCCCCTCCCCCCAAGTGAGTCATAAGCTTTGTGCTGGGGACACAGCTTACCGGAGTTGTGGTGGGGCTCAGAGATGGAAGTCTCTGAATGATCAATGGATCAAGAATGTGAATGAACTAAGAAACCCGAAACAAAACAGATTCTGTCTAAATTTGTAAAGGCATATTTAACAAATTAATTAATAATTGTGCACTTTGTATGCTAAATATGTTAAACAATGTTAATTCTATAACCAAAAATAGTTTATGAAAGATCTCGATCTTGATCTTGATCATTTATTCTGTTCTAAGCTTACCAAAAATATTTGTGGAAACATCTTGATCTTAAATTGAATTTGTTTGTGATGATTAAGTGAAAAGAAACTTCTAAACTTATGCACTTCTATCATCTAACTGCACGTCAATTCTTTTGAATAATAAAAACTGAGTTAAAATCGTAAAAAAATCGTCACGTCTTACGATTATTAGTTTTAAAGATAACATTTATGATATTTCGAATGACTAAAAATAGAAATTAAATGGAATTTATACATAGAAAATGTTACTCAATCTACGAAAAACTTAAGAATTTGTCTACATCTAGATTTTTAGGAATAGGAAGTTTTTTAAACTTAAAGAAATATAACACTATTTGTTGCGAATTTATCTGGAAGTTTTACTCTGAGGATAGGGACTAAGCCACGATAAAGGTCTGTGATATTCTATTTGTGTCAAAATATTGAGAACTGGGTGATTTTTAAATTTTAAAGGGAAAAAGATTTAAAAGAAGTAAGAAAATGCCTTTTTAATATTATAGGAAGGAAGATTTTAAAGAACTAAGAACTAAAAAAATGCCTTATTATTGAAGATAATTGAGATAATTGAAAAATTGGTTAATATTTCTTTGTTCAATATATCCTAATTTCTTAATTTCTTTGTTAGACATAAATAATACTGAGCAACAAAAATTAAATAGTTACACGTAAAATCGGAATTTACTTTCTTGTGTAACGTAATATGTGAATTTAGTTTCTTGTGTTACGTAAAATTTGAGAAATGTTTCGTAAAATATTTACATTAAAGTTAAATATCCTATAAAATAAAAATAAAATGGCAATAAGTTTTAATTTTAAATATCCTATTAATTTAAAAATGAAATGTCAGAGAGTATTTATTTTGAGGACGAGATATCCTTCGTGAAATTAATAGAGGATACTTAACTGGAGAGTATATTGGGTGAAAGGGCTGCTTTAAATAACTTCTTTGTGTGTATGCATAAAGACTTGCCTTTCGTTGAGTGTTTAGCATGATGCCATCAGGTGGGTCAATGATAGACGGCGGCATGTGTTTTATTAAGCTTGATTAAAGAGCAGACAAGTCCAAGAGATTCAGTTGTGCAGAAGAACCCGTTTGGCCATCGATACCACACCGAGTCAATCACCTGGTAGTGGCGCTGCTTCTGCTGCTGCTGTTGATCCATTTAAGATATGGATAGCTATCTCAATGACAATTGGTGCCGACATTATTACGAAGACCAGACCAGAAACAACAATGGATACATTTGAACCTCTATCTATCTATCCGGCTACCGTTAGATTCGAAATGCCAAGGCAATGAGAGTCGTCGATTGTGTAATTAAATGGAATTAATGTTTCATTTGCTTTAATTTATTGATTTCCAATGAAATGCCGCAACAACCATAAATGGAACATTGAATTCAGGACTTTGGGGAGGTGATACATACACGCCTGGGCGGTGGCCTTTTAGATGCGGTTAGCGTCAAGTACAATCTATAGCTTTAGTCATATAACAATAGATTCGATTGTAATTCAAGCTCTTTTTTTTTGCCACATTTCACAAGTGTTTTTTTCTCGGTGTTTTTTTGTCGTAAATTGTAGAATAACCAAAAATATAAAAGAGAAGAAAGAAATTCTATTTAACGGTCATTTGGCAATTGTTATTGTTGTTTTGTTGCATTACATTAGGTTATATTGTTGCAATTTCAATTATATCCATGTGTTTGTGTGTATGTGTGTGTGTGTAAATAATTATAAAGCATAATTGAAATCGGTATTATTATTATAATTTCCCTCTTAAAATGTATTTACTCCTCCCCGCCCCGCCTCGCCCCTTTTTGCAGTGCTCCAAGTGCTGCAACTCGTGCTCTTTGGCTCTGCCCCATTTTTACATAATTAAACAATTATTTAAAAACTGATTTATTATTTAATTGTTTGCCACTTGAATGACAACAATTAATTATACAATTCAATGTAGGCAAATGTAAAAAAAAAGCAACGCAAAAAAAAAACATAATTTCTGCATGCAAACAAAAGCATATAGAAATTTGATATACTCTTCGATATATGAAAATGAAAATTTTAATGCGTTAGCTTATAAAATTTAAATTTAAAAAGTCTTTTTCCAGATATGAATAGTTATTGAAATGAAAGATTTCTTTGATGTTTACTTTTAGCTTATATAATTAATATGTAGATCGCTGATATATAGTATTGAATTGAGATGAATAGCTCGATAATAATATCAGAGTTTCTAGAAAATTTGTAATTCTAATTTCTAAGCTTAGGAGAATTATTAGAAAAAAGTTTCCACATCAAACATGCAACAATTGTTATTTAAATAAGCCTAAGCTCTAAGTAGTTTAGTATATAAAATTTATTCAAGTTCTATTCAATCTAAAGATAGTAAGCCTTAAACTAAATATTCTATCTCAATTTGCATAAGATTAAAAATAAGTAAAACAGTTTACCTCTATTTATATATACAAATCAATTTTGTTTAGATAAATTTAAAAGTAAATAATGCAAACTTTATGCTTCGATTGCTGTTATATATAGTAATCTGATCTGTTTCACTTCTGTTGGGCTCCTCGTGATATGATAATTGCCCCAACAGCTAGGGTAGACATTTATTGTATAAATAAATAAATAAATAATTCCATGCAACAGCTGCCAAAAAGACAAAAAATATGGAAGTGACAGGAACTTGATGCTGCTCCACCACGCACCATGCTACCCCAAAATCAAAAATCAGAAAAAGTATTAATAATAATAATCATATTGGGGAGGAAATGCTTAACACAGCAATTAAAATTTATTGCGCTTATTCTGCATTAATCGTGATTTTATTTGTCATTTAAATGTCAAGACTATTAAACTGACCATAGCCAGAATGCTGCCTCCCCGTGGATATAAATTAAAAATGTTTGGGTTAATTAGTAGAAACGATTCCATAATTTATATCGAAATTCTAAAGATATGACTATGACAGTTTGAACTGACTGTACCTGGCTCAATCATATATCAATTATGAATATCACTTCAGTTGGATTGTGTAAGAGTTCTTAATATTTTTGGTTCTTATCAAAAGAAGGAAATTCCATTTGTGGGCATTTAAAGCATCGACTTTGTGATACCCTGTAGGCGAAAATAATATAGAAGAATGGCTAAAATGGATGGGAAAGTTATTCTTAGGACAAAAGCCTAACATTCCGCATTTTCCAGGTGATTACTGGGTATCAGAAGGTTAGCTTTTGGAGATGCAAGCTTTTGTCATAGTGGAAAAGTGCCGTTGGGCAAGGGTTTTTGTTTGGGGTTATTGGTTTCTTGTCATTGACTCGTGCGCTGCATAAATTATTCATTATTTCTTCTCCTTTTTTTGGTGATTGTGAAACAAATTAATTGGCATATTGTCACACATTTTTAGTGTCGATTTGTGTATTGATACTAAAACTGGTTTCTGATTAAGAACTTTATCTCTTAATTAGAGAAAAGCTTTAGCTTCGATTTGTTTACAAAAAAAAAAAGAATTTCGAATTACATTAATTCTTACACTGTTTAACACACCCCAGAGGCAATTTATATAAATACATATAAGTGCACACGATTCGTGTGATTATATGGCAATGGAATGTTTCATCGTTTTAGCTGCTGGGCATTAGTAATGAGCAGAGGCTCGGCCAAGCAGCAGCTCCCCATTCCCCAACAACAACCACCTTATTTTCCCATCAAGCATGATTTTTCCTCAGAACCGGCTTTACTTTGTTTTCTATTATATATTATTTTTAATGAGGTGCCGTCTATTTAAATTACTCATCTCTCTGCTGACCATAAATATCGATTAAGGGGCGGAATTTTTTTTAATCAATTGAATGAAAATTACGACGTTGTCTTTATCGCTCGGCTTTAGAATAGTCTCGCGGTCGCTATTCCCAACCCCCGGGGGTTAGCTAATGAGCCCTATTAACGCCCACAGAGTGCAAACGAGTAGAAGAAGTCGTAGGTCGATTGCCTTAGCTGGCTTCCTTTTGTTCTAATCTAATTAGTTATGCCACCAGCTAAATTACAAAATTTCAATATCTATTTTCTTATTCGTGTTTTAATTAGATTTAAAGAAAGCATTTTGTTGGCGCGCACACGACAATTTCAAATTCATATTTTCGTGTCACGTGCAGGGCAACAGTCATGTAGCACACCTCTAGCTAGATGGCGCCACCTTAACTGAGAATTTAACCAACACTAAACACATAAGCCGCATACCTGTTATCCCGCTCACACCCATGCCATCAAGTCAGCTGCGCCGTCGCTCAGCCATTTTTTGACGTTGACTCACACTCAGCTGTGTGCAGCAGTAGTAGAAAGACGGAAAAAAAATGAAAAAGAAGATTTCGATTTCACTTTGTGTTTAACTTCGTTTAAATAAAAGTTGAAATAATAGAAATAAAAGTGATACTTAATCAATTTGGTTGTAGGCCAAGTGTCTGGTGATCGCGAAACTTCGACAAAAGCGTCGAGACGCGCATGGTGCGGGGAAGAGACGCTGCAATGCGCTGGCCGCTTCACACAACGGAGGAATTTAATTAGTTTTTTTCGCCGATTGCCGACGCCGACGTCATCATCATCAATATAAATATATATACTTACTCACACACACACACCCACACAAACACAATCGCAAATACGCAACATTGAGATTGTTGTAAAATTATGAAAGCAATTTATCAACTGGAACTGGAAATTGAAAAAGCAACAACACAACAGCAATAAAAAGCAATAGCAACAACAACAGCAACCGTAAGGAAGCAAGAACAACAGCAGCAAACACAGTGATCGCTTCTCACGCGACAGAGAGGGAGCGACGGGGAAAGAGAGCGAGAGTGTGAGAAATATTTTCGCTGGATATTTATTATTTTTTGCCTTCTGTATTTGACCTTTGGCAGCAGCATTTTACCCCTGCCTGCCCTCTAGTGTTGTTGTTGTTGTCGACGTCGTTGTTTTGTGTGTGTAAGTACAGACTAATAAATTTATCAACAAAGCAGAAACACAGAAAACAGAAAACAAAATCACAAAAAAAAGAAGTAAAGCGTTTTAATTGCAAGCTCATAAAATACATAAACGAAACGATGAAGAAGCCCAAGGCAACAACAGTAGCAGCGCAGCAGCAGCGCAGCGATAATTTAACAGCCCTTGACTGCTCTGTTAGTTACGCAGTTAACAGCGTCAACATTAATGACTGTTATCTCTTTTAGTATTTTGGAATTATTTAATTAATTAACTAATCAATGACGCTATGTTTGGCTATTGGCCGATAAGATTACGCCCACTCGAAAGTTGAAGCAAGAATTTCAAATATGAATTTTCATTCACTAAAATTACCCAGCCGAACAAAATGTGTTCCCTATAGATATACTAAGATATATATCGTATATATACATATACATATATATATATATCTATATATATTTCTATATTCGTTTGACAAGTACAAAAATAAATAAAACACGAGCCAACTGAATGGCCCTAGGAAGATCAAATGAGACAAAAGCAAACCAAAAAACAAAATTTATAATTTTTCTCGCTTAAAACTCTGTTAACAGTTTGAGATGCACTGAAGTTAAAAGTATTTATTTCTTGTTATTGTTGGTGTGTCTGGCTCATTGTTTAAACAAAAGATAAGTTACACAGGCGCAGCTGCAAATTTGCAGTCTTGAATTGCAAAGAAAAAACCTCATTAATTTATGCCAAACGTGACTGATTGACTAACTGACTAAATGGTTGACTGAGGCTGAGTCATTCGAATTGTTGTCGTCGTTACATTGAGCTGCAGTTTGAGATGCTTTGCTTTGCTTTTTTGCTTACCGTTTGAGAGGCACTATTGCAGCTAGTTGCTTTTTTGTTTACAGACTCATAAAATGGATCCTCGCCTTGAGCTGGAGCTGCGTCCGATGGACAAGCACACGCAACAGGAGGTGCCGGAACCAGAGCTAGAGACAGAACCAGAGCAGAGGCATTTGTTGACACCGGTGAAGGATGTAGCTCCTCCCCTGCCATCCACTCCCCCGCCTCAAGCAATTGTCAATAGCAATTCATCCAATTCGATTGGCGAATATATACAGCCAACCACACCCACAGCCACAACACCAAGATCGCCTACACCTCAGCTCAATACACAGCCGGGAACATCGAGGCAACTCTTTAAAGAGGCAGCCCTGGCTCATGGTGGACTGGAGTCCACTAGCCTGCTGCAGCACGAGCAGGCAGTGTCAATGCCATCAAAAGTGAGGAGTGCCAGCTCCACATTGGATGCCGCCACCGTATCCCGGAATCCCTCCACCATCGGTGGCAGGCATGAGAAAAAGATCGGACATCGGCGAGTGGTCGAGAACGGCGAAGTCACTTACAAGAAGATTCAATCGAAACAGATAATGGGTTCCATACAATTGGGCATACACAATACGGTGGGCAGTTTGGCTAGCAAACCGAAGAGGGATCTGCTAATGAATGACTTCTGGGAGACGGAGACCATATCGTTTCCCCCGGATGGTTCGTCCATTACGCCAGCCCATCATTATAGTGACTTTCGTTTCAAGGTCTATGCTCCGATAGCATTTCGTTATTTTCGTGATTTGTTTGGCATTCAACCCGATGATTTCCTATTCTCCATGTGCGCCTCTCCACTCCGAGAGCTGTCCAATCCTGGAGCATCGGGCTCCATTTTCTATTTAACCGATGATGATGAGTTCATTATCAAGACGGTGCAGAAGAAGGAATGTGAATTCCTTCAGAAACTTTTGCCTGGCTACTATATGAATCTGTCCCAGAATCCTCGAACTCTATTGCCCAAATTCTTTGGTCTCTATTGCTTCCATTACAACTCGAAGAATGTGCGTCTCGTGGCCATGAATAATTTACTTCCATCGGATATAAAAATGCATTGTAAATACGATTTGAAGGGATCGTCGTTTCGGCGCAAAGCTTCCAAGGCGGAGAGACAAAAGGCAAGTCCCACTTTCAAGGATCTGGACTTTGCCGAGCATCATCCCAATGGCATATTCCTGGAGACGGACAAATACAATGCTCTGATGAAGACCATTCAGCGAGATTGCACAGTACTGGAAAGTTTCCAGATTATGGACTATTCCCTGCTGCTGGGCATACACAATCTGGATTTGGCGGCCAAGGAGAAGCGCGAGGAACGCATACGCAATGCCCGGGCCAAGCTGGAGAGGAAGGAGAATGTGAATGATGATGATGCACCCGAAGCAGATCAATATCAATTGCATGCAGTGGCCTCCTATGCCTCCATACCGGGGACATCTGGAGCTGGCTTAAATCGCACCAGGAGCATGAATCGTCAGCGTCTGGTGGCCCATTCCACGGCCATGGAATCGATAACAGCCGACATGGATGTCACTCTGGATGAGGATGAGGATGTGCCGGCTGGTGGAATTCCAGCACGTTCCGAAAATGACGAACGACTAATCCTGTACATTGGCATCATTGATATATTGCAATCCTATCGATTGGAAAAGAAACTGGAGCACACATTCAAGAGCATTCTGTATAATGGTGACACCGTCTCCGTATGCCATCCCTCGTTCTATGCCAAGCGTTTCCAAGAGGCCATGGCCAAGCAGGTGTTCAAGAAGACACCAACATTTCCATTGAAACATTCCCCCTCAAAGCGTAAGACCTCCTCCACCATTCAATTGCTGAGGACGCCCCAACCACGCAGTGGAGCAGCTTCACAGAATGCGACTGGTGCTGCTGCTGGTGGTGGTGGTGGCGGCAGACCAGCCGCTGGTCTAACCATGCTCTCGGGCATGTCCACCCCACCGCCGGCCTTCGATGACATCTCCGAGGAGGATATCACAGCGGCATCGACCACAACCCTGCAACAGCAGCAGCAGAATCACAACCAAACGAACAATAATCAGGGCGAGCGGGCCGACCAAGAGGATCAACGACTCCCAGGCGATAGTCGTGAACCGAGCAGCACCTATCACACACAATCGCAGTATTCCTACGACAGTTCCATGCGTACCAGCGACTACAGCGATGATGATGAATCCACGGGCACAGGACTCAGTGGTTCCAATTCAAATTCACCAGCAGCAGCGCAACGTGCCCATCGCCTGACCAAGACCCAAGTGCAGGTCACCTCGGTGGGCTATCTAGATGATCTGCCGCAGGAGTTGCCTGCCAATGGCAAGCCCAACAACACACATGTGACCACCACCAAGACGGCGCACATTCAAGCGGCCAGCTATACATCGACTCTAGTTCTCAACGAGGTGCCCCATTGATGGGGGAAGGGAGGCGAAAAAAAAACGGAGTTGAAAGTTCTATGTATATTTATAACAGATTTGGTGCTCCTCCTCCTGGTCCTCCTGCAACCCAACTCAATCCTGCCACAACCTCTCGACGTGTGTGTGTGTGTGGGAAAAAATTGTGTGTGGACGCTCGCTCGTTTATCTTGATTAAACACACAGAGAGAAACACACAAAAAAAAAAAAAGAACGAATATGTATTCGATATTAAAATTTATGTGGCGCCCTTTGTTAATTGACTACTTCATAACCCCGCAACGAGAAAAGAAAAATGTATATTTTTTTGCCTACACACACACACACACACACACACACACACATCCGTGCATATTTTTTTTTTTATTTACTATATAACAATTTTGAAATTTCTTCCTTTTTTGGTTTGTTTCTTTGTGTTTGTATTTGTGTATATTGCTTGTGGCCTTCAATTGGAATTGGAATTGGAATTCTTTGTGTTCCGCTCTTTTAAATTTATATCTTATATATTTTTCGTTCTTAAGGAATTTATCAAATAAATTCAACCTTTGTCCAATGCCCCAAAAACTTAAATTCAAAAAGAGAGCCCTCCCACAAAATGAGCGGGGGCAACAAATTGTTAATACTTATATATATTATTGTCCTCTATATATGTGTGTATACTTAAATGTATATCTCTCTGTAGTCAATCAGTCTCTGTGTATGTGAATTATGAAAAGTGCGTTTATCTATTGTATTCTAAGAAGATGCTCATGTAAATAATTATAATTTAACACAAAATAAACTTATTTTACAAAAAAAAATTAAAGGAAATTATATTTTGATTGTGATTGGAAATAACAGAAATTTACTGAATCACAAATCACTAATGTTTATACTATATACAAGTTAGAAGAACATTTATTGATCTAGTTTATAGAAAATATATTTAATAATAATTTGTTACAGGGGGCTCTAGGTCAATTTATTGGGAGCAAACAAAAATAAATTGACCTAGAGCCCGCTTTAAGAAATTGTTATTAAAATCAAAAAGGTCACTAAAATTGTCAAATAGAAAATATATTTATTTCAATCGATGTATTAGGAACTGAAATTGTATAATAATATCAGATTATCAATGTTTAACATTATATATTTCTATTATTCAATCTATATAAAAAAGGGTGTGAGATAAAATTGAAGTTGAACCAGGACCTTAATATATATTAGAACTTTTTAATGATAATTTTAATAATGTGACTTAAAGCAAAGGGTTCTAGCGAATGCTTCAGAATGTATTCGACAGAAACCTTTGCTTTAAGTCATAATATTAAAATTTAATGTAATCAATATATGTATATTATAAAGAAAAATTTGAATTAGAATCAATTAGATACAAGAATGATTCTTATATCTGGAAATTTTTAACTTCTTGGAGTTTTTTTTTCTTTAACAAAAAATAGAATAGTATTTCATTTATATTAGCAATAGTTTTTATATTTTTTTTTTATTATTTTACTAAATTAGCAATAGTTTTTATATTTTTTTATTATATTACTAAATTAGCAATAGTTTTTGTAAAAGAAATTTTCTATTGCTTGGTTGTTATTTCGATAACAATCAATGTTCAAAATTTCTAAGCAGAAAGATTAGATTTTTCGATGGTTTTAATCAGGGCAATTATATCACTAGTACAAAAAAAAACGAATACATGCTTATTTAGTTAAACTGTGAAGTCATTTTGTATGACGAAATATTATGATTATATTTTAGGAATATAACCCACCGATTTATCATAAGTTGTGAGTGTTTTCTGCAGTTTTTATCATTCCCACAGTTTCCATTATAGATTTAGTTATGAAGGAACTCCAACTGCTACTTTTTCTTAGCATACTTTAAGGGGCTACGAATTCGTCATCAAGAGGATATCAATTAGAAACTTCCCAAGATTTCAAATCTACTTTAAGAAAAATGCATTTTATATAGTTGGCGGTAATCTTTTCGGACCACATTTTAACCAAATCTAAACCAACTTTATTGGCCTCGAAAAGCAGGGGCCTAGGCTACGTGCCTCTGCATGACCATAAATCACTTAATGATTTTCAATATTGGTATTAAGTACCAGCCGATCATTTTTATCATCGGCTTGCAGCAGCATTCGCCGTACATTATGCCCCCTCCCCTCCCCCACCTCTCCATCCCCTCGTACCCCAACCGTATATCGGTTGTGTTAAGCCTATGGGCAATTGAGCAATATTTATTGCGCAAGTCGACGAAAAATGCGCGCGGGGAAAAGCTCTTCATTAATTAGCCAATGTGGCCAGACCAGACCAGAGACCAAACCAGACATTACTTTTAATTTTATATATATTTATATCGTTTATATATTTAAATATTGTATAAGGCAAACGGTTAAAACTGGATAATCAGGCAATTGAAACAAATTGCTTAAACAATTTAATGAATTTCATGCGACAAATAACTGCAAATCATTTCTAAGAGATACCAAAATCGGTTTCAACTGGTTAGCCATCGAAATGATCATTATACAGAACACGTTTTATATACTATATAGGAACGATGAGTCTAAAAATAGTTTAAGTAGAAATACTGCTTTTCAAAAATATTCTCTCTGACAAGATGAGACCCAAATTTATATTAGATTAGAGTCCTTATAGTTCAACTATGTTTGAATCTAAATTATTTGTACATATTACTTACATATCCATGGAGGCATGAACAAGTGTGAAATTTCATTGAAATCGATTGGCTCTGCCATATTCAGTTATTATTTAAACAAAAACCAAAAAGAACCAGTTTGTTTGTCATTTTATTAATGTTTACTTGAACAATTTGTGCCCTTTATTCAGGCATGCAACAGAAATAAATATTTAGTTTGCTTTTTTTTTTTTGGGAAAAGCCCTTTTCCCAACCTTTTTGCCCGTCTCTTTTTTTTTGATTTGGTTTTGTTTCACTCGTAATTATGCTAAAAACAAACATTTATAAATATGTGTATGCTGCGAAAACCACAAAAATGAAACAAAATAAAATCATTTACGTTGTCAACCGGGAATACAAATGCTAAAGCTTAAGCATGACGACATTTAAATACCCTTTAATGAGTAAATTAAATATTGGAGAAAAGATTTGGTAGTCTAAATCATTTAGAAATTTTTCTTTTTGGAATATTGAACTCATTTAAGCAAAAAAATCTTAGATAAGGAACTTTTGCTATTAATTTAAATACAAAAATCTTAGACCAAGAACTTTTGGTCTTAATTTGAACACAAAAATCGGACAATAAGAACTTTTGCTCCTAATTTAAAATTCTTTTGACTTAAATTGGGAATATTGAACTCATTTAAGTGCAAAAATCTTAGAGTAAGAACTTTTGCTCTTAATTTAAATAGAAAAATCTTATATTAAGAACTTTTGCTCTTAATTTAAACACAAAAATCTTACAATAAGAACTTTTGCTCTAAATTTAAATACAAAAATCTTAGACCAAGAACTTTTGCTCTTAATTTGAACACAAAAATCTGACAATAAGAACTTTTGCTTTTAATTTAAATACAAAAATCTTTTCTTTTGACTTAAATTGGGAATATAGAACTCATTTAAGTGCAAAAATCTTAGAGTAAAAACGTTTGCTCTTATATTAAGTACAAAAATCTTACAGTAAGAACTTTTGCTCTTAATTTAAATACAAAAATCTTAGATTAAAAACTTTTGCTCGAAATTTACAGCGATTTCACAAGCCCAAAAGTAGGCAACACAAAATTAGTTTGCCTTAAACAAATTTCTTTGCATGAAATGATGCCTGAAAAAGTCTTGATAATGTTCAAGACTATATATAGTCATTATATCATAGTATACCCTTCATCTCTGTCCGTTTACAGGGTATTAAAAATTGTTGTGGCATAATTACTTTATTCCATTTGCATAATATAGAGAGCAAACACACAAACAAAATGATGTTTTGTTGGCTCCCCTCTGCCCCCCTCCCCCCACCCATTTTGAAAAGCATTTACATTTTGGTTGGGACCAGGTGTTGGTTGGTTGGTTGGCTGGACAAGCAGCTCAAAGATGATGGGGATGGGGCTTGAAAATCTGCATAAATGCCTACAATTTTGGGGACAGAACATCAATTATTTTGAAATTATTACACAAATTATATCTATCTACATACACCCAGAAAATACAAGAGACTTTGCAGTCTAATTATGTCTGCCATATGTCAAATGTCATTTTGATAGCAAGAACTTTGCATTAGTCTCCAACTTTCATTTCAGTCTGGGTGAGAGTGGGTGGGTGGGGGGTTTGGTCTTGTCTTCTCTCAATTTTAAAGTGACATTTTCGGGCAACATTTTATTGATTCAAACAATGATTTGTGTGTGTGTCTGTTTTGCCGGACGGAAATTTAATTTTCCTTTTTTTTATTTTGTATTTTAACGGATATTAAGGCAATGCGTGTGTGTGTGTGAAAAAAAAACAAACTTATTCTCTTCCCTGTGTGTCCTGTAAACTTGTTGTTGACACACACACACACAAGTCATCCCAATGCTCATGGTCAATGGCCCCAGGGGGTGGCTAGGGAAGGGGTGGGGTTGGTTTGGGTCGTATCGAAAATAAATTAAGTCAGTCAGGCGTCGGCGGCAATTGCATTAAATAAAATGAATTTAAACCTATTAAATAAATGAGGCCAATTTATAAAATGATAGACAGATTTCGCATAGAGAGAGAGAGCATTAACTTCCAATTGATTCTCACTGTCTCCTTTTTTTTGTCCTTTTTTGCAGTTCAACAATATGTCGTCCTTTCAGCGTAGTTACAGCAAAGTCTGGTGGGGTTCGGAGGATCAACAGCAACTGCCAATGAGTGGGGCCAGTTTCACCAGCGGCGGTTTCTATTCTCATTACAATTACAACTACCAACAGCAGCTAAAGGAGCAGCAGCAGCAACAGCAACGTCCTCAGATAACACACACGACCATGGGCAATTTGTCGTGCATTCAGGAGGTGGACGATGAGCAGAATAGCTCCAAGCTATCCTGGCACAAGCACGACAGTCCCGGCAGTCTGCGCAGTCAGGTAAAGTAACCTGGATTTGCTTTTGGTTTGGCTTGCATGTATTTATTTCCACCTTTTTTTTCGTTTCTTTGCAGGATTCGGGTTTCTCCGACAACGAAGAGTCGCAGAAACAACAACAACAGATTGCCAGTTCTCCCACAGTCACGCCCAAAGCCTCACCGAATTCAGGGCGTTCGCTGACCGCCGACACACCACCCACAGTGGTCCGGCGAGTGGGCAACTCATCGTTCTACTCGCCTCTGGTCAGTGTGACGCGACGCATTTCATTTAGCAGCAGTGGACAGAAGGCTGAGCCTCAGGAGCCCGACATGAGCGTCGATGTAGCCGACTTGGAGGCCAGCCGCAGTCGCCTGTTTGAGCAATTAGATAGCCTGAAGTTGCTAGATGATGCCAACGAACCATCGACACCAACGCCACCACGTCCAGCCATACGACGCCGTCGGCGTTCGTCGCGTAAAAAGAAAATTACAGAGGCGGAAGGGGACGCGGAGTTGGAGCTGGAAGAGTCAGTCAGTGAGGATGAGGCAGGGCGAAGAGTAGTTCCTGTCTATAATAATGAAACGGTTTATTTGGGTGAGGCACCGCCGCCTTATAACAATGAAACAGTTACCTTTGGAGCAGCCACGTCCCAGGAAGATCTTGATGCTACTCTGACACCCATACGTGGACGTTTCACGGCCAGCACTAGTACTCCAAAGGCGGCCAGGACGAAGAAGGCCAAGAGGAAACCTGTGCTACAGCAGCCGCAACCTGTGCAGACTTGGCTAGCGGAGCAACGTTGGGAAGTGGATCAGGAGGTGATGTGCATGTTGCAGCACAAATCCATAGCCCAGGAGGCGTACAAGAACTTCACCATAACCACCAGTGCCGTCTCCAAGTTAATACGCCAGCTGCAGCAGCAGGCTCTGGCCCTGCAGGGCGACTTCGAGCGCAGTGAGAGGATGTTGAGCGGCACCAGTTGCACTCTGCCCGAAGCTTTGGGCGGTGCCACACAGTTGCTCATCCATTTGGATGAGTTCACGCGAGTGCTAGAGCGTCGGGCCATCTTCTTCAATGATGCCAGAGTCGAGAGGCGTCGCTATGAACAGCATCTGGAACAGATACGCACTGTGAGCAAGGACACACGCTATTCCCTGGAGCGACAGCACTATATCAATCTCGAATCCTTGCTGGATGATGTCCAGCTATTGAAACGACACACTCTGATTTCGTTGCGTCTGATCTTTGAGCGCCTGGTGCGCATACTCGTGGTGGCCATCGAACAGAGTCGCTGTGATCTTTTGCTGCGTGCGAATATCAATATGGTGGCCACTCTCATGAATATCGATTACGAGGGATTCGCCTCCCTCTCGGATGCCTTTGTCCAGAACGAGGCGGTGCGCTCGCTCCTGGTGATTGTCCTCGATCACAAGCTCAGTTCGGTGAGAGCCTTAGCGCTGCGTGCCCTGGCCACTTTGTGCTGCGACATGCAGGCCATCAATCAGCTGGGCAGCTGTGGCGGCATTGAAATAGTCCGAGATATCCTACAAGTGAATGGCAAAGATTTGGATGAGGATCAGGCACGCACTCCCATTGAGCGGAGGGAGGGCGTTTCACTGCTAGCCCAAATCACAGCCTCTTGGCATGGACCCGAACATCGTGTCCCGGGTTTGAGAGACTGCTCCGAGTCCTTGGTAGCGGGATTGGCCGCTCTCTTGAAACCCGAATGCTGTGCCCAAACTCTATTGCTCTGTGCGGCGGCTCTCAACAATCTGAGTCGCATGGAGGTCACTTCGCACTACTCCATCATGTCCAATGAAGGTATATTCAAATTGATCAATACCCTGGAGTATCAAATCGACGGCATCAGTGTCTTTCTCTATGTAAGTAGCTATTTAAGCGATTAATTTATCGATAAATCTACTAAATCTTATCTTTAGTTATCGTTGAAGATCTCAAGAACTCTTTGTTTAAAGACTAGGACCTTAGTTAATCACAGTTACATTTAATCGTAGTTACTTAAGCGATTAATTTATCGATAAATCGACTAAATTATATTGTTTTATCTTTAATAATCGGTGAAGATCTCAAGAACTCTTTATTTAAAGACTAGGACCTTAGTTAATCACAGATTTAGTTAATCGTAGTTACTTAAGCGATTAATTTATCGATAAATCTACTAAATCTTATCTTAAGTTATCGTTGAAGATCTCAAGTACTCTTTATTTAAAGACTAGGACCTTTGTTAATCACAGTTACAGTTAATCGTAGTTACTTAAGCGATTAATTTATCGATAAATCGACTAAATTATATCGTCTTATCGTTAAAGATCTCAAGAACGCTCCATTTCATGACTAGGACCTTAGTTAATCACAAAGTTCTCGATATTCACAAATATCGAAATTTTAAGAACTCAAATATTGTTATCGCTTAAGATAAATCGACTAAATTGTATCATCGTATCTATAATTATCGTTAAAGATCTCAAGAACTCTTTATTTAAAGACTAGGACCTTAGTTAATCACAAAGTTCTTTATGTCCATCAAATTTTCTCTTAGAACCCTTTCCGATATTCACAAATATCGAAATTATATGAGCTTCAAATCGTTATCGATTAAGATCCAAAGACGTTTGTTTAGATAAAAGAAAAAGTTAACATGGAAGGGTAAATCATTGCTCAATTGGACGACATTTTCTATCGATTTTCATACAAATCGGAGACTCTAATAAAGTTATCGAACATAACTTAGAAGTTCTTAAAATCTCCTAAGCTGGGCTCCATTTGCTTACAGGACCCGTCCTGACTTTTATACATTTTGCATAAGGAAAAATCGAAAGTTTACTTCGCTTCTGGACCTTTTCTTGTTTTTCCCTTTCTTTCTTTTTGAATTTTTCTGCTCAATTTTATTGAAAGCTTTGCCGCTCGTAAAATTTATTTGTGCATTTGCAAAGCAATTTTTTCACAATCTTGGCCACAATTTTTCATTTACCCACCCACACGAACACACACACACCCATACACACAACCACACACACACCCTGGAAAAGTTGCTTATTTTTTGCTCATCAACATTTTCTTGTTTTTTTTTGCTTTCTCACTAACAGGAGCAAATCGTTGGGATGCTGTACAACATGTCGCTGAACAAGAAGTGCCACAGCCACTTGGCCAATGGCATCATCATAAATTTCATCACGTCCGTTTACCAAACGGAATTCTACAAGACCTACGCCTCACGTGCCGAATGCGATGCCCAGCGTCGGTGTATCAAGACAATTTTGCACACATTGACGCGCCTTGCCCAGGACTCGCCCACAGTTGTGGGTGCCGAACTCCTGGAGCAATGGCGTTTGCCCGATTTGTTGCGTCAATCGTTGGCCTTGCCATGCAGCAAAGTTAACTCTGGTCAGGAGGTGGAAAGGAACAGTTCGGTCCATGGTGGAGACATCTCACAGCTGGCGCGACAATTGCTTAGCGCCCATCAGCAGGAGCAAATGCTGCTGTCTGTCAAACCTGAGGACGAGGCAACCTTTAGCAGTGGCCACCAGACGCCCGAGGCTCAAGCAGGCTCCAGTTTGAGTTGCACAACAAACTCCTCCAGCTTCAAAACGAAGGCAACTAGCACAATGCTCAAATTCAATTTAACACGTCAGGAGAGTTTTGTCTAGTTGGGTTCTATTTTTTCGATTTTTTTCTACTTTTTTCGGGAGCCACCTGATAAGCACGTCCTTTGGACGGCAGCAGGACAACAAACAAGAGCATCAGGATATACTCAGACGTGCGTCGAGTCAAGTGTTTTTACTTGTCGTCCTGGTCCTCGTGCGATGCGTGACCCGTTTTGCTTGTAAATATAAACGAAGTAATTTTTATATTTCCAGTCAAGCAAAAAACATTCTCCCCCCACCCCACACCCCAAAAAGTGCATTGTTTTCTCGTTCTATCTTTTGATTGGTTTGTTTTATTTTGTTCATGCAAATAACTAAATAATTCCCCATTGTAAATATACATACTTACATATCATACGGCTGGCAGTAAACAAAAAACCAAATCAAAGACAACACATTATACCAAAACAAAAGTTCTTTCAATTTACAAGTAGTTATTAAATTTGATGTGCCAAATATATATATATATACGTCATCATTTATCGATCGATAAATTGTTTCTTATTATTATTACTCGTAAATATTAAATATTACTACTACTATTTTCAAGCCCATTTTGTATATAAAATTCTCAACTATTTAATATATATAAATATGCAAAAATAAACTTAAGCGCATTATGCGACGTACATGTTAAAATATTAAAAGACATTTTCACAAATGTAAATCTACTTAGAGCGAAAGAGAGAATGTTAACTCATTTTTATAACGTGCATCCATAGGATGAAATGGTTTATTAAAGTCGCCAAAATGTATGTAACAGGCAGAAGGATGCATTTTCCGAGAGAAATTGATATAGTCCGTTCTTACGTCCAACCATCCGTCCGTTCGTCTGTCTGTCCTTCCGTCTGTACGTCCATCCATTCGTCCGTCCGTTCGTTCGTCTGTCTGTCCTTCCGTCTGTACGTCCATCCATTCGTCCGTCCGTTCATTCGTCTGTCTGTCCGTCTGTATAAGTGCCTACATCTCAGGAACTACAAAAGCTAGAGCAACCAAATTTAAAATAGAGTCACGTGCAGCATATACGCTGGTCAAGTTTGTTTCAATTTTTTGCCACGCCTCTTTTCACTCCCAGAATTTGATAAAAAGAGAATATCTCCCGCAATATTTTTCGTATCACATTTGCATCTAATTTGGTACTTTAATACATGTTATAAACATCTATTATTCCACTAAATTTTTTGAAAATCGGAATAAAAATGTGCGAAAGCGTCGCAAGGGCGGGTTTGGCCGGTGGGGGCGCCAAAGTGCTCATAAGAGTGAGCGAGGTTTAATATGAATTATCTTTTATGTATAATTTCGACGCGATTTTTTCACTTGATGAATGGTGTAACAAAGTCGGCTCGCCGACTTACTTACTTTATTTCACTTATATTTAAGTATTACAACATTTGAAATAAAATTGTAAATATGAAAATTAAAAATTGTCTACTCAAAATGCAAGGCGTTGGTATAAACCAACGAAAAATAATGTAAATAATATTCTATTGTAATGAATTCAAAATATTTTCAGAATTTGCGAGGGGTTTAATCCGCTGAATAGAGTTCAAGATTCGTGGAATAATATTGAAGCTGCTTTTGGGTAACACTTTAAGTGCTCGGGCAGTTTTCATCAATTACTCTGTCTTAGCGCTTCATGCATCATCTATATTTAAAAAAGAAACCTTAGATTCGGGATTTCTACTTACAAATGTCAAAACAAAAATTGTTTCCAAAATTATGGCAAGTCGAAAAGAAGTTTGATTTTTAAACAATTTTTTTTTTTACTTTAAAAATACTAATTATCAAACTTTTGACTTTTTTGGGGCTTATGCCAAAGGGGAATGAATGTACACTAGGCGGCACAAATAGTTTGACGAAGAAAAAGTTGCGTATTTTGTTATTTAACTTTTAAATTCCTTTATTGTACAAGAATATTTAGAGCAAATTTCAAGTCAATCGATTGATTGGAACTTGAGATTTCATGATTAAAGAGAAACTATAGTTGAGAAAACTAAAAACTTCTTAAGTTGAAGTCCTTTTTGCCTAGTTTATTCCAGAACTAGAACACATGCTCCTTATCTGGCGTTCGAAGGGGTTTTTCAGCAGAGAAAAATGACTCTAAAACGTCTGTAAGACAACCGAATTTAGTGGAAGACGAATCAATTGGAGTAAGCCAAATAAAAGATTGCCGAATCAGGAAACAAAATAATAAAGACTTTTTATTAAGCGATAAATAAAATTAAATAAAGTAACAGAAACCCTTTGAATTAGACTATTTTGGTGAAAATGAATTTCCGCAATGGAAATATTTTGCTTGGTTCATATCGTTTTAATGCCATTAGCAAAGCAATGCCATTACTTTCTTTCGTGTTGGACTGCATTAAGGATAGTGATCAACATCTCGACATGCAAATCCCTTCACACTCACTTTCACACACACTTTCGCATACATTATCGGACATGGAAAATCGGTTGAGCTTAGTTGAGGCTAAGTGAGTGACAGTTCGAGAACTCTTTAAACAGATATCTATATATGTATGTATGTATCTGCACAATGTATCTCTTTGCGTCCAAACGGCGAGAACTATTCAAACTGCCAAAGCATGTGGAATCCATGTGTATCCGCCTCTCACACATTCCTCACAAACGCAACTGCAGTAGAGAGGAGAGAAGTGCGGGCGAGGGAATGGGGGTAAGGAACCGCTGCTGTCCTGTCTATATATCCCAAGCAGAAATAAACAAGTTCCTTAGTTTTCTTCTTTTTTTTAATGTTGGCATATTTGGCATGACTGAGTCGAGAACGGTCGAAGAAGGTCCACAGGAATGAGTGGGGAAGAATGCGTCAAAGTGGGGAATGGGGGAGAGAATCTTTTGCAAATATGCCATAAAAATCCTAAGGCTCTATTTATGGATGCATGTGGATGGGTTGCGGCAAAAGCTGAAGCAGAAGTGTTACGGCATTTGGTTTTCATCCCCCTCCCACCCCCTCACTGGTCGTATCTGTGTGGTTATTAAGTGTGAATATTAACCTGCATCGGAAACATCAATTTCCTGATGTCCTGATTCTCTCATAATTGTTTTAACTATTTTTACTAAATGTTTATAAATATTATCTTTAAAATACACATCGCTAACACAATAGAAAAATTAAAAAATAAACTTTAAAACATAAACGTCGATAAAAATGTATTTACCATAAATACCTTTCCCCAATTTTTTCCGTATTTACATGTTTTTGATATTTTCACATAGCAAAAGTTCAAAAGTACTTTCAAGTTTTTATACCATACCATCCATAAGATGAAATGGTATATATAAGGAAGCATTTCCGACCCTACAAAGTCGATATATTCTTGCTTAGCATGACAAGAGAAATTGATAAAGCCATGTTCGTTCGTCCGATATCCTGTCTGTCCGTCTGTAACAGTGCATACATCTCAGTAACTGTAAAAGCTAGAGCAACCAAATTTAAAAAGTAGATTCGTGCAGTGTATGCGCTTGTCAAGTTTATCTATTTTTTTGGCCACGCCCCCTTTCGCCTCCAAAATTCGATAAAAGGTGTTCTTTTGCTCAATTTTTATCGTTTCGCAATTTAATTTGAGGCATTGATACACGTCCACCAAATTTCATAAAAAGCGCAATAAAAATAACCGAGTTATATGTACGTACTCAAAGCGATGCAAGTGCTCGTGTGGACATAAGAGTGAGCGAGATAGCATGTGCTAGAAATCACGGCATACGAAAGAAATTTAATATAAGAATTAGGTTTTCGAAGTAGTTTTTTTCACCTGATATTCAAGTCCTCCCGGCGACTTACTCAATTTATTTGATATAGAAATACGCTTTAAAAATAGAGCTCTACAGATTAAGTACCACTATTTAAATAGTTTTAGTTTCAAGGGTTAAAAAACTAAATCTTAAATGGATTTGGCTTAAAGCTAAGTTCCTTGTGTATTAAATGGTCGATTGCTGTTTTGGTTTATATAATCGTCAAAGTATCGAATTGTGTTTATATATGTATTGTGCATAGTTTGTTTGCGTTCTTGCGCAAGTGTCACGTTTACATCTCTAGCCTTTTGGGAGCTAGCGACCCATTGACCTCGGCTTTAAGTACTTGCTCGTTTATCGTACATGCATACATATATGTATCTATAGGTGAATAGCAACACCAACAAAACCAACATAGCCAACACACAAACACAACAGTTGAAGCGTTGCTTTCATGATTTTTATGGCATTTGTTGCTGCTGCTGCCGCTGCCGCTGCTGTTGCTGGTTTCTGCTATTGCTGGTGGTGGCTGCAGGGCAGGAAATGCCTTTAGTGATTTCCGCATGTGGCCACCCTAGACCCGTCCCATCCCTAGACCCATCCCTATGCCCTGGCCAGCCCTATCCTGTTTACACAGCGAGAGCATATTGCGGTTGACACATTTTGTGCGTTTATGTTTTTGAATTGTGCTCTCGTTTTTTTTTTTTCTCTCTCTTGACTTTTGGCTTTGCTTTTTCCTGCTTGCCACACTTTAAAGTGGCCAGACGTTGTGAGTGTGTCTAGTGGTAGAAACCATGTTTAAATTGCATATTTAAGTGAGATATAATTAAAGCTAACAGCACGTGCAACACACTGAGACTCTGAGAGAGAGAGAGAGAGAGAGATAGAGTTCAGCCGATAACGTGGCAAACAGTTAGCCAACTTTTTGGACTATCAACAGCTAAAAGCGTTAAAAGTTACAAGTTTAACCAAACTAAAGTTGCACCTCCAACTCGGTGAACGTTAGTGGAACAACTGCAACAATGACAAGCAACACCGACAACAACAAAGCAAACAAGAAAAACAACAAAGACTCACTCACTCTCTGCCACAATGCATTGTATGCACTTACATATAGATGGAATATACCCATTTTCTATACTCTAACCAGCGTGTTTTTTTATCGAGAGTATTATTAAATGTTGCATTAAATATTTCACTTTTTCAAAGAACCTTTATTTTTAACTTCAAACTCTTTTTATAACAAATTTTTGAAAAATAAAATCTATTATCCTTCAACAATTAATAATGAAAAAAATATTTTCTCTTCTTTTCTAGCTGGACAATTGAATATAAATTGCTATCTAATAATCAAACCTATTTCTAATACATTTTTTTTAAATATAAAATCTTTTGTCCTTTAAATGATAAAACTATTTTCTGTTCTTTTCTAGCTGAAAGTGGAATATAAATTGCTATCTAATAGTACCTTCAAACCCATTTCTAACACATTTTTCAAATATAAAATCTATTGTCCTTTAACTATTGATAATGATAAAACTATTTTCTGTTCTTTTCTAGATGGGAAATCGAATATAAATTGCTATTTGAAAGTATCTACAAAGTAAGCAACAAATATTATTTCTCATAATCAACATGAAGTGTTCAAGAAAAGGTAAATTAAATAAATAAATTAAATAAATAAAGTATTAATTATATGAAAGATAGAGTATTATCGGGTGCATTATGTTCCGCACTTTGGCTGCAATATCTAGTTTCGGATAAGATTAGAAATGATCTTCACAAAACGATAAAGCTTGGCATTTTTTAAGCTTTTTAAAAACCATTTTGAGAAATAAATAATGTGAAAGAACTTTTAGGATTCCATACGATTGCGAAAAATAAATAATGTAGGAGAACTTTTAGGATTCCATAAATAAATTATTCGATAAATAAACCTTCTAAATTGTATACTAATACAATTTAGCGATAGGTCATGAAATATTCAAAATATTTGGTCATATTGTCATTTATGAAGTTTTTTTCAACGAGCAAAAAAAGTTCTTTGCCGTTTCTGTTTTATTTTCATATTGTCTAAATATGGGCAAACCCCAATTTCATTTTATTTTAAACACTTTGGAAGACTGTGATTTTTAGCTGTAAAAACTACATCAAAATGTGAACAATAAGATGATTCTTACGATATATAGCTGATATAGAAAAGGTGTTCTATATGCATATATAAAATGTAACAAATCTTGGGTTTTAAAATAGGTCTTTTAAATTCAGGGGCACCACAAAAAGTTTGTCTATTTCAAGAACCAGATCAGCAGACTTTTCTAAAAACTCCAAAACTACAAAAAACCATATTTTTAAAGCTAAAACTAGTTGAGAATTATAGCTAAACGAAATGGAAAAAAGGTTAAGAAAAGTTTAGTTCAATAAATAAAATATTAACAAACGTTTTCTAAGTTTTCTGATCAAAATCTTAATAAAAAGTTAAAGTTTCTCGACTATTGTCAGGTCGTAGTTTAATTTTTTGAAATTTGGAAAATGTTTTCCATCCTCTCTTTCTTTGATTTTTGAACTGTAGAAAATGTTTTCCATTCTCTATCCTCTCTCTCACCATCATTCAGCTAAAATAAGTTTTTTTTCATAACCATTAGGCTAGCTAATGTACCCGAAACCGTTTGCTTTATCTTCCATTCTCTCCATAATAAGTAAGTACAGAGGAGAATGGGTAACTTTTTACAGGCACTCCACTTACGAGATGCAGTAACTACTAGGCACTTTTCGCTTGCACAAGAGGTGGAGAAGGGGGGGGGAAGAAACTCCTTCATACCATCAGCAGGATCAAAACTGCACTTAAATGCGGCGGCTCCTGCTGTCGGCACTTATCCAGTTTGTTTCTGTTTCTGGCTGAGCTTGGAAGCTACCAGCTTATCAGGGCCAATGGCAACGGGTTTTATTTTATACACTCGGGGGTAGACCTCGAGCAGTGCAATTAGGATAAAGACAGAAGGAGTGTGTGTGTGTGTGTGTGTGTGGCATCGGGAAGATGTAAGCTCCATTTGATGCGGCCATAAACGAGTTGTCATTAATAATGCCGCACACCCATCGACCATTTTCGCAAAATAAACCAAAGTATTATTAACGGCCAAGGAATGCTGATGTTGTGTGCCCACTGGCTAGGCTGGATTATACATACATATATACATACATATAAAGTATACGCAGTGTGTGTCCCCAGAGAGTGTGCAAAAATCTTTTGGCATTATTATGCGATTATTAGCCAATATTTTATTTGAACTCGGTTTTTTGTTTTTCGTTTTTGTGAGTCATAAATTTTTATTTGTTGCAGCAAAGGGTTGTAAAGCGTCGACATAATGCTTGCTTTTAGGTTGTGTTTCTTCTCTCCTCTCGATGTGTGTTTTATTTGCCTCAGACGTGCGCAATATGCGTCAAAAAAAAGAAGAATTTATGGGCGCAAATTGATTGCAAGTGCATAAAGCGAACAGGGTGAGAGAATACTCTCTCTTTTTATTTTTGCCTTTTAAAGTTTTTTAAAGTAAACAACAATCAACAGTCTTTGTCTTTGTCTTTGCCTCTGCCCAGCCTATTTCTGAAGACTCTTACTCTTAACTTGGCCACAAAACAATCAAAATTGTTGACCGCAATTCGCAGCAATTGGTTTTTGTCCATTCGTTTTGTCAGTTATGCGGTTAAAGTCTCTGGCAATTGTTGTCCAGGATGTTGCCACACTTTGCTGTTTGCCAGTGCTCTGCTTTTTTTCCTTTTCTTTTCTTTTTTTGCCTGAGATACATATAAAACACTGACAGAAACCAGGCAGAACATCTTCATTCTTTTGTTTGCCTATTTGTTGTTCTGCTGTTGTTGTTGTTTATTGTTGCCTGTGTGAAATTGCATATTGAAAATTGTACAAACAACTTGCAAAATGCAGTCAATTTTTAGGTTATCTCTCTCTCTCTTTTTCTTTGCTGTTGTTGTTGTTGTTACTTGTCATTGGTAAATGTCTATGTTGTGGCTGATGTTGCTATTGTTTCTGCCACAGATGGCTATAGATGTGTTTGCTGCCACTGTCAGAACGTTCATGGCACTCATTCTGCCTGCTGCCTTCTCTCCAAATGCCTGAAATTGACACTTTGAGCGATGAGCTTTGGTTAATGTGGTGATCCAGAGCATAGCAAAAGTCCATTTCAAGCAAAATTCGTAATTATTATATACATACTTTCATTAAAAAGTCTCCAATTGCTCAAGGATAGCAAAAATTGCGGTTAAATGATAAAATACGTTGATTAAAATTATGAAATAGATTATAGATTTGGTGTTTTAGCAAGAACCTAGATGAATGAGTGAACTTTAAACTCATTTTGGTCCCTTAGGAAACTTAATTTCAGAACTGTGGCAACTCTGGCATATGAAATAGATTATAGATTTGGTGTTTCAGCAAGGTCGTAGATAAATGAGTCATACCAAGTGAACTTTAAAGTTCATTTTGCTTTTAGGAAACCTCATTTCAGAACTGTGGCAACTCTGGCATATGAAATAGATTATGGATTTGGTGTTTCAGCAAGGTCGTAGATAAATGAGTCATACCAAATGAACTTCAAACTTCATTTTGCTCTCTTAGGGACTGTGGCAACTCTGGTTTCTTGACTTTTACGTCGCAAATAAATTTTAAATCGCGATGTAACTTTTTCAAAAATTTTAGATTCGAACACTTGGCTATTCTATTCTTTGGGACTGTGGCAACTCTGGTTTCTTGACTTTTACTTCATAAATAAATTTTAAATCGCGATGTAACTTTTTCAAAAATTTTTAGATTCGAACACTTAGCTATTCTAATTGAAATGAACACTAAATTACCTCGAAATCTTTGATCATATGAAAAAAGAATCTGAGTTTATATAATATTGAAAATCAAATTTAAACAACACACAAAATTTTATTTAATTTGTCGACTTCTTTGATATTATTTTGTCATTCGATGAAGTTTTTTTCTCTGAAAACTTTAAATTTAAATCTACGAATTTTAGGATCAATCTCCATAAGAAACTAAAAGTGTAGTGTGGCAACCATGAAAACATTAAAACTACATTTTACATAAATTTTCCATAAGGAAATAAATGTAATGTGGCTACCCTACGACATTTTACACCTACGAACATCAGGATTAATCTCTATAAGGAAATAAATGTAAAGTGGCAACCCTGAATACAGCGACAAGATTGTGCACGTTGCTTGGAGCTCGTTGTGAGCTGCCGAATTAGAGAGTTAAAGAGATTTTAAGCTGCCAGTAGCAGAATTTAGGTGTCAAATCTAAATCTATGCTTATAACTTTAATCTCACCTAATATCTTAACCTTTATGTCAACTTATGCCAATAAAACTACACACAAAGCAACATAAATATGCTCTAAGATAAGCCTCTTACTGCTCTCAAGTGAAAAAAAGCTATCAAAATATTCAATAAATAGTTGTAAAACTTTAAATTTCTAGTCACAACAGCCTAAAAAATCTCAGAATAATATAAGATTTTAGGCCACAATAAAAGAGTAAAACACACGACCATTTCTTAGGACTTTAACAAACAGAAAACCAATTTAATGAATGTTAACTTAAGGAAAGCTAAAAGAAGGTTATCCAAAAAAATTAATTACCCACTTAAAAACAAGAAAAAATGTAGAATCATATCTACAAATTAGATAAGTTAGGCTTCGCCATTCATTTATGTTCGAGGGCTTTATTTGTTTGTGGCTTTTCCTAATGTGAGCGTTAGGATTGAGTTTAGATACTGCAATTGCATTTGCTAGAGTCATTTTTATGGTTGTGCCTTTTTGTTATCGCCTGTTTTGTGGTTTAAACTCTCGTTAAATCATCAACAAAAAATTTAAACATAGGAATATACTTCAAATGAAATGTGACTTACAGTTACAGGTCAAATTTATATACTAAGAATCCTCTTTCTACTTCTTTCAATATATTAGAATATTGTAATAAATCAAATTCTTAGAATGCTTAAAGATCAAGTGAAATTTTGCTTTAATTCATTCACTTAAATATATGCTTTAATAACAAATAAATATATGTAAGAATATTATAAAAATTTGCCGCTTTCCTGGTAAAATTTGCATTATATTTCTGTATTATTTCTGAGAATTTCGCTAGCCTAATAATCCTTGAGCATTCTGTTGAATTTATTAAAATGTGTTTTTATATTTTTTCTCCCCCTTTAAAATGGAAATTTAATCCAAAATGCAACTAATGATATTTGAGCTTTGGCAAGGAATTTCTCTCCATTTGCATTCCCACACACATTAAATTGTATTTTATCTCAATTAGCGCAAATATTTTGTGGCTGTCAAAAAGGGCAGAAGTCGTTAGCCCATCCAGAGAGCGAAAACGAGAGAGCCAGGAAGCCACGTAAATGCATTTTCCTCTATCCTCCCACTCTTTACTCTTCTTCTCTCCTCTCCTCTACTCTACACTTGTGTGATTTTCGTTCAGTTTGTATTTGCTTAGTAAATGCTTTTTCTTTTCGTTTACCAAAATGCTTTTTATGCAATTCGTTTAGCCATGTTGTTGATTTTGTTTTTTTATACCCTTGCAAAAAGGGTATATTCATTTTGGTCAGAAGTGTGCAACGCATAGAAGGAGGTATCTTCATATAAAGGATATATATTCTTGATCTGCATGACAAGACGAGCAAATCCGTTCGTCCTAGTTAAACTAGTTCATAATTTTTAACTATAAACTACATACATACATAGTTCAAATATTAAAAATTAAACCACTTCAAAATAAATAGTAAACTAGTTAAAACAAGACGAGTAAATCCGTTCGTCCTAGTTAAACTAGTTCATAATTTTTGAACTATAAACTACATAGTTCAAATTTAAAAAAATAAACTAGTTCATAATTTAAAAAATAAACTGGTTCATAATTTAAATAGTAAACTAGTTCATAATTTAAAAAATAAACTAGTCCATAATTTAAAAAATACTCTTGTTCAAATTTAAAAAAATAAGATAGTGCAAATTTTAAAAAATAAACCAGTTCATAATTAAAAAAAGAAAAACTGGTTCATAATTTAAATAGTAAGCTAGTTAAAATTTTAAAAAATAAACTAGTTTATTTATGCAAGCCTTTTCATTTTGCGATCTCCATTTAGCGATTGAGTAACGCAGGAACTTGGAAGGGTATACAAACTTCGGCATGGCCGACATTAGCCCGGCCTTTTGGTTTTTCTTTTGGTGTTTTTTGTGTCGAATGTAAAATTTCCAACAAATATTTGTCTGAGCTTTTAGCGTGGATTCAAATCGATTTCGTAGAGCATTAAATATGTGCAAAATTAATGACATAATTAGCAGTTCTTCTTGGGGGCCAAAAAAAAATTTCTCATTTGTCAAATGCAAACAAACAACAAATTTTTGATGCTGATGGCAATTTGAGTGAGCAGCAAAAAAAGAGAAAAAAAAAATGAATGCATGTAATGAAAGCCTAACACACATTAGAGGCAGCAGCAGCAGCAGCAGAAATCCGCACAGCACGTAGCCCTAACGTCTAAAATCAGGCCGAGAGAGAGAGGCAGAGAGAGTCCGAGTCGGAGTCCGTGTCCGTGTCCGACAGCTGATGCTGATGACGGACGTGACAGCTGCACAATGGACCCCGAAAAACCAAACCCAACCCCCAACTGTGACCCCGACCAACCAAAAAAAAAAGAAAGAAATGAAAAGCCCGATCCCGAACAAAAGTCTGTATGTGTGGGTGTTTATTTTTTAACGTCAAGGGCCTCTAAAAAATCTCACACGGCAAACGGCATCAACTAAAAAGTTACAAAATGAAAGGAATATATGTTAGTTAGTATGTATATAGGAAAAAGCACTTCAAAAGAAAAGGTAAGCAGTGAAAAATATATGTATACTATATTGTGTCTGGTCTAACTTTAGTTGGAAAATTTCTAAATATTTGCCAAAAACGTTATAAATTTGAAGTGTCTTCAAACTTCGGCCAAGTGTGAGAGGTTTTTTCTTCTTTACAAATACAAACAGAAATATATAGAGCTCTAGTCTGCCTCCATTTGATGACCCTCTGTGTTCTGTGTGTTCTCTGTGTGGGCACAGGTGGTCAGTGTGGCAGTGGCAAAGCAAATGATGTCGGCCATTACAATGCACGAGTCAAAAGTTGAATTTTAATCAAAAAAAAAAAACGAAAAAAACGAAAACCGGGGAATGAACGAAAGGAAAGAGAGCAAAATCTAGGGGCACAAAAGCCCTTCTCGGAGAGGCCACATGTTGTCTGATGATGAGTGTGCCAGTATGTCTCTCTGTGTGTGTGTGTGTGTGTGTCTGCGTGTGTGTGTGTTTGTGGGTAAGAGTGGCCAGCATGATTAATGAGACGATCTTGAACAGTTGTTTAACATGAATACACACACGCACACACACATAGACACTCACACGTAGAGACTACACGCACACGCACACAACTGTCGCCTAAAAGTATGCTTTAAAAAGTAAAAGACTATTCCAATTGCCGTCTACTTTTGTTCAATTTAGCATGTTAGGCACTTGAGTAATTCCAGGGGCTTAGTCAAAATACACTTAGAGAGGGGTTTAAAATTATATTCCCATGGATTTCTATATATTTTAAAAGATTTCAGCTTACCAGTATGTTTAGAAGTGAATTTCAGAGGTCCGAGCAGAGCAATACTGTTTTTTATAGAACATTTTTTAACATTTAAATTCAAATTTTCTGTTAAATTTAAGAAAAATTTTAAATTGAAACGAAAATGTTAAATTTATACTAAAATTTTTTAGTAACGGAAGCTTCTAATATTTATAGAAGTTTTATATTTAGCATTCCTTTAAAAAAATGAAATTTACAAAATTGTTTAATGATATTCTGTTAAAATTAACCTAACGGAAATTTTTGAATTTAACAGAAATGAAAGTATGTTAATGAAACGCTAATGGAATGTTTATGTTAACAGGGATGTATTTCGAATTCACGTTAAATGGTTTTTACGAAAGTTGGTGAAATGATAGGTAGAAACTCACCTTTTTATCGTATTCCCTGGGCAAAAAAAATAAAATTGACTAGCGTGTATACTACACAAATCTACATTTCAAATTTGGTAGCTTTACCTTTTGTAGTTTCCAAATTACTTACATTTTGGCGACCTTAGTATAAAAAGAACCCCTAAAAGTAGGCAAATTTTTATGCAAAACGGAAAACCTCCATTTTACATTGAAAGGTTTGTGCTAAAAAATGTATTTTTCCCCCCATAAAGCATCGATTAACTTAAGTAGAATTAAGAAAATTAATCTTCGTTAAAGCTGGGTGAAAAAATGGGAAAAGAAAAGCCAAATCGACTTACATATGTATACCTGGCGTATACGCAATTTCTGAAACTCAAATCATTTACCTAAAAGCAGCCAGGCAAATTAATTACATTTCACTCATATCATCATCAAATTAGTGCCCACTAGTTGCTCGTATTTTCTTATGTACTTGAGTATCAACTATTAATTATAGCAACTTGGCTACACTCGGTCATTTGGGCGAAAGCAATGCAACTGCTGCGACAAGAGTATTAGTTGCTTGGTCATTTGGGGAGTTCATTAAATTATACGGAAACGACATTGATCAACAGATTTAAGCACACAGAACCATATCAGATTACAATATACTCAACTGTGTTTCTACAATCGATATTTCATTTTAGTTTTAGTTCATTAAAATCTCCTTTTGATGTGGATGTTTTATCTATTAAATGACTGGTTTAATTTTAATGAATAAATTTTCCATTTGCCATTTAACTTTAGATTCTTCTTGATTGTAATTAAAATTATTCTGAATTTCTTTCAATATTTTTAATTTGTCTATTTATGGATCAAAAATAAGTTTTTCTGCCTGAGACATATTTTAGTAAGAAAAATAACGATTGTAATTTTGTAAGAAAATTGTCAAATAAAATTGTCAAATGAAAGCTTTTAAGAATGTTAAGATCATCCATTTGCACCCTTTTGATGTAGATGTTTCATCTATTAAATGACTGCTTCAATCTTTAACTTTAGATTCTTCTCGATTGTTATTAAAATAATTCCGAATTTCTTTCAATATTTTTAATTTGTCTGTTTATGGATCCAAAATAAGTTTTTTGTGCGAGAAATATTTTAGTAAGTAAAAATAAAGATTGTAATTTTATAAAATTACAAAAATTGTCAAATACAATTTTGGAGAATGAAAGTTTTTAAGAAAGTTAAGATAATCCATCTTTCAATATTTGTAATTCGTGTATTTATGAATCCAAAATAACTTTTTGTGTCTGAGAAATATTTTAGAAAGTGAAAATAACGATTGCTATTAAGAAACTTTGTAAAAAAATTGTTCATTTTCAAAGAAAATTTCGGGGAATGAAAGTTCTTTAAGAAAGTTAAGATAATTTTCACAATTTTGATGTAGATTAACTATTAACTTTTTGTTTTTATTGGTATTTATTTACAACCTGTCCACAGGGGACCATAAATAAATTGGGTGAATAATATTACATACAATAACATACAATTAATTACAATTTGTCATTTTTATAACTATTAACTGAAATATGTAACTTTTTGTGTCTGAGAAATATTTTATTTTGCAAGCAAAAGTAACGATTGTAACTTTGTAAAGAAATTGTTCAAATATTTTCACCCTTTCCATTATAGTAAATTTCTAATGAAATAATAGATGGTTAATGGTTTGTGTAAATTTAAAACTGAGTTTTTTTCTAAAAAAAAAAACACTGAGTTAGAAAAAATTCACTTTGCTTTCACATTTTGCATTGTATTTGCAATAACTTGCATTGAAATATTCAATGGAAATCATTTTCACTTAAATAAAACATTTTGGTAAAGAAAAGAAAAGTTGCAAATATAACAAAAGACAAGTTTCCACTAAATGTAACACAAATTTGGAATTTTTGAAGATAACTTGCCAACATTAAGTTATTCTGGTAATCTTTTGTTAAATTGTTAAACGTGAGAAAATTTAGAATGTGGTGTACGCCCATGTCGGATATGCCAATTGTTCAAATTTTATGAATTATGACGCCTAGGCATATGACCTTGCTTGGACCCAAACAACAAATTGAAATTCAATATGAGAGAGACAAGCAAACATTTGCCTAACCTCAAAATGTTACTGGCAACACAAACACAAACAACAGGACGAAAGGACACACACAAATATATATATGTGAGATATAAAAAACAAGGCCTAGTCTCGTATTACCCAATGTGCAGTGGCATTAAACACTAATGTGTGTGTTATTCAAGTTGAAGTCAGCCACTTGGAAAACGCAAAAGGAAAATAAGAAAGTGAGCAAAAGTTATTCTCCTTTCCATATTTTTTTGCCGCACCCATTACTCAAAAAAAGCGGAAATGATGTCTGTGACAGGAAGGAAGAAGGATACTGAGCAAGTCTAACGGGGGGAATACCCCCCCGGGGCCAACTAATTGAATATATAAGTACTTAAAATATTTGAGTGATAAAAATTTCTCCACCCAATGGGTATGCCCAAGTCGAGTCGAGATCTGGAACGTTTCATTTTTTATATCAACTTTATAACCTTAGCCCAAAAAACGTACAATATCATAAAATAGAAAATGAAACTAGAGCACGGGAGCATGGACATGAGAGGAGGCCCATGCCCAACGCCCCTTTGGAATAGTGAAATCGAAGTTCGATAATTTATTTTCCTGCCATTCCAAGCGATTTCTCTCATGCGGCGTAGTACATTTATTACTTATGCTAAGGAGCAGCAGCCTCACAGGATGTGTTGCCCATATGTGTGTGTGTGTCAGTGTGTGTGGGTGTGCGACTCGTTTTGGGGTGAGGGAATGATGGCTTTGGTATAAATTCCCTTGCATGCCACTGCCACGGGAACTGAAAGTTGCATGCCTCGAACGGATTATATATGAGTTCGATTATTTTAAGTTTCGTTGGCTTAAATGGCAGCAAAGCACCAGCAGAAGCAGAAGCAGAATCAGAAACACCAGCAGCATCAGGCAAATGGCTAACAGGCAACCTTGTTGGCAGTTTCATCCCCCACCCCTCCCTCCACCACCCACCCTTTTATTGAACGAAGGTATAAATAAGCCTGCAGGACTTTAAAGCAACAAAAAAACAACAAAATTCAGTTCCATATTGTTAAATTTTTGTGCCAATATAAATATGAATGTCCGCAATCCATTGTGAATATTCATTAAAAGTGAATAGATGTATACAAATTAAGTTTTGTATACATAAAAAAAAATGACATTTTTATTTATCAGTGTTTTTTTTATTTAATTAAATTTCTCTACATAGAAATAATAGAACAAAGAAGTAAGATCCTTTTTTTTTTTTACCACCAATTTCTTCTTCGAATTTGCAAAATATAATAATAATAATAGAAGAGAGTTAAATATGGCGCGATTGGAACTAAGTCAAGTTAGGAAAAAATGCGCAAATAAATTAAATAAAAGTTAACTTTTCGGAATTGGGAAAGAATTGACATTATCTTCCTTTCCCGTTCCTTTGACTGTGGTTTTTACAATTTTATATTTTAAAACTTTAAACTGAAATTCAATAAACATTTCTGCTAGATATACGCCATTTCAGTTCACAATTATCTATCCGAATTTTTGAGATGTTCTTTATAACTTTTACTTCATTTAGTCATCAATTTAGTCATTAACTTTATGTTGGAACTATTAGAACTAGTAATTAAATATTAGTAAATACTAAAAATGATAAAGCAGATTTCTAACTCAATCCTTATATTCTTAAAACTAAAAACTTACAAAGAAAAATATTAAATAAAGTCACGAGAGCCAAAGTGATTAATTTTCAATAAGACTTACCGACTATGTTTATAATTGTTTAATTATAATTAAATGTAAAGTGAATTTTAAACTACAATTCTCTAGGATTTTCTAATTTATAAACATTATAATTAAATATAAACTGAAGTTACTTCAGTCTCTCTAAATTTCATAATATTTTCCAACAAAAAGAAAGACATAATTAATATGGAGTGTCCATCTATGGTTTGGAGGACCTTTGACTGAAAAGCTGAAAGTTAAATGCTAAAATTCTGTTTTTGTTATATTATTATTTACAGTTGAATATACATACATATTTATAAACAAAACTCTATTTCAATAATCGCATAAAGTTTGATTGGGTGATTAAGATTTCAGGTAACTTTTTTAAGTTCGAAGGATAAAAAACCCAAAGTCTTTTTTAAATATATTTCGATCTCTTTTAAAGATTGTCTTGAGGGAAACTTTTACTCGTTAACTTCTCTTTTTTTTTGTACGACAGTATCAAATTTATAGCAAACCATTTTTTAAATGAATACTATGAAATCCTATTTTTGCAACAATTTACAATCTAGTTTCGATTGTGCTAAATAATTTATCCGGTTGTCTGTCACATGGTGTCCAATAAATAATAAAGACTGCCAGCCAGTGCCACACACACACACACACACACATATGGAAGGCTTCAGAGTAAATTAATTAATTAAATGCATACTTTGGATCAATTAGCATTTAATTAGAATTGTGTATGTTTTCCTGAAACAGGCACGCGTATTTTTTACATTTTAATTAAATGAAATGAAAAATGCGCAAATAAATTAAATAAAAGTTAACTTTTAATTAGTCATTCGGAATTGGGATAGAATTGGCATTATTATTAAACCATTGATACAGCAATCACGAAATCGTTTTAGCAACAAAGATATGATGTTTTTCCTAATTGGTAGATCCATCAATCGAATTAAGTCAAGAGGCTAGCGAGATTTTGAAGAGAATGCTTTCAAGATGACTCTATAGTACAGAAGGAGCTCCTGGACTCAGCAGAAAGTCTTGACCTACCTTGATTTTTCAGTGGTTTTTTTATGACACTCTGTAATATTAATTTTAAGTATCATGATTGTAATTTGAGCTGCTAAAACAAAAGCATTCGATCGTATTCTACTTAGAGACTCCTAATACTATAATCTATTATTTTAACAAATTTAAAATGGGATTAAAAATAGGTAAATTGGGTAGATCTGACCGATAGGTGCGCTAAAGTGCACGTTGGCAGATTGAGAGAGTGAGCGGTCGTACTTACATACACCTAATTATATAATCTATTATTTCAACAAATTTAAAATTGGGATAAAAATAAGTAAATTGGGTAGAGTTGACCGATAGGTGCGCTAAAGTGCACGTTTGGAGATTGAGAGAGTGAGAGATCGTACTTAAATACACCCAATTCCATAATTTACTATTTCAACAAATTTAAAATTGGAATAAATATAGGTAAATTGGGTAGGGCTGACCGATAGGTGCGCTAAAGTGCACGTTTGCTAATTGAGAGAGTGTTGCTCATAAAGGAATTTAATATGTGAATTTTAAAGACATTAATTTGAGATAAGTTTTCCACTTAACGTTGGGATAAAAATAAGTAAATTGGGTAGAGTTGACCGATAGGTGCGCTAAAGTGCATGTTTGCAGATTGAGAGAGTGAGCGATCGTACTTACATACACCTAATTATATAATTTATTATTTCAACAAATTTAAAATTGGGATAAAAATAGGTAAATTGGGTAGAGCTGACCGATAGGTGCGCTAAAGTGCACGCTTGCTGATTGAGAGAGTGAGAGATCGTACTTAAATACACCCAATTCCATAATTTACTATTTCAACAAATTTAAAATTGGAATAAATATAGGTAAATTGGGTAGAGCTGACCGATAGGTGCGCTAAAGTGCACGTTTCCTAATTGAGAGAGTGAGCAAAAAGGAATTTAATATGTGAATTTTAAAGGCATTAATTTGAGATAAGTTTTCCCCTTGGTGCACACTTAATTCATAATCAGCTAAAAAAAACAATTGAATTTACTTATACTCGAAAAGTAGATGAAAACTGTTGAAATTTTCTAGTGCTGTAATTCCTATTGAGATCGGCTTACATTTAATTGAGTGATGGACTTGAACATTTCACATTTTGAGAAAAATTGAGGCATCAGAAGACCCATTAATTTTCATTTTTAGCTTCATTTTTATGGGCTGGCATTTGTGGGTGAAATCAAAATGAGATAGACAAATTCGAGTCGACGAGCCATTAACATGCAGCAGGTTTCAATGCCATTAAATTGGCGTTTTTCGAAAAGAATCCACTCAACTCCATTTACTTTATTGCCATCGAGACACACACACACACACACACAGACACACACACACCCATTGGCAACACTTCAAAAATGGACACTAACTGCCAACATTTTGGCCATTCGCGTTTTTTTACTCGTTCGTTCGTTCGTTCTTAACAAAATTTTTTAATGCGCTTAATGTTCTGGCTGGCTAGAAGCGTCGCATAACTCTGAACATCAACGGACTGAAGGACTCATTAATATGCAAAGTTTTACGAGTCCTGTCCTCGGCCATCCTGCATGTCCTGTCTCACCGTTCTCTTGTTAACTTTTCCCTGTAATTTGCCTTTACCTTACCAATTTCAGTTCTGTCAACGTTGCATCAAACAATTTTTGTTGCTCGGTTTAAGCATTTTTACCTTTTCCCTCTTACCTTCGGTTTTTTTTTTTTTCTGGTTTCGGTTTTTGGCATATTTTTAATGGGCCACGCTGCAGCCATTTTGCCGCGTTTTGGAAACAAGCGTATAAATTTCAGAGGGGAATTTTCGCGGCTGCATTGCATACTTTTCGGTCATTAAGCATTTAGTACTTTGCTATAATGTGAGTTTTTATGCTCGCCAAAATGCTTAACAACGATATCAAAAGGTATTATGATTGATTGCTAAAAAGGGAGAGCAAGAGGGAGCACCAGAGGGAGACAGACATCATCTTGGGTATTCTCTTCTGTTTTTTTTATGTCGGTTACTAAAAATGTTTATGATACCTAAAAAATTCTAATTGAATTTCTATGATAATTTTAATAGTGGAGCGAGAGAGAGAGAGAGGACAATTTAACCAAGTTGCTTACATCCTGACCTTGTCCATTTTGTCGACGGATTGGAATGGTGATTTATGCCATGGCCATTGGCAGGAACATTGCACAATTGACTAGACTCTCGTTTGATTTACTCCCGTTAAGCATTTGATTGATTTGCCAAAATGTTTCATCTAGTCAAAATGAATTCCCATCTCCCATTTGTCTGTCTATCTGGGTGGGTGCGCGTGTGTGTGTCGGTGTGTGTGTGTGAAGTGGCAAAGCTCCTTTGTGGAATTTTAATCGAAGATCTAGCCATTCGAACCAAACTGACAAATGCACTTCTACTCCACCTTCTTCTCCACCTCTTCATGGTCATTTCCCAACTCCCTCTCCCTTTCTGCCCCCCTCTGGTTCATCGCTTACACTCTCGTTTATTAGCTCAGGTAATTTCAATTAGTTAGCAACAACTGATGGCCAAGAGAGACGGGCTCTGAATGGGAGTGGCAGCTAATTAAATTAGAATCCTCTTCTACTGAGAGTCAGCCACATATGCAAATTGATGGCTCTGTGTGTGTCTAAATGCATTCAATTCAAGGGTTTTCGGTTATGTCTCTCTCTCTCTCTCCCCCTCTCTCGGTGTGTGTAGGCAAAAGAACAGCTTAATCGCCTCTCAGAGCCTTCGGTAAGGATAATAATTTGCTTTACACATTATGCGACCAACTTGGTTATGCCTTGATATAACCACAATTGCTATTTGAATCCAGAAAATTATATACAACATTTCCCAATTTGTCCATATAAATTCATAATTTCAAGAAATATTTTTTATTCACAAGGTTTAAAAGTTGGTATTTCCCTTTTTTAGATTTTATTTACTTATTTTAGAACCAAAAACCAGAATAGGTATACACAGATTGATATTTTTTTATTATTTTATTATATACAGATTGATATTTCTTTATTATTTTATTATTTGTTTTAAATTATATAATATTATTCTTTTGATTTTTGTGTTGGGTTTATTATAGCTAAATTAATACCAATTAAAGTTTCAGTAATCAAAAATTGTATCTTTTGTCCTTAAAAAAACGCTTAATAGAAACCAAATTCGATTATTTCTATATGAAAATATAAATACACTTGATCTATAATCTTGTAATCCACTTTTGTAACGTTTATTTGGATGTTGTTAAAATAATATTCAAGCTGGATATTTCCACTATTCCTATTCACATTTCCACATTTTCAATTAGCATTTTCCATTTACTTTTTCCACATTTTCTTTCCTCAAACAATACTGGATCTAAATATTCGTACAGTGCCGCTCAAATGAAAAGGTTTGAAAAATCTTTTTTACATTTTTCCCCCTTTCTTTGTTTCAGTTGAATTTTTTTCTATTTCTATTTTTTTTATTTTGAACCTTCATTTGTTTACTCATTATATGCAAGAAAAGTTTTGATTCAGTCATATTATATTCAGTCATATTATACATTATATTATTTATCTTCCATAAAGAATATCGTCTTTAAATTTTTAAATTTCAATTCGATAAAAACTACATTAAAACTTTGAAATTCGGTAAAAAATTGTCCCAATTACAGCTTTAGGAAAATTTCATTTTTGCCAAAAAAAAAAATTGAAAAATTTATGCAAAAACCTCAACTTTGAAAACCTCTAACTATGCCAATTTTTGGACGATTTCAAAAAGTCATGTCTTTTTTTGCTGCTCTGAATGTGATTGATAAATTGGCATTCAAATCTAAAAAACTAATTTTGGCCCGATTTTTGAAAAAAATTACAGTGTATACACTGTCAAAATTTTCAAAAATCGAGTCGAAATTTTTTTTTCCAAAATTCCAAGCTTTTGATAGTATGTAAAAGAACATAAAAATTAAATATGAAATAGATAAAAAATTTCCAATTCAGTTGAAAATTGTCTAAAATACAGCCAAGAGAAAGTCCAAAATTTGACCAAAAACATACAGTTTTTCAAAAAATTTTCAAAAATCCCCAGCTTTAAAATCTTTTTAAGTTTTTATGGCATTTCAAAGTAGATAAAAATTCGCTTAAAACTGCATTAAAACTTTGGAAATCGGTTGAAAATTGTTCTAAATACAGCATTCAGAAAATTAGAATTTTGGCAAACATTTTTCCAATAACTGTTTCCAATTTTTTGAAAAATCCTCAACTTTGCAAGCCTCTAACTATGCCAATTTTTCGATTTAAAAGTTAAACCTTTTGTGTTAAATATGATCTTCAAAAAAGAGAACTTTTATATAGAAACTGTAATTCAAAATGCCTAATGGAGAGATTATGAAAGAGATTAAAATGCGGTTGAGGTATAAGATTTGAAAAATTACACAATCAAACGTATTCAATATGTTAAAAATGGCCTAAATTAATGATCGATTGGTCTGTTATCGAAAAGGTTGCAGTCGATAGATCTTTTTAACCAACACATCACTAGAAATTGTTGGAATTCAAAGCTAAATAGAGTTCCCATTGTGGTTAAAAATGTAGAGTTTGTTTGGAAATTTAGCTCACATTCGAGTGATGGATTTATTAAATCAATAAAATGGTTTTTATGACTGTTTAGATTGGACTTTTCTACAAAGTGTAAATAAATACGAATTATCTTATGAATTGAGTCATGACATTAGTATCTAAAAAAATGTCCCCAAACTCAATGTCATCTTAAGGCGACGATAGTCCAACACTCTTGTTTCTCGAAGAACTCATTGGAATCTTGGATCAGCTCGCTCTATCTTTAATTGGGGATTGTCACTGGGCTTTTTACTAATTACGCTACAATTAGCATGGCTCGAGAAACACTTTCTAAATCGAAATGAATAATGCATTTTAGGTAGCAAGAGGAGGGATTTATTTGACTAATTTATTTGTTAGTTTGTTGCATGGATTTCACTATACTTTATATACTATAATGAGGAAAATAAATGATTCTACTATAATTAATTACACAATTCACTTCCAGGATTCTCTCACTCTCTGTTTCTTTTTTTTTTTTTTTTTGTTGGCTTAAGCAGCTTAAGTGAACCAATAGAAAATAATTCATATTAGAAACTGACATAAAAATGCCAGACCAAATGAAAGTACTTAGTTTGTGTTTTCATTCAGAAAGAGGGGAGGAGATAGAGAGAGAGAGAGCGAGAAAAAAAAGGAAACTGCTGACTAAAGGATGGCCTCAAAGGCGAAGAGGAAGATGTAGGAAGATGGCGATGTGAATCGGAATGGGAGTGGGAGTGGGTGGATGGCAAGCAGCAAACAATTGGCCAACATGTTGTACAATAAACAATAAACTGTGCGAAAGCAGCTTTAACCAAGCTGATTAATTGCTTTGCTGCTTGTCTGACTTATTGTTGGAAACTAAATTCGTATGCAGATGCAAGAGCAGGGCCAAGACTCTGGCTAAGACCAGGCCAGGACCAAGACCATGACCAAGGATACACAACTGCACAAAGTCACACAGTGGGTAAATAGAAATTTGCCTTTTATTACGAATGCCATTTCCCAGGCATTTCCAGATGAGATGTTTGCCATCAAACACTGGCGTCACACCCAAAAGGGATTCAATATAATCATCGATTTTCATTCACATAATAATAGTTCTTAAATCGATAAAGAGAAATCTAAAACTTTAAACTCTAAGGTCTGAAACAATCTTGTTTCAATGAAAATTTAAGTAGATTGAAGGAACAATTTTATATCTTTAAGCACATTATTTCAAAGGATGAATAAGACAATTCATAAATCGTATTATTTTTTAATGAATTTTGCTTTTGATTAAAGCGTTCTTTTTCCTCAAAAGTTCTAAAAAGGCAATGAACAATGTTTCATTTTAATTTCAGTCTGTTAATCTTCATAAAAATCATAAATTAAATTATGAAAAAAAATGCTTCATCTATTTTGTGTTCCAAACTATGAATTTTTCATAAATCTAATTTGTTTTTTATGAAAATATCGAAGATTGGAATAGTATTCACACAAAAGTTCTAAAAAGGCAATGAACAATATTTTATTCAAATTTTAGTCTGTTAATCTTCATAGAAATCTGAATAAAATCATGGAAAAAAAGTGCCTTATCTATTTTGTGTTCAAAATGAATTTGAATTTTTCATAAATCCATTTTGTTCTTTATGAAAATTTTGACAATTGGAATAGTATTCACACACATCTACTAAATTCAGTTCACAGTCACTAAATTCGGACTAAATTTCGGACTTTCTTTTAAGTTTGTCGGATATTTAAATAGGTATCTTCTTTTTGAACTTAAGTTTAATTAATAATTAATTTTGAGAGAGACATTGTTCTTTGTTATAATTAATGACCTCAAGCCGACATAACAAAAAAGTATAAAGTAAAATATAAAAGGTCTTTAAATCCTCTAACTAATTTAAGTAGATATAGGAGATTCTGTGTTGTAATGAATTAGTTTTGACTTCTAAAAATGGGTAAGCCTTATGTATAAATACTAAACGGGCATCTTCTACCAGAAAAACTTAGAATTGGTAACCAAAATTACTATTTGGAAAAGGTGAAACACCTTTAGGGACTATGAAAGGACATGTGATACATATATGTATTCATAGCTGATTCATTTGTCTTGCCCTGTATAAATAATAACCAATTCTTTTCATACTTGTTCCACTTGGCGTATGAGCAATTTTATAGCGGAGCAGCCATCAATAATTCATTTGTCTTGTCCTGTATCAATAATAACCAATTCTTTTCATACTTGTTCCACTTGGCGTATGAGCAATTTTATAGCGAAGCAACCATCGATAATCTGGCAACACTTAGATGAGAAATGTATCGATAATTGACCGATAACATAATTATCTGTAATTACCATCAAGGGCAAAAATTCTAGGTGTATTAATATTGCAGGAAATAAATAAATTAGAGTTACTAAACGCCTGAACACAGAGTTGCCACCCATCATAACAGATTTTAGTTTAGATCTTAAAAAAACTCTATAAAACCATTTTATTAACACAAAAGTGAACTCGAAAGTTATCAATTTTAACTAAATACCTATACGAATATTACTTAAATGCCATTAATCCTTTTCTTCACACTTACCCCTTTCGTGTGTTCATTTATTTGGGCTACGCTTCTGATTTTATTTCCTTTAAACCCAAAGCCTTTGTCGTTTTCGCGTTAAAATAACTTTCATTCCAAACAGAAATATACGCCCACCTTTAGTTCAGTTCAGTTTTTTTTTTCTTCATCGTTCTATCATAAAATTGAAGATGAACTGGAAAAGACGTCAGATATATATGTATATATATATATGTAAGTATATATACCCAAGAATAAAATGCAGAACACCAAGTAAGAAAAGATGCAGCACAAAAAAAAAAGAATAGACAAAATTATGCCACAAAAGGCAAAATGAAGGGAAAAACAGAGAAAGAAAAAAAAATATATATATAAAAATATATATAGCAAGCATTTTTCAATAAATTTGCATAAGTTGCATTGGCACAAGGCGAAACGTTTGCCTGCAGTTTGCATTAGTCCTGGTATTTTCCATTTTTCCTTTTTTTCTCTTTCGCATTTTATGCCTGTTTCATTTTTTACATTTTTTGTGCTGCATACTTGAGGGCGTTGAAACAGGTAGAGAGAAGGTAACTTGTGAGTGGCCCCGATTGTGGCTAGAGATGCACTTGAAGATGGTTAAGAAGTCGCTTTATATTAACTATATTCGAATACTTATTCTTCTCTCCAAAGAGACCAAAAAAAAAAGTGGACCGCACATTATAAATTTTCGAATGAATTGACACTTGAGGTCGTTTTGTGAGTAAGCTTTTAATTTTAAGTCCGACACCTTCAAGGTGAACCCACTAACCTAATGGATCCCACATTTTTGTGTCCATGTAGCCCTGAGGCATAGCAAAAATGTGAACGAACGGGGAATGTGAGGAGAAATGTGAAAGAAATTGATGGAAAAAGTAAAAGTTTTTGCTGCCTTAGCAGAATGTGCACAAGGATGTGTCATAGGTGTAACTTTGCCTTTGGCTTTCCCTTTCAAGGACATTAGAAAACTATTGGAATTTTCGGAATAGCACCCTTGGCATTTCTAATTACCACAAGAGCCGGCCATCCAGCCAGCCAGCACACTAAGGTGATAAATGTGCACTGAAATTAGTTAAAATTATTCATCACCCGCCGCCAAAGTGAAACTAAGAGTTCAACTTCATTTCAAGGCGCAGTCGCAGAGAGCAGAAGGACATTTTCTCTTTACGAAAACCAAAAAAGGACAAAATGAATGTGTTCGCATATATCTTTTGTGGGGCCAAATTGAAATATCACAAAACCATAAATTGCTAATGCCACATACGCAACCTTTGTTATCTGTTTACGTTTTGAGGAAGATATATGATGATATAAATATAATGGCAAACAAAATCATTTTGCACAAATGTCGAACAAAAAGGTGCATCATCGGTTGTTCCAGAGCCTTCAATTAGAGGAGAATGCCATCAACTTTTTTTCAAGCCCACAAAAGGCAAACAAAAGGAATGCCTTTGGTTTATGGGTTAACATTTATTTCTCAGTTGAAAATATGCTTTAGCTTTGATATATAGTGACATAGTTTTCCTTAATTTATTGAAACTAAACAACTATAAATGATTACAACAACATTTTTAACAGGTGGTTTACGTATGTAATATTTTATTTAAGTATCTCCATATTATATATTTTTGTTGCTTGTAATAATAATTTAGATTTAACTTTATTTAGTGTTAGGGTTAATTTTCCTTTTGATATAAATTACGGCTACATTTTTTGTGACATATTTTAGTTGCGGGAATTTATATATGACATAGTTTTCCTTAATTTATTTAAAATAAACAACTATAAATGATTCTATAGACATTTTTAACATATATATATATTTTTGCTGCTTGTAATAATAATTTAGATTTAACTTTATTTAGTTTTAGTTTAGCGTTGTGATATAATTTATGGCTACATTTTTTTGTGACATATTTTAGTTATGGGAATTTATAACCAATGTAAATATTAACAAACTAGAGCTTACAATTTATTTCTTTGATCTTAGAATACAATCATTGATAAGACCGAAAAATCTATTGTATACCAGTTTTATTTTTTATGTTTTAGTCTGACTATTGAAATCTTAAGTGTATAAATAAGCTGGGAAATAATTCAAGCAGTTTTCAATGTTTTTCCATGTACACCCAACAAAACAAAAAAGGCGAACTATCATAAATTTCAGATTTTAAACAAAAGAGTGGAAAATAACTATAGAGTTTGGGTGAATTTTAAGGTAAATAAATCAATTAACCACACCAAAAGTGTATTAAAACCATTTAACAATTTTATTTTATTAAGATATTGACTCAATATTTGAAGTGTCAACATTTTTATAAAATGGAAAAGGTTAATCGTTGTTTAACTAATTTTTTGCAGCTTTGTTTTATCCACAAATATTTGTTTTGAATGAATTTTATATTTCTGAAATGTTAAAAACTGTTTAAACATTTTTTTTTCGACTTTGGTTTTATTTATAACTTTGACTTTGTGTATTTACTACTCTAAATGCAAGTAATGTGTTTGAATATTTTGATAAAACGTCATTGTAACAAACATATTCAATAACTCTTATCAATTTGGAAACATTTCATTCGAATATTCAAAGAGGAAACACAAATAAAATGTTTGTATGTAAAAATGTAAAAAGATACATTTTATTTTGTATATTTAGAGTCAAATTATGGGGAAAAATTATAGTAAAATAAATAAAAAGCATCGCCAAATAATTACTTAGATAAATAATAACATCCGAAAGTTTTTACGCAAAATTATAGATTATATTTAGTACTTTGCATAAAAAAGAAAAAAGGTTTTTGGAAAGTGTTGCAATTATATTACGTAAAAATTCGTTTTATTTGATTTTAATAAGGAAAATCTCAATCTTCTTATATTTTTTTTCTAGAAAGTAGTATTTTAGTATCAATTAGTGTCAAATAAGAATAAAAATTTCTATAATTTAACTGGCCTTAAAATGGAATTTATGTAAAGAAATTTAAAAATTTATATGTTTATAGTTTTTATACCCTTGCAAAAAGGGTATATTAATTTTGGTCAGAAGTGTGCAACGCATAGAAGGAGGCATCTCCGACCATATAAAGTATATATATTCTTGATCAGCATGACAAGGCGAGTTCAAATCCGTTTGTCCGTCTGTCTGTCCGTCTGTCCGTCTGTCCGTCTGTCTGGATCAACAGCTTCTCCTCCGAAACCGCTAAAGCTACAGAGCTGCAATTTTGCACGAAGTCTTGTATATACTGCAGGCATTGTATATCTCGGATTCATCCGGATCGGACAACTATATCATATAGCTCCCATAGGAACCATCGGTCGAAAAATGAGTTTTAGATCAATAACTTCTTTCTTTTTCACCCGATTATCATAAAACTTAACATTTGACAGTTTATTATACATTCAAGCGTCCATGCCAAATTTGACCAAGATCGGATTACTATATCATATAGCTCCCATATGAACGATCGGACCAAAAATAGTTTTTCCTTTAGAAACTTTTTTGTTTCTTGAGCGATCATCGTCAAACTTGGTAAATAACATTTTCACATAGAAAGTTATAATTCTGGTAAATTTGATCAAAATCGGATGACTATATCATATAGCTGTCATACAAACATATGAAAAAATTGCATGCTGCATTAGAGCTGTAAAACTATCGATGGCACTATCGATATATCGAATTTTTATATTTTTGCGTCGCTATCGATGGTTATTGTTCACTATCGATAGTGGCATTACCATACATTTTTTTGCAAATATTTTTGCATTCCTGCTTCATCGACAGAGTCGGAGCGATTGTTCAGCAAAGCTGGACAAATTATAACGGAACGAAGAGCTGCCTTAAAAGCTAAGCATGTGGACATGCTCCTTTTTCTTAGTCACAATTCTCGAATCTTGGCAGAAGACTGATCCTTAATTTTAATTTTATTCATTATTATTGTTAAGTATGCGTTTATTAAGTTTTTGAATTTGAAAATATTTTCGATAGTACTATCGATACTATTGAATATTTGTTGCCAAACCATCGAAACTATTGAATGTTGCAACCATCGATAGTTTTGCAGCTCTATGCTGCATGTCTACATACATGCATATGTATGCGTGCCGTGCTATGGCGTGTAAAAACGGATTTTTACACCAGGGTCTTTACATTTCAATAACTCTTTTTAGGGATCTAGTAACACAAGAGCTTGCAAGGGTATACAAACTTCGGCATGGCCGAAGTTAGCCCGGCCTTCTGGTTCTTAGTTTTAATGGTAGTATTTTAGTAACAATTAGTGTTAAAAAGGCGTAAAAATTTCAATAATTTAATTGGCCTTCAAAACGAATTTATGTAAAGAAATTTGAAAATCTATTTGTTTATAGTTTTTCTTAGTTTTAATGGACCTGCCAGTTCTTTAAAGGTTTCATAGGGTATATCAATAAATATTTGCTGTTTTTTTGCACTCAAATGCACTTGAAACAAACTGATAAAGTTCACTAAATTTATTGTTTATTTTCTCCAAATGTTGCCAACAAAAAGTTGGGATAAAATTGATTGGAAATCGAGAAAAACAGAATTAAAGGTAAGAAGACACAAATATATAATTTCTAGATATAGTCCAAGATAAACCCGATAAATATCTGGGAATACTTTTAGTTAGATTGATTAAAGATTAAGGATGAACTTGTGTGTACTTTATAAATTAAGGCTTACCAGACGTAAAACATAAAAACTGTTGAAAATTCCGAGGATATTCAGTTAGGAAACACGTGTTCCTACTTGATGATGTTCCTGGTAGTCGTTGTTGTTGTAGTTGTTGTTTTGGTTACTGAAATAAATTCCCAAAAATTTAACGTTTTTTTGTTGTTGTTGTTGTTGTGGCAGAGCTATTTTCATTTAATAGGAAAAGTTTTCCCTACCAGTTTCTTTTCTTTCTTTCTTCCTTTTTTTTGTTTTTGGTGTTTAGAAAATTTGTAGGAAAATATTTTGTTACGCGGCAAAGTCTCTCTCTCTCTCTCTCTCTCTCGGTCTCTGTCTTTTTATGTAGAGGGCATAAAACAGACACCATAAAACAAAAACCAAAAAAAAGTTTGTCTAAAATTTCGATATTCAGCATATTTAATCCAAATGTTCCAGTTAGGGCTCTTAACTCTTGGTTAATTCTGTTATGACAAACAACTTGAAAGTGGATTCGCTCTGATTTGTTGAAAAATTTAATTTCTAGAAATTTGAAATATTTATGAAATTAAATTTTCTTAACCAGAAATTTATTGGCTTAAGGGCGGGGCGGGGGGCGGGGGCGAGAAGACATCGCGTTTTGAATTTGCAATTTCAATTTGAAAACAATAAACTAAGTCCATCGATTAAATCCTGCGCACGTAAGGCCGCACGGCTTAGTTGTCGTCGGAGTCGCAGTCCTCTTCCTCATTGTCCTTGCCAGCTCCGGAGCTCGTCGGAGTTTATTTATGCGGTCCTTCATTATGCTGCGATAGTATCGCTTAAAGCGCCCAAACAGAGAGTAAAAGAATTTAGCAAAACGAAACAGAAAAAAGAGGAATGGCCAGCCTAATGCTCTTGGAAGGATATTTGCTTAGGTTTTTAGGCCCACATACATACATATATAATTATATATATCTGGACAAGAAGTTACGACCATAAAAACCAACCCTCCCCCTCTCTTACGACTCATTTGTAAGTCCTTGTGCGTTTGGTCATATTTTATTTGAGCTACCGAAACAAAAAAAAAAAAAAAAAATAAATTTGGCGCGTAATCAGGGTTTAATGCTGAGTCTGAGTCGGAGTCTGAGGCCTGTTTTGGTCTGCCTTGCTCTGTCCAAATCCACATAACAGCTGTCAATTAAAAAGGATAATTTCCATGATATTCATCACATTGAAAATGAAAACGCAAAAAGGGAAGCAAGACGAAACAAACTGATTGGGCAAAAGAAGAAAGAGAGAGAGAGAGAGAAAGGAAATGGGGCGAATCGGGCCGAGAACTTGAAACAGCTTTAGCCCTAGCCTCTCCTGTAGGAAGTGAATTATGGCCAACAAATTAGTGTGGATTAACACGGCTGAGTGTGAATTGTGTAAACGGAATGGAGCGTAAAGCAAACTGCGGTTATTCCTTCCCACACACACCAGCAACAATATCCGTTTTCATTGAGATTGCCTTAGTCCTTTTTTTTTTTGTTGTTTAAAGACAAAGTCAGTTGGTTGGTCGAATGGATTCGTTGGTTTCGTTGCTTTCATTGTGCACACGAGCGAGATTTCGATAGATTTTGATAGATGGACGGAGCAAAAACAAAATGCCCAATTATTTTTTACTTTGACGCTTAAAGAATCGTCTCTCTCCATGTACATACATACATATGGACCACATCTAGGAGAAACTTATCTCTGAGTGGTTCGCCATTTTCTGTCGCTGTCAAAATCATGGGTCGGCGCGTTTACCAAACACAATGACAGGCCACAAGCACACCCACACACACACACACAGCATACTCTAATCCACTGAACCAATTTGCTATTTGCTAGACAAAAGCAATGTATGAGCACCGCCACAATGGTTATTGACAGGCCAAGAAGGCCAGCAAAATGACACAAACAAACAGAAAAAAAAAACCTCTACCAACTGCCACATGGAAAAGAATTAAACCAGACACATGCACTAAAATATGGAAGATATCAATCGGATGATGAGTAAGGTCTACTATGAAATGCTATCTAAAATGCTCCAAGTGACTAATTTTTGCTAGGGTTTATTTCAACTGGATGTTCTAGATACTTTTGGTTTGGGTTTACCATTCTAGAGAGCTCCACGTGAATTCGAACTAATTTTTGTGTCATATTTTGGTTAGGGTTACTTTTAAATAGATGTTCTATGTACTTTTTAAACCCATTTTAAATTACTAGAACCCTTTATAATGAGTTCTTTTTCGATAAACAACTGTAAAACTATGTTTTTAAAATTATTTTAAATTTTTTAATATAAAATTTAGCATAAAATATGATGAATCGCTTATTTGTCCACCCATTCCAGATTTATCGAACCCTCTATAATGATTTCTTTTTAAAAAACAGCTGTAAAATTATGTTTTTCCAACCATTTCACTGTTTATTTCAATATTTTCAATATAAAATTTAGCATAAAATATGATGAATCGCTTATTTGTCCACTCATTCCGGATTTATCTAACCCTCTATAATGAGTTCTTTTCAAAAAACAGCTGTAAAATAATGTTTTTCCAACCATTCCACTGATTATTTCTAAGTTTTCAACACAAAACTTAGCATAAAATAAGATGTAATGGCTTATTTGTCCACCCAGATTTATCGATCCCTGTATTCTTTTCGAAAAACTGCTGTAAAAATACATATTTTCAACCATTCCACTGATTATTTCAAAATTTTCAATACAAAAGTATTATGTAATCGCTCATTTGGGATATTAGCAAGTATATATATCAATCCCGCAAAACTTTCAAGTAAAAGTTTTGTTGTTGTTTACTCTTTAACTGTAATATATGTTGATTAATCGATTTTCTAAAGCGTCAGAAAGGCGATAAGAATGTCCAAAGCAGCCCTGCCAAGCAGCTAAAGTTTTGACATTAATGAGCATCTGGTTACACTATTTTTCGGCAAACTTTTAACAGAGAAAATATAATTAGGGAAAATTTAGTCTTGCATTTGCTGGGGGGCCATCGGTTTGTAAGGAAATCTTAAGCAGTAGTCTTAGTGTTGAAAAGTGTGTTCGAAACTTTTAAACATTTCTAATGTTAATTTTCTTTTTTTACAGATATAAACAGAAAGATTTGCAAGTCTTTCGATGGAGCATATGGAAGGGGTAAGTAGTAGCATCCAAATAAGATTTATATAATGTTCCACGAGCCTACTGTTGACCTATATTGTATAAGATCGTTGTTCATTTTGTGGTCACACAGCTATAAACATATATCTTAATAACCAAAGCCCTTCGATGTGGTCTAAAACTGGCTAAAAACAATTATCTTACCATCCAAAACCTTCGATTTGGTCCATTCGATCTGGTCCATTTTACCTTTCAAGTAGAAGGTCCATTGATGGTTTCTTTCTGTCTCTCACTATCTTTATTTTACCTTTTTTTTTGTTTTTTCTCTCTTCAACACGAACATAAAATTTTTCTATCAGTTTTATTTCATAAGTTCATAAAATGAAGCGAAAACTTTTTGTTTTTAAAGCTTCCCGAACTAATCTAAGCAGTTTCCAACGAATTGATTGAAGAAAAAGAAATTTTTAATAGATAAATCTGATATTTTTGTTGTTCTATATTAGATAGTTAAATAGTATAATGCAGTTTTGTGCCTAATTAATTGATTCTGTGATGCATTTAATTTAATTGGCAATAAGAAAAAATTTTTTAATGAAAAAATGTGATGCATTTATTTTATTTGTCAATAAGAAGAAATGTTTTTAATGAAAAAATCTCAATGAAAGTTATTACAAACTCTTTCTGAGTTTTAGTTAGATTGTAGAATTATTGATCCCGATGCTAATTTGAAAGTGAAAGACAAAATTAATTTGACTGTTCTCTTAAAGTCTGTTCTAACGACTCAAAGGTCGGTTCAATGAACTCTGGTGAAAAGTGATGCATTTAATTTAATTGGCAATAGAAAAAAATGTTTTTAAAATGCCAATGAAAATTATTACAAACTCTTCCTCACTTTTAAGTTGATTGGAGAATCATTGAATCATTCATTTGACTGTTCTTCTCCTAAAGTTTGTTCCAAAGACTCCAAAGGTCGGTTCAATAAAATTGGGGGGAAATGTTAAAGACTTAATCCAAATGAAAATTATTACAAACTCTTCCTCAGTTTTAATTAGATTGTAGAATTATTGAACCCGATAATAATTTTAAATTATTAATTTATTTGACTGTTCTTCTCTTAAAGTTTGGTCGGTTCAATGAACTCGGGGGGAAAAGTTAAAGATTTTTGCACAAAACCTTTTCACAATTTCTTTGAATGCCATTTGAAACGGTTTAAATTCATTCTTTTTTATACCCTTGCAGAGGGTATTATAAAATTGGTCAGATGTTTGTAACGCAGAGAAGGGATCGTTTCCGACCCCATAAAGTATATATATTCTTGATCAGCAAGAGAAGACGAGTTGATATAGCCATGTCCGTCTGTCCGTCTGTCCGTCTGTCCGTCTGTCTGTCTGGTGCTGCGCGATCTAGTCCCACAGTTTTAGAGCTATCGCATTCAAAGTTCGTATATAAGCTTTTCTATACAGCCACATACACATCTGCGATTTTGAATAAGATCGGACAACTATATCATATAGCTGCCATACAAATACAATCGTTAAATGCAAATAACTTCTCTATTTTTTGAACAATCTTATCCAAACTGATTATGTACATAAATAAAAAGGGATTACGTCATATGCGTGAATTTCAAAACAATCGGATAAACATAACGCCTGATTTCGACGATATAAAATTTGCCTATATAGCGTGCACTGCTTATGGCAGCAGCAGTATGCAGCAGTACTGCTGCCATAAGCAGTGCACGCATAAGCAGTGAAGCACATATATGTGTCAAAATTGCGATTGTGTGTGTGTGAATATGAATATCAATCGCTACATTGTCTACTATTTGGCGATTGGCTGCCCCCGGCCAATGTATTTAAAATATTTCTTTATTGGATTAAGAAACAAAAAATTTTTTAGAAAATAAAATGTAATGGTCAAAAGCTGCAAGGGTATACAAACTTTGGCATAGCCAAAGTTAGCTTCTTTGATATTTTTATCTAAAAGTCGTTCAAGAACACAATAAGCCCCAAGAAAATTGCCAATTCACTGTTATGTTGAACAAATTTAATTAATTTATTTCCATTTTTTTTGTATTCGATAAATAAATTAGAGCATCTTCAAGCTATTAATTAAATAAATAAATATACTCTTTCCCACTTGGTTGCTATTTCCTTTGTAGGTTGCGATTAATTTCAATTTATTTCAATTTTTTGTGTTCGATAAATAAATTAGAGCATCTTCAAGCTATCAATTAAATATATAAATATACTCTTTCCCACTTGGTGCCTATTTCCTTTGTAGGTTGCGATAGTTGGCCCTCAGTTGTGATTGTAGATTGCGAGTGGGATCGTAGGGGATATAGATGTAGGATCCTGGTGGTGGAGGTCCTTGTTTCACGAGATTCTGTCCGTTCAAATAGTACAACTGATTCTGATGATAATGAAGGGGCGTGGAAGTGGTGTAGTCGGTGTTAATCTCTCCCCTTCTGTGCACCGCATTGACCGTTGTGTCTGTATTGGCGGGTGCCACAGCGGTTGAAGTGGTATCCCCGCCAGAAGGTGCCACAGCGGTTGAAGTGTTATCTCCACCAGAAGGTGCAACAGCAGTTGAAGTGGTACCCCCGCCAGAAGGTGCCACAGCAGTTGAAGTGGTATCCCCACCAGAAGGTGCCACAGCAGTTGATGTGGTATCCCCGCCAGATGGTGCCACAGCGGTTGAAGTGGTATCTCCAGCAGAAGGTGCCACAGCAGTTGAAGTGGTATCAGTGTTGGTAGGTGCCACAGCGGTTGATGTGGTATCAGTGTTGGTAGGTGCCACAGCAGTTGAAGTGGTATCAGTGTTGGTAGGCGCCACGGCAGTTGAAGTGGTATCAGTGTTGGGAGGCGCCACGGCAGTTGATGTGGTAAATGGACCAGTTGAGGTGGGAATTGCCGTCGATGTTGTCGGCGTTTCAGCTGTTGTGGCCGCCGTTGTTGGAGCTGGTGTTGTAAACTGACCGCCACCGCCATTTTGTCCATTGGGTCCATAGGGACTATAGAGTCCATAAGGTCCAAAAGGACCATACAAAGCACCTAAAAGTTGTTGCTGCGACATATAGTTGAGAAAATTATTGTAATTTTGACTTTCGGCATAGTAATTATTTAATTCGTTATTATAAGCAGCATTTGATCCCGATCCCGATGAAGTTCCAGGTCTCGAGTTCGTTGCCGAGTTTGTGTTTGTGTTTGTGTTTGTATTGGTGGAGCCAGTTCCTCTTAGACCCAACAATGAGGCCGCAATATTAGAAATTGGAAAAGAAAATTGATACTGTCCGCTGGCTAGAGCGACCAGCAAGAGCACCAGACCCGAAGGTTTTAGCAACATTTTTGCGACTAATCGATTTGGACAGGTGTAAGCCTTAATGCAAACTAAATGAAATGTTTGCTCCAATCAAAGCTTTTATACCCCAAGTTCTATTCAGAAGAAACTAATAAATAAATAGTAATAAAATTAACATTTTTATTGTAAGATAGTTAGCAGTTGTTTTCTAGACTTTCTCTTAGTATTGGTAGTAGAAGTAGGGTCGTTGATAGTAGTAGTGGACATTGGACTGAGGACGAATCCGAGTTGGATTTTTGGTGGTGGCAGCCAATTGCTTATGCGATTCCCCCTCATCGAGATCGTATTTGATGCGGGAACCGTTCTTAAAATCGATGTAATCGTAATCCTCATCGTTATCTTGTCCATTCTTGGCATCTTTCTCCACGGGGGGTTTCTCGGTGGTGGTGGCCTGGGAGAGAAAGTCAGCCAGTAGGGCGGGTTGTATGGTGGGATTGGCCGTCTGTTGCAATCCCTGTAGAATGCCCTGTAGAAATTGTTCACGTATATAAGAGTTATCAGTTGATTCGATGGCATCTTGCAAAGGCATCTTCTCTGTGGTGGTGGTGACTTCATCGCGCCTAATGGGTATTCCTGGCAGTGGAGCTCCAATTTGTTGCACAGCTGCTGGATAGGCTAGCAAATAGAGCCAGGGTAAGGCGGCGCCAGTGCGCTCCTCCTCCTGAGCCAGAGCCAGTGCACCCACGCTCAACCAGGCCAGATAGAAGCGTATTAGATGAGATCTCATAGCGAACTACATTGCGAAGATCGCTAGCGATCAAGCGAAAAGTTTCGCTCTACATTCGATTTGCATATTTTGTTTGTTTTTGTTGCCAGATGCTAATTTTCGTTTGATCATATCATTAGTGAAATCGTCTGTGAATTTCTATTTTTTTTTTTGGTTTCTTTATGAACTTTTTATTTTATGAATCTAACTAATTAATAATTAAAACGTTGTTGTCGTCGCTTCTTTGAACGTTTCTTCATCGGTGTTCGGTTCGGTCGTCGTCTTGCCTTAGCCTTTGGCTTCGTTTCCTCCAGTTGACGCCCGAAATCGGGTCCATAACTGTAATCCGAGTCATAGTAACCATGAGGATCTCTATGGCGATCGCCTCCCTGCAACTGATACTGAGCCTGAAGCCATTGACGATATGGCTCCAGAGTTTGTTCCAGTCCACTGATGAACTGATAGCTTCCCCCACCATACCCTGGTGTTAGATAAGGGGCATTGGCCAGGGGCGGAAAGGCTGGCTGCAGCACTTGGACACCCAATCCCGGAATGCTATCATAGTTCTGAGCTCCATAGATGGGCACATAGTTGGGATACCCAAAGTTATAGCCATTGCCATAGCCATTGAGGAATTGTCGTGCTTGTGTGTAGGGTATCTGAACATTGCTGCGACCCAGCATGGCATTGAGGGGTATCAAATTGGATGATGGCACGCCAGGCACCGGAGTCAATTGATATAGCAAATTCGGTGGAGGAGCAGCAGCCACCGTAAGTGGTTCCTCTTCCTCAACATCTGGCTTAGCAGTGGTGGTGCTGGTGGTGCTGGTGGTTGATCCACCACTGAAGAATCTACTGTAGATTTTGGTGAAATTCAATGTGGGTATCTCGCTATAGAGACGACTCAGCTTCATTAGGGGCACTTCATTGTAGAGACGCGTGAAATTGATGGCCGGCAATTCGACTAGAACATGATTACCCTCCGCTTTTACCATCTCCAGTTCCAGGGGCGGATCCTCCGATGATCCGAGGCACACGAATGCCAACAGTAGTAGAAATTTCAACATCTTCTTTGCAACTGAATCGAGATGAATACAATTTCTGACCTTTTATACCACCAAACGAAAAAAAAAAATTTTACTCAAGCCGAACTTTAAATACTCTATAAAATTAAGCAAAATTAATGCGGTCACAACTATACATAGCGTTTAAAAGCGTCTACTAATGCGCTTAATGATTAAAATTATTTATAATTACCAAAATCAACTTAATTTAGTTTTAGTGTCACAAACTTCCAATCATAGCACATATATATTTTCTCATTGGCAGTGTATCAAATGTCTGCAACGTGTGCTTAATGTCCAAATTATTCAAATTGAACTTTCTAGGATTAATTAAATGCATAATATTAATTTATTTCCATTAATTAGGTCATAATTAAATCCTCAAAAGTAAAATATTTAAATCATAAACTTTTTGAAAGAAATTTTCACAATATGAATCATTCTAAAAACATTTTTTGGAATTTACTTGTACTACAATTTAAATAAATAAATAAAAGTTTAATGTGAAATTGAAAGGATTGTTTATTAAAAAGGAAACAAAGTAAATCTTAAGGATATTAAAATGAAATTATACTTAACTGTTTTCTAAAGTCATAAAAGATCTAGAACAAAAACCCAATTATAACTGTTTTCTAAAGTCATAAAAGATCTAGAACAAACACCCAATTATAACTGTTTTCTAAAGACATAAAAAAAACCCCAAAAAAAAACAAACTAAATTTTTAAGTGAAAGAACTTTTTTATTGTTTTTTCATTAAGTGATACCTAAATAATTGGATAATATTTATGCTCTTATTAATATTTAATATAACTATCTCAATTTTTATTTATTTTTCTATTAAATAATACTTAAATAATTAGGTAATTTCTAAAAAATAAACCTTTTAATATTTAGTATAATAAATCCTTATTTGATTTTCTATTAAATAATACCTAAATAATTAGGTAATTTTTAAAGTAAATACTCTTATTAATATTTAATATAATAAATTCAATCTTTATTTTATTTTCTATTAAATAATACTTAAATAATTAGGTAATTTTTAAATAAAATACTCTTATAAATATTTAATATAATATATTCAATCTTTATTTAATTTTCTATTAAATATTGGAGTTGTCTCGGAAATTTTATTTGTTGTATGAGTTCTAGTTATTGACTACAATTTATTTTTATCCCCCGTTAAGTTGTTAATTTTCGAACTCATTAAAAAACAATTATTTATAATAAATTTAGAGGCTCAGTTAACTATAAATATTATGTGTTTGTGGTCAGAAAGATCTAAGAGAAAACACTATTATTTATTTGGATAGATTTCCCCTTAGGATTTCTGACTTCTCAGACTTTTCAAAAAATGAATTTTAGTTTCCATTTTAATTCGAACTTCTCACAAAAAGAATTTTAAACAACTAAATTTTAGTTTTCATTTCAATTTCAACTTTTCATAAAAACAACTCAATTAAATATATTTTGCTTTTCATTTCAATTCATAAGTTTTTCTTTATTTTCCACACTGTTGGTTTAATTTTCTTTGATAATCTCGGCCATGGGGCTTACACTTTCGACTTTGGGTACAGTTACTGCCGGCTCTACGGCCAAATAGACAAGTTCTTCGTCCTTTTGGGCCAGGATGGACTTTGTCTTGGTCTTCTTGGGACGCTTCTGGACCACATAGGTGGATTTCTTTGGCTTGGAGCGGCGTCTCTGGGTAACGGGTGGCACATAGTCATCGGCGGACTCATCGGAATCGTAGTCGAGCACGGTATTGGGCATTACATAGTATTGCGGCTGCTGTTGGTGGGGTCTAACTCCAGTTTGTCCATGTTTGTTGCCCACGGGCAGCTGATAGGCTAGAGATGGCTGACTTTGCTGCTTTTGGGCCGACAAAAGTGAATCCAGAAGGACTTGAAATTGTTCATCTTGTCCCATGCGAGCTGAAGGAAAAATAGGAACGATTAAAATCTAAGAAATTGAGCAACGAATTGAGAATACTCTTCTTACTGGTGGCGGAGGCCACAACGGGCGAGTAGGTGATGTTGATAATGGAAGGCAGATTGCCGAAACCATTGCCACCGAAGCCGCCCTCATGATGATGGTGGTGTGGGCGTGGTGGAGGTGGTGCGGGTATAAAGGCTGGCAGAATGATTGGTGGTGGCGGTGGTGGAGGAGGATAATATTGTGGATAAGGATACGGAGCTGGTGGTGGTGGCGGTGGTGGTGGAGCTGGTGCTGGAGTGTAGATGTGCTGTGGTGGTGGTGGATGCGTGTAAATATACTGTGGTTGATGGTGCTGTGGTGCCGGTGGTGCTGGCTGGGTTATGATAATCGGCTTAAATGGATACGAATCGTGATATTGTGGATAGTGTGGGTAATAGGGTTCGTGGTGGTGTGGTGGCGGTGCTGGTGGTGCTGGAGCCGGTGGTGCAGGTCTCTCTGGCTCACGATAAATCGACCAGATGCGTCCCTCTGGCTGGGGATCTTCATCATCAGCAGCATCATCATCAAGTGGTTCCAACTGATCTAACTGATCCACCTGCGCTCTGGCAAACACTTTCAATCCCTGCGTCTGGCCAAGGATGCCCAACACTAGGCACATGGCCATTAACCAACTGAATCGTAACATTTCTCAACTTCGACTTGATCGTCTGAAGAACTTTGCACCCCATTTATATAGATTCTTTTCGTTATGGATATGTTAATTTATCGCTTTAATCAGATGCGCATATTCATGTGCTCTCAGAAATGTCAAACTGCTTGACTTGGTTGGGGTCACAAATATTTTTCGTTTCGGATTCGGATTCATTTGGCTTATTAGTGAATATTATTGAATTTTTATTCGGTATTACAGATAGCAGCATAATTTACCTAGTGAGAAAAGTGTGAATGAATTTTTGTTTAGGTTTAGGTTTTTTTTTTGTTGTTCACTAATTTGTTTTAAGCGTCGACACGTGAATAGGCCTTTTAGCATATCAGATTTGGACAGATTCCAGCCAATTGGCGGTGGGTTCAAGCTGCGAATAAATTAAGAGAAATATTTATAGATAAATAAAAATGCAATTGATTTGGATTTTTATTTATGATATTCACCTGGTAGATGGGTGTATTCAATCGTTGCAAATTTCTCAATTGCTCTGGCGTTAAATTTCTCAACACAATGCGACGTTTTGGATGGGTTTTCTTAAGAACCAAACGACGACGGGGCAGCTGAGGAACTCCTGACCATTGCTGATGGTTTCGTTCATACATCGATCGACCGGTGGCTCCTTCTATCCTTGTGATAATCGTTGGCATATCCGAGCCAAAGAGACTGCCATCCCATAGGTTTTTCCACCATCTACGAAATGGTCTTCTGCCATTGGAATTCAATTCCAATTCCGCTGAACCGAATGGTGTCCAAATTTGCCAATCATCGGTGGTCGAATTGCCCGTTATGGTTAGATTTTTAATCACATCGAGTAGACCATATTGATTGAAATCATACAAATAATCCAGATCAGCATTTATATAGGGTGAAGCTGTTTCCACATTTCGTGTACCAAACAAACGATAGAGACGTCCAGTATCCAAATTCTGGGAGTTAATGCCACCGACTAGGAGGAGAAATACTGCAAGAATCAGCAACATCTTGGCGATAACTAATAAAAGGCTCTTGGGATTGACTTCTTTTTATATTAAGCTGAGGATCTCTGATCTCTGATGTAATTAATGACCCTGTTGGGGTCAGGTCACTTTTCGTTGTCAACTTGTGGTGAACCTGATGAAACGATTAAGTTGATTGGAATTAATTTTGGCAAGTCAACCGTTAGAAAAGGGCGTGTTCGTTCTAAGCCAAGTTTAATAGCTCTAAGCCAATTTGCATATGAATGCTGCTTAAGATCACGATGATGATGATGATGATGAGTCTAGTTTTTTTTTGTCGAAATCAAATTGGGTCAATGCTCGCGAAGCATTATTATCATGTGGATCAAATAAAATGATACAGAAATAGGAAAGAAAGAAATGTTCAACTTAAAGTAATAACTCAATGGAATCAATATATATAGATTGTCTTTTCTTTTGGATGACAAAACTGTATAAATAGCATAAGTGATGGGATCTATCAATCAGTTGAAATCGAGCATTCGACAAAAATGAGCTTCAAATTGGCTCTGTGCCCGTGGCTGGCTCTATTTGTGGGTCTGGCCATTGCCCAGCAGTATTCCATTTATCCCTTGGATCAGGCGGATCAGGAGCAGCAGCAACAAGATGACAGTTTGGAGCAGTTGAATGACAACGACTGGACAACTGGAGAGGAGGTTAGCTTCTATAGAGGATTCCTTGGCACTAGTAGCGGCGGCGGCAGCAGCAGTGATCCTTTTGCCAGCAGTGGCAATTTGATTGTGACCATTCCGTCGAAGGGTAGTTCATCGGGATCTAGTTCGGGTTCATCGAGTTCGGGTTCGTCTAGTTCAAACAAAAAGAAGAAGAAGAACAAGAGGAAGCCGGATCCACAGTACACATATCCATATGGATACGGATACCCATATCAATACGGATATCAATACGGATATCCTATTCCACCACCGCCATACTATAATCCATATTCATACTATCCAATACCACCACCACCCTACCATCATCATCATCATCATCAACCCGGAACCAGTCCTGGAACTAGTCCCGGAACCAGTCCTGGAACTAGTCCCGGAACAAGTCCTGGAACCAGTCCTGGAACAAATCCCGGTCACAATCCCGGACACAATCCCGGACACGATCACGGTCACAATCCCGGACACGATCACGGACACAATCCCGGACACAATCCTGGACACAATCCTGGACACAATCCCGGACACAATCCCGGACACAATCCCGGACACAATCCTGGACACAATCCCGGACACAATCCCGGACCCCATCCTCATTATCCTCATTACCCACCTCCTCCATATGGTCCTTATCCACCACCACCACCACCACCGCCACCACCAAGGCCATACCCCAAGCCCGACTCTGGAGAGGATGACGATGACAAGCCAACAAACACTCAAACTACAAAACTCTGCAAGAAAATTGGTCTGGGAGTCGTGTGCCTCTAAACATCAGAGACATATCTCTCTCTCTCTTTCTAATCTTCCAATATTATTTATTGATTAATACTCGCAAATAAATCAACTTTGGCACAACACATACCCAATATTGACATCCTTAATCGCCACAGGTGTTCTTTGAAATTTCGAAATCTTCATCTCTAATTGACATCGACAAGCTCGTTAACAACAATTGTCAAATTCAGACACGATTCGCTCCCTTTATGGTCGGGGTTTTTTTTTGCTTTTTTCCAATGACGCACAAGAAACGATTTCGTATTCAAATTTGGTTACATTATGAACGAATCAAAAACGAATCAAATTCAAATGTTTAATTAACATTTACACATAAATGTTGTGAGTTCGTTGACTTAAGCGATGGACTTTGAATACTCGTTTACTTACATGAGAGCGAAAACTAAAATATATGGCAATAGTTTGCCGTCTATTTAACCAAATAGACATTAGATATTTATGGGTAACTTCTTCTAGACTTTCAGGCGACAATAATTAAATACCCGAAAATAACAACAGGCCGACACAGAAGATACTGACATAGATTTAGCGATAACTTCACCCCCCCTTCCCCCCCACAAAAAGTAGTCTTTTCTATCTAGCGCTCGAAGTTCCGAAAATCGTAAATTCTCAAAGGTTGTTTAAAAAGAAGTGAACACCAACACGATAAGTAAGAATACCGATACTAGCATACCCTGCAATGAAATTAGGGCTAAGTGAGTATGTTTAATGGAAAACTAAAATCTATTAGTTACAAATTTATTTAGTTTGTTGCTTCTATTGGGCCTATTTATCTTATTTATTAAACATTCTTGCATCAATTAAAATGAAATTCAATTGACAATTTTGCATTTCAATTTATAGAATTTACATTTTAGAAATTATGAATTTAAAATTTATTCAGAATTTGACTTTATTCTATACAAAAAAGAATTGTTTGGTATTTGTAAAAACTTTCTTCAGTTTTAATAAACCTAAAAAAATTTAAATTTTATTTAGTAATTTTGTATTTATCAATTTTAATAAACCTAATAAATTTAAAATTTATTCAAAATTTTTCTACACTCTATACAAAAAACAATTGTTTGGCATTTGTAACAACTTTTTTCAGTTTTAATAAACCTAATAAAAATTCAAATTTGATTTAGGAATTTTGTGTATATCAAAGTGCCTTATAAATAAGAAACAATCACTTTTAGTAAACCAAATAAAAATTAAAATTGGATTTGGCAATTCTGTATATATCAAAGTGCCTTAAAAATATGAAACAATAACCACAATTAATATCAATTTTACATGGTTTTTTGATATTTTCTTATGAAGTATTAATTTAAATGAATAAAAATGTTGAAAAGGTTTAAGTGAAACTAGTGATTCAAGTTTGTGCTCTTTTTTATTTAACCAACAATTAATTATGCAAATAGATTTACCAAATTTCTCATTAAAAATTGTGACATTAAATTTTTGGTGTTTTTTGTTTTTAATGGTTTTTAATATTTTTATTAAAACTCATTTGTTCTTAATTGTGTTCAAGATAAGAAAATAATGAAACCAAGCGAAAAGAAATTAATTTTTCTACACGTCACATAAAATATTTAAAGTCCTATTAATATAAAAAGCATCAAATCATTTTCTAAACGCCACATAAAATATTTAAAGTCCTATTAATATTAAAAGCATCAAAGCATTAAAATACCAGATATTCAAATACAACTTAAGGCATAAAATAAAACCATAAAATCTATAGGATCAATATTTATTTTAATGATTATCCGAAATTCACACCTTAAAAAACTTTCACACAACAAAATCAGCATTAACATCAATTTAATGACAACTTTTGCCCTAACTGGCTTTAACTTTTAATCAAAAACTTCCCAGAATCGTTATTTTTCCTTACATTTCCATTACATTATTATAACATTAATGCCACTTTTCATTCTACAACAATATTCATAAGTAAGAAGAATAAAGTAAGAAGAATTAATATAAATGCCTCAATATAAATATTTATATAATATTTAAATTAACATATGTAACTGATCTACATCCTAAGATACACAGCTATGATCACTCAGTTTCAGCATGTTAGAACTAGTTTTTGAATACCAAGTTGTCTGTATTAAATAAAATAAATATGTATAGCCAAAAATTTACATATTCTTGTCTAGTACGACCCGAACAGTTATGAGTTATACTAATGATAATTCCTAAGAAGCGATTAATACTATTTAACTCAAACACGATCATTATTTGCTCATGAATAATTCTTCAAATTTTACGGTTATTTTTCACACCTAGATAAAAAATATTTTTTGAGAGATTAAAAAGCAAGTCATTAATTATTTTATTTTTTCGCTCCCCTTGTGTGTCCGGTTTTATTTGTGTTAATTTAATTTGATTTGGTCATAAGTGTTCGAAGTGTTGAAAGATTATTTTGGGATGGCTAACCTGTTTCCATATAATAAAATTAAATGTGGTTTATTAGAAATTAGAGAAGCACTTAGGTAAGGAAAAATTTCTATCGATATCGATTTTATTACAAAATTTTCCTAATCTAAAATTACAAAAATTTAAATAATTGGAATTGATATAGAAAGATTAAATATAATTTAGTTGACTTAGATTTTTTTACCTTTTTGAATTAACTAAACCTTTTTTGAAACAAAATCACTTTACTTATGACTCAAGAATGTGTTTTGAAATATTTAATATAAATTGAAATTTTAAAAAATCAAAAAAGAAACAAATTTGAGATATTCGCATAATTCAGATAATCAAAAATATGAATAATCAAAGTTCTTAAATTTTGTTAATATAAATTGAAATTTTAAAAAATCCAAGAAGAAACAAATTGCAGTTATTCTTGAAATCAAAATAATCAAAAATATGAATAATCGAAGTACTTAAATTTTGTTAATATAAATTCAAATTTTAATAAATTAAAAAAAGGAACAAATTCGGGAATAAAAATATGATTTATTCTCAAAAGAAATAAATTCAAGACTAAAAAAAATTATCTAAAATGCAGAAAATCAAAAATATGGCTAATCGAAGTAGTTAAATATTGAAAATCTTCATATACCCATTGACCTTGTTGCTGCAGGGTATTGAAAACTTTGCTAAAGACATAAATCTGCTGCCCTGCTGCGGCAAAACAGCAACAGAAAAGCAGCTCAAAGAGTCAAGTTTACTAACGAGCCAAAGTCGCTGGCTGGAAATCATTGAAAATAAAAAAAAAAACACAAACTGTAATGCCTATAAATATGTTGAAGAAATTGTCTGTTGCCTGTTTCGTTCAATTGAGGTTCAGGCAAGCGCGCACACCCCCTAACACACACACACCCACCCACAGAGCCAAGTCAAAGGGAAAACTTTTTCCAAGCCAAATGAAGGTCAACAACATAATATGTATGTGTGTGTGTGTGAGCCTATGTAGTTATGAGTGGCAGGCAGAGAATGGAGAAGAATCATTTCAAGTGCTTGGCCCCACCCCCCGCTTCCCCTTAATAGCACTACAATTATTTGTGTTTGCCAGAGCATATAACCCAACGGGGGAATTTCATCTATCAGATAAATCGAAGAAAAGTGCCCCGCTCTTTATTGTTTAAACAAAAGGACGTAATTACAATATGGCCGAAGGGGCAAAACCAATTACCCACAGATTACCAGGTAATTTATGAAGTATCTCACACACACACACAAAAAAAGGGTTAAAAGAAATAAATTCGATCTCTTCGAGCCATAAAGCAAACGAAACCAAACCAGACCAAACCAGACCAGACAGGTAAAACCATAAACTATACAAATATAGCTGTTAGTATATATATTTATATACTCGTACATTGGCCTTTTGCCCGATGACTTCGTCTGTATATTTCTTCCTCAAATTTTTTTTTTTTTTCGGCCCGTCCTTAATGTAAATATACCGGAAGGCAAATGTTTTGACTAGCGGCCTGGTGGCTACTTTACCCATGGACATTTTTTTTTTTTCATTTCGAGAAGCACTTTTAAAAAGGCAGAGGGCAAAAATTTCATAGCCTTTTGTATGTTTTTCGATACCCTCTAATCTTGTGTAGGAATTAAACGGGAATATTGGTTGGAAGCGAAATCGAATTTCTTTTCAACTTGAGTTATAAATTGATTTATAGTGGGAGAAAATATATTTAATATAACTCCTTGCATTTTCCAGGGTATCTAGCATCGACTTCCTTTTAAAAACCTTTTTTCTGAATGTGTTTTTTGTGTGTGTGTGTGTGTGTGCCTAGGCAACGCCAACCATTCCAGGACTGAAAAACGGAAGTACTTGAATACTGGCGGAAATACAAATGAAGTTAGCATATCAGTTGAAGTTACTTAGCCCAAAAACATTTTTATGATGATTTTTCTTCTCTTTTTCTTTCATCTACTTGAGCGTAATTATGCCAAAGAATGCCTCTTCCAAATTTCTTTTGAATTTTTTCAAATGCAAAAAAAAAAAAGCAGCAGTAATACGATGTTGCCTTTCTTTTCAAGCATTAAATTCCAACAAATATATATATATATATATATGTTTACATAAATTGGACTCAATGTTGATGTAAAATAAATCGTTCGATATTTTTTTGCACCCAATTCATTGTTATAGCATAACAAAAGATGTCTGCGTATGGCTTTTTATTAACTTTAATTGTCTGGAATTATTTGGAAAGTGGATGTGTTAATGTAGCACATGGGCGTGGCTAGGCGGGGAGTGTGACCACTTTTTTTTTTTTTGTTGTTTGTTCTACTTTTGATACCAATTAATGTTAAATATTCAATATCAATTATAATGAAGGTTCGTTAAATGAAGTTAGCATTTAACTTTAATAATTAAATGGGTTGAAATTGAACCCATTTGTGTATGTTAAATGGTCAGAGAGAGATACCCAATACTAATTAAGGGTAAAATCAGAAGTGTCTATAAACTACATAATTAAAATTGGTTTATAATTCTCATGTTGCAAGAACTTTTCATATAATTATCAATTTTTATAGACGAAATGCAATTATAAGGGAACTAAAAAAGGAAATTTCTATTTATTAACTTACAATTAAAGTTTAGAAATAATTTATTCCTTTTTGGCAAACATTTAATTCAATTTGTTGTAGAATGTAGTATGTAAGTTATGAAAAACAATTACTTTAAAAGTTATCACACTAACAAGAACTTTGGTCTTCATTAAAATCGAAGGTAAACAATATGTCAGGACAATAAGTCCTTTCAGTTAAACAAAAAATATCAAAAAATTCATGTGTTTAGTTTTAACCCAAATGAATACAAAAAATTCATAAACTAACTTCTAGGTGTTATTCAGTCCTGATCTTCAGAGGTTAAATAGTTCATTAATTTATATTACCATTAAGAACTTATGCATTTTTTTTTGAGGAAAGCAAAGATAATACTTAGAATCTCTTAGTAGACTTTTTGATTTTTTGACTAATGAAACTTTGGAGTTTGTAAGACATAAAAACTCTTTTTTAAATAGAGTAAAATTTGAACTTAAATATATTTTAAACATAATAAAATTGGAATTGAAATAAAAATTTTAAATAGAGTAAAATTTCAATTAAAATAAATAAACAATTTAAATAGAGTAAAATTTGAATTAAAATAAATATTTTAAATAGAGTAAAATTTGAATTAAAAGAAATGCAAAATTTTAATAGATTAAAATTTGAATTAAAATATTAAGTAGTTTGGCTTTATCAAAAAAGTTCAATAATCCTTCCCGAAATCGATGTATTCTTCATTAATTCACATCTAACTTTGGTCCAGCCACTTAAAGGATTGCAAGAATTGCAAATTAAGATTAAGAACATTAACATTTTTAACTAGGCTTAGGACTCAGTCCTCTAACTATACAGATAAAATTCAATACTAAATGCTATGTAATTAAAGGAATAAGTCCTAACCCTAAGCAAAAATATTATTTATAATTTATTAAAAAAGAAACAAATACTTTATTTTGTTGATAAAAAAAACATCCAAATTTCTTTAAGCAATTTATTAATTGTTTAAATTCACAAATTTAAAGATTTACCAATGTATCGCTATTTTACTTCTCCCTATTCTCATCATAACAATTTTTCTCAACTTGCAGCAGTTGAGCTACAAAAAGTCAGTTTCCTACTTACTGTTCAATTGCAAGAAATACTTACATTTTTTATTATTTTTTGTTTCGTTGAAGCCACTTACCAAAATGTTGTGCTTCTTGGTAGCAACTTGACTCGCAAATCGCTCAGCTTTGCTGTTATAGTGCACTTGATGGAAACATTAAGACTTTTCGAAGTTTTCTCTTGAAATTCACGCTCTAACATTTCTTTTAAGCTGTGACATATGACAAAATTTAAACAAACTTATAGAAAAATGGTAAATATTGAAAAACTATCAATTCGGGAAAAAGGGAAATTGAGTTTACTCCACAATTTAGAATTTTTCCACAACTTATACCTTACAAAAAGCAAAAAGCTTCAACAGTTTGCGTCCTTCCGTAGGTCAGTTAGCTCTAAAAAGTCCAATTCGTGTCTTTGTACTTCGTTTGAAGCCTTTTCCAACCTTATCTTCAACTTTAACAGCAACTTTGCCAACTTTCTAACCTCTTAAGTGTCTTTAAATTTCTCCATTTCGATTAAATATAACTTCATCGCATTTTCCTAATCACTACGCCCATGTCTTTGTATGGTTTTTTTGTTCATTTTGTCCCCTTTTTTTATGCCGGCAGCCTTTTAATGGAAATTTTCGCTTCTCTTTTTTATTTTTGTTGTGTTATAGACACAAGTTGTCTAGACACAAATACATATAAATGCACACACACATATAGAAACATGTATCTATAGCTACCAATATACTTACCAAGAGATACATATATAAGCCAAGTTTTCTTGTGATAATGAGAGCAGAGAATTCATTTTTGGGCTTTCCCACGGCCACGAAATGTAAATTAGAATTTTCTTTTTTCCAATATACCCTGATATCGACTCTTGAAGTTTTAATTAGGGGAAAAACTCTCGAAATGGGAAAATAAGTACGTACTTATGTACATAAGTAATTAACATTTCAAGAGTAAGTAACAATAAATGGAATAACAAAAAAAAATTGTCAGAGAAGAGGGCAATGTGGTGCCTGAAATTTTGTTCCCCTCTTAAATTTTACTATAAAATATTTTCCATTTCATTTGTTTTTTCTGACTTGCTGATGCGGAGGGGAGAAGAATTGGAAAATAACCAGAATAAGTGACATTTTGTGTCATAGTTTTGTGTCACAAGATTTTAGTGAATTTTATTAACTTCTTTTATTCATATTTAAATCAAAAGGGATGAGAGAAATTGTGCTCATTAATTTAAATTTATTGTCATCCAATACCAAAAACGTTTAAGGACGAAACAAAAGAAAAAAAAAAAAACGGAAACTGGATGGCAAAGAAAAACAAAAACAAAAGTCTACACTGAGGCGCCAAAGCGTGAGACGACCAGAGCACACATTCACACACACACACACACATACGCACCCGCAAGCTCTCTCCCTCTCTCTCTTTCTAAGCATGATGTCTAACACTAGAAGGTCCCAGGTCCACCTCAACACGGCAATCGAGCGCTTTTCCTTTCCTTTCGTTTCGTTTCGTTTGTTTTTTTCTTTTCGTTTTTAATTTCTTTAAGAGCTAAACAGAAATGGCGAAATAAGCATAATTTCAGGCGCCATAAAAATGAGAAAAAAAAAAAAACAAAAGCGAAGTGGAAAAACGAAGACGAAAAATAAATTTCACACAATTTGAAAAACGCAAACACTCAAGGCAAAATGGCGGCGAGGCAAAAGTACAGCTGCAGCTGTTTAATGGCTTCTATATGCGTGAGGAGTGTGCGTGTGTGTATGTGTGTGTGTGTGTTGGCCAGCGGTTTCTGTGCCCTAGTGCCTGACGCCTCGCCATTGCTGCGAGTGGAAATGAATTAAAAAATGTTTACGACTCGACCGCTTGATTTTCAGCACATTGGCAAAATGGCTGAGAGCAAAACGAATACCACCAAAAAAAAAAAAAAAAAAAAGGAACAAGCAAAAGGAGAACAAGCAAAGAAAACAAAAATTCCCAGCCACAAGAATGTGGGGCTCAGGCCGCATCGGACCAAACGATTGAGTAAGTGTTTGTGGTGACGGTTTTTGCGTTTAATCTACGTAGAACCCACCGCACACACACACACACACACGCACACACTCAGGCGCTGGAACAGCTGTAAATGAATTCTTACTCTACTCGAACTTGGGTCCATCAGTGGCAACCATCAAACAGATTAGTTAATTTGTAGGATCTATAAACAGATCAATCTTTACCCTCTTCTACTCATGGAAAAATAAAATTAAATACTTTTGGCAAAATGGAAAATAAAGAAGTGATTCCAAATTTCCTGGATATATTTTAAAAGTCCAAATAATAGAATAAAATAATAAAAATCCTCAACGAGAAAGGTTGAAATATATAAATATATATACTAAGAATAGTTTTGGAACTTTTTAATTATTTTCTATTTTGCTATGCCAACTCGATTTCAAGTTTTTTTTCAACAATTCAATTTCAAAGTATTTACAAAAAAAGTGTTTAAACAATTGTTCTTTGGTTGTTCTCTCTATTTTTTTTGCCAAAGGTCAAGATTTCATTAAAGCACTTAATTTCAAAGTATTAACAGGAAAAAAATGTTTTAAATGATTATTTGTTGGTTGTTCTCTTTTATTTCGGATTTCCCAAGGTCAAGATTTCATTAAAGCACTTAATTTTAAAGTATTTGCAAGAAAAAAGTTTCAAAATAATTAATTTCAAAGTATTTGCAAGAAAAATAAATTTTAAAGTGATTATTTTTTGTTTGTTCTCTATGTTTATGATGGATCAATTGTTTTATGCAGAGTTTTTATATACACATTCGATTCTAGGATCGCTCTAGAATATTTCTTGACTCTATGATTGCAATTTTCCTCCTTCTGCGCTTAAATAAGTATTGAATTTTCAAGTGGATCAATTTAGTTTAAAGTTAAGAAATATATTATTTTAACCCTCTGTTTAGCACCGTAATCCAGTCAGAGCTTTTTCGACTTTAAGCATTATTTTAGGGTAGATCTAGTTGATGGATTTATGACTTTTCCTAAAATTAAATTTGCTTCTATTTAAAAAAGGATTATTAAAATATTTTTGTTAGAAAAAAAGTTATATGAAATTTCTAAAAACTTTAATTAAAAAAAGATGTTGTCAAATCTATAGAGTTTTATTTCTCATCTTAAAGTTATCTTCAACAAATGCTTTCGACTTTTCTAATGTATCAGTTTATACTCCATTTCCAAGATTGCTTGAAATTTCTTCCTAAAAGCCTTACATAGCATTTAGAACCCTTTCCTCCTTTTACCCCAATTTAGGGCAATAAAAAAATATATTTTTTATAAATTTAACTTAGATAAAATCAACTCAAACTTGAACTTTAATAGATATTTTGATAAGTAAACAAACTTACTTTTATTTTGGTAAACTTCTTCTTCGTGTTAGGGTATTGAAATTCGTGAAATGAAAATAATTTTTAATTATTTCAGCATGTGCGGTAAATGAGGCTAGCAAAAATTACATTGAAAATAGGAAAAGAAGAAAGCAAACAATTCGATAATTGGAAATCAGACAAATGCCGAATGTAGGCAAACCATAAAGAAATCCTCCAAATGAATCTACTACTCGAACATTCACTTAAATGGCTAATTAGTTTTGCTCTCTTTTGGCCTCTTTGTCTCTGTTGTTGTTGTTAATGTTGAGAAAATGATATCATTAGCGGTCAATCGAATTGCGAAAGTAAAGTCAGATCTGAATAAATTGCAGCAGGATAAAAACGGCAACATTCAGGTGGAATGAAGGAGATGCTTAACGTAAGCCGCAACCAATTAACGGTCGGTCACACACACTCACACACACACACACGCACACACACACTCAGTGTAAGCCATGTCCCATTACTAGCACACAAAATGGCTGACACAAGCTGACCCAAGCTGACCCATTGCAATTGCAATGTAATTGAGCGAAAACTGTTGCCACAAAACATTTACTGCATGCGGCGAGGTAGAAAAAAAAAAAAAAAACAAAATGAGACATTATGGTAGATTTTCGGGGATCGTCCTGCTCTCATAAATTCGCATTGCCCATTTTGCAAATCGCCGCTTGATGGTGTACCCCCCCGTAAACCCCCCTCTACCCGCAACCCCGTGACAAATTATTATCGAAAGTTGAAAGTCGAGCAGGTAAAATTTATGCCTCAATGCCACTTCACAGGTGAAAGGCAAACTCTCACGTTCACGTTCACATTCAAGTTTCATTCCATTCCATTCCATTCCACACCGAGAGGAGAGTCTATTAAAATCAGTTGTGGAAAAAATTATTTATGGCACGCATTTAGGCAGTGATAAAATATGATAAATGCCTTAAAAAATATGCCAAGATGGCAGTGTAGGCAATGCAGGCCTCGTCCCTCCCCCCTCCCCCACTCCCCCTTCTCCCGTGCCGCCATTCCCCATTTTCCTTCTATCTATTTTATCTGCCACATGCATAATTTAAGACAAATTGACAATAAATCACCAAAGGCTGAACAATTTGGGTTATACCAATCTCCATTTTACCCCCCACCCCCTCCCCCTCCACTTAAACATTGTTAGGTGTGTACACAGGTGATACAACAACCACAACGATGGCAAATACTCCAAAATGTTTAGGTTTTTTGGTAGTAATATGCCCTAACTAAGTCAAATCTATGCATCCAGATGATTCTATTTACCCAAACATATCATAAAAATCTTCTCTCATATTAGAATTCAGGTTTTTTAGGATTGAAAATATTTAAATGTGTCCCAGAAATGTCTTACCATCTAAAAGGTAACCAACCTAAAGCAATTGTCAGCCCATTAGAAATATCACTTCATACTTCAAAATATTTCTCCAACATTTATTGAAATATAATTTTAAAATTTTTAAATGAATTTTTAATTTCATCAGAATTAACAGAAAAACCTATAGTTCTATGGGAAATTTTTAACGAAGTTATAAACTTTTATGTTCTTTTGGATTAACAATAATTTATGATTGCGAATTACTTATAGAATACAATTTATAGAATGAGAGAGAAGAAGTCTACCAATTATTTATATACGAAAATTTATAAATTCTTTCATCAATCAATCCTTTATTCAATTAGAGATGAATACATTTAGACCACCAAATTACTAAATTTTATTAAAGCAGATCTTAATATTATTGGCTAAATTATTTTTTAAATGATAGGACATTGCCTTCAATAAACTAAATAAAAACTAGTTAATAATTAAAAACAAGCCCCAAACCAAATCAAAGACAACCTTCTTGAAAATAATGGATAAAATGATGAAAGAAATTAATTTAAGGAAACTGCTTTGAAGGAAACTGATTTTAAAATTCGTCATCAATATGGTGGAACCAAAAGAACAAAAAAGGATCAAAAATCGATTTTATCTGAGTAAGAGAAAATTCCATTTGTTGAAAAATTTGCCTATTGAATTCTATTTGCTTATAATCTTATAAATTTGTGTGAGTTAGCGATTTTATTGAAATTTGATTAAAAGACTCCTAAACTTTCGAGAAGGTGGAACCAAAAGAACCAAATACATAACTCACATATTGATCAGATATCGTACTACAAATAATCGCGTTGATTCTCTGATGAAATTTTAATTTTAAAAGGAATTGAATTCAATTTCAAACAAGTTTAAAATTATGAAATTTTAATTTTAAAAGGAATTGAATTGAATTTCATACAAGTTTAAAAATTGTTAAACTTTTTCTTACCAAGAAAGCAAGTGAATATGTTTTTACTTCTAACAAAAGAATATTCAAAAGTGCGAGTCAACGATTTTGGAAAAAATTTGGCTATGTTTTAAAATAGCCCGTAATTTGAGGCTGTAAAAAATAAATAGAAGGAATATTCTACATTTTCCTCATAAATTTTGGGTGAAACTATAGCTGCGGCTAAGAAATAGGCGACTTTAAAGTCCGAACTTCCTCTTGTCATTGGTCAAATAACATTTACACGATTTTCTTGGTTCGAAAGAGTTTTTAAACTAATAGTAGATAATCGTATTTTGTGTAATGAGAAATCTATGTAATGAATTTCATGTACTATATTACTTAAATATATTGATTATGCCAACAAAAGCCTAGACCTAGAATTAGACCTTAAATTAAAAAGAACGTTAAGATGTTGAGTTAGTCAAAAGTGTCGAAATAATTAAATGCCATTAAGAGAATCTAAAATCTCCACGTATTAAGAGCCAGTGCTTGCTATAATATAAGTAAATAAAACCCATATGACTCTTAAATCTTAACTTCAAATGTTTTAAGATGAAAACTCACAAAACTCAGCTCCCAAATGACCTCTCAGAGAAAACCCACAAAAAAAAAAATCTCTTTTAGGTCAAAGAAAAATATCTTGAAATTGAATTTCAGAGCGAAAATCCTTGAAACATTTAAAGCAATTAAAATAAAAGGGAAGCCAAACTTCGTCACGCATTGAAATTGTGTAAAAATTCGGGTTTTTTTTTTCGTTTTGTTTGTTTAAAATGAATTTGATATTAGAAGTGAAATGGTTTTCGTGACTGAATACATATGTATTTCCATTTCTATCGATTTCGATGGCCCAATGGTGGTTATTTTAGATTTTTCTATAAATCCATGTGAAAATAGACGAAAGAGAGACAAAAGCGAATGGGACATTGCCATTTTGATATCAGCATATATATATTTTTTGGTCAGTCATGGTCACGTGCTTGCCAAATGTATATAATATGTATATATATATATTGTATATGAGTTTTTGACGACTGTGGCAACCATGGCGGTCGCAGCTGGTTCTGCTTTCCTAAGCAATTAATCACCGGTTTGCGCAGAAACAAGAGGACAAAATGAAAAGTGGCTGGCGAAATTGAATTTCTAAACTAAACAGGCTAACTGCCGGGGCCGGGGCCGGAGCCGGGGCCATGATGATGTCGAGGGCCATCGAGTTGGCAAAACAGTGCACCTCGTTGGCTGCTGCTGCTTCTGCTGCCTTTCAGTGTCAGTGAAAAGTCGCTAAAGCCGCTAAATATGAGACCCCGGTAGGTAGTTCCTTCGCCTCGCTTTCCTCCTAACACTTCACTCACTGAAGCACCTTTCAGACAGAAGAAGCAGCAAAAGCAGCAGCAGCTGCCTGCCACTTCATTTTGCGCACTTTTTAGCAGACCATCTCCCCACCCACTCTTCTCTCACCCCTTTCTGAGGCAAGCAAAAAGCCAAGATGCTGGCGCGTCAGTCAAAGTGCAAGTGGTTGTGCCACTTGTTGCCACTTCAGGGCACACAAAACGGAAGCCGTTCGCTCTAGCCACAAATGTTGAATGCAAAATGGTTTAAAATATCACAACCATAATGTGAATGTGTGTGTGTGTGTGTGGGTGGGTGTGCACACATCCTCGTAGACATGAAGGTCATTTTGAGCACTGTCTTGCGATTTGAAAAGTTGAAAAACTGGCCTTAATTGCATCAACTCTCAATTTAAATTGACTCTCAGAAGCAGCAAAAACAAAACTAAAAAGGCACAAAAACAACAACTCACATGATCTTCTTCTTCCTGCAGATTTTATGCAATTATTTTTCATAAAATTAAATGTAGAGTTGAGAAAAATTTGAAATCCTTTTAGCAAGATACTTTATACCATCTTTAGTCAGGTCAGAACCAGTTTTCAAAATAAATGTCTGGAGTTCAAGGGCCATTTACTGCCACATGGATAAAGTTAGAGAAAAATACTAATTTCATAATCAAATTTCTTTCTGCAATTCTCACAAATAGTCATGACTATCATTTAGTTGTTGTAATTAATCTATCGTTTATTAAATCACTTTTATTTGAACAATTTAAACATATTTTCGAGCATATAATGGCAAGATTCAAAGGTATAAATTGTGGGCCTCCATTCAATAGAGAGTTCAGTTGTGATTGAAAGTAGGAATCATTAGCGAAGTAAAAAAAGATGACTGACTTTTCCCAAGGATTAATTAATAAATAATTTATTTACTAAGTTTTTAATTTATCACAAAAGAAAAGTGAACTTTGGCGTTGTAAGCTGTGTGTCCTTTTTTGGCTTTAGCTAGTTGTAGTTCCCAACTAGTTTTAGCATTTTAGGGTTGTTGGCGAAAATTGGGAGAATTCGTGGCGTTTTAAACATTTGGAACACACTTGATCTCTGAACGTACTCTTTGAATCTACATAAAAAATTTGGTAGTTCCTATAGTCTAGGAGATCTAGCGTTTTATATATATAACATCGTGGCTGTTAATGCTGATCGAAAATATATATATTTTGTGTGTGTTCTTTTGCCTGTTAAATACATTTTTGCCTCCTCTTGACGCATCCGAACTTAAGTTAATCGTGATGTTAAGGAATATAATAGCATGACAAGCTTCTGAATCTTACAAAAAAATTGTTTTTCTATAAATAATAAATAAATTCTATAAATATAAATTTCCAAATTTTGAAGAGGTTTTCAATTAGTTGCTCCTACCACTGGTAACTAAATCTTTTGACTCTACAATTTTGATTATTTATAAATAGTGTGATTTAAGACAAACCCCAAAAATCTAATTACAATTTCTTCTTTTTTTCGAATAGAAAATCTCATCATCGGTTGAGATTAATTTATTAATTTTGCTATATTTTTGTTGTTTTGCTAATTTTAAATGTACTTTGCTTGAGGTCAAAATTGAATTTATCATATTAAATATTGGCAATTGCTGTTTTTTTAAGGCCTTTATTTTGTTTGAGATTTTACTTTGAAATCTCATTGCCTTTCTTCGATTGTGGAGATTAATTTGGCAAACCTGTCAGACATTTAATATAGTAGATTATATCAAAAAGGATCTCACACGAGAAAAATTGCTTTGAACACAAATTTCCCTCATTATTTTTTCCCATTTATTAACTGGAAAAAAATTCCACAAAATCACTGCACCAAGCGAGATGCTAAAAAATAGAGCTCGCATACCGAACAAATTTTATTTATACGATTTAGAAAATTTCAAATGTTTATTTATTTTTTATTTTAATTGATGTATAGAGGTATAATGGGAATAGAATTGAGAATACCCTTACAAAAATCATAGAACTGGAAATATATTCTCATTGGTTCGTTTTGGTCATCAATTTGGAAAACATAAAGACATTGAGGTTAAAAGGATTCCTGCTGCTGGCTGCATTCTGCAAGGATATGCCTCACATCTATGTGTGTGTGTGAGCTTCTCTTTCTCTGCGTGTGTGTGTGTGTGTGTTTTCCCCATGGGAAATTTATGCAAATAAAATAACAAACAAATTTTACAATTTCATATGTGCTCCACATTCAGACGTGCATTCATTCATTCAGTCGTTCATTTTCGTTTATTTTATTTCGTTAGGTCTGGTTGAAGAGTTATCTCTGTGTGTGTGTCCAATTGGTTTATCAGTTGTGTGGAAAATTAAAGAAAAGCTTGTCGGAAAAAAAAGAGAGAATATATCTACATATAAATCAAGGAAAAGTCCTCTCGAGACTCTTTTATAGACTGATTTTTTGTTGACCCGAATTACCAGTAGTTATGATATTGGTTTTTAGAAACCCATAACTTTTTTAATCATCACAAGATTTTTCACACTCCGTTCGAAATTTTATAATAAGCAAATTGTTGTTGTTAGTCGAATGTCGAAATGGATTAGAAACAACTTTGTCTGCAGCGCAAAGTATGCAAAAATTATTGAAATTGAACATTCAATTTATTTGCAAATGGCTTGCCATATATTTTCCAATAGCTTTTGCCTTGTTTTCCGCTTTTGCTTTACCATTTATATTTTTTTTTTTTTCTTTGTTATCTATTTATATGGAAAATTACATAGCAGACACTCGCACACATATGAGTGTGAGTGTGTGTGAGTGTGTGTGTGTGCCCCAAGGAAAGGCAGAAAAAAGTTTAAGGGATAACTGAAATGTACGCACGAAGGCGCCAACATCTATTAAGCTTCAATGGAGAATACGTTATGCGTTCATACGAGAGGATAAAATACCAAATGGAAATTAATTTTGATTAAACCAAGCATATGTAAGACTAAATATTCAGGTCAAAAACGAAAGGAACAAAAGGAATATGGCTTGGAAAAAGAATTTAAGAAAATGTAAAACCATCAAAGATCGTTAAAATTTTATTATTATTCTTAATTCTTTGAAACTTTACAAAATAATTGTTTCTGAAAACTACAAAAAATGTTCCAAAGAAATCAAGCAAATTATCTCCCAGTTTTTCATTAAATAATCTATAAAAAATGATTTGAAAATTAAATAATAATAGGAATTGAAAAGGTGGAAAATTTGAGAAGTATTTTATCGTATTACCTCGTATCTTGATGGTTAAATAAAGATATATGTATATGTACATATATATACTCCTATAAATCTATATATCTTATGTAAGATATGCTATTTTATTTTAAATAACAAATTGAATCTCTTAAAAACCTGTTAGTTAAAAGATTAGAAAATTTTTTACTAAAATAAATAAAAATTATTTAAAAAATCTGCAAGTTAAAAGAGTAGAAAATTTCAGAAGTACGAGACTCAATAATTCTTTATTTAAATAAATATAGATATATGGTATTTTATTTTTAAAAATCCTTTTGACTAAAGGCTAGAAAATTAGTCGCAATGACAAAGTAAAATGTATTAAAAATCTGCAAGTTCAAAGAATAGAAAATAATTCTTTATTTAAATAAATATAGATACATGGTATTTTATTTTTAAAAATCCTTTTGACTAAAGGGTAGAAAATAAGTCATAATAACAAAGTAAAATGTTTTAAAAATCTGCAAGTTCAAAGAGTAGGAAATTTTTCATAATAAGAAATTAAAATTATTTAAAAATCTAGAAGTTAAAAGAGTGGACAATTTCAGAAGTAAGAGACTCACGAGTAAAAGATTCTTCCTAGTATCCTGATAGCACAAATAAATATAGATATGTATGTATTTTGATAATTCCTTTAAGTATTTCAATATAGAATAGTTTGACTTGGCATTGTCAAGAGTTTTGAGAAAACAGAAATTTTAATTTTATTTAATTTATAATTTAAATTGTTTCTCGTTGGTTTATGATCTTAACTAAACAATTTAAAGATCTCGAAAAGAGTAAAATAAAATATATATTCCATGTTTATTAGTATATTTATATAGAATAGAGATTTCCATCTGATTTTGATTCGTATAAACCAAGTTAACTAACTTAACTTATGCGCGATTTGTATTTGTGAGGAGCAACTTTCGCACAATTTCTCTCACTGTGTTGTGTGTGTTGTTGTTGTTGTGTGTGTGTGTGTGTGTTTGTGTGTGGGTGGGCAATTCAATAGGTATAAATTGAAATCAATAATTATTTCCATATCATTAGATGCCAGAGCGCAAAATGAAATGCTAAAGCAAAAGCAAAAATTTCTGCTAAAACAAAAAGTCGTAGATTCCGGTTGGATATGGATATTGGTTTATGGGCGGCTCCCCTTTCACCCCCCGTCCCCCCCTTCCCCCATTCTCGATTGGTGGGCGGGGTGGAGCAGTTAAAATTGAAATTCTTTTACTCAAAACGCCAGCTGTGTGTTTTGGCAGCAAAACAATTGCAAGTATTTGTTTACCCAACAATTTTTTGTTTCTACTCAAAAAAAAAAATGGGAGAAGGGGGCGTGGATACAATTTCGGGCAATAGGTGTGCAGTTCAAAAATTTAAATGAACCAAAATAAAGTTAATTTCCAATTACGCCAATGTAGCCATAAAAGTAAGTTGACAAAACTCTCAGGTGAGGGAAAACAACCTTGGAAAAGGTGAAGTTAAAAATCTTAAGACTACAAAAGTGGGTGTGGTTGTGGGTGTGGGTGTGTGTGTGTGGGCATGCAAAGTGTCTGGCACTCGAGGCGCCAAATATGTATATACACAGAGCACGAGTTCACACATATTGAGGCTGATTAAAATTTAATACCCCAAGAGCAACAAAAAACGTGGAAAATTTTCCACGAAAATCTTATATTAATTGTATATGCATATGAGCAAAGGAAAGAAAAGCCATATGTTGAATGGAGGAAGTAAAAACACAACTGGCATCATTCCCATACCCATTCCCATACCCATGTTGCAGTCCGTCAAGTTGCAACAATAAAAGCGATAATTAATAGACGAGGCAAACTCATTGTTTGCTACACTTTGACCTCAATTTATCAGGTAAGTTTGATTTATGAGAAAAGCTGTAAGGTGCAACGGGAAACCGTTTTGCTGTTTGTGCCTGGTTAACACAGTTACAATTTGGCTCACAGCCCAGTCACATATAATTGGCCAGGCCAAAGAGCCATTTGTTTTTGCCCCCTTTGCCATCGCCCAACAACAAGCAATTGCACTTTACCTTCTGTTGCTGTTCCCGATTAAGGATCAATGGCAGGAGCAGCAGGAGCAGCAGTAGCAGGAGCACCAGCAGAAGTACCTGGAACAGCGACCCAGACAGAAGCGAAAGAATAATTGTATGTTTAAATAATTGATGGCAATAAACGAATCGAATCGAATCGAATAGCATTCAAGGCGAGTTCAATCGAATTGAGAGACCACAAATGAGTGCCATTGAGTGTCGGAAGTAGCAATTGTTTCGCATTCCCTTTAAATACCACAATGGAGCCATAACAACGCATATACAGTGATCACTTGTCACGTGAACCAGTTGCAAAACTGTCATAAATAAATGAAATGCTTTTTTTTGGAAACAGGAAACGTCGTATTCCAAATTTTATCCCAAACTCACTGTTAGAGGAAAAACAATGTTTTCAGCAGGACTAAAACGATTTGATGGCAAATGAATTGTAATTTATTTTATGCAATTTTTATTTCTGCTAATCTTCTAGATGAACTCTTTTTATACCATGCATCCATAGGATCAAATGTCCGTCTGTAGGATCATCGAAATCTTGAAAACTATAAGAGGTAGAGTTACCAAATTTGGATTGTAGACTCGTGTATTCTGCATGCAGATCAAGTTTATTTCTTTTTTTGCCACGCCCCCATTCTCCTTTAAATATACTGTAGTCAATTGCCGCAACTTGCGAATCGCTTCTTCAATCAAAGAAGCTAAGCCTTTGCAGGAGTGACCTGAAATAAATACTATCAAACTGTTTCGATACATTAATGATTCAAAAATCTGTCAACAGTTTACGACTGAAGAGAATTTGCAAGTTATGGGCAAGTAAGGACACTGAGAAAAGGGTCAAGTTTGAGATTAAGTTGGAGAAACTTTTTGAAGTTTGAAGGCTAAGGAAAGCACAAGTAAACAGAGGATTCAACTTTTCTTCGTCATTTTATACATGTGTGGCACTCACTGCGTATACGTAATTTTTAGTTAATTGATTTCTCGCCAAAATGACGACAAAATTTCTCACGAATGATTTTGCGTTTCTCTACCAACAAATTCATATCTTACCTCTTCTGGGATTCAAAATCGCCAATTGCCCCTGTACCTTTAAGCCATTCAAAAACGATTTACATACATATTCCAGGCACATACTCCCCCTCCCCCCCTTCATTCCTAAGAGCTTCTAAATATGTCATGCTATTTAATGATCCCACTTAAAATAAAGACTATAAAAATGCTTTTTAGATTGGATTTCAAAGATTTTTTTGGCAAAAGGCTTGTCAGTCAAAAAAAACGTATACGCAGTGTGTGCCAGTCAAACTAGCAATAATTGGAATAAGCATGAGAATGATAACAATTATGATGTTAATATTGATGGAAATTGAAAACTTACTAATTTTAAACACAAAAACTATTAGAAAAAACTGGAAATGAATGTTCGAGCGTCAAGAAACATCTCTAACCATCTCCAGAAGTAGCGTATTGATGGTTGCGTAGGTCAGTCCCTTCCGAATTGTAGCTTTTTCTCTGAAAAACAAAAATAAACTTAAAACTTGGTATTTATCGTATATGCTATCAAGCGCCATCATTATTTTTCTTCGCTAGTTGCAGTGTGACCTTCTCTTTAAAAGTTTTTATTTGAACTCTGCTTATAGTGTTGATTAAAAACACATAAATATTGCAAGCTTCTGATAAAATTAGATAATACTTTTTGCAAGTTAAAAATGAAATCTTTTTCAATTTGGTTTCTCTTGCTTATTGTTTTTTACCATTCACTATTTACACGAGTTGCCAGTGTTGCATTTGGAAAATATCGATTAAAAAGTGTCAAAACGTGGTAGAAAAAAAAACTCCCAGGATCGAAAAAAAAATTTTCTCAAGTGGCCAAAAATGTAATAAATCAAAATTCAAAATTTAAACTGAATGAATAGAAACTTTTTTGTTGTGCCTTAGACAGGTAAGCAGATGCACCAATGGGGCATATATATATACCCCCCTCGACCCCCATAACTTCCCCCAGGTGTGGGAGGCCATTTGAAGGGCAATGACAAGAAGCTATTGAGAGAAAATTCGAAATATTTCGGGCACACAAATTAATTTGAATATTTCAAATGGCAGTTCCTCGGCCAAGTTAACCAAAAGTGGTAATAAACTGCAATTGTTTGCAAATGCAAGTTCTAATTAAAAATGCAGAGACAACTACTTATTTATTACACACGCACGCTGATACCCTTTCCCTTGTATCCTTTTCAATAATTAAATTGAAATTTAAAATCTTTGCAAATTCTCAAATTTATCTTTGTGGTTAGATAAAATTGCATCACCTATGAAAAAGTTGAAAATGATTTTTGTAGTGAACAATGCAAAATTTTCCACTAGAGTGAAAATAGGAAAATGGGGGCCTGATTTTTCCATTGATGTTGGCAGAAAATATATGTATAATATGTGTATGGAAAACTTGCACATAATGAACCGAGACCTGAACCGACAACCGCAACCGGAGAGTGTCCAGCCGCAAATTTTGTGGAGAGGAGCGCATTAGTTCCCCCCGAGGGAGGGGGGGGGGGGGACCCATTGCGACAAACCCATTGTTGTTGGTATTTACATTTTCATTATAATTGCGTGATAAATAGGACAAAGGGAAATTCAGAAAATTTCGGTTGCAGTTGCTGCTGATGTTGTTGAATTTCAATTAAGTTTGTTTAACAATAAATGGAAATAAACACAGGCATAATTGATGGTCTTGCATTCTCTCCATAGTGCTCCATGCTCCATCCTTTTGCATTGAAAGCAATTAGGAAGTCCTCTCTGCTGCCACACAAAAGTCAAATGTGAGTGGCATCTTTCAGTTCGGGGCTCAAATCTATATATATATGTATATATATATTTTATGATTATTAGTATGGTTATTACAACATAAGCTGAATGTGCCACACACCCGCACACACACGGGGGCAAGTTCAATATTTGAATTTAGTAACTGATACACATAACAATGGCCATTTTGGGGCGCCATCGAAGCAGAGAGCTGCCGGAGCAACAACCGAGGCCAGAAACCATATCAAAAGAAAGCCATTAGATACGATATCGTTTTGCGAAATTGCCACAATAAATGCTAAAATGTGATTGTGCTTTAATAGTGCCGCTTGACTTTGCCTCCGGACTTGACTGGCCTTCTTCCATATGTTGCTCTCCCTCTCTCTCTCTCTCTCTCTCCCTCCCTCTCCTTCCATGCGACGACGTGCCAGAGAAGCTCAAATAATGCAGAGAAGGTTGCTAGGCTAAAAACTTGTCTGAACTTTGCCCTTAAAGGGGTCATTGGTATCGCAATGGAAATTTACATTTCATTTCATTTTTTCTTCTTCCATATGCTGAGATACAAAATTCGCATGTTTCGTTTCCTTTTTGGAGTTTGTTAGGACACTAAATGGAATGGAGATCTAGAGATTCTTGTGACCACATGTATAAGGAATCCTTTTTAGAAATATTAAAATCATTTTTTCACATATAAATATATATTATATTTATACTAGGGTGATCCGATAATTACTTAGCCGTAGTGCTGCCAAAAAATCGATATTTTGCAGTATTTTGTATGAAAAAAATCGATAACGTCGATAAATCTGCCATGTTTTGTGTCAGGAATACCTTTTAGAAATATCAAAATCAATTTTTCACATATAAACATTTATACTAGGGTGATCCAATAATTACTTAGCCGTAGTGCTGCCAAAAAAGTCGATATTTTGCAGTATTTTGTATGAAAAAAAATCTATAATATCGATAAATCTGCGATATTTTGGCAGCACTACTTAGCTTCACTTCCCAATGCCAACTCCCGAAATACTATATAAATAGCAGCCTTCGTATAGGCTAATTAAAAGATCTTTTCTAGTTATGAATTCATAAGATGAAGATGTGAAATAAAGGGGAAAAATATTTATTTTGAGGATTTATTTATCTAAAAACATATTTTTTTTTAAATTCTTGACATTTAGATGAGACCTTTTCTATATAGTAATCTACCATTTGAGTTTTAAGTTTTAATTTTTACTGACTTGAAGCTATTACACATCTCCACTCACAACAAACTGGTATGGATAAGTATGCACATTTCACATTGACTTTCGTTTTTCTTTATTTTTGAATAGGAATTCGAATGCATTCGAAACAAAGCATCTCAATAATTCGCATTCTCACTCATTCAATTCAATTTGTGTTTCGTTTCAATGTTGTGACTTATTCATTTCAACTAGTTCGGCTTCTCACTCAATCCATTTAATTTATCTTAAAAATTGTTAATTTGAATTTGATACTTTTGTCACTCATGCAGCTCTCTGGTTTATATGACATTTGGAGAAGAACATCTAATTTCTTAAGGAATTTATGAAAGTTTTAGCGACCTTTATATTGTTTATATTGGGGTTCATATGGCTTGAGGTCAATTAAAAAACAACTTTTATTTTCCTTCTTTTCCGATATATTTCGAGCTGCTAAGGCTTTTGGCTGGTTTATGTTTAGATATTAATTCTTCTGATACCATTTATATAGTTTTTGCTTATTTTATAAGAGGATCATAATATTGGCTAGATTGAGGTATTTTATAATTTCTCTTAGATTTTCTGGGATTGGGCTAGATATAAATAGGATACGGTTTTGGTTTGGGATATGGTTTCGAGGTCTTTGAATTTAAATTTTGTGACTTTTATATATATTATTACCTTGCTCCTATGCGTTGTCTGTATTTAAGATTTCGTCTTATTGAATTCATATGTGTGCAAGAGTATTTGTTAGGTTTATAGGCTATTCTGATTTTGTCTTTATTATAACACTCGGAGTATGATAGTTTTTTCTGATAGTTTTGGATACATACAAGCTTCTTTTGCCTATGAATTCTTTGCAATTTGTTCGGAAAAAGTGTTTTTGCTACAATTTCAATCTTTTAGGAACACATGAACCACAACTTGGACTATACATACTTAAAAGCAACAGAATATTAAGACGAATGGAACGATATTTCCTCTATTAAACTATCGAAAGAATTTTGATAATAGTTTTCATATATTCACTTCACTGAAATAATAAGATTTCTAAAGAAAAAGACATTTATATTATATTATTTATTGGTTTATCTTATTTAAACTATATAAACCAGTGTCCACTTGTATGGGATTTCACTGTTTACTCTAAGTTCTTTTAGGAACACATGAACCACAACTTGGCCTATATATACTATGGAACGATCTATCAAACTATCGAAAGAATTTTTGATGATAGTTTTCCTATAATCACTTCACTGAAGTAATCAGATTTTTATTTACATAGATGCTGCATGTCCAAAAACAAATTTAAATCTTTCTAAAACTATATAAACTATATAAACCAGTGTCCACTTGTCTGAGATTTCACTGTTTACTCTAAACTTCTGTTGAATAGTAAAACATTTCATCAAGATATGATCATCAAATGCCAAAAAAAAAATGTATAATCGTCTCACATTTTTCCCAAGAATGGGAACATTGTCTTTTTGTGGATTATTGGGTTAATCATGTTGCCTTAATTTTGGCTTTTTCTTTGTTTGACTACCATTAAAAAATCGATAAAATTTGGATATTTATTGAAATTAGTTTGAACAAACATAGATGTATATAAAATCAATCGTTTGGCGATCGGCTCAATTTAGTCGCGAGGCAGAAACGAGTCACAAACAATGTTGCACGGCAAAGTGTTTTTGTGGCTTTTAATTTATGGGCCAATGTGTTGGATGGAATCGGCTGGAAATGAGCTCACATTGCGGATACCAGTTTGGAGTGTCCAAGATGTGGTCACACATCTATCTAGTCTGCCCGAGAAGCAGACGCTAGTGAAGCAGCAACGAAAGAGGAGGAAGAAAATAAAGAGTACCAAGCAACCGGTTACATATTGGCCATATCCTTATTACCCGGAGCCTCCACTACCATTGCCTCCTCCGGCGCATCATCATCATCATCCGCCAACTACCAAGGAGCCAGTGACTAATCCTCCGGATAGTGACTTATGCCAAATGTATCCCCATCTTCCGGCATGTACCACAACGACGGAACCCACTACAAAAGCACCTCCCACAGATTGCGATCTTCATCCTGAACTTCCAAAGTGCTCAACATCCGACACGGATTTATGCAAAATGTATCCTCATCTTCCAATATGTAGCCAAGCATCTGCACCTGCCATAAGCATCCATAATCAGGAGTTAAATTTCAATTTCTCGATCGCATCCGATCCTCAGCCGCTGCTTTCGCTCTGTGATCGCTATCCGAGTCTCTGCAAGTTGCCCGAGGAGGCACAATTCATAGGACTGAAGGATGAGCAGGGTTATCCATTGATACTGATAGCACCCGGTACAAAAACTTATGTCGGACGCTCGAATTTAGGTTGGCGACCTACTACTACACGCCGAAGAAGAAGAAGAAGACCAAAGGTCTGAATGTGCGCCTAACGAGAAAGAATCTTCGAGCGAACAATGAACGAAATACAATTGATACAACTCTTGTTTTTGAACTTTGCCCGGGGGGGGATTGAATCTTGGATGATCCAAGTCTATAAAAATATTCGTTTTGGCCAGATTGTTGCTTAGTTTTTGGCCATCATGGCGTTGGGCATCAACATTAGTGTCTTCCTCTTGCTGTTGATCATAGATTCATCGCGCTCCCAGTTGGGCAGTGACAATTCCCTGAGATTACATATTCCTGTGTGGGATATAAGCGATTTGTATTCGCGTATATCGAGTGCTCTGGGTCATGGACAAGCGAATCCAACGACACCATCTCCGGAACAACAATTCGATGCTGCCGTTTTGGCGGAATATTATAATAATTTCTGGCAAAATGTTGAAAATAAGAAGCAACAGTTGGGTTTGTGGTCGGATGCAAGTGGGGGTCAAGTGATACCAGTGGCTCCCCCATTGCCGCCGCCCCCTTTACGTCCCATACCCACTTATCGGCCACAGAGACCTTTGCGTCCGTTGAGACCAAATCGGCCACAGAGACCCAGACCAACTAGAAGAACCACGACAAGAAGACCAACAACCACCAGGAGAACGACAACGACAACAACAACAACAACCACAGTCAAGCCTACGGTAACAACAACAACAACAAAAGCAACGACAACTTCCACCACGGCAGCTTCCACCTCTTCGACCACCGAGTCCACATCAACAGAATCAACTTCAACGAACTCAACAGCAGTGTCCACAACGACAGGATCCACCACCACGGGAGCCTCCACCACGGGAGCCTCCACCACGGGAGCCTCCACCACGGGAGCCTCCACCACGGGAGCCTCCACCACGGGTTCCTCCACCACGGGATCCACGACTCCAGGTTCCTCCACGACAGGCACCATAATAGTTAGCTCACGAACAACTCAATCTCCGTATTCCACAGAAACATCGACCATTAATCCCATCTGCAATCTGTTTCCCCATCTTCCCATCTGCACATCATCCTCGTCTGTTAGTCGCCTGCAAATGGAGAGTACTTCGATCAGAGTGCCCACTGTACTTAGCCAGATCGATGCATATGCTAGCAGCAGTCAACTGCATCCGGAACAACAATTGAGTGTCCAATCCTCACCGTATCCCATGACCTCGCTCTGTTACAATTATCCGCGTCTTTGCGCCCATCCCGAGGAGGCGCAATATGTGCGTTTGGCCGATGGGCATGGCCGGCCCATGCTATTGATAGTGCCCGATCGAATGAATGACAACAATTATGCCATAACTGCGACAACAACACCGAGAACCATTAGCAAACCCAACAACAACTACGTGAGATTGAGACCCACACGTCGACCAGCTTGGCAGCGACCACAATCATCGAAGCAGAAACGCAAACACAATTATCTCAAAAAGATGTCCAAGTGGAAAGTGTAAAAAATATGTGAGAATATCCAAGTGATCAACGAAGAGTATACCCTGTAATTTAATTGACTCAATAAATGCGAAATAAACTTTTAAAAGAAATCAATAGAAAAAGCAATTAGAAAAGTTTTTGAAAAGTGGCAAAATAAAATGTTTAAAAGAAATCAATAGAAAAAGCCATTAGAAGATTTTTTTGAAAAAGTTATGTCAAGGAATGCAAAATAAAATTATTAAAAGAAATGCAATTAGAAGATTTTTTGAAAAGCAGCAAAATTCATAAGAATCTTCATAGCACTTGCCCAAATTTTCGCGTTTCACTACATATGAAAATTTATTTAAAATATTAACGGATGGAAATCTCGGAAAGTTTTCAGAAACAAGAGTTTTTAAAATATTAACTAATTTAAATCTCTGAAAGCATTTCTGAAATTAGAGTTTTTTTCATTATTTAACAAAGATATCACAGGGGAAAATTTATTTACTTAGCATTAGCATTGTATTTTCTGTAGGACTTCAAAAGTGGAGAAATATCAATGAGGAAGAAAGTCAAAACAAGGATTTAAAAACACAATCCATCTTTTGGATAAGGCTTAAAGTATTCAAAATGAAAGATACTTTATTCTTACTTATTAATTTATTTTATTTTTATTTATTTATTTAATTGTAGCGAAGAATTAATTCTACTTTACAATGTTTATTTACAATGCCAGAGCAACAAAGGCCTTCAGGCTCTTGCTTATTAATTATTAATTATTATACGATGAAATGGCATATTAAAGTCGCCAAAATGTATGTAACAGCCAGAAGGAAGCATTTTGCGACCTTATAAAGTATATTCTTGATTTTTAATTATTAACAAATTTTTAATTGAGTGATAGACAAATAGATAAAAAAGATTTTAATGATTCCAATTCATGTTCTTTTTGTGAGTGTTATTCATAATTAAATGTTTTACACATTTTGGGTAAATCCTCAAAAAATAGCATTTCTTTTTTCTTTTTTTTTTAAATGATGAAAATCTTCAAAATCCAAACATGAAATATGTGTAAAGTCCTCTATAGCTCTGCCAATTCATACCTGAAATCTACATAAAATTTCTCATTTGACGGGTAATAAACCACACTTTCCTATTTTGCAACAATAAAAGGAGTCATCGATATGAATTAGTGTTGTAAAACAGCCTCAAAAATAGTGTTGTAAAACAGCATCGACAAATTTTACAGAATAATTTAGATTTCAAGTTCGCTAGCTTTGATTTTTGAGAAAATACGCAATATTTGGCGACCTTTTCTCTATCCCACCCAAAAAAAAAATATAATGAAAATAGTTTGAAAGACTTTCATATTAAGCATTTATTCGTATAAATTCAATTTATTAGATAAATCTTACTAACTAGGGAAAAAATCCATGCAACAGACATGCGATTTTCCTTTATTATTGATTATTTATAATTATTGTGCTAGTAAAATTCACAAGGAACAAATATATTAGTTAAACAATTTATTTCTATGCTTTATCCTAAAGTTTTCTGGCCTAAGTTGGTAATATATATACCTAAAATAATATATACCTAAAATAATGAAGAGCAATTTATGAACAAGAGATAGAAAACAATTATATAGCATTATATCTCGTATAGCATTAAAAATTATTTGTAGAAAAATCTTAACAGTATTTTAATCAAGAGAAACATCACCAAAGTGGACAATATGAACTTATGAATCCAATTTTCTCTCAGCAGCTTTTTTTTTAGAAGAGAGCGAGAGATATTAAGGAGAGACTAGGACTAGACCCAATTGAGGAGAGACTACTATTAAAGTCTACTTAAGGAATTCTCTATATATAATAACACTAGCTTTAAATTTCTACTTTCCACTTAAGGAATTCTCTATATATAATAAAACTAGCTAGAAGTTTCTGGTTTCTACTTAAGAAATTCTCTATACATATATAATAAAACTACCTTCAAGTTTCTAGGATCACATCAACTTAGTAGCTATCTACATCAACAGTAAATCGACTAAAATTTAGTTGCCCAATTGTATAACTCATTAAGATATCGACAATTATTTTCAGAAGGTAATTGAAGTATTTATTGAACAGCATCATTAACTCGAACATCTCGAAAGTAGATTTCTAATCGAAGCATTTGTGCTTTTGGCTCTTACCTTTTCATTTGTCTTTCCCTCTCCATCCATTCCAAGATGATTAATGGGCAAATGTGTATGTAGTATTCGTATAATAAGAACTATTGTTTGACATTCATTTCATGGCATGGCTCTGGCCAGAGCACATAATTTTTGGGCAAACTGGTTTCCGAGAGACGACTCGGTCAGTCGCCGTTGAGCTACAAACGCAGCTGGTAGCTGGAAATTGAAATGTGTCTCGATTATTTCTTGTGTTTGACATTGGTTTACCTAGCTGCACCCATTCGAGGTCACGAGGATAGGAATGGGAATGCCGAGGCATTTGCCGGACTAAAGCAAATACCAAAACTGAATTTGACACAAGTGACATTAATCGCCGAGAATGCCACAGCCAGATGTAATTTGATACCAAATCTCTGCAATTGGCAGTTGCATTTGTATGGACCTCATGCATTTAGTGTGCCCCTGGAGAAGGAGAAGGAGAAAGAGAAGGAGGAGATTATTAAACCCACTCAAAAAGTCTTCACCTTGCCCCAGGAATTGCTCATCTATGCCGATATTGAACCCAAACGCCGCAAAAGAAGACTTCGACGACGACCAACTTTCTATCTAATGCTTGTCAAATGATTCACAGAGATTAATTCATTCATAATTAATTCATTTAGTTAAGCATAACGAAATGCTTAACGCCATCATTATTAACGCTTCTGACCTGTTTCACAAAGCCTGGAAGCCGTTTGGAACCAGTTTCAACTTTAACCTGTGACCGAGCCATTAAGCTGTCAGCAGCGTAACATTTTATTTGGCGTGAACTAAGCCATTCTCGTTTTCATTCTGCCAATGCCAAAAATCCTCAATCAGTTTTGCTCATTCTACTACGTTTTTTCGTGTATATTTAAATATTAATAAATGGCTTTTTAAATGCCCAACTGAGTTATTTGTTTTTGAGCAGCGGCCCATGTCTGTCTGTCCGTCTGTTTGTATTTTAATTAAGTCGTCTTGTGTTGACACAGCGGCTTAAAATCTCTGATTTCTGGCAAGGGAACGAGTTTGAGGTGATTGCTATTGAGTTTTGAAATGATTAATCACATCTGAAACGAAAAAAGCCATTTAATCAAAAAGAAAAAAAGGCTTCAAATTGTATTTCTTTTTATTGCAAATTTGTTTGTGATCGAACGGAAATTCAATTCAACGCTCGCTAAACTAACCCAAACTAACCGAAAACCCGAAAACCATTTCCATTTCCCTTGGTTTTCACCCCCCACCCCCCCTCTTTTATAAAGCAAATCTCCTTCTGGACAACATGCCACCGGCACGTTCGTCGTCATCGTCCGTAATGCTATCATAAATCGTATTCAAAAATGTTCTAATTTCCGCATATGGTAGTATCTGCCACCAATTTGTCGTAGTTTCAATTTCCTCCTTGCTTGGTCGCCGCTGAGAGCCCCGGCGTTTAGTTTTGGTCTTCGAACCCTTCCTTGGACGATGCGTTGTGCTGATTTCCGGCGATTGTGTTGCCAATCCCAATACCAATCCCATTCCTGGCTCCTTGACATGTGATGATGACAATGTTGCTGATGAGGATGGAGTGGGGGATGTGGAGGGGGAGGGGGATGGGGAAGGACTGGTTACTAGTGAAGCTGGTTTCAAGTTTGTTGCCATTGTTGTCTCAATTTCACTCTGTGTTTTCGTCTTGGCTTTACTTTGCTTTCGCTTGGACTTCTGGCGAAGGGGTTTAGCCGTTGACTTCACTTCTCTATCATTGTCAGTTTGTTGACCATCGTCCGTTTGGTTGAGCGGAGCCGCCTCAGTTGGTTTCATTTCCATCAGGGACTCCTCCTCCCTCACAGTGGTAATTTCTATATTCTCCTTCTTGACTTCCAACTGGAGATTTTCCTGCACTGGTCTACCATCGGCCAGAGTATTTAATTTCACTATTTTCTTGGAGCCTACATTTTGTGAGAGAAACTCATGTGAATATAATTTTGGCTCGATTCTCGTCGGCTCGTCTAGATTCCGGTAATGTGTTTGTTGCATTGTCGAGCGACTGCTATGCGATAGATGCTCCAATAGTGGACCCATGGGTAAGACTTTGCCACCCTCTTGGCGGGCCAAGTTCATTCGGGGCTTATTGAATGCATACAGATCCACATTGAAGGTGCCACGAACTGGGGCACGTTTCCAATGCCTCGGCAAGGATTGAGCTAAATCCCAAAAACAAAACGATTAACTTTCACTTGTCCAGTCGAATTCAATTTTTGAATTTTAGCTTACCGGCCACAATAATCGCCAGTAACTGTATTAGGAGTAAGATATGCCTCATGATCGCCGTAGAACATATTTTAGGCGTTGCCTCTGTCAACAACTAAACCGATTTCGGACTACTCAAGCAATTTTATTGCCATTCCATTTGGGTCATTCGATAACTAATTTGCATCGACAACAAGAAAAACAAATAGATAGAATGCTCTATTACTATATTTCAATACAGTGGACTCTGGCTATGGTGATCATTGAGCTAATCAATCACTTTCCCTGCTACTTGTCAAACAATTTGAAATTATTCAATTTATTTAGCGTCTAAGAAAGACAAATTCGAATCATATCTATAAAACATATGTTCAAATTTGTTCTTATGTCCAATTGGGTTAGTGTTCTATTGTCCAGAAATGCTCATAATGTATCGATACTATGGCTCGATAATACGACTACGATTAAATAACAAATTTAACTATCGATAAGTTGTTTCTGCAAGACTCAGAATTTGAATCTTTGGTTATTTTTGGACTTTTTCTAGATATTATGTTAAAAGCTTGTTAAACTTCTAATTTTATACAAAAAAGAAAAATTTTAAACACAAATCCATCTATGGCAAACCATCTAACCCACATTTCGATGAAGAAAATATGAAAAATATCGATATACCTACCTGCAATAAATTTAACTATCGATAAGTTGTTTCTGCAAGGCTTACAATGTGAATCTTTGGTTATTTTTGGACCTTTTTTACACATTTTATAAAAACACAATTTTTTTAAACACAAATCCATCTATCGCAAACAATCTACACTACATTTCGATGAAACATATGAAAGAATATATCGATATACATATAAGAATTGAAAAATCGGATATTCATTTCAATGCAAAAAATTAAAAAAATATCGATAAACCTAATAATTTATTTTAATAGGTAATTTAAGAGGCGATAAATCGTTCACCAATGATTTTTAACCAAAGGTTTCCAAGAGAGAATATATTTATTTTACCATAAATAACACAAAAAAATTAATTAAAAGCTGTAACAAGATTATCCATAAATCGCATATACATTTCAATGAACAAAATTTAAAAGATATCAATAAACCTAAAGATATATTTTAATAGATAATTTTAGAGATGATAAATCGAGCATCAAAGTTTTTTAAGCAATGATTTGGAAAAGAGAATATATTTATTTTACCATAAAAATTAATTAAAAGCTGTAACATAAATCCATAAATCGCATATACATTTCAATAAACAAAATTTAAAAGATATCGATAAAGCTAAAGATTTATTTTCAATAGATAATTTAAGAGATAATAAATCGAGCACCAAAGATTTTTAAGCAAGGATTTCGAAGAGAGAATAAGTTTATTTTACTATAAATAATAAACAATTAATTAAAAGATGGAACCGGATCATCCATAAATCGCATATACATTGCAATGAACAAAATTTAAAAGATATATTTTAATAGATAATTTAAGAGATGATAAATCGATCACCACAAATTTTTAAGAAAGAATTTCGAAGCGAGAATATTTTTATTTTACCATAAATAATACAAAATTAATTAGAAGGTGTAACCAGTTCATCCATAATCCGCATATACTTTTCAATGAACAAAATTTTTAAAAATATCGACAAACCTAACGACAAATTTTGAATAGATAATTTAAGAGACTATAAATCGATCATCTAAGATTTTTATGCAATGGTTTCGAGAAGAAAATATATTTATTTTACGATACAAATTCAAAAATTAATTAAAAGATATAACCAGATTAGTATAAAACTTATCGGTACCGATTTTTACACAGATACAGAGTAGAAATGAGATATTTTTAACACGGTTATCGATTGTAATTCAATACTTTTACTAAGGTCTAAGTATTCAAAGTTGCTGTTAGAGCTAGTTCACTGTAATCGAAAACTGGTTTCTCCCGTATAAGATGCCAAAAACAACGGCACATGTCTGGGCCACACAATGGTCAAGAGATTCGCCTAGCTAATGCCACCAATGCTAATGTGTTGCCCCATAAAAAATTGATTGTATTTGATGGCGAAATGCTTCTGACCTGGCCGCGGCACCCTTGACCAAAGACGAAAACAAAAACAAAGTGTCATTTCATTTATGTAGCATCGCATCGCATCAGCGAAAGTTGAAATTTTATTTTAATTAACATATCAATAAAGAAATGGCAAACAAGAGGCTGTTAATGGAAAGTAACTAAATAACTTTTCTTTCAAATTCTAAAGAATTAATCAACGTATATGTAAATGCTTACGATGGGTAGGTAAAAGTGCAAAAGGGTCAAAACAAATTCCAATATCAATTTTGATCTTTCGAAACATGTCAGAACACAGCACTTGAGAGCTAAAAAAGAAACGAAACGAAACGAACGAACGAAAGAATGAAAAAAACCAAAAGTCAACAAAGGAACTGACAGTTTGCAGTGGGAGTCCTCTAGATGGACATGTTGTGGAGCAGGAGGAGCTGTTGGAGCTGATGATGTCCACTCGACAAAGATTTATGAAAACTGTTGACATTCAGTTCTTCGAACCGTAAACAGTGAGTTAAGTTGAGTTGAGCCAAAGCAAGTAGCGAAATTTTTGCATTCCGAGAAGGCGAAAAAATGAAAAACAAAAAGAGAAGGGCAAAAAAAGAAGTGAAAATGACACATAGAGACAAAGGCAATTGCGGCAACTGGCCAAGAAGGCAAAAGACGAAAAAAAAACATCCTCAACTAGACAAGAAGACAAAAATGAAAAAGGCCCAGAAACCCAAGCAATCTTCAGATACAATTTAAACTCTTTTAAATTGAACTTTGTGTCTATGAGAATTCAGATTTTCTATGAGGAAATTTAAATTGTTTTTAATTAAGCTAAATGCCTCTACCCATGAAGGTTATGAGCTAACTAAAGAATCGTTTCTTAACCCATAAAGTATAAATAGTCTTGATCCGCAAGAGAAGTCGAGTTGATATAGCCCTGTCTGTCTGTTGCTATGCAAACTAAACCCACAGTTTTACAGCTATTATATAAAAGGTTTGTATATAAGCTTCTCCAAACCCCAAGAACTTTATGTGCAATTTTAAAAAAGATCGGACCACTATATCATATAGTTCCCATAGAAACTATCGCTCTAAAAAAGAGTTTTAGATCAATAACTTTGTTCTTTTTCACCCGATTATCATGAAACTTAATATTTCGCAGTTTACTACACAGTCAAACCTCATTTGCAAGTTTAATCAAGATCTAACTACTATATCATATAGCTTCCATTGGAACCATCGGTCGAAAAATAAGTTTTAGTTCAATAACTTCGTTCTTTTTCTTTCGATTATCATGATACTTACTCAGTTTACTATACTTCTATAAGTCCGTACCAAATTTGATCAAGATCGGACTACTATATCATATAGCTCCCATAGGAACAATCGGACCTAAAATAATATTTGCTTGTAAAAAGTTTTCTGTTTCTTATGCGACCATCGCCAAATTTGGTAAAAAAAACATTTCCACAAAGAAAATTATAATTTTGAGTAACACGAGAACTTGCAAGGGTATACAAACTTCGTCGTGGACGAGTGTTAGCTTCTTCTGATATTTCACTATAATTTTGAAACTAATAAATAAACTATTTAGCACTGTTTCCCAGTGGTCTTTATATTGTTTCTACCCCTGGATACATGGTACTAACAATAAATCTATCAGAATTTCTAATTAAATACAAGGTTATTTAGTTTATTGTTAAAAAATGTATAAATTATTATTTATATTTTATTATTTTAACAATGTTTCCCAGTGGTCATTATATTGCCAATTCTCGGATAAATATACAGATAAATTCTATATAAATCTCTAGACTTTAAAAATATAAACAGATTGATTTAAATTGGATGCTACATGGGTCACTTGGTTGCAAAATAATGTGAAATAATACCGAAAGCAGCTTAATAATCGCTATAAGATGCTGTAAAGTAAAATTCATTTCAAGACTGAAATTATCCACTCCAGTTGGCTATATATACATACATACATATATATCCTCGTCGTCGTCTGGCGTTGAATCTGTCAAGGTGACAATGCAAATAAAAAAAGGAAACGCAAAATGAAGAAAGGAAGTAAGGAAAAAACAGAGGAAAGGACAAAGTATGGATGGACACAAAGAGAGGCAATTAAGGCAACTGTCGTCGTGGCCATCTTAATTAATCAGCAACACACAACATGGACAATCGCATACAACTTTCTGATTGTGGGTCAACTTTCGAAAGAGGCTTATTTGGGCATTATTATTTATTAAAATGCATAAATAACACGACTCGAGCAGAGGTGAAGTGCGATGGGCGATGAGCGAGATGAGATGAGTTAAGATGAGGTAAATGTGCAACTTTAAAGTTCTTTTTTAATTTGTTTGTTTGTCCTGCTCGATTGAATGCACACAATTTACTTTATCATTAGATTGCACTCCATCTCCATCTATCTCCTATGGCTTCTCTCTATCTATCTAGCTATCTATCTATCTATCTGCTGTCATTCCTTTGTTATTCGTTTGAACTGCTGCTGCTTTGGCTGCTCATTTTCAGTTTGCAGATACTTTGTCCAATTTTTTTTTTTTTTATTTGACCATTTTATTTGTTGCACTCGCAAAAGAAAATGAAAATGATAGAACCGATTCGCATTCGCATTCACATTCACATTCGCATTCAAATTCAGATTCAGTTCCACAGCGTTTGGCACATTTTCGTTTCGTTTAATTTGAATTTCTCTATGCAAATGCCGCGTGCAATGAACAAAAAACTACAATAAAACAGAATATATATCTATATATATTTTCTCGTTAAATGTTCGTCTGTGCTAAATTGTTATTGCAATTTTCTTTATATAGAATTGTCCTTTTTTTTTTTTGTTTCTCCGTTTGCAATTTGCAGCTATCATGGTTCATTGGGCTGTCTTTGTGTCTCTTTTGCGTTTGTGTCTTCATTTCGATTGAAAGAGTATGATGAATGTGGGGTCCTTTAGCTATGGCAAAATATAAACTAAATTAGCCCATGTTTCTCTTGACTAATTGATATGCTTAACCCAATGGAAGTCCCATAAAATTCGCAATTGCCATAAACTCTTTATCTTGTATTCTGTGTGTGGGGGGGGGGCTCTGATTAGTTGTTTTGTGGAGCCTCTTTGCATGCGCCGCAGACACAAAACGACACTTTGATTTAGTGCAACAACATTTGGTGGGCGAATAAACACACACACAGAGCAAATGGCAATAATAAAATGAAACAAAAGCGAAACCAAAAATGCAGGCGGCAGTTTTATGGCCCACATAAAAATCTTCTCAATCCCCCCAAAAAAAACCTAAAACCAAACCCAATTCCAATACCATTCCCAAATCTAGCTAGCTAGATCTCAGGCTTACGCTGACTGAATGTCAATGAGTCATGACAAAAGAGGGTAAGGACACACCCATCCTCCGCATCCTCCCTTGCTTAGGCATCGGATTTAGTCATTGTTGTATGGGGGAACTTGTTGAACTTCTTCAATATGCAAATCTCGCCAATTTTTGGCATAAGTAGCAAGCAAAACGCCACGCTAAGCCGACCAAAAAAAAAAAAAACGAAACGAAAACTTTAAGTTCATTTAACTTCTTTTTTTTTGCAATCATCCAAGCCGAAGGATGCCGGACAATAGCAGCAGGACGCAGGACATGACTAAAGTCTTGTCAAGGCAATTTATGATTTATGAACAGCAAAGGAAAGTCAATTCAGCGCTAAGTCTCCTCAAATACTCTACATTAACAGAGTTAATCAATTTTCTAATGAAACGTACAATTTTTGGAAATTGTTTAATTAATGAAATTAATTTTGTTATTTAATTTTTCACAATTTATTGATATTTTATCTCCTCAAATAATCTACATTAACAGAGTTAATAAATTTTCTAATGAAAGGCAAACAAACATTTAACTTTTTGGAAATTGTTTAAGCTTTTTGAAATGAAATTAATTTTGTTATCTAATTTTTCATAATTTATTGATATTTTATCTCCTCAAATAATCTACATTAACAGAGTTAATCAATTTCCTAATGAAAGGCAAAAATTATTTAACTTTTTGGAAATTATTAAAGCTATTTGAAATGAAAATGAATTTAATTTTGTTATTTAATTTTTCATAATTTATTGATATTTTATCTCCTCAAATATTTTAGATTAACAGAGTTAATCAATTTTCTAATGAAACGCAAAAAATATTTAACTTTTTGAAAATTGTTTGAGCTATTTTTTTTGTTATTCAATGAAATAAATTTTGTTGCTTAATTTATTTAATTTTTCACAATTATTAAAATTTGTTTTCGATATTAAAACATTTTTAAATGGTGTTTGTATCGAATTTAAGATTCATCAAATTAGCCAAAATAATTAAATAAAATCTAAAATAAAAAAAAAACTTTCAAATGAAACAAATTTTCACATTATTTATTTATTTTTTAGTCTTTATTTATGGTTGGAAAATCTACAATGAATAATCACTTAATTTAAAATAATTAATTTGCAATAACTATTCTCTTTTAGATTGTTATAAATATTTTATTTATTATACACTGAAATTACTAATATGTCTCAATAAATCGCCAGAGAAAAATAAATAAATGTACACAAAGATATCAAATCGAGTCTTAAATAAATTATCACTATATATATTCCAAAAAAACATAAATTAATGTTGAATTTATTAAATTATTTTTTCATTAAATATTTATTATTTTGCTCTTCTATTAATAAACCATAAAAAATAAAGTATTTCTTAGTGTATTGCCCAATTAGACCTCAGAAAACATTAATTTGATGTTTGAACTTTGTTTTTATAATAAGGAAAATTCATTTTTATTCTGCTAAAACTCCTGCTTGAAGATGTTTTCCGCTTTCTAATAGTTCTCTAACATTTTCTAAATCCCATTGCATTGTTAAATATTATGAAGTATTTGTGTGTAATCCTATTTTGGTGACCTTATCAAGTCGCCTAGATCAAACTTTGAAAGGGCATCTTAAATCGCCCCACGCGCCGTAAATGGCTTGCAAACATCCACCCACTTAGGGAGGAAGTCCTATTCTTCTGCTGCTTCCCTCTATGGAAACCCTCTCGGACAGACACCATCGCAGCAATTATCTAAGCAAGTGAGCGTGTAATGGACTTTCGACCAGGCCAACAGCTTCAGTCAGTTTCAGCTTCAGCTTTTTGGCCACATTTACCCCGCCATGTTCCTGGTGTTGTATTGAAATTGACCATGATTTATGATTGGCTCTTCTTGTTCGGTCGGCTCCCAGCGTTTTCCTTTCAATAAAAACGATCCACTGTTGTCTGTCCTGGCATTTAATTTTAATAGCCATTTTTTTCAACTATATGTTGGTATCATCTGGATGATAATTTATGAAGTGCCATCGGAAATTTGCATAAACGAAATTTATGAAACTACTACTAAATACTAATACGTATTTATGGCAACTTAAATTCAATTGAGAAAGTGCTGCCAATTCAACCCCCCCATCCCCCATTCCGGGGACGGAGTGAAATTTTGTCCCCCCCCCAATCAATCATAATTTGTAACTGTCAACGCGAGCTGCGACCGCGGCCATTGAGTGATGAAGTTGTCGCCACGAGAAACAACGAACAGTGAAGTATGACCAGCAGCAGGAGCAGGAGCAGTACGAGGGGGAGGAGGAGAAGGATTTGGAAAAGGGAAAAGGCAACCAAAGTTAGCAACAAAAGCCACACACGGAACACAGGGAACAATGCCCATCAGTGGGTTGGAGTAGCTACAAAACAACCAATTGGAGTGACGACATCAAGATACCTTGGATCACCTAAAAAATTACACAGAGAAAAAAGAAGGATGGGAAAAAAGAATGGTGGAATGGAATTCTCTAACATTTTACGTGATTTGTTACGTTAATTCTAGCATATTTACATTAAAACCTCTTGTAATTCCCAACTGGTTTAAGCATCGGTGATGAGAGAAATTGTAATTGCCAAATGGACTTCATTTCTCTCATGATGATGAGAGAAATTGTAATTCCCAAATGGTTTTAGCATGAAGTCTGTTGATGAGAGAAATTATAAATAATTAAACTCTCTTGTAATTCCCAACTAGTTTAAGCATGAAGTTGGTAGATGAAAAAATTTGAAGCTCTCAAAATGGATATAAAATGAAAAGCTTACTTATGAATAAATTATTTTAGCCTAGTTTTTAAATGATTTTAAAAGAAATTTTTAAAGAAACTGTTTTAGCCTAGTTTTTAAATGATAAAATCATCAAAAAGAAATTTTTAAATAAACTATTTTCGCCTAGTTTTTAAATGATTTTAAAAGAAATTATTAAATAAACTATTTTAGCCTAGTTTTTAAATGATTTTAGAAGAAATTTTTAAACATTTCTTGATTAACGTTTCTAAAGCTTTCTCATTCGTTCTGTAACCAAAAGAAATATGTGGAAATTTTGTAACCATTTATTTATTCACCATTTTTTCTTATTTTCAGATTGCTCTTTTCCAAGTGTAAAATTGGATGCAGCAAAAATAGTGGCTCCAGGTAAGTCAGAATATGAAATTACAATTTTGATATACTTATTCGATCCTTAAATGCAAAAAATGGCGATTCTTGATCTATTAAATTTTCATTTCTAATAAGTTTTGAACCACTGTGTGTTTGGCTTCTGAAATGAGTTTGGCTTCTCATCCACACACACATACTCCATTGTCTCCGGTGTTGTGTCACCTGGCAATGGGTCATGGTTTCAGCTGATTTATCGTGACTTTTTTTACTCCCCCCGCACCCCGTTTTACCGCACTGCGAAAACAAAGAGGAAACCGGCCCGGCAAACAATGCTGACAAAACTTTGATGTGCTCCGAATTTGACAAATGTCTGACAAATCCTGTCAGCGCACTCGCTCTAATACTAGGCTAATGAAGCTCAATTGCTGTTTAGGTCTCTTGTGCAGGCAAACAGCAAAAGAACAAAAACAAAAAATGCCAGCTAAAAATCTTTGGCACGTGATGCCGCTTTCAGGATTTTTTTACCTCCCTAACTCCACCCCCTCCCCCCCATTGTTGTTTCGTCGTGTGTAATATTTCCTTTTGTATATACATTTAATATATTATTATTTTTTCACACACGTGTGCCCAAAAATTGTGGCGTTAATAACGATTAAATACGCCAGTCAACATTGACCTGAGGGGAATTGTGCCTGGATTTTTGTTATGCCTGGCACATACACATTAAGGATACATTTTTTTGGTCTTATTTTGGAGTAAAACTTTCACTTCCATCATGGGCTGACAGTTTCAAATGGCCTGGTCAGCTGTGATTTGTGTCAAAATGTCGATAGAACCCCCCAAAAAAAAAAAAACACTCGCAAGTGATCAGGGGCACTTCCACATCCCCACATCCACATCCAATGCTCATCCCAAGTCCTTGTAGTGATTCTGCTCTGGCTGTGCATCATTTTTCATGTTGCCGTCGCACAGCAACAGAACCCAAAAGTGAATGTGATTATTGATTGGTGTGGCACCTTTATGGCTTTGCCTGGCATCCAGATGAATCATTTATCTAAAAAGTCAAGAGGAGCTAGCTGGTTACTCTGCTCCTCTCTCCTCGTCTAGCTTCCCTGATAACAGAGTAACTATATGTATATGGACAAGTGTGTATCCAGTGGAAGAGCGATGACAAAAAAAATAGAAGGAAAAGTTGCTAGTTTTGACGTTTATGTGACATTTGATATCAATTTGCCAAACAATTGGATTTTCAATTTTCGAATATTTGCAATCGATGCGTTTGCATGTCAATTAGGAATCTACACATATACATATACATAACAACTATTGGTATAATTTGCCACGCAACTCGAACATGGCCAATAACCGCAACATTTTCAGAGGCGGAGGGGGCAATAGCAGAATTTACCGCAAATTATACAAATACGACGGACCCGGCGGAGTGCCGCCAATCTATTTCATTTGCAAATCCAAATTGATAACTCCTCCAAATAGGCAAAACGATTGGCAAATTAATATCAGAAATATTTTACATTAATCAATGGGTTTATAATTGCTTCAATTAGACCAACAAAAAAAAAAAAAACGCCAAAAAAAACCAACTACCAACTACTTTCGTGTTTATGCCAAATGTTCAAATTGAATATTTTTGGTTTTCAAAATTTCAATGAACTCATTTACATGTATACATTTATTACGTATACGCCTCGTCGACTAATTTATATTCCAATGGACCAACGTTGTTTCTGATTGATTACCTACTCTGTTGGGATTCGGTTTGTTTGCAGCTAATTTTAAAACCAAAATATGATGCATTTCCACTGCCAAAACCATGTGGCATATGCAACATTTCAGCCTAAGCTCTGATAGTAAACACTTTTAGGTAATTTTGTACTCTTTGTAAATTATGGTTTAGTAGCTAAACAGTCTATTTACCCTTTAGAAAATAAAAAAGTTTGATTTTTAGAGCCAATCTGTAAAGGTTGGTAAAGTGAATTCTTCCAAAATGGTGCTCATATTCCCTTTTTCCTTCTTAATAGAAAATATAAAGTCAAGATTGTTAAATTTTATTTGAGGATAAATGAAAGAAAAGCGTTTTCTATAAAGTTTATTTGCGTATAAATGAAAGAAAAGCGTTTTCTGTAGATAAGCACAACTTTGCTGTGATCTTACTAATTAATTTCGATTCTACGATCTAAAAACCTCTTTAGAAATGCTTCTTTAAGTGCGAAATATGTTTCAAAAAAGAATATATATTTTTAAGAAAAAGTTTGGTTTACTTTAGAAACGAATTCGTATAACTTCGGAACGAAAACACAAACCCATACCTATCGTGGTTAAACCGCATTGTTCTATAGAGATTATAATACTATAAATCTATAGATTTTCCACTTTTCTTCTGGTTTTTCACAAAGAGTTAAGGAGCTGTTCGATGTATTCATTTTATATAGCAGCTAAAAAATTGTTTTAACAGTTAGAGGATAGATTTATAGAGTGAATAATATGTCATAATATATTTTATAATATTTTTAGATTGTTGGTGGTTAGGGATATAACCTCTTGAATTTTATTTTCAAGATATTAATTCAGATAATTTTTTAATACCAAAAGTACCATAGGACTTCGGCTGAAGCTTCCCAATTAAAACAGGGTATTCCAAAGTCGAAATGCTTGGCTTCATCAATGGTATTTCTCATCCCGCATTCGTTTGTTTTGTGCAAAGGGAGGAAGAGGGAGAGATGTAGAGAGGCAGGATAAGAAATAGCTTTGCCTCCATTTTGGCTTTTGCTGAAGAATAGAAAATCTGTATTTTTCCATAGCCAGGAAGCTTTCAAAATCATCTATTGGCCCTTTAGGCCGTTTGCCAATTGCAATATTTGTTCTGCCTCAAATGCTTAGAGGGCAGCTTATTACCAGAACTCATTCTGCATTGGCAGTCGGTAGGCAGTTGGATAGAGTTGTTATGCGAAGACAAATAGTAAAACCGAAAGGTCCATTTGCCAAGTCAAAATGCAGGCAACAGATGCTGCCTGCTAAAATTTATGCCGTCTAGCCGCCAGAAGAAGAACAAGAAAATGCAAGGCAGTTGCAACTGCACAAAGAGAGAGAGAGAGACGAAGAGGGTGAGAGAGACTGAGAGGGAGAGACCACCTCCTTTTATTATTTAACGCTTTTTTTGGGGTCGTACTCCACAAATCTTAATTACGCGCTTTCTAAATTCAATTTTCCATACCACGAAAAAAAAGGAAACTTTTTTCCAAGAAGCACTCACCGTTTAATCCTCTTGGATTTAAGGTTAAACAACAACAACCTACGGAGTGGGTGCCTGCGTGTGTGTGCCTGTGTATATGTGTGTGTGTCGTGCTTAACAACTCATTCGTTTTGCTGTTAATGAAAGCAGCGATGCCTGCAGCAACAGCAACAACAACATTCTTCCTGGAATCAAGAACGGACTTGCTCTCCATACTCCCTCTCTCCACTCACAAAGCCAGAGAGGGAGAGAGAAAGAGCGCCCGAAAGAGAGTGGGAAGCTGGCTGTGTTGTTGTATCTTTATGCTAAGGCATAAATTCTCGAACGAAAATAGCGGAAGTAATATTTTTCATATCAGCATACGTTGAATGTATGTGTGTGGGTGTGTGTGTGTGTGTGGGCAGATAAATAAATGCAGATAGGTCTCCCTCTAGCGGGTGGCTTGATAAGTTCGTGCTGTGTCTAGCAAAGTGTATTGCATTTTTGAAGTACCCCTCGCGATCTATTTTGCTCTCTCACAGTTACAAAACCAACCAGTTGCCTGAGTTTAACCAATGATTGTTGTTGTAAGTGCTGCTGCCTCTAGGCGGAAGTGTGCCAATGTGTGTTTGTCTGCGAATGCCCAGTGCTAGGAACCATTTCTCAGTTCGTCCGAGTTCTCTCCCCAAGTATGTAGCTATCCTTGTAAGTTTACGCAGAAGATATAGCCAGATAGATATACATAATATTTAGTGGCAGCTGTTGCAAACTTTTTGGGCGTACGCTGCGTATGCGTGTTGCTTCATTGCCGACAGTTAAAAAGAAGCCAGCACTGAGAGAATACTTACCGCAGAAATTGTAAATAATCCATGTAAGTAAACTATTTTCAGGTGAGATTATCAATTCAATGTGTTCTTTATTTCCATTAATATAAATGTTTCCTTAAAGCTAAATGTTTAAGTAAAAAATTATAATTTAGAACAATCCAATATCCTAATATATTCCAAATTCCAAATTATGTTTAAGTAAGAAATTATTAGTTAGAACAATCCAATATTTCAATATATTCCAAATTAGCAGCATCAGCTGAATGGAAATTTAGTGGCCATTTTTAGGTTTTCCTTGTCTTTTTATTAAACTCCATGGACTTATTAGTATACTTTACCTTTATAAACTCTAGGATTTGATCTGACAGCATTTATTTTTTTTATTTTAAAATATTTCTTATAACAACAACAGTTATAACCTTTTAAGATGAGTGTTACGAATACAAAATATGAAATTTAATAGCAAAATCTAAGATCTGACGAAGTACTTTTAAATTGCCCAATAAAATAATTCTAAGTTTTGTGATTTTTCTAATGTATCACCATATGTTTAGTTATATTTCTTATATAGTCTCAGAGACAATGCGATAATGGGACCTTCTTACTTTCAATGATGAAGAAAGGACTAAAAACAAGTTCTTTTCAATTCATATTCTATATTCTCTTTGCGGTTAAAAAAATCAACTGAAGTGATTTAGCTCCTAAGCACTTCTTAAACTAAATATTAAATATTCTCAGTATGTTAAAGTTGCTGCATTTTCGTTGTCCTCAGTGTAGGATAAGCATAGACTTTAGAGGCGAGGAAAGGACAACGACTTCGTTGACTGTTGTTGTTATTTATGCAACGGAAAAGGGAAGTTGGCTTCGTAGCCGTTAGCCCAAAGAAGTTTCCTCTTTTCCAGTGTGTGTGTGTGAACGCAGCATATGCGGAAGTTTTTGGCACTCGCCCCAAACGGCAGCCACATGCTGCTTTGATATGCATTTACTAGAGTAAAATGCTTATAAAACTGCTTGCAGTTCTTCCCCTTACCATGATTTATAGAGCATAATTTTAATTAAATAATGTCTTCTAAACATAAAATAGGTTTCTATGTGTGTGTGTGTGTGTGTGTGTGTGAGTGTCTCTATGTAGAGCAGCTGGCAGCTAATTATTGATTTCTGCTTGTGGCAAAAGGCCTAAAAGCCTCTAGACCACAGCAAAATTTACCTGCAAAAACCAAAAAAAAAATGTGAACAAGTTTTTTCCCCCCTTTTTTTTGTTGTTTGTGGAATTTTCATAATTTATGATGCTGCCAGTCGGTCGGGCCTACATATCAACATAAATAATACCAATCTATATGTAAGTATATATATATAGTTAGTATGTAGATATACACATAGTTGAACCCTTTTTTTGGCTCCTGCTTAATCAACATAATTTTTGGTCCCTTTCATAAGCGGTTTGATTTACACAGAGTATAATCATTAAAAAGGGTAGCAAATAAAAAACAATTTTTAAGTTGCCTCCACCTCTCAACCCAATCCAGATGCTGAGATGCTGATGCTTTTTTATTTCTGCCCCCCACCCCCAAAACTTGTTTATTTATTTACGCACTATGTGGAGAAAGGTCAGCCAGTTGGGGTTTTAAAATATATGAGCTAACATATATGTAGATATACATATATAAAACACCGACAGACGATTAGAGAGAACAGCTCCAGTTTTGGTTGGGTTGGACTCCACTTAATTCGGTTTTTTTTTTTGGTTTTTTTTTTGGTTTGCGGCATCATTTACATAAATGCCATCAGTCCTAGACAGAGTAGCAAGTTGAACCCAACGATTATCCCTTTTTAATAGACTCATAAAACGGTTATTAACTTTGTTGCACATACACACTAACAAAGAGGGAACAAAAAAAACCAAGAAAAACCATGAAAAGTATACAAAGTACTAGATTTTATTCCATTTGATGGAACTCATTTTTGGCCAGAGCAAAAGCAGGACTAAAGTCCATTTATTATATGCTTTTTGCATAGTTCCTTTCTTTATTATTTTTTTTTTTTTCCTGTTGTTGCCGTTCGACGACCAGGAAAATATTTACGGAAATTATATTTGACATTAATAAATGAGCGGATGCTGGAGCTAATGGTATGACTTGCCAATGCTGAGAGCAAGGAAGACGTCTTGGTTGCCACATGATGCCATTTTGCCAGAAGTTTGCCCTCTTGCCAATGAAAAATTCAATGCAAAATATAAGGTAGACAGAAATGGCATAAGAAAACTTGAAGAAGAAAAACTTTCCAAATGCACTGCATTAAGCAAATCGATTATATTCGATAATAAACTAAAAGAAAATTCTCAAATATCAAAATGGTTCAAATAATATTTACTAAATATGTTTAATATTATTTTTTCTACTCAATGATTATTCAATCATTATAATATTGCATTAAGAATGGGAAAAAATATAACAAAAAGTTGCAAAAATAGTATGACACGAATTTGAAGTAAAATAAAATATTTTTCTTTGCCATTTCCCTGGAAAATCTTGGTTCAAAACCGTTGACCGTAGCTCTAGATTTTGCCTTACGTTTCCTTTCTTCCTTCTTTTTTTTTTTGTAGCAATTTCACTTGTTATTTCTGATTTTGCAACTGGCAAATGCAATTCACTTTTATGCTGCTGTTGCTCTTCGTTTGCTTCCACGTTTTTTTTTTTTTTTTTTTCTGTGCCCCTTTGCAACATCCACACAATAGTAGCAAAACAAGATAAATGAAATTCTGATGCAAATTTGATTTGTTTGTAAATGTTCGACGTTGCAAAGAGAGAGAGAGAGAGAGAGAGAGGGATAGAACCCCCAAGAGTTGCAGCTGTGACCAATGTTGCTACTGCTGCTGCTGATCACTTGCGAAGGAGTCCTAGTACAGCAGCAACATGTTGTCTCCCTCTCACTCTTTCTCTCTCTCTCTCTCCGGCTAGCAGTTTCTCATTTCACTTCAGATGACATTTTTATGCGCGTATGATTAATTATGCAATTTTGCATTTGGTCTTGATGCTTTTACCGCCCCCCAATTCGTGCTGGTTGCTCCTCCGCCATTGAGGTTTATGGGTTATTATGGGTCTCAAATGCATCAATCAGCCTTACACTGGGCGGGGGGATCGGAGAGGAGAGTTGTTAGCCCTTTTTATGAATTGGTTAAAGAGGTTTTAATGTTTTGAAAAATCAATTTTCCAGCTATCGTAAGAGGGGCTTTTTATTGGCTAATCCACGGGACTAAAAGCATAAAAGGTTATTAGCCAAACATATCAGTAAATGAAATTTAATTTAAATGCAAATGGAGTGTAACTAAAAATGGCATCAAACGAAACGAAATGAAATGAAATGAAATGGAGCAAACAGTTTAATCACTGCAAGTCAGGCGACGTGAGCGAAGCCCAAGACTTGGGACTAGATATTTGCACGCAAATGACAAATGATAGATACACAGGGGGGAGGGAGAGTGTGGGGGGGGAGTGAAATAAAAATGTAGAGTTTCCTGTTTGCATGCAACCCACTCGCGTTTTCAACTTAGCTGCTGGTTATGGGAGCCACAGACAACGCAAATAACTGAAAGAGGAACTGAAACGGAGCGGAATCGAGGCATTAATGCCGTACAGCCCATTTGAGGCACGTTTCAGTTATTAACAGAAATGTGGCCGCAGTCCGGTCAGCTTGTAAAGTGCATGCCACTGACCATTTAGTCTCCCTCTCTCTCTCTCTCATTTACCAATATGCCTGTCAGTGCCATAATAATCAGCATCGGAATGTGTGCGCGCGAATTGGTCAGAACTGCCGCCTAACCACCCACCCACTGTCTCCCCCTACTTTATCTATTTCCCATATAGTCGACTCCTGTTTGCTCTGGAATTACGCACGATGGCAAATGTGTTGGCAATTATGTTTGGCACTCAGCTTGTAAGCGAGTCCCCTTTATTCTGGCCAAAACTATGAGCAACTCATGCAAATATTTGTCCGATCTAGTCGTGGAACTAATGGAAGATTTGCACAGAGCGCAGCTTGTTAACAGGCAAGGTACAAATGTCAGGTCAGAGGGCAGCTACCCCGAATAGTGAGTGAGGAAAAAGACACCGCGAAGACCCCTATCGAATTACTAGATACACCGCCATGCACTTGAATAGGTACAAGATTTTTGTAGTCCCTTTGGAGCTTTTTAACAAAAAAAATAAGCTAATAATGAAAAAAAAAACTTTTATAATATTAATAATGATAGAAAATCTTTTATTATATCAATGCAAAATACTAGCGTGGTTTTCCACTTAAAAAAAAGTAATCATACATGTCCCTATTCAAATGCTGCATAAAAAGTAGTCGAAAAAAATTCTAGGTATAAAAATTCCTTTATTAAACAACGTTTTTTATTTGATATCATGTTATTTACTTAAATAATGAACGCTAAAAAATATTTTAGTCATTATTAGCTTATGAAAAGTTCCAAATTGCTTTAAAAAAAAACTTTCCCTATTCAAGTGCACAGCAGTGTATGTAGAAACTTCATATAACCCGCCTAGTAATATACAAAAAAATTCTAGATATAGAAATTCCTTTATTAAACAACGTTTTTTATTTGATATCATGTTATTTACTTAAATGATGAACGCTAAAAAATATTTTAGTCATTATTAGCTTATAAAAAGTTCCAAATTGCTTAAAAAAAAACTTGTCACTATTCAAGTGCACAGCAGTGTATGTAGAAACTGCACATAACCCTCCTAATAATATACAAAAAAATTCTAGATATAAAAATTCCTTTATTAAACAACGTTTTTTATTTGATATCATGTTATTTACTTAAATAATGAACGCTAAAAAATATTTTAGTCATTATTAGCTTATAAAAAGTTCCAAATTGCTTTAAAAAAAACTTGTCCCTATTAAAGTGCCCAGCAGTGTGTGTAGAAACTGCACATAACCCGCCTAATAATATACAAACAAATTCTAGGTGTAAAACTTCCTTTATTAAACAACGTTTCTTTTTTGGGATGATGTTTCTTATTGAAATACTGAACGATACAAAATATTTTAGTCATTATTAGCTTACAAAAAGTTCCAAATTGCTTTCAAAAAACTTGTCCCTATTCAAGTGCACAGCAGTGTATGTAGAAACTCCTCATAACCCGCCTAATAATACGAAGAACCCATAGAAACTCACTCGATTGTAGCTATAGAGTACTCATTGCACTTGTGGCAGGGTATATTCAATTCGGTCCAACTCACCCACTTACTTACTTAATAGAATGCAACTAAAACTCAGTTATTCAGTTATTCGGATGAAATTTTATCCATCATATGCATTTTATACATATCAATGAATGAATATATTATATTGAATAAAACAAAGTAAACGGAAAAAGCAAAAAAAAAAAAAAAGAAATTTAAAAAACGCTTCAATAAACAAATTTTTCTAGTCAATCTTTGTGCCAATTGGCAATGTTTATTAAAAGGCAATTTAAACCGATTTATTTTGCATATTTCTGTTTCGAACATATAAAACAATATAAAATGAAAAGAAGAAATCACAACGAATGTGGAATATATATGTATTGGCTTAGATTGTATTCGTTTTGAAGTTCAAATTCGCTGTGGAATTCGATTCAACAATTTCAATTAAAGGCAAACGTTGAATTTGATTTTAACAATTGTGGAAAAGCCTTGCCAGATAATAATTAGATTTTATGATTTACGGCTTATGATTGCCAGATGGGATTGTTTTAATGCTCTGCTTCCGTTAACATCGGTAAAACGGTGCAGATGGTGGGATGGGCGGGATGAGATTCTGTTCCCGTTGGCTTTTAATGAAGTTGTCTGTTGTAATTAGAAGTAATAATAATAATTTCCTAGCCCGAGTAGAGAGTCATTATGAATTTGGATTGCGGCCAAGGAAATGCCATTAATCAAATTAGCGAGCGAATAACTTTTTATGATTATACGGCCAAGATAAGCAAACTGTCAGAGGATACATGGGACAGGAAGGGGGTGGGGTCGGTGGGGGAATACCAAGGAGACGCCAAGACGTTGCTGCCACGATTCCTGTTGCTGCACATGCAAAGATAAACTTACCGAACGGCTGACTGACTGCCAGCCAGGACAATGTCTGGTCATTTGTTTTTTGCTTTTCTTATTGCTTAATTCTATTTATTTTTTAATAAACAGTTTTCCTAATGAAATGCCTGCAAAATGAGTGGCGGGTGGGGAGGGGCCACGCTACGCGGCCAAACAAGAACCGCAAAATTAATTACAATAAACCATGGCAAAAACTGTCGGGAGCTAGAGGAGGAGGAGCAGGAGCAGGAGGAGGAGCAGGAGGAGGAGCAGGTGGAGGAGAACGAGCTCAAGTTAATAGTAATTGAAAAATTGTATAATAATGAAATTTCTTCTTCACTGTCCCTTGACCAATGATTCGATCTGCCCAGCAATTGAAAAGGCCTCAGCTTAATTAGGCAAAGTTGTAAGTCCATTGATTTTTTGAGGGCCCTACAGCAGAGTTTTTTGTAATCCTTAGGATCCTTCAAGAGAAGAAAGGAAGTGAATAGAATATTTGACTACTCGCTGCATTAATTGCAATTAATGTGGTATCAAATGAAAAGGGAAACGATAACAAATTTATATAAAGCTTTCAAGTACAAGTGTACAGAGTTCACATTTATGATACGAAAACACAATCATATTGAATACAAGGTAAATATCTGAAAATCTACCTTGATTATAAATAATTTTATCAAATATAAAAAAGGGATAAAACTATTTAAATACTTTGGAAAACCATATGCAAAGAAAAATATTTGGTAAAAATTGAAATTTTCCTGAAGCTGTATTTAGAAGAATTTTCTACCGATTTCCAAACTTTTGATGTAGTTTTAAGCGAATTTGTATCTACTTTAAAATGACATCACAACTTTAAAAGATTGCACCGCTGGGGATTTTTCAAAATTTTTTGAAAAATTGTTTGATTTTGGCCAATTTGCGACCTTCCTTAGGCTGTATTTTAGACAATTTTCAACCGATTTAAATTTTTTTTATCGAATTCTACATACATTTTTACATACTTTAAAATGCTATCAAAAGCTTTGAAATTTAGAAAAAAAAATTTCGACTCGATTTTTGAAAATTTTGACAGTGTATACACTGTAATTTTTTTCAAAAATCGGGCCAAAATTAGTTTTTTAGATTTGAATGCCAATTTATCACTCACATTCAGAGCAGCAAAAAAAGACATGACTTTTTGAAATCGGCAAAAAATTGGCATAGTTAGAGGTTTGCAAAGTTGACGTTTTCTCATGCATTTTGGAACAGTGATTGGAAAAAATTTGGGTAAAATTGCAATTTTCCGAAAGCTGTATTTAAAACAATTTTCAACCGATTTCCAAAGTTTTGATGTAGTTTTAAGCGAATTTTTACCTTCTTTTAAATCCCATCAAAACTTTTAAGAACCGCAAAGCTGAGTATTTTTGAAAAATTTTTAAACAATTGACCAAATTTGGTCAAAATTCCGACTTTCTTTAGACTGTATTTTAGGCAATTTTTAACCGATTTAAAAATTTTTTATCTAATTCCTTTTATATTTAAAGATACTTTTAAATGCTATCAAAAGTTTCAAATTTTGGGAAAACAAATTTCGACCCGATTTTTGAAAATTTTGACAGTGTATACACTGTAATTTTTTTCAAAAATCGGGTCAAAATTAGTTTTTTATATTTGAATGCCAATTTATCACTCACATTCAGAGCAGCAAAAAAAGACATGACTTTTTGAAATCGGCAAAAAATTGGCATAGTTAGAGGTTTGCAAAGTTGAGGTTGTTGCATAAGATAGTTTTTTTTATAGGTATAAAGAAGAAATAATAACAAATAGGCATAAAAAAATAAGCTTTAAATTTTAGCTCGATTCAAGCTAATTGGGCATATCAAATGGGAATCGTTAGTCATTGTGTTGACATATTTATTTTGGCATTTCGTACGAATTGAACGCACTTTGACCTAATTTGGCAGCAACGTCCACGACGACGACGACGACAACGGCGACAACATGGACCGATAGCAACAACAAGTTAAACCAAATAGCCAAATCTGGTACCTAGGACTCGTTTGTGCACTTTGAACTGATTATGGACAAACAGATGATGTTGTTGTTCGCATGGGTGTGGCGGAAAGGGACTTAAAATTCGTAGTTTGTCGCCCCTCTTGAAGCTGAACTCCTAGATGTTGTTAGTTGCAAGTCTGCATTTAATGTGCGCCGCTTGGTTAGGTGGCTAGTGAACTGCATTTGTCATTTGCCAAATATTAGAAAATGCTTTCATAATTGTCAATAAAACGTCTTAAAGTCTGAACTCTTGAGAGTTTTGCCATTTAAAGTCACAAAAGTCTTTGAGAACTTCAAGTTTTCAAAGCGAAAGAGTGAGTGAGATGGGAGAACGGTTGGTAGGTGTGGGAGGAGGTGGGGCTTGAAAGGATATGCAAATTGAGAATGCCTTTTGCCTCCTTGTAAGTTTCAATCAAAATGCAAATATTGATGCAGTTGACATATGACGTTGTTCGGCCAGCAAAATCAAAATCCAAGCTATAGCAGCAGCAGCAGCAGCAGCAGCATGCAGATTTATGATAACAACAAGAACAACTACAAGACCAACATGAACACAGAAACAACCAGCTTAGGGGGAGCAGACGCAGGCACTGCCTTCGAGAATGCAATAACAAAGGATAAAATAATAAGATTTACTCATGACTTACCTCTTACCCATGCCCCCCCCCTCCATCAAAATGTTGGAGACATGGGTGGGATTATTGGCTGGAATAACTGGGGAACTGGCGACAGCTTTTGAGGGAGGCTCGGCAATGTTTTATTAAAATATAAACACAAACAAAACCAGCGATAACAACAACAGCAACAACAACAACAACTATGACAGCAAAGATGCCATCAGATTGAATAATGGGAACAGCAGGTTCATCCACTGCTCACAGGATCAAGACAGGTGCTGAGAGTTTTTACTCTCAGACCTGCGGGCTGGGAGATAAATTAAAAAATAAAAGAAACAAACACACACACACACACACACACACACAAAAGATACAACAATCTAAAACCGAAGTTAATATACTCTTCTCTCAATCGTTAATAGTTTCTTATCATTTAATAATCTTTTCTTACATTTTGTTTGTAGATTTCCTTTCCTAACAAATCTATATTCCCCTTCCAATAAAATAATTGGCAAATCGTTAGAAATATCTATAGAAATTATCCATATGAAATTTAATATCAAACGAAATTCGTAAATAAATGTTTATGTAATAAAATGTAATTTCCATTTCTATCTTTGAATTTGATTGAAAAAACGAAAGATGAAAAATAATAAACAGAAATCAAAATGAACACAGTGCTGGATAAAATAATAGAAACTGCATGAAATTCTTGCACTTTTGAGTGTATCTATGATGAGTTGAAGGAAGAAAAACAAAATTACTTATTCATTTCAAAAAAATAATAGAAAAATAGAAATTAAAACTATGAAATATGTGCCAAGACAAGGCTACTTTAAAAGTACTCTAAAACTGATTTTTTTAAACCTTTTTTCACAAATTTTGACTTGTTCTGCTTAGAAATTATTTGAAATTTATTTACCAAATAAAATATATATATAAAACTAGGTGTAAATAATTTTAACAAGTGCTCGAGGTGAGGTCAATTGCTTCAAATACCTCTAGTACTCTTTGGTGTAGGGTATTTCAAAAATAAAACTCATCGTACTAAATTAGAGCAACAACAAAAATAGCAACAACACTAGCAGCTGCCAAGGTAACTTTCAGTTATTATTTTTCAATTTCTTTCTCAAGTTTTGTTGTCATTTTTCAAGTGCTTATATGCTTCTTGTGCATTGCTAAACAAAAATCTTGATTAAGTTTTGCCTAGAATTTCAATTTTTTTTTTTTTGCCCACTCTGCTCGACTTTCTATGTACTTACCACATGGCCACAAAACAAAAGGAAAATCCTGCTAAAAATTGAGAACTTTATCCTCTTGCCTTTTTTTTTTTTTGGTTTTTTTGTTTTTGTTGTGGTCTAATGGAAAGTGATTAGATTGTGTTGAGAAAGTGGGAATCAAATCAAAAGGTGCAAAGTAAAGTTGAGTAAAAATCAAGAGTTTCTTATATTTTCCATAAATGTAGTAATTTAAAAAGAAAGAAGCAAAAAGTCAAGTATTATTTTAAGTACCATATTTACCTGCTGATTTGATGCTTTCTATACATTTGGGTGATTCAATATGAGAAACTCTTTTGCAAAATTCTAAATTGATAAAGAAATTTAAATGCATTGCCAAAAATTACTAAAACTTTCGACTAAAACTTTAACTGGATTTATTTCTGGACACACTATTGATTCTTAATTTCCTTTTTCTTTTCAAATATTAAGTAACTGAAGACATTTAATCTTTTAGTAGATATATCTTGTAATTTTTGTACAGAAAAATATCTGGTTGGAAAAGAAAATTTAGTAAATATTTTAAGCACAAATTTCTATCATTTGTTTTGCAAATAATTCAATTTTTTAGGAGATATAAAATACATTTTTGAACAGAAAAATATATGTTTTGAAAAGAAAATTTAATAAATATTTTAAGCACAAATTTTTATCATTTGTTTTGCAAATATTTAAAAATCAAGAAATCAATAAATTAGATATTTATTTAACATATTCAACATTTTTAACATATAAAAAAGAAGAAATCAATAAATTAGATAATTATTTAACCTATTTATTCAGTAGATATATCTTGTAATTTTTTAACAGAAAAATATCTGATTGGGAAAGAAAATTTATAATTTTTTAAATTTGTTTTATAAACATTGAAAAAAAAAAGAAAAATCAATAAATTAGATAATTATTCAACATACTCATTCAGTAAATTTTGTACAGAAAAATATCTGATTGGGAAATAAAATTGATAATTTCTTTAATTTGTTTTACAAACATTGAAAAAGAAATCACTAAATTAGTTAATTTTTTAACATATTTAATTTAAATTTTAAGCCTGTTGTAGAAGAAATTAATTGTGGAAAGTGCAATCGAATATTATAATATTGAATCACCCTAATGTGCACACACACACACACATTTGTTCATGTGTATAGCAAATCCTTTTTAAGCAAACGAAAAATATTTTCTGTACCATTTTATTTCGGTCTCTCGGTCTTTGAAGTTGGCAATTCATCAATTTGACTGGCATGTGCACATACATACATAAATCAAGCCAAATAAAAACCTCTTCAAAGCCATTTATAGTTGTATTTACAGATGCGCGCCAAACACAGAATAAAGCAAATATATACAAATAAATAAATATGGTGCATACGAAGAGAGAAGGGAGGAGGAGGAGGACGGACGAGGAATATTGCCACTTAACAGCACAACGAATGAGTGTACATATAAAGTTTTTCACAAAATTTTAATTGAATGGCAATTGCATTGAAGAACTTTCTGATGCCACTAAAATTGATTACACACACACACACACACACACACACAGAGCAAACGGCAGCAGCGGCAGCAACACTCGAAAAGTTTCGTTAAATGCATGTAGATTTGTTTGTGTTGTGTGTTGTGTGTGTTGCACCCCGTCTATATTGTGATATTGAGAAATTATTGAAGCGGAAATCGGCCAGGCCACAGCACTCCACACACACACATACACTCTTGTGTGTGTGTGTCAAATGCATAACGTTGTGCGCTCAATCCAATCCGGTAACACTGCGAATCTGAGGCCTGTCGCATTGCCAGCATGTTGCAATTTATTCTAATCGCTTGTCGGAGAGTGAACAACAAGAAAAGAGAGAAAAAAGCACACACACACACACACAGATAGAAGAGAAAAGAATGTAGAGGGAGGGTAGGGGGGTTCGCTTAGCGATGCGTGTAATGATGCACGTGAAGTCAACGGTAAACCAAAAGTCGAACAGGAGCAGCAGCAGCAGCGAACGCCTGGGCCAGAAAGGTTGCCAATTGAGAGGCGCCAATCAATCTGCTCTTCGACTAGAAAATGTGTGTCAAAAGCGGCGCCTATGCCATGTCAAGCTGCTGAAAAAAAAAAAACTGCAAAAGCTGCAGCTAGAGAAGGGCCAACTGATGGATGGATGGATGGAGTCATGGTGATGGTTTGTTGTGTCGCTTATGGCACTTAATTGACGCCAATCGCATTGACTTGCAACACACTGCTGCTCTAGTTCTCGCTCGGTTCCGGCTGCTGCTACTGAAAAATCACAGCTCGTTAGTGTTTTGAAATTTGTTACAAATTCGCAACAAAAATGCGCACAAATCTTGAGATTTATTTCAGTATCGAATGAAGGGGAAGGAGGAGAGAGAGAGAAAAACAGTGTAAACCGCAAATCAACAGCAGCGACAACTACATGACAGTCAACAGACACACACACACACACACACACATAAACATAACTCTGTTGTCAGAGGTCCTTTTGCCCCATCTCATGTACTCTGAGTCGTATGTGCGTTTGTTTCTTAATGATTATTTGACGCCATGTTTGATTGACGTGTCCTGTAAGGAGGAGTAGGTAGGTAGGTAAGGATACGTATGTTTGAGCTCGTTACAACGTCTTCAACGTCTGTTTACTGCTCCAAAATATTTCTTATTGTATAAATTTTATTATGTGTACATGCGTGTGCGTGCCTCCCACCCTCCCACTCACTCCCCCTCTGCTTTTGTGTGTGTGTTAATGGCCGTTCAACACCACAACAACCACAAGGCACTTATCAATTTTGCGCCTTAACAAAATGGCACTCAAGCGTATGTGTGTGAGTGTGTGTGTGTGGGAGTGAGTGTGCGGGGGGACACTTCCTCTAGTGATATCAAGCCAGACAAGTATGCATGTCTGCATTAATATTGCCCTTAAATTGACAATGCGGTGATGTCTTTCGATGACTTTCTATTACTAAAGGTACGAAAAAAATCGAGAAAAACCTAATAATTACTTAAGGTCACATTTCATAGTTTACATGGGATAACAAAGCAAAAAAATCTAAGGACTAAGACCTTATGAAAATCAATCTGAAGACGCTGCAATGAGCTTCATATCGGCAAAAACCATAAAAAGACTTCAGTCCGAGAGTCTTAAAGAGGGCAAACTGGGGTATTCATTTGTGATTCTCAACCAGTCTTAAATTTGAAGAATTCTAAAGCAGTGATGCCATTTTTATACCATGCATTCGTAGAATGAAATGGTATATTAAAGTCGCCAAAATGTATGTAACAGGGAGAAGGAAGCTTCTCCGACCCTATAAAGTATATATATTCTTGATCAGTATCAATAGCCGAGTCGATTGAGACATGTCCGTCTGTCTGTCCGTCTGTCCGTCGGTCCGTCTGAAGAATCATCGAGATCTCGGAGACTATAAGAGCTAGAGCTACCAAACTTGGCATGTAGACCCGTTTGCTCTGCAGGCGGATCAAGTTTATTTTTTTTTTTCGCCCCGCCCCCTTCCGCCCCCGCTATTTGAAAAACAATATTTTGAGCCTCCATATCTCGGGAACTATAAAAGATAGAGCTTTCGGATTTGGACATTAGATGCGTGCAGTGTGCACGCAGACCAAGTTTGTTTCAAATTTTGGCCACGCCCCCTTCCGCCCCCGAAATTCGAAAAATTCGATTTTCACCCGAAATATTTATCGTATCGAAATTTAATTTGGCACACTAATACATGTCACGTATATCTATCATCACACCAAATATCACAAGAATCGGAATAAAAATGGCCGAGTTATACATAGAAACGTTTTTCACTCATAGCGGTGCAAGGCAGATGCACGCGAAAAAGAGCGAGATAGCATATGCTGCAAATCACCGATTTGGTCGGGGGGCGCTAAAGTGCTCGTTTCCACATAAGAGACATAGCATTTGAAAGAAATTTAATATATATCTCTTCACCTAATGCATGGTATATCCAAGTCGGCCCGGCGACTTACTTACTTTATTTAACAACCACAACAAGCCATTTCAACTGATCGAATTTCAAAGTAGTTAAAAATTCGCTTAATACTACTATCAAAACTTTGAAAATCGGTAGAAAAACATATAAATTTTCAAAAATCCCCAACTTTGAAATCTTTTTACGTTTTGATAGCATTTTAAAGTCGATAAAAATTCGTTCAAAACTGCATCAAAACTTTGGAAATCGGTTGAATATTGTTCTAAATACAGCCTTCAGAAAATTAGAATTTTGGCAAACATTTTTTCACTGACTGTTTCAAATTTTTTGAAAAATCCTCAACTTTGCAAGCCTCTAACTATGCCAATTTTTTGCCGATTTCAAAAAGTCATGTCTTTTTTTGCTGCTCTGAATGTGAGTGATAAATTGGCATTCAAATCTAAAAAACTAATTTTGGCCCGATTTTTTAAAAAAATTACAGTGTATACACTGTCAAAATTTTCAAAAATCGGGTCGAAATTTGTTTTCCCAAAATTTCAAACTTTTGATAGCATTTAAAAGTATCTTAAAATATAAAAGGAATTAGATAAAAAATTTTGAAATCGGTTGAAAATTGTCTAAAATACAGTCTAAAGAAAGTCGGAATTTTGACCAAATTTGGTCAATTGTTTAAAAATTTTTCAAAAATACTCAGCTTTGCGGTTCTTAAAAGTTTTGATGGCATTTAAAAGAAGGTAAAAATTCGCTTAAGACTACATCAAAACTTTGGTAATCGGTTGAAAATTGTTTTAAATACAGCTTTCGGAAAATTGAAATTTTACCCAAATTTTTTCCAATCACTGTTCCAAAATGTAAGAGAAAACGTCAACTTTGCAAACCTCTAACTATGCCAATTTTTTGCCGATTTCAAAAAGTCATGTCTTTTTTTGCTGCTCTGAATGTGAGTGATAAATTGGCATTCAAATATAAAAAACTAATTTTGGCCCGATTTTTGAAAAAAATTACAGTGTATACACTGTCAAAATTTTCAAAAATCGGGCCGAAATTTTTTTTCCCAAAATTTCAAACTTTTGATAGCATTTAAAAGTATCTTAAAATATAAAAGGAATTAGATAAAAAATTTTGAAATCGGTTGAAAATTGTCTAAAATACAGTCTAAAGAAAGTCGGAATTTTGACCAAATTTGGTCAATTGTTTAAAAATTTTTCAAAAATACTCAGCTTTGCGGTTCTTAAAAGTTTTGATGGCATTTAAAAGAAGGTAAAAATTCGCTTAAGACTACATCAAAACTTTGGTAATCGGTTGAAAATTGTTTTAAATACAGCTTTCGGAAAATTGAAATTTTACCCAAATTTTTTCCAATCACTGTTCCAAAATGTAAGAGAAAACGTCAACTTTGCAAACCTCTAACTATGCCAATTTTTTGCCGATTTCAAAAAGTCATGTCTTTTTTTGCTGCTCTGAATGTGAGTGATAAATTGGCATTCAAATCTAAAAAACTAATTTTGGCCCGATTTTTGAAAAAAATTACAGTGTATACACTGTCAAAATTTTCAAAAATCGGGTCGAAATTTTTTTTTCCCAAAATTTCAAACTTTTGATAGCATTTAAAAGTATCTTAAAATATAAAATGAATTATATAAAAAATTTTGAAATCGGTTAAAAATTGTCTAAAATACAGCCAAAGGAAAATCGCAATTTTGATTAAAATTATACAATTTTTCAAAAACAATTAAAATATTGTGTTAAATAAAAACATTTTGTTATTCTTTAAATAAAAACAAAAAATATCACTAGTCGTATACGTAATGTCAAAAAATCATACGACATGTGTTCATTGTATTTTAACTGAGAGAAACGGTCAGAAATATTTGAAAAAGCAAGTCGCGATCTCAAGTCCCTAAAAGGATCATAAAAAGAAAAAATGAAGATCCTTAGCTTAATTTACTTAGTTTAGTTTGACTTCAGTTAAGAATACTCTGGGAATGCGACCTAAAAATTAGAAATATCTTAAATAAGTGTATATGCAAATTCGTGATCAATTAGGAAAGCATTTTGAATGGCTGAAATCTTACATTGAGTGTCTGTACATAAGTGTTTTGAGTGACGCACAAGCGCCTGGTAACCTTTAGTCCAAGTGCTACAACCATAGAAATTTGCTTGTTTTCACTTTATTTTTTGGCAATTTTTCGGTTCAGACAGACTGCCCCTCAGCAATTTGAAAACATTTCACGCCTGGCCCACTGCAGTGTCCTACATATGTATCTATGTATGTATAGAGGGGATCTCTGGATGGGTGATGTGTGTGCGTGTGTGTGTGTGTGTGTATGTTGTTGGATAAACTATGTAGAGAGTCCTTGAAAAACATGCGAAGCCATAGAGAAAGCAGAATGCCAGCGGCTAAAAAAGTTAACAGTTGACATAGTTTAGAGTTGAGTTTCGAGAATCGAGAATCGAGGAAGGAGGGGGGGGGGGGGAGATGCCTTCAACATGGGTTCAACAGCCACAAGCATAAGCCAGTCAGTCAGCCGTTACGTTGAGTGCGGAATGAATGAATGTCTTAATAGGAGGAGCTTCTGCAGTGTGTCAGCTTATTGCAGATGTCTAAAAGGGGTCCCAAGGGGGGGAAGAAGGGGGGAGGTGGTAGCCAAACTAAATGAATTTAATTGCCGCTGGATATGAAAGTAATTATTTTGCAGTACATAGGCGCAATACACACTACACAGAGAAAAAGAGAGAGAGAGAGAGATAGAAAGACGCATTGAGGCCAAAGGCGAGTGTCTCTATCTCTGTCTTTGTGCTAGTGTGTGTGTGTGTGTGTGTGTGTGTGTGTGTGTGTGCCATCGATGCACTTGCACTTAACAGCAAACAGGCGTAGGCATATGGGCGTATGGGTGTACAAATCGCCACGCCCACTGCATCACTGTAACTGTAAAATTGCCCCGCGGATATTTTGAGTTGTTCTTTAATTTATTCTCTTTTATGTGCATGTGTGTACATGTTTGTGCATGTCTCTGCGTCTGGCTGTGTCCTTCGATGTCCTTGCGTTGCGAATGAAGAGAGCGAGAGAGAGCTTCTACAAAACGCAACGATGTGTTGCACTTCCAGTTGTCGCTTGCCACACACATATGTGAGGCACTGTAATGTTGCTTGTTTGTATGCCCGGACGATGTTTTGCTGCCTAGATCAACGTTTCGCTTTTTTTTGCGCTCTGTGTTTTTTTTTTCGCATTGTTAGTGGGCAGGACCTCGTAACACTTTCAATCTCACGCACAACTACTAGCCCCCATACCCCTCCACCTCCTCCTCCTTCACTCTCTCCTCCTGCATGCAGCATATGTGTGTTCCATTTCCATTTTGAAGTTCCAATTAAAACCAAACAAATGTGATTTTAGCTATTTCTAATGACAAACAGATAATTTTCAACAAAATTCAGGCAAGTAAAAAGTGAGCAGGTTGTCTCTGTACTTAGCTATTTCAAGATGCTTCATAGCGAACCACTACTTCAAGGCTAAAACTAGTTGGGAATTACAACTAGATTAGGGAAAAATCACTAACTAAAATCACGTTTACTAAACGCTTTGCTTAATTTATTGTTATTTGATTAATCAATTGAAATACACAATTTAACAGTTCGATTATGCAACAATTATTTTCCATAATATACAATAAGTTATAGTATTCAATTATTTTTTGCACATATTGTTTATTATATGTGGCGCCTAAACGCGATTTAATATCTGGGGCAGATCCTGAGGGACATTATGGAGGGGGAATTGGACAATATAATATTGTATTTTTAAAAGAAAAAATATTCATTCCGAATGTAGACATTAAGATCAATTTTATACATCAAAATTCATACGATGTAAGACCATTTTAGATTAAAATCCCCCCCTGGATTCGCCACGGTGATATTATAGTTTGCTTCACGCATAAGTCGCCTGAGATAAATGTGAAAAAATAATTATTTTAAAGTTAATCATAAGAATTGATTTCACTTTAATAATAGACCTTTTAAATTGAAGAACATCAAAATATGTTGAGATGTTTTATTACATAAAAAGAAACAGGCAAACAGCGAAAGATATATCAACATTTTGACATTGAAATCAATAGAAATTTTAAAAATTTATTATATATTTATTATATAATTATATTATTTATAATTTATTTATATGTAGGTAAACATTTTAGAAAAACATTTAGAAAAAAATGTCAGAAAAGAAATAAATACTAAAGCATGGACAAACATTTTCTCTTGGCGAATGTATCCATATAGATTCCATATATTTAATTTGTTGTCTCTGCACAAATAAAATTTAGACGCAATCAAGAACCTTAATAACATCAAATTTGCATCGCATCCAGTGGTGGATTCAGGGGGAAAACAGGGGTGAAACAGGGTGACAGTTCCCCCCCAAAAGGTTACCAGAAAAAGAAACAGGAAATTTTCAAATATTTTAAACGCAGAAAAAGTTTCAACGATTTTCTAAAATGTGCAAATATTATATAAATTTCAAGGGCCGAAAATAATTATTGTTTTGAAAATACGAAAAAATCATCGATGAAATAATTACAAGAAAACTCGCTTATTATTTTCATGATTTGAAAAATATTTCTCAAGAATAACTTTTATTTTTGATTTATATTTTTCCACATAAAGCATAACTGTTATTTTTCATAATAATTATTAAATTTTATTATTACAAGAAAACTCGCTTATTATTTTCATGATTTTTAAAATATTTCTCAAGACTAACTTTTATTTTTGAATTTAATTTTTTCACACATGGCATAACTGTTATTTTTGAGAACAGTAAATCTCCACCAAAATGTTCCTCTGGATCCGCCCCTGATTACGTCATTAACATTCTGAGAAGAGCTTGGAAATTGTTATAGAGAAATAGGTCTACGAATGAAAAGATCGTGAGAAATAGCAACTGAAACTGAATCTGAGTATTTTGAGTCTCTGAAAATACCCTTGATGAAGTTTTTCTCGGATTGTTAGGCCCTTTTCGCTCTCAGACCCCCCTTTAGCCCCCGCCCATCGAATTAAAAGCAAACAAATGTAATTTTCTGATAATTTATTTTTTTTTTCTTTTTCGTTTTATTTATATCTAGTTTTGAACTCTTTTTTTCTTTTGTCTTACTGCTCGTACTGGGGTGACTTAACGTAGACGGGAGCTGGATCGGTCAGACCGTAGTTCCGGACAACTTTTGGATAGTTGGAGGCATACTCCTGCTTGGGATAGCTGGCCGGTTGGTAGCCCTGCTGATTGGCCCGGGAGCGTTTGCGGTGAGCTCGAACTGGAGATGGCTGATAGTAGTAGCTGTTGTAGGCATCGATGGCATCATGGTAATCCTGGTTGGTGGTGGTCAGTGAACGTTCCTCATCCTCTTGCTCTTCCTCATCCAGGAAGCGTTTTTTTGGCGGCGGTGGTGGTGGTCCATAGGGAAAGGGATATGGATAGGGAAATGGTGGATATGGTGGGTAACCAAATGGCGTCGGATATGGAAATTGTGGTACGGGTGGATAGCCATGGGGTCTTTGTCCATGTCCATGACCATGTCCATGGTGTGGGTTAGTGCCGGTGCCGGTTCCAGTTCCAGTACCGGTTCCAGTTCCAGATCCTCCCGTGCCAGTGCCAGTTCCACCAGTACCGGTTCCGGTTTTGGGATCTGTTGTTACCAAAATGCAGTTTACAGTGGTGGTATCATCGACATCAATGCTGCCGCTTCCACTGCCACTTCCACTGCCACTTCCGCTTCCACTGCCGTGTCCTCCACTTCCATGTCCACCGCTGCCATGTCCACCACTGCCATGTCCTCCACTTCCATGTCCCCCACTTCCACTTCCACTGCCACTTCCACTTCCGCTGCCACTTCCACTGTCCGAATCACTGTTCGGCTCATAGCTAAAGGTTAAAGATTTACCCGACGTTTTGCCACCATCGTTATCCTCATCATCATCATCATCCTTGTCCACCCCATTGGCGGAGATGACGCACAGCGGATAACCCTTCTTGGTGATCACTTGCTTTGGTGGCTCGGATGAGCCAAATATCGATGGAATGAAACTGCCGGCGGCAAATCCACTCTTAACACCAGCGGCCAGACCCTTAATGCCAGCAATGGGACTGCTCAGGAGACGCGCCTCCGGCACCTCCTTCTCGCCCTGGGTCAAACGGAGCAGCTCATTGTATTCAGCTCGCGTCACCTGATGCAAACGCAACAGCTGCGAGCGACTAGAGCCTAGATAATGAAGATCAAGGATAATGAAGGATAACGTGATGGAGGGGGGCGAGGGGGGTAACACTCACCAGCCTTGGCGGCGGCAAAGCTCAGAGCCAGCACTGCCAGAAGTATGAAGATCTTCATTCCGATCACGAATAAGTTGACTCTGCCTTGCGACATTGACTTATATACTTCGATTGACTTTCTTTCGTCAAGTTAATGACGAGATCCCCCCCTCCCCTTATATGGCATTGTCATTCAAATGGCCCAAAAACAGTTTAATGCTTGGCCATAATTAGCTTACTAAAAAAATTTGCATAATTTACATGCTGACCCAATTCTTTTTGGCCAAGCCCCGAAATAATACACTAAACTTGGCTATATTTTTTTTTTTTTTATGGCTACTAACATGAATATGTTTATGGTTGGAGATGAATGATTCAAATTTGCATGATAAGCGAGTGTCATGGAGAAATGGGTTCGCAAATTATCATTAGATCGTGAGAGCAAGAGAGAGAAAAAAAAAGAGTGTCTCACTCTATGACTAATTCCAACTCATTTGCATTGATTGATTGATCTTGATTATTTTGTTAAAAAATTTCTACGAACTTAAAGCAAATGAAACAAGCAAATTTTCAACAAGAATTATTTATTTATTTATCAATTATCATAGCCCCAATCATTCTGGTGACCCCCTTGGTAATTATATTGAACTTCATAGGAGGAGTCATCATCATCCAGTTCATCCTCATCAGTTGTTTGACTGGCCACGACTTGATCGTAATTGCTAAAGGGATAAATGGGTTGGCCATAATAATAGGACTGCTGGGGATAGGAACCATAGTAGCTATAAGGTGATGGAGCCACAAATTGTTGCTGTCCATAGGCAATATAAGGATTGTAAGAAGGAGGGGGGGCATAGGATGCAGCGGGGGGGTACTGTGGGTAGGAGTAAATGGGTGCTCCATATTGACGTGGCGCCGCATCATACGATGGCTGATTGTTTCTGTGTTTTTTCTTGGCCAACTTGGGCTTGGGTGGTGCCTCGGTGGTGGTTAGCTCCTCCTCCTGCTGTTGCTCCCCCTCCTCCTGCTGCTGCTCCTCCTGCTGCTCCTCCTTCTCCTCCTCATCTGGCTTCTTTTCTTGCTGCTCTTCTGGCTTCATTTTTTCCTCTTTTTGCACCTCTATCTTAGCTGGCTCCGTTGTCTCATGCCAATAGTTGCTAAAACTTGGAATGTATTCCACGCTGGGCAACTCTTGTTCCTCCTCGTGACCATTCTTGAGCACAACAATGCAATGGATTGGCTCCTCATCGGCTTCATCCAGGTCATAGGTCGCTTTACCAGAGCTGCGAGCGGAACTCTCGTCTCTGAATTGACCCTCACCTTCCCGGGTCTTGATCACACACAGCGGTTGACCATCGATATCCAATTTGGCCTCCTCGTCCGCCTTGCTGATGGTTGTAAGACCCACAATCCGTAGCAACGAATGCCAGCCGGAACTGAGGCTCTCGCTAACGGTGGCAAAGCCTCCGTTGATCAATCGTGCCTCCGATATGACATTTTTACCCTCGGTCAGCTTGAGCATTCGTTCATATTGCTCCTCATCGATTTTATAGACACGGACCAGTTGCTCCTGTTTGCTGCTGCTGCTGTTGCTGCTGGGCTGAGGTGCTATAAAATTATAATGAGGATAAAGTTTCTTCAAATGGATTTGCTTTCAAATGATTTACCCACCTGCCCAGCAAATGCCCAGAAGCAAGACAAGACCCATCAATCTGGCCACAAAAAGTTGCATTGTGATCTAAAAACTTGTGCAAAAATACTAAACTCTATTCACTCGTCTCTGGGTTTATTTATACATTCGCGAAGAGCATCGAACGAGTTGGTCCATAAAACCAAACGGTAAATATGGCCAAACCAAACGACGAAAAATTACAATTAACAAAACTAAATAAATAAAATATTTAAATAAATTAAATTCAGTAAGTTGATACACATTCAGACAGATTCTGATACAAAACGAGTCAATGAACGCATTAAAAGGTGCGTTGAACCGGTTCCATATTTGATCATAAGTGGGGAGTGGGGTAGCAGGGGGGCAGGGGCAACATAAACTATTTTATCTCATCAAAGTTGTAAGCGCCAAAAATCAAAATTGATGAAACCAAAAATGAAAACCAAAAATCTGAATGCTATTTATGTTATAAGAGAAACAGGTTTTTTTTTTTAAATGTAAAACACAAACAAAATTGGTTTTTTAATACATACTTGGTTGGAATTGAATCCGATTTGGCCAAATGATTTGTGGAATTCGCAGAAAGTTTCGTTAAATTACTTTCCCAATGTTATTCTAATGACGTACTTAGAACAAACGATTTGAATAGCTTAAATAAAATATAGACCGTTCTAGTTCACTCCAGTTTGAAATACCTGTAAATTATATATTTTAATCGCCTCGTTTATATTCGAATTAAGAAGTCTTCAATAGATTAGGCATCGCACATTTATACATAGTTTTTATGGTATATTGGTTTGATCTGGGTAGTTAAAAAATGTTAAATAACTTGCATCCAAAAGAAACATTTATTCAAATATGCAAAATCTTCGAGCGTAAAACAGAAAAAAAACTTAAGGACTTGGATATATATGACTCGGTTAATGATATTGTTAAAGAATATATTTACTTTAGAAGGTCAAAGTCGGGTTTATCTCTATGCTACAAACTTTTTTACTGAAGAAAATATTGGGCAAGATTGTTTGCATAAAGCTAATTATATTTATTGGATTTTTAAAATTATAGCAAGACAAAAATTTAACGACATCTCTGTTTCTATTTCGTAAAATGTCTCTTTCAAAAAATAATGTATTTTAAACTTGCGCTCTGCATATCTGGCAACGCTTTTTTAACGACACAATCAACACAAGTTTGGAATTTTTCAACACAACTTCTACGTAACATAAGCTTTAAAAATCGATAATTCGTTTATTTCGTTATTTGAGCAAGAAAATAATATATAAATTAATAACGATAAGTCCCCAATTAATTTACAATTATTGTGAGCACATCTCTAACTCGATGAAGAATCGATAAATTTTTTTTTGGCATCCTTCAGTTTTCATAATAAATAAATAAATAACGCTTAGTCCCCAATTAATTTACAATTATTGTGAGCACATCTCTAACTCGATAAATAATCGATAAATAATTTTTTGCATTCTTCAGCTTTCAATATTATTTTGTACTGCATCTACATTTATAAAATTAAAATACAATATATTAGAAAAAGAAGTGATGATCCCTAAATAACAAACTAAAAATAAAATTCGTGGAGTATACGAAATTCATAAACGAATTAAAATGTTTTGAAAATGACAAACTTATGTATGAATAGATTCTTCTAGATTAAACGAGGAATTAAAAATATGTTTTCATTTAAACACTTGAAAAACCATTTCAGTTATATTTACATTTGCCATCTACGTGATTTGTAATTTAAGTTTCAATGTTTTATTTAAATTAATTTGATTTTTTTCATCTCGCTTTTATAATATATTCACTGCAGATGCTAGAATAAACTATAACCTTTTTAATTCTTATTCAAATCGAATATTATTACGAAAGCAATCAAATATCCTAGTAAGATCCGAAATAGTTTTCCCACTTAGTTCCCTTTCCTGCAAAACCTGCCTGATCGACTTACATTTACCCAACCCTAAAGAAAAATGCGCAAATTATTTGAAATTTTCTAAATCATAATTTTTATTTCATCATTTTGTGTGATTCTGTACGCTTTATGTGTGTGTGTTTGTGTTTGTTTTGTATTTGTTTCGTTAAACATTCCTATATAGATATATAGTATATAGTGTGTATTTGTAGTTTTTATTGTATTTGCTAGATCTCTTTTTTTGTGGTTGCTGTTGATGATGATGCTGATGATGATATAATAATCATTAGATTCTGCTTATATCTAACACTTAATTGTGACACAAATTGAATCATGTTGTCTTTTCCATTTGTTTGTTTTCTTGATGTTAGTTTAATAATAGTTAATATTAGTTTATCGCCTGCTTTTGGTTAATGCAAAAATTCGTCATTATTTACAAGATTTATTACCTTTCTGTAAGACCTTGTTATCGGTTATCGATTGAACCGATCCGATCGATCTGATCTATGCGAGATTCTTTGGTATGCAAATTTCACTAAATTTTCATCTATTTTCTTTGGTGAGTGTGTTTCCTTCCATATACACATATATAGGTGACTGTGTGTAGGCGTGTATGTGTGTGTGTGAGTGTGTGTGCTGTTCTCTGCCTTTTTTATTCTGATTCATGGCCAATTTTGATTTTACCTTTGTTGTTGCTGTTGCTGTTGATTGTGCCACATACAGACTAAAATGGATTTTAACATTTTTTTTTTGTATTTTATTTATTTTAGTTGTGTCTGTTTTTGTTTTTTTTTTCTCTTTGGGGTTGTATCATATTAAGTTAATTAAAATTACAGCTTTGTCTACTAATGAGTTTATTTACAGTGAGTGCTTGCTCATTTGCCTGGCATTCATATCAATTATCGATAAGCACAATTATAAATTGCATTTATCAATACACACAAACTTTACTTTTTTCGTTTTTTTTTTTTGTATAATTTTTGTGGATATATTTCGATTTCATTTCTGTTGTTGTGTGGCCAAAAATTCATTATAGTATATATATGTATATGTATGTATATATACAATTAAAAAACAACTATATAGAGTTATGTGTATATATTTATATATGTACTTAGTTATACTATAGATGGCAGATGAACGATTGGATTGGATCAAATTAGACTCAAATTTGCCATTTGCTAATTTGCTAAATGAAGGCTTACAGTTAGTACTAAAAGTTTACAACTAGAACTTAAATGCTCAAATACAATATATAAAAATTTCTCTAATTATAAGTTTGCAATGTGATTTTGTTTTCTGTCTAAAATCTTAAATGGCTTGTATTTACAGCAAACATTTCGAGAGAAAAAAATCGTTTACTACGACGAATTCACAAATTCAATTAAACATTGTACAGTTAGCTACAGAAGTATATGTACCTATTAACTATATATGCATTTCTATGATTGCCAATATTGTTTGCTTCATTGGCAGTCACGAGAGATAGAGACAGAGACAGCGAGAGTGAGATAGAGAGAGCGAGAGTGAGAAAGAAGTCGAAAATGATGAAAATTCTCTGTTTTAAAGCCGATTTCAGATGCGGATGTGAAGGAGAGATAAAGTTTTCTGCTTGGTTGGTGGCTTTTTGCCTGTATGTATGCACTATTTATGGTTAATGAAGCATATTTATAGCTAGTAAGTCTTATTTTATAATGATAATGGTCTCTGAATGTGTGTAAATCTGCATAAATGAAATATTAATATTAATTTGAATGTGTTTTTCCTTTCGGTTTGCTTTAAATTTGAGTTTGGGCTTTTGCTTTTTGGTATTTTCATTGTGTGTGTGTGTGTGTGTGTGCCTTATGCTAAAATGTTTTTCACTAAGTGTATGCATTTCAGAATTACCACATTCAAGTTATAGACCATAGACCAATAACTGAACTATTCCATCAAACATTCTCGACTTCGTCATAATCATCTTTGTCCTCATCATCATTATCGTCGTCGCCGTCGTCGTCGTCGTCATAGCCATCACCTTGGGTGTGTTTGACATTTCTGTATGTTCTCGTTTCTCTTTATGATTGCTTCCTTCATCTCATGCATTCAACTGCCACAAGGCGTTCTCTTAGTGTTGTTGCCGTCGATGTTGCCGCTGTTTTTCTTGCATATGGACATTGCCGATGTGAAATGGGCTGAATACACGTCGCTGGCATTCTCTTGGTTTCACTTGCTGCTGCTGCTGCTGATGATGGTGATGCTGCTGCTGGTGCTGCTGCTGCTGCTGCCGCCACTCCCCCATAGCTTGTCGTTCCTCCACTCACATAGACAAACCAATGCTGCAGGCAGCAGGAGACAATGCTGAGCAACATGCAACAGATGCCGCAATAGAAACTGTTGCTGTTGCTGCTCGAATTGTGCTGCATGGCCGCCGGGTGTTCGCCTATGAGAAAATCAGAAAGCAGAAAGCAAGCAAATCAGCAACGCATTGTTAGTTCATTGGTTGTTAATGAGCATGGAGAACATGCTTTATTTATAACACTACAGCACATCCTCATCCCAATCCCCCATCCCGTCGAACTGATAGCAAAGATTGCATTTGCCTTAAAGCCAAGTGCCGTAAAGTGCCTTTAGCCTAACAACAATGAGAATGTAAGTAAACAAGGCGAAAACTTTATAAGTAGATGAAAACTATAACATTTCGTCTTGGTATAGACCTACTTGGTCCCACCAACACTCTGTTTTAGTCACGTAAACTGTCATTGAAAACAGTGTAAAATCAAGCACGTTTGGTCAAATGCCATCAAAACTTTTAAGAACCACAAAGCCGAGAATTTTTGAAACATTTTTAAACAATTGACCAAATTTGGTCAAAATTCCGACTTTCTTTGGACTGTATTTTAGACAATTTTCAACCGATTTCAAAATTTTTTATCTAATTCCTTTTATAATTAAATTTACTTTTAAATGCTATCAAAAGTTTGAAATTTTGGGAAAAAAAATTTCGACCCGATTTTTGAAAATTTTGACAGTACACTGTAATTTTTTTCAAAAATCGGGCCAAAATTAGTTTTTTAGATTTGAATGCCAATTTATCACTCACATTCAGAGCAGCAAAAAAAGACATGACTTTTTGAAATCGGCAAAAAATTGGCATAGTTAGAGGTATGCAAAGTTGACGTTTTCTCATACATTTTGGAACAGTTAGTGAAAAAAATTTGGGTAAAATTGCATGTTTCCGAAAGCTCTATTTAGAAGAATTTTCTACCGATTCCCAAAGCTTTGATGTAGTTGTAAGCGAATTTTTACCTTCTTTTAAATGCCATCAAAACTTTTAAGAACCGCAAAGCTGAGTATTTTTGAAAAATTTTTAAACAATTGACCAAATTTGGTCAAAATTCCGACATTCCTTAGACTGTATTTTAGACAATTTTCAACCGATTTCAAAATTTTTTATCTAATTCCTTTTATATTTAAAGATACTTTTAAATGCTATCAAAAGTTTGAAATTTTGGGAAAACAAATTTCGACCCGATTTTTGAAAATTTTGACAGTACACTGTAATTTTTTTCAAAAATCGGGCCAAAATTAGTTTTTTAGATTTGAATGCCAATTTATCACTCATATTCAGAGCAGCAAAAAAAGACATGACTTTTTGAAATCGGCAAAAAATTGGCATAGTTAGAGGTTTGCAAAGTTGACGTTTTCTCTTACATTTTCGAACAGTGATTGGAAAAAATTTGGGTAAAATTTCAATTTTCCGAAAGCTGTATTTAAAACAATTTTCAACCGATTACCAAAGTTTTGATGTAGTTTTAAGCGAATTTTTACCTTCTTTTAAATGCCATCAAAAATTTTAAGAACCGCAAAGCTGAGTATTTTTGAAAAATTTTTAAACAATTGATTAAATTTGGTCAAAATTCCGACTTTCTTTAGACTGTATTTTAGACAATTTTCAACCGATTTCAAAATTTTTTATCTAATTCCTTTTATATTTAAAGATACTTTTAAATGCTATCAAAAGTTTGAAATTTTGGGAAAACAAATTTCGACCCGATTTTTGAAAATTTTGACAGTGTATACACTGTAATTTTTTTCAAAAATCGGGCCAAAATTAGTTTTTTAGATTTGAATGCCAATTTATCACTCACATTCAGAGCAGCAAAAAAAGACATGACTTTTTGAAATCGGCAAAAAATTGGCATAGTTAGAGGTTTGCAAAGTTGACGTTTTCTCTTTCATTTTGGAACAGTGATTGGGAAAAATTTGGGTAAAATTTCAATTTTCCGAAAGCTGTATTTAAAACAATTTTCAACCGATTACCAAAGTTTTGATGTAGTTTTAAGCGAATTTTTACCTTCTTTTAAATGCCATCAAAACTTTTAAGAACCGCAAAGCTGAGTATTTTTGAAAAATTTTTAAACAATTGACCAAATTTGGTCAAAATTCCGACTTTCTTTAGACTGTATTTTAGACAATTTTCAACCGATTTCAAAATTTTTTATCTAATTCCTTTTATATTTTAAGATACTTTTAAATGCTATCAAAAGTTTGAAATTTTGGGAAAAAAAATTTCGACCCGATTTTTGAAAATTTTGACAGTGTATACACTGTAATTTTTTTCAAAAATCGGGCCAAAATTAGTTTTTTAGATTTGAATGCCAATTTATCACTCATATTCAGAGCAGCAAAAAAAGACATGACTTTTTGAAATCGGCAAAAAATTGGCATAGTTAGAGGTTTGCAAAGTTGACGTTTTCTCTTACATTTTCGAACAGTGATTGGAAAAAATTTGGGTAAAATTTCAATTTTCCGAAAGCTGTATTTAAAACAATTTTCAACCGATTACCAAAGTTTTGATGTAGTTTTAAGCGAATTTTTACCTTCTTTTAAATGCCATCAAAACTTTTAAGAACCGCAAAGCTGAGTATTTTTGAAAAATTTTTAAACAATTGATTAAATTTGGTCAAAATTCCGACTTTCTTTAGACTGTATTTTAGACAATTTTCAACCGATTTCAAAATTTTTTATCTAATTCCTTTTATAATTTAAGATACTTTTAAATGCTATCAAAAGTTTGAAATTTTGGGAAAACAAATTTCGACCCGATTTTTGAAAATTTTGACAGTGTATACACTGTAATTTTTTTCAAAAATCGGGCCAAAATTAGTTTTTTAGATTTGAATGCCAATTTATCACTCACATTCAGAGCAGCAAAAAAAGACATGACTTTTTGAAATCGGCAAAAAATTGGCATAGTTAGAGGTTTGCAAAGTTGACGTTTTCTCTTACATTTTGAAACAGTGATTGGGAAAAATTTGGGTAAAATTTCAATTTTCCGAAAGCTGTATTTAAAACAATTTTCAACCGATTACCAAAGTTTTGATGTAGTTTTAAGCGAATTTTTATCTTCTTTTAAATGCCATCAAAACTTTTTAGAACCGCAAAGCTGAGTATTTTTGAAAAATTTTTAAACAATTGACCAAATTTGGTCAAAATTCCGACATTCCTTAGACTGTATTTTAGACAATTTTCAACCGATTTCAAAATTTTTTATCTAATTCCTTTTATATTTAAAGATACTTTTAAATGCTATCAAAAGTTTGAAATTTTGGGAAAACAAATTTCGACCCGATTTTTGAAAATTTTGACAGTGTATACACTGTAATTTTTTTCAAAAATCGGGCCAAAATTAGTTTTTTTAGATTTGAATGCCAATTTATCACTCACATTCAGAGCAGCAAAAAAAGACAGTACTTTTGGAAATCGGCAAAAAATTGGCATAGTTAGAGGTTTGCAAAGTTGACGTTTTCTCATACATTTTGGAACAGTTAGTGAAAAGAATTTGGGTAAAATTGCAATTTTCCGAAAGCTGTATTTAAAACAATTTTCAACCGATTACCAAAGTTTTGATGTAGTTTTAAGCGCATTTTTCCCTTCTTTTAAATGCCATCAAAACTTTTAAGAACCGCAAAGCTGAGTATTTTTGAAAAATTTTTAAACAATTGACCAAATTTGGTCAAAATTCCGACATTCCTTAGACTGTATTTTAGACAATTTTCAACCGATTTCAAAATTTTTTATCTAATTCCTTTTATATTTAAAGATACTTTTAAATGCTATCAAAAGTTTGAAATTTTGGGAAAACAAATTTCGACCCGATTTTTAAAAATTTTGACAGTGTATACACTGTAATTTTTTTCAAAAATCGGGCCAAAATTAGTTTTTTAGATTTGAATGCCAATTTATCACTCACATTCAGAGCAGCAAAAAAAGACATGACTTTTTGAAATCGGCAAAAAATTGGCATAGTTAGAGGTTTGCAAAGTTGACGTTTTCTCTTACATTTTGGAACAGTGATTGGGAAAAATTTGGGGAAAATTTAAATTTTCCGAAAGCTGTATTTAAAACAATTTTCAACCGATTACCAAAGTTTTGATGTAGTTTTAAGCGAATTTTTACCTTCTTTTAAATGCCATCAAAACTTTTAAGAACCGCAAAGCTGAGTATTTTTGAAAAATTTTTAAACAATTGACCAAATTTGGTCAAAATTCCGACTTTCTTTAGACTGTATTTTAGACAATTTTCAACCGATTTCAAAATTTTTTATCTAATTCCTTTTATATTTTAAGATACTTTTAAATGCTATCAAAAGTTTGAAATTTTGGGAAAAAAATTTCGACCCGATTTTTGAAAATTTTGACAGTGTATACACTGTAATTTTTTTCAAAAATCGGGCCAAAATTAGTTTTTTAGATTTGAATGCCAATTTATCACTCACATTCAGAGCAGCAAAAAAAGACATGACTTTTTGAAATCGGCAAAAAATTGGCATAGTTAGAGGTTTGCAAAGTTGACGTTTTCTCTTACATTTTGGAACAGTGATTGGGAAAAATTTGGGTAAAATTTCAATTTTCCGAAAGCTGTATTTAAAACAATTTTCAACCGATTACCAAAGTTTTGATGTAGTTTTAAGCGAATTTTTACCTTCTTTTAAATGCCATCAAAACTTTTTAGAACCGCAAAGCTAAGTATTTTTGAAAAATTTTTAAACAATTGACCAAATTTGGTCAAAATTCCGACTTTCTTTAGACTGTATTTTAGACAATTTTCAACCGATTTCAAAATTTTTTATCTAATTCCTTTTATATTTTAAGATACTTTTAAATGCTATCAAAAGTTTGAAATTTTGAGAAAAAAATTTCGACCCGATTTTTGAAAATTTTGACAGTGTATACACTGTAATTTTTTTCAAAAATCGGGCCAAAATTAGTTTTTTAGATTTGAATGCCAATTTATCGCTCACATTCAGAGCAGCAAAAAAAGACATGACTTTTTGAAATCGGCAAAAAAATTGGCATAGTTAGAGGTTTGCAAAGTTGACGTTTTCTCTTACATTTTGGAACAGTGATTGGGAAAAATTTGGGTAAAATTTCAATTTTCCGAAACCTGTATTTAAAACAATTTTCAACCGATTACCAAAGTTTTGATGTAGTTTTAAGCGAATTTTTACCTTCTTTTAAATGCCATCAAAACTTTTAAGAACCGCAAAGCTGAGTATTTTTGAAAAATTTTTAAACAATTGACCAAATTTGGTCAAAATTCCGACTTTCTTTAGACTGTATTTTAGACAATTTTCAACCGATTTCAAAATTGTTTATCTAATTCCTTTTATATTTTAAGAAACTTTTAAATGCTATCAAAAGTTTAAAATTTTGGGAAAAAAATTTCGATCCTGCAACTTAAAAATAAAATCTAAAAAATAAAACTAAAAAATAAAAACTAAAAAATATAACCTAAAAAATAAAAACTAAAAAATAAAAACTAAAAAAAAATAAAAACTAAATAATTAAACTAAAAAATAAAAACTAAAAAATAAAACTAAAAAATAAAAACTAAAAAATAAAAATTAAAAAATAAAAACTAAAAAAAAAAAAATAAAAACTAAAAATTAAACTAAAAAATAAAAACTAAAAAATAAAACTAAAAAATAAAAACTAAAAAATAAAAAATAAAAACTTAAAAAATAAAAACTAAAAAATAAAAACTAAAAAATAAAAACTAAAAAATAAAACTAAAAAATAAAAACTAAAAAATAAAAACTAAAAAATAAAACTGAAAATTAAAAACTGAAAAATAAAAAATAAAAATAAAAACTAAAAAATAAAACTAAAAAATAAAAACTAAAAAATAAAAACTAAAAAATAAAAACTAAAAAATAAAAACTAAAAAATAAAAACTAAAAAATAAAACTAAAAAATAAAAACTAAAAAATGAAACTAAAAAATGAAACTAAAAAAAAAACTAAAAATAAAACTAAAAATAAAAACTAAAAAATAAAAACTAAAAAATTAACTTAAAAATAAAAAATAAAACTAAAAATAAAAACTAAAAAATAAAAACTAAAAAATAAAAACTAAAAAAATAAAAAAAAAACTAAAAAATAAAATTAAAAAATAAAAATAAAACAAAAAAATAAAAACTAAAAAATAGAAATAAAAAAAAACTAAAAAATAAAACTAAAAAAAACTAAAAAATAAAAACTAAAAAATAAAAACTAAAAAATAAAAACTAAAAATTAAACTAAAAAATAAAAAATAAAACTAAAAAATAAAAACTAAAAAATAAAAACTAAAAAATAAAACTAAAAAATAAAAACTAAAAAATTAAAACTAAAAAATAAAAACTAAAAAAATAAAAATAAAACTAAAAATTAAACTAAAAAAAATAAAAAAAACTAAAAAATAAAACTAAAAAAAACTAAAAAATAAAAACTAAAAAATAAAAACTAAAAAATAAAAACTAAAAAATTAAACTAAAAAATAAAAAATAAAACTAAAAAATAAAAACTAAAAAATAAAAACTAAAAAATAAAACTAAAAAATAAAAACTAAAAAATTAAAACTAAAAAATAAAAACTAAAAATAAAACTAAAAAATAAAAACTAAAAAATAAAAACTAAAAAATAAAAGGTCAAAGGTCAAAGTTCAAAGGTCAAAGTTCAAAGGTCAAAGTTCAAGGGTCAAAGGTACAGATTGAAGGTCATCGTTGACCTTTGAACTTTGACCTTTGAACTTTGACCTTTCAACTTTGACCTTGACTTCTTAAAATTTGACCATTGACCTTTGACCTTTTATTTTTTAGTTTTTAGTTTTTATTTTTTAGTTTTTATTTTTTAGTTTTATTTTTTAGTTTTTATTTTTTAGTTTTAATTTTTTAGTTTTTATTTTTTAGTTTTATTTTTTAGTTTTTATTTTTTAGTTTTTATTTTTTAGTTTTATTTTTTATTTTTTAGTTTAATTTTTAGTTTTTATTTTTTAGTTTTTATTTTTTAGTTTTTATTTTTTATTTTAGTTTTATTTTTTAGTTTTTATTTTTTATTTCTATTTTTTAGTTTTTATTTTTTTGTTTTATTTTTTATTTTTTAATTTTATTTTTTAGTTTTTATTTTTTAGTTTTTATTTTTTAGTTTTTATTTTTTAGTTTTTATTTTTTAGTTTTTATTTTTTAGTTTTTATTTTTTAGTTTTTATTTTTTAGTTTTATTTTTTATTTTTTAGTTTAATTTTTTAGTTTTTATTTTTTAGTTTTTATTTTTTAGTTTTTATTTTTTAGTTTTTATTTTTTAGTTTTTTTTTTAGTTTTATTTTTTAGTTTTTATTTTTTATTTCCATTTTTTAGTTTTTATTTTTTTGTTTTATTTTTTAATTTTATTTTTTAGTTTTTACTTTTTAGTTTTTATTTTTTAGTTTTTATTTTTAATTTTTTAGTTTTTATTTTTTAGTTTTTATTTTTTAGTTTTTTTTTTTTAGTTTTATTTTTAGTTTAATTTTTTAGTTTTTATTTTTTAGTTTTTATTTTTTAATTTTTATTTTTTAGTTTTTTTTTGTTTTATTTTTTAGTTTTTATTTTTTATTTTTTAGTTTTATAGTTTTTTTTAATTTAACTTTATTAATTTTTTGTTAACGTACAGTTCTTTTACTATAATTTAAGCCTAACCTTATTATAAATCAATTTTATTGTACCTAATTTATTAATAAATATGCGTTTTTTTAATTTACATATGTACATCGAATTTTCTTCATGGAGGTTAGTCAAAAAAGTCCAAGTCAAAAAAAGTCACAAAAAAACAAAGTCATTGTAACTCGTCCATTTCAACGTTAAAACATTCAAAAGCTGAGGTATTTTAAAAAATGTTCTAACAATTATCGACAAATTTAGTAATTTAAGTTTTTCCAAAGAATAATTTTCTACAGATTTTCAATGTTTGATGTAGTTTACTTTAAAATGCCATTAACAAAAAACAAAGACGGAGATTTTAAAAAAATCGTATGACATTGGTCAAAATTCCGATTTGTATTAGGCTGTATCTTAGGCAATTTTCAAACGATTTCAAAATTTTGTATGCAATTCTTATAATCGGCCAAAAATTGGCATAGTTAGAGGTTTGCAAAGTTGAGTTTTTTGCATAGACTTTGAAACAGTTATTGAAAATTTTTTGGTCAAAATTGAAATTTTCCTAAGGCTGTATTTAGGACAATTTTTTACCGTTTTTCAAAGTTTTGATGCAGTTTTAATCGAATTTTAATCTACTTTTTAATGCCATCAAAACTTTAAACGATTGTCGAGCTGGCAATTTTTGAAATTTTTTAGAAAAATTGTATGATTTTGTTCGAAATTCCAATTTTCCTTAGGCTGTATATTAAACAATTTTCAACCGATTTCAAAATTTGTTATCCAATTCTTAGTACATTTTTACATACTTTAAAATGCCATCAAAAGTTTGCAATTTTGAGAAAAAAAATTTCAACTCGATTTTTGAAAATTTTGACAGTGTATACACTGTAATTTTTTTCAAAAATCGGGTCGAAATTAGTTTTTTAGATTTGAATGCCAATTTATCACTCACATTCAGAGCAGCAAAAAAAGACATGACTTTTTGAAATCGGCAAAAAATTGGCATAGTTAGAGGTTTGCAAAGTTGACGTTTTCTCTTACATTTTGGAACAGTGATTGGGAAAAATTTGGGGAAAATTTAAATTTTCCGAAAGCTGTATTTAAAACAATTTTCAACCGATTACCAAAGTTTTGATGTAGTTTTAAGCGAATTTTTACCTTCTTTTAAATGCCATCAAAACTTTTAAGAACCGCAAAGCTGAGTATTTTTGAAAAATTTTTAAACAATTGACCAAATTTGGTCAAAGTTCCGACTTTCTTTAGACTGTATTTTAGACAATTTTCAACCGATTTCAAAATTTTTTATCTAATTCCTTTTATAATTTAAGATACTTTTAAATGCTATCAAAAGTTTGAAATTTTGGGAAAAAAAATTTCGACCCGATTTTTGAAAATTTTGACAGTGTATACACTGTAATTTTTTTCAAAAATCGGGTCGAAATTAGTTTTTTAGATTTGAATGCCAATTTATCACTCACATTCAGAGCAGCAAAAAAAGACATGACTTTTTGAAATCGGCAAAAAATTGGCATAGTTAGAGGTTTGCAAAGTTGACGTTTTCTCTTACATTTTGGAACAGTGATTGGGAAAAATTTGGGTAAAATTTCAATTTTCCGAAAGCTGTATTTAGAAGAATTTTCTACCGATTTACAAAGTTTTGATGTAGTTTTAAGCGAATTTTTACCTTCTTTTAAATGCCATCAAAACTTTTAAGAACCGCAAAGCTGAGTATTTTTGAAAAATTTTTAAACAATTGACCAAATTTGGTCAAAGTTCCGACTTTCTTTAGACTGTATTTTAGACAATTTTCAACCGATTTCAAAATTTTTTATCTAATTCCTTTTATAATTTAAGATACTTTTAAATGCTATCAAAAGTTTGAAATTTTGGGAAAAAAAATTTCGACCCGATTTTTGAAAATTTTGACAGTACACTGTAATTTTTTTCAAAAATCGGGCCAAAATTATTTTTTTAGATTTGAATGCCAATTTATCGCTCACATTCAGAGCAGCAAAAAAAGACATGACTTTTTAAAATCGGCAAAAAATTGGCATAGTTAGAGGTTTGCAAAGTTGACGTTTTCTCTTACATTTTGGAACAGTGATTGGGAAAAATTTGGGTAAAATTTCAATTTTCCGAAAGCTGTATTTAGAAGAATTTTCTACCGATTTACAAAGTTTTGATGTAGTTTTAAGCGAATTTTTACCTTCTTTTAAATGCCATCAAAACTTTTAAGAACCGCAAAGCTGAGTATTTTTGAAAAATTTTTAAACAATTGATTAAATTTGGTCAAAATTCCGACTTTCTTTAGACTGTATTTTAGACAATTTTCAACCGATTTCAAAATTTTTTATCTAATTCCTTTTATATTTAAAGATACTTTTAAATGCTATCAAAAGTTTGAAATTTTGGGAAAACAAATTTCGACCCGATTTTTGAAAATTTTGACAGTGTATACACTGTAATTTTTTTCAAAAATCGGGCCAAAATTAGTTTTTTTAGATTTGAATGCCAATTTATCACTCACATTCAGAGCAGCAAAAAAAGACATGACTTTTTGAAATCGGCAAAAAATTGGCATAGTTAGAGGTTTGCAAAGTTGACGTTTTCTCTTACATTTTGGAACAGTGATTGGGAAAAATTTGGGTAAAATTTCAATTTTCCGAAAGCTGTATTTAGAAGAATTTTCTACCGATTTACAAAGTTTTGATGTAGTTTTAAGCGAATTTTTACCTTCTTTTAAATGCCATCAAAACTTTTAAGAACCGCAAAGCTGAGTATTTTTGAAAAATTTTTAAACAATTGATTAAATTTGGTCAAAATTCCGACTTTCTTTAGACTGTATTTTAGACAATTTTCAACCGATTTCAAAATTTTTTATCTAATTCCTTTTATATTTAAAGATACTTTTAAATGCTATCAAAAGTTTGAAATTTTGGGAAAAAAAATTTCGACCCGATTTTTGAACATTTTGATAGTGTATACACTGTAATTTTTTTCAAAAATCGGGCCAAAATTAGTTTTTTTAGATTTGAATGCCAATTTATCACTCACATTCAGAGCAGCAAAAAAAGACATGACTTTTTGAAATCGGCAAAAAATTGGCATAGTTAGAGGTTTGCAAAGTTGACGTTTTCTCATACGTTTTGGAACAGTTATTGAAAAAAATTTGGGTAAAATTGCAATTTTCCTATAATAATAATAAACAGATTGCAATATTAATTTATTTTCTAGTCCGCGCTCGAAAAAACGCTATAAGGATGTGCTTTACACAGATTCTAATTTGGTATTGGTTTAGCAAAGAAAATCCTGTGGTTCAAGAGTCTTTTTACCATGCTTCTATCTATTTCCAAGGACCTTTGAGTTTGGATTCCTTTACTCTGGTCAGAAGCAAGAGAAATCTTTGGGGCGAATGGTTCTTCTTGTAGAAATCCAATACAAGTGAGAATTGTTTAAGAATTTGTTTAAGAGTTTGTCAAAATTTGTTTTTTGCATTCTTAAAGTTGAAGAACTTTCTGGTTTAAGTAGCTAGATGTATGTAAATACATACATATTACATTGGGATGCAAACACACTGAGAACTGAGAAGAGCTTCGGCTGCAATGCAATTATGGGCACTGCCACGCCCAGTTGTGCACTTGCACATTACAAATTGCAAATGCGCCGTTGCTAACAGGCAACTTCCCGTCATAAACATGCAAAACTGTCAGCCAGAGTATGACTATGAACACACACACACAAAATCCCCCTTGCCCGCCCCTCTTTTTAACCGTTACTTACCAATAATTACGTGCACATAGACGCTGGAGGTTTTTGCCACTGTCGGCACACAGGTATAGTTGCCAGTATCGCCGGGCATGGCGTGCCTGATTTTTAATCTGTGGAGAAAGCGGAAGCAAAGGGAAGAGACAAGACAGAGGAAGGTGAATGCGAATGGCAGTGGAAATGTACATACATATATGGGTATTTTTTTCCCCCATTCCTTCTCCTTTTTTTTTTTCTTTTTTTGGCGGGAAAACATTCAAAAACTTTTCCTACTTTATGACTTTCACTCACTCTCTCTCGCTGTGTGTCTCTCTTTTTCTGTCTGTCATTTCGCTGTGCTCCAACATTTTATGTCCTTCTGTGTCGTTAGTTAACTACATCCATACAAATGGACTGGCTTGATTATCAGGTAGAGTCTGTCTCCCAACTGTTGGACTAATTAAATGTCACATACATACGTCTCAATGACTACACGTGAAACTGGATTAATCGATGGAAAAGTGAAAGTTAATAGCTTGATTTACTCCTAGAAACTTTGCACCTAATAATTATATCAATTGCAGTCAGATTCAGTTGGTTATAGTTAGAAAAATTGAAAGATATCTTAAAAACTGCAGATGAGATTTGAAGACCCTTTTCCTGATTTATTTATTTAAAGAGCTCTTTCTGAAATTCTACGGCCATGTGCTCTGACTGGCTGGCCTTAATTAAGTGAGGCGGAATTTTAATGCAAAATAATACAAATACTTGGCATTAACATGTTTGTGAGTTTCCTCGTCTGCTCATTTTACTGGGGCGGCATACCTTGAAGTCAGTCCATCGGTCCAATCATCCTCGACGCGAATGCGTGCCATGGCGCTGTCAATTTCGTTCTCATTCTTCACATCGAGCATTTCGGTGCCTGGAATGCAAATGTATAGATATGCCAGGGGGTGGGGGGGGGGGGACGAATGTTACAAATTAAATTGTTTAAATGAGACTGAAAAATTCTATGGCCATGTGGCGGCGCATTGAGTGAAGTTCATTACGCATACGCACCTTTGTACCAGAATATGTTGCCCAACTCGTGGGGTCCTTGCATAATTTTACATGTTAGGTTTATGTCGCTGCCAGTTTTCACCATCAGATCGCTGGGCCCAAAGATTTCCGCTTTGAGTTCTGCAACAAAAAAAAAAACCAGAAAAAAATAGGAGTCAAGCAAGGGAAGAATAATAAGAATACAAAAGAGAGAGGAGAACAAAAAGTCACTTAAGTTGAATTTTCCTCCACTTTTATTTTTTTTTTTTTTGTCACAACGATAATAATATTGTTAATGATAACGTCCAAGTGTGTTAGGGGGATGGGGAGCTGGGGCTAGGGATGGGGGCCCGGGAGTGAGCTTTACTTTATTACACAGACGCGTGTCTCTATTATGCTGGGCGATAAGCTTTTGTTATGCCATATAAAAGAGAAGGCAGTTGTTGTACGTACGTACCTCGCTCCCTCCCCCTCTCCCTCCCTCTTTTCGTACTCTTCTCCTACCTGCACTTAAAGCAAGTATTTTTGCTGTGTTTTCTGTTTTTGGCTTTTCATTGACGTTGCTTTTCCCACTCACTCTCAATGGAATTGTGTGAAAATGAATTTGCTACTTTTCATTTTCAGCTCTCAAATCAAAATGTCAACGATTGAAGTGGCTTTTGTTGTTGCCAAAATGTGTCAATGGATTTCAATTCGAAAATCGCCTTGGACAGCTGCGAAATGCGATTCCATGTTAAATGCTAAATGTTTATGACTGCTGACAGTCGCCTTAATGGAATATGTCTAGCACTTATAAAATGTATATGTATACATTTTCCTGTTTTCTTTTTTATTTTGCCGCGTCATTGCCACTAATACCACACCAATGTGGCACACTCCCACACACACACACACACACAGACTAACTTTGCTCCACTTTCACTCTTGCCTAGGAATACCTCAACTTGTAAACTGGCAACTCTGCAACTCTTTGCCGCATGTAGAGCAATTTTACAACTTTGCTTTGTGCACTAAGAAAGAAAGAAAGCAAGAGACAGAGAGAGAGAGAGAGAGCGAAAAAAACAACTTTCGCGGCCCTAAACAACCGCAAAGCCAGCGGAAATAAATTGCACTAAAAACTGGAACTGGAAAAAAAGTACGATGAGAGCGGTGTGAAGGAGAAGGAGGAGAGAGAGAGAGCAGCTGGCAACTAGAACGGGATACTCTCACATATTCCTTCTTTACCTTCTTTTTTGTTGTTTAGTTGCTGCAAGCAGTGCTGCCATCTTGGCTTTTTCCCGTCAAATCTAGCGGGCAGCGGGAATTATAGATTGTTCAAATAAATGTTGATTTTTTCCGTTTTGTTTTAAACAGCCATTTTTAGCGGAAATTCTGTAATTTTTTTGAAAGATGAAAACCGCAGTACAAGCTCATTTTTTTTTAATTTAATGGCATAATGCTGAGAAGAATAGCAAGTTTTTGGCAGAATTGGTCAAATAAGTTTATGGACTTGGCCACATTTGCCATGACAGTGCTGTCCTTGCAGAGGTGAAGAGCATTTTTAGTCAAGTTAATATTATATAAACTAAATTAAGGAATCGTTTAAGTATTAACATATTAAACATTATTTTAAAGATCAGGTTAAATCAAATATTTCATTGTTAATATTTAGATCATTAATACAATTTTTCATTTACAGATTTCGTTTGAGGCGACTCGAAGTTCCGCAAGAGTTTTTTAAAATGTTCGGAACAATGCAGGCGTGTGACAATAACCAAGGGATTGATATAGATAAGGCTTTATATAATTATATATATTTCAAATACAGCTAAAAAATAAAATTATAGAAATCCGTTTTTTTCTTGTATTTTTTATAATTATATATATTTCAAATAAAGTTAAAAAACAAAATTATAAAAATGCGTTTTCTTCTTGTTTTTTTTTGGCTTAAATTTCAGCGCTTTTTCGACTTTCTGCCCACCAACAAAAAAAAACCGCTTTGCTCAGAAAAAGTGGGCAGCACTGGCCGCAAGACTAGGACAGTTTACCATTCAATCGCGCAGAAAGAGTGGGAGTGGGAGAACACAAAAAAAGGAAGGAAAAACCAAAAATCATTTGGCAAAATATGTGACGTGAAAAAAAGTATTGCATACTTTTAGGCCCGCTGCTGATTTGCATGAGCTTTACATGAGGCAGGAGGGCACTCTTTATGTACATACATATATATACTTAACATTAAAGACCCTTCAACCTGTGCCATTAAATCAGGTTGGAGTCTCTCAAACCAACCAACCAACCAACCCACCCACCGCACACCCGAAAAATGTTAATCTAAATGAAATGCCAAGTGAAAATAGTGATAGAAAAAAGAAAGAAAAAGCAAACCCCAAAAGGAATTCAAACATGCTGGAGACCTAGGCGATTATCTAGGTTGTTTTATAGACCCGCACAAATGGGATTCGGAGAGTTGGAGTCGACGTCGGAGTCGAAGTCAGAAGGAAAAGCGCTGTTTGTTGTTGTAGCTGGCAAAACAATTGTGACTTTTGGCCGCACAATCCAACTCCAAAAACCCAGAAACCAAACCGAACCAAACCAAACCGAACCAAACCAAGAGCAAACAATACATGAGGAAGGAGACGGAGACCGAGAGGAAGCAAGGCAAAATGGCAGAAAAATTATTGCCACACGTGCAGCTGACAACGCGACTGTTGGCTCCCACGGATGTTGAATGGTGAATCGTGAATGGAGAATGGGGCATGAATTCTCACCTTACCAGAGAGCTGTCTGTGGCCTGCGTGGAATGAGTGTATCATGTATGTATGTACGGTGGAGCCCGCATTTTTAGCATCGGGGGACTGGAAAATGTTCCTTTTGCTCTGACATAGTGTGAAATTGCTTATTTAACAATAATTAGATTAAGTGTTGGAGGCAATTTATAAATGGCGAGCAAGAGGGGTATGCGTAGGGGGGGGGGGGTGAGGGGGTCAAACCTCATGTATATTTGAAGTTTTCATTTAGATTTGGCCACTATGTTGACCCAGGCTGGGCATGAACAAGACCAAATTTGGGCTCTCTGGCCACATGCCAAACGATAACTGGCAACTTTTGCCGCTCTCTCTCTCTTTCTCTCTGTCTTTTGGCCAGGACAAACAAAGGTCTGACTACTGACTAAGTCTTGTTTACACACACACACACACACACACACAAACACACACACACACTTGTACACCGAGAAAACTCACTCAGGCTGTGCAAAAATTTTTGTGCAACCAAAGCAAAAAAAAAAAAGGAAAGAAAAGGGGAGGGGAGGGGGAAAATGCTGCTGCCGCTGCTGCTGCTGGGTAGGTAGAGAACATGAAAATGCATTTTCATTTTTCTTGATTTCGCGCATAAAATGCGCATAAGCCTATATGCCCATAAACATTTAGGGCAATGAACTTTTCTACAAAAACATGGCATACTTTTTTTTTGTTCACCCCCCCCCCCCCGGCCCCTCACTGGGGCATCCACACACTGCTTGGCTTTTCCTGGTTGGCCGTATCCTTTGCTGTAAAAATTTATTACCCCTCGCCAATGCTGATGTATGTTTGCACACATGTAACAACACGGAAAGAGAGAAGAGAGAGAGAGACACTCTGGAGGATGGGTATTTATTGCCTGGAAAACAATTTAATATGTTACCATCATGTATAAGGAGAGAATCGCTTAAAGTTTCATTGCCTCTTTAAAAAAAAAAACTCCTCGACATAATTAATCTTAACGGAGGGGAGTTGGGTACTTTCGGGCTATCACGAGAGGTCAAATTGCTGTGAATTAATTGACAAATCAAATAAATAAATTCAATTTGTAAAAGTCAGCCACATTGCCCCAAAAACACACACACAATTGATGAAGTATTTGTATTTTCCCCTGCCTACCCAAAAAAAAAAAATTCTTAATTGGCTGTCAAAAATCTCGTTCCAATGCCAAAAACCATCATCATCATGGCCCTCCCACCCCCCACTCATTCTCCGTGGGCCGCTCAATTTCATTCCTCATCTTAGGCCTGGGACCTGGACAATTTTCTTTTGTTGTGATTATTATTATTATTAATAATTTGGCATTGCTGCAGAGACATTAATCATTCTCTACTTCTGCCTTTCCCCATCTCTCCTCCCCCTCTTTCATTTTCTACCCCTCTTGTTAGCTATTCCTGTTCCCCCCCTCTCCGACTTCTGGTCCCACTTCTTTTGTCATATTCTTGTAATTTATCAATACGAACGCTTGAAGAGCAATTTTTTGGTCTAGAATGTAATTTGGATGCGAAATGAAGGAAATTTTAGTAAAACATTTTATTGTCGTGCCAGCAAAAATTTTTCTTTGCCCTATTTCATACTCTAGGAAAGTGGGTATATCAACATTTACAAACGAAGTTGATCTATATAAGTGACACGATTCTGTGTATACATATATAGGAAACACTTTTGTATTAGTGATTTCTCAATCCTTTGTCAAAATTTTTATTAAATCGTTATTTTTCTTGTGAAAAAAATTTCTCAATTTAATTTGATTACTTTTTATTTTAATTTTCCAGTTGGAATTTTTCCCTTTTTGAAGTCTTTATGGTCAAGCTATTGGGCATGTTCAAGCCTAACTGTGGGAATGATGAGGCAATGATCAAGGGGAGAGTCCTTGCAAGGACAGCTTATCATAAAAAAAAAAAAATTATATGGCAAGCAAGTCAGTCTGAGAGAGAGATTTAGACCCACAAATTCATAAAGACTAATAAAGTGTAATAAATAAAACTTAGTCACGCCTACTTATCATATTAACTAATACTATGTTTATTTCTTATGAATTAAGTAGTTAAGTTTAACATAATTTCAATAGAGAATTTGTTAATTTTATGTCAAATACAATACTCAACAATGTTAGGCTGATTTTTAACGATCTTCACAACCAGTTTAATCGCTATTTTTTATGTTTTTTTTCGTTTAAACAGGATTGGAATCAATAAAAATGTCTGGCAACTCCGTTGAGCCAGTTCTCACGAGCGAGAAGAGATCCAAGACGAGGAGCGAGTTAACATAAAGCAGCGAGTACGCATCGAGAGCAAAAGACGATTACACAACACACGATTTCTTCAATTTCTAATTTTAATTACTTAATTAACTCTTTTCTAATTACTTTAATCATAAAATAAAACGAAATAAAACAAAATTCCTATGCATTACTTTTAAAATAAGTAAGTATTATATTTTAAACAAATTCTACTTGAAAATCTGAAGAGTTTTCCAAACTAAACTGCATTTAAATGGAATTTACTACAAAATCGAGAGGACATTTAAAGCTTTGCAGTAAATCTAGCTAAGATTAAGATAGAAATAAGTTCGTTAGCAAATTTCTAAAGGAGGAAAACGGACCAGTAAGGGTATAAAAATGTCGCCTAGTTGAAACTATCTTCCGCATTCACTCTCCACATAGCAATCAAGTATATACAATATATTGAGCATATATATGTACATAGTTATATATGATGTTTATGCATTTAAATTAATTCTCTCAATTTAATGGGCTTCAATTTTTGGCGCTGTATCCGTTGGATTGTCGGCCGCAGTTTCGCTGATTTCTTTGAAACATTTTGTTGATTTTGTGCTCTGCATACTTATACTTTTTACTCTATACATATTATAATATAAATATAATAAGTTAAATAAACTTTTCCGCACGTTCAGTTGCCACGATGCAAATTGGGTCAACAGAGTAACCGACAACTACAACAACAACTACAACTACTGGCTTTCCACTCGTTACTTCGCGTTGAATGCAAATCGTTTCAAGTTTTAAGCTGCGTAAAGTGTTGGGTAATTTGCGCTCTTAATAAGCATAATACATAATATGCATTTTGGTTTTTGTTTGCGACCGCACAGTGCAAATGGGAGCACTAAGATGCAATTTGCTCACTACCAAGGAAGTCGGATTAAATTCCCAAAACAAAAGACCGCCAAGATATGTGTACACTCAACGTGTATGATAATGAATCGAAGCCATCCTAGTGGAATAAGCCGACTCCGACTCTCTCTCTCCCTCTCACCACATATTGAACAAAGAACAATGCCTTGAACAAACGCGAAGCAGGAGGCAGGTAAACCCTTTAAAGCACTTCAATGAAATAAACCAAAGTAATTCCTTCTGAGCGACTTAATTTAACACCAATAGAACTCCATATGTATTTTTTTTAGGTAAATACTTCATTATGATATTAAATAAATAAATTGAAAGTAAATTCAGCTGCTCCTTTTATTGGGTGGGAAGATTTTTATGTGGTCCTATCATCAAATTTCAGAGTCTGAAACCCAGCAAGAGTTGTAGAACTCAAAGAAACTACGGCAAATTGTGTGGAAATCATTTTTGAATAGGTCCATGTGTATACTTATATATAACATCATGAGTTTTTATTGGATTTTCAATTCTTAAAAGCGAAAATTGTGAGCTATCCAAAGGTGTGTTATTTATTTCTTTGAAATAAAAATTCTGAAGAAACAACATTTAAAATTATTTTCGTTGAGGCTACTCTCTTCGATTTTAGATACATTTTTTTTCTTCCATTACATAAATAAGTAATTTAAATATTTTCAATTAAAATTAACATTGAAAATTATTTAAATTGAGGCAACTCTCGTTGATTTTAGATAAATTTTGTTCTTTCTTTACATAAAAAAGTACATAAATAAGTAATTTAAATATTTTCAATTAAAATTAACATTTAAAATTATTTAAATTCAGGCTACTCTCTTTGATTTTAGATAAATTTTGTTCTTCGTTTACATAAATAAGTAATTTAAATATTTTCAATTAAAATTTGTTGATAGTTGACGAAAGAAGTCACTGTATATCTATATTAATAAAATATTAGACATCTGTCGATTGATTTGCTTTCGATTAAAGTTCGTAACTTCTCTTGGAAAATTTTAAACAATTCAACAATTTAAAGTTAGAAACCTTTCTTGGAAAATTTTAAACAATTCTGGAAGAAAAAAACTGAGATGTAAAATTTTTTAGCTGCGACTTAGCATTGTTTTTTTTATTTTTCAAATAAAGTTTAAATAAATATCCAAACTTTATCGATTTTAGCCACAATAATTAATTCATTTTACGATACTTTTTTGTCCTATTAAGATGAGTATAGAAAATTTTTGAAAATGACTGAAAAACTTTTTCCCTAAAATTAATCACTAAATCTGAAAGCACTTTAGGTCTTAGCAAATGTTTACTTTATTTTCGAAGAGAGTTAGGAATTAGTAAAAGAAAGTCTGCCCCAAAATTAATAAAAATAAATATTAAACAAAATAGTATTTAATTTACAAACATTTCAGATTTAATTAAATTCCATTAACCGCACTTTAGTTTGTATTTAAAATCAAATCTCACTCAATGAAAAATGTTTTCTTCTGTTTAGCGACTTTTGATTACTTGTAATCGATTGTCTGTTATCGAAGTCAGTCTACAAACATTTGAGATTTCATTAAATTCCTTTAACCGCACTTAAGTTTGTATTTAAAATCAAATCTTAATCATTGAAACTTCAAAAATTCGTAATGTTTTCTTCTGTGTAGCGACTTTTGATTACTTTGTAATCGATTGTCTGTTATCGAAGTCAGCTGATCCCGCAGAGCTGTCGCCCATCCAATTAGTGTTGTAAATGGTAGCAATTTGTTGAGCTGCTTTCTCAGATTCAGATTCCTCTAGCATCCTTCAGATGGCACGTTGTTGTGTGAAAACATAATGTGCAACATGAAATGCTTACAAATTGAACGTCTCTTCGAATCTTTAGGGCCGGGTAAAATTATTTGCGCTTGATTGCATGCAATTTGCTGGCTGCTAATGTCAACAGAGGTGGCAGGAGGCAAGAGGCAAGCAGGAGGCAAGCAACGTAGCGGCACTACGCAGCTCTACACCGCTAGCCGTGTTGCTTTATGGAGCCCAAAATGAGCAATCTACTCGGTTGGCAACTTCATCGTCTCCCTGCGCATTTAAATTGCTGTCAATTTCAGTTTTTTTCTCTCCAGATCCTACGCAATACTTTGGTCCTTTAGCTGCAGCAGCTACTTATTCAACTCTATGGATAGTATATACCTCTACCTCCTGTCTGTCTCTCTGTCTGTGTGTGTCTCTATTTTTCTCTGTGTTGTGTCTTTGTTGCCGCCTAAGCAATTTAAATTTATTTTTAAACATTTTGCCCCACCCCCCCGTCCCTTGCCCCATTTTAGTTAACTACGAAGCGCTCTCGCTTGATTACATTCGCCCTGGTAAACACAATTTTTTCCATTTGACATTAACAACACCTTTTTTCAGAACTCCTTGGTCCTTCGATCGAGAGAGACAGAGAGAGACAGAGAGATGCCACACATAATTTCATTTACAATTTGCTCACTTTATCAGCATATTTGATAATTTTGTCTTGTATTCAAAATTAAATCGAGGCCAGGCGACACTTTGGAGTCCTCTTCAGTTATCTATGTGTACATAGTTTAGCACCTAGTTCCAAGGATGGGGGATTGGGAGGGACTCCCTCCTCGGAGTCCTTTTCCCTTTTTTTTTTTTGTGCTTCCGTCGACTTGTGTACATAAACTTGGTAATTTAAGCAATTGGAGCGGCTGCTGGTTGCATTAAAATGTCGAAAATATTACAGAAAAAGTGGGGGGGGGGGGGGGGTGGAGCTAGTGGGTGTGGTGCTGGGTGGTAAATTTATGTTTATGATGCTTTGGTCATCTTGGCGCTGTTTTGTCTCGCTCGACAACGCGACTTCGCACTGAAGTGTAAAAGAATTTTTCACTGGCGTTGAGAAAAATAAATAAGTAAAACGGAAAAACAAATTTATGGAATTTTTAGTGCAATGTTTTTTTGTTGTTTGTTTGTGTTTTTTTCTTCACATTTTGTTTATTTGCATAAGCGCATAAAAAATGCTGGCACCAACAACAAAACGTGTTTGCAGAGACAACAAAGACACGGCACAGTGGCTCAAAGCCATGGAAAATATTTAAACATAATTATTTCGAGCCTACAAAAGCGAAGGAAAATTGGCAAATAATTTAGTTAATTTTTAACCTTTAAGAAATGTCATAATTATGTATAATGAAATTGCCAAAAATCAGAAAAATGAGCAAAGCACTTGCTAAAGTAAATGGTAAAAGAAGTTTCTGATGCTTAAAATATACTACGAACCAGAAAAGCAAACAAAAGTAACAAATGAAGGGTATCATTATCCTAGAACACTATTAAATTGGTAAAAATAGGGTGACTTTAATTGAATTTCGCAGAGTGTAGATAACTAATCATAGTTTTTTAGTGGTGGGACTTTTACTTAAACAAGTAATTAATTAAAATTGTCAAAAAGTAATTAATTAATTGGAATTTGTAGTTTTATTTCTAAGAAAATCACAAAGCAAACCAGAAAAAGTTTCTAACAGTGCCAAATTAGGGCTTAGAGATGGAAACAGCGTTGTATACACTGCTGGTCAAGAGTTTGGAAGCATTATTACTAGCAGAAAAAGTTTCTAGCAGTGCCCACTTAAGGCATAGAGATTGAAACAGCGTTGTATACACCGCTGGTCAGGAGTTTAGAAGCATTATAACTAACAGACTAACAGTCTAATTTATTGACAAGGAGTGTATAAGAAAATTCTTCAGTTTTTAAGTGGTCTAACTTTGAATTATAGACAAAACTAGTAAAGAGGAAATACTTTCAAAAGGATAATCAAACGTATTAATAGATAATGCCCAACAGATAGCAGCCTCCTATATTTAGGGTTAAGATATTTAGTTAGCCTAGTTAAGATCTAGAATAACCCAAAAATTTACTAACAAGAGTTGCTCCTTGTGGGAAGCTGTACCTAGAAAATCGACTCTCACTCTTTTGTACTTTTCTCTCCTTGTTCTATTTCATTTAGTTTTAGTTAAAGTGATCACACTGGGCGTTAATAAATATAAATAAAAACGCAAATTCAAATTCTAAATATCTAAATATTCATACTAGAGTAAACGAGTGTGTATATGGATTTTGCAGGTTTATTTCGCTCTGATTTTTGGCTCTAATATATCCAAAATGAACGGAATTATCTTTTCTTGGTCTTATGTTACATAAATCTATTTGGTTGCCTTTATTTTTCTGTTGCTTTTCTATGCCAAAATGCAGTATCAATGAAACCCTAATCACAAAGATGCCAATATAAAATAGATCCCAAAGAAATATCATCTAAAAAGACAGTTCAATTTTCTTAGCTTAGTACCTAAAACCTTATATATTTATTATGATAAAATTGTCAACTCAATTACTTTGAAAATTAAAATTGAAAATTATTTTCGTTGAGGCTACTCTCTTTGATTTTAGATACATTTTTTTCTTCCATTATATAAATAAGTAATTTAAATATTTTCAATTAAAATTTGTTGAAAGTTTTCGAAAGAAATCACTGTCGTAAATTTCATATAATTTTCTATGATTTATTATGATAAAATTGTCTAATCAATTACCTTGAAAAACTCATGCAAATAGAAAGAATTCTCATCTAATTTTGGGCTTTTGTTGGAAAAAAATGCAAGCCTAACAAAATTAGGTTCTAAAAGATTAAAAATCTTTCTTTCTGCTCCATCAAATTACAAGTTTTGAATAGAAAATTTCAAAACTTATGCTTATTAGAAACTCTTTTCATCTAAAACGGAAATCCAATACTGTTTTGCAATGCATTTTGCATTCTTCCAAAGTATTTTTGCGGTTGACTTATGGGATCAATAATTTGTTGAAATTAATTTTTGATTAAAGAAACAAATAGTTCTCATACCACTGTGTGGTCTGACCTGCTGTTTGCTGTTTCCGCGTGAGTGGCATGTCGAATATTTTATATGCACATTTCTTTTTGGGCATTCAAATGAGTAGGAGAGAAGTATGACGCAGGAGAATGGTGAGAGGATATTGCACACACACACACACAGAGGAACACACATGCATAAGAGGGTGGTGGTGGCTGGAGCTTGGAGGCGTATGGGCGTGACCGTTTTGGCAGTCATTTGCATTTCCGCAAATGTAATATTTATGACTCTTATGTTTGTCTGCCTGTGTTTGTCTGTGTGTGTGCGGGAGTGTGTGTGTGTGTGTGGGAGTGTTTGTCAGTCTCAACTGACATTTTGCCTTGTCAGTCTGTCATAGAGTGTAGTAGTAAAAACTTATTCTCTAACCTCTTTTTGTGTGTAGTCGTATTAAAACATTCATAACCCACTCACTCAGGGCTGACCAAAGCATTTTATTCAAAACTCTCTCTCCTTTACCCATGTGACCCATGTAGAACACAACACACACACACACACATACACACACATGGAGGCAAGGCTATGGGAAATCAGAAATCAAATAAGCTCATTGAAAGCATTCTTCCGCACCAAAAGATTTTACCCAAAATGCATTTTGGGGCTAATGCGAATTCTGATAATAAAAATGCAACAACGAAACGAAACGAAACGAAAATGAAAATTCATTATAAAATAAATGGTGGGGGAGGGGTAGTGGGGTAAGGGACTGACTATGCCTTTAGTTTGCTTGCTTCAATATGAAACTAAATTCGTTAAGCAGTTAAGAACTGAAGACGTTTGTGTTGTGTGAAGTTTAAGCAACAGCCAATTTGATATGCTCAGCAGCAGGCCAATTTGCACATAATCGAATTTGAAATTTTATAATCACACTAGAGGCAGCAGCAGCAGGCAGCAGGCAAGCAAAATGCTTCTAGCCAAGTACAAAAGCCGCTCAGTGGGTGTTTAAACTTGGCTAATGGCAGGACGTGGCACACGTAATAGAGCAAAAGGAGCGGCCAAGCGAGGACGGGGGCAAGGGCAAGGGCGAAGCAAAGTCTGTGTATATGGGATAAATAACATGCATAGTGTATGACATCCTTAAGCTCATGAAAGCTGCATGTTCTTGAAATGCGAAAGCACATGCTACTCTTTCTCTCTCTCTCTCGCTCGCTCACTCACTCTCTCTCTCTCGCACTAGATATACTTATATGTATGCACATGTGTAGTTTGCTGGCTTAGACCAATTTCAAGAGCATAACACATAAAAGTAATCACTTCAGTGGTTTGTGACCAATTTTCGGCAATGGCATTGCCCTGGGAAACTATGTCTACATGCAACTTTTTAACATTTCGTCCAATTTGAAACGATTCTCGGATGAGTAGAATATGTTCTTCTTTTTTAGCCTTTACGATAATGAGCACAAGTTTTCTTTATGTTAGGCTCGTGCACAAAAATCTATAGCATACTTAAAAGGGGCACAGAGTATTCCAAGCGTTGACCAACACACGTTGGGTCTGTTCTAACCTATTTGTATAGCATACTTATAAGGGCACGGCGTATTCAAGCGTTGATTAACACTTTGTAGGTCTATTTTAACCTTTTTGCATAGCATACTTATAAGGGCACTGTGTATTAAAGCGTTGACCAACACTTTAGATGTATATTTTAACCTATTTGCATAGCAAAGATAACAAATACAAGCATGGGCACGTTGTCAAACACTTTTTAGTTCAGTTCTAATCTATTTGTATAGCATACTTAAGAAGGCAAAGCGTATTCTAGCATTGACCAACACTCTTTAAGTCTATTTTAGCCTATTTGCATAGCATACTTAACAGGACAAGTATAGGCACTTTAACCAACACTCTTTAAACCTGTTCTAACCAATTTGTATAGCATACTTAAAAGGGCGAAGAGTATTTCAAGCGTTGACCAACACTCTTTGGGTCTGTTCTAACCTATTTGTAAATCAGACTTAACAGGGGACCGAGTATTCGAGCGTCATCAACTCTTTTTAGGTCTATTTTATCCTATCTGTATAGCATATTTATAAGGGCACTGCGTATTTTAGCATTGACCAACACTCTTTTAAGTCTATTTTAACCTATTTGAATGGCATATTTTAAAAGGCAAGTATGGGCACATTACCCAACACTCTCTATGTATGTTTTAACCCTTTTGCATAGCATACTTACAAGGGCACAGTGTATTAAAGCGTTGACCAACACTTTAGAGATCTTTTTTAACCTATTTGCATAGCATATTTAACAGGGCAAGTATGGGCACACTCTTTAGGTCTATGCTAAACCTATTTAAATTGCTTTCAATCATTTGTTATTTAAAAGTTTCATTAGAATTCATTAATTTCGTTTGTCGGCGGCGGCTTGACAACAAAATTTTAATTATCGAGCTGACAAGTTTTAATTGGGGGTGAATGGGACAATGGGAATTTATTGAAAAACATTTTTTCCGTCTCTGTTAGTGTGTGTGTGTGTGTGTTATTTATAGCACATTTTAATTAATTTTCCATTCTGTACTCACCGACTACATTGAAGGTATACGACAAGGACATCTTTGGCTCTGTGTTGATTTGACACTCATAGACACCAGAATCACGGGGCTGAGGATATTTGATTTGCAGTGTCCAATTGGCTGATCCATCGGGTCGTATAACCTGTCGGAACACACAATTAGCTTAATCTGGTGAAAATCTAACCACATTAGCTTTACCTGAAAACGCTGATCGGATGTGTAGGTTGTGCCGCCAGCTGTAAGTATATGCAGATCACGTTTGCGTATCCAAGAGACCTAAACAGAGATAGAGATAAAGAGAGAGATGTTTTATTTGCCAATGTCTGAGAACTTGAAGCACAACAAAAAAAATTACAAATTCCCGCACTTAAAACTTTTTTTTTGTCTTGTTTTTTCCGCTGCTGCTGCTGCTGCTTCACACCACTTGGAAAAACACAAAGCGTAAAGTTTACTTTTCTTTTCAATGCTGCTTGTGTTTCGGTTTTTTTTTTTTTTTTTAGCTGTTGTTGTTTAATCTTTAGAATTTTGGCGTATTTTTTTTTTTTATGTTGTTTTGGCATTTAATCAAGAAACAAAAAAGTGAAAGAAAAACGTACAAATGTGAAGGCCGCCAAACAAAAAGTTGAGAGAAGGCAAAAAAGGGTTGCGTGTTCGACACGTGAACGAAGAGAGGTGGAGGGGGGGACCAACAAAAGGCTTATTGTCTATATCGATGTTACCTCTCTCTGTCTCTCTCTCTTCCTCTATTCGGCACCTAAACAATTGGAAAGTCTTTAAGCCAGACAGACAGACGGACGGACAGACGAACGATGACTAGTTGAAAGGGCAGTTTGAGTTTTGTCAAATTTGCTGCCTCAGCGGAATTTCGAATTGTTTCAAATAGCCTTCTTCTTTGCCTTCAATTCAGCAATTCACAATCCACAATCCTCCAATCCCTTTGCCAATATCCAGACAGCTCTAGCGCTGGGCTTTGACGCCATTTTTTTTTTTTTTTTGTTTTGTTGCCCTTTATTTGCAACATTTTATATTGCTTGAATTACATTTTCATTTGATTGCCTTTGACTTTGCCATTGCCATTGCTTTTGCCTTTTTGCCTGGCCTGGCCTGGCCTTAGCCAGGAAATCTTCTGGGAATGTGCCATTAACCATGATTTTCTGCCTTTCTCTCCTTGGACTGTGATTTCTTTGGGACTGTGTGCCTGTGACTTTTGTGCCTGGCCTTTTCATTTCTCTTCCGTTTTTTTGTTGTTTTTTTTTTTTGGCACATTGTTTCCAATTTATTTAATGACCTTAGTTTTGTTTGCTCCTATTGTTGTTGTTGCAATACTCAATTTTAATTACAATACAAAAAGTTTTTGTGTCTCCTTTTTTGGGATTTTGAATTACAACATTCAATAGTTAATTTGTTAATAATAAATTCAGGCCAAGAACTATTTGGTCATCTAATAAATTCATTTCGATTTGCAGACAACTGAGAACAGAGAAAAACCAACAACAATGGGCAAATAAAAACGGTCACGTAACACGTAAACATAAAAATCATTCGCTTGTAAAAGTTTTACGCTCTCGTTTTTATGTCCATCATAGAATCTCTCTCTCTGTCTCTCTCTGTCTGTGTGTGATTCGGTGCGAAAGTGAGAAAATGTAAATTAAACGTTTCCCATACTGCAAAAAACCCGAGCACAATAAGTGGGAGAGCGGGAGTGGGTAGGAGAAGTGCGGAATAGGGAAAGGTTAAAAAGGCAACAAAATGAAAGCCGTTCGTAAAATTCTCAAACAACATTTTCCACTGAGCAGCTTAATTTTAGTCAGCATTAGACTGCTGCCAGTGCGTATGAGCAATATATGAGGCAATGGCAAATAGGAAGAAACTAACTGTAAGAATCGTAAAATCTAACAATAAGCCAACAAATTCCATAAGCTAAAGCAGTCAATAGAATACCCTATATATAGTTTATTTCAATTTTCAGCAAGTTTTTATTTGAATCAATCTGGCAACACTGAAATGTTAAATATATCGATTACTATAAAAATCATCGGATATTCCCTGTCGCACAGTGCATCGATAGGTGAAGTTTTGCCAAATATATCGATAACTATAATAATCAAAGTAAATTCCCTATCGCAAGTGAAGTTTCGCTTGCTAAAACTTTACTTTTGATCTAATTTTTTCAAACGCAAATTTAATAATATATCGAAAGTTAATTCTGGCACTTAGAAGGTGCATTTTGATATCTTTCCATCTGATTTGAGTTGCAATTTAATAATATATTTAGTGTTAATTGGCGCATTTTTATATATATTCATCTGATTTGAGTTGCAAACTTAGTTTAAATTTATATAAAATTATTATTTTACCCTTTCTGCTGTCCCAACTCTACTACTAGAGGGTATTCTAAACATTTGATGGACCCAGAAATGGATTCATTCCTATAGTTAATTTATGAGTAAGTATGGGCCAACAAAAAAATAATATAAAAGAGTTTTGCAGTTTACAACTCAACAAGCTCAACACTTTAATATTTAATTTTGCAAACTAAAAAGCAAAAGTGAAAAGTTTTACAACTTTGCAGCAAACAATTTCACACAGAAGTGTGCAGAGAGCAACGGCGAATACGGTGTTAAAAACCCAAACAAAACCCTTCGCACGGGCTAACCCAAGGATTTGTCCAGGTAGCCAGCGACCAAGTCAAGTCCCACCAGGCCTCAGAATAAAGTTTTCGCACTGTGCTTTGGGTATAATTTAGGTAATGTCTTTAGGTTTAAATAAATACCACAAGCATAGTTTTATATTATTTAACACTTTGTGTTGGTTGCAAAACTTTCGCTGGAAAAGCTTCAGTTTTCCCTTTTTTTTCCTTCCATTTTCTTCTCGGTTTTTTTGTTTTTTGTTTTCTACTCTTACTTTTATTTCTTGCCATTTTTTCGTTTTGTCATTTTACAACACTGCCAAAATGAAGCAAGTTTCAACCGGGCAAAAGGGGATTCCCCTCCTCCTCCCTCTATGTGTGTGTGTGTGTGTGTGTGTGAAAAACTTGGCGAAAATACATTAAAAACTTTGCTGACGCATTTTCTGCGTCTCTAACCAAGAGACTTTTGGTAAGGAAACTTGAGAGCCTGAAACAGTTGCAGTTTTGCTATTAGTTAGTTGTTGTTTACCCCATCCCCCACCCCCCACCACCTTCTTCTTCTCCCACTCTCCCTCTCTCACTCTCTATAATTTCTCTCTGTCAGACTCTTTCTTTTTTGGCAGTGGCTTTGTTTAGTCCGAGGTCCTTTCGCAAATGGGTGTGAAAAATTTCATCAAGGAAAAGTTTCCCCACTTCCAACTCCCTCATTTTCGACAAATTATAATTACCAGAGAGAGCTAACCTAATGAACTTAATACACATTAAATTGTGCCCTTTCATCGATCTATATTAAGTCTCCAAGCATAAAGCGCAATTATCACTCAATGCGAAAAAGAGAGAAAACTGAAAATAAAAATAAAGTAAGTAAGTCGCCGGGCCGACTTGGATATACCATGCATTAGGTGAAGAGATATATATTAAATTTCTTTCAAATGCTATCTCTCTTTTGTGGAAACGAGCACTTTAGCGCCCCCCGACCAAATCGGTGATTTCCAGCATATGCTATCTCGCTCTTTTTTGCGTGCATCTGCCTTGCATCGCTATGAGTGAAAAACGTTTCTATGTATAACTCGGCCATTTTTATTCCGATTCTTGTGATATTTGGTGGAATGATAGATATACGTGACATGTATTAGTGTGCCAAATTAAATTACGATACGATAAATATTTCGGCTGAAAATCGAATTTTTCGAATTTCGGCGGCGGAAGGGGGCGTGGCCAAAATTTGAAACAAACTTGGTCTGCGTGCACACTGCACGCATCTAATGTCCAAATCCGATAACTCTAGCTTTTATAGTTCCCGAGATATGGAGGCTCAAAATATTGTTTTTCAAATAGCGTGGGCGGAAGGGGGCGGGGCGAAAAAAAAAAATAAACTCGATCTGCCTGCAGAGCAAACGGGTCTACATGCCAAGTTTGGTAGCTCTAGCTCTTATAGTCTCCGAGATCTCGATGATTCTTCAGACGGACAGACGGACAGTCGGACAGACGGACAGACGGACAGACAGACGGACATGTCTCAATCGACTCGGCTATTGATACTGATCAAGAATATATATACTTTATAGGGTCGGAGAAGCTTCCTTCTCCCTGTTACATACATTTTGGCGACTTTAATATACCATTTCATTCTATGAATGCATGGTATAATGAAGATTTAAACGGCAACTTCTGCAAGTATTTTGTAAACAAAGTTGTAAACAGATTTTTCCCTCTTCTCTTTTCATTTTTTTTTGTTTTTTTCTACTTTTTTCTGTTTGTTGGAAGGTTTCAGAAACAGCAACAACAAACGTGGAATTAAAAAGGGTTCGCTGCCTAAAACTTTTCTTCTCTTCTCATCTTTTATTTTATGTTTTTTTCTCATTTTTTTTTTTTTTTTTTTTTTTTGGTGTTTTGGGCTGTGTTTAGGCTGTTGTTACATGGCTAAATTGCTCATACTCGTGTTTTGGCGGCGGCACTCGGCACTGCGTAATAAATCAACAGTGAACGGACAATCCTGTGAAGTCAAGTTGAACAAGCGGATTCAAGAGAAGCTTCCGGCGCCCAACAAAATGCAAAAAACAAAGAAAAAAAACCAGAGTGGTCCATCTGAATTTCTACAAAACCGTAGTTTCAATACCCTTGTCTTGTATCATAAAGTTATTTAATTAGTAAAGCATTTTTAAATATATATATCTGATAGTTATAGGCACAGATTAAAGTAGTATTAAGTTATTAAAATTCAAGAGCATACTTATGAGGGTTTTGAAATAGGATCTTTTAAATCTCGAATTCTTTATAATGCTCAAAACAGTTAAATATGGTTTAAACAATAAGGAAATGTAGTTTTAAAATTTATAAAATTCCAAAGCATACTTTAGGGGGTTCCGATTTAAAATATTTTAAATGTTGAGTCCTTTAAAATCCACAAAATAAAGTTTAAAGAAATTTTAAAATATAATCTTAAAACTAATAAAATTCCAGAGCATACTATTAGGGGTCATTTGAATGATAAATCCTTTAAAATGCAAAAAAATAATATATAAAAAAATAAGGATATGTAATTTTAACATTTCTAAAATCCTAAAGCATACTTTAGGGGGTTCCGATTTAGGATATGTTAAATGATGAATCCTTTGAAATGCACCAAATAACATTTAAACAATAAGGAAATGTAATTTTAGAATTTATGGAATTCCAGAGCATACTTTTTGGAGTCTTTTGAATGATGAATTCTTTGAAATGCTCAAAATAATGCTTAAACAATAAGGAGTTGTAATTTTGAAATTTATAAAATTCAATAGCATACTTTAGTGGGTCCTAATATAAGGTCTTTTGAATGAAAAATCCTTTGAAATGCTTAAAATAGTCCTCAAACAGTAAGGAAATGTAATTTTAAAGCATACTTTAGGGGTTCTTTTGAATGATAAATCCGTTGAACTGCACAAAATAATGTTTATACAGTAAGGAAATGTAATTTTAAAATTTATTACATACTTTTGGGAGTCTCTTAATAAAGTCCTTTGTAACAAAAAACATTTTTGAGATCGATTTTTGAAAATTTTCTGGGTTTGGTGGAAAAATTGATTGCTATATCTCATAGACAATTTTTTTTGGAATGATACTATAGTGAAGTTGAGCGACATAGCATAAATTTTTCCATTTTAAGGATCTCTCCTACTCTCTCCTAAGTCATTATTTGTAGTTAGTGTTTGAAAATGCATACAACTCTACTTTGTGAAGTTATGACCAAAAAAAGGGAGATACTCTTATTGCAAGGGTAAAGAGATGGAGACTGGGAAAACAAAAAGAAAAAAAAAATGTTGTAGAATGAAAATACAAAAGGCAGACCGTCGGAGCACAGGCAGTTGATATGGTAATGGCACCCGCAGCAAACTCTGGCTAACGAACTAACAACGCGGGCATAAATTACACCAGGATGCCAAAACTTTGCCCACCTACCTACCTACCAACCTACCCCAATAAAGTCCTTTGGCATGAAAGCCCCATCGTAATGGAAGCCAAGTGGCGGCAAAGTTATTTGCCGTAACTGTTACACTTTCAATTTAGAGTTTATGGTGATAGAGCAGAGTAGAGAGCGGACTGCGAGGATGGAGGCAATGCAGCCTAGATACATACACATATACCTATCAAAAAAGGGGTGTTAGTGGTGTGTGTGTGTGTGTGTATTTGTATGGCAACTGACAACTCGCGGTTCCACTCTGTCGATTACAATTTACGTTTAACAACCACAAGCTGCTCTCTTTTTCAAACACAAAATTCGGTCTGTCTGTGTTTGGATTTTATTTTAAATTTAACATCCACTGGACACCGATATTTCTATTAAAAATTTCAGCTTAAATATAAGTAAACCTTGACTTATCAGACAGTGAAGTGTTTTATTTTAGCCACATAAAATCAGGGGAAAAAAAAGCGCGCGTTTAATATTTAAATATGATTTAAAATTTCTTGTATTTAACGAATTGCCAAAAGACTTTCTCAGCGATCAAATTCGACGATTGGAAATGGAGTGTGAGAAATGCGGTTAGTTTACCTCAATCAATCGCATTGAATGCATAATTTGTTTGTTTACCCCCCTACCACCCTCCCTCTTACGCATGGCACATAATTAGATGATTCTGGCAATAGTATTGACCACAAGCCAACAGCCGAGACAACATTACAAATGGAAATCGATGAACTAGTGTCGTCGAGCAGTGCCGATGCGATGCCACCAGGCATCATTATTGTCGAGACCTGCATCAATTCAAAGGACCTGCAATTGCCCATAACGGCAACGGCAATTGATAAGGACAAAGATGTTGCAAGTGTTGCAACTGTGCCAGAGCCATCTGAGCAGCAGCAGCAACAGCCAGCATGCTCAATTTGTTTGGGCCTAAAGCCAAATGTGCAATTTCAAATACTACAACACGATGGCGATAGCTATGAGCATCCCTTGGCCAGCACTGAAGTTGCTCTGGCGGCAGCAACATGTTCCGCTTATACATCATCATCATCGGCAGCAGCAGCAGCAGCCGCAACAGCAACAACAAACGTCAAGGATTCAATTTCCACTCTGCGGCATTGCGTTGATGGGACCACACAGTGTAATAACCTTAACCTGGACTATGAGTCGCCCGTCTCCAGTGATTCAACGCCATCGATTGGTTCACTTGTCTGTCGCATTTGCCACAATGCCGATAATCCCGAACAGTGAGTAATATGCTAATAAATGCTTTTAGATAATCAATACAAGACACAAGTGATAGACGACGAGCTCATATCCTAGAGAAGCCTTCAACTTGAAAGCTTTCAGAATAGAAAGCACTTTAAAATTGTATAGAATCAAACACAATCGATTTGTAGAATTTCAATTACAATTAATTAGAGTTTGATTTAAAAACGAATGAGAACCCTGTGGAAATGGAAACCTTGTGCTTGAAGTTAGTCGAATATTGGAAATATTCATTGCAAAAAGTTAAAAAACTATATTTTGAGCACCCCGTACAATTCTCTTCCCTCACGACTGAAAGAAAGCACTTAAACCACTTGGGAATTATAAGTGACTTTAGATGATAAGAGCTAAACAGAATTACAGTTTTCTTTTTTTAAACGGAAACACCATGCTTTTTGAACGATAAAATAGAAAACAAACCATTTATCCATTCTGTATTTAGAGTTCACTTCGCTCTCCACTTTAAGAATACCCTGTAATGTGACTTATAGTCATGCCTAAACCAGTTGGGAATTATAAATGAGTTTAAAAAACGATAACTCTTTACCCGAATATTTCCCGATTTCATAAGCCTCAATGGTTTACAAAAACCCTAAATATTCTTTAATTTAAATTTAAATAAAATATTTTATTCCAACTCCAAAGCTCAAAAAAGGCGAGAAATTATTTTAAACGTCAAATCTAGCCTTTTCTTTATCAACACTGAAATCTCGCGTGGTCAAAGTAAACATTTAGCGAAAGAACCTTCAAAAGACGGAACTCTCCATTTTAAATGGAAAGTATTTGCTTTAACGTTTACCAACACTAGTCTTCAAATCTAGCCTTTTTCATAACAAAACTGAAATCTTAACAAAACGGAACTTTCTCTTTTAATGGGAAAGTATCTGCTTTCACGTTTACCAATACTAGTCGTCAAATCTAGCCTTTTCCATAACAACACTGAAATCTCGAGTAGTCAAAACTGAACTTTCCCTTTTAAACGGAAAGTTTCTAGTCTTCTCCATAACAACACTGAATTCTTAACAAAACGACGGAACACTTTCCCTTTTAAATGTAAAGTATCTGTTTTCGCGTTTACCAACACTAGTTGTGTCAAAACTAACCTTTTCCATAACAACACTAAAATCTTGACAAAACGGAACACTTTCACCTTCAAATTGAAAGTATTTTGCTTTTAAACGATAAAATAAGTAGCAAATTTTTCACTATGCATGCGAGTCTATCTCGTTTCGGGCATACCCCATTTGTGTGAAATTGTTTGCGGTTACAGGGTATTATTTCAGAATGTCCCATTGAATTACGCTCGAACAGTGGCAAATTGTGCGTGAAATTAATTGCTTGGAATTAAAATTGAATGCATTTAACTGAGAACATTTATATAAATTATTAATATTAACATGATGTCACACGACACTTGCTCATTGTGTGTCGTGTGTCGCTTCTCTCTCTCTCCCTCTCTCACAGGCATTTGTCTTTTGTTTGTTTGTCTATGCTCATCTTTTGTGTGTGCCTTTTGTTGTTGTTTTTTTTTTTTGCAGGCTTGTGTCACCCTGTTTGTGCAAAGGATCGCTGACTTATGTTCATGTGCATTGCCTGGAGCGTTGGATTAGCACCTCGCGGTGTACCACCTGCGAATTGTGCCAGTTTAAGTACAACACGGAGCAAACATTGCGGTAAGTGGCAACAACAACAGATCAAAGGATGGCGAAAGTTTTAATCAGCCAACGACAACTCTCCTCGCGCTCTCTCCCACTTAATTGTTCTCTACACACACAGCTACACGTGCCTTCAATCCCTGCGTCTTTGGTATTCCCGGGCCATGAGTCGTCGCGCCTTGCAGGAGGATTGCCAAATGTTCTCACTACTAACTCTGGTGGCCTTTGGCATTATTGGCACTTTGCTGGTGGGCATTCAATATTATTCATTGCATACGCAATCCTGGGGCCTCAGCAAACTGTGGACCAAATCCTGGATGTTGTTTTTTCTCTTTATGACGGTGAGGCGAAGGTGTCCTTTTAGTTTTATCCTTGCTCACAGTCCCTTTTTCCACAGATTACAGTTTACCTTGCCAATGTTTATATGCTAATCAAGTCACAATTAACGCCCTGGTATCGGTAGGTCTACATATATCTCTCATATATCTTTCATTCATTTTGTATCCCTTTTTAGATGGTGGCAATCCGCACGAGATATCAAATTGATTCTCGAAAATCGACGCCCCTTTCCCAATCCCAGTCGCTTGCAGAGATTAGCCGTCGAAACTGCCTCCGTTTCTGCCTCCATGTTCACGCATCACGATCTGCAGGAAGTTGCCACAACAGTTCCAAGGACAATTCCAGTTTCAATTGCTCCTCCCAAGGCATTAGCCATTAGCCAATCGAGTGAAGATGAGGAGGTGCCTAAGATCACCCATGATGATCTGGCTGCTGTGGTGGCTGCCACAGTGGAATCAATTGCTGACGCAAGTGCCAGAAAATCAGAGCAAAAGCAACAGAAGCAGCAGCAGCAGGATACCAATCAATAAGGCCGCCATTTATTACAAAGCACTAACCCAGTCCTGCCCGGACCGGTTTTGGCCAAGTGTAATTAAGGCTCAAGGGCAAGGATTTTTGCTCGTCGGCTTTTGTTGGTCTTCTTGTTTGCGTGTGTCATTTGTTTAATGTAGTTTCAATGCTTTTAATGAACTTTCCCTACCATGAAGATGAAGCAGCTTGAATTAAATGGACAAACTTGAGCTTAAGCTGGTGCCTGCACTTTGTGTAGTTCCTGTCACCAGCCCCCCAACCCCACTCCCTCCGCCCCTTCTGCTTAACCATCCTAGAACACTTCCTGTTTCCTGCGAGAACGAGACGGAACGAACGAGAGTTCAAGCAAATTAAAGCTGATAACGTTGGCCACGTCAAATGGTTGTTAGTTGATGGCAGAGCCAGTCACGTGATTGATGGCTCATAAATTAGTCATTTTGCCTTTGCTGGTGGTGCACTCGTTAAGGTTGCAGACACGCCTACGTTTATGAGGACGCCCACACAAGAACATTACATTACACACAGTTCCTGTTCCTGTTCTTGTTCTTGTTCCTGCTCTCTACTCTCGCTCTGCTTGTTGTCATCTGTCTTGTTTGCCAATTTTTCTCTTCCCCCCCACCAACCATTTCCCCCAAACCATTTTCTATTCCCTTTTTGCCAGTGCATTTGCAAATCACCCAGTAATTTGGTCTAAGCCTCTTTCTCCCCAGTTTTGAAACCCCCTCACACCCTTGGCATTTAATAACAGACGCTATCCTCCTGGCACTGCACTGTGGTTAGATTTTTTGTTGGCATCAGTGAAAATGTTCCATGGAGAGGAGAGAAAAGAAAAGTATTTTTCTAAAATTTAACTGTCTAACGCTACTAATTGGCAGGCCCGTCAAAGTCAGTTGCTTCAACAAAAAAAAATCTGTAGGAAATCAGTTTTAATTTTTAAATCAGAGAAAAAATGTGGAAAATGTAGAAAAAGTAAAGGCTATAAAAAACTTTAGGAGATTGTTTTTGTTTTGTACAATTTTCCCATGTGTAATTTTTTTAAAATTATATATTTAAGCGCTGAACCCATACATCCAAAAATAGTATCTTAACAACACAATTAAATGATTTACAGAAAGAACCAAACCTCATTGGTATATCCAAGAGGACTATTACATGTGTAAGTGATGTGTTTTTTTTTTTTTTAGAAATATTTAACATTAAAGCTTTATATTGTCACGAAATAATATTCTTGTGAAATAAAATATATTAAATCGAATAATGGGAAAATGTTTGGCGTAGTTTTTGTTATCCTCCAGAAACTCAAATGGAGTTTTGCTTGGAACAACAACAAATAACAAGTAAACACAGAAAAAACCTTATTAAAAAAAAAAAAAAAGGATATATGTATTATCTATGTGTTTTTTTTTTAGAAATATTTAACATCAAAGCTTTATATTGTCACGAAATAATATTCTTGTGAAATAAAATATATTGAATGGAATAATATGAAAATGTTTTGTGTTTCTTTTTTAATGACAAAAAACTTAAATGGAGTTTTGCTTGGAACAACATTAAATAATATGAAAGCACAGAAAATAACTTATTACAAAAAAAAAAAAAGAAAAGGATATAAGTATTATATTCTATAAAATATTTCAATATGTCTAACTAATTTTCAATTGCTAACCAATTTAATACACCAAAGAAATAAAATAAACCAAGCCTAAAAGTAGGCACTATTTTTTGCTTTGCATGCGAAAATTAAGCAGCAAAACTTCTCCCTTCTTCCTCTTAGGGGCGTGGTCTATTTTAAGGTAAACAAAAAAACCGAAATTATATTTTAGTCCCATTTATGTGCATGCGAAATTAAAAATCTCTATCTTTTAAGCCCATGGTGCAGTGGTTAAAGTTTCGGATGAGACAAAGATTAAGACGATATTTATAGAAACTCAAACCACTGTGCCATGTGCCGCTGATGTTGACATATTGGGCTCGACTCTGGGCTAGTAACTAGGCATATTTGGCGAAGGGTTAACAACCCAAAACGACCTTCAATCATTTGGCTTAGAGCGGCCTCATGGTTACGCAAGCAATCACGACGACCAGAATGATTGAGTGTCTAGCAAATCCCTAACGGAATTTTCATTTATCTCGCACAATTTCCATATGCTTGTTTTTCGGTTTTTGTTCGTTTTTTTTTTTTTTTCGTTTATTTTCAACTTACATCCTTATCGCCCAAACGCTCCACGCGGCAATGGAGGAAGCCAGTTTGGCCAACGGTTACGGTCAAGTTTCGCGCCACATCAAAGTCAAAGTAGGGCAGCAAATTCGAGGGCGAGACTGTGGTCGTTGTTGTCGTCGGCGGCGTTGGGGCAATCGCAGCTCCATAACCTACAAAATACAGAAGGGAAACATAGAGTGTGAGTGTGTGATACATACATATATAGAAAACTTGTGCCAAATGGAAATTTATTTTCATTTTCATTTGCACATACAAAACGAACCCATACGAATGTATTTGTTTTTTTTTTTTTTTAAGGGCCGGGAACGACGGGAACAAGGGACAAGAGAGCTCTCAATTTTGCTAGCAAGCTCACAAAGCTCTCAAAAAAAGAGGGGTATTCGGGGTTGGGGGGTAGCAAAAAAACAAACTGAAAAGTAATAAAATTCGCATAAAAATTCTGCGAAAATACAAACAAACACAGCAGCAGCAACAGCAACAAAAATAAAAAGCCCTCAACAAACAATTATATTCCCTTTTTTTGTGCCATTTTCAGTTTGCTGACTGCTCTTTTTTTTTGCCTTTTATTTTTATTTTGATTATTTTTTTCTATGATTCTTTTGTACAAAAGTTTGCATATGGCTCGAAGGCATGGGCGTAGTAGATAGGAAAAATCTTCAAAAAAAAAGACAAAACAAAATCCGTGACAGTCGAAAAACGCTTTGATATGACCTCGTTTTAATCGGATATAGAGATTTCGAAGCCCTGGCAGCAATGCATGACAAAAAAAACATTGAAACAAAAAGGATATTCAACTGATGGAAATTCGGAATATCCATAAATAGTTAATGTATCTAATTAACTTATTCTTAGATACAAGATCTATTAGTTTCAGTTCCCCCGCAGAGTTCTACGTCCTTTATTTATCTCACCCATTTGAAAGGACTTTTGTTTGATGTTTGTTTCTTGAGAAGGCAAACACTTTAGTTATTATATTATGCAAAAGGTTGCGAACCATTTTGTAATGGCATCACAAATATATATGTATATATGTATGGAGTTTGAAAGCTTCCTGAAAAGTCTATATAGATGCTGGGAATTAATATGAAAAGTATTATGTAGATACAATCAAAAGTGGAAGCAAAACTGGCGAAAATAAGTTCATCAATACGAGTAAGAGATATGACAGCAGCAGAGAGGAAGAGGGGGAAGAGGAGGCATAAACTTTTCAACATGGAACATTCAGCACTCAGCCGGCTGAGACTAACAACCAGGAATCAGGCATCAAGAAGAGGAGTTCCTGCTCCTTTTGCTTCTGGTTTTTTTAGTGTATCGAACTCTGAACTGGATGCGGGCAAAGAATCAAAGAAGAAGAAACTGCTGTTGCACATTTCCGTTTCCGCACGCGCCCAAAAACGAACAGAACAGAAAAAAAACAAAAAAAAAAAGAAGTGAAAAGTTTTCCCAAGCACGCACGCACGCACACAAAAGGCAGCTGGAAAACATACGCAAAGTTTTTCCACACGGCAGGGAATCAGAGATAGAAAGCGGATAGAGGGGTGAAGAGGGGGGAACATGTTGAGACTCTCCGCAATAGACTGTCTGTCTCTCTCTGTGTGACGAAGAGCATGACAAATTTTACGATTTACTTTTTCGGAAAAAATTTTCGAAACATACAAAGTTAAATTTAATGCGTACCCGCAACATTTTCGTACGTGAGTCCTGCGAGAAGCGAATATGGAAAAACCATCAAAACGAAATCGATATGCCCTACTCTAACATTTTGTTAGTGGTTAGAAAACACTTTTTAAAAGATAATCAAAGTGCCAATTGATATGATCCAATCTTGTCCGGTTAAACGAGGGAGGCGGGAGAGTGGGAGTAGATAGTCGGATAGACAATGGCAAAGAGAGAACAAAATTAGCTGGAAAATATTTCACGTACATATGTATGTGTGTGTGTACGTGTGGTGCGTGAAAAGCGTTGGTCGGAAAATGCGTGGGAATTTCGATAAGCAGGAGCAAACGAGGCAAAAGCCTGAACTTAATTTATTGATTATCAGCGGACATGAAATTTATGACCAACAAACAGTGTGTGTGTGTGTGTGTGTGTGTGTGTGTGAGTGTGTGCTTCTGTGTGCGTTGAAAATTTTGTCTAAATTTTAAGTTTATGCATGGAAAATTTGCTCATATTGTGAAAATTAACGATGCGGCTTTTCTGTTTTGCCTTGTGGAAAATGTTTAGCACAAGTTGCCACTTTGCCACTTGCCGCTTGCCACTTGTCGCTGCCAGCAGCAGAAGCAGCAGCAGCAGCAGCAACACCCAACAAATAGCAGATGCTGCCTGTCAGATTTTGGTTTTGGCTTTAAACATGTATAATCAAACATTTTCAGCGCCTACAAATTAACATAATGCATTAACCTAACCGCCCATTTTCATACCCCACACCCCCCAGATGCCACCACCCCCTTCCGACCGTTTCTAATGGCAGACAGAGCAAAGGCTTCCGGGTAAAATGTTTTCCAACTTTTCTGCCACTAAATTAGCAAATGTGGTGGAAAATTTTTCAACATGTTGTAAATTAGAATCTACATAGATATTATGCATTGAACAAATATGAATGGAAATTACTTTAAATTCCCCCCCACACACGCCCCCACCCCCTCCCATTAATTGAGCGTGAAATGCATTCGAGTTGTGGACCAAGTTGGCTCAAATATTTGGTCAGAACTAACAAACGTCAAAGCGGAAGGACACTGAGAATACAAACAAAACTGCATAATCTGTAATCTACACACACATACAAACACACCCACACACACACACACGTATAAAGCTTAACAAATGGATATAGTTCGATTTGTTCAATCGCAAGAATCCTTATTGGCCATGAGAAAAGAATCCTTTTCTATTCGTATTAACTTTGGAGTTATCAATTGTTGGAATTTCGATTGTTTTCACCAACAAACGATTGTTTCTTCCATTTCTAAAGCAGTTTCTATCGATATTATTTAGTTCCTAAATGATTTCGATATTTAATAATCGGCTTTAACATTCAATTTTGAATAATCGATTAAGTAAAATCAATTGTTAAGTATCAATTATTAATCAATCAATTATATTAATTAAGCATCGATTATAAATTATAGATTACTTAAAATCTCAGAAAATATATATTCGAATAATCGAGTTTTAATAATTGATATTAAGCGATTGTAATTGCTGAATAACAATTATTAAATTTTGATTAGTTCTTAAATGATTTCGTTACAAAAGAGTCAATATTTAACATTTGTTTTTGAGTAATCGATTAAGTAAAATCATTTGTTAATTATCGATTATTAATTATTGATTAATTAAAAACAGGAGAAATATATATGTATTTGAATATTCGAGTTTTAATAATTGATATTAAGCGATTCTAATTGCTCAAGACTAATTATTAAATTTCGATTAGGTTTTATATGATATCATTATAAAATAGTCGATATCTAACATTGGTTTTTGAGTAATCGATTAAGTAAAATCAGTTGTTAAGTATCGATTAATTAACATCTCGGCAAATATATATTTGAATATTCGTGTTTTAATAATTGATATTAAACGATTGTAATTGCTGAATACTAATTATTAAATTTCGATTAGCTTTTAAATGTCGATATTTAACATTTGTTTTTGTGTAATCGATTAAGTAAAATCATTTGTTAATTATCGATTATTAATTATTAATTAATTAAAAACTGGAGAAATATATATGTATTTGAATATTCGAGTCTTAATAATTGATTTTAACCGATTGTAAATATCGTTAAATATGTTAAATATCGATTATTATTTATCGAAATCACTTAAAAAGTAAGAAAAATATCGATTATTATTGATGGAAATCACTTAAGAAGTAAGGAATAGTATCTTTACGACCAACTGATTTTTAGATACTGATTTTTATAATCCAAAAATAATGCTTATTCGACTAGTTTTGAAATATGTAGTATTAATATATATTCTATCCAATAATAATGGCAAATCCAATAGTATACAAATATGTAGTATTGGAATTCGATATTTTCTATCCAATAATAATGGAAAATGCATTAGTATATAAGACAAATTACTAAAAACTAATAGTAGTAGAGTGTTAACTTTGCCTTAAACTCTTAAAACTCTTAACTTTAATATATTTTTGTCAAACAAAGTCACTTTAGTTGAAGTGTTCATGTTAGATGTTCCATGATGAGAGAATTTAGGATTTTTTTAAGTTCTTCCAAAACTTTTAACTGGATTCAAAAACAACCCATGGAAAATGAGAAACTGTCAACACATTATAAAACAGTGATTGTAAAATTTCAAATCAAACTACTTTGGGTAGGGTAATTTTTTTTGATATCCAATGAAATGAAACGGGAATGTAATGAAAACATATGACTCTAATGTCAGTTCAATCAATTTTGAAACCTATTTTCAATAGATTAACTCAATCCAAGTGAAGCAAATGCAATTTAACAAATGGAATGCTGATCTCTAAATGGTTTCGTACACATTTTTTTTGTTTTGCAAATCTTATTAGCGAATCTCACTCTAGCTAATCGTATGTTCTATGCGATAAGTTAAGTTGTTTTTCTTGTAATCTGACGTCAGCATGTTTACCGGACGCAGTGCCGTGTAAGTTGCTTTATATTCTACATGATCCCATGCACTTAAGGTTAAGTTGCACTGACAACACATTGACGCATTGAGTAGCAGCGTGTCTCCTTCGTCCTGGCAGCCTTTTTCCTATCCTTTTTCCGTTCTCCATCTCTCCTGTGTTGACTCGGCACAAAATTGTCTAGACGTTGCACGAGCTGAGTTCTTGAGCTCTTTTAAATATGTTGAACTATCCATCTATCGATTACTACTGTGAGTGATTCCTCCTCCTCCTCCTCCTCCTCCTCCCCATGCCTCCATATCCATCCTCTCGCCATGACTTTGCCTATTTCTGCAGAAGCAATAAATATTTGTATTGCAAATTGCAAATTTAAATTTGCCAAAGTAAAGTTGTTAAATCAAAGTTGTTTGTTTGTTTGGGGGCAACAACTAAATTGAATTCATTGAGTATGAATCGATTGATTAGCACAATCATCGCAAACTATCACTTGCATCTCGAATTTGTTTCTTCGATTTGCAGCAAAATATTTACAGATGCTCAGGCAAAGCTTCACAATGTGTGTGTGTGTGTGTAGGGATAGAATTGGAATTGAAATTGGTGTGGGTGAAGGATGTGCGACAGTTTTGATGCCTTTGATCTATAGCCTTGCTCAATTTTTGCTGTAGTATTTATCTAGATTTTACAATTAACAACTAGAGCTGGGCAGAAATCGATGTGTTCGATAGTTTATCGATGAAGTTCCACCACTAAGGCAACTACAATTGCTTTAGTATTTACCTAGATTTTACACTTAACAACTAGAGCTGGACAGAAATCGATAATTACGATAGTTTATCGATGAAGTTCCACCACTATGAAGTTCCACAAATCGATGTTTTCGATATTTCATCGATGAAGTTCCACCACTAGGGCAACTACAATTCACTTCCCTAGATTTTACACTTCTAAACAACTAGAGCTGAACAGAAATCGACGTTATCGATAGTTTATCGATGTATTTTCACCACTAGGACAGATACAATTGCTCTATTATTTATCTAGATTTTACACTTAACAACTAGAGCTGGACAGAAATCGATAATTACGATAGTTTATCGATGAAGTTCCACCACTAGGGCAACTACAATTCACTTCCCTAGATTTTACAATTCTAAGCAACTAGAGCTCAACAGAAATCGATAAGTTCGATGGTTTATCGATAAAGTTCCATTACTAGGGCAACTGCAATTGCTCTAGTATTTACCTGGATTTTAAACCTAACAACTAGAGCTGGGCAGAAATCGATGTTTTCGATAATTTTTCGATTATTTTCCACCACTACAACTCACTTCCCTAGATTTTACACTTTTAAACAACTAGAGCTGGGCAGAAATCGATGTTTTCAATAGTTTATCAATAAAGTTCCACAACTAGGGCAACTAAAATTCACTTTCCTTTGTGATATGCTTCAAATAGAACATGAAAACTTGTATAACAAATTGTTAACTCATTTTAAATCATTGATTACGAATGATATATAAAATATTTGAAATAGAATTTAGCCCAAACTTTGTGAAGTCAAGGCACAAAAGAGATTTAACTATTCGTATAAAATAAAATAGTTTTTCTATGTATAGAGTCAACACTTTGACTAAAGAATTCATCTCATTAACCTCATGTTGAGCTTCTGCCCTCATCGAATGGGGTGTCCTTTGAAGTACTCGATTTAGCCGAAATGATGCTTAAAGGTCAGTTTGTTGGAATTCCCGGAAACATTGTGTGTTTCTAGTCAATTTATGCAAATCAGATGCTAGATGTTAGTTCTTTTGCTTTTTCGTTCAAATTCCTTAAAGCATTTTCATGTATTCATATGAAAAGTTTACCATACATCTTTTTCCTTAGACTTTGCGTGATTTTATGTGTGTGTGTGTGTGTGTGTGTGTTGAATGGCAAGAAAAGTTTCTCGATGTCGTCGCCATTTTTATGGCTGACAATGTCTGCTCTTCTCTCTCTCTCTCTCTCTCTCTGTTGGTTTGTTTTATTTCATCACTCTCCAGTTTGCTGCTCCTCATGCATGGTTAGTGCCTCATTTCGGATTTATGTATTATTATTATTTCTCTCTCTCTCTCTCTCTCTCAAAAAAAGAAAAAAAAACCAAACTATGCTTAAATACTAATACGCATACAAATCAGATTCCACACATATCAAAACATGACTCAGAATGGAAAATTTTTGGCAATCAAATGAATGTATAAGAATGCGCGAATGTTGACATCTTCTATGAAAAAAAAACTTCCCCTCTCCTCTCCTCTCCTCTATCCCATCCCAAACATTTTCATTTAAATCTCGACTCTCTTTTGCCACATTTGCATGCGTCGCATCACATGTCACGCAGATTTCCCCAAACCAAGAAAAAAATCGACCAAAAAAAATACGAATCAGATAAACGCTTGCTGAATGCCGTTCATGGCGACAACTGACGGATATGCTCGTAAATTCTTGTCGAGATCGTTTTGGCAACATTCCACAAAATCGGCTTAAGCCTACGCCTATCAAAAAAAAAAACAAAATATACAAAAAAAAAAAAGAAGTTATAGATAATTTATATTAGCTTTGCAACAAGGGTAAACATGAGTTTTCAAAAAAAAAAAAACTTATTTTTGTCGTTTATTCGACTCTTATATACCCCTTAGTTTTTTTTTTGCATTCGATTTGAAAGCGAGAAATCTTTCTTTTAATTCGAGGTTTCATATTGGATAATGAAGTTAAAATTAAAGCTGCCAAAATATCGATCTTTCTTTTTGCAAAATATTGATTTTTTGGCAGCACTAGCTAAAATCTACATAGACAAACTTTGATTATGATATTTAGTTTAATTATTTATATTTTAATCCAACTACTTGCTACTACTAATTTCCACTTTTTGCATGGACCTTTACTCTATTTACTAAAAATGGAGCTAGGCTCAAATTTGGATCCTTTGAATTGAAAGAGAGTCAAACAACTTGTTATAGACGAGAAATTGTATTAATCTTGCCTTGGACAGCTCTCTTAGTTGATGTCCTGCGAGGACATTTGAAATTTACAATGAAAATTTATAATATTTGCTTTTATTTCGCTTTCTCCTTCACAATTCTCGTAGTCCTATTCACACTTTGTCTTTAATCGATTAATTTAACAGATTTTACATTATAAGTAAAATGTATTTAATAATAATAATAAACAGATTTTACTTCCTCTTTTTTTAAAAATAACTTTTGCTACACTTCACATCACATTTGTTATCCAATTAAAAATTATTAGAGAAGTTTAAGGATTTTATTTAGTAACTAATTAATCCAAAATTTCATGGGAAAGATGTATTTCTATTAATTCTTTCTTTCGTTTTGATTCCAATTCAAATTTCGATGGAAAAGAGTTTATTTTTTTTTCTTGTTAAACAAATTCCAAAAAAGGAGAAGTTTAAGGATTTTATTTAGTAACAAATTAATCCAAAAATTTCATGGGAAAGATGTATTTCTATTTCTTCTTTCTTTCGTTGGAAAAGAGTTAATTCTTTTTTCTTGTTAAACAAATTTGAATAAACTAAATGAGCTAATGTTACCAGATTACTGCATGTATTCCATATACTATATAGAAATTTAATAAAAGTCAGACCAAATAGCCACATGACTCTGGTGGCTCCTTGTCATCTACTGAATATTAAATACTCCAAGGTGATATTTAGAGATAAGTCTACAATAAATTTTGTAAGCCAAAAGTGTGTGTTGACAATGCCAAATACACACACACACAGAAAGAGAGAGAGAGAGAGGTGGGGGGAAGACAAACTGCTGGCAAATCGAAATTATTTGGAAGCTAAGAGATACACGGAGAGGCAAACATTTGTGCTGAGCACAGCAAGAATTGCTCCAACATACTCGTTTTGGATAATGGTGTTGGGGAGCACTTCAGCCTTAAATACTTTCCCCCCAAACAGACAAAGTAAAGTTCACTTCACTTAAATGCAGACATTAATCGAAGCAAATGTGCCCCAATTTAATGGGTAGGAAATTAAATTGATTTTACTATCCACCTACATATATATATATTTTAAGCTGCTTTATTGGTGTTTTTCTTCTTTTTTTTCAATTGCTGATGACGGTTAACCCAAAAGAGTTGTTCAATAAATGAATTTAATTGCCTGATAAAAAGTCGTACATATGTACGTGTATATATATATTCGGTAGCAATTTTCCTACTTATTAGTTTTGCTTTCCATTTGGTCGATTTTCTGCCCCAAACAAAACGCACTTAGGCGCGACAATTAATTTATGGCCCAAGGGTTTTGCCAAAGCAATAAATTATACCACAAGATGCTAGGGCAGGACTAAGGAATTGAAGATGGTCGCATTAATTGAGCTAACTACGACATGGAAACTAAAGAGTATGATTAGAATTCCAGTTTCTTTTGCATAAGTATTTTAATTTATGGGATAAAGTATTTAATTTGATTATTTAATCATTTGATCACAATTGATTAAGAGTGAGTTTAATTTCAAGCGTGGTTTAAAGCTAATACATATTGATTTAAGGACTTTAAGATGTCCTTTCAATGGAGTCTTTCACTTTGGTTCTTTTTTTTTTGGTTTGTAACTTTATCCTTAGGTTTTTTTTTTTTTTGGCAAACTTAACTAGAGATATTTCTAAACAATAAACAACTGCCAGAAAAAGGTTTTGTTGGCCATTGATTTTCTACTCGTGGCCAAGTTGTTGTTCATCCTCTTTCTGCTCCTTCTCGTTTATATTTTCTTTTCATCTTTTCGCATTGTCTATCTTTAAGTTGGCCAATATTTTTGCCAGAGCCTTCAAACGCAACAATGCAAAAATGACATTCACAAAAGACATTGACAACAAGTGCTTCTGCCCCCTCCCCACCCCCCACTCCACCCACATTTGCTGTGTTCTCGTTGCGCAACAAATTTTGTTGGCTGACAAAATGGGAAAACTATTGGGGCGGAGGATTCTATCTCTCAATATTGAAGGAGGAAAAAGACATTGAACTTTCAGTCATAGAACAAACTCAAAAGGAATTGAGGGGTTACGTGTCTGTGTGTGTGTGTGTGTGTGTGTGTAACTGTTACTTTGACTGTATTTTCCATGTGCGGGCCAGGGCCAAAAGTTAAAGAAGACAAAAAAATCATTGCAGACTTTCAGGCGTCGTTTTTATGGCTGACTGTTGTTTCATTTGTTGTTGGCTCTTTCATGATTATTTGCCTCGTTTCGGAGAGATTCGTTTTTTTTTTTTGTTTTTTTTTTTGTGGGGTTCTCAGTTTCAGTTTCAGTTGAGCAAAATGTCGCCAAGCCAACAATTTTGGGCCCTTTGGTCAATTCTTGTGTGTGTTGTTGTTGTTGTTGTGTCATAATTTAGCACATTTTATTAACCAAGACTTGGTCGATAAGGCAGTCGATTAGATTGGGCCATGTCCTAGCCACTGTCAGCCAAAGGAGCCTAGGTCGTCGTCGTCGTCGCCTCCTTGGCGCTTCTATCAAATTAGGTTAGCTGAGGGATGGGCTCAACAATGCGTATGAGTGATTTTTATGGCATTTTTATTTGAGGCAGAGATTTAAGTCACTAAGCCACGTCTAGACTGCCTTCTCCCTAAACCTCCCCACCCCCCTCCCTTTGCTCATTAGCTGTAACAATATTTATGAAGCTGCTCAACTGCAATTCCATTTTTCTTTCTTTCTCAAGCACATTAACACATTGCAACTTTTTTTTTTTTTTGCCTTGCCACAAAAGTAGTAAACAACTTGTACTTGCAACACAAACAAAGTAAAAGAGAAGAAGCAGGGAGAAAGCAAAAAAAAAAGAATTAAAATGCAACTGCAATGTCATTTAATATACATGCGGCATGAAAAGATTCTTGCGTATGCAAATGGCAGAGTCAAAGTTTCGTTTCGTTTGCCTTAATCAGTGCGTAAAATATTCTATCCAGAGTTTTCTTACATGGATACCCCCCACCCCCACCCCGCAAACATTTTTATTTTGCTACGCAAATCTTTGTCGCCTTTGCGTTGACTTAATGTCATCCCGAAAGTTTCTGTCTGTCTGACTTAAAATGGATTTACTGCATCCTGCAGCTTGTATCTGCCACTGACATTTAATTTTTGCGACTCAAAGACGTTTTTCTGTGGTACTTCACTCTTCCACTCTCGTTTCGTCGTGCATCCAATTTAAAAAAAAAAAAAGAAAATGAAAACAACGAATCCCTGAAATTGTGATGAATGGCTGAAACATTTGTTGGAATTCATTCTTCCTTTTTCCTTAGCGGCCTTGGTAAATATTTTATTTGCCCCATTGTCGTTAAATGAAATAAATTGTGAGGAAAATGAGATTAGCAAATTTTCTTGGCCAAAGCGTTGCCTTCTTTATGATTATATTTTTTTGTGTTTTTCTTTTCTGCGGAAGATGAAGAATCATGGCCATGGCCATGCGAGGGTTGGCATACGAGAACTCACTAAATGTGAAATTAGTCTCTTAAATTATTTCGACTTTTGTAATATGAATAATGAAAATCAGTTTCATTTTGACAGAATCCAATCTCAACCTAAGTGCAAAATTAATTTTTATTACGTATTTGGTCTTTCTTTCCATGAAATTCGCTTATGTGAGCTATGTATGCTTTAATTTTAATAATTTAAAAAATAAACAATTTTTGTTGAGCCCATTTTTCTTTTAGTTTTATCCATCTTTAAGCCAATCAAACTTAATGAAATAAATAATATTCAAATACAAATCCTAAGAACTATAAAAAAATAAACTCAAATTGAAGTAATTCCTTTTCAGACACAAGAATCAATTACTTAATATTTTTTCATACTTTTACTAAAGATTATTTAAATGCAGTTCGAATTCTATTGGAGCCATTTTTTATTTATAAATATTTGCCAAGATTCTTTCGACTTTCATCTCGAACAAAAATTGAACAATTTCTTTTAGCTTTTAATGGATTAATTTTTTACCATAGTTAAAACTATTAAAATTTAATCCTAAAGAATTTTATTTCATTCATTGACCATAAAACAAGCAAATCAAGAGGAGACATTCATTTATTTAGAGGCTTTTTTGTAAGTTTTTATCGAATTTCGAAGGCGGAAGGGGGCGTGGCAAAAAATTAATATAAACTTGATCTGCGTGCAAAAGAAACGAGTCTACATTCCAAATTTGATAGCTCTATCTATTATAGCCTCCGAGATCTAGATGATCCTACAGACGGACAGACATGTCTCTCATGCTCATACTGATCAAGAATATATACATACATATATTTCATCTATTTGACTTTTAAAAAGATATCATTTATTGATCTTTGGCTCGTTTTACCCAATTCAATAGCTCAATGGATATTGATTTCAGTTAAAGTCTTTTTTTTTTTTTTTTTTCTTGGTAGCAAGTAAATAGATCTACTTACAAAACTCTCAAGTTAATGGTCTTGCCCCATTCAAGCCGAAAAGTCAACAAGTCTTTGGCCATTCACCATTCACCATTCTCGCTATCATCCACTATTCTTTTGCCACTCTGCCGCCATGACCAAGAAGGGACTTTTATTCAATTTGCATTGAGTATTCTTGTTGTTGTTGTTGTTATGCCGCACACACCCAACACTCAATGTTCGAGCCTAGTGAAAGTGTGCAAATAAATATGTTTGCCTCATCCGGATGAGAAAAAAAAAAAAGCTGGCAATGGCATCTGTTCGTGGTGCGGTAAGGGAGGAGGGGGGCAGAGAGGGGACTTATTCATAGTCCGGTCACAAATTCAACACCTACGCAACTATTGTGCCAATTCCGAGACCCAAGTTGACCTTTTTTTTTCCAACCTGTGTCTGTGTGTGTGTGTGTGTGTGCCTGACAATGCATGCAAATGACGACATTTTACTGGGAAGGTTTTTCATTTCGGTAGATGAGAAAACAGAAAAAATAAAGTAAGTAAGTCGCCGGGCCGACTTGGATATACCATGCATCAGAGGGAAAAAAACTACATCGAGTTTATAAAACTAAATTCATATATTCAATTTCTTTCGTATGCGCGATTTCTAACATATGCTATCTCGCTCATTCTTATGTGTGTGCACTTTAGCGCCCCACCGGCAAAATTCGCCCTTGCAACGCTTTGAGTGCAAAACGTTTCAATGCATAACTCGGTCATTTTTATTCCGATTTTTATGAAACTTGGTGAAATAATAGATGTCCATAACATATATAAGTGTGCCAAATTAAATTCCGATACGACAAACAATGCAGGAGAAAATCACTTTTTATTGAATTTCGGAGGCGGAAGGGGGCGTGGCAAAAAAAATTTGGTGGAATGATAGATGTTCATTAGATCTATGAGTGTGCCAAATTAAATTACGATACGATAAATATTACGGGAGAAAATCACTTTTTATTAAATTCCGGAGGCGGAAGGGGGCGTGGCAAAAAAAAAACATAAACTTGGTCTGCGTCTATACTACACGAGTCTACATTCTAAATTTGGTAGCTCTATCATTTATAGTTGCTGAGATCTCTGCACTCTTACGGACGGACGGACAGACGGACAGACGGACGGACGGACAGACGGACGGACGGACAGACGGACAGACGGACATGGCTATATCAATTTCTCTTCTCATGCTGATCAAGAATATATATACTTTATAGGGTCGGAAAAGCTTCCTTCTGCCTGTTACATACATTTTGGCGACTTTAATATACCATTTCATCCTATGGATGCATGGTATAAAAACCAACATTCTTCAGAGTCTAGTTCATTTTTGGGTTAGTTTGCTGACTGGCAGCTAATGTCTTCACTTTTGGTCTGGGTTTTTGGTCTTATGGGCTTGTTAGCACTCATAAAACTGCCTAAAAGTATGCCATTGCCACCAAGGAAAAAGCGAAAGAATAGCCCAGCCGGAATGGAGGATGGAGGATGGTGGGGAAAAAAGCTTTTGTAATTTTATGCCTGACAACACACACACACACACACGGATGGAAGGCAGGAACGAACAGTTGTCCGAGACTCGAGAAGAACTTTAAGGCTTCTGAAGTGTCGACGTGCCACCAATAGCTAAAATTATGGTGTATGCTAATTTCTTCGTTTCGTTTCGTTTCTTTCGCTTAGCTTTAATGCGTCATAATCGCAACACACACACACACACGCACACACACGCACACAATCATAATTTGCATGAGGCATAAGGCATGATGTTCTGCATAATTTTCCACATCATTACCAAAAACCTACTGAAAATTAGCAGCAAAACGAGTAAACTTATGTACGCCCAATTGCCTAGCCGAAAAACCACAACAACTACAGCGGGCAAGTGCAACTCATTTTAGCCGTCTTTTGCCACTAATTGAACTACCTAAACTTACAACAAACCTTAGAAGGCATGGCTCGTTTAACCTACGGCGGGGGTGGGGGGTTGGTGGGGTGAAACCAAAATCCTAACTACTACATCATAGTGTTGCTTGATACCTTTTGTTGCTTTTGTTGCCTGTTGCTGCCAGTTGCCCCATTTTGTGGCATGGGGTTAAATGGGTGGCAGTGGCCAAAGTTTCAAGTAGCTGTCAAACACCGAGCTGCGTGACTCTCAGTCAGAGGACTTTGAATCCTACTTCAATTTATTTGTTTATTCCATCATCTATCTAGAAATCGCTGAGAAAAGAATCGATCAATTTCGATTTTTGAGCTTATCGATTTGTTTGGTTATTTGATGGCAATTAGTTTAATTATGAGCACACAACAAAATGTCTGTTCATTAAGTTGATGTAGTTGGTTAAATTTAATCAGACGCAAAAGGTTCAACCCCGAAAATGCTAAACATACTAATTAAGAGTTAATTAATTTGAATTTGAATTTGCATTTGCATTCGCACTCGTAAATTATGAAAGCTCGCAAATGGCTCGCCAAAAATTTATACGAAATGCATATTTAATATGTGCGTCAATTGAATGATTTTATATATACATACATAAATAATAAATTTATGCAATTTATCGATGTATGTGTGTGTATGTGTGTGCATAATTACGAACCATGATTAAAGTGTCCCTCTGCCGGCTAACTTGGCCTTCTCATGCTTAATCCTTAAATAAATCAAAATTATCCAAATGAAAATGATTTCAATTCATTTCTCATTTCATCAAAAATACACCACAAACAAAAATTTGTGAAAATAACACAAAAAATCGAGAAAAACTCGCAGCTTACATCCATTGGGGACAATGCGGCGTATGCGTAATAACAGATTATTCCACTAATTGATGACCAACCACATGACGTCACACACAAATAGATCAATTTAAATAGTTTACTTAATTATGTTTATAATTTTGCTGCGGTTTATCAACCAAATGAATGTCAAGAAAGTCACAAAAGTTTATTTTAGAACAATTGGATCAATCAGTTGAATCCAATCATTATACCCTTGCAAAAAGGGTATATTAATTTTGGTCAGAAGTGTGCAACGCATAGAAGGAGGCATCTCCGACCATATAAAGTATATATATTCTTGATCAGCATGACAAGACGAGTTCAAATCCGTTTGTCCGTCCGTCTGTCCGTTTTTCCGTCTGTCTGAATCAACAGCTTCTCCTCCTAGACCGCTATAGCTACAGAGCTACAATTTTGCACAAAGTCTTGTATATACTGCAGGGATTGTATATCTCGGATTCATCCGGATCGGACGACTATATCATATAGCTCCCATAGGAACCATCGGTCGAAAAAAGAGTTTTAGATCAATAACTTCGTTCTTTTGCACCTGATTATTATAAAACTTAACATTTGGCAGTTTGCTATACATTCAAACGTGCGTGCCAAATTTGATCAAGATCAGACTAATATATCATATAGCTACCATAGGAACAATCGGACCAACAATAGTTTTGCTTCTAAAAACTTTTTTGTTTCTATTGCGATCATCACCGAACTTAGTAAATAATATTTGCACAAAACAAACTATAATCTTGCCAAGTTTGATCAAAATCGGATAACTACATATATGATATAGCTGTGATACAAACAAATGAACAAATTGCATGCGTGCCGTGCTATAGCGTGTAGACACGGGTTTTTACACAAAAACCCTTTCCATTTTGCGAACTCCATTTAGGGATTGAGTAACGCAAGAACTTGCAAGGGTATACAAACTTCGGCATGGTCGGCATGCTTCTGTTATGTTGTACGTTTTAATTTATGACTTTAAGATATCCAACAAAATGGATATTTAATTTACATAATTTTAGGTCTGCTTCATTTGATTCCTTTCATCATCACATCACATTAAATGCTGATCGTGCATTATTATGTCCCATTTGGTCAGCAAAATCAACTTCATTTAATTCGCTTATGTTATAGTATGTATAATTTAGTGTCACATTCGACCGTCTGCCAGATACATACAAATCTGTAAACGTTCACTCTATTCCCAAATGTGCCCGTCCAATGCCCTTGATATATCGTGGGCTGGCCATATCTGGTTAGCGATATTTGGGCACACTGAGAATAAGCCAACAAGAGAATTAAAACGTGTGAGAGAGATTTACAATTTATTTCGTACACAAATCTGGTCCCATAAATTTTAATTACCTTCTCACTTGGTGCAGGATATACCTAAGTCGGCGCGAAGACTCATCTTTTTTTTTGTCATTTTTATTAAGTGAACTTAAATATCAATACACAAATTTTACCTAAGGTAAAGATTAAATAAATGCTAATCCAGGTAATAAATTGGCAGATGTCCTTAAAGAATATTCAGGTAATACCCAAGAATCGTAAATTCGTTCGACAGACGAATACTTATGCTACTGACTGTAGGTATGTATATATTAGACTTGCTTACTCAGTAAATGTGACAGTCTGAAATTGGTCGGTGGCAAGACGAAAAGTCATCTCTTAAAGAAAACCTATTTAACAGTATTTAAAGTGTTTAAAATTGATTGGTCAATTTCACTGCATAATAAAAACATTATTTTTTTTTGACGCTATACATATGTATGTAAGTAAAACCAAATCAATTTAAAAACATATTCAAAAAAAAAAAAAAAAAAAAAAATCGAGCAGTTAAAAGTTTTAGGATTTATTTAAGAAAAATAATATTGTAGAAAATAGCCAAGTCATTGATTGATATAAAACTTTAAATATCGAAGCGATGGTCCATTGAATTTATGTATATAGATATAAAATCATTTCAAATATAAACCAAAAAATATAGCAAATAAGATAAACGTGTCTCAATTTTGCAGCTAAAATGGATCAAACCATATTGAATCTGATGTTATCCAACCTGGATGGTTCTTCCGAAGAGTCCGCATCTGAGGCCAATTCGGTAAATATACACACAGACATAGGCACAAGGCATTTAAATAATTGAAACTCATATGTTTTAGATTATCGATGGGTTTGAGTTAATGAACACTCAGTGCGAAGGAAACTGTTACCAGAAAATAAAATCGATATTGAAACATGCAGCTAATACAATCAAATTAAAAGATCGCCAAATTGAATTAAAAGATCGCCATTTCGATAATCTTCTAATTTTGACCTTAAAAATATGCCCTGAATTTAAAAACTTCCATGAACCTGTCTATATGGAAGATAACAAAGCTCATAAAGATAAAAACATCTTGGACATAGTATCGAAATACGAAGCTAAACTCAAGGAGTCCAATGAGAAAGTTGAGAGCCTTGAAATGCAGATCAAAAATCAATTGACGAAGCAGACTAAAACTGACAATAAACTCAAGGCGGCTAATACTCTTCTGGAGGAGTCCAAGGAGAAAGTTGAGAGCCTTGAAATGCAGATCAAAAATCAATTGACAAAGCAGACTAAAACTGACAATAAACTCAAGGCGGCTAATACTCTTCTGGAGGAGTCCAAGGAGAAAGTTGAGAGCCTTGAAATGGAGATCAAAAATCAATTGACGAAGCAGACTAAAACTGACAATAAACTCAAGGCGGCTAATACTCTTCTGGAGGAGTCCAAGGAGAAAGTTGAGAGCCTTGAAATGCAGATCAAAAATCAGCAGAAGCAGACTAAAACTGACAATAAACTCAAGGCGGCTAATACTCTTCTGGAGGAGTCCAAGGAGAAAGTTGAGAGCCTTGAAATGCAGATCAAAAATCAGCAGAAGCAGACTAAAACTGACAATAAACTCAAGAAGAAAGAGTCCAATGAGAAAGTTATGAACATTAAAAAACAAAATCAGCAATTGGTCAATTGTATACCTAGTAAAAGTTCAGTCATGATGAGGTTTGATGAGGTATCCTTTAAACCATTGTTAGTCATTTGTCATTCTAAAGAGGTTGGCACCTATTATTTTGAACACATTATTGATATTGACTTAAACAGTCTATACAAGATCACAGGAGACCGAACATTTTTATTATACTTTGATAATAACAGGGACTTTATGAAATACTATGACTTTTCTATGCATGACGAAAAAGAAAACTATAAATTGAAAATGTTAAAATCTAATAATTTTAATTATGAACTAGAATGGGATCTTTATACAACTTTTAGAATTAAATATCCCAATATCAGCTATAATTTAATGATACGTCTTTTATAATTATAGAGTATTGTAAACCACCAATTAGGCACAGGCACATTGAAGTTGCGCAATTAACTTTAGTACTAATCAATATAGATTTATCGATATATCTGTTATTGATAGTATTAATTATCTAAAACTAGAACTTCTCTGAATTAAGTATTAAGTTGAGTGTAATTTCTATCAAACAATTGAATACAAAAAAAAAAAATAAAAAGGTTGTTATGCGAATTTTTGTTGATTGTTGTTGTAGTTGTTGTTGTTGTTGGGAGGGGTGGGTGTGGAGCTCTGTCTGGCAACCACAACATCTTGTGCCAATATATATTAGAGAATAAATAACTATATGTAGATAGAAATTACTTTTGCGCATTTTGTTTTGCATTTTGATGAGTTTTGTTGTTGGCTCACATCCAACGTACGCCCACAGGTTTTTGTTGTTTTTTTTTTTTTTTTTTTTTGGTCCTGTCTGGTCTAGGGCTGGGACTGGGACTGGGACTGGGACTAACTCAAGTTTATGTATTAGTCTTTGTTTAGTGTCAGTATCTTGAAATCGATTTTACGCATTGATGGAGCTGCCAACACTTATGGCCATAACTTAAAGAGCTCAGAGGATTCTATTTTAGTGATAAAAACTACTTTAATATGCAGCGCTCGATGGGCCGGGGTTGGGGTTGGGGTTGAAGGAGTTGAGTGTTGCAGTGAGTGTTGACATGGGCTTAAGCTTAAGCCGCGTTGGCGCCATTAAGGGTACTCAACATTAATGTTTCATGAATTTAATGCTTACTTCATTAATGCCCTCGCAGCAACGAGTGTAGACTATCGCCGTGACCTGACCTGACCTGACCTGACCACTGCCACCATTTAAAATATAATTCATGTATTTCTTTCTTTTTTGGAACGTTGGCAAAGTCTTGGGCATAGGCATAAATTCCAAATGATTTGCTCTGATTGTCGGCGGTGTAATTAAACTTTTATAACCTAATTAAGGCTAGCCAAATGAATGGACCATGGTCCCTCTCTAGTGTATCCATGTGTGTGTGTGTGTGTGTGTGTGTGTCTTGACCCTGTCAATAGACGCATAAACATTTTAATGACTTATCGAAATGACAATCAGTTAGCCTACTGCTGTTGGCCATGATGACAGCTCATGGCCATAAATGTGCCAATAAATGACAGTTGCTTCTGTCCTGCATTAAAATATGACAGGAACAGATACTTTTCCCTAGGAAACAGGATACAGATATCTGTGTGTGTTTGTCTTTCGGGTTTTTATAGCTTTGTGTATGTACATATGACTAGCCAATTTTCACTTCACATTTCACACTGCTCACATTTGTGGCATTGTCTTATCAAATTACCTCATTAGACAAAGAAGTCAACTGAAATTGTATACAAAACAAATATCAAATTGGCCAAAAGGTCGTTTCGCCCCATTTAGAAGCCTTACGAATTGCATAAAATTGCATTAAAAAGTAATGCAAGAAAGCAAGACAAAAATTCACTAAAAGTCTCCATCTTTCCTTTTCTCTCTCTCTCTTTCTACTTCTGAGAGACTTTTGGGAGTTATTTGTATTTAAATGTTACCGCCAAAGACGTGGAAATAGTATCACCAAAAGGGGGAGAGAATAAAAATATGTTACGTATGGAACTAAATAAAATTTATTGCTTGACTTGGCCTTAATTTCAGGCCAAAATCTCATAAGTAATCTAAGCGCAAACAAGGCTTTAAATGTTACCAAAAATCCACATATTTCTGTCTATTTTAATATTTCATTTCAAGTTAAATTTTACTTTAGCAATTCTAATATTTCTAATAGAAAAGAATTAAAAACCAAAAGTTCATTTAATTATTAAGAAGAAAAGACACAAGTTTTCGTTTAAATTTGAAATTGAAATTGTTTTAAGTTAAATAATTGCACAAACTTTAATCGAGAGCTAGCACATCTTGAAGGCATAGTAAAAATGTGGAAAATGGTGTAAAACATTTGTCAGGACACCCAAAAAAATATCCTTTTAGAGACAAAACTGCTTGATTCTTGCTATACTTAGACATAAATGGAAGATCTTTAATTCGATTTTTTATTATAGTTTTCGGGTTGGATAGAGACGAGATCATCCCATGAATCTTTTGATGACGTTTTACAACATTAACTCATATGTTAGTTGAAATGGAAGATCTTTAATTCGATTCTTTATTATAGTTTTAGGATTGGATAGAGACAAGATCATCCCATGAATCTTTTGATGGCGTTTTACAACACTAACTTATATGTTAGTTAAAATTAAAGATCTTTAATTCGATTCTTTATTATAGTTTTAGGATTGGATAGAGACAAGATCATCCCATGAATCTTTTGATGGCGTTTTACAACACTAACTTTTATGTTAGTTAAAATTAAAGATCTTTAATTCGATTCTTTATTATACTTTTCGGGTTGGATAGAGACAAGATCATCCCATGAATCTTTAGATGGTGATTTACAACACTAACTTATATGTTAGTTGAAATGTAAGAGGCGTTTTACAACACTAACTTATATGTTAATTAAAACAAAAGAAAGTACAGTATAAAAATTGGCTAAGCTACGTGAGGATTTATTTAAATTGTGGTTTACTTTTATATGTACATAATTGTGTGTTGAGTTCACTTGAATATTTTTCAATTAAACATTTTTTAGTTCAATTTTGTTGCACACATTTTTAAATTCTTTTCTTTTGCAACTTTAATAGCCAGACAAAGAGGTTCAAAAGCCATTTTCTCGGGGAACTATTCAGCCATTTGCCTACGCCCATGGCCACCTTAAAAATGTGGCCATTACTAGGTAGAATTCTCCTACCATGATTAACGCAAAGTTGCCATATCTTATATATTGTATGTAACTGTAAGTAAGTACATTTAAATGTATTCCTTTGCGTCTGAACTTCTTTAGTATTTTGTTAAACTTCCGTTTCTTGTATGATTTACTCCACTATCTCTCTGTTGCTTTCTATCCATTATTCCTTTCTGTCTCTCTCTCTCTCACTGTTTCTGTTTCTCTTTTCATTTGGTTTTCCGTTGACTGCTAAAGGAACGGCAATCTTGTGGCCATAGCTTCTAGCCATTAAAATTGCACTTTTTTATGGCAAACGGATGGAATTTTTGCTTGTAGCCATGCAATTCTATGGCTAAATACATTTGGTCCGGTTTGCTTGGTTTGCTTTTGATGCAATTTAAATGATTAAGTATTTTAAGTTCAGCAAACGAAAGGAAAGGAAAAAAAAAAAACATTTCTCAAACTGCATTTTTTTTCTATTTTTTTATGTTTCACTTTAAAGGAATCCATCTGTTGATCTATTTATAGAATTTTTCTGCAATTTGTTTGCTTTATTTTAATTCATTTTGCTTGTCTCAGCAGTCCCGCAGTTCTGTTCTACGGTCCATTCATTAATTGACTCAGTCATTAATTTATGAGTTGCGCCCCCCTCCTGTGTCCACTTTATTGTTGTGTAGGCGAGTTTTTGTTTGCAGTTACAGTAGCAAAGGTAAATACTACAAAGTACAACCCAAGACAAGATGGCAAATGCGGAATCTTTCGAAGTATAACCCCAAAAGAGAAACCAAAAAGAAAAAAGAGAATGGCATCAGTGCCCGGGTGCAAATTACATGTATACATATAATCAAGCAAAGAAATACGAGAGAACATTAATAAACTGGATTCATTAACGCAAATCTAGGCGTAAACAGCAAAGGACAGCAGAAAATGAATGAAACCACACATTAGACACATTATTTGGTAGTTCACGATGAAGTTTGTATACCCTATAGTTTTTTCTACACTAATCACAACTCATTCAAAAAGATCAAGAACTTTTTCCCACAATTATCAAATGAAATATACATATATGTTATTTAGGCCCCTTAACTCTTAAATTGAGATTTTTCTTATTCCAGACCATGATCTGGTTCTTCACTAGGAACTAGTTATATTTGGTGCAAAATTATCGAGCCAATATCGATATCTATATTGGTTTTTGATACAACCGATAAGAGAAATAAATTACTATATCAAAATTTATGAATGTTTTCTTATTCCAGACCATGATCCTCTTCTTCATATATGTGGAACTAGTTCTGCTTGGTGCAAAATTATCGAGTCAATATCGATAGTAACAAAAATTTATGAATGTTAGTCGTGTGTTTTCTGTTCTGATTCATATCTTGAGATCCTCACTTTGCTCTGATAAACTCCTAAGGAAACACCCTGTTTTTTCCCATTATTATTTGATCCACAACCATCTTGCACATGCGTAAACTAATATAGATTTTAATGAATTAGTGTTTATTGTTCCCCAAATTCCAAAGGACCAGACAACAGGGCAAATTAATTCAGCTAAAATGGACCTTAAGGAAATGCTCCCAGCACTGGGAGAAGTGACAGACAATCCCAGATGGATTGCCAATCTCCCAAAGATCGGGAATCGCCCTCTAGATAATTTGAAGCTTTAATTAGGACAGAAATGTTTATAAATGTCTCTTTAACTTTTAGACTATATCTTATGGCAATTGTGAATAGAGCTTTTTTTGATAGATTCTAATTAAATGCCATGAGTAATTCGAGTGCAAATAAAGTCTAAATTAAATTAGGTTGAATTTGTCACTGTCGCGGTTACTGTTTATATTTGGTTTACTTTTTGTATTTTTTTGTGCGTCTTTTGATAGTAATTCCCACCTCTACCAAGGTGGCATCAAGGTTGCCAATGAGACGAGAAGCACTTGAAACAAATTGCCACAAAATGCGGCAACGTCTTGCGCGTTGTCCCTGTCTCTGTCTCATCTTCTTGCTGTTCATGCACCTTGGCAACCGCAACCGAATGGCAGTAACCTCCTGTCGCATAAATCTTCATCAGTCAAAGTAAGTAAGCAGCATCAGTGCCACGCCCCCTGCCAACACACAACCGCCTCGTGTCTCCAATTCTTGTGTACTCCTCAGCTCAGACAATTTGTTGTTACTTTCTTTATTCTGTGTTACAATGTTAATTTTTATTTATTTTTATTTTCATTTTCATTTTGGTTTTTTTTTTTTTATATTGTTTTAATTAAAATTTATTTAAATGAATTTTTCCCTTTGTGTTTTTTTTTTTTCTCATACTCTAGCACACAAAATGGTTGTTCGTTTTGTTAACTCGTTTGCAAGAGGCAAGTAAATAGAAGGTAATACCAAACATTCGAAGCAAATTGGAAACATTGTTTTGAGATTCTAAAACTTCTAAATGATCTTTTGATCTTACTTTGAGGTCCTAATTATTTTTTAACTATTTGCTATATCTTTCATTTAGTTTAGATAGTAAATTAATTGAATAAATTATCAAACTAATAGATAAGTCAATAATTATTAAAATATTGATGAAAGTAATCTGATGGATTTCACTCTAAATTGCAAAGAGTTGAATTAGTTAATTCAAGTATCAGTTTGATTTTTAAAAACTTTACAATACTCTTACAAATCCCCAACACAGAATTTTTTAAAAATATTTCTTTTATATAAAATTGTTTATTTTATGTTTTAAGTATTCACAGCTCAATACTTATTTTAAATATAATATTTCATTTAAATTATAATTAAATTGGGTATTTAAGAAAAAGCATTTTCTTTCTGTTGTTGATTTGTTTTCCCACTGATTACCTAAAATTTATATAAAACGTATTTTTTGATTCTTTTTTGTTTTCTCTGATCTCAAGAGTGTACAATCTTCGGCGCATTGGCATTAGGTCCGTTTTCCCCTTGGTTTTATTTATTTTTTTGTGTTTCTTTTTTTTCGAGGGAAATCGTTATGAAACGCCTCTCTGGCAAGGATAATTTATAATGAAAAGTTCACAGTCGCTGCTCGTCGTCGTCGCATTTGCTAACGAAATGCAAACATGCATACTAATTACTTTTAAAACCGGCAGCTAAACCAAGTTAAGCACGAAAATAAATCCTTTTTTTTCCCCACAAGCTCCAAAGAAAGAAAAATTATTTCAAGTGTGCTGGAATGTGTTGAATAGAATGAGGATGAGCATAAGAACGGAAGTTCCCAGTTCAGTACAGTAGAGACATTTGCCTTTCTCTTCCGCTTTTGGCATTTATTTGTGTTTCCACATTGTAAATGAGGCCTAAAGCTGCCGCAGCTGAGAGGCTTCTGGCTTTCTGGCTAACTTACCGATTATTTCTATTTGGTGTGGTTAGTCCTTGTCAAAGGAAAGATATATATATATATACATATTCGCATTGTGAGCTACCTTTGTAGCTTAGAATTAAAGAAATTCTTGCGAAGTGTAATCGAGTTTGATCAGAAAAAGAGAATTAATTCCGTTTAGTGGAGACACAAACCAATTAGCATATCCTCTTATCCTATATCAGAACCAGTTGAACTAGGCTAAATTTGCGACACATTATCTTCCAATTACATCACATATACTTCAAAATTTCTTAGAATCGTAATCCTCATCTAGCAGTTAAACCAATTTGTTTACTTAGACAGCCAAAAAACCTGAGATAATTCAGTGAATTGAATATTTTACACAATTTTTCGCCAGCCTGCTTTTCCTGCTTCTCATACTTGGGTCCTTTATCCTTTGACGTAAGATTTCCTTAGTCTCTGTAAATATTTTATTTTCTTTCATTTCATTTTCAAAAGCAACAATTTTCTCTTTTTTGCCAAAGTGCTAATGAAATTATGTCTGTGTGTGTGTGTGTGTGTGTGTGTGTGTGTGGGTCTCTGGGTTATTTTTTATGATAATGTGTTTAATGAAATGCCATATGGATGTTTATTAGCATATAAAATATTTACTTTGTTTTAACGCCCACACACGACGCCCTTTCCCAGGCATTGCCATTGAAAGAAAGCTTCATGTTTCCCTTCTTTTTTTTTTACAAAGGATATGCCTCTGTACATATGTTATATAATTGTTTGTTTTTCTAAACAAAATCAAATGTATGTACGTATGTATGTATAATTAAGTCAAAACTTATGGGTAGAAGCCAACTGTGTTCAGGTTTCGTCTTTAATTTGTTTCTTCAATTTTTCTATCTCAATGATTTGATCAATTTCTTTACTCGGTATTTGCCAAATTTACGCTTCATTGGTTAATAGCAGCTGTGATTTTGTCTTATGTGTGTGTGTGTGTGTGTGTGTGTATGTGTGGGTGTTTGTGTGCTCATAAGCTATAAGTACACACACATGCCAGATAATTAGACTTGGCAAACACATTCAGAGATATAAGCATTTGGTGCTTCATTGCATTTCAATTGCTTTGGAAACGATTTCAAGTTGTTTAATGCCTACAAAAAGATACTGGCGATGTATCTGCTAATGGTTTCATTCAAAGTGAATTGCATTTAAATCTGAGTCTAGGAAAAACCAATTAAAATGAATTATTTCTTCAACTATTGCTGGCGATATCAATTTCTGTCTACACTTCATGCAGATAAAGTGAATTACATACAAAACAAACTAACAGAATGCAAGGTAAAAATATTAAGTTTGCCATTAATAAATTAATGAATGAATAAACTAATAAATAAAATTTTGAAAGTTGAGGTAGGATTATAGGCATTCAAAAATATTTTGTAAATATTAGCCTCAATTCCAGCACAATTTTATATGATTCAAAAAGGATTAACAAGGATTAATTGAATATGATTAAATTTATATGATTCAAAAAGGATTAACAAGGATTATTTGAAGAACCCATTCTCAATTTGAATCTCTAGAAAATCTATTTCCATTTCAAGAAAATTCTTAAAACTATTCTATAGTTGACATTAGCTAAATATTTGTTTCAATTAATAGAAAATAGACAACATTTTATTAAATTATTTAAGCACTTTAATTGGTTGAAGGCCCTACGAAATATGCTATGAATTATTAAACAAAAAAATATCAAAGAAGCTAACTTCGGCTTATCTGATTTTGTATGGCAGCAATATGATATAGTGGTTCGATCTTTTGCAAAATTTGCTGATATTGTGCCCGAGGTATCAAAAAGCTTATATACGAGGTTTTTAAAGCCATGGCTCCAAAACTGTTAAACTAGTTAACATACGTTCAGACGGACGGGAGTATATCAACTCGTCTTATAATGCTAGTCAAGAATATATATTCTTTATGGAGTCGAAAACGATTTCTTCTCTGCGTTCCAACAAAATCTAGAATCAAATTGGAAATAGTATTTAAAATTTTCCAGAATGCTAAAGTTTTTTTTTACCAATTTAATTGTAAAACATTTGCTCTGAACTGATTTCTTTTGTCACTCACTCAATGCACTCGTTTCCCACTTCATTTTGTTAGAATGTGGATTACTTTTTTTTTTTGTTTCCTAAGTACCCAAACGGTTTTAATGTTAACCAACACTGCCCCCCCTAAATCATCCCTTTGCCTACTTTGAGATGTGTGAAGATAGAAGAAAATATATATATACATACGTATGTGTGTGTGTGTGTGTGTGTGTGTGTGTGTGTAGGCAGTGTTAAGGCAAACAAAATGGCATAACAAAAGCAACAGTATAATTTTTGCCAGAGGCATCAGAAATTTAGGAAAGTGATACATCAGCTGGTGGAAGGAGCGAGAAGAAGAAGCCAGGGAACGGGTGGATGGGTGGATGGGAGGACGATGTGTCCCAAAAACGGGTTAATGAAAATGAATGCGGCACTCTAGGAGCGAGCGAGAGTTCTGTCATGAGCAATCTACTTTATGCACATGAGTTTCTCTCTCTCTCTCCCACTAAGGCCCGCCACCTATTTCTGTGTGTGTGTGTGCACTTTGTTCCATGGTCTTTTGTGTTTTACAGGATACTCCCGCCTCCTGTAGCCGTCTCTCTATCCTTGATGTATATCTCTGGGGGGATTTCAACATAATGAATGAATATGAATTTACTGTGACATTTTAACTGTGGCGATATTTTTCGTGTTACATGCTTTTAGGCATGGCTTTTTGTTTGTCGTTTGTTTCGTTTCGTTCGTCAAGTGAGTAGACATAATGTGACCAGGCTCACACACACACACACACACACACAAAGACAAAGCGGGATGGAGTCATTTCGAGAGAGAGAGAGAGAGCGATACAGAGGCACAGAGTCATATCAATCATTGTGGATTATAAAATGTGCAACTGACTCGAGCTCTCCCCCCTCTCTGCCTCCATATGTGTCTGGACAATTCTGAAATGAGCCCAGGCCAACGAGACAAGCTAGATCTCTTCCCTCTGGGCGAAACTGTTGGCAAATGTATCATTAATATATAATGCTCTCGCCATAAAAAGCCAAAAAAAAAAAACAAAAAAAAAGTGTGACAAAAGTATGCAAAAACTTTTTCGCACTCACTTTTATTTTTTATACCATGCATCCATAGGATGAAATGGTATATTAAAGTCGCCAAAATGTATGTAACTGGCAGAGGAAAGCTTTTCCGACCCTATAAAGTATGTATATTCAGCATGAGAAGAGAAATTGTCCGTCTGTCCGTCCGTATGAGTGCACAGATCTCAGCAACTATAAATGATAGAGCTACCAAATTTAGAATGTAGACTCGTATAGTATAGACGCTGACCAAGTTAATTTTTTTTTTTGCCACGCCCCCTTCCGCCTCCGGAATTTAATAAAAAGTGATTTTCTCCCGCAATATTTATCGTATCGGAATTTAATGTTATGGACATCTATCATTCCACCATAAGTTTCATAAAAATCGGAATAAAAATGGCCGAGTTATACGTTGAAAGGTTTTGCACTCAATGCGGTGCTTAAGTGCACACACATAAGATTGAGCGAGAAAGCATGTGTTAGAAATTTAATATATGAATTTAGTTTTATAAACTCGATGTAGTTTTTTTTCCCCCCTGATGCATGGTATATCCAAGTCGGCCCGGCGACTTACTTACTTTATTTTCTATTTTTTGGGGTATATAAAGCTGATGCTGTCAACAGAACTCAACTCGAGTCGACTCCCTGGCCAGGCATTAAGCGAGTTGTGGCAGCTAAAAGCCAACGTGGGATTAGATTGCGTTTTCATATTGGATTTTTGTTTTTTTTTTTTTTGGTTTTGTCTTTTTCTCTTGAAATAGAAATTAAATTATGTCTGACATGTGTGAGTGTGTGTGAGTGTGTTGTCTCTCTGTGTGTGAATTATTTAAAAGTAAGAAACATTAAATTTCTTCTGTCAACAGGCATTGAGGCAGGGTTAAGCCAACTTGCAAATTGCCTTACTGCAGGCAGCATAAACAACTGAAACCACCGCAACAAGGGCAGCTTATTAACTATGGCCAACTTTTTCTTACAACATGCATCATGCAACACAACACAACACAACACAACAACGATGCCTGCTTTGCAGCTGTTGCCACAGTTGCTGTAGTTACCTCTCTGCAACAAACTTGCGGCTGGAAAACTGAAATAATTAAAAATAATTACGACCACAGCAACACCAATTGCAATAACTGCAGCAGCAGCCCAGCTCAGCTCGGCTCGGCTCAGGACAAAACCACATGAGCTGTGGAGTCACACGGACTGCCAAGGATGTGCAGGATGCAGTCATCTCTGCCGGAAGACTCAGTTCAAAGTGAAGTTGTCATTGTTGTCCTTACTGGGTGGAGTCTGAGGCCAAGCCAAGCAATTCTATGCCTTTCAAATGTTTCACCCAAAGAAGAATTGTATAAATTTTACTGCATTTTCAACATGTCTTACATAAACTATGTTAAACTGTAAACAAATTTGTATATTTTATTAACCGCATAAAGTTTTACTTTGAGCAAAAATAAAAGTTTTCCCAAATTTATCAGATCAAATTGAAAATATTGAATTTCAGAAAGCTAAACTTAACTTATACTGAGAAGCATTTAGCTGATAAATGTTTTTTAGAAATTTATTTACAGAATTATGCCAAATTTATTTGGCATTCCACACACAAAATTTCAATATATAAAATTTTAGTCAATTTGACTCCTAATTTAGAATTTATTCGTTTATTTAAGTATTTTTATACCATGCATTCGTAGAATGAAATGGTATATTAAAGTCGCCAAAATGTATGTAACAGGGAGAAGGAAGCTTCTCCGACCCTATAAAGTATATATATTCTTGATCAGTATCAATAGCCGAGTCGATTGAGACATGTCCGTCTGTCTGTCCGTCTGTCCGTCTGTCCGTCTGAAGAATCATCGAGATCTCAGAGACTATAAGAGCTAGAGCTACCAAACTTGGCATGTAGACCCGTTTGCTCTGCAGGCAGATCGAGTTTATTTTTTTTTTTTGCCCCGCCCCCTTCCGCCCCCGCTATTTGAAAAACAATATTTTGAGCCTCCATATCTCGGGAACTATAAAAGATAGAGCTTTCGGATTTGGACATTAGATGCGTGCAGTGTGCACGCAGACCAAGTTTGTTTCAAATTTTGGCCACGCCCCCTTCCGCCCCCGAAATTCGAAAAATTCGATTTTCAGCCGAAATATTTATCGTATCGAAATTAAATTTGGCACACTAATACATGTCACGTATATCTATCATCCCACCAAATATCACAAGAATCGGAATAAAAATAGCCGAGTTATACATAGAAACGTTTTTGACCCATAGCGGTGCAAGGCAGATGCACGCGAAAAAGAGCGAGATAGCATATGCTGCAAATCACCGATTTGGTCGGGGGGCGCTAAAGTGCTCGTTTCCACAAAAGAGAGATAGCATTTGAAAGAAATTTAATATATATCTCTTCACCTAATGCATGGTATATCCAAGTCGGCCCGGCGACTTACTTACTTTATTAAATTTGTTTCTAAAATTCTTACAGATCGTAATCAACCACACAAAAAATTTCAATATTATGGTTTTAGTCAACTTTAACTCTTAATTTAGAATTTATTCGTTTATTTACGCATTTTAAAATTTGTTTCTAAAATTCTTACAGATCGTAATCAACCACACAAAAAATTTTTTAGTCAACTTTAACTCTTAATTTAGAATTTATTCGTTTATTTACGCATTTTGAAATTTGTTTCTAAAATTCTTACAGATCGTAATCGTTTAAATAATAAATATTTAAGAATTCTTTATTACCCTATAAGTAACTATAAAATAAAAATTTATCTAGAAGATCTTGTTATCGGCAGAGTAAAAAAATATATATTGTGGTCTTTTCCAAATAAATAAATGAGCAAACGGCTAAAAAAATGTTTTTTTCGTTTGAAACTTTTCTCTCGAATAATTGCATTTCTAGCGTGCACTTAACAATTTTCATATTATAATGAAAACTATGCTAAAATAGGAATTTTTAATTACACAAGAGATAGACAAATGAAAATTATAATTATAGAAGCCGTTTTTAGCCAAATTGTGTTTGACGCATTTCTAACTAATTCTAATTTCTCAACTGGCCGGACAAAGTCTCTCAGTATCCACACGGATGACCATTTTGGAGCAGCACAAAAGATGTCTCAAATTATTTTAGATTGTCGCCCAAAAGTTTTTGTTTTGTTTTTTTGGGGTCAGGACATGGTGCACGCATATATCATAGAGTTGGTCTTTCGGGTTGCTCACATGGCTTTTGGCTAAGCTTTGCTTATGGCCCGGCCAGTAGCAAATTATCAAATTCAGCCTACGCCCACACACACAAACACACACACACACACACACACTGGGGGGGGGGAGGCTATCTAATATCCACACGTAGATCCTGCACACACAATAAACATTCCCAGAGTCTGAGAAATTTAACATATGTGCCCCAATTTGTAAGTGTTTTGTGCGAATTGAGAATTGTGCAATTTTTCAGCACGAATCTAAACTAGGCCCCAAAAACCTACCCAAGGGATAATCACATATACATACATGTATGTATGTATGTATGTATGTATGTGTATTGAGGAGCAGACCTTATCTCTGTAGATTTCCAATTTAAATGACAAACTTTTATTTAATGTTGTAATTTATTTTCTAGTCCTAGGACCCAAGAAGTAATTTCATTCCACCAAATTTGAGGCTACAAATTGAAAATTGAATGGAAATGTTGTGTTAGTTCTTCTTTTGCTTTTTCTTGCTAATAGTGTAAACAGGGCCAGCTAAATTTAGCCCTCGGCTACGTGTCCCGCCTTCAATTTTCAGTCATTAGTTTTTTGAGCTAACCTTATTAAAACCATTGCATACACTCGAAGAAAAAAAGGCCAAAGCATGTATTTATTTTCGCATAGCAAGAGATATATATAACTTTTGAGATTTTGTATTTTGAATAAAATCGAAAAGAAAAACTATTTTGACCATCGAAATTATCAAATTTTAACAATTGTTTTCTATAGCATACTTTTTTGGGCCTCATAAAAAACTAAGCTAAAAAAAAGGGAAATAAATTAAAAATTTGATCTCAAACTCAACGCTGATATTTCGATATAATATAGCTGATTGCAGAGTTCCCAAAAGTATGCTAAGAAATATTCGCTAAACCTCTTAAATTTTTGGTGTTTTTCATAATTAGAAAATCGTATTTAGGTTCTTTTCTGCTCAAGTGTAAATCTACCTTCATTATAAGCCAATCAAGTTGGAAATGGTTCTGGCAAAAATATAATATTTATTCGCATAATTTACATCTGTTGCCGCCGCAGCCATAACCGACGGCGCCTAAGGACGATGCTTTGACGTCGAAATTAAGCCACAGTCTTGACCGATATTTGTCTAGAATTTGCAAAGTGAAACAGATTTTGCGCCTCCAGCTTCATTTTAATTACTCACCCATAAAGACAAGCTGCTTTAAGTAAATAACAAACAGGTCGATTGAACTATATGCTTGGCCTTTTTCATGGTAACAGATTTCCTTTTTTTTCTTTTTTTTTAGCTTCACATTCTGGTTTGCTGCTAAGATAACAAAGCCGCAAAAATACAAAAAAAAAAAAAAACACCCACGTGTAGCCAAGCATAATATTCAAGGCTGAAAAAAAACTCGTCCAAAACAAACATTTGCCTATCCCAAGCAGAGGGGAAGGACCAAGGACCAACAAAATCAAATTGTCTCGCCCATGAAATCGAGGCGCTAAAGTGCGCAAACTGTCTCGCCCAACGGCAGCAATGCCATTTTGATCAGCCATTGAGGCGGCTTAATTACTTCAACGGGAACCCAAAATGGCCAAAATGCACAGCCAACAACAAACATAAAAACAAATTTGTGAGCGGCCATAAAAAAAAAACCAAAAAGAAAAAAAAGTTCAATACGACTAGATGATGACGCGACGCCGTCGGCATTTTGCCATGAATGTCAATGGGCGATGACGATGGCGATGAGATGAGAAGAAGACAGGGCAGGACAGGGCAGGACAGGGCGGGGCAGGGCAGGTAGGTACAGGCAGGGAGCCCATTATAACCTATGGTCTAGATATTAAGCCGCAGCATCGATTAACAAATACCCTTTGGGCATGTGGATTCTTTCATTTTACTTTCTCACTAAGTAATTAATCGAATACCAAACTTATCGATTGCAATTTAATCGCTCGTCGACTCCTCTCTAATATGCTTCTTCTTGCTCGAGTGTCGCGTTAGAACAAATCCAACTTAAATCAATTATCGATTGCAATTTAATCGCTTGTCGACTCCTCTCTAATATGCTTCTTCTTGCTCGAACAAATCCAACTTAAATCATCAAAAAAGTGACCACCTCAAATTTTTTAAGGACCACCAGAACTTTCAATACATAATAAGTATATATTTTCTTTTTTGTTCTTCTGTGAAACTTGGCGACATGACTGTTGATGCTCATCAAATATTAAGAAGACTTTTCAAACAAAACGAAAACACAAGTCCGGAAACGTGAGAACACCAAAAACTATGGAGACTCACGAAATGTCACTGACTTGTAAAAATACTAAAAAAAAATTCACATTTCTTACTTAAACGTGCTTGGGAGAAAAGTTTTGGATAAAGCATTGGTACTTCGGTATTACATCGGAAGGATATGAAGTTCAAAAGGATTCTAGAAACAAAATTAAATAATGAAATTTATTTTTTCGATACAAAAAAGTAGCAGAAATATCCTACTTTTTGAGCACACCTCGTATGTACCTCTGGCTTTTGCCGTGTACTAAATATTGCGACTTTCCTAAACGAAACCAAACTTTAATTTGACTTCAAAGATCATTTTAATTATAAATAAATTACAAGAGAAAAGCTTAACAATGTTCGATCTTATAAATTCAATAATTAAGTGTTAAATTTCTGTTTCAGATTGGATAAGCAATAGCTTAAATCATAGTTTGTCATTTTCAACAGAGATAATAAAATAATATAAATATAAAATATAATATAAATGCTTCCCAATTGAAGATTTTACCATACTAGTTAATTTTTAAGAATTGCAATAAACAAAAAAATAAAAAAATGAAAACCATTTTGTGTTTTATAACTTCTGCCTCTCTAAGTAATAAGAACCAAAATAGATTCTCCCTACAAATGATAAAATAAATATACCCTACTAAATTTATACCCTATGGGAGACAGGGTATAGAAATATTTATAAAATTTATGAAATGCCAAGAAGGGGGAAGGAGCCTGGAGAGTTGCCATGGAGAGAGAAAGAGAGTGAAAAGTTTTGTTGTTGTTGTTGTTGTTGTTTTAAGTTCAAAAGTTAAGGAAATTATAAATTCAAAGATACTTTGCATTTTGGTTTAAAGGTAAAAATCTGGAAATTAAGAAAATTGAAAGGAAATTGGAAGCGGCAAGTGGCCTGAAACCTGGCCCTACATATTACGCATTTCTTTGGCATTTTTCGTGTGGAAATGAAATGCCAAAGTTTAATTGCTTTCTGCTGTTTTTGTCGGCCAAAAAACCCAATTGCATTGCAACTGCCTGTGGTAGTTGCTGTTGCTGTTGTTGCTGCTGATGTTGTTGCTGCTGCTGATGTTGTTGGCCACATGCCAAGCAGCCGTTGCCGTTGTTGCTGCTCATTTTTTTGGTTTTTTTTTTTGTAGGTACATGGGCCGAAAGGACACTAGGAAAATGTTGGTAGAACTCAGTTCAGTGAACCAGATGGGGGAATGTGGATCAGATCATGGGCTGTCCGTCTGTGTGTGTGTGTGTGTGTGAGTATTTTAACAAAAACAAATGCTTACAATTGTCCAACACAGACCATAAAAATGTAGAACATGACAAGTTTCGCATGAATGTTAGTTAACTGTCAATGCGTGATAAACGACAAGGAAATTGTCATTTTAATTAAAATATAACAACTTTTCTTCGCACAAAAAAAAAAAAAGAAAAAAAAACTGTGCAAACACTTGGGCCCAACAACAACAACAACAACTAAGCGGCTTTCTGCACAATGCCAAAAGAAACGGGAAATGAAAAACACTTTCCCTCTGCACAAAAGCGGGAGGGAGAGCATAAGGAAAACGACACATCAACACAATTGTAAACTGTGTTTGTGTGTGTCCACACACAGACTCACAGGCTCAGTCCTTATCAACACAACAACAACAAAAAAAAAGGATGTGAGACCAAATGTAGAAGAAATAAATAAATATGACACGCGCGAGCGCATGTGAAATGTGTCAGCATCGCCCCAGCATCGGCAGCCCCCAAGGCGCCACAAAATCCTCGGCGTTGACAATGCCGGGAGGCTAACGGGAGCGGTGACGACAGCGATGCGGCCAACAAATATGTATGAGACAGACATGTACAATAAGTATATAAATAAAATATCAAATGCCTATGACATAGATCAGGCATAAACTAGTTGATACCCAATAGAGGAAGGCAAACTGTACACCTAAAAAAAAAAGTGTCAAACGCAATAAACGAGAAACTTGGTCACTCTATTTTCAATTCCCTTAAATAATTAAATAAAAATTAATCACATTAACTTCTCAATAGCGCTTTGTCAGAGCAAGTTGAATAGGAAGTCCTGCATCTATTCAGCGTTCTTCCAATAAAGTTTACTATTGCAATAGGAGAATGTGACAAATTCGACTAAAATATCTCACTGCTAATGAGAAAACTATTTACATAATTAAAGCCTACAAATATTCAATAGAATTATTAATAAACATTAATAATAATGGACATAAATTATCAATCAATATCAATTGAGTTCAGACATGAAATTTGATAAGAGTTCAATTTGTATTGCCTACTTTTCGGGATTATGACAATTTAAAAATATTTAATTTAATATTTATGATAATTAAATGTTTCATATTTTTAATGACATGCATGTATTTATTTTAATTTCACACATAATTATATAGATTATTGAAAAAAAAACAAAAACATTTATTCTTAATAATCGTAATTGCAAGACTTATTAATAAAATTATTGGAAAGTGAAACAACTGGTAGCAATTTTATTATGTTAGGATCTGGCATTCAAATGGGTTTTCTCTATACCATTTTCAAAGTTTATGATATGACTTAAGTATCCATTAATTTGTAATGTGATATACTCCTTTGTGGTTCCCTTAAGTATGCCAAGAACAACTTGTTAATTATACAGCTAATTAACACTAACTAACTCTTTAAATATCTGCCTAAAAAGTCAAATGTCAATCACATGTGTGACACTTGCTCTATAAAAGAGTGATTAAAATAAAATTGTTGTCAATTAAACCGTTTTATATGAAGGAGAGTGATTACTCGCATAGTCTGGGTGCAATAAAGTTTCCTTTTTGAATACTTTTTATCACTCCATAAATATTGAGCATCACATTAATGCAACAGAATCGATTCAAGTGCCTCGAATTCTTTGTTCAGAAATCGTTTGGAGAACTTACTGCACATATATGCCCCCATTAAAAATGGGTATAACAAAAGCAACTGCGAAAGGATAAAACCAATGCTGCTTAGATTTTGAAGAAACTGTCGTTGTCTGAGTATCCTTGCGCTGTCTTTGTGGCATATTGTTGTTGTTGTTGTTGCTGATGCTACACTCTCTGTGTGTGTGTATGTGTGGTGTATCTTAAGAGTTGTTTGTGTATATGTAGCTACTGGAATGACAAAGCAATAAAACTGCTACAACAGCAAGAGGAACAACAGCGACAATTGTTGGTTGTTTCCTGCTAGTTGCTTGCCTTAAACATGCTTATTTCGGCATCTCCTTCTACCATCTTTCTTCTTTTATCCCTCTGTGTGTGTGTGTGTGTGTGTGTGTGTGTATTCTCTCTCTGTCGGTGTGTGAGGAATTTTTAATAAAACAACTCAGGCAAAGTGAAAGAAACAGCTCAAAGCTCTCATGTAGGTTACTGGCACGCCCCAAGGTATGCAACAAAAACAAAACTTCATCTTGCCCGTACGTGTATATCCCGGTACGTGTACGTGTGTGTGCGTATGTGTGTGTGTGTCAGTCCCGTGTTAATAAAACGAAATGAGCTTTCCTTGCTACAAAATCATTGAAAGACCTACATGATTTTTAGAGCCGCGCAACTGGTTTATGTGGCTGCTGTAAATTTATTATCGCCCAGCCACACCCCCTTTTCTGTGTCTGTCTTTGTCTTACTCTATCTGTCTATCTCGGGTCGGGTTAAATTTTCACTTTAAAATTGAGCGATGAGTGCCAGGCGGCAGCTGTTGGCCATATAAACGCGTATTTAAAGTGCTTTTTAGTAGCTTGTACTACATACAATTCGAGGCCATAAAAGAATAAAAACAGCTAAGCAATTGGGGAATTGTCTCATCCCCCTTTCCACTGCTCTCCCTCTCCCTCTGAAATGTGTCGCAAATTTATTGGAACATCTAATTTGTTGTGAAAATATAAGACCGCAGACTCTTTCGCTAAACGTGCGTGAATTTAATTTTATTTATTTTTGCGTTGAAAATTAGTTGAAATCAAATGCATAAATTTCTTGTTTTTCCTTTCATTCTTCTTCGTTTTTTTTTTTTTTTTGTATTTTGTTGTTGTGGTTGGCCAAACGAACGTGACCTAAATTGTTGAGCGTGTGTGTAAGCAGCTGAAATGCTTACCAAGTAACTCAAATACACAAACATCTATAAATATAAGTATATACGCTCAGACATATATGTACATACATACATATATCTAGACAGTCAAACAATAATATTTTCGAACTTTAGAGACCCTTTAAAAACTAGCCAATTTATTGTCTAAGAAAAACAGGAAATAATTTCATAGCTCAATTGGACTTTCTTCCCTAATCTTTAAAAGTTATCAAAACTAAATTACTGCAAATTAGTTTGCAAGTACTACATTTTTTTAAATGATTTTTTACATCATTTAATCTTAAAGATGCTTTTTGTCCAGTGAAGAAATATTTAACAATAAGACAAAGAAAGTAACTGTTTGATATATTTTATATCCATCCACTTGAAGAACTTCTTTCAAAAATAAATATCTGATTATATATAATCTATATTAGAAATTTGGTAATAAAAGTCATTAATTAAATCAAGAATCTACTTTAAAAAAAAAATGTAATACTTTCTATGAAAAATATTGAAGAAACAATTACTGAAAACTTAATTTGGCTATGGGCTAAGAACTTTTAAAGCTCTTGGATAGAGGAACACAAAATACAAATAAAAATTAATTCATTCACAGAACTTTATTCATACTCCAAAAATTCTTCGTCTCAGTATTTTTTAAATTCAAAAAAAAAAATTTTTTTCTATTAATAGATGAATAGAAATAAATAAATAAAGCCTGCAAATATATCTTAATTTGCGATACTCATCCTAAGTGAAGTAAAGAAAACTATTAAAAATCAATTAATAGAATTAAAATCGTCCGCTGTCCGAGCACATAATTGCTTGACTGTATGACATTCGTAGACTTTCTTATATACTTACATAAATGGTTGTAAATAGTTGCGGTTTTCAACTGGCAAAATAAAAACAATTTCAATTTTCTTAGTCCCAAAGACCCCTCCGCTCACCAGTCCCCTCATCCACACACACACACACACGTTTCGCCATTGCATAACACACGCACACCCATGAAAATGATGGAAAAAAAAGGAAATCAAGCTGGCTCACTGTGAAAAACAACAACGATGCCAAAGTGTCGGTTAAGTATACCGAAATTGCGACATAAGAAAAACCAAAGAAAAATGTTAACTGTCATATAAATGTCAAATCCATATGTGCCTTACGAAATCAGCAACAAAAAACACAAAATTATTATTATTTTTCAAGGGGAAACTTAAAAAAAAAAGAAATTCGTTCGATAATATGCATGACCCACAAGTTCTTAGTTGAGTCTCTCAAAAGCATATACAAAGATGTTAATGTCAAGTGAAGTATCTCTTAAATATTAAGATTTAATATTCTTATGTTAAACTATTCCATGATGTGTGTAAAAGTTATGACACTCAACAGCTTCCTTCGTTGAGGAAAATGGGAAGTGTTTCCCTACAGAACTAAACGAAAATGGCAAATTTTATCCATTTATTGAGAGCCAGCAGCACATTTTATTTGAACACTTATTTTGAAACTACTGGAAACTGATATTTATGTATTTTTAACACCGAATAACTCGGACGAATGGTGAGATTGTAAGTTCTTTCCAAATTTCTATATCATATTTATATTTTTAATTGCATTGCAGTGTATGTAATGAAGATAAGGAATGAAAATTCTTTATAATGACACTGAGACAATTATTTATGTTGAAGTTTTTGATTGAAAAATATATATGCAACTTCTTGTCTAATTTTTTTTTTGAAAACCATAAAGTTTTATAAATAACTTCATATTTTTAAATATTCAAAATATTTGAAAAGTCATTATATTAATATTATTTCTATTTGAAAAATTTATAAATAGTTTATAAGCTTTAATGAATTTTTTAATCCATAAATGTTTAAGAAATTAATGACACATTCAAAACGAATCACTTGATCAGCAGCAGATCAACACTTATTGAACGATCTGGCAACTCTGCAGGCACAAATGATCGACCCCGAAGCAGCTAAGCAACATTTAGTTAAAGATAACTTTAAGCAATTTCAATGTTGAAGTTCTTTACTTATCAACTTGAGCACTAGATTAAATATTAAAACAAAATTCTCGTCTTTATATGCGTTTGATACTAATTTTAAAGCTCATTAAGCTCGTCTCGTCGAATATTTCTCTGAAGGATATCTTTGATAAACCTTAATAGGTATTTCAACGAGCACGTCTTCTAAATAGCGTTTTCTTTTTTTGCTATTTTCAGTTTACTGTTATAATCAAAGAAAACTTTGAAAATTCCACCCTTGAGCAGGTCCCAAATGGAATCTAGTCTCCTGCCTATTGATAAACGACAACAACAACAACCACACGGACTAGGTCGTTATGCATCGAAGTTTTGGTGTGAACAACCTTGGCCCGGACGGTCGGTTGGTTGAATGAATGTCGTCGCTCCTCCGCTTCTACTTAGGGAGAAAATGTTTGTTATGGGCTTTACATACTTCACGGGGGCGCTGGCAGCTCATCAATTTGACTCGTGTGCGTGATGCATGTCGATGTCTAAACGAATTCACAGGCTTCATTCATCAGAGTGACGCCGTTGCCGCCGCCGCCGCCGTCGGCAAAATGAATACCAAATATTCCTATAGGCCCTCTAGCATATAAAAATATATACATATTTATAAGAATATATGTATGTATGTATGCCGGGGGAACTGCCCCATCATTTCTTTTTATACGTTTTACTGGATTTATTATGCGAATTCCTTTGGCATTAAGTGGACTCAACTGAAAATCACGTCAATTATTACTAGTTTTTGTTTTTGTTGCTCAAGCGAATGAAAATATTTAAGCGCTCCCATAAATATGCAAAAGAAAGAAGCAACAAGAAGTGCTGCATCGTGTGGGTGGGTGTGGGTGTTGTAAGGAGCATAAAAAAAACAAAAAAAAACTGTAACGCCAAACCATTTGTTTGGCTTAAATGGCAAACAGCTGTGCAAATAACTGCAATTTACATTTACCACCGTCCAGCATAAACTGAATAAATATTACGCAAACCGCAAGCGCAGAATTTATTTATTAATTTCAGGTCATGCGGCAATATCACAAAAAAAAAAAAAACAAAAAAAAACTAAATAACCAAAAGAAGTTATATGAATTCATTATGGAAAATAACACATTTATTTATTGTATTTATTATTTTTTCAATTATCATTGGAAAATATGCGAATCTCCGTAATGTAACCGAATCAATTCAAGTTTTCTACCCACTCGCTCTTGGCTAAAAGTTTGCCAGTTTCGATGTGGCTTACATTTTCCATTTGTATAACAAAAAAAAAAAAAAAAAAGTGGGGGAAAACTGCCGCTAACTGCCAACTAGAAAACGAATGTCCCGTTATGCGAATGTGTCCGTGTGTGTGTGTGAGTGTGTGGTTGACACATTGTGCGTAGTTTGCACAACGCGTGCAACAACCCACTCTCGTATTGCCACATAGACGAACGAAACCAAGTGAGCCTGCGGTTGAGTGCCAGCTGCCATTATGACTTATTTAGCAGCATGTCAATGTCCAAATTGGTTTCAGTTCTCTGCGTTTTTTTTCGCTTGCTCCTCTAGACTTTACTTTTATCTATGTACTTTTCATAGAATTGAATTGTATACGATCTGGCAACGTCAAAGGGTTTTTATTTCACTACGAACTCGGAACTTCTCTTCGGAGACGCTTCAGAGACCTCTTAGTTATGTTATCAAATAAGTTTTTAAGATGAAGAACCTATGGGATATTTTTCCTCCCAATGTGACAAAAATATATACTCCAAGAATTACATTTAAATTACATTTGAAAAGTAAAGTCTTATGTGAAATCCTTACAGCTGTCTAATAGTCTGATAGATAGCCATTGATTGATCTTTTTACATTTGAAATGCCTTCAGGGAAAAAAACACTTTCAACGACCTGAAATCGTGATATATTTACCTTAAAACACATTGTTTTTTTATTAACTAATATGGAATGAGATATAGCCTCTGATGCATCTAAATTGGTATATATTACTTACTTCACTAATCTCAATTTTGCAAATAAATATTAATTCAGAAATTCTACTGTTTTTATTAAAAATATTTCACCGTTTGTCTAATGTATGGAAACAGTAACTAAAATACAAAAAACTTTAAATTAAATTCTTAATGTTGAGACATCTTTGTGACAGTTTAAGGAATTTTTAATACATTTTTGACTTTAATCAAACCTTTTTGTATTCCCAATGATTTTTCTGGAAAGTGCCGAAAATTTTACTTTATATTTTGCAGTTTCCAATTACCAAATGAGACATATCCTTTTATTTATTTTTCTTTAGCGATTTGTTTTCCCTGTAGAAATTTGATGAAACTCTAAAGAGTCGCTATTCACTCATTAAGAAAATTTATATTCATGAGTATCTATTTAAAAATGCAGAAGGAAATGTCTGCACATTTTTAAGACTTTACAATGTTACTTGTTTCCTTTTGTTGTGACAACTGGAAACATTAAATTTGTATGTAATAAATTTCAAATTTCAGTAATCATTTTATTACTTCAAAGAACATTGATTGAAATTCCTTTTATTTCTATATTTATAACAATGTACAATTATAGTTAAACTAAACTATAGTCTTCCAACTAGCTAAAGTTATGCAATAAATTAAGTTGTAAATAAAAATCAAATGAACTCTAAACGATAGAGTTAGTCGAAAACTTGGATTTTTTAGATATTTAAGTCTTAATTAAGGTAGGTCAACAAGATGAATGAGTTTCTTTTGTAAAATTTATAGACTTTTGGCTAAATTGTTGATAATAAAACTTTCTCCAGTACACACACACAATTCAATTACTTTGGCATTTCAATTACACAAAAGACCCTTAGGCAGCCGAGTAATTTAAGTACTCATATTTGTCTTCCAACTTGGTCGGTTTCAAGTAGCTTTCAAAGAAATGAAATGACCACAGAGACAGAGAAACACAGAGAGAGAAAAAAAAAAAGAAAACAGAGTAGACAAAAAAGCCAAAAAAAAAAAACCTAGAACAATTTGTAAAAGTAAATTGCATTTGAAAAGCAGCATTTCATTTGGAAACGTTAAAAGCCCAGACAAACACGCAGACAATTACAATTTGCAATTGCGTTGGCAATGAAAATGGAAATGAATGAAAAAAATAAAGCGATGATGCATTTTTCACATGGCAAAAATTGAATCAGAATCCGAATCAGACAAGTTATTACAAAGTTGTGTGTACACACACAACACACCCAACACACACACTCTTGTATGCCTGAAAGTGAAATCCACTTTGTGAGTCCATCTGCGGTGGCAGGCACCAGCCAACAGACAGCAGCAACACCAGCAATCTGCAACCTGCAACCAGCAAACAGAATTCAAGCCAACGGCAACAGTTTCCATGTGTCAACTGCATTCAGAGAAATCCTGCAACTGCCACTGCAACTACAACTGCGAATGACCCTGACTAACAAAAATAAACAGCCGGGTTTTGCTTACATTTTACAAGTGTCTGCTGCTCGTTAGATTTTTTTTTCATAACTTTTTTTTTGGTTGGTTTTTTATTTTCATCTCTAACTCTTGAAAATGCATTCGCATTTTTTTTTTCTATTTTTTTGGTAGGACAATGAGAGTGAGAGAGAGAGAGAGAGTGTGTGTGTGGCAAACTATTATATGCAGCATATAAAAATAAATAAATAAAATGTTTGTGTGCCCCACACATGAGCACATATGGGCATAAAATGTGTCATTCATATTCCCAGTGCCCTGCCGAAATGACCTTTGCAAGTTGCCAAGGCTGTTTGCAACTAACTATGATTTGAGACTCGTTTTACTCAACTGTCACACAAATGAAAACCAAGAGAAAAGGCATCAGGAGACTTCTGACATCACCGAAACTTTGCTAAGAAATTCTCGAAGAAGAGAGTCTTAAAACTAACAATTTGATCACTTTAAGAAATCAATGTGTAAATAGAGATTCAAATAAATTGATCATAGAGTTATGGGAAGATAATCCTGACCTGTGATCAGAGATGATCAATCAGTTGCTACTTAAACTTTGCTATCCCAAAAAGAGAAATTTAATTAAAATTGTTAATCTATCGCTCGATAAATTTCTTTATGAGATATCGATATCAAGAGACCAAAATATATCTACCACAATGAGTGGATCATTCTTTTTAGACTCAATTTTAAATCTATGTAGAATCTTTGCGGATTCCAGCAAATTCGTTGTCTTAATATCATTATTATAAACAATTTAAACAGTTAAAGGCAAGTTTTCAATAATAATAATTAGCAAAAAGACTTTAACTTGAGTTTAAACTGGGATAAACTATTAAATTACAAGCAAAAACGAATAAAACTAAGAAATTCTGAAGACCTAATGACTTTTTGTTTGTTCAAAATAAAACTAAGACATTTTTACAAGTTTTAATTTGACTTAATTTAAAGTAAGTATAGTAAAAATTAAGTTTTCCTTAATAAGTTAAAGTTATTTTTACACAGTTCTAATTTAATTCAATATAAACTAAATAGAGTAAATCATCTCAATTTTGGAGTTTCTAATAAACTTTCTAAACTTAAGTTATTTTCATGATCGTTTTTAATCTTTAAAAACGATTTAATCTTTAATCAAGGGAATAGAGAAGAAAGAGATCTAGATCCTAGATTTATCGTTTTATATCTTTCAGATGTAGGATCTTTCATAAATAAAAATTAAGAAATATATATTTAAGTATTTGTAAAACCATTGACAAATATCTGAAGCAAAATAAATACATATTTGTATGTAAACACTTTCACTTCTCTTTGGTGAAAGCAAACAACCAAAAAAAGTGGAGATAACATTACTCTTGAGGAAAATGAAAATTTTGTTGACGGCAAAATGAAAGAAAATTTGAAAGAATTTCAATTCGCATAGCTGCTGCTATTTGCTCGCCCCTTTTTTGTTAGAATTTTTTTTCCCCCTTTTTGCTTACGAGTTGGCGGAAATTAGACAGGAAATTCAGGGGCACAGAGAAACAGAAGAGCGACAACCGAGAGTAGTACCTACTACACGGATGGGGTTCGTTGTTTTCAGGGTTCAGCAATTAGATGCTGCGGCAGCCAAACAAATTAAATTTAATTAGAAATTAAATGAAAATAAATTGGATTATTTAATTAAAAAGCTTGGCCCGGGCTCTAACTCTGAGGGGGCTCACCTTTAAGCAATAGCATCAGCAATAGCAGCCAACTGATGAGCCAGTTGAGTAATCCGAAATTGGCTTGAGATGAGAACGACGCAGAGATGGGTGTGGACAAATGTGGGCGGGCAAACATTTTGTTATCGTTGTTGTTGTTATTGTTGTTGTTGCTATTCTTATTCTTGTTTCCACAACCGTTGTAGTTGTTATCCGCAACGTTTTATTATTATTATCGTGGTAGGTCGACACGCGATTTGTGCTCCCTTTTCTTTTTTTTTTTTTTTGAGCTTGAGCTTGAGCGCTGGTCAACTAACAATTCCGTCAAATTAGTGTCAGGCAAGAAGGACACACTTGGGAGCCATAAGAGAATGTAGGTTGGTTTTTATTTTTTGTTTTTCTATTTGATTTTTCTCAGTTTTCTCTGTTGCTCACATTTTTGATGTTAAAAATTTGCCGCAAAGTATGCAACAAAATGTTGTCAAACTGAAAATTCGAATTCAAACTCTTTTTGTTAATTCACTCTCACTTCGATTCGTCAGTGCACTATTAACCATAAACACACTTTTCAATTTGGAGGCAGTTCCAACTCACAAAACCGTTGTCGCATTAAGAACGCGTGCTTCGCTTTCGAGTCACAGGATGAAACTGAAGAATATGATGTCTTGCCAGCCGACGGGTCGTGTGCCTCGGCACTTTGCCCTCGTCGTTGGGCTCGAAACACGAAGTGTCCCCCCACACAGTCAGGCCAAAGCTTCGTGCGGTGAAATTCTAAGAGAGACAAAACTCTCTTACTCATATCGAGAAAGGTGCCCTACGTATTAATAGTTGCTGCTTTGGCGGATCTTGGTTAAGTTCAAAAATTAATTGCAATTTGTTTGATCAACAAAAAAGTAAGTAAAATTCATCCCGAAATTTTTTATATTTTCTAAGTAAGTAGTTTCTGCATTTTTCTCTCCAATTTGTTAAAACTTTTCTATTAGAATTAAATATTTGTTTATATTATCCCATTTTCAAGAAGTCCTCTCTCTTAAATCTTGCACCTTTCAACAAGTTCCCACTTCCGATTTACTTAGCATGGCACTTTGAATTTTTGGAAGCATTTACTATGCCATGACCTAGGTCAGTTTATTTGCTCTTTTGTATACGAGTTTTGCCGCTTTTCCCCTTATACTCTTATACTCTATTTGGCTATGGCAAAAAGAGAAAAATTACCAAAAACCTCAGCAAAAATTTAGCAAATTTCTCTTAAATTTTTTTGGAGTACTCGAACAAAAAATCATTTTTAATTAATGCTTGTAATTAGCCTTTTTAGCTCTATCCTTTTATTTTTTGTTTTTTGTTGTTCTGTGTGTCCTGTATGGTGTGTGTAAGGGGTGTGTGTGTGGTTTCATTGTTTGGACATTGAGATTTTTCAATCAATTTGCAAAACTTTTTAATTACAAGTCAATTTCATTTGGACCAAAGGCAAACAAACAAAATAGATAAACTGCAGTCGAAAAAGATGGAGTGAACGAGGGAAGATCCAATGCTGCTTGTTGGCTAGTTGTGAAATGGTTTTAAATCAATTAAATTAATTAGTGCCACGAATTTTTTTTTTATTTTTATTTTTTCTTTGGTGTCTTTTGTTTTGCTTGTTGTTGTTGCTGTTGTTGTTGGTGTTTTCCAGCTGATTATAAATTAATTGGCCACAGCTTTTGGCTTTTCAATTAGCAACGAGCAATGAGTGTATTATGCAATCAAGTTTTCTGACTTATAAACGCTTCTGGCCGGCCAAGGCCGCAATTAGCTCATAGCCACCAAAAATAAAGCTGGCCAGCGAGTTGGGGGCACGTGTCAATCGCAAGCCGATTAGCGGCAAGCAAAAGCAGTAAACTTTTTAATTGAAACAATTTGTAAAATGTTGGCCCATCGCTAAATAGAATAGAAAACAAAAGGAAAACATCAGAAAAGAACAGAAACGGGGAAAAAAAATTCAACAACTTTAAGTAAAGACTGGCTAATACCCTGTATTAAGAAAACCATTTCGCAATGTCTCATGCCAAACGGAAGCAAAAAAGGGAAAGTTTCCAATTTTTCTAAAAATTGCAATAGTCCAAAAAATATATCAAAAATCCGTTTAAAGATTATCAAGTTGTGACTAAGAATTCACATGAACCTCCCAAACAAGAAGTTTGGTTTCTAAAAGGATACTTTGTGGGTTGCATTGAATACTTCTTGTATATAATTTTACTTAGTTTTTCTATATATTTTAAGTGTTAAAGGATTTTCCTAATTTTTCAAATTTTTTAAAGTTATTGTTTGAAAAAACTCTGTTTTTTTTTTGAAGGTCACTGACTTTTTGAGTCTTCTGAGTACTGATTAGGCCATATATTAAAGGCAACCTTGATGTCCAGATCTCAACAAACGTTGCTATATTGTGTAGTACTCTCTTCTCTCTGTTATACCCTTTCACCTTATCGATACAGGGTACAAAAACCGAAACACAGATAAACTTTCAGTTTTGCTTTTAATCTTCGCTTCTTCTCTGTTCTTTTCTTTTGTTGTTTTTTTTTTCGCTTTGGTTTTGGTTTTGGTCTCTTGGCCTTGGGCATCTTTCACCTAGCCAAGGAAGAAGCAACAGTGGTAGTAGCAGCGTCCTTTGTTAGCCAGTTTGCGTGATTTCTTTATTGAATTATTCGGCTGCTTTAACAGGTTCCCGATTTTGCCTCACTTTATTCCTGTCTTTGCCTATTGATTTTTTTTGTCTCATAAATTTGAAGGATTTTGTCAGGGGTGTGGGGGGAGAGGGGGGGTGGACAAAATCATTATTCCAATCAGAGACGCACGAGCGGTTCACAATTGGATTCGATTGCGGCGACGGCACACAGGATACACAACAAACAAATCAAAAATCTATTAGGACTAACCACAACGTGAGATGTGCCCCATCCGGTTGGTCACGTGTCGGTGGGTGTCGGTGTCAGAGGCATTGTCACGAATTGCAATGATATCGCCGCGAAGCATAACTCCATTTCTGGTTTTTTTTTTTTTTTTGTTTGCCTCAACAGAAGCAGCAACGAGGGTGATGAAGGATTTTATCTTCATTAGTGTGAAGACTGGAAAGAAGCTGCAGCCAGATGTGAAAGTGAAAGTGAAAATGAGATGACTCTCGAGGGTGGCAAGTGCCATTAATTCCAAATGCCAACAACAACATCTTGTCAAGGCAACGAGCCATGATACACACATACACACACTCCTTAAACACACCCATCACCCATCCACATATGACTCTTCCTTTCGACATGGTGACTTTTGTAAAGATTTTGATTTTCAAGTGTTCACCTGCTTCAAGAAGGTCTCTCCTTCTCTCTCTTTCTCTCCATTTCTCTTGCTCTCTGTCTCTGTTTCTGTTTCTCTGGAGAATTTCCTCTTAGAAAAACATTCATATAAAACAACAGAAAGTAAAGCGAAAAAGAAATGAGCGGTATTGCAATAAAAACCAAAACCCGCATAATTTAACACAAGTGCGAGCGAAGCAACAAAAGGGGGATAAGCATTCCCATAAACGTGGGGAGATTCAAAAGTTTTCGATCAAGACAGATCAGATATGTGTAGTTTCTTTATCAAAATATAATATATAATACAATTTAATTTTGAATACAGAATATTTCAATGACTTACCTTTTGAACTCTTGATCATTGAGCTTAACTGATTAACTAAATGTTTATCAAAATGATTAATGTCTCCAGCTTCCCTCGTTGGAGTGCAAACATATGAGACTCCGTTATGTGTGAAATGCTTGAGGCCAACGAAAGCACAAAAAAAAAAAAAATCAACATCTCAATTATTTGTTGGCTTTGGGATTTTCAGTGCAATAAAAGAAAAAAAACTGCGTGTGAAATGGGCGTCAAGAAACGACGACGCCTTCTTTTATTATCGACAAAAACGAAAACAAGCAGCAAAAACAGACAACATTAACATTTAAAACAATTTTCAATGCTGTAAAAGTTAGCTTCTCGACAAAATCGAAAAGACAAACAGAAAAATCAACAACTATCTGGCCCTCTCCTTCCTCATTCCCTTTTGACTTTTCGTTTTTTTTCTTTTTTTGGGGATGCCACATTTCACACGCCTGCATAGTTAATGCCATGCTCAGGACAGCAACAGCCACAGTAATGGCAACGCCAGCAGCAACAGCAACAACAACAGCAACAACTGTTTCGCTTTGACACTGCTTCGCCCCCTAACAATATCCACCGTCAAGTAAGCCACACACATACACACCCACACACACATATATATATGGAGAGAGAGAGAGAAAGCTAACAGTTCTTTTCCCTTATCGCTTAAATGTCATCGACGACTGTGGCCGACCCCTCCCCCCGACCACTCACCCCCCACAAACCCTGACTGGCAGGCGTTCATTTGTGAAATTCAAGACATGCCCATGCCCTTCCCCCTTCCCCTGTCCATGCCCTTGGGCAGCACTTGCGGCATTTAGTTAGTAATTTAGCGCATTTAGTACGCAATTTCAGTTTTCGGGCTTCGTTCTTTCGGGGATGTTATATTGGAATAGTTGCTCTGTTGTGGGCCTTTTGGACGGGGCATTGAGGAAGGGGGGAAGTGGGTGGTTGGTCATTAAGTGTATGGAATGCCCACTAATTGGAGTTTGTTGCTTTTTTTCAAGTTCTTTTTTTTATTATTACAATATGTTGATTTCTTTTATAGTTTTCTTCATAAATAAAATTATTTACATAAATATCCAAAGTCAGAAAGTTTCACTTGGAAATATCCTGTATCAAGTTGGGGTGGAACATTTCACAAATTTAAATTCAATTAAAGTCCCGTTAGTCCATTTGTTTGCATTTTTTGTTTTGATTTTCTTTGCACTTTTGAGGACTGGAACTTTCTTTAATACGTTTTGAACTGTAAACTGCGGTGAGAATAATTTTGTTAGGCCAGACCGATTTGTGTATCCCTTAAATACACTTGCAATTTATGACTACAGGGTATTCGACTAGATCAAAAGACTTTATAAATAATAAAACTAAATAATGGGGTATTTCAATTTTCAGAATTCCCATGTGACATTTAATTTGATATCAAACTGCAGTCCATCTCTTTTGGATTGCTTTTAACGCATTAACATAAATAATAAATGGCAACTAATACAATTCGATTCAACTATCAGATATTGTATTGAGAGAGATAGGAATATAACATTAGCATTGCCATTGCATTCCCCTTCAGCCGCACAAGATGTGAAAGAAAGGCTCGGACATGGCCAATAAATACAAATAGTTGGTAAGTAGATGCGTGGGAGGTCTTTCAACCACATAAATTTCACATCAAAATCAATAGAGAAAATCACAGAAATGAGTGGGCGAGAGGGAACGAAACCATTCCATAATCATTCCGACTGACATTGGCTAGTGTTAAAGTTAATAAATTGTGGCCAAAGAGATTTATGGCTTGGCCATTGGCCTCTTGTCGTCGGCAATGACATTTCAATGTTTACATAAGGCACAAGGAAGCGGAAGGGATGGGATGGTCGAAAGGATGGGCGAAGGACTCGCTGTATTAATTTCTATTTACAATACGGTGTGTGGAATTGGATTGTATATGTATGTATGTATGTATGTGTCTGTCTATGTGCGTGACATTGCAAATCTGAATGGATGTGTGTGTGTGTGTCTGGAAAGTGTTTTTCAAATAAAACCAAGACCGACCCACTCCCAGCTATGTGTGGGCACACGCCCTTTCAATTGATTAAATCAAGCGATATCACAATATGTTTCAGCCGTGCCCGACATTAGCACATCAAATATTGTCATGTCATGTGGTCATTAGTGACAAACTCCACATGCTTTTTCACACTTTGAACAATTAAATTTTTAATAAACTAATATACAAATCAATAAATACATTATAACTACCTAGAAATATATTTCATTTCACTTTCGTTGTTTCTTCAGCAGTCTCTGCCGCAGTGCTTTCTGTATGCGATTCTTCTGTATCTGCTGACTTGGTGTCTCTTCGGCCAAAGTGTCGCGTCTCCTTCGTGTCTTGTTCAACACAATGCAGGTGAGGCCACCAGATCCGCCTGTTCCAGTACCAGTAGTACCTGAACCCAAATCTGAACCAGTTGTCGTTACTGAAGATAGTTGTCTCTCTTGCTCCTCCTCGTCATCAACAATGGGCGAACTTCTTTGTTGTATGAGGTCTCCATCAACACTACGACTTCTGAAGCAAATCTCTTGAGCTGTGCCACTGCTGTCGCTGTCCGATGATGATGCCGCTGAGCTTAATAGATTGCTAACATACTCCAGAGTGGCATTCGCGGTGACCACATCGAATAGAATGGAACCGCCGACACCTTTGGTAATGCCCAAAGCAAAGCCCTTGAGGCCAGCCAAAGCTGAAGCCACAGACCGACCAGCTGGTGTGTCATCCAACTGACCCGATTCACGCAAAGCCCTACGTAACTCTTTCACCGACAGCGGTCGCAGGGCCAAACGACGAGCTGGATAAACAAAAACCATTCAATGTATCACTCTTGGGCTCGGCAGAAACTGGCCAAATACTTGCTTACCATCCACCGTAATGCTGATGCCCATCAACATTACCAACATACAAATACTCCATACTCCAAGCAACTTCATTTCTAACAATCGATCGATGATAACTGAAACGCTGTTGCCCGCTCTCTTTGACTTTTATAATCTCTGAGCCAAAGAAAGTTCAAACAATATATGCAAATCTGACCTTTGACAGAGCAGCGCCGATTGGAATTTCGAAACCGGTTTATTCTCAACGATGAATATTCAAAAACAAAATAGAGACTAAGACTAAGTTGGCATAGGTTCTGCGAAATATTTAGCAAAAAATTCACTTTCTCTATTTTTATATAACAGCCTCAACCACTTTCACTTAAAAATCTGACTACCTAACTAAATTTCCCCCCACAAAATGAGAATTAACATGTCCAACATAGAAGATTAGATACACTTTCAACTCCCAAAAAAAAACCAAAGCAGTTTATTAATGATGTTGTTCACTTGTGATTGGAATTTCAATAATCTAAAAGTTGTAACTTTACAACAGTTTACCCCATTAATTCAAATTGGTTCTCCTTGTCGAAATTGTACAATGAAGATACAATTAATCATGATGTATCTTAAAACTTTAACATAACATGTTTAATTAAAATATAGAACCTTTTCTCTTTGATTTTTATGTTAAAACATCTAATGGAAATTTTATAAAATCAACTAGTGAAAATTTTAAAAAAATCAGCTAGTGGAAATTATAAGAAATAACAAAATTTCAACTAACGGTGATAATGAAAATTCAACTAATAGAGATATTGAAAATTCAACTAGTGAAAATAACAAAATTTTAACTAATGGAAATATTTAAAATTCAACTAGTCGAAATATTGAAAATTCAACTAGTGTAAATCAACTAGTAGAAATAATAAAATTTGAACTAGTGGAAATATTAAAATTTCAAAATCATATAGTGGAAATTATAAGAAACCAACTAGGCAAAATTTTAAAGAAATCAAATGGTGGAAATTATAAAAAAACACAATTTCAACTAGCGGAAATAACAAAATTTCAACTAATGGAATAATTGAAAATTCAACTAGTTGAGATTATAGGAAATCAACTAGTGGAAATTATAGGAAATTAACTAGTGGAAATTTTCAGAAATCGACTAGTAGAAATAATACGAAATCAACTAGTGGAAATATTAAAATTTCAACTAATGGAATTATTGAAAATTCAACTAGTGGAAATTATAAGAAACCAACTAGTAGAAATAATTAAATATTGAAAATTTCAATTAGTGGAAATATTTATACCCTAGCATATCAAAATTAATCTATATTAATAATTAACTGGTGGAAATATTAAAATTTCAACTTGTGGAAATTATGGGAAATCAACTAGTGGAAATTGTAGGAATTTAACTATTGGAAATTTTTAGAAATCAACTAGTAGAAATAATAAGAAATCAACTACTGGAAATATTAAAATTTCAACCAATGGAAATATTGAATATTCAACTAATGGAAATTATAAGAAACCAACTAGCATATCAAAATTAATCTATATCAATAATTAACTGGTGGAAATATTAAAATTTCAACTAGTGAAAATTATAGGAAATCAACTAGTGGTAGTTTTCAGAAATCGAGTAGTGGAACTTATAAGAAATCAACTAGTGAAATAACAATCGATCATTATGATGCGAACAAATGAAAAATAATTATTATTTAGTATGTTATGAGCTACAAGTGAGTAGTGGCAATCAGTTTTTTACAGCTCCCTTCACAATTGCCTTCTTAACGGCTACATTCAGACCTTTATACCTACATACTTACAACCATCCAATTTAAGTAGCTGCCACACCCTGCCTCCGCCAAACTGATGTAAACTGGCTGTTAAACGGGCAGTATAAAAAGTTTTAGTTGCAACTTTGCTTTTAAAAATGGCTTAAAGCTGACATCTGCCAATTGTTGAAATTTTTGCTTCATCTTTTTTGCGTTCTTTTATTTCTTCAATTGGCTAGATGGAGGAGGGAGGTAGGGAGACAGGGAGTTGCACATAAAACGAAAGTTTGTGGACACTAAAAGTGTCAAAGGCATTTGTCTGGAATCTGTGCGTTTTTTCCTTTCCTTTTTTTATGAACAGCTGCAACTGGAACTGCCAAGAGCCGCAACGGTAGCGCAACAAGTGAAATAATGTATTCGATGAATGCCAACTTGTCTGCATATGCTAACAATGGAAGTGCAACATCAACAGCATCATTATGAGAGAACACCAAATGCCCCGCCCCCCCCTAGCAGCCAGGCAGTAAGGCGTTTTGGTTGCACGCATCTTATGTCGCTCTCACTTTGTGTACACGATGCTTGTGTCTTACTTGTTGGCAGCGAAGCGAATAACATCATTTGCAGCTCATTAATCAGCACTGGTTGAGGCAGCAGCAGCAGCAACAGCAGCTCAAAGGAATGCACCCCAACCAATCCAGAGAAGGGGAAAATGTTTTGCAACATTGTGGCAAGTGAGCTGATGAAGACTAACTTAAGGTAAAATTTAAGAAAACTCTTAAGTTATAGTTTATTTGTTAGGCATTAACTAACAATTAATAGTTATTTTTGATAGACGAATCTAAAATATGTAAAACATAATCGATATTGAAGAGAAGTGCCTCCAAGTTCACACAAACCCGCGTCAGTAGATGAAATAACCATACCATGCTTGAAACGCTTAAACTAGTTGGGAATTACAACCAAATGTTGCGGAAAAATATAGCCAAAGCTTAAAATATTTGAGAGTTCACCGTCATTAGAAGAAATCAACTAACTATCACGCCCTTTTTTATTATGTATATAGTATTTTCCAAGCTATAATAATAATCTTAATGTAATATCATTAAAATAGGAAGATCTTTTGTAGAAAATAAAGGACATGTCATAACATGAACTGGTGTCAATCCTTCTATTAACTAGATCTAAAAAAAAGGAACTGGACAATCGAAAATGCAGCTTGCGAATCGATTAAATATCGAAGGCTAAATGGGAGGTCCAGGGCATTACATTACATCAGGGATGGATCCGCACTTCGAAATTTCAGCATTTCTGACACAATTCGATAAACAATCAGAAACGAAGAAATACTCCTAAGTATAAGTAAGTCTAAGGCAATTACAACAATTCGTTTTGTTAGAACCGCAACATGTTAGATTATAAACTTTTCGATTAAAATCTCCGAAATTTCAAAGCGATGGAAAAATTCTTTAAAAATTCCAATGCCCCTATACACTGAGTGAACTCAGTAAGGTACTTAGGAATTAACTTTGACAAAAAAACTAATATTTAAATTACACATTGGACTCACCATAGATAAAATTAACAAAATTATTTGTACGCCCAAGCTATCGATCGACAACAAATTAATAATTTTCAAAACTATATTCATGCCCACTTTACTTTTTGGCTCCTCTACATAGGGCAACTGTGCTGCTACTCATATCAAAAGATTGCAGATGTACGAAAATAAATTACTAAAGCTAATGTTAAACTTACCATATTACGCATATTTACGAATCGACAGGAATTAAAACCACTTTGCAGTCAAAAATTTACCTAACCTTTATAAGTACTTACAGGTGAGCATCACATCTCTTAAACAACCACCTGAATATTTAAGACCATATTATACCCGAAATTTCTATAATACATTTCTTGTTAGTTCTAGTACTAAGCCGCTAAATCTAAGTTAGCTCCTTAAAGTACCTAGATCTTAGTTCATAAGTTAGTTTAAAAAGCATAAAAAGGTTTTTCTACATTTTTCCTTTTATGAAACCATGTCACCTTCACATACGAATCATACGAATCATTTATAAACTATTACAATATCACAGATGAAAAGCATAAGCCTAAACACTGTACCTCTACTTTAAATTAATAGCTTTAATGAAGCATGTACATATATTATTGGAAATAAAGCACACATTGAATTTGAATTTAAACTTTTCCATTAAATCTTTTCCATTTTCCAATCCGAAATTTCAAAGCGATGGAAAACTCTGAAATTAGGTGAAACTATGCAAGTTTTTTAAGAAATCTAAGGGATCACCATAAAAAAACGACTTAAAGTAGCAGCTAAGTTCAAAGTTCAAATAAAGTCGACTTGCATCCCGCCTAAATGAATTCTCAGGATAGAGGTTAGGTAATACATTAGCAAACAATGTTAAAATATGAAAAATCATCCGTGAATTTCATGAAAACTCATTCGTTTTCTAACAAAAGCAATCGGCACATCGGTCTAACTAACTCAAACAACTAATCTCAGGTAATAATTTAAAAAACAAAATACCATTTATTGCAGCTCTCAGCAGTTTGGCCACACACACACACAACCATATTTCGTTCGTTCATTCTGATGGGGAAAAAGGATAATATAAGGACATCTGCGTTACGAAGGAAAGAGTGCAATATTATTGTCTTTTCTCTCTGTTTTTTCTGCACATATATTTTTGTATATGGAATGCTTGAATGGGTTTTATGCATCAAGGCAAAAGGAGCATGCAATGGCAACATCAGAGTCAGCATCAGGCTTCATGGTCGAAAAGATGTCGGCGATATCGTTTGCCGGAGCGGACGTGGGCATATTTCAATAGCGATGATAACACTTGAATATATACTATATGTGAGTGTTTTTATAAAAGAAGCGAGTGCAGTTATTGGCTCGTTAACATTAAACGCCTTGATGCATGCAATACTTGTTAATATTACAAGAGTCAGGGGGGAGGAGGAGGAGGAGCAAGTACGTTGAATCAGAACCTTGGGCTTTGATGGCCGCCTTGGCATTTGACTGACTTTTGATAGGTCACATCGACGCAAATATATATACATATACATATATATAAAGTGTGTATCCAATCAATGCAGAGCCATTTGGCCCTGTCATTTATGGCCCAATTGTTATAAGTTGCATTGCAGCAGCGAATTTATGAGCCTATTGTAACGTTTCGTTTTATGGCACAATTTAAATGTTAGTGAAAAGCAACAACAATAACAACAGCAACAACAGCAACAACAACAACAACAGCATCAACAGCATTTTATTCCACTTAATTGTGTTGAACAAAAGCATAATTTAACGTTCACATTTTCCAACAATTTGCCAGCACTTCCTCCAGCACGAAATTCTTGCACATACATATTTAAAGTTCGATCGATTTTTGTTGAAATCGTTTAACATAACTTCCGAATATTTATATACAAATGTGTCCATTATGTTGTTTGTTATCCAAACTTCACATTTTATATGTGCATAATGGAATATTAATAATTTACGGATAGTTTCGCAAATGTCCATCCGCTCAATCATCAAATGTCAATCGTTTTACTCTTCAAACTAAAGTTCCAATAGTTTACTCTACGCTTTCTTTAAGTTGAGATCACTATTTTAACGCTAACGTCCTTTCATCTTCATTTAAATTCAAATCAATTTTCAAACAGACAAAATTCAGTATGGTTGCCTTACTTAAAGAATCTGTTTCCTTCACTTGGTCCATTGTTCCCCCTGTTGCGTTACGTAATACTTGAGAACTTATGTATATGTCTATTCCCAACCCAATTAAGACCTACTGTAAAATCCTTTAAACATTAACTAAAAACTTATTAAAGTTATATTTAATAATTAATAGAGCTTCTAACACTATGAGAGTTTTTTTTTTTCCAAAGACCAGTGTTTATTTTTGTCTTTCCCTTGGTCAACAAATCAATTTTTCTATGTCAAATAAAATGCCAAAATTTGCTGCCTTCTCCCCAATCTCTATCAATCCTTGACAGCTGACAATCTAACTGGCTGACTGACTGATTGACTCTCCGACATGTCCAAATAATAATAATAGTAATAAAAAAAAAAAAACACTTAGCAAACAAAACCAAACAAAGCACTTCTCGACCTTATTCAATTAACGTTAATTTAAAATGCCAACACATATCCGTGCTTTGGTTTTTCTCTTCCCTTCTATTGCCACAAATAAAAATTCTAAACCCAAAAATTTCCACATGACCCCTTATCAAAAAATCTTGTTTTCTGTGTCAACTTTGGTTCGGGTTCAGTTTGATTGTGTGTGAAAGAAAAACAAAATATAAAAGGGCCAAATTAGTTTTGCTTGATGGAGGAAAACTTGTGAAAAACAGCAAGTTACTAAGAAAATAATCTCAGTGTTAGGCTTTTTTTTTTAAATTAATCAACGTTGGGAAGAGGCAAAATCCATACCAATTAGTTTTAGCTAGATTTCCAATCATGACACAATAAATTTATTTATTTTAAGCCTTCTCAACATTTCGTTTGGATTTCTTAAGTTTTATTTCATTTCTTCTAGTGATTTCCTCTGAATTCAGATTTCTTAAGTTTTATTTAATTTCCCTAGGCGATTCCCTCTGAATTCTAAAGAGGTTTTCATATAAAAAGTGAGTCGAACTTATTTAGTTTTCTGCTTTTAAAGATGTAGTATTAAATTGATTAGACTTAAGTTATGAAAATATTGTTTTAATGCAGCAAAGTAAATTTCTAATACGAACTACAACATTATAAACAATGCGAATTGACCATAATTAAAGATAAAACAATCTTTAGAAATCTTTCCCTTTTCATTTCCAATTAAATTGTCTTTCATAAGTATTTAACTATAGTAATATAGTTATAGTATAGTATAGTATAGTATAGTCGTGTACATATAATGCACTAAATTTCAATCAAATCGAAATATAAATTGCCAAATTGTACGATGACAAACGTTTCTCAGAAAGCCTTTTAAGGGCAAAGTTGCCCGATAGGTGCGCTAAAGTGAGTCATGTGCGTTATCTATCCTTGCTTTTGCAGCAAAACTTTTTTAGAATCATTGTGAATTGAAAATTGCACGAAACGATAATGAGAACGAAAGCGATAATAATTCTTGGGTGTTGCGTAGAGAGAGGAGGGTGAACGGGGGGTCTCAAAAATCTTCCAAAATTGCTTTACATAACACTTGCTAATTATTCAATGTTATTCCACAGACTACCAAGAGATTTATCTCTTCTTCTTTACCTTAAGTCCTGATTTATTTTTTTCCTTTCTCATTTTAGACCTTAAACCTGATTATTTTTTTCCTTTCTCATTTTGAAATCGACAACGCTTTCTGTCTAACTCAATGATTCAATTTTTAAAATTATTGAATATTTTTTGAAATCGACAACGCTTTCTGTCTAACTCAATGATTCAATTTTTAAAATTATTGAATATTTTTTGGAGAGACTGAATAATTAGCTGAGAAAGCTGAATTCCTAGGCTCTTACTAGTGCTGCCAAAAATATTGCAAAAGTATCGATATTATCGATATTTTTCTCTATAAATACATACATAAATCGATTTTCCTGTTCCAGGTTAAGCTATTCCATCTAATAGAAGATGTTTTCATAGGGAATATCCATTTTAATAGAATTAGTATAATTTTATTCTTACTAAACATTTTTGTACTTGCAAAAATGAAAGTTGATTAAGATTTCAATGGAGCTAAAATTTGTATCCCAAAAGGTAATGCATAATTCTGAAGATAGTTTATAATGAACATCATAATGAGATCTTTGATTTCTGATGTCTTGATTTCTGATGTCTTGATTTCATGATGTTTGCATTTTAAACTTTTTTGCTATTTTGATTAAGTTATTATTTATTTTTGCTTAAGTTAAGAACAATGAATTAATCAAACCCTTGCATCTTTTTTTTTTTTTTTTGCCTTTTGGTTGTCAATTGTTTTCTAGATCGATTGGCTAATTAATTTTACACTGGCTTTCAGCAAGTTTTTGGGACATTCATAAATATTTAATACGAAATAATTAAGAGTAGGCGGTGCCAAAGAAATGGGCGCGGTCAGACAAGAAAGGAGTCATGATTGATTGCCTCCTGCTGTCGTTGGGACAATCATCAAATTTCCGTTAATCAAGTTTAATTAATTAAGGCAACAGCCGACGACAATGATATGGACTTCTGGCTAGGCCCTTTTGTATACTTCATTCATGTCAATATTTCCGCCTTTTGGCCGAATTGTAAATTATGCAATACCTTCTCTCTCTCGCTCTCCCTCTGAGACAAAGAGAGATGACAATAATGATGATGAGGATGAGGATGAGAATGAGTGGGGGGCATTCTTAAGGATTACAATATTAAATTGTATTCTCTCATATGGATTGAAGATTGGTTTAAGATAGAAAACATTTCTTGATTTGTTTTTGCCCAATTTGTAACAATTTATTTATCACTTATCAGGGCCGTTCAATTACTTAATTACATTCTAATGGCTTGAACTAATTACTTCTGATGGTCATTTTACCGAATCACGTTTCAGTCGAGCACTCGAATTTTGTCCGGCAGCAGGATGACAGTTCTATATTTCTTTCCGGAGCCCAACACTCTCTACGATTGTGCCCGATTCATAAGTGACATTCAGTTCATTATGTGCTGTAATGGATTCTTTAATTTCGTGATTAGCATTTGGACGAGAATCTATTCGCTGGTCTTTGGTTCTCTGCTGATTGTTGGTCTCTTTGGTTCTTTGGCCCTGATTATGATGCACGAGGATTTGCGCTCTCGTGTCCTTGAAATGGATAACATGGTGCTGAGTATTGTTGCCATGGAACTGATCATGTCCACCATGGTATTTGTGGTCACTGTAATTGGTTTGCAGCTGTCAGCGCAGCGACATTTGAATATCTATCGACGCATTGCTAAGGTGGACAAAAGGCTGATCAGGGATTTCGGTGTGAATCTCAATTATCGCAAAATGTTGAGGAAAAATGTGGTTCTACTAACGATTATCAGCGTTCTGTATATAGTGGCCATAACCAGGGGATTGGCCCTGATTTCGGGTGGCCAACAAATCTTGCTAATCCTATTGGCGGCCCTTTGTTACATTGCGGTCACCGGTGGACCACATTTCACCGGCTACATTCACATGCGTCTGGCCGAGCTATTAACCATACGTTTTCGTCTCCTGCAATGTATCCTGAATAGAAGTTATCTCAACTGGAAATTCCCCAAGCCCCAGATCCGTGAGCAACGCATACACGAAGCTGTGGAAATTATACAAGAATTGCATTATCTGATCGTTGAGATCAATGAGGTGTATAGCCTGAGTTTGTGGTCGGCCATGGGCCACGATTTCACCCTGAGTACCAGTGAGCTATACATTATATTTGGACGATCTGTGGCCAGTGATCCAATTGAGAGCAATGATCCCGATGAGTCGCTCAGTGGCAATAGCATCGTCCTGGCCTATGTGGCCCTGTGTATGCTGCCTCCGTTCTATAAGATGTTAATTGCCCCGTTCTATTGTGATCGCACGGTTCAGGAGGCTCGGCAATGTCTTTATCAAATCGAACAATTGGATAATTGGTATCCAGCCAATAGAGATATACACGATCTGGTCGAAGCGATGATGAAATGGCGATGTGAATATAAAATACAATTTCAAAGCGGTTTGGATGTTGTTCTCGATAAAACAGTAATCAGTTTGGTGGGTAGAAACAATCAACTAAATTCTAATTTTATTTAATCTAATCTTAGCATTACAGTTCACAACAACAGTGTTCAACTACTTGCTTATACTCATACAATTTAGCATGACCCAGAAGATGGGTGAACAAATTGAACAACAAAAGATTGCTCTCCAAGATTGGATAGGCTCTTGACTGATCGACTCGGCGTATATCATTAAGTTAATTAATTTACTTATTCTTACTTCTAACGCCTCGTTAACATAGAAACTCCATAAATAAGTCAGCACAGGAGCAAGGATACACACTCTCCAATGCAATCAGGCTCGTGTCCAGTGTGTCCTATGTCCTGTGTCCTGTGTCCCGTGTCACTGCACCCAGGAGAGCAAAGGCAAAACGCCTCTGGTCCATGCTACTAATGATTATAATGCTTGTCGTTTATTTTATTTGAATTTTATGCAAATTTTTATGGAGAGCAGTTTCTCTTCTACCAATAAAAATTCAAGTTGCTTCAAGACAAAAATGTTTCCATCACTCAATTAATAATTCGTTTTCTCTTTTTTATTTTATCATTTAAATCAAGTTTACTTAAATTCTCAGAGTATCATTTTCATGATTTCCCTTTTTTTTTGTATCTTCCAATTAAACAATTGCATAAATTTCTTGGCGTTTACTGTGCGTATACGTACTATTATTGTTATGTTGTTCAATTTATTGATCGAAATGAAACTTTAAGTATTTATTGCATTGGATCTTTTATGCTCATCATTTTCAATGGCTCTGAACAAGCCTCGTAATTATACACTTTCGGCAAAAACCAGAAAAAAAAAAGAACAACAAAGGAAAGAGCATATCGCCTTTTCGATGAAGTTTGGCAACAGAAACATTTAAGAAATTAATTTAATATATTTAAGGTAAATTTCACAACTTAATTGATAAAGAATTTGTAAATTGAAATGAATTTTCGACAAGTTTTTCCGTTAGGGTATTAGAGTACTGATTGTTGCCTTTTTTTCCACTGATGAAATAATATTTTGTTCGCCCTCGACATTCTTTTGTGTCATTACCATACATTTTTTTTTTTTTTTTGTTGCCTTCCTGACTATTATACGGGGCCAACGAAAGTATTTCAATTGCCATATAGTATAGTACGAAGGATACGAACCAATGGCCATGGCAATCTCATATACAAAGGCTGTGAGCATTTATTTTCAATAATTACTGGAACAGAAGCCAGGAGCAAGGCGGCAGGGCAGGGCAGGGGTGATGAATGTAGGGACATTTCCTTCATTCAAGGAATGTGAACAAAAAAACAAAATGCAGACCAAAGGAATGGTTGAGTAAAATGTTATTACATTGGTGGCTAATTGAAAATTGATTACAAGCACTTATGGTAAATAACTGCTGCCAGAGTAAATGCTTACACCGATTTGCTGTGTTCGGCCAATCAAAGTTACAGAAAAACACACAACAACAAAAATAAATGTATAGGTACTGTAATAATTTATCCAAATTGCTGGCCCATAGAGTGATTAGTTTTGATACTGGAGTAGAGGGAAATTATGCAAAAAGCCAACATCAGCATGTAACCTACTTTGACATCAGCTAACTCATTTAAAACTTTTACTAATAGGATGTCACACATGTCGACGACAAGGCAGCAAGGATCCAAAGAAGCCAAAGAAGCAGATGTTGGCCTCATCATCATCGTCGTCGTCGTCGTCGTGTGCTTAGCCCAATTAAAATGTGGTCATGGCTAAAGCTGCAAAACCCGCATCAACGGGAAGGAGGCAGCGGCACAAAAGTTGCCTCTATGTGCAACAATGCAAAAAAACAAAAAAAACAAGAAATGGTTGAGTTTTTGCTTTCTTAACTTAACTTAATTAGCAGACGGCATGGCTTTTTATTCATTCATACATTCATTCACTCATTCATTCATACGCTCGGCACCTGCATAGGGGAATACAATGAAAAAACATAAAAAAAAAAGAATATGTTTAAGCTTGCATGTCATAAAACAGCTAACACAAATTAAGGTTAAGTTAGCAGACAAAATGTCGCTTCATTATAATTACACGACTCAGTGATTTGTAACTCTGGGCATACTTACTTACGTTTTCATCTGTGAAATAGTGGGCATTTTCCAACACTGCAACGATCCACAAAAGGTTCTGTGTTGGAAAGGCTGACAACTTGAGGTTTCCTTAAGCTTGTTAGTTCGCGTTTTAACCGATTAGTTATGCGGAACCAATTCACTTTTAATGGCATAAGGACGTGTGCAGAAATCATGTTTAAAATTAATTAAAAGCCTAATTTTATGGTATATAATAAAATTTTATATCTTTTGGACCGATCAAGCGATAAAAAATACAGGTTGTTGGACGAATAAAAATGCTAGCTAAATAGATCCATCTTAGAGCTGCAATAAAATCGATTTTTTGCAGTATTTTGTATGAAAAAGATCGATAATATCGATATTTCTGCGATATTTTTGCAGCTCTAAGATGGATCTATTTAGCTAGCATTTCTATTCGTCCATCTCCATCTATTCCATCTCCTAACAGACATTCCACTGAAAATGTCTGATTTCCAGGGCTGGATCTACCAGAAATTACGCTCTTTTTCAAAATGATTCGAGCGTGCTTAATTAGGTATATTTAAAAATTGTTTCACAAACAATAAAACACGAATCGAGATAAGATTTGCTTTTAAAAATGATTTTCCCTATTTTTTTTTATGAAGGAATGCTGAGAGAATCCGCCGCCCTGGGACATGAGATCCAGATCCAGATCCATATCCAGGCTTACTAGTTCCATCATCCTAGGAGGCCATATTGTTATGCATACTTCAATATTTTTTGTTTTAATTATATGTTAATTAAGGGTTATTCCCTAATGTGATCATTAGAGGAATTTGCAACTTTTTGAATGGTTTAATTCATTAAATTAAAAGTGTTGTAGTTAAATTAGTTTTTGTCGGATGGCTCGATTAATACTTGACTTAGCTTTATTATATTCAACTCGTCGGAAGGAAGTGAGCTTTAGAGTTGTCTCTATTATCGATATCCGCTTAAGCACAAGTGATATCGATATATCTTATTCGTTATCTTATAATCGGTTATTAGTACATTGAGACCTTAGGACTATTAAATAAGTACATTAGGGTTTTATATACCTTAGGAGTATTATATACATTAGGGGTATTATATACATTAGAGGTATTGCATACCATGCATATCCTACTACAGAAGAAATGCAAATTCTAATATAAATATGTATATATGTAGATATTAAATGGTTTTATAATTGGAATTGGTTCTATAAGCAGATGCTTTCCACTGAACTTTCCTTCTTTCTCTGGCAATATAACTATGGCATTAAAGAATATATAGAATTAGGCAAAAGCGGAGTGAAATAAGTATAAATTTTATTAAAAACAAACAGAGAAAAGATTAAAAACGCAAGTAAATTTTTCAAATATCTAAAAAATAGACCTTGATAGGACTACAGTTTGACCTAATTTGCTCCGCGAATACTCCACCAACAGCGATCTTAATGACTCTTTCTGTTAATAGACTTTTCTTAATTAGTTTTGATAGCTTTTTGTGCGTTGAGACAATGTTTAAATTAAGTCATGCCAATTCAATCAACATTCATATATGTTTGCCCCCAGATATTTATGTATGAATGTATGTGTGTGTGTGTGTGTGTGTAGTATGTATGTATTTATTTGCATAATTTCACTTAAAGTGTCAACATGGTAGAGGTTCCTGACACATGCAAATCATATATGAAACTTTTGAATGTTTACTTAGCATTTGACTGCCAGACATTAGGAGACATCAGACATCTGCTGGCATGTCCTTTTGACTTCTTCTTGCAACTGAAATGTTGGCAGTCAAAAGCAAAGAAACCAATTCATATGCAAATATTGTCATTTCGACATGTTTATCTATCAAAATAAATAACCAAAATTTTGGTCAACGACTTAATGGAACTGATGTTTTTTTTTTCCTTTTTCCGGTTTTTTTTTCGTAAATTTTAAATATTTAGTTTTAGCTTTAAGCTTGAATATATACAAAATTATAATTATTTCCATAGATTTTGAAACTACTTTCTACATTTTATACCCTTGCAAAAAGGGGTATATTAATTTTGGTATAAAGTATATATATTCTTGATCAGCATGACAAGACGAGTTCAAATCCGTTTGTCCGGCTGTCTGTCCGTCTCTCCGTCCGCCTGTCTGTCTGAATCAACAGATTCTCCTCCTAGACCGCTATAGCTACAGAGCTACAATTTTGCACAAAGTCTTGTATATACTGCAGGCATTGTATATCTCGGATTCATCCGGATCGGATGACTATATCATATAGCTCCCATAGAAACCATCGGTCGCAAAATAGGTTTTAGATTAATAACTTTGTTCTTTTTCGTCCAATTATCATGAATCTTAATATTTGGCAGTTTACTATACATCCAAACTTCCATGCCAAATTTGATCAAGATCGGACTACTATAACATATAGCTCCCATAGGAACAATCGGTCCCAAAATAGTTTTGCGTTTAAAAACTTTTTCGTTTCTTTTGCGTTGATCACCAAACTTGGTAAATAACGTTCGAACATAATAAATTATAATTCTGCCAAGTTTAATCAAAATCGGGTTACTATATCATACATACAATTGTATATTCATTTATGTTGCATGCATTTATGATTGTTTCTACTTGCAACAAGTTCAGCTACTTATATGTAGTATTGTATTTACACTATACTTTAAATAATTTCTTCAAATTAAATGCTCAAATCGTACAATATATATGTATGTATGTATGTACATATGTAGTTACATGCAAAGCACTAACGCACTTATCATATAAATATTTAATGTTCAATCAATTAAAACTCACGCCCAAAAGTAACAAGAATCCTGAGCCTTTGGGCCCTGCTTGGCACCTTTTGTGCTGTTTCGTTTCTGCCTTCTGGGAAATTTCGTGTGTCAATTTCGAATGCAAATCCACTTAATTAAAGCAATTTCAATGCAATTTAACATCTTCAGCATGTGTTTGTCAAATTAAAAATGCATTAACTTTCCCAAGGAGTAGCAGGAGCAGGAGCAAAAGCAGAGGTGATACATTTGCATTGTTTCCACTTACAAAGTTGCAGCAATAAAGTTTTAGTTAAAGTTCCAGTTTCTATACATGTCTCCAAGTCATAAACATTTTATGAGTCTGTGTTTATTTATTTAACTGCATTTAAAATAGCATGAAATGCTTTAGGCGACAAACACTTAACGAGCCTGGCTTAGACTCCACCTCTCAGGATCCCCAAACAGGAGACGAGTGCGCAATCAAAGATGAGGGCAGCGAGAATGCTTCAGGTTTTCAAGCATTCGCCATGTCAGCAGAGTAAATATTGAAGCCTTTTTTTTCACTCAGGGCAATGTCAAGAACGCCACACACACCCGAACACCCACACACACACACACACACACACACAGAGAGAAAGAGAGAGAGACACACATGTCGTCTTCTAATGGGCGCAAATTTTGAACTAGAAGATGACGGGTTTGCAGGACAGACAGAAAAGTAAAGGACAGCGTGGCAGCATGAGGAGAAAATGGGGGGGAAGGGGGTTTGGAACCATTAATGCATTTACTAGTCTTCGTTGTCGTCATCCTTTTCTCTTCTCTCATCTATCTTCTTGCTCGCTCGCTCGTTCATTTTGTGTTTGCTTAGTCCAAGCAAACGACTTTACAAGTGCCGCAGCTGCAAGGACATGCGAAGAGCTTGGGGTAAAAACTCGAAAATAACACAACGCCCCTTTCCCCCCCCTCTCCGCCCCTCGCCACTCTTTGTGTGTCTAATTCAAGTGCAAGAAACAAGCAAATTACAAGCATTTTGTGCAATCTGCTTAAGCAAAAATAAACGAGCAGTGCAGCAAGAGAAGGACATGGCCAACAAAAAAAAAAAAAGGGCGTAAAATAGTGCAAAGGTTAAGGCCATACGGCTGACCCCTTGGGCTTAGTCTTTAATTTTGGGCTCTCCCAAAAAACTAACAAAATTAAACAAACTAATCCATAAAAAACCAATAACTAACAATTAAACTAATTGTATGTGAAATCTAAATTCATTTTTTGTTTTCTAATTCAACCTATTTGTAATGTTCGTGACTAAAATTCGTTTCAGATTTAATCACATTTAAAATGGAGGCATGACTGGATAGTTGCTTTTGCTTTTTTCGACCAACATCACGTTATTCCATTTACACAGATTGGTAACCCTATATTCAAATAATACTCTTGCAGTAAGGGTATATTCATTTTGTTTAGAAGATGAGTTCAAAAATAAATGTAATCTCCCACAAGGGTTTTTTAAAGTTGATATTTTGAATTTTCCAAGATTAAATTTTAAAGATTAAATTTTTTATACAAGATTGTCATAAAAATAAATTTAGTTTAGTGGAAAATCAAATAATCTTGACAAATTAGATTCAGATCTGAAGCACTGTATCATGGGAATAGTTTTAGCTATACTATCTTTTTGATTTCTAAGACGAGTATTAAAAAATATTTGGTAAATAAAAGAGTTACATTTTAATTCTACTTAAGAGATGTTTATAAATTTTGTTTCATAAATTTTGTTTCAATTAATAACAAAGAAGGAAGAACAAATTTAAAAATATACAAATTTGTATTACGTATTTTATGGTTAGCCCCAAAATCAAGATTCAAGCTCCAGTAAGTTAAAAGAACACACCAACTCTAGTCTAGTCGTTAATCTATGTTCCTTTAGGTTAAGCAATTGAAGTGTGATTCCAATAACTCAAAATACATCCCAAAGATCTGTCATCTCTAAAGAAAACTATCGAATAAAAAGCTCATCACAAATGTGGTAATCTTCTCAACATGTTTAAAGAAATAAAAATTCGGTGTACGGCCATATAGTGTATATATGTAGTTATAAATATACTTAAAATATAAATATTATTATAAGAAATATAAAATGCTCTAAAATTGCAAGTTTCGAGGTAGTAGCAAGTACCGAATTTTCATTTTAATGCAATTAAAAATATTTACTTCTACTTTATATCTACAATTTCTTTAATAACTTTTAAAAAATGGAAAAAAGGTTGTAGGAAGCACCGAATTTTCACTTTAATGCAATTAAACATATTTCCAGTTTGCGTCACTGAAAATCTTGCATCTGCTTTATATCTAAAATTTATTTAATAACTTTTAAAAAATGGAAGAAAAAAGTATTGGTAAAAGTATGATATTTAATACTTTGTTGGATAGAAAATAATTTTTGGGATCCTTTTGAAGAGCCTTTTTAGGTCCTTGTTGTTAAATATTATACTTTTGTTTATAATTTATATTTATTTTGAAATTACTTTAAAACAGAGTTTAAATTTAAAGTACAAGCATATTTTATATCGTTGCTTTTTTAGGTATTTTTTAGGTATTGCATAAAAAAATTTTCTTTTTCTCGATAATTTACTGTAGTTCTCAACGAATTCTTTTGAAATTACATTCTGCAAATATATTCTAATATAAATTAAGTTTTCACTAAATAAGACGGACATGGGTTTTTGAACTCATCTTCTAAACAAAATGAATATAAGCTTAGTTAAAAGTTCTTTAACTAAAAATTAAACAATTACTAAATGTTTGACAAATTTATGATTTTTTCTATCATTTGGTTTTATTTTGTTTTGCCATTCGCTGATTATGGGATATTAATTATTATTATACACCAAATCAATTGAAATTGCAAGCACACACACACACACCCACACACACACACACTCACACTCAGATATACATAGAGAGAGGAATGACTGTTAAATTGTAAAAGGTTGCGGTTGCATATTTGTATGGTGACCACACAAAACTGCCCTCCAAAACCAGAAAAAGCTTCTGACTGTGAGTGCAAATCAACCGAACCGAACCAAAATCAAAATCAGACACCTACACATCGACCTCCCGCCCTCTGAGCCTATTTAGACTCCACATTGAGCGGCAAAAATGCAACGCGAATTGCCAAACATCAAAGCCAAAAGTTTCCGAAAATATCCAGAGCACAACAACAGCTAACAGGGAGAGGGAGACAGAGGTGGGGGGCGGGGGAGGTAGAATTGCATACTATCTCGTGTCACATATGGGCAGACAAAACCAGGCATTAAGTCTATCTAACCCATCCTCCGCATCATCGCCAACGCAATAGTAATTGCAGTCTGTCATGCGTATTCCGCACAAAATGCGATCAAAGTCGACAAAGCGGCACAAGTCACTGACGCTAATTCGATTGCCGCCACTCCACTCGACTCCACTCGACTCGACTCCACTCCACTCCAATGGCAAATCAACTTTTTCGCATCTCACCCTCACCCTGGACTAGAGTAAGTGGAAAAGTATATTCAACTAGGACACACTCTCAAGCAGATAAAGATAGAGCTGAGACAGAGGCTTACCTTAGATATCAACTACTAAGCCAAAAGAAGAAGACTTTCATAGAAGAAGTGCTATGAAAGTCTTACTAAATGGTCTATCAAAAGTTTCTACTACAACACTTCTAAAGAGGCTTAAATTGGGAGTATTCAGATTCCCATGATTCGTCCAAGTTCCTTTTTTTTTGCAGAGAAATGATATTAAATGATGATCAAATGTAAATAGAATTTTGGTTCTGGTTGAGAAGTGATAAATTATTTATAGAGCACTTAGAAAGAACCTAACTATACATTTCCCAATAATAACACTATTGAAGATTATTATAATCCTAAAAGAGATCATAGATTAGAAACTAAACCAATGACTTCAAAGGCACGCTTTAAAATCCATAAAAGATTAATAATAATCTTTATTTAATATGGTTAAACAGAGTTAAATATGTTATATTTGTTGAGATAACTTTTCGAAAAACCAACTTATCCCTGAAACTAACAAAGACCGAGAGCCTCAATGAACGATTATTGCCATCGTTGCCACGCTAAGGTCACCCAGCAAACATCGTATAAGCGAATCAATAAAATATCGTCAACTATTTGGCAACTCTGCAATCTCTTCTAAAACAAAAACCATTCTAGACACAAATATTACAACTGAGTGAAATAACAAAACGAAAAATTAATTAACTTTCTGGCAACTCTGCCATCTCTTCTAAAACAAAAACCATTCCAGACACGAATATTACAATATGAGTGAAATAACAAAACGAAAAATTAATTGATGTTTTATATACAATTTATTAAAATGGCAATTTAAAAGTTTTTTAAAACTTTTTGTCAACATAAAGATTAATGTATATTAATTAAAAATTTAATACAAGTGACTTTTATTTATTTGTTTTTACAATTTACTTATATCCTTTAATAAATAAGCAATTAAAAGCAATTCATTAATTTTTATCTTTTATTAATTGTTTTTAAATAGTTCTAAGTAGTTTTTCCTACTGTTAAATGTAGAAATAGACAGTTTGAGATATTTTGTAATTTCGTTTAATCAAAAGATTAAAAAAGGTTTAAGATTAATCAAAAACCGCGCAAGTAAAAGGTATCACAAAGTCGGCCAATTAACTTAAGACTCAAAATTGTCCTTACAAAAATCATAGCATACTTTTAAGCTTATAATTTTTTAAATCTTTTTTTTTGGATTTTATCTCTTTTTCACTTATTTGCTGCAAGAAACCAAAACACATCCGCCGGATGTCTATGCCAAAATCAATGCATGTCTAATGAATAAACCAAGATAGAGAAAGAGATAGAACTAGTCTGATAGAAAGAGAGAGAGAGAGGAACATCGTCTGCCACTAACAGAGAACCGGGAAAATTGCTTTGTAATTTGAATTTGATTTTGAGAAAAACAATTTTCGAGAATGCGGAAATTGAAAGCGCATGCTGCGATGCCACCAGACGCCACCAGACACGGAAAAACTCAAAATACTCGCTGCTCCTTACATAATTACAAGCGGAAGGCTGTTAGAAACAACAAGAACAACAACAGCAATAGAAAATCAGCAAAGCAGCAAACAAACAAAAACAAAGTTCTACTCTGGCTTTACTTGTGCACCATTTGGCATTGCCGCGACGACGACGCCACTCGGCGGATGGTTTAGAAATGTGGCAACAAGCTGCTGAAAGCGTTAAGAAAGTTGAAAACAGTTCCGGCATTTACTAAATTGACTGACAATACACACCCACACACACACACACACACACCCACTTCTTCACACACATGTCTAGAGACTAGAGTGGCTGTTATTTTTGGTGGAAACTGTTTACAGATTTTCAGTATGAAGTTAATAAAAACGAATATTTCCATTTATGATGTTTTAAATAACAAATTCTTAAAGTAAAAAAATACTTTTCTACACAATCCACAGGATTTTAAGACATTTCTCTTGGTCCTTAAGAACTTTGTTATTAGAAATACAATAAAATTCCCTTAATATTTATAACATTTTTTTTCATCCAATTCCCATTTATATTTAAACAAAATAGAAACAAATAATTAAGTAATATAGTTCTTCGGACAGTTATAATAATAAACAATTTTTTATTATAAAAAAAACTTAAACAAAAAATACTTCTTTTATTTTTAGAATTAATTAATTAATGTTTCTAAATTAGAAATATATTTTTTATAAAAACCAACATTTCAAAAAGGTAGCCAAAAAAAACATCTAAGCTCTAAAAAAAACTTAAACAAAAATACGTCTTTTATTTTTAGAATTAATAAAATAATGTTTCTAAATGTAGAAATATATTTTTTATAAAAACCAACATTTCAAAAAGGTAGCCAAAAAAAACAAGAAAAAGAATTTTAAATCAAATTTAATCTAAGCAATTTTATTTCATATTCTTGCAAGGTTTCATTTGCGGATTTTCGGATTTTTGGCTAAAATAAGAAACCAGTCTAATGCAACAGCCTTGCCTGGCAATATCCACTTACACAAAGTTCACATAATGGTCCTACCAAGTGTGCGATCCGCGCCTTCATTTAATTTAACTGAAATAACATTTTCGCGTGTGTGGCTCTGTGTGTGGCTGTGTGTGGCTGTGTGTGGCTGTGTGTGTGTTTGTGTCAACTTCTAACGAGTGCAACAAGGCGTCCTTTTCGTCCTTCTCTTCATCATCGTTTTGTTGCTGTTGTTGTTGGCTATTTTGCTGGTGGTTTACGCTGCAGCCATCTGGTGGCACACACACACACAGAGTCACACATTGCGTATGCGCAACATTGAGTTAAACGAAAGTGAAAATGTTTTCCCCCACCCTCTTCTCTATGTGTGCGTGTGGGGAAAATCTGTTGCACTACTGTGTGTGACGACTGCGACTAACATGCAATTTGCCACATGCCCAGAAAATCTCTTGATTGCGGCCGGTTGCAACGTAAGCCATCTTTAATTGCATTGTACTTGAAGAAACCAAATGAAAGAATCCATATCTCTGAGAAATGTAGGAAAAATTAGTTCAGAAAATTGTTATTAACTGAGCAAAGTTATGATTTACAAGTTTTTATCATCAAAAAATTCAAAGCAAGTCTAGATATTGTTATGATAGGAGAATTCTTAATAATGAAAATCAGATTGAGGTCATTTTTGGTATTATCAGCAGATTTCCCTGGAATAATAAGCACAACTTCAGCACAAAAACTACTTGAGAATTACAATTGGATAAAATGAAAAGGAAATACAAATATTTCTTACAGTCCTTATTATTTTTTATTTTTAGAGGCAATAAAATTCTGTTGATGCAATAAATATGTTTAATTAATTTTAATTTTGATTTATTATGTTGTAAAGTTGTTTTTTTTTCTATCAACTATAATTATGAAATTAAGTAATGCGCTCTAAAATATTAAAACTCCTTAAATAAACAAAGTCCATAATTATCGATAACTGATTACATTAGACAAATAAATCGATTGAGCCAACGTTTGACATTTATTCTAGTAGCGAAATAAATACAATAAATTAAATGAAAAGCGAACTAAAAATGCTCAAAGAATGCCATTTTATTTTGGGAAACGTTTGAAAAATTCATTCAAGATTTTTCTGAATCAATTTTCATCTTTTTTACAAAAAGGAAAGAAACTAAATAGTGAATAATATTTTTTTAATGGTTTAGTATTTCCTTAAGTAACATGATTTAAAAAAGAAAACATTGATTAATTCTTCGTAAAAGGATTTTTTATTGAGTCGTCGTTAAGGAAACACTGGAGTAAGATGCAAGTAAGAGTTATCCTTGAAGTAAAAAACACATTCAAAACAATCAAATCATATGCTAACAATCATGTGTATGCGAAAACAATGAAAGGACAATAGTGTGAAACAACATGTCTGGCAAGGGCACAGGATGTCAGCAAACATTTGGTCAAGTTTTGCTTAAGGACTTGTGTCTTTTATTTCGAAATACGTTTGAGCACAAAATGCATAATATGTATACTGTGTGTGTGTGTGTGAGTAAAACCCGGAGGAAATGTATGCTGAAGGTCCAAGCTGGGCTCCCCCTCCATTACGCTAAGTGCCGTGTGGACACATGAAGTAGAATGGGGCTAGAATGGGGCTTGGATGCAGCCTGCAGGATGTGCTATGCATTTGTCATTTTGTTGGAATGGAATGGAATGCATTTTGCACCAAATGTTGGCCACGACAACGCGTTCAAAATTACATGACACAAATTCTTCTCGTTGGAGTAGAGGAAAGGCTTTTTCTTTTTCCCCCCACCGCCTCCACTCACTCTCCTTCCCTCTCTCTCTCTCTCTCTTTCGTGACGGCAGCTGAAATTAATATTTGCACTCAAAATGCAATTTTCCAGGCATTTCCTTTTTCGGTGCGAGGGAGTTTTCTGGTTGCTGTTGCAATTTCTATTGTTGCATTACTTTCATTTTGCATTTTCTGTTTAGTTGCCGTGATAAATGCAAACGTCGCGTAAATGAATTTGCCATTTCTCAGAGACAGAGAGCGAAAGAGGAACTGAGAGAATGGTAGAAAACCAGACCGACCCTGTGACCATTCGTCAGAGACACACACAGACACACACATCTACAGTAAATTAACCTGCACCTGCAACAATAATTGCATTATTCATAGGTTTCTCTTGGCATATGTGCAAGGGCTCTCGTTGCACTTGCAACTCAATTTTCATAATGAGCCTGCGATGCTGTAAATAACAACGACAAGTTCAAGAACTCAATTAACAGCGATGCGTCACACCGTAAACTTCCGAAAGTTGATTCAACATTCATTATAAAACTATGATCCAGCTTGAATTCACATCGGTTGCCTGCCCCATTTTGTATGCCAACTGCAACTTTTGGCGTAGATTTGCCAGCAACTTATACAACTATTCACTTTGTTATTCGGATTTGTGTATTCACAGTGAGGGCACTGAACTTTCGGTTAAGCCAAATGCAAATTTTAGGCACTTGAGCAAAAATCTTGTCAAATTCTGAAAGAGGAATATTGTAGGAATGAATAAAGAATCGATTTAGGAAGGTATTTAATACTATTCTATATTAATTGAAGAAATAAAATTATTATTTTTAATCAAGTTTCAAAATATTAATTCTAACAATCATCTCTTTAAAAAATTATTTTATTTTTAATCTTTAACAATAAAATTAAATCCATTCAAAATTTTTTTAAAGATTTTTAAAGATCTTTAACAATAAAATTTTAACAATTAAATCCATTTAAAATTTTTTTAAAGATTAACAATATAATAATTGCTAAATTATTAACAATTTCTAGAAAAGTATTAAAGAATTTCAAAATTCTATCAAATTTCAGTCAACAGGATTTAAAGGATTGTTTTCAAACATAATCCCAATTATTGAAATCAATTTAAGGACTACGGAAATACATTTAAAATGACTGTATTTAAAGGATTGTTTTCAAACATAATCCCAATTATTGAAATCAATTTAAGGACTACGGAAATACATTTAAAATGACTGTAATGGCAATTGGGATTGAGAATATTGTTTTTAATTCTTGAAATTTAAATAATTTCAATTCAAATAGGTCGCTAAAACTGTTTAAATTGCTAAAATTGTTAAACAAAGAAATTTCAGCTATAATACTTATATAATTCTATCTTTATTTTGTTGAAGTGAAAACTCAGCTTTAAAATTTTCAAAAAATCAAATTTAAATTTAATTATATTTAGACCAAATTCTAAGCATTACTGAAAAGATTTTTTGATTGAGAATATTATCCTAAAATATGTTTTTTGGATTACGATTAAGGCTGTAAGAGAAATAATTAAGTTCTAGTATATTGTTTATGTATAATATTTAAATTGTAGTAAAGTTTTCCGCGTATTCAGTAACGATTTTAGATAATAATGAAGAAGATCCTTTAAAACAAAAATATACTTTCTATTGCCTACTTTTCGGGTTGACTAAGCATTTGGATTTTTTAAATCCTTTAAAACAAAAATATATTTTGTATTGCCTACTTTTCGGGTTGACTAAGCATTTGGATTTTGATGAACTTTATTGTGCTAGATTTTTTTTTCAGTGTAGAATTTTGTGGGTAAAGGAAGGGAGTTTGTCTAGCCGCCAGCCAAAATAAACAAGCATTGAGAGTAACTAACTACAACATGCTAATGAGTCTATCTCTCTCGCTCTCGCTCTCCCTCTCTCTCTCTCTCTCGCTCTTCTTATCTTTCTCTAATTAATTTCACATGGCACACACACACATACACACGCAGAGAGTAAACCAACAACACCTATGGAAACATGTGGAGTAACTTGTGTCTGGTACGCACAACTTTTGATGCAATTTCAACTAATTAAAATTTTATTATCCACAAAAATGCAGGAAATCTCTCATAGACTCATTTGAAAGATCAGCAGCAGCGAATGGACAAATGAGAAAAAATAATAATAAATAATAATGAGACCAATTCATTCTGTTCACATGCTTTTGGCCCAATAAACTAAAAAAACAAGTTAAGAAATAATGTATGCATAACAGATAATCTACATCTACATCTAGATATACATATTTGAATTTCAAGGTCAAAGCCATTCTCATTCTGATACGGATTGGGATTGTGATTCTGATTTCGATTCATATTCAGTTTGTTTATCAAAAAGTTAGTTGCATATGTAATTTGACAATAATCCTCGCAAGGGGAAACAATAAAGTAAAGCCACAACTAACAAAATACACTACAATTCCTTGGGGTATTCATGCATTTGTGATTGCCTTTGAGTTAAAGGTAAAGAAAACATTGGTAGTTAAAAAAGATCTTGGAAATATAAGCAAAAGTACGATCTATTAATCAGAGTTCTTTATTTTAGGGTTTACGATTTGTTTAAAATTTCAATGATTGCTAAATTATTTACTGGCTCTTCTTAGATGGTTTTAGAAATATATATATATGGAATGGTTATTTTTGTGTTCCATTCAAATTGTTTATATGTACTTCAAGAACTACCAAAGAAGTCTTGTTTTGTTAACTGATTTATTAAGGGAGATGATCTAATAAAATTATTATTATATTATTAATATTAGAACAATAAATTGAGGCTAGTTTGGACTCATAGAAACAGATGTATGCAAGTAAGTGCAAATTACCGAAAATGATTAAAGAAAATATATATTTACAGAGTTAAAGTTTACTTAATTAAATACCTTTGAATCGTTTTATGAGATAATAATTAATATTTCCGATTCATACATATATAAATACACCTAATCAGAGCTAGTCCAATAAATTAAGGCTAGTTCGCACTTATGGAGCAAGATGTATTGGAAGGATCTGCCATCCTGAGCAAATAAGTAGTACATTAGACATCCAGGAAGTAAATATATTGAAAGTATTGCTAATACTTTAAGATAAATAAAATAAATTTAAGATTTCTACTTTAATTATAATAAAAGGAACTCCATTTAATTTACAATCATTTGACCTATTTTTTTAGTTACTTTATTTCACTTTAATATATAATTTTATTTTAAAGGATTTAGCACAATAAAGTTCGTCAAAATCCAAATGCTTAGTCAACCCCAAAAGTAGGCAATAGAAAATATAATTTTGTTTTAAAGGATCTTCTTCATTTTTATCTAAAATCGTTACTTTCGACTATTAATTTTACTTTTAAACTGAATTTGAAGTGACCAAAAAAATTGTAGATATTAAATAAAATGGTGGGGAAACAATATTGGAAAATAAATTTTATAAGAAAAATTTATAAGAATGTGCTATAAAGAATAGCAGCTAAAAATTACCTCAAATACTTAATTTAAAAATAAAGAAAACAAACATTTAAAACTTTGAGCAACTAAATGAACAGGGAGGGAGAGAGTGACACGTAATATTTAAATCGTTGTGAATTAAAAGCGAAATTGAAACGAAAACCAAAATAATTTTAGCTTTAGTTAGAAAAACGTTGCCCCGCGTTACGGAGGGAAGAGAAAGGGTCCAAAATCTTTTAAGTTGCGTTGCCTAATATTCGAAAAAGTTGGAAAAATAATTGAGGCATTAAAGTTTTTGTGAGAAGTTCATTTACTAATGGTTCTGAACTTGAGTCTAGAAAACCTAGTGCCCTTTCGCATTAAAATGCATAGAATATGATGTGAGCAATAAATTCTGATATTAATTGTGCCGATTTAAATTAATTTAAATAACAGTCAAGTTAATTTCTTAGTTTCAACTAAATAAATTTCCCTCCTCCAATTTTAAACTCAACCGAATGAAAATTGTTATGCAAAATTCTGTTTGCACATTAATGTCATTCGAACTGATAAGCCTTAGTTGGCAATTTCACTCATTGTAGCGTATCCAGTGGCACAGTTTCCAAACTTATTTGCACACACACACACACACACAGAGACAGAGGCATATACATAAACTTGGCTTGGCTTTTTCACATGGTAGGCAATTTTATGGCAAAAGAATAATAATAAAAACACAGAGTGAGAGAGAGTGAGAGAGAGGAAAAAAAACAACAAAATAAAATAAAATCAAGTAAGTAGAAAATCAGAAAATAACCCACACACACCGCAGCACTACAGCCATTCAGTACATTCCAGTCGTTTGTATGTACGTACATACTAAAAACAAGAGCGAAAGCAACAAATTCGAACGCAAAAACTTTCTAATGAGTTGGCATTACAATTTCAAATTTGTAGCGCAAATTATTATAAAACTTTTGTATATGCTGAACAACATACTCAAACTTATGGCACGATGAAGAGAATCGAGTCCGTGTACTCCCGCCAGAAATGCCGCAATCATTTTTTTTCCCCATACCCCCCACCAGGACACGTATCCAGACACGTATCCAGAACGTAGTCAAACAGAGAGAGATACTTACTATATGTGGAGTATATTACAAGGCAAGAGTCTAGTTTGCTTTTAATACCCATTTAATCTGAGGTGACTAAGGAGAATATTATACTCCGGAAAAAATACTGTTTATTAACTTAATGTTTAAAAGGAAACAGATTAGAATTCAGATTAAAGATTCATTACAAGATGAGCTGGGATTTATTCTATTGATTATCGAATTATCCTTTGAAAAGTAACCTTGGTCCTTAATTTTGACACCTGCACATTGAGAATTCGCAATAATTGAAATAAATTTTGAATTACCTTTATTCGTTTTGTCACTGATTCATGAGGTCTTGCATGAATGCACTCATAACTTTAATTATTCTGAGTAATTGAAATAAATTTGGAATTACTTACACTTCTAGTTGAATCCCCAGATAGATAATTTCAGAACTTTATTCGTTTCGTCACTGAATGCATTCATAACTTTGATTATTCTGAGCACTGAATTCAATGAGTACTTATATATGTGAATAAAATTGTGCAAGAACTCAAATAAAAGCCACCGCTAGATTGAATGACTGAAGCAAACACTCAATGTACTTTGTGAATCTTCATAGATACACTCATTTTTCAAATCTTCAGGGTATTTAATGTCAGATTCGGTTTGTTGTTATTCTTTTTTTTTTTGAATGAACGCTTCGGAGTATGTGAAAATGATTTTCTGCCAATCAGGAATAAAAAAATCAGAGTCAGTTATCATAAGAAATCCTTTTAAGTTAATCCCTGTAAATATTTTTCTTTTCAACTTTAATTTATTGGGAATAAAATTAAATATTAGTAGATAAATTCGATGCAGTCAATAATTAACCAGAATTATTCAGAAAAATTACTGTGATAGAAGTCGCAGTGAAATCGAAATGAATTGTTCGTTTCGTAATCGAATATTTTATGAATTCCACTAACAAAAAGCCATGAAAAAACGTTGAAAAATTTATATTTCAAATTCAAGATTTCTTTCGATTTAAATTTCCTCAAACCATTCATTGAATCTCCATTTATTTTATAAATAAAGACATCATTCTATATATTCTCCATCTACTTGGGATAAAGGGTATATCGAAGTCGACTTTCACTATTGAAAAAAAAGGACAATCCATAAACAATCCAGTGAACAAATTATTTATGATGTTTTTGGCATAGTTTTTGACAATTAATTATTATTATTAATTTAACATGCTTTCTGTGTGTTTTCCCTTTGTTTTGTTTACTTTTTTATTGCAACATTTTCACTTTCATTTTGGTGTTTTTGACAGATTTCCCATATTTCGGGTTCCACAAATTGGATTTTAACAACAACAAAAAGAAAGCACTAAATTATGAGAGACACACACAAAAAAAAAAACACACACACTTCTTTGCCGCTCAACAATTTACACCTAATTCAGTTTATTATTTCATGATTTCATTTATTTTTGGCCTGCGGTCAGCCAAAAATGTTCTCTGCCAAATTAGATTAGGCCAGAGATTCTGAGGGGGGGAGGGGCAGGACAGGGGAGGTAAAGTTGGCGATATCATAAAAAAAAAAACAAATATACATCCAACACATTTGCCTGCTGTCTGTCTGACTGACCGAGCGACCGACTGTCTTTATTTTATTATATAAAAAAAAAAAAGTGCAAATGGCGGCATAAGTCATTTTGTTGGCTTTGTGGGGCAGTGGGGTGGGGATGAGGGGGGCATGATTGGGGCCAGGCTCTGTGAATGTTTAAATGCATGTTTGAGTGTTGTTTTGAATATTTAAATCGTTTTATTTTCTGGTCCACTTAGAAAGCAACAATCAGGGGCCCAAATCAATTATTTAAACAATATGGCCACGGAAAATCAGTTTTATGTGTGTGTGTTAGTTGTGTGTGTGTGTCTGTTGGTTGTGTGTGTGTGTGCATGCAATGCATTTATGGTGTCGCTTTATGAATTTAAATTAACCAATTTAGTTGCAGCAGATTTAGTTCAGTTATTACGCAATGGTTAAGTATGTCACGAAATATTTTTGGTAATTGCAAATTGTTAACACTAAATAAATTGAAAGGATTACAAACAATTTGTGTCACAGCAAACCAGGTGAACTAAAATAACATTCAAAACGAAATCTTATCATTTGAGGATTGGGTTAGTAACAGGCTCAAATTTGCTGTTTTTTTTTTTAAATAATTTATGTTTAAGATTTGATCTTTTTTTTTCCTTTAGGAAAGTTTGCAAACTTTAATAAGAAAAATATTTCATGGAGTAAAACTTCCTTTAGGACGGTCGCCAAAGGATTCCAAAATATATTTGGAAATAAATATGGGAAAAAAACGCAAATATAAAACACATTTTTTATTCTATTTGTATGACCTTGAGCCGGCTTAAACATAAGGTTTGAAGAAACTAGAAATAAGAGTAAAATATAAAACTTTTTTCAAATCAATTCTTGCTCAGATTTAGCCCTAAACATTGCTTTGAAATAGTAATTTGACAAATTTAAAATTCAGATTTCTTCATAACTCTGCATACGTTTAGATATCCATTCCAATTCAAGAACAGAGGTTTTTAATGATAATCTTTTAAAAAACTATTTTCAATACATATTTAAAGAGATGTTTCACAATAGATTTAAGAAAGAAGATTTCATTTAATGGATTTTCATTTCTATGGACGCATTATTGCAAATACCTACAATATTATATTGGCCAGTTCACCTCCAAAATGTCATCTGGATCCGCCCCTGCAGCTATACAGTGGTGGCCACAAGTTTGGAATCCTTTTTCCATTAATTAATTCAAAATTTTCTAGAGCACTTAAAAGCACTTAAAATTTTTCCATTTCAGCTTTTACCATTTGGGTTTAACACACTTGATCCAAAATATCCAAATTGCCGATTAATAGGTCTAGAAAAACTAAATACATATTTCCAATTTATCCTTAAACTATCACCAAATGAAGTGTTAATTTGTTGTCCTAAAACAAAACAAAAAAAAAGTAAATTGAATGAGGTACAATTGAATAAAAATTTAATTATTTTAATGGCCCTAGAAAAGGTTAATCTATAGTTCATTTCACTTGAAATTCCCTTAAAGTTTTGTTCACTCTCCATTGCCCTCAGTTATCTATATTCTTTTTTTTAGCAATTATTCTCAGATTACACATGTTCTATATGCCGTTGGAGCATCTCATTGTACCCATTTGCCATTTCCATTTCCATTTGAAATTGCAAAATACCAAAGAGAGCTTGACTATTGTTCAAGTTGAAGTTGGAATTTACTCGTGTACCTTCTGCTTAATTGCAACGTCTTCTTAACTTGGCTGGAACGTTCTCTCGTATTGTTGTTGACCCGTGGTCATTGAGCTGGCTGGCGGAAGCAGCTACGAATGGCACTTGATGTGCATTCGACATTAGTTCGTTAGCCACGGCAAATGGTTGCTTCATAACAATAACATGGCCAGAAGAGGCAGAGACAGTGGCGGAAGGTGGAGGGGGGAGGGAGATGCACAAGCAAAAAGTCAACTTAAGAAGCAGCCAGCCTGAGCATGAATAATGAAAAGACTAACGGCAACGTTACTTAGTACAAAATGTTTCTCATATAACAAAAAAGAAATAGCTGAAAATTAAAACAAAAAGAATGAAAGAAAGAGGGGGGGGAAATGCTAGAGGAAGAAGAAAGAGATGCAATTAAAATGGCTTACAACACAAATGCAATGGGAGGAATGGCTGTAACAGCTGTAAATGTTTGTTGTTGGCTCTGGCTTTTGCTGCTCCTGCTGCATAATTGCCAACAGGATGCAACGCACGCGAACGCCGACCACTTCCGTGCTGCCGCAGTGTGCCACTATCCCAATCCGCTCCTCTCTCATAACGTTGGCACATTTTACGTGCAAAAATAAATGCCAAGCCGAGTGAGACAGAAATTAAGTGCAGGGCAAACAACAAAAGGCAACCCTATCCCTCCCTATCTCTCCCCACCCCCTCTCAACTCTTTCACCTGGCCACATACCGCTGGTTGGTTGCATCTACTGGTGCGTAAGTTGTCAGCTGCTGAATGGACGTTGCGAATGTTGCTGCTGCCGCTGCTGCTGCCGCTGGCCAAGGATTTTGCATAATGCGCATACGCCGTGTAAGCAAGTCAGCAACATTTTGCCCCATTGAGTGTTACTTCCGGTTTTACGAGGGGCACCCTCGATGAATAACGCGCTCGCTTGCCGCCGCACTTGCCTCACTTGGCTTCTGTGGCAACAACAATTACAACAATTGCTTGTAACTACCATGGACTACAAATAAGCGAAACAAATAATAACAACTTGGACATTTCGAGGTGCAAAAGTCGAAGCATGTGATACTCTTGCAATTTTCTTAAGAAATCTTTTTCTCTCTACCTTCAGATTTTTTGTAGCTATGGAATTTACACTAGTAAATGCATGAAACATGAAATCTTTCAGCCGATTTTCATTATATCTGTCAATATCTGGCAATATATGGCTTTTTCTCTAAAACCAAAACTGGCGAAATGATAGCTAAATAAAATCTCAACTTTTCTCTATAATTTGTTTTACAGCACTAATTCATATCGATGACCTATAATTTGCTTTACAACACTAATTCATATCGTTGAACTATAATTTGCTTTAAACCACTATTTCATATCGATTACCTATAATTTGTTTTACAACACTAATTCATATCGATGACCCTGTTTATAAATACAAAATAAGAAAGTTTAGTTAATTACACGTAGAATGAGAAATTATTGGATAAGAATTATCTGAGCTTTACCCATATTTTTTAAAATCTTTAGCATTTTTTCAGGGTTTCTTTAAAAGAATTCACAAACTGTTTTAAATTGAATTAGGAAAAAACAAATTTGCAACTTATCCAATTTATATACTCTAAGTAAATTTTTCATTTAGAATTTTCCTCGTAGTTTCAAAGGAGGAGGTATTCTTAATATGTATTTGCGTATACCCGATGAAAGTGTGGGTAACAGCATAATGAAATACATGGAATACGACGGTGACATCCTCAATGTGTGTGTGTGTGTGTGTATGCTGCTGGCGCCTGCATATCCTGCCTGATGTGTACTCCTTTCCGACCCTCGACTCACACGTCTGGCGATCCCCGCGCTATGGTGGCAATCATAATAATGGCACACAATTTAACAGCATTGCATATCGGAAGGAAATCTCAGTGGCCGCAATCTGTGCTGAGGCAGTTTCTTGCCAGTAGTCCTTAGGCTTCGTCATTGCATTTGCCGACTTATGTACTTAAGTCCAACGGAAGGGGCCGACTGCAACTGCAACTGCAGTCAGTCTGCTTAAATGGGTCACTTTGACCGCTGCTACACAGATGACAATTGCTCTGGTCAAAAAATCTGACGTAAATCCTACAGCTTGAGTTCCATTTGCTTGCGAAGGCTGTGTGCGACTCTGTGCGGCTCTGTGCATTAATCAAGTAAAGTAAATTATGCATGTGTTTCATTTATAATTTTACCCCAAATGAGGCCCGAGAAAATACCAATGAAAATTGTTCAAAGAGAATTGTTGATTTTGTTTAAGATCTGCCAGAATAAAAGTTCATTCTTTAATATGCGAGACAATGAAACACATTTCCTTTTTCCAGTAATAATCGAGACTTCCTATTCTCATTGACTTAGATCGGCTTAAACGTTTAGTATACTCTTTCGAAAATGTTTTATTTTCCTAGTTTCAGATGCATTTTGTATAAGTAACACTAAATTTAGTAATTTGTAGTACTAAATTTTTAAAAATCGTATTTCTCTATCATATTAAGGATCTTTTTATGTAGGCATCATTTTCTATTACATATATTCCCTTTATTGGTTGCATGGATTGACCGAAAGTTAGATCTTTGGCTTCTATTTTCGGTATTGATCATATGTTTTTTTTTTTTTGAAGACGAAGAATTGATTCAACTGTGAATTTTTAGCAAGGACATTGACAACTGTTAGGACGGTAAAACATTCTAAACATTTTTTTCTCTTGCCATCAGAGGGTAACAAATGAGCATATTTTATGTACTTGGTTTAAAATAAATGTTTAAAATGTTGGTAGTTTAATTGATAACCAATAATAGTTTATTTAAGTCTAAGTAAGTTACTAAAAAAATTGATTCATTGGTCACACTAAAACGCAGTGTTAGTCAGCGCCTGACGTTAGAGGATTCCACGTCATTCCACATTCGAGTCCTTTCCATCGCTTGTTTGTTTTTTCTGTATTTTTCATTCTTGCCGCGCAACGTGCCTGAAACGAGGTATATGGCCTAAGCAACAACTATTCCTCGCACTTGAAGGTCCTGATGCTAGTCCTGGTCTGGACATGGGTCCACTTTGATTTTGATTGCAGTCACCAATTAGCGTAATATTCGCAATATGCTTTTGTCTGGCTGCGTATTGCTTTTTATTATTTTTGCAAGTTGTCAAGAGTTCCTTGCTTGCCATATTGGCAGCAAAAAGTTGCCCAAACAGCAGATGGTTTTAATTGCAGCTTTTTCGCTTTTTACCCTATTTTCTCCATCTCTTTGTGCAAAATTAGTTTAAAGCAGTTTTGTCAGAGGGCAAGCAACTAATTGATATTGCTAAATATTTAATGCAAGTAGGTGCACAAAAAGAATGCAAGAAAGACAGCAGCAGCAGCAGTATCAAGGAGCAGATACAGGCACACAAACAGAAAGAGAAACAAAGCCCAGCCGCATACCAATTTAACAAATGGAAAAACCGGAAATGCAAATTGGAGCAGAAGAGGGCAAAACCTAGCGAATATGTTTTCCTGCTTTGGCGAAACAAATAATAACTGTTTGCCTGTCACTTGTGTGAATATGAATATCAGGTATAATCAGGTACATATTTACATATATGTCAAATACACTCAACTAAATAGCCGCCTAAAACGAGCCACTTAAGTCGAGCCCCCAACCTACTGTAAAACTTAAACTTACCTGATCCCAAAAAGTTAACCAAAACGTAAATATCGTAATTGACTTCTTTCACATTTAATATTTTAATTTTTACATTTCTGCATAACAAAAAGAAACAACTTTTAAATTTGAAAACGCAATAAAGGCGACTCATTTTGAAAATGTTGCGAAAGTGGCGTCATCTATGATTTTACAAATTGGCGCCACTGAGTGGTGCGACGGTGACAATCGGTTATCGGAAATAGTGTGAAATTTCAATTCGACGCGCTAACTTATAATCATTTATAATAATTGTAAAATTATCTGTTGCTCGGTTGCGTGCATTTTCGGGACAAAATGTAATTACCTGAACTCACACAGGTTTTTTTGTTCATAAGCTGCTCGAGAAAGATTACAAATTAAAAATATACTTTAATAATTTTTGTATTTTATTATTTAGCCGATAGCAAACTCAAAAATGTGGTTCAACGACGTTTTCAAAATCAGAACAGACCAGAATACCACAGAACTTATCTAAAAATCTACAAATTTGCTGTAAAACTATATATTTGTCTTTTATATTTACATGGTTTTCATATAAAAATATATTTTTTAATTGTTTTAATTGTATATTCCCTCGAGTAGTCCTTCAGTTGCATCGTAATCGAGAAAAATCTGAATTATATTATTGTCCTCCAGTTCCGGATGAGACTGGAGTGATGACTCTGTGATTTTGGTGCCCATCATATAGAGATGAATGGGCAACTCCCGTTCGTTCTCCTTGTTGGCAATTTGACGTTGCACATTGTCGATAATGTGGTAAACTAGATTTTCTGTCAGATTGCTGCATTGCATTAGATTTAACTCTCGCAATTTTGGGCAGCCAATTATCAGACGTAACACGCCAGCGTTGCTAACAAATTGACCCCCCCTTAGAGATATGTGCTCTAGTTTTTTTAACTGGGTGAACTCACCGAGAACATCATTATTCATTGAAAACGCAAAGCAAAAACTGAGTTTCTTCAATCCGCTTAACTTTGCTATTTGCATAAGTGTCTGATTGGTCGTATCCATGTACCATCCAATATGTAATTGTTCCAATTGCATCGGCTTTCTAAGAACCAGTTCATCCAGAAGTTTGGCAAATATTTCAATCGAATTTATAGCTAAAATGTGAATTCCCGTGAGATTGGGCAACTGTGCTATCCTCTTATAATTCGTGTTCTCATCAATGTCAAAGCGCAAAGTTTCAATTGAAATCAGATAATCATAAATGTCCGAGTTGATGGTGTGGAAATCCGAGATGTTGAGGTCTTTCAGGTTTGGTAAGGACTCACACATTTGGGTCAAATTACTCGACCGTATTCCACTGCAATAGGAAAGGTTCAGAGTCTCAATGGATTGTGGAAGTTCCAAATCACCACTTAGCTCTGGATTATTGGAAAGGCTGAGACTTTTCAGATTGTTTAAATTCCTTAGAGCCACCAAACTATCATCAGTCAGATTGCATTCGATTAGCTCTAGTTCTTCCAACTTCTTGGTATTGGCAAACATTTTTAACATATTTTTTCGACTTATACAAGTATACCAAATCTTCATTGACTTTAAATTCACGCAATTCGTTCCCAAAAAGTTGTAAAATCGTCCAAAAGGTATTCCCAGCTCTATGGTACCCTCAAAAATTTGAACATTTTGTCCAAATATGAGGAAAAAGTCACGAATGTCCCATAGGGTCAAAGATTCAAGCATTTCGAAATCGACTGACTTGTGTAAAGATCGCACATCCAATTCGAATACATTTCGAAAGCGATGGCAATATCGTAAGAAGTGCAATTGATCATTCAACGGAAGATATTCCAAAATTAGGGCCAAGCAATCACCAGGAAGCTTCATGATGTGGGACTGTTTTGGCTGACCCTTTTTTGATTTTAAAGGGCCATAAGCCTCTGGCTGAAGCCAACTGTCGCTGGCCTTGACATGAAATTGATATCCATTCACTTGGTGAGTCTTGGTAAGCAAGACTTTCGCTGCATCGAGTGGATTGGCAAATAAAACGCGTCCAGTTTTTATCTGCTGCTCCTCTTCCGTGCTGTTGGACATCGACAGATTTGGCGAAGGATCCTTTTCAAACTGCAGACTAACCACATCCCCAAAACTATTGAAATACCAAAGCAATTTTGTCTCCTTCAGCTGCAAAATAATGAAAGAACAACATAAATAAAAAATACTACGAAAAATTAGAGTTTTCTTATGCCGAGAATTACCTTTTTAGGTATCTCGTACAGATATATTTCATGGACTAGAATGTGATCGTCGGTGTAGCACAAGTTATTCTTCAGATAAAAGTTTTCTTCGCCTTTAACGAAAATCAAATGAAACTTATTGTGGTCAGTTGATTTTAAAATTACTTACAAAAACGTTTGCCGAACCCAAACATTTTATCCAAATTTTATCCACAATCCAGTACAAACTTTTCTTTCCAATACCTAATTGGAAAGCTGTATACCCTGTATAAAGGGGCTGATTTCGCGACTTATGGAAAATATTTCTGAGTATCGTTACGTTTTTCTTAAATGTAATAAATAAACACAATGGTTGTAAAAGTTATCTCTTTACTTTTTATGGTATTCAGCAGTATGACTCACAAGAATGTAAATAAACAAGCCACTGATTATTAATACATGTTTGTGTGTATGTATGTTTGTACATACTTACGTATACATACCAAATATGCAGTTCTTTATATATAATTATTTATATTTAATTATTTCTGAAATACACAAAATTTGTATACAGTGACTTCAACGTATGAGTAAAAAGTTTGCTTAAAATATGTAGTTTCCCACAAGTGATGGCAAAACAATACTTTGGCCATCGATTTATTTTTTCACTATCGAAACACTTTTTTTTGAACTTGTTTCCGCCAAAAAAATAAAAAGTTTGTTGATGCCAGAATAATATAATGATAAATATGCAAAATGACTAGAATATTGATTGCATATGGATTGGATGTCAAGAATTATAATTTTGTTAATTTCTACGAAACAGGTCATGATAATTGTGAGTTTAGCAAAATCGTTAATAGATAACTAACTATTATTTTTATCGTTAAAAGGGCTTTAATATTTTGAATATAAAATTGTCACAAATAAATTTTTAAAATTTTTATCGATCAATCGCACTCTAACGATTCTATCGATACTATAGAATGTTTTCCCAGCCCTACCATCGGCCATTTCACCAACACTATCAACCGGCAGAGTGCGTCAAACGGCTGTTTATATTTTTGGGACTCCCAAATTGAAGAACAAAAGGCCAAAAAGCTTTTCATTTTAACTATAACAATAGTAAAGTATTCAAGCAGTCGTAATTTGTAAGTATGCTTGGCAGATTTCACAACTGTTTTAAAATATATAATGTACATCCATACATGCATACATAATTGCAATTTCATCAGAGCGAAGTACACATACAAACATACATACATGCATATGTATGGGGAGACTTCGGTCAAAGTGCTCAGTAAGCTAATTAAAAACAAAGAAACATTGTGTACTGGTTATAAAATGTGTATCTACATATGTATGAATGTTCATAAGTATATATGTATGTATGAATGTATGTATATCCGGAAATTTATTTAACTGCAGCACATTTTATATTAAAAATGTTCTCAATATAATACATATCTATAATATCTATTCAAAATCTTTAATAATAAATAAAATTTTTATTATCATAATAGAACATTCCAAAATGGGCGATCCAAACATTATTATTGTTGTTTTTCTTGTTTGGTTTTTGTATTTCTACTTACAAGAAAACCAAACAAATCCTTCAGTTTCAGTAGATGACAGCAAAGTGAGTAAAAACGTCAATTATAAACAATTATATTTTTTTTGAATAATAAATTTGTTTATAGCACAGCGAAATCTCAGATGATAAAGGGGATCATTCAGCATATAAGAAGCCACATTATACCGCTGAAGACAATTTAGATATAGATCCGAAAAATAATTACCTACATCATCATGATTCAAATTATCATTCACAGATTGATACGCACAAAACACCACTTTATGTCACTGAAGACAATTTAGATATAGATCAGAAAAATATTGTCATACATGATTCAAATGATCATTCACAGATTGATACGCTTGAAGAATGTCTAATTAAAATGGCCGTTCAAGATGATTATTTGATCAATGAAATTGAAAAATTGCGTAAACAAGCTTTGGCCACAAAAGAACAGATAGAAAAGATTTTACAAAATCAATCTATAATAACGAAAAGGTACGATGAAGATCTAAAAGACTTAAGAGAGATCTTGAAAAGGGAAAAATCCAATAGTGCAGAACTAGACCCGAAAAAGATAGAACTTTAAAATCTATCCACTTTTCAAAATCAAGTTGCGATGACCTTTTATTTTTTCAATCGATTTAATGGTATAATAATTTTTAAATACGAAATATGTTTTGGAATCGTTAAGGCGGATTTTAAGGACCACCAGTTGATGGAAAGATACGAACGTAAGTAACTAATTGATTAAACAATTTTTGTATTTTATTATTTAACCAAACTCATTGGCAGATATTATACAAAATGCGACTACTGAGGAGTGACCTATGGATCTAAATCTTTCCAAAATCAACTTTATACAGATATTTTGTAATAACAGCATAGAACTTCTTTTGAACTTATGGTTTTCATATAAAAATATATTCTTTAAATATATTTGATACGTTTTTCTATTTATAGAAATGATCATCCCTTAAATGTGGTAAGCGATCGTTACACTAATTTTTATCAGGCAAACAATAATAAGGTAATTTTTTTAGTTCTTAACGCTTTCAGCAGTGTGACTCACAATAATGTAAATAAACAAACCACTGTTTGTACATACGTGATTTCTATGTAGTAAATTGAATTCTTTTTGAAATTCACAAAAAGTCTTATAAGGTATCAGTACAAGTTTGCTTCAAATATTTCCCACAAGTGCTGGCAAAATGGTCGATAGCACTATCGATACTTTGATAGTCATACTTTTTTCGTTTTTCCCACTATCGATACACTTTATTTTTTTATTTTTGAACTTGCTTCCGCCGAAATGATCCTTTTTAGAATAAAAATATTGAATTGATTAATTTAAGAGAAATGTCAAAAACGTTTAGTTTATTTTCTTCAACATCCAAATCAAAAAATGTTAGTTCGAATTCTAAAGCAATTAATAATAAACTTAGTAACCAATTGATTTATCTCCTATTTAATAGTTCTCCTAAATTTTGTCAAAATCAGATGATGATAATAATTAATAATTATTATAATCATATAATTATTATTGAATAGATCCGATTGATATAAATTATTTAAAAAACAAAAGTTTTTCTAACGGAAACTGGTTTTCTAGAGCTATATGATATAGTCGACCGATCGGAATAAATCCGAAATAAATCTAGAAGGCAATTAGATAGCATTTTGAGAAAACAAACTACGATTATGTAGTGTTTGTCCCATAACCCAGACAGTCTGGCTGGTTCGGGTGGCGACAATGTGTCTATCGTTCCCTTTCGGAGAACCCACAATGTCTAGCTGGCATTATGTCATAATATTTTAAGGTCTTGACAGCGAAATTAATTGAGCTATTAACCACAAGCAGACGTGATCGACCTTTCTCTTCGAGGAAAATTTAATTTACGACTTTCCCCCGCAGGCACTTGAGCAATAGACACAAGTGCCACTTGACCCAACTGCGACCTTTCACCAGACCCTTTAGGCATTCCCAGAAAACAAAAAAAAACGAATGGAATTATCTCTTTGCATTACGTATAATTACCAAGAACACGTTGACCATCAATATCGAATGGACTACGCAGATGACAATCGGCCCGGTAGCGTTTACCCCGAATATCAATTTCATATTCACCCTGCTTCACATAGTCGGCATCGATGATTTGATCATCTGGGCGCGAAATGTACGATTGACCCAGAGATTTCTCCAACGAATAGGCATACTCAGCGCGACGTAGAAAACCAACTGGTACACCATTGCGATAGACACCCTCCAGGCCCCAAATGGGCACTTGATCGCGAAGTGTGAAATAAACCAGACGCCTTCGTATGCCCTCACCACGTTGTTTCTCCACAGCCGTTTTACCTCGATAATCATTGCCAGATTTACGGCAAGTGAAGCCCAAGCCAGCCTCCAGAGGTGTGTCATCTGGACGCAGATCATAGCTCCACAAATGGTAGCCTTTTTCACTGCTCAGCGCATACAACGATCGATAGCCAGCGTTGCGTAGATCGTATTCCTTTCCAGCCGACATCACCGCTCGATAGACCTCAATGCAATGCTCCTTGGGCACATGCAGTTCATAGCCAAGTTCACCCACAAAACTGACCCGCAGCAGACGGACACCACAGCCATTTACGAGACTGGCCAGTCGTGTGCCATTCGGCGGCAGCTCGGTATCCGAAAGTTCAAAGTCCACCAAAGATTGCAAAATTTGTCTGCTCCTACGACCCTGTATTGATATAACTCCCATTTCCGAGGTAACATCATGCAATTGGGCCTTAAATCCTTGCCGACAAATCTCACTGGCCAAAATGTTATAGGTGTAATAGGCAGAGGCACCACCGGCCACTATATAATAGCCTTGACCTTCAAATTTCGGGTCGTAAACACGTCCCGATCCCGAATTCAAGCGACTTATAGTGACATCCGCCTCCACTCCGCCGGCATCATTCAGTGCACACGAGTAAACAGTTCTGTGGCGACACAAATCTCTCAAAGTTAAGAAAGAAAAAACCTAATGCTAATACTCACTTGTTTGTTGGACGATTTGTGTTGGCTGTGAATAACCAATCCGCTGCCTTTTGGGCCTCAGGTCCTTCCAGCAGGAGTTTGGCAAAATAACTCATATTGAAGACAACCGCATTATTACGACAAGCCAGAGCCTCTTCGCCTATCTGAAAAGAAAAATTTGATTATCGACTCCAGGATTGTAATGCGCTAAAACTAGTTGAGAATTACAACGAAAAAAAAACTGATCGATTACCGACTCTAGAATTGTGATGCGCTAAAACTAGTTGAGAATTACAACGAAGTAAACCGAAAAAAAACTGATCGATAATCGACTTTAGGATTGTGATGCGCTAAAACTAGTTGTGAATTACAACGAAATAAACCGAAAAAAAAGTAATCGATTATCGATTCTACTATTGTAATGCGCTAAAACTAATTGTGAATTACAACGAAGTAAACCGAAAAAAAACTGATCGATTATCGACTCTAGGATTGTGATGAGCTAAAACTAGTTGAGAATTATAACGAAATGAAGCAAAAAGATCGCTTACCAAATTATGATAGTCGGGAAATTGATTATATTTCAAATCGCCTTCCAAGACCTCTTCATATCTGCCATTTAGGAGACGAGAGTGGCCATAGCTTCCATACCAGTCATAGGGTTGAACTAACGCACTCTCCTCATTGGGTGGCAGGAAAAATCCGGGTCGCTCCCATCCTTGTTTTTCCTCCATGAAGGCATTGTCCGTTAACATCTCCTCGTGAAGCGGATCCTTTTGAAAATCACGCCCAGCCAAAGGCTGATCATGCTTAAAGACCATGCTATAGTTCTTCACATAGCTCTCATGTGACTTTTCGCGTATCCATTGTACAGCTCGACCCTGATCCGCTGTAAAACGTCGAAGATCGAAACTGAACATGGGCAAATCTGGTTGACCATTGATCATCCAGAGAGCCAATTGTTCGCCACAGCCGCCGCCAAACATCATGCCAGCCGAATTGAAGCCACAATTGTGGTAAAGTCCACGGAGCACAGGATCTGGTCCCATCAGAGGTTTGTGATCGGGCGTAAACGATTCCGGACCGCAAATGGTGCTCTTAATGCCATACTTGCCAAAAGGAGGACACAATTTTTGGGCGCCCTCGAGATGCTGCTCAAACACTGACCAGTCCAGATCGTAGAGTCCAAAATGAAAGTCCTTGGGCACTGGTTCAAGCAGAATGGGATTCGGTTCATAGCCGCCCATGCAAATGGCATCACCCTGGATACGGAAATAGGTCGAATAGTCATGATCCCTTATGTTGGGCAGTCCTCTTACACCCGGTATGGACTCGGACACAATGTACGCATGCCGCATGGGCACAAGTGGCAAATGAGAACCATGTCTGGCTACCAAATCCCGACCCCAAACACCAGTGGCATTCACCACAAGATCACTTTTGATCTGACCAAAGGGCGTAACGACACCGATCACTTTTTTAGCAGCCGATGAAGTCTGCTGCTCCACGAGGAGCTCATCCACCGGACAATTCTCAATCACACTGGATCCCAAATTAATGGCCGCCTTCTTGAGAGCGGCACACAGCATGGCCGGATCCATGACACCATCCCCGGGTGAATAGAGTGAACCCATAAATGCCGTGGGATCAAGTAGCGGAAATAGTTTCTGTGTCGCCACGGGATCAAGCATTTGACTCTCAATGCCAAAGGCATTGCCAGCTGAGGCCAAACGTCGATACTCATCCAAACGCCTCTCACTGTGGGCTATGAAAATGCCACCATTTTGTATCCAGCCAGGATCTAAATCCGTTTCCTTTTCCAATTGCTGCAGCATTGAGCGCGAGTTGGCCAACAATTGAATATCCACATCGTTGGGTCGCAGACGCCACAGCAAGCCGGCAGTGTGCCAGGTGGTGCCAGCTGTCAGTTGGGCACGCTCCAGAAGCACTGCCCTCACCCCACGCTTGGCAAGATGGTACAGTGTGTGACATCCTGCCGAACCGCCGCCAATTACAACCACATCCGCTGACGCCGGCACCGCCACCGACTGGCTCTGACTGCTGTGCCTCTGACCTTGGGCCAACTCCTTAAAGATTTTCCTGCGCCACATCTCGTCAAAGAAGCGGCCACGCTTAACGAATCGAAAACTCGTACTAAACTCACGATCCGGACTCTACTGATTATTAAGCCATATGATCATTTGATGGAACAACATGCTGATAAACCTGTGCCCCCAAATCTTTAGATTGCCCCATCAACGTCAACTGAATTCAAATTTTTAGCACCAGAAGAAAAAGAAGCCAGCATTGAACTTGCCTTATCATCCCATTGTCCATATGGCGAAACTAGATTTGAGTTCACCAAGGCTACACGAAATTGTTCCAGTTTTCTAAAAATATATATTTCGATTATGCTTTAGCATCTCTATCAAGTTGTATTCTCATTTTGTAGTCATCAATTGTGTTCATTATCATTTCAAATATTATTGCCAAGCCTCCGCTTTTCAAATCTGTAGAAAACCTTATCAATCATTTTAATCGACAAGTAACATTTTTATATGTTGAAAATACTTTCTCTACTATATTTTACGATTAGTCAAAGAAATCTTACATTTTTGCTTATATTATTTGATTTATTTCTTTTACCTTATCATTAGGGGAAACATCGTGAAAAACGTGCAATTTTATAAACAATTTACAACCTTTTGGTTTTGGTTTTAAGTATGTTTCACACATTTAATCAACATATTAAATGAAATAAAAATTTTTCTTCAAGGCGAATTTTTCAAAAAGTCGGCGAACGATTAAAAACTCCAAATTGGTTTTCCAAAAACTAATAAAATGTTGTCATAAAGCTTCAGACACAAAAAAGGAGGAACAGAAAATGTTTATAATGATTGTTCAAATTATATTGTCAAAAAAGTAATTTTTGGGAGAGTATGTCTAAGAATATCTGTAACAACTTTCAAGGAAATCGCATAAAAATGAATTGGAGTTATCTTGTTTGTTGGAAATATTTTTTACTAGAACTTAAACTGAAACCCTTAGTTTAATTATTTAACTACTTATTACACATTTGACATCTAAATTAAAGAGTTAAGAAATCGTGTTAGTAAATTTTTAGTAATCTTTTGACTTTGGTATTTCCAAATTATCTTCAAACAAACAGAAATGTTAAGAAATCGTGTTAGTAAATTTTTCATAATCCGTTGACTTTGGTATTTCAAAATCCCTCTCCAAAAATAATAAATCTAGATCAATTGGAGATGGATTGGTTATGAATAATCAAAATTATCATAAGTTTTGAGAAATAAAACATCAAATTATTACGGTTTAATATTGAATTCATTCAAAAAAATGTTCTTTAATATATTAGAAATATAAATTTCACGCAACATGATCATGATTTGTTTACAAAAGCTAGAAAAGGAAGAGTTTTTTAAGTTTAAAAAAAATCTAGACAATCAAATATCTAAATAATTGAAATTTCACTGCATTGATTAAGTTTTAGAAATATGAATCAATTTGAGAATCTATATCTTTATGTATCTATTCCTAATATGGCACCATTAATTTATCTGAATCATTGAAATTTTACTGCATTCAGTAAGTTTTACAAATATTAAATCAAACTAATCAATTGAGGAACCTATTTATCTCTATCTATTCCTAATATGGCACCATTAATTTTGGTTTTTATGTTCTCGAAGCTAAAAATATCTTTTGAAAAACTTAAGTCCAAAGAGACACATAAAAAGTTGAACTAATTGCAAGTAACTAAATGGGATTTGAAACTATTTTTGCTTTCGTCTTTTATATTGATTTCTGTCAATCAGTTTGGCAGTGGATTATGGAAATTAATTCCCACCAAAATATCAAAACTGAAGATCTAGGTCTAGTTCAATACCAAACCAAATATCCTCCAGGTGGTGCCATATTGGTGATATTGGTGGCACACGCTTGCCACTCGCTTATGACATCCTTTGAGGATTTTTGGGAAGCCTCAAGACTCTTTGGGACGCCGCCTCTTTTGTAGGATACCTAAAAATAAACAAAAATCATTTCATTTTGTTTTGTAAGTATTCAAAAATACACAAACAGAAGAATTTGTAATGTCGATCTGGACCAATGTGGTTGAAGAGAATACTGAGATCACACCATGTGTTCGGGTTAGCTCCGCCAATTGCAGCAATGAGGAACGCCCTCAAGCACCAAAAATAGACACGGAGAGAGTGTAAAAAGGAGAATTTTCTCAGATCATTAAGCAGATGTGTTTGAAATTTACCACGGATCGGTTGCTGTGCGGTGAAGTGAATTCAACTTGTTGGTTTTTTAAGTGAACAAAGTGTAAAAGAACTACTTATATATTTTTAAAAATGCCACGTAAAAAGCGTGCTCCCAGCCCCATGGAAATGTTTGACGATGATTTCGACGAAGATGCCAGTTCGCAAAGTAAGCTCGAGTGCCAGAATTTCTTCAACAATTGGATCTAGATTGATCATTCCCTTCGCAGGCTCTCAACCACCCGTGCAACGCAATGCTGCAAATGCCAGAGAACGTATGCGAATGCGTGTCCTATCCAGTGCTTATGGTCGCCTTAAAACCAAATTGCCCAATATTCCACCCGACACGAAGCTCTCAAAATTGGACACATTACGTTTGGCAACGCTCTACATTAAACAGCTAATTACGGCAGTCGAGACTGGCAGCAGCAGCAGCAGCCAGAACCAGAACCATCATGCTCATCATCAACGTCATCATCATCATCCTCATCATCATCATCATAATAGCAGCCCGAGAGCTGATGGGCTGGATACGAATCATTTGACGGAATGCGGCACTGGGACCGCTGGAGCTATTAGTGCTACTTTTTCCCATTTTCACAATGGCGGACATAGCGGCGGCATGGTGAGTACTCCGTATAATTGCAATTTCATTTTTCATAAGTGATGTCACTGGCCCTACTTAACATTGCACTCATTCATTTATGAATTCATATCAATTCGTGGGCTGCAGGCTGGGACACATCAATGCCCAGGCTGACAGGTGTCAGGTGGCGGGGAATATGCTGCGATAGGTGTAGGTCTGAGATCAGATCCATTGCTTATAGACAAGGGCTAATTGATCTCTTAAAAATGAAACGTGACAAGTTATTATTTTAAGAAATACTTTAATTATGTCGCAGATTAATCAGTCAATTAGATATCGGTAAATTAATTGAAAGTAATTGTTTTATGACCATAATTACATAAATTATATGACTAGATAGGATTGGGTAATTAAATTAATATTGAAAATATTTATAAAATATAAAAAATTGTTGAACAATTAGCAAATGAGCCAGTGAAACGTCACTTAGGGTTCAAAAAAAGTGACGTCGATTTACGGAGTAAGGGAGAGGTTCAAAAATCTTTTTAAAAAATTGCATTAACTTTCCTAACAAAAAAAAGGATCACTTAGGGTTCAAAAAAAATTACGTCAACTTAAAAAAAATTGCATTACATGATACTTGGATGTAAAGTATTTTTAAAGAGAGTGTAGAGAAAGGGCTGTAAGAGGAATCATTCCCAGCGATGAGAAAGATCCAGCGGATGAAATATTCTTAGCCGCCGGATGTCGGTGCTATTATCGAACAGGTTGATAGACTTTATAGGCGCTGATTAGCGTGGGAATCTATTAATGGACCCGATGGGACTAGTAATACCTCATGGATTACCTTATTAGACTGGATTAGATGAACGTTCTGTTTAGGTTTAAGCGCCCTCTTTTGAAATTTCTCTATTTTTTGGAATGCTATCAGAAAGGCTTACAGAAAAGTCACAATAGATTTCCAATTCATGTGAAAAAGTGCCTTGGAAAAAGGCAAATAAGAATGCATAAGGAAGTTTCTATATAAATAATGTTATTCTCTGGTCCCAAGCGAACTCATTATAGGAAATTTCGTTTGTATATTCTTGATCAACAACTCAAAATCAAAATTAAGTGCTGCAAAATTTCGCACACTTTTTTTCTAATGCTTTCTATTTAAACAAATATATCATAAAGCTCTCAAAGATATCATAAAAGAAAAACCACTTTGGATCCTTTCTATTTTAAAAGCTTTCTCATCAAACTTACCAAGTTTGAAGTTCTTAGCTTTATTTATCTTTCAAAGATACTCCACAGATTTTGAATGTCAGTTGGGCCCATTTTTTTGATGGATTCTGTTTTGATTTCAAAGTAAATTCGAATCGCTCATACATAAAAATTTGAAAAAGAATGATAAATAAGAAAATTGTGTAGAGTACCTAAAAGAACTTTCATATTAAAGGTAGCCCCCAAAAACTTTAGTTAAAATTACATATTTATTGGGCAACATCTGCTCAAATGTGACTTCAACAAGTAGACTATTCCGTGTTGCTTCTGATGTACGGAAGGTGAGGTCTTGGGCCCCCCACTAGAACCAATATACGCGTTTGTATATGCATATATTATGGTATTGTACCTACACATTCGAAACCACTCTTTGTGATTTCAGTTTGTCTTGCTTTCCTGTAATCGGATACTTTTGTGAATTTTCAAAAAAATATTAAATATGAGTGACAGGCTCACGAAGACGAAGACGATGGCGACGTCGGCAGACGGACAAACGGGGGCCAGAGTGGCAACATTAGTTAGTCTCTTGCTTAGTTCTATTTTGCTGTTATTTTTAAAGATGCTCGACTTTGATGCGCCCAACAAAGTGAATGACATCCAAGGGAAAAACTGTCGTTGTGTCGCAGAGAGAGAGATTTTCCTTAGATAATTGTAATTAAACATTGTTGTTAGAAATTAGAGATTATGATTTGCAGATTCCCAAGCAGCCATCACATTGCTCGAAATTGAAGCAATTGTTTATTTAATTTGTTTGGTTTAGAATGCGTGAAATTTTGAGCAAATATTGTTGGGTTGGGCACAATGCGCCTTGCGTCCATATGGTAGCAAAAGTAGCATTTTGTTTGCATTTAGATAGGATCCGTTGCGTATGTACGTACATATATCACACTCACGCACGCGCCGCCTTATGCTGGGAACAACCCATTCCCATACCATCCAGTTTACCATTACAAAATGGAAAAATGAGGGCTGATTTGTATGCCTGAGAGTGTCTCTTGTCTGGGTGTCCGCAAGTGTTTGGTCTGTTTATGTTTTTATAGATTCGTTAATATGATGACGCCTGTTATTGTTGATCTATGAAAACAACATCATCTTGTCCTTCCTCTTCTGGGGCACTAAAAACAATCAAAGTTGTATAAACAAACAAATGGGCGCTTCGTTTGGGATTGGGTTGTCGTCGTATTGTTCCATTTATAGTTGCGGTTTCCTCATATTATATGATTTATGTATGTCTTTAATTTTAGAGCTGGCCCTTTGAGTTCCATCAGAGCAATCGCAACAGCTTGACGGCCTTTAATTCTTCATCCGCTTCCTCGACTACATCGAATTCATCTCGCTTGGACTGGCAATCGCAAGCGCAGCAATCCTACGGCAAAGTGCCACGCACTGAGACACATTCGGACTATGTCCAGTTGCAGCAACAAAATCCAAATCCCATACAGCCGTCACATGGACAATGGTATCCCACGGACATGCAATTAGATCAGGCATGTGGCTATGAGACATCTGGAGTTCAGAATCATCATCATCATCAAAGAACCAATCAGGTTCACACTCTTTAAATTAATTTTCTGAAAGAATAACGGAATGTATTGAATGTTGTCAACATTGTCCCTAACCTAAAAGCACTTTGCAACCCAGTTGTTTAAACTTTATAAATTGTATTTTCCGTTACTTTTTCCATTTGCTTGAAATGGCGCCAAAGCCATTTAAAAATAGAACGGATGACTTGAGAATCGTTGCTTAGTGCATAAAATTGTATTAAATCGTGATTTAATTATAAACAAATCAGAAATATTTATTAAGCCAAAGATTTTTTGTATGTATGTGCTCACTAATGCTAAGTAAATACATTTTTATTGTAAATTTAATTCAAATAGTGTTTCATTTGTATTTAACAACTCTGCAGCCCTGCTTGAGTTAATGACTCCAGCCATGGTACATTGGTAGCCCTGGATCACAGCTGACTAAATCAAAACAAAGAAACTAAACAGAATTTTTGCAATAAAATCGACTTATTTATACGCTTCTTTTAATTTAAAAAACAAAAAAAGAAAATGTAAATTACTTATATGTTGATTAGGGTCAAATAAATCAACAGGAAAAGCAAGTTAATGGGGTAATTGTATTTAAATCAAAGAGCAAACTGAATGGCACAACCAATACATTGATTTTTTTTTTGGTTCATCAGCAGCAACAACAACAAAAACTTGGTTTAATCGCAAATAACAACGATTAAATGCTGATTACGCAGTATCATTGGTACATTGGTTAAAGTTCACGTTCAAATATCAAACGCTTAAGATTAGACAAGTATTGCTAACTAATCTGGGCCTGCCCGCTGTCCAGTAGCTCGATTCGCTCAAGTACTAGTAGTAGTTTAATTGTCCATTCTCCAAGTGAGCAATCCAATCAGTCTGTGAACGCCGTTCGTCAGAGACGGACACGCAATAAGTTAGAGGCCAAGAATCTGTAGTTGGAAATCCGGTTAAGTGACACACAAGAAAACGACGAAAAATGCCACAACAAAAAGTGAATCCCGACCTGCAAAAGGAGCGCAATACGGCAACCTTTAATCCTCATGAGTTCTCTATCTTTTGGGCTGGCGGTGAAGACAAATACAAGGAAAAGAAAGCCTTGGGTAAGCTAAGCTTTTTGATTTACTTACACCCTCTAATAGAAGGGTATATTAGGTTAGAGTCACGTAAGTTCCACTTATGTCTAAATTTATATATATTCTTGATCTTGATCTATGAGAAAAGTGCTTCTTGAGTTTTTAATATATATATTTGTTATAATTAGAGAATTGTGAATAAATTTCTCAAACTGTAAGCTATAAGTGTCCAGCTAATGGGTGTCAAAAGGCTTATAATAATATTTTAGTTGTTTTTTCATTAGTACTTGTTTATGCAGTTGTTCGCTTGAGATAGAGAGAGAGAGAGAGAGACGGAGAATAAATCTTCTCTCAATCGACGGTTTCACAATCGGCAGCTTTCGGACATATATGTACATATATACATTTGCAGCGGCCCATGACACAGCTAAATTAACTAAAGTTAACTTATGTGGAAAGTATGGAAAATACATATCTTTATACGCATGCATTAATATCAGTTTTTGGTTTCTTTGTTTTGATACGCCACTTCGTTGGCAAAGTTTTCATTCATGGGTTCAATGTAAATTTTTATGTTTTAAAATCCCATTAATTATAACCAAATCATGAGACTTTGAACTCTCGTCATTACGCATTCCAAACATCTCGATCTAAATTTATTAGAATAACCCATAGACTTTGGATGGTGTTAGTTATGTATCTCCACACTTGTGTACATATGTAGGTATTTTTAGGAGCACTTGAGTCCACTGGCTATAAAATATTACGAATCGCTGATATCGCTTTATCTGGCAGATTTGCTTGCGCTTAATCGCCCTATTCGTAGTGGTTCCACATGGTCAAGTTGGTAACACCAACAAAAAAAATGTTTAATGTTTTTAGTATGATGGATGGAACCTTAGAAGTCATCATCATGGTCACGTATGCCTTCAAGAGAATGAATCTGATCTTATCTATAAAATAATTTGAATTTTGCTTATCTTCTTAATTAGAGAAAATGTTTCTTGAGGATCCGGCTCTAGAGGATGATCTGCCCATTTCATATTTATCGCACAAGGAATTGTATGAGCACAGTTTGCGAAAGGCTTGCCTCATTGGCGAAAAGATACGCAAATTACGTGCTGATGGCGAAGATGGAGTTGATACCTACAAGTAAGTAAATGGGGAAAAAGCAATTACTTTCTTAATCAGAGATAATTAATATTTATTTTTTCCTCCTTCCTCAGCGCTCTTTTGGGTGGTTCTTTGGGAGCGGCTATACTTAAGGAGGGAAATCCTCTTACCCTACACTATGTCATGTTTGTGCCCACAATTATGGGTCAGGGAACGATGGATCAACAGGTGGAGTGGCTAAGCAAGGCATGGGATTGTGAGATTATTGGCACATATGCCCAAACAGAATTGGGTCATGGAACATTTCTGCGTGGTTTGGAAACGCGTGCCGATTACGATGCCAAGACGCAGGAATTTGTGATCAATACTCCATCACTTAGTGCCTACAAATGGTGGCCAGGAGGATGTAAGTTTTAGGCTTATCAGGAAAATCAGGATTTTCTTAATCATCATTTCTGGTCTCTTTCCAGTGGGTCATACTGCTAACCATGCTGTTGTGGTGGCTCAACTCTATACCAAAGGGGAATTCCGTGGATTGGCTCCTTTTATTGTACAATTGCGTCACTCGGATACTCATGAGCCTTTGCCTGGCATCGATATTGGTGACATTGGCACAAAATTGGGCATGAAGGCTGTCAATAATGGTTATCTGGGACTCAAGAATGTACGTGTGCCCCTCAATAATATGCTAATGAAGAATCAACAGGTTCTAGCCGATGGCACTTATGTGGCTCCCAAGAATAGTGTTCTCACTTATGGAACTATGGTAACAATCTATCAGCTATATTTTGAAAGAAAAATGTTAAATATTATTATATTTTCTAGATGTTTGTACGCTGTGCCTTGATTCGTGATACTGCCCAGAGTCTGGCCAAATCATCGACAATTGCCACCCGCTATTCGGCTGTTCGTCGTCAAAGTCCCATTGATCCCAATCAGCCGGAACCCCAAATTATGGATCATACCACACAGCAACTGAAACTGTTTCCCCAAATAGCAAAGGCAATTGTATTTAAATCCACAGGCGATGGCATCTGGAATATGTACAATGTGCTCTCTGGTGAAATTGAACAAGGAAATTTGGATCGTTTGCCCGAAATGCATGCACTCTCCTGTTGCCTGAAGGCTATTTGTAGTGCCGATGCGGCCGCTGGTGTGGAAACTTGTCGCTTATCATGCGGTGGTCATGGCTATATGGATTGCTCGAATTTCCCAACCATTTATGGTATGACAACGGCAGTGTGCACATATGAGGGAGAGAATACTGTGATGTTACTTCAGACGGCTCGTTATTTGGTCAAAGTTTATGGACAGGCACTCAACGGGGAGCAGCTAGTTCCAACTGTAGCCTACATTAACGATGCACTTAAAACAAAGAGCTTTATTAATTTCGATGGCTCGCTGGAGTCCATAGTGAAAGCATTCCAATTTGTTGCAGCCAAGTGAGTGTTATTCAAAAATAATCAGTGCATAGTTTTATAATGTAATTTTCATCTGATTTATAGCAAAATTCGTATTGCTTATGAGCAAATAGAAACGCGTCGCAAACAAGGTTACAGCACCGAAATGTCAGCTAATCTCAGTGGAATATTCTTAACTGCTGCAGCAGATGTAAGTCAGAGTGACAAGAGATTGAGAGGACAAAACATTGAACTAAGAATTTCTTTCTCGTTTTAGCTGCATGGTCGCGCATTTTTGGCTCAATCCGCTTACACAGAACTTTTGGCCGTCTCTGGTCAGGTATCGCCAGCCTTGGCCGATGTCCTTAAAGTGGTTCTTGAACTTTACCTGGTCGATGCTTGTCTCAATCGTATTGGTGATTTCCTACGCGTAAGTTTTTTAGAGAGTTCACTACAAATTTTAGAGACTAAAACTTTATTTTCCCTTCTGCAGTTCATTAACCTCACCGATGAAGATGTCACCAAATTGGAAGTCCGTCTGGAGACTTGTCTAAAGAAACTACGTCCAAATGCTGTGGCTCTAGTGGATAGCTTTGATTTGCATGATCGCGTTTTGGATTCCGCTTTGGGTGCCTATGATGGCAATGTTTATGAGCATATATTCGAATCGACCAAGAAGAATCCTCTTAACAAGGAGCCAGTGAATCAGGCTTTCCACAAATACTTGAAACCCTTCATGAAGGCTCATTTGTAAGAGGGGAAACAAAATATTGCCTCGCGCCTATTATTGTAAATATGTATTGTAGTTAATGCTTATTTTTTTGTTGAACAAATATGTCTCATTTAGATGTTTATAGTTTGATTTCGCTAGTGAAATTTATAGAAATTTGTGCAATCCTTATATTATGTCAGAAAACACACAAGTTTTAAACATGTATTATTAATGCTTCTTTTTTGTACTATTTTGAAATAAACTACGTCACCTTATAATTGAAAATGCAACCGAAACGTTTGAAGGTTACAACGAATTTACATTGAATCTATTGAATTAATTGATATGTGTCTCTATTCATCGATGGTATAACATTTCGGTTTTTTATAGTTTATATAGAAAACAGCTAAGAGGTTTATTTTTTCTTTTATTGTTTTTATAGCTTAACTAAATCGCTTTATTAAAGTTGCATTTTTGTGATCGAGTTAATTAGATAGAGAGAAACTATTGATCAATTATTGACTCGCTCCTGATGCTCCTCCTCCGCCCGCTGGACTCTTGGCATTCGTGCGTAGGGCGTAGAGATGTCGCAGCAAACGATTGCCGCAAAGGAATGTAAATACTGCAATGGGTATAAGCAATCGCAGGGTTTGGAACATATCAAGTTGCAGCCAGAAAATGAAGAACAACGACAAAATGCCACCAAAACCCAAATGAAAACCAATTGTACTTGGCGACAGGGTAAGATTGGAGATATTAATGCCCAGTTTGCCCCAGAAAACAAAGAGCAGAACCAAAGGAGTGATACACAGTCCAGTGAATATGTCGGAAACAATGCGCGGTGGTCGCTTCTCGGGCACACGGAATTGATGAATAATTTCCGGCAGGGGACCAGTCACAGTCTTCTTGGGAGTGACATCTACAAAGCAAGTGGAGAAATATACAATGAATGCTGGATGAAAAGGTTAATTTGTGTGTGGCTACGAACCTCTATCTTGATTGAATTTCAATTGCACATCAGTCACCAGCCATTCGAAGGAATTTGAAAGCGAAGCATCACCCACAGTTAGATAGACCTGGTAGGTGCCACTCTGGTAATTGAAATTCTTGCCATTGTTACCCACATCCATGTCGAATTTGTAGGCCTTGCTGCTATCTTGTTCGGCAACGAAAATTGTTTCCTTATCGGATTTTTGATTATACAAACGGACAAAGGCTTGTTGAACTGCAATGGGTTTGCCATTGGGAACACCCTCCTCAACTAGCACAACTTTGAGGAGCAGCTTCTGGGTGCTATCCGCCGAGAGAGTCTCCTTCAATTTATTGGGATAAAGGACAGTTTGCTTGCGGGTGGCTGCACTGGCATCGGATTCCGCAATACCAATCTCAAGTGATTGAACTTTGACGCGTCCCAGAATTTTAAACTGCAATTTTTGTGTATAAACACCATCCACGCTCACTTCAGCCAAGTAGGTGCCACGTGCGGGTTTCAGGCTAGACAAATCGGCGACATAGGTGGTTTTATCTGAAGATTTCGACACCAGTTTGGCGTTCTCGGCCAGCACAGAGTTATCCTTCTTGGAGGAAATCTTAACCAACAGATTCTGAGGAGTTGCAGACAAGGGTTTGCCCAACAGATCAAGCACTGCCACATTCAATGAGGGAGATTGAGCCTCCAGCTGCCCATTGCCGATCAATTGAACACAAACGGGGGCAATTTTCTCAGCACCACTCAGGGTTTTCAAGGCCTCGATGAGGACGTGAGCACCCTTGGCTGACTGCACCGAACGACGACTCAAAAAGTAATTGGCAAATTTAACAGCCTGTGTGGCAGTCACAGGAGCCGGCTTATTGTAGGCCTTTGTCACACCAAAGGCGCCATTAATTATTAAAGCCGTAATACTAAGTCCACCCTCGAATTGCAGCAATGTTCCATCAACTTCATCGGCCTGGACAATGGCATCTTCAACGCGATTGGCAATGAAAGCACCAGCAGCGCCACCACCCAATTGGATGGCAGCATTGAAGGCATAGCCCAAACCGCTCAGGGTATCATCCTTCTTAAGCAATTCCTGCAGACGCTTGAATAACTTTCCTTGAGTTGCCTCACTTATCTGGACGCCGAGCTGCTTGTGTGTAATGATGCGGTAGTAAATCTCTTGGCTACTGCCCAATTCCGATTCCAGAGAACTGTAGACTTTCGAGAGCACCGACTCTTCCAATTTGTTAGGACATTTGAGGTTCTTGTTGGCACCAATCAGGTAATAATCCTTCTCAAAGCTCTGTAATAGCCAAAAAAGACACGTGGTATGTGAGCAAATAAGAGTGGGAGGGGAAAACCAAGGGAGAATCAACTCCCCCAACTCAACTTACATTCAATTTCGATTCCGCATGCAGGTCAACAATTTTCTTGCACAATGCCCCCTTTTGGGTGGGATCAGTTGACTCTATGTTAAGGCTGGAGAAGAAAATCGCTTGGAGATCACTGGAAGCGAAGCCATCGACGAACACTTTTTGTAGGCGGGTGAGATCCTTGGGTCCCAAATGACTATCCACAGTGCGTGCACTCCACGTCGGTGCCGGAGCACAAGTGCCAAGCACAAAGAGAATTGCCAATCCTGCAAGTAATTTGAATTAAGTTTCAATTCCAAAGTAAAAAACCAAAAACCAAAGCCGGCTAGTGTCAGACAGAGATGGATATAGTGAAATGACTGCGACCGGTGTTTGATTTTCTTTGCTTTGTATGTGGCAGGGCTCGATTCAAAATAACCCGTTCACTTCTCTCACCTAAGTTCAACATTCTCCTATATTGTTGCATTTGCGCTATTTATTGCGCTGCTTATTTACTATAGGAAAAACAAATTAAAATATCCTTTAAACAAACTAAATCGCCAGCCAGCACCCTGTTCTTTCTACTTTTTTTACTCGACACCACGTCAGCGGGTACTCTTCTGTATTTTGCAATACTTTTGCCAGTATTAGCCAGCACATTTACCCCTATTTATCAACACTTACCCTTGTTTGCCAACACTCAATAGTTTTCAACACTGGATTTTTTTTGTATGTGACATTTCAAATTTATGGCGCAACAATCTAAACTTCTGCAAAACAAACAACAAATGGCAAATTCTTTAAAAATAAATTTTAATTTAAAGTTCGTCACGATCAAAACTAAATAAACAGATATTTGTGTGTACTTTGCGCCCCAAATATCTCTGATTCTTTGTTACAGTCACTAATTGAAGATTAACATAATACTTGAAAACTCGCCGAGTTCAAAATCCATTTCATATACTTTATAGGGCAAACTTTTCAGTGCACTCCTCTATGGGTCGAGTAATGGAATATGACTTTCTAAATGTTTTCGTGGCATCGCCATCATGATTCCACAAAGTTATGGCTGTGGTGCAATACAATGGATACTTATTATCCACAATCTCCTTGCGGTCTTCATCCTCGACTGGCAAATCTTTGCAATATTGATCATAATACTCCGTTTGATTTTTGCCCAAATCGACAGGTTCAGCATTTTGACGTTTGTACTCTTCGAACATCTCTTGCCATAGAAACTGCTCCATACGATTAGCACGGGTAGCTGAATGGAAACAATAATTACTTAATATTTCCATTTAATTTATGTTACTTACGCATAACTTTCTTGATCTTTGGTGGAGCAAAACTCAACTGGGTTTCGGTCAATTCACTTGTACATGGCGCATTTGTACCCAATTTGGGATTATTTGTTAAGTTTTCCATGTTTAAACTAAGGTAAATAATTTATTTTTAAGATACTAAACTACTTATAATGGATTGTGACAAGGTTTATGAAATGGCCTGCTTGAGCAACCTAACATTCGGTTCGTAGTAACTTGGCAACGATAACTATGGATGATAGTTTTCTATTCTTGTTCGATGGCATTGGCATTGGCATTGGCATTGTCATCGTCCTCCACAATGAGCGACACATCCTTAGGCCTCAGTATGCAATAGTATACGAAAATGGTGGCCAAAAATAAAATGCCACTGTAGATAATCCATTCCCATAGGAATCCGAACCACCAGGATTCGAATTCCTCGTTGGCATACCAAATCGCTGACATGGTAATATTCTCGCCCAGTGTCAAGACCAAGTAGCAACCATACCATAATCTTATGTTCTTAAAGCTAACGCGAAACTCCAGTAAAACAAATATATAGATATAACCGAGCACCAGATAGAAGAGAGTGCGACTAAAGCTACCACGACATCGTGTTTCCAGAGCCAGTGCAGCCAACATCACGGCATAATGTACTCCCACAACAATGAAAAATGCTCGGGGATAGAAGATGCAGAATGTGGCCAGGGATAACATTCGCATGATGATGAAGGCCAACCAACCGAAGAAGGCCACTGTGCGTCCAGCAAAATCATCTTGCTGTATCCCATTGACTATTTTCGTGGGCTTGGGAAAGAAAAAGTCCACCACATCCTTGGGTGTGAGTGGCGTACCCTTGGCTAGAGGGGATTGTGGTGTTAGCAGAGGGCTACTCTCTGTCTTTTCTTCATCATGGAGGCGATTAATGAGTAATTTTGGTGGGCGTGGCACATTCTCTTTGATATACAATTGGGCATTGATCAAGAGCATGTCCTTAAATGTCTCCAATTGGGAAAATGGACGCGTTATGCGTCGCATATCCGTTTCTCTAGCCCTGATCACAGGCACAGAAGGCGGCGCAGTGGCCGGCGGAGGTGGCGGTGGTGCTGGTGTCTCGGGCACTGCATCCATTGACACTGAATCCAACACCTCAATGGTATCCAAATCCTGATAGGGCTTTTGTAAACGCAATTTAGGTCTAGTCTCTTCGATCTTATCATCGTCGGTGGCATTGCCGGCTCCCTGGCTACTTGGTCCACTGTGGAGGAGAGCTTTAGTTTCCATTGTCTCTAGGCCATCGTTATCCACCTCATCCTCGCCCCTTATGTGCAGTTCATGAGTTGCCACCCTCGGTGAAGATTCGAGCTCCTGGCGAGCATGAAAATTGGCCATAATCTTGTCGGATTGCGGAAAACTTGCTATGGTCCTTTGGGACTCTCGTTTCTTGCATTCCGCCTCACTGCACAATCGTTCGTTTTGCTCCAAACGACATCGATGGGCCTGGACCTGATGCGTTGTGGCCCAGGGATAATGACGACCCACACGACGTTGACTCTCAATGCGATGATAGCTCGTTGTAATGGCCGCCAAATCGATGGCCGAAAAGACCAAGGACAAGGCCTGTACAGTGGCTGCAAATAGAAAGAGGATAGTTCCAATTATTTGCAAAACCTTCTTCTTCATTTCACTTACAAGTTTCATAATTGCGAAACATATCCTGGGCGAGCATGTGATACAGCTGTAATACGATCTGAGGCGCCGCCTGGGCATAGGCCTGAATCAGAAGATATAGTTCTATATTGGAAGTTTGCGTGGCCTTGGCCAGGCACTTCATGCGCTCGACATCGTCGTCATCATGATAGAGTCCTTCGACAGACCAAAATAAACGCTTGGTAAACCTGTTCACAAAAGGATCAAAAACGAATTCACACATCGCTTCAACCAATTCTTCTCACCTGTATACCACGAAGAATGGAAAAAACAAAAGTTTCAACAAACCCAGACACAGACTGGCGCATTTACCAAGTCCTGTTGTGGCACCTTCACGCTGCTCCTTGGAACTGATAACCAAGATGAATGTAAGAATCGGTGGTATGAATACCAAAACCAAAGTTCCAGCACCGAAACCAGGTTCCTTCTGTTGAAAATGTTGATAACTTAATGCCAAATCGGAGGCAATTTGCATTAGATAAACCAAAAGTGCCAGACAAATGGGCGTTATGTACGAGACATAGATCCGAGTTCGGCTACGTATTGTGTAGCCAAGTATATGGGATGGGGGAGTGGCTGCATCCATCTTAGGATTCCCCTTTCGCTCCAACTACATCTGATACTTGCGAAATCTCAAAGAATACTACCGACAAGCTATGAGTAAGCAGACCGTGAATACCTCACCCGCTCGAATTCGAATTGCTTATCAGTTGGTCAATGAGTTGGCCTAGGGTCACAGATTAGATTAGAATCGCTTCCAACGTGTTCGTGGTGAGAATGAGGTTTTGTTTACGTTTTGATGGTACCTCTATTTAGCATGGGTGTATTTCCTCACTTCCTAAAAATATTTGGGGGCTCGTGAGACTCTACCAAAAATCAGTGAAAATTCCATATTTAAGATTAAATTTCCCTTAAGAGGATAAAAACATGAAAAAGTAATCAAATTAATCAGTTTTACCATTAAAATCACATGTTGTATCCTGTTTTTGAGTTCTCACACATTTCGTATTGCATACTTTTCAAGATAGGAACTACAAAACTAGAGGTTTTGAACGTAAAACTGCTTAAAAACTGTTAAAATTATCCTTAGATTTCATAAAATATACAAACATTGCCTAAAAACTAAGAGATAAAAGGTAAAATCGTAAAAATGTTGAAAAAGTAGTGTCTCACAACACCCAAATTTGTGTTTCACCGCCTCCCGAAATCGTATATATTCATAATATGCGCTGTATTTGCTACATCATCGTATCTTCATGCTAAATTTAAAAGTTTTTTGAATCTAATAGACCAATAAATGGGGAAAGAGACCTAAACCAGTCATTTCTCAGAGCACTACGATTTCCCCAACTTGTACATTTACCTGAATAACAAGCTTTAAGTAGATTAATCTCGAATTAAGACACATGGATCTTAATATAGGGTAAAATATTAGTGTTATTTCGATAAAATATAGAACCATTTTGAATTTTGGACAAATGAATTTGATTTATTCTCTGAAGTTTCGAAATCAATATTGAACTTCATTGTAATATTAGATGTATTAATCATACCAGGTTTTCTTCATCCAATTGGAAGGCTTGCATGGAGCATCGTCGAGTACCACAAAGGAATTCGTACCCTGCTGTAGATTTTCATTGGTGGAATTGTGTTTGGGTCCGCGTCTAGAGCCGACGGCATATTTGGGATTACCTTCGATAATGGATGTGGCCTCACGACAATTGGCATTTTGCAAAAGGGAAGCACGTCTGCCGTAACGGGCGGGTTTCTTGGCCCCCACCCCTGTCGAAGGATCCTCAAAAATGGGGGCGACTGCCGGTGGGGGGGCGTGTTGGTGTGTTGCATGTCGTGAAGGTCGTCGTTTATAGGTGGCCTGCTGCTGCTGCTGCTGCAGTTGCTGGGGAGGCGTTGTATCCGAACTCTTGCGAAGATCACTACTTTCCCGGGTTGGTCTCTCACGGATTTGATAATTATATTGGGCACGACGATATTCCGGTGTGGCAGTTACCTCCGAGGCTGGTATTGTTGTGTCCACTTGTCGTGGACTGTGCACCGAATCGGAGTTGGATATGGAATGGGAATGGGAATTCGAGTTGGAATTGGAGTTGGGCAAGCGAAATGTCGAGGCTGGTTTATTTACAACTGGTCGGGATCGTGGAAAATCAATATAATTATTACGATACTCTGGATTAAACTCAATCTTGCCCCTGAGCCGCAGAAAGGGCTCCCGGGGCTTGCCCTTGTCGGGCATCTCAGTTATTTTGGGATCACGGAAGCTCTCATAGTATTCGGGAATTTGTTTGCTAAACTCGCCGCGTGGCCGCAAATGATCGTCTGTCTTGAGGGATTTCTCTTTGGCCATATGCTTGGGTGGGTCAATGAATTTGTCCCGATATTCGGGTACATTCCTTTCATGCTGCTCATCGCCAGAGATGCGTAAATTATCATCCTTCTTGATCGGAGCACTTTTCGAATAGTTGGCATACATTTTGAAGCTATCCTGATATTCGGGAACAGCCACAAAATTAGCCTCACCCTGAATCTTAATGCTTGTCATCTGTGGTATCGAATGGGCCTTCTCGATGGGAAATTGCTGGACATATTGACGTTTATATTCGGATGGTGGTGGCTCCTGTTGTTCGCGTGCCGCTGCCGCCGCCTGATCTCTCTGCTGTAAATGGGATTTATGTTGCTCCTCCTCGCGAAACATTTGACGTGGCAATATCTTGGAACTTGAATCCAGCATAGGATATGCCAGATACGAGGAGTTTTTCATGGTATTATTGCCACCAACTGGCAAATTCTCTGGATTACGTACGGGAAAAGTTCGGGAGCTAAAAATTAAACGAAAATTCAAATCTATTTGATTGAATCCCTTTTTTCTTCGACTTACAATTGCAAATCCTCAGGAGTGAACCAGTGATATTTATCCTGATGTTCCGACAGAAGCTGCATCAAACCCTCCAAACGCAGCGAAGTGGATCGCCTCAACAGTGACCTGGGTCTCGATGGTGTGGCACAGCCGAAATGCTTGCGATATTCCGTTTTTAGAGAGCCAAACGAAGGCGGCGGCTCATCCCGATTGTAGAGACAGATATTGCTACGGGTATGCAGCTGGACTGGCTGATTACGGCGACGATAGAACTTTAGATCATCGACTGCAATATATTCGTGCGGATGTTTGATTGTGAAACGACTAAGCTTTGGATTGACAGATAGATCCGGTTCCGAGAAAGAGCGATTCCAACTATAGCCATCACCTTCGGCACTGCAAATAAATGAAAGTCCAATAATGATAGACGACTCGACAGAAACTGAACAGCAGGCGACCGTCACTGCCACCGTTGGCACCACAACCAAATAAATAAATTAGCCAGGAATCCCTCTATAGGGAGGAGGAGGCGTACGCCTCAAGTAGGCGCCTTATGAATTATTCGACTTCAGTCTGGCCATAGCGTGCCAGCACACATATAGACAACACCATCATGTTGCCAAGGAGCTGGAGACCCACACCCATAGACACACTGGCTTCATGGCACAAGTAAACAAACTAAGCAAAATTGCTGCAAATTAGAAAATTGTCTGGCTCAGGCAACATTCTCATAGAGAGAGAGAGAGAGAGAGACAGAGAGAACTGAATCAAATCGATGCCAATCAATAGGCAATCAAAATTCTTCACACAGGAAATGGAAAACCATTTTCATCAATCATATTCTCCTAAAAGGTTTTCCAGACTTCAAGATTTTCAAAATCATGTTAAATAACTTTGCTTATTCAGAAATTATGCACAAAGGATTTGAAAACAAAGCATTTTAATCAATCAACCAGAGTTTAGACTATAATATTGCTACAAAATATTTCAAAAATAATTTTTAACAACTTTTAATAATAAAACAATATAAAATTCACTTAAAAACAATATTTGTAAGTAAATGAACTTTTAGAAATTATATTCTGGAGTTTAAATTTTAAAAACAATTATATTCTGACAAAAATGTTAAAATTCACTTAAAACAATATTTGTAAATAAAAGAACTTATAGAAATTATATTCTGAAGTTCATTTAAAATTTAAAAACATTTATATTCTGATAAAAATATTTAAAATTCACTTAAAACTATATTTGTACATAAATGAACTTTAAAAAAAATTATATTCCGAACAAAAGGTTTACCTTATGCATTTTAAAATAGTATTCTTTGGTCAAAAAAATTAGAAAATATAATTTAGCTACTTTATGATTTAAAGATTACTACGACATATTTAAAAAACAAATTATAACAGTTTATTAAATTCATTTAAAACAATAAATTGTGAAAAACAAAATTATAATGGCTAACAATTTTACCTTTTCCCATTTATGAACAATTTTCTTTGTCAAAATTGAGAGAAAATATTTTTAAAATCTTTTTAAATTGTTAATATTAAGTTTTGGTATTAAGTTATCAGATATTTAACTTTAATTTAACTCGAAAACTATGTGAAATAAATTCATCTTCTAAAGTTTGGAAGTTTTTCTCGATATGACCATCTTATAAGTTGGAAAACCGAAAAGTTTTAAACAAATGCTCAAAGGCGATTTAGCTAACGATTTGCCCAGTTTGGTAAATTATTAGTTTTTGAATCAATAACTTTTTTAAGACTTGATATCGAAATTTTACAACTCACAATTTTCCAACACATTGGGCAATCCAAAAACACAAATTTGGATAAGATTAGGTTAATATCGGCTATAAAGATTACGGTTGAAACCATTTCCGAAGAATTTTGCGAGAAATACTACAAGGATTAACAGCTCAACGTTAATTGAGGTGAAGAATCTCTCAGTTAAGGTTCTGTTAACTCACTGTTAAGTTATCCCTTCTTTAAAACTTCATATCGCAATTTTGGGACTCAGAATAAAATAAAATTCAACACTGTAAGTAATTGAATTATAAAATTTTGATTATCGTTTAGTTAATTTGTGTTATAAGGGTTAGGATGAGGCCCATTTCGATTGCGATTTCAAGAATTACACTAGAAAACGCATGTTTTTTTAAAAGAAGTAAATTTTGCTTAACTTTTAAGAATGGATTAAATACAATTATTTATTACCATATAAGATTGAAATATGTAATTTTGTAGCCCCTAGAAGTATGCTATAAGCACAATTATTTCTCCTAACGGTCACTTATGATCGCAAAAAAATTTTGTATTTCTTCAAGTGTAGAATTTCTGGTGTTTGTTTATAAATAATGCACTTCTCTGCATGTAAATTGCTTTGGTGGCATGTTGCATGTGGCATGACCACAAATGCCACCTGTTGCTCTATGGCCAGCAATTTGGGTTTTCGTTTCTAAATGATGTAAATGGTGGACTTTAGCCAGTTTAGTTTAGTTATTTTTAAAATAGGGCTTTTTTAGGTGGCAGGAAATATGCATAACTGCAGAAACATGAAAAGGTGAATGGTCAAAGGGCCACGGCAAGAGGGCCAAGACTAATAATAATTGTAAAATGCCAAAAACGATTCACGTCATGATGGCATGACTGCCAAAATCCACTGACAATTGGATAGGATTATTCCTGGCGCTGGGTGTGAGGGAGTGAGTTGGTTTGGTGTATTGTATGTGCGTGTCTGCTCAATCAGAAACGGAAACAGACACAAACAGAAGCCAAGAACCAAAAAAAACAGGCCAAACTAGCAAATCATGTCGGCGTCGGTCGAGGTGACCCAATTTTTTGCCAAGGCAAAAAAAAAACAAAATAGAAGTGGAGTAAGTGAAGCCGCGCAAACAACTGGTTAACTAATCTTGACAATGCCAAATGACCTTTAGGCTTTGGACATGGGCTATTTTTAAATGAAGCAAAACCCGGGGCCCACCAACCCTATAACGCCGTAACGAAGCCCTCATTAAAATATGCTAATCATTCGGTCATTACAATGCGAATAACTTCACATATTTTTTTTTTTTTTAGCCTGTACACATAATTATGGCCCAGAGATTTATAGCGTTTTAATTGCTCTCACATTTGCATGTCACGCCACGGGACGACGTATACGTAATGCAGTCAACAGGAACAGCTACAGGATCATGGCAAATAGCAACAAGAGTTTGCCATTATGACAATAAAAAATAAGGTCAAGGTCAATGCGAACAGCTGTCAATCAGTTGTAGATAAAAAGTTTTTATGACTCAAACTTTAAACCACAATGAAATGAAATTTATTCATATTAGATAATAAGTTTTTTTTTGGGTTAAAAATATAACAAAATAAACGGTGAAAGCGACTTCTCTCTTCTTCCCCTTTTTGCTAACCTCTTCCTTTTTAATTCTAGGACACACCTGCACATTCTTAGCTTCAAGGAACGAAGAACTAACGGCAAATAGCACACATACATACGAGCCGAATAGTTGCCAAAGTTCAAATTTTATTAAATAAAATGGGACTACACTCTAAAAAATTCAAAAAATCGCAGTGATTGTCCCTTTTGACGTAAAATTAATTTATTTCTAATAATATTTTTGAAACTTTCTCTGCCCTCAGCCGAATTTCAATGGACAATAATGTAATTAAGGCTTGAAATATAATAGTTTTAATATCAGGCTATATTAAATGAGACTTTAGGATATTCATATGCTTGAAATACAGTGAAAATTCCCTAGGGCGGACAGCGACAGTCCCACAATTCTCTTTCCAAAAATAATAGCGAAATTGTTGGCCCAATAGAAGTCTCCGTAAAACAAGCTTTCTCCTCTATATTCATATAAAATAAAAATTCTGTATCCCATATTTAAAGCTAGAACATTTCTTACAATAGAAAATACTCAATTTTGGAAAAGTCATGAAAGATTGAACATAATCATGGGCATATCAACTAGGCTATATATTTGTTTAATCTAATATCTCTTTTGTTTAAAATAAAATAATTAACATTCTATTATAATAGGGAAAATGTTTGCAGATTAATATAGAAATGTTGAACTCCTAAAAATATTTATTAATAATTATTAACAATCATATTTTGTTTATATATTTCTTCTTTTATTCGTCATCTGATTTTAAAATAAAATTCCCAATATTTATATATTAAGAGCCCTCTAATAAAAAAGCAAAGTTTAGCTCAAATGTTTGATCTCATAAGATTCCAACCGATTAAGGATTAATCTTGAGTGAGTCGTTGAAAACTTTTCCAACTTTCGTTTCGTTTTTTGTTCCTTAAAATTACCAATATTATGAAATAGATTATAAAAACACAGATCGACATTTTTTAGGTCATGAAAAAGTATTTTAAGTTAAATAATAAAATGATAATAAATAAAATATAGGTGTACCTAAACTGGTTTGATATAATTCTCGGATTGTGAATTAAAAATTAGCCAACTAATTATAGCTGCTATGCGCCAAAATTACTTTCCCCTGCTTAAATCAATTCCAACTATGTATAGAATACTACCATAAAATAATCTTTCTATCCCAGAGAAGAGGAATTTTGTGCCCCGACAGATTATCCACATCGATTGCCTACCACATATTTCAGCTTAAGGTCTCAGCCAATTTATAATAATAATACTATTAATAATTATTAATAGCACCTGAATGGGCGATTTCCTATTGCTTGTACTTGTTACTCTTTGTTTATTTGCTATAAAAAAAACTCAAATGTAATCGATTTGATTTCCTACACTTTGAATATAAATTTTATTAGCCAGTGCAAAACTTAATACTATGAAAAGCAGAGAAACAATCATTTTTTAAGGATTTAATGTAAGGCCGATAAACCACTCCAGTAGCAGAATAATAATTAGTTTTTTGTGCTCCGTTCTCCTTTGTCTTACCCATCGTTGCTTTTCCAATCAAAGGCAATGGCCATTTTGGTTCTTTTCTTTTACTTTTCTCTCTGGTGGTGCTCTTTGTTTGTGTGGAGGGGAGAGGAGGTTGGGTATATGTAAATCCAGTGCTTGCACTTTAATTAAACATTAATAACTTTACAACAACAATTGCAATAACATCTGACACACATGTCCTTGCTGGCAGATGGGCAGTGGCCACATTCGCCGCCAACAACAAACCGCCACGAGGAGGCCATTCAAGCTTAGCTCACCGCACACCGCACAACTTGACCGCTCAGATCGTAAATCCCAACTGAAATAATGTGTGCAAGGCATGCCAAGCCAAGCCAATCCGAGGCAAGCCGAAGGAAAGGTGTTGTTCGGCATAAAGTGATTGTAAGGTGTCACTTTTGCTTTTACACCAACTGGCACGGAGTTGGAATTTTTTGTTTTCGGTGCTTTTAAGTGCCATGCCTCCCCACATGCAATCGAGCACTTTGTCGAGTCTGTAGCAGCTCTTACAATACGCTCTCTACTCTGCAGCTGTCACAATTGTGTATTGAATGAATTTTAACCTAGTTCCTCTGACATCTGCGATAATGAAATGCTGCATGTAGAGTGGAAGTTGCACACATTTAGTTGATTTGCTCGCGTCTTAACAATTTCATTTTGCAACGCAACACAACACAACGCGCGCTCGCGGTTGCCATCATGATAATAATTTCCGTTTTTTCTATTTGGCCTAACACGCAACTTTTTCGCCCACTCTCCGTCTCAGCGCTTCCCTTCAATTGTCATGACCAGTCGTCGCCGGCACCGGCTTCCGGGGTGCGCCGCAAGTTGGGCGTTTGGCTCAGGTCAAGGCTAAATCAATTCTTGTTAAGGTGGAGGCAGGCAGGCAGGCGGAAATGTCGGCTTGTTTATGTGAGTTTTTTCTTGTTAGACCTTTGAGAGGCCCTCCCAGCGATCGGGCACAGTTAGGAAATACCGATCCATGGCATCAATGAAACGTTGCTTGTAACGTTCTGGCGATATAATTGTAGGATCCTTGCCCTTACCACCGCCCATGATGACCGACTGTTTGATCATCGACTCCACTCTCTTGTCCAAGGTGAAGGTGCGTATATAATCTGCAAACATTGAGCCAATTAAACACCATAGAAATTTAAATGCAAACTAATCTCCTCTCACCTATGATGCCCAGTACCAAAACGCTATTTTTAACATCCAAACCAACCAGCAGGGAATAATCCATAACTCCATTTCGCTCCAGAAATGATGTGTCCCTTTGAATGGCATCTTTTAGCACCGATTTGCTATGCGAGAGTACATACAAAGGTTTGGACCACGACATTTGCACTAGATTCTCATCGAGCAGGACAATTTCACCATTCTGATGAGTTATGTCCACCAAACGATTACGTTCCGAACCCTTTAGATCATATTTATTGGATATGTCACAGCCATAGAATAGGTTTTCCATTACCAATAGAGATTTCTCCACAAAGAAGCTAAAAAAGAAATTGAATTAGTTACTTGGAAACGAACTCTCTCGATGGAAAACTTACTCCTTTTTCTTAATGCTGACTTTAAAGACACCAAAGATTTTAGCCAATAAGGTGGGCAACTGCAAGTGCTGCGATTTGGCCAAATACTCGAAATATTTTGGAGCAAATTGCTCAAACAATGTCATCTCCTTGGCATTCATCTCTTTCAAAACGAAACGATCATCTGGGAAAGACCGAATGTTAGGGTAAATGAGAGGAAAAAAATATATTTCGAGAGCTTACCCAAAGTCTTGCAGAATCGCGATCCAGATTTACCGCCACGTGCCTCCCATTGGACACTGTGACAGAGACTGCGTGCCAGAGCAATTCTTGATTCCTCTTCCAGATCAAGCGAATGCTCGTCCTGGCCATGACGTGTTAGCATGGGTAGTGGACCCATTAGATCGCTTGGTTTGCGTACCAATTCCATTTCGGAGCCCGTACGACTTTGTGAGATTCTCAGCTCTTCACGCATTTTGCTCTTCTCCAGCTTGCGATACAGAGATTTGTCCAGTTTGGGCGGTTTCAAGCTTTTCGCTCGCATCGCATCGAATTCGCGAGCAAAATAGATTTTACAATGAAATTGACTGCCCTGATCGTTGAAGGTGAGAGAGATATGTGGACTGGGTGATGGAGGTTTGCTGCTGCTGCTGCTTCCCGTCTTATTCTTATCCTCCGTGACATCATTGGCAGGGGAACAGGGTATCGCATCCTCTACATCACTCTCGACTGTTGGCATTTTACGTTTCAGTTGTGGACTGGAGGAAGTCTCACCGCTGCCGCTGCCTGCGTTGTATGAATCTTCAATGGCTCGTAGATATTCCGCAGAGGTGAGACAATAAGCTATTACCGAACTGAGATCCTGTTCGCGCACATGAATGGGTATGGCCCCGGGCGGCAGAGTCAAATGCTCTTGAGCTGTAAATGGCGATTGCAGGGGATTCACTTGATTGGTGGAGGGTAAAAGTTGTGTAAGAATTTGCTTAATAGATTTCTTATCCTTATCCGAATTGGATTGAGTTGAATTGGAGTTTTTCTCCATGATTGGGACATCGGAATCCTCACTGGGACACTCCACAGAAGCTAATGGAGGGGGGGCGGCAACGCTTTCTCCTGTCGTATCGTTTGTTTGCCCCTCGGCTCTCAATTCCTCCGTACAAATGGTCCCAGCATCGATGTGGGAATGTTTCGGCTGATTCTGCTGTTGCTGCTTATTCATGGACATTTTCTGACTTTCCTGCAGCCTGGGTCCCCATAGATCAATGCTCTCGGCTAAAGCACGACGGGAGGAAATGAGGGCATCATTAATATCATATACCGTGGCCTTTTGCTCCGTCAGCAGAGTGTGAACAATTTCGATTTTCTGCTTGAAAACAAACTGATCCTTGGCCAGCTGAGCCTTGAGACTCTGGACAAGCGGTGAGTTCTCATCTTCTATAGCCAGATCGGCTATACGTTCATGGATTTTATTATAAACCTCATGACCACGCACCGAAAACAATTTGATCTCCTCCTGCACCTGACTGGCCACCTGAGTGGCTGCCTTGGGTTGATCCAGTTGCAGAATTAGCGATGGCAATCCCGTCTCCCATACCTCAACGGGTTTATATTGGAATTTGGCACCCACTCCACGAAAACTGAAATGATGCACATAGTCACGATGCAGCGAATGCTCACAATTGGGATTCTGCATATCGGGTGTCGTCTCCAAAGTTGGTCGCCTCCTATAGGCATGCCCATGGAAACGCATTTCCAAATATTTGCCCAGCGATAGACACTTGGATGAATCCGAGAGTGGCACCGAGGGAGTGGTGGCATTGCATATGCTACACCAAGATGTAAAATGAATTCTCTTCGGATCCGAACGTGTTGAATCTTCAGTGAGATAGACATGGACACAGCCCAGTGAGTGAACATAGCGACGCACATGACCCAACATGGGTAAATTACATGATGGACACATCGAATTGAAGCGACAGCAATATCGCTGAAGGAATTCCTCCAGCATTATATCATGTTGGCCATAGAACTTCATGTCCAGCAGCATGGGCAACTTGCAGAAGGATGACACACCCTTGGGATTGTAATGAAAGCTACAGAATAGCACAGGCAAACGCTGATGATTCTGCGGATCGAGTGCATCCTTATACAATTGCTCCTCACTGACTTTCTGCGGTCGCTGTATGGTCGTCTCTGGATTGCCTCTGTCTCTCCTCTTTGGTCTTAGCACTGGGGAACAAAGAGGGAAATATATTAAAATTAGAGGAAAATCTTTTATTTTCATGCTTACTTGGCGCCTTGCCCTTGGGAAAACGTCCGCCAAATGAACGAAATTCGGCCAATTTGGTTTGTATATCACGATTCGTCGATGCTGTGGTTATTTTCATTCTCAGAAAGTCATGAGCCGGCAACAGTGGCTGAATTTGTTGTTGTTGCTGCTGCTGCTGTTGCTGTTGCTCATTCTCCTTGTCCCCATTGGCTGATGATGCAGTGATACCACTCTCATGACGCTTGGACCATTGCTTAGAGAAATAGAGTTCGGCGGGAAATAGATTTCTTAATTTACAATTCCGTCCTGGCTCTGTCTCCAGATACGGTAGCGGAAAGCTTAAAAATGGGCTAACCGAGAGTAAAGTGGAACTGAGAGCATTTCGAAAACGATTGTCGTAGCGTGTCTCGACGGCCAAGGCTTCGATGCCATCGTTCTCAGCATTTGTCTGTGAACTGGAACGCAAAGGATCTGTAAAATCGGCAACATTCTCACTGATCACGGTCATTATCTTATCCTCCGATTTACGTTCCCCTACAGCAGGACGTTTAGAGCGTTCCTTTTCATCAGCTTCAGTCTCGGACTTTGGGCTAGATTCCTTGGAGTCAAATATAGAGGGTTTCGGACCCAAAGGCTGGGCGAATTCATCCAGCAGGAATGACATTTCCAGGCGCCAATTGTAGCGGGCAAAAAGCAAAGCCGATGCCACACGTTTTACTCTAATTAGCTCCGCATTGGAAGCGCCACGCAGCAAACAAGTATAACCACGTGGATTGGTTAGCTTCTCGAAGCACATGAGAGTCTTGCCGGCTGCTCCATTCGATGCACCATTATTGCTGTAGCTGCGAATATAGAATTCATTGCAATAACCCAATTTCGGCATTGTTATATTCGACTCAATGGAGGTCACGATGTCACATTGTAGGGTACGAGACAGTCGCTCCATTACCGACAATTTGACATCCAGAACCAAGGTGACGCCATATGATCTTAAGAGATCCTGGGCTATACCAGCCACATTCTTATGCACAAGTACCACATTCGGTGAGAAGCTCATGATGCGGGCACAAACATTGCGTAAATATTCCTTCTCCTGCAACAGAACCGTCTCAATGGTCACAAATTTACCCTCGATACGCTCATAGACAATGGGACATTGGAGTAATAGAATACGTGGAAATGGCACTTGAGTGGCCATATCCTTATGCGCCACATTCTTCGAGAAGGCCACACCATGAACTATGGTGGAATCTTTGCGTCTGCCGCCGGGTACTTTCTTGAAATTAACATAATTTCGTATATCCATCAGATCGTTTGAGCAATATTCCGGCCGGAAATGATTGGCTGCCGTCGAGCAGAGGGTCTGCAGCACTTTACCCCATTCCTGATCCAAACTATTGGCCCTTAGCAATTGGGCCAACAATTGATCCTCATGATCACAATAGGATTCGAGTAATTTTGATGTGGTCGTGGTGAAGCACATGGCATTCTCCAGCTCAATATCCTGTGCGGCATTCTGTTGAAAACTCAGACTAACATCCATCGATTTGGGTGGCTGTGGCGGTTCTACACTTGAGGTGGCAAATTGCTGCAAGGGATCTTCGATTCGGCTGCCATTTAAATCACTTTTGGCGAATTTATAATGCAAACTTGCCTCGAATTCCGTTTGCTCTGGATCCTGGACAATGGGTTCGAGAAAACCAGCCGCCAGCATGGCATTTAAGATGGCCACCGCTTGCGCCTCATTGGCTGATTTGTTTTTCGTGATCAAAAACTCAATTAGCAATTGTCCACAATTCTGGGCAGCTGGCAGCTCGCGACTCATCTCCTCGTGCAATGTGATCAATGAGTTCGATTGTTGTAATATATTCTTGCGATCATCCATGGACAATTGGGTCGACGTATAGCCGGGCTGTGAGGTGAAACGTTCCTCCTGATAGCCCAGCGATGTCTTGCGGGTTAAGGCAATTCTCCTTTGCTGTTGCTGTGTTGTATTAGTAGCAGCCGCCGCTGTGGCCTCATCCTGTACCTCCAGTTTATTACTCAGATGCTGTTGCAGTGCTTGCAAATCTTGGCTTATATTCGAGCTAGATGACTTCAGAAATGTCAAAACTATTTTCGAACAATAATTGCACACCTTGAGGTCACCCTCACAGCGGACTATTCGTCCTGGGACCACCTGATTGCAGCACTTGGAGCAAAATATCTGACCACAGAGACGACAATGATGTTTCCTACGAAATGTCGAGAACTTTTGGGCACAATCGTAGCATTCCTTGGCCTTAGAGTCGGGCATCCAAAATCTTTGCAATTCCGTGTCCTTGTAATTGCGCAAGTCCTGCAAAACAAAAAGGAGGATAAATTACTATCAAACTGTAGAAATTTTTACTCTATTACGCTCTTACATTATTATTCTTGGAGGCCACAATATTGCTTATATGCTTTAAGACATTCGTTACGGTTCGCCCCTGATTCGGGTCACTGGGTAAAGGTTGTTGCTCATCAAGTCGCTCATTTGCCTCCAGATCCTCAACACTGCTGGCGGTTCTCAAACTGAGTGTTGTGGGCGGTTGTGGTCGACCGGCCGATGATAAGCTTTGGTTATCCAAATCCAACGCAGGCACAGCTATCTCTGTGGCAATCTGTGATGATGGTGTTGCTTCGGTGTTATAGAACTTTGATTTACCCAACACCTGGGCCGTACTGCTGCTACTGGTGCTGGTGCTGGTGCCGCTGGATATATCATTGACTGTGTTATAGCTTTGATTGTAGACATTTTGAATTTTATTAACCACACGATCGAATAAAGATTCCGGTTTATCTTCAAAGTGTCGGGCAAATTCGGTTAATTTGGTGGGCGAATGTAAATGTTGATGGTTACTACTACTATTACTCGTACTGGAGGAGCTGTTGCTGTTGCTATTCATTATTATGGTGGTGTAATTAATAAAACTTGCGGTATTAATAGCGTTGGCGAGGCAATTGTCGCCCGTGCCGGACTCCTTATTAATGTTGGTTAGATGGTTGTTATATTTAATTGATCAATCAAAGCAGCATCGGGCGCCAATGAACCAAGAGCCAAATCAGTCCACTTTTGTTCCTGCAAAACAGAAAATTCCAATATACTCATTCCTCATTTAGATTAGCGAATGTCTCACCTGTTCACTTAATGTTAAATGTGAATCACCACCATCGGCTTCGGGATCGGGTAATTTTTCAATTGGTACTAATATCTGATCGAAAGGCAACACTTCAGTGCGCCAAGCATTGTCTACAATGTCCAAGAGTAGGTCGTCGATGGGTGCCTGCAATGCATTCTTAAAAATTAATAGTGATTCCAGTAACGCCCGCCCCCGAAATGAAAATTACGTCATTTCCTAATATTGAAACTAAATAAATACATAAATATGATTGTTCACGTACGAATTGTATTTTGCATTTATCACAATGGCCTGCGCCTTGATAATAGCCCGCGACTAATTAGTGTGAAGCGATACCGACACAATCTCTAGTCATTGTTCACATATGCCTATCTATTCACATACTTACATATGTATGTGAATATGTATGTTTATAAACAATTGAAGTCAACAATTCACGGTACTTAAGTGGACGGCATCCATCTTGTCTTGACTCTATTACCTGACTATCCATCACTTATGCAATTCAATCAATCTGAGATTCTGCCAGTTTTGAACTGTTATCAAATTGTTTTATTTATTCAGTATTATTCGTTATTTATTTTCCTCTATTGTTTATCTTAAGCTTATTTTTTGTGTTTTTGTTAACAAAACGAGCAGCTGACTATGGCCATTCGATTGTATTTATCGATATTATCGAATACAATCAGTAGCGATAGGCAAGTCACTGATAGACAATCAGTTTCAAATACTCATTTGGCAGTTACATAAAAATTTAAAAAAAAATAACGAAAACACAATGACGCTCATAAGTGAAATGCCTGTCAGTGTTCCCGATTACAGCAAGTTGAAAATTGACTTTTTAATTTTGTAGTTGGGCAACGCTGCACACATTTCGATAAGAACCGAACATGTAATCGATCCATGTATTGTCTAGCTTCAAAAGTCGGTAGAGTGTGTGATATAACACTAACTGATCCGTCAGGTATATATACTTGTATTGGTATAAATAATCTTGTGGTCAAACCACAATCATTGGTTATTAACCATTTGGACAACAGACTCTTTAATGCATAACACCTGATCTTTGTTTGAGAAAAAGTAAAGGTATGGTAAAACAAGGTAAGGTGTATTCGGGTGAATAAGATCAAATTAAAATAACATTTCTTGGCGCCAATAAGTTTATTAACCGTTAGTTAGCACTAATTTTTAAATCTAGCATTCTTACATTTGTCAACACTGAAATCTAGAGTAGTCAAATAATGTCAACAAAAACCGCAAATGCCTTAAAAAAATTAAATAGACTCACCATTGTGCATACCATACCCATGCACTGCTACAGAAAATTATCCCATTGATCCTATTGAGCTGTTTTTCTATAGATTTCTGGTTCACCCCAATAAGGAGTTCGCGAGGAGAATCCATGATATGGTCGCACTAACAAAATGTGTGTTTAACAGCACTGTGCGCAAATGCAGCCACACCAAACTATAAAACGAGAAGAATGGATTCAGAGGGAGGCCTATCGCAAGTGGAATTAAATATAACTAATAGAAATGAATTTGGCCAAGTAGTGCTCAACGATCTGCGTCTTCTAGAGCTATTGCACTTGCATCCCTATATCTTCAGCAAGCAAGTTCGTCCACAACAGGTGGGTTTAGGGTTGCATCTTTTGGAAACTTGTGATTACAAAACCTATGTATTTATATGTTCTTTAAACAGGATGCCGACTACGATGAGTGGGGATGGACGCAGATAACCAAGGATTTCAATGCCTCCTATGAAAATGTACACTTAAGTTCGCCATTTTCGGTAGAGGAGTTACAATGGCGTTGGGATATTTTAAGACCTCTGATGTCAACGCTTTCCAAGCACTTTAGCCATATACCATCAGAGCTGGGTACCATTATGCATAAAATCAATCAGATGCTCAATGCCCAGAAGCCACATAACGCAAGACCATCTTCGGGCATAGAGAGATTTCTTCTCGATCAATTACCCTATGTGGAAGCTCTCTCCCAGTCACAGTGTCGACGATTGGAGGTCGAGATTGTAGATGCCATCTTGCAGACAGAATTGAGTCTAAAAGTACCGCCATTGTCTACCAATAAGGACAAGCAAATGGTACAGTGCGAGTATGATTCGTTTCTAAAGGATATCAGAGTGAAGGAACTACCATCAGATACATCACATCGTTTGGCAACTCCAGGAAGTGGAGTCTTCTTAATAACTCATAATGCAACGACATCATTAAACTCATCTCTTTCTGCAGAGGCGCCAACAAGTAGTACAAATAATATAGTTAGCAACGAACATACGAATCTGGTTATTAGCAGCGTTTACACTGCACCACCCGAATCTTCTCCCAAAAACGATCCCGAGCATCCTTCCACTGTTGCACCACAAACACCTCCGCCCTGCATTATTAAAATTGAGCCCCCAGATGTAATAGATGAAGTGCCAGAAACGATTCCCCCGCCAGTTGCTGATGCTGATCTTGGTATCAAGCGAGATCAATCGCCAGTAAAATATGTGCCCGTCAAGAGCGCCAAATACTATGTAAAGAAAGTGAGAGTTAGGGTAAAACGCCTCCATTTGGACGATTATTTGCCTTTGTCCAAAATGAGAACAAGAAAGCAGTGTTCCTAACGTTAATTAGCTGTACTATTGAAATCATACTCTATGCGCTATTTTTTAGTTTTACTTATTTTCTTAAAAAATAAAAATTATATTTGACCTTTTTTTACGAACATTCGTTAACAAGCTGTTCCTTTGAACTCATTCTATAATCGCTATTTTTTAGTTTTATATATTTTGTCAAAAATAAATATTATATTTGACTTTTTTTTACAAACATCCGCAGAAGAAAATAGTTGATACCATTTTTTATATTTGGAACTCTTTAGGTAAAAAAGAAAGAATTTAATTTTTTACTCAGAAGTAGAAAAAAAAATTAAGTCGCAAATAATTTTTAAAAAACAGGAAAACCTTTTAAATAAATGATTAGAAATTATAAAAGAACCAAAACTTCCGAAAAATAGTGATTAAGTTTTAAAAATAACAGCCTCTTTATGTCTGCAAGAAATATATTAAATTTAAGGTTTTTTGTTTAAATTTTTATATCAAATGCACATAATTTTTGTTTATTAATATTATCATTAAAAAATACAATTACTATAAATTACAACCTAAGGCTATAGAGTTCTCGATTCAACACAAACCATTCTTATTTTGTTGTTGTTGTTTTATTTTCTCATCATGATTATTATTCTAAATTGCAATTTAGAATTCCGCCAAAAATGTTTGGCGAAATTATTAAACGTAATTAAGAATAATTTTGTATGACGCGAGAGTTCGGGATTAGCTGCAGAGCTTGGAGATAGTTGAACTACTATGGATGAATCAAATTCTTAATAACAGTCACAATGAAACATTATTTCAAAATTAACATTTTATATAAAAAACTCAGCACACGCACGCACACACACATACATACACACACACACACACACGCGGACTAACAAGTGAGGGGAGTGGGGAAAGTTGGGAAAATTAAACAAAATCTAACAAACAAGAGTCTAACAAGACGGAGTAGGAGGATTACGGGTGTGGGTGAAAAGTCTCAGAATAATTGATCCGCCAAATTCCCTATAAATGTGGCCAGATTCATGGAGGATCCTTCTTTGAATTTCAGTCCAATTGTTTTTCCATATGCCTGAATAAAGATGGCACGTACAGCATTAAGGCGTTGCTTGCGTCTGTAAAAATAATCGAGAAATAAATAACCATAAAGAGAGGATTTTGAAAAGAAAACTTACAAATTGATGCACTGCTTTGAGGCCATCGAAATGCCATCTTTGGAGGAACCATTTGCGAAACCGTGCGTAATGCTATTGCTGCTCCCGCTGCCACCACTACCGCTGCCACTTCCACTGCCATGATGGGGTATATTACAATGATAGCCATTGCTGCCATTGCATATAGGAATGTTAGAGGAGATGCCGGCGCCAACACCGTTGCCATCCAAGGTCGTTTGCTGCTGCTGCTGATGTTGTTGGGACACAAAACGCATCATATAACTGCCATTCATCATGGAATCAATTGAGCCCGTATCGGTGACCACCTGCCAACTGCCATTCGATGAGGTCGATTCCTGACGCTGGCGGGCAGCATTCGAGCCGGGCACCGAAATGGGGCTAGTGCGTGAACGTTTCGGATTTGGTGAGCGATTTGTCAATGGGTTAACAGTTGCCGCCGTTGTGGCTTGGCTTGCGTTGGCTTGTGGGACAGATGTGGCATAAAAATTGTCGGTTATAGACATATCACAGTTCGAACAATTCGAATAGCTATCGTTGCTATCTTGATCAAAGGCCAAAATATAATCCCTGGAACGGAGAAATTGGGGAAAATTGTTAAAAATTGTTCGATTTCAGTGGTTTGTTGTAGAGATTAGTACTTACTCCTTGAGCGGTTCATCGTCACAGCAATCGGATTTTATGACTATGACACTACTGCCACTACTACTCGATGTCTTGGTCCTTTTCCTGTGCTCAACTATGCTATATTCCTCATCGGTTATAAATTTAAGCACATGAAAACAAAAGAACATAATATCTTCGCCGCGTTTCAGGCGATCGGGCAATTGATGACCAAATAAATACCAATCGTAGGCCAATGTTAAATATGCCATTTGCAGAGCATTCAATGACTGATGTATCAGACCATCGGCCCACAGGGATAAACGCACCAATGACACAAATAATGGGGTACGATCCCAACCGCTAATGCAATGTATCAGAAGTCCCGAATTATCCTCTTGTATATACTTGAGAGTGGCACGTAAATAATTTTGCGTTATATTAACCAAATCCCATTCTCTATATTCTGGCCATATGATATCGATATCGGCAGCTGGTCCCAAATTGGGTATATTAATATTGGCATCATTGAACGATTGCTTCCAATTGTAATGCAAATTTTTGGCCATATAATTGTTGTCACGGAATTTCTTAAAGAATTCGCAACCAGGATAGGGCAGGGATAGCAAATTGAAGCTCTTGTAATGTTTATTCGGATCGGCTTTCTCTGACGATGAGACACTGCAACCCAAAAAAAAAGAAAGAAATGAGTTAGAGTAAATTATAAATATCTGTGGAGGATTTTCACACTTACGCCATAAAGTATTTGATCTTTCGATTCTCAACCATTAAGTCAACTATGGTGGATACATTGAGGGTATGAAGCAGTTGGATGTCACTTTTGATGACCTCATCGTAACTGAATTGCGTTTGATCATTAATATGATTGATCAACGATTCATCTGTGGAGTCTGCATCATTCTCGTCTCCATTTGGTGGGGCATATGTGCCACCGCTGAGGCAATTGTAGGCATAGTTGGCATAGGTCTCGGGCATAACCGATAATGTGGCCGATCGGCATATATATTTGCCCCTATACATAATCACGGGCACAGCGAATCTTTGTCGACATCGTGCATATTTGGCCATTGTAATCAGTTCTCGCATTCTTTGTATATCATATTGATCCTCGTATATGGTATTCTGTGGCTGTGTGGTTGTTGCTGTTGGCTGTTGCTGCTGTTGTTGTTGTTGCTGCTGCTGCTGATGTTGCTTCTGCTGTAGAGGATTGGCAAATGTAACAAAAGCCTGGATACCCACACCAGCAGCACCATTATCACCGCTGCCATTGCTACAATTGCTGCCAGCTGAACTGTTCAGGGGCGTGGCTGTGGCTGTTGTGCCCGAGGATCCTCCGCCACCAAACAATCCATTGCCTGGTATCAGAGTTTTGGCCATATGACCATGCTCGTATTCGGGAATGAATATGCGTCCAGGATAGCGTTGACTGAGCAGCCCATTCGTATTATCCAGCTCAATGAGGCTGTAGTCCATTTTGAACAGAAATTCACATTTTTTGGAGATCACATACTCCTGCAGAAATAAAAATAAAAACAAAGAAAATTCTGGATTTAGAAAAAAATGTAAAAATCAAAAGACAAAAAATACTATAAGTATAAATAAAATCCAAAATCTGTCCTGTATTGTATTGAATTTATTGCTCATTTAATATTATTTTTGTATTTCATTCAGCACGAGAAACCATAAATTTCTTAAATTTCAATGACCCCCACGAAAGCAAAAATACCTTCATTAATGAATGTTTTTTCAGGTAAGCATTAAAAATTTATGCATATGAATAATATGTACTAAACATTGTTTTATTTTAAACAAATCTGTAATCGACATGCAAAGTTAATTTGCTTGCATTAATCAAAGTCAAAGAGAAGGGGGAAGAGATACAGAGCGAGGAACAGGGAAAGAGATTAGAATGCGCGAATTACAACTGGTTTCTATTGGCTTTGGCTTTGGGTTCAATGGAATCTGGAAAACCCTCGACTAATACATACATATACATACATACATGTGTATGTATTGGTATATTTATGGCGATAAGCTTGTCTTCCATTATAGTTTTATAAATAAAAAAAGAAAATTCATTTAAGAAATTGTATAATTTTGCTGCTATTGAACAATTTTTTGGCTATGACCAATTTCACACGGTTTTTGGTAATCGCTTGGTTAGAATCGCAAAAATACCTAAAAATAGACAAACGAGCAGGCTATTAGTGAGGGTGGGCAAGGAGGAGGGGAAGGGGTAGTCAAGAGGCAGCACTCGACTAGCCAGCTGTCCCAGACAAACAACAACAAACTCTCTTATGTACATACGTACACACACACAAGCAAACAAACACCTTGGCAAATAAAATATTAAACAGGTTTTTAGCACACAAGAATTCTGTGCAATAATTAAACAGGGTGACGACTTGGAGACACTCTAGAAAAACTCAGGGATGGTAGACCAGCGGCGCAATCACGATCATTCATGTACGCGGCAAATTTTATGCAGCAATGCTCTGCTCACTGGTAAATTAAAAAAAAAACCCAAAGGTAGCGGTAACATTTAATGGTCCTAATATACCTTTTCAACAGGATAAATTGGATACTGAGTATTAAAATTAAACAACAAAAGAAATGTGCATAAAACAAGACAAAACAAAGTGAACAGCTACAAAAGAGTACAACAGAGCAAAACAAAGGTGGCAAAAATACTTTGTTTCTGTGTGTGTGTGTAGTGGTGCGAGAGAGAGAGAGAGAGAGCAAGCGCGCAAAACTATGCAGAGCGAAACAAACGAGCAAAACAACTAAAACGCAATTACCGAAATGCGTGCGGTGCGGGGGTCTACATGAAGGTCATTTTAAGTTGGCGTCAAAAGGGGTCGAGATGGGGCTTTTTGTTTTTAGTTAATACATTGAACTAGAGCAGAAAGTTACATAGTACATATGTATATTAATGGAAATCTAATATGTATTAAAATATTTTGTTTTGACGCCATTGCAACACGTAACAGCAAAAATGTAATACAAAAATAAAACGTATAATGACCCCATGGGGCATTCGACCATCAACAAGTCGCCAATATGCACTTCGGGTCTAGTAGGAGGGATTTAGCTGAAAATTGGGATATTATAAATCTTCCTCAACCAATGCAATAGTTGTAAAATAATATTAATATAAATAGAAAATATGTGCACAATTTTCATGTCTTTATTTCCAACTGGGGTGGCTGGGCTGCTTACAGAAACAACAAAAAACTTTTCACAACTGTTAGTTGGTGAGAGTAAGAGAGCAAGAGAAAAAGAGATGCAAATAGATACAGAGAGAGAGAGCAACTGGTGGGAATGAGAGATGCCGATGCCAAAAGTTTTATTGATAACGTTGTGTGTAAGAGAGAAGAGAGTGAGCGCCGTCAAGTTGGAGACTTACAAATCCCACACACTCATACACAGACATTCAGACATGTATTGAACTGCTTGCTATTGTTGTTGCACATTTTTATTGCGCTCTTGTTGTTGTTGTTTTGTTTTTGCTTCTTTTGTAAGCAGCGGGCAGCGGCAGCGAGCATGCAACTGTAACCTGATTGTCGGGGGTCTCTGTCTCGTCTCTCTGTGCAGTTTTGTGTTGTTGAGCTTCTTTCGCTGTGCGCCTGTTAATAAGGCGCTGTAAAACTTAAAAACAACAAACAAACGCGCGAAATAGTTTTTTCCAACTTACAGCAACAGCGACGAGACGATCATCGGCATTAACATCATTAATATAAACATCATTTGAATTACATATATTAAAATCATCATTGACATCATCATCATCTGACGGTCTGACCCAAATACTAAATTTAAAGAAAAAAAAACCAACTCAGACTTAGAGTTAAATTCAGTCTCGGAGCTTGAACAACTACTTACAATGCAGTTTTCTTACAAACCCGGATTTTAAAGACTTTAACCATGCTGGGCAAACAGAAATCAACGACACAGTTTTTAGTGCATCGCTTTTTATGCAGCGGCGGCAACGGCAACACAGCTGCACCCCAACAACAACAACTACAACAACACCAGCCACAAAGAAGCGAAATTGAAGAAATAAAAAAAAAACTGAAAGAAAACCACGAACCCCAACAGACCAGGGGACAGGCCAACAGCATTTTCGGCAAAAATCACAAAAAAAAAAAACGACAACAAAACAGACAGCAACAAAAATATGCAACTCGTTGTGTTGCATATTCATCAATCTGGGGCCGGCGGCCGCAGCGTCGTCGGCAGACAGGGAAAATTGCTTTTCTTCAATGAATGAATTATTCACAAGTCGAACTCGAACATAAACTCGAAAGTCGGGCCACTGAACCACACCTTGTTCCATTTTTTTCTTTCTGTTTTTCTGGTTTTCCCTGCTCTGTGTTTACATGATTTATGTTTACGCTTAAAATGTGTTGCACTTTTTTTTTGTATGCCGGCTTTTTTTTATTATTGACGAGCAGCATGAGCAAACAAGTTAAGAATGACACTGTACAGTACGATACAAAAGCCCAAGTAGATAAAAAGAAATATTTATTCCAGATAAGGCTAAACCAGTGCATTTTAAGGCTAAGTCCAAAATGCCATAAACAATTGTGTGTGAGTGTGTGTGTGTGTGTGTGTGTGTGTGTGTGTGTGTGTGTGTAGGGAAAGGTCGAATGGAACATTTTTAACATGTGTCATTGATAACCGCTAATTAGCCGTGAAGCATAAAACAATTTTCTGATAACATTTCGAATGAGAATAACCTTGATAATACACAATATATTTCTCTGTGGTCAGTTATGACCAAACAAATCAATTTTTAATTTTAAATCCATTCCTTCCATAACAAAAGTTATTTATGATTTTTGAGCATATTTTTTGGCAATATAAGTATTTTTATTTTCTCCTCTATATGTACAAATGTATGTATTTATTATGTGTAAATTGATTAGATTATTGGAACCATCCTTGAGAGCAAATGTTCTTAATGTTTAAACTTTAAAGTTCTGTTGTATTCAGTATACTTTTGAAAGTCGGCTCAACCTCCCCAAACATCCTGTCACATTCTTTCACCAAGGTTTATTACTTATCACTCCATTATTTTCTATTGTATTTATTGCAAATAGTTGCTGCATCATCTCTAACTGTAACTAATCTCTCCTCCCTCTCCTATTGATGCGATTATTTTTTCCAGTTTTCACTTTAATCGTTGAGCGTTATTAATGAGATTTTAATATGCATAACAACTTTCAAACTCGTTTCAAAACGGAAAATGCAAATTCGTTTGTAATTGAGCAAAACAAATGACACTGAAATCAATGTGTGGGTGGGGTTGGGTTGGGTTGGTTTTCGTTTGATGGTCCCAACAGGAAGAGTTTTGCCACCCACACTCATTGTCAGACAGACCTACAATGATTGTCTTCAGTCGCTTTCCATTATTCTATGATTTCCTGTTCATTTCGTTCATTTGTAGGCGTTCAAGAGAGCGCATATGGAGAGAGAACAAAGAAGCGAGATCTTATACATATAATTATAATTACTTGCAAAAACCGAAAAGTTCACATGTGGTTTTGAGTGTACAATTACTTAATAATTGTTAACGAAGATACATGTATGTACATCATTAAATGGTTCTCTTTACTTCCTTATGAGAACGTAGTTAAGTTGAGCTTAGCCATCATCATTTCAATTATTATCGATTTTATCTGACTGTTAGCAGGCACTCAGGAAACATCAGCAGCAAACTCATCATCATCATCATCATCAACATCATCGTTGGCGATAGGGAGGAGGAATAGTGTGAAGAAATATTCATTCCATTCCCATCAACTCCCTTCTAAATCATGAGTGCATGGTGCCTTCTGTTGCTATCACAGTTAACCCAACTAACATCGGTTCGACCATTATATAGAATTGCAGTACAATTCGTCTCGCAATCGAAGGCAAACTGAATTATCATGGAAGCAGGAACAGCAATGGAACTTCATTCGACCGACCCTTTATCACAAAATATTTTACTCTCTGTGGCCGGACATGCGCCCGGGCTGCTGCAGTCCCGTTAAGCATTTCCAGCAGCTGTTGCAATTTGCTCCCAGCTCTTGCTGTTTACCTGGCACAAGTGTCTGTGTGTGTGACACACAGAGAGAGACCGACATTAAGGACCTATGGGCAACTGAGGTGAATTGGGAGAGGGGGTGACAGCGGGTGACAGGTGCAAAAAGCGTGGGCGTAAAGTTCAATGTGCAACAGGCAATCATAAAAAAAGGGCAGAGTCGATTATTGATACATGCATGCATATGACGCCACCGCCACTGTGGTACCACATATCCCAAAAAAGGTAAATTCCAAAACCCTCTGCTAATCACAAGGTAAAACGATTTAAACAATGACTAATAATAATAATTTATCAATATTTCCATAAATCCATATATTAAAGCAATCAAAAAAGCAATATCAGGCATAAAGAAGAAAAGTATGAAAAAGATAACAAAGATCCCAAGTCCAATAAATAAAGAAGTCTTTGTTTATATCGTAAGACTAATGCAGTAAATATTGAAAATTACGACATTATTCACACTCTTTGTTAATGTTCTTATGAAGCGCGACCTCTATGTAAATATGTGTATGAATGAATCAGTCCGTATAATAAGTCACGAAGAAATGCAAACCATGGAAAGTGGATACAGGAACGTCACACTTATTAATCACATGTAAGGCGACGTTACTGGATGTGTTTCTTGACGAAAGACTCAATCTTCAGCCCCATAGTGTAAGAGAAAGAACATATTGAAGTCGCCGAAATGTATGTAACAGGTATAAGAAATCGTACAGAAAATCTACATATACTTGCCAAGTAAAATATAGTATCCGAAGCTTTGTAGGAATATTTGTAGGAATATTAAGAATTTGGGAACGATAAGAGCCACCAAATTAGGTATTTTTTCAACAAAGAAATGGTTTGGCGCACAAAATGAGAGCTTTCCGCTATGTGCGCTGAAGTGTCTTTGAGCTCAGAAGAATAAAATTTGTGACAATTGAATTTAATTTGAGATCGTGAAATTATTAAAATATAATTTTCATCAGTCCACATTAAGTACCACTGTACGAATGGCACTACTCTATGATTCTGGTTGCGTTCCAGGCGCAGAAATTTTTCGCCCTTGCCTGCCTGTAATTTATGTGCTCCTGTGTTGCGTATTCCAAAGCGCCCACACGGAGCGCTCACAGATTAACCCATACCACATAGTGGGTGCAGCAATCAAAGAGACCCACATATTGCTCAGCCGGCCGGCACAGGATTGCAGCAGCCGAAGAGGCAAAGGCGTTGGCGTCCTGCGCATTGCGAATTAACTTCAATAAGCCAGGCTCTACTGTACCATCAGGATAGGTGCATGGGAAAGTCAGTTGCAACCCCAAAGTGCAGCAGTAGCAGCGCAGACTGGAAACATTGGCGGGGATACAGAAAACATAGAAAACACACACACACACACAGAATCTCAGCCAGAAGAAAAACAGTCTTCTCGAAGTTCCTCAACAATCAATTACAGAGCAACAGTCCTCCGGGTTTTTCTGTTTTCGTTGCTCCCTTCAACAATCTTCTTGTTCTTCTTCACAATTTTTGACTAAAAGTGGTTAAAAATATTTAAACAATTTTTATTTGTCGACTGTTTTCCCAATCCCCACCGTTGGCCCATATTCATCAGGATGATGCTAATAATATATCATTGGAAGGAGGAGCAATTGCAGCAGGCGGCTTAAATGTGAAATATTGCAAAAAATTACAAAAAATACAACAACAACAACAGGTGGGTATAGACACACAAATACCAAGAAAAAGAAATTAAGAAGAAAGAGGAGAGGAAAAGAAAATTTATGTTAAAGAAAGTGAATTAATATATTTTTAAAAAGACCTCGTCATTTATTTTTAGCATTTAGCGAAAAAAGAAAATACATTTTTTGGCGCCCACAACCATACACACACACACACCAAAAGCGAGAGAGAGAGAGAAAATACCGACATATGTATATTTTCATACATCCACACACACACACTAGCATTTGCATTTGCATTGCACACACACACCTACACAAAACACACAAACAATGCCAATTGGATGGGGTAAGACGGCTTGTTCTATTAATACATAAATAAGTATAAGCTCATTGCAAAAGAAAACAATTTACGTACATATGTACATATGGCGAAAAACTATTATAATTATTATGCTTCTGACACTTTCGATTTTCTAAAAAAAAATTCTAATTTTATTCTAACTCAAAAATAAAAGTTGAATTGGAATTACAACTCAATTTCCTTGACTGTAAAATTAGAAAATATAAAGTACGATCAATCCTGATAGAAGAATTCAGCTATTTTACTTACAGTTTTTCTTTATAATACACTAAAAAAAACTATAAATTTTGTTCTAATAAGAAGAACGACACACAAGATAGAAAAAATTGCCAAATTGCATTCCTTCATAATATTGGATTTTTATTTGAAACCATTTCATGTTCTATAAGAAATTTACAATTATTTAATAACAATAATATGTGTATATTGTCATTACATGTTGTTTTCATTCTTAATCAGTTGTCACCCTTTACAGATAATTCGGATTACACAAGCTCAAGCTGAAGCTCAAAGTTTGCAATCGAACAGAAAATTGCATAATCAGAGAGCGAACTGAACCACAGTGGTTTTTAAATTCTTGATTTTCTATTTGTATTTTTTTGTTAGGTACCTAACAAAACGAAATCGAATCCAAGGGGGAAAACCCTTAAGAAGTCATGGATAATAATGAAAGGAAGCCCAATTGGTGTGAGCGCATGAGAAGTTTCCCATGTAGACAGAGGGACATTAATCGGCTAGTGATGAACTATTTGGTGAGAGGTTCGTACTACATTTTACGAATGTTTCCAAGAGGTTCTTGGATAATTTTTGTGAAATATTACAGAAGATGACAAAGAGACTGCTCAACGATTTGTGATCGAAGCTGGTATGGGGAGCAAGCATCCTCAATTGAATAGTTTAGAGGATCGTTTACTTATAAGGAATGCCATACGAGCTGGACGTATTCAATATGCCATGGAGGTGGCCAAAAAGCTATATCCGCGGCTATTCGAGACGGATAATTACATGTACTTTCATATGCAACAAATGCAATTAATTGAACTTATACGCGAACGTGAAGTGAATGAGAAGAAGCCGCAATCTAGTGTCCACCGATTGAAATGTGTCCATGAGGATCTCACTTTGGCCCTGTTGGCATTCGAGAAACCTGTTGAGAGTCACCAACAACCAAAGCAGCAGGAAGAGTTATTCCCAGGTCTTGAGAATTGTGAACCCAGAATGATGTTTCTTATTAAAGTGATTTTGTGGGCCCAGAATCGACTGGATGACGGTGGCATCGTTGACTATGAAAGACTCGAATTGGAGGGAGATCATTTTGAAGAACTATTGCGACGAGCCATGCAGAAAGAGTAAACGAATAAGAAAAACTATTGTCTTGTTGTTTTTTTTTTTTTTTGTCGGTGTCTATATTGATAACCTACATATATACACATACATACTATATAAATGGATAATAATTTTTTTTTTTTTTTTTTTTGAAAATAAATAAATAAATAAATCAATGTTTTTAAAACATCTTGATGTTCAGCCAGTAATTGTTATTGCTTTTTTTTTCGTCTTTTTGTTTTGTTTGTATTCGCATTTGCCCCTGGCAAACACAATCTGAAACGCAAATTCTTCAGTCACGTGCGAAATTACACATACGATAAGAGCAAAGCGGAAAACATGTAATCACCGACCTCGAGATACCCTTCATCCACCATCAAAGACCCATCATCAAACATACATTGATAAACTTGGAGGATTAAACTAATCATGAATGAGAGAGACAGAGGGTCAATGGGTCTTTTTAAATAAAACACTGATTTTTCGACAAAAAAATCATTTTATTTTCTGAACTAACAATAAGTTTCTTCTGGTTTGTTTACCCATAGTGCTAATGGAAAAGTTCCTTGCAATGTCAGATCAACTCAGATATATATGCTTATTTTAACTCCACAAATCGGTTTAGCTGTCAGTATTTCTTTGATTTTTTCCAAAATAGTTTATTTTCATTTAACATTCTTTGTGTTACTAGACAAATGCAATTTTTTGTTTGGTCTCAAAGTGCAGTTTTTCAATTTCTGCTTTGTTTTACGATGACAGAGATAAGACAAAGTCAACTTGAATATATGTATATTCTTATACAATGCAGAATTTGTAATACACTTTTACACATAAATTTTAAAATGACTCCAAAATAATAATCAAAGTAATTATTAAGCTACTATTAAAATTAATTATTAACTTTCAATTTTGAGCAGTGTAAACCAACTGACATTGCTTTATTTCTTTGTGCTCTTCTTCTTGACCCTGACAAAGCTCTTGTCAAAGTTGATATTCACATTGCTGTTCACAGTGTATTACACTTCTGGCGCTTGCTTACTGCTAATAAGACGATAAAGGTGTTTGATATAGATTGACGAATGGCATTCCATTCCTTAACTGATAAGTATTGTTTTTTTTTTTTTGTGCAACAAAGTAATGCAAGTCAAACATTTTCAATTGCTGCTGAAAAAACAAAAGTCAATGGGAAACGTGAGCTACGTGCCAAGTTTAGCTTTTTTTAATTATTTTTATTGTTGCCAAGTGCACACACACACACACACACCAACACAGACATGTAACCATTTTGACATGCAAATGAGCAAAAATGTTATTGCCGGCTAAAACTAAACGGGGGGGTGGGGAGGTAGAATAGATGTCTGGCGACAGGCAGTAACTAACATTGAAGGGCAGAAAGCAAGTGATAGAGAGAGAGAGAGAAGAGCAAGTGCGTGACAAGTGTTTGCCTGTCTCTCTTTGTAAGTTAAACGGTAACATAATAAAAATGTAACGGTAAACTAGAGCACACACAAAATTGCATTTTAACCCCATTTGGATGCCAAGGGATCAAATCTGATGACGCAACCAATTACATATTGGAAAAACAATTCAAAATGACACAGTTACAATTAAAGAATTCAATTTATTTATCACTTTTTCGAAAACGGACTTTTATAATGAATATTAACAGGAAGCCAAATTTTTGTATCAGCAAATTGTATATGCACATAAGTATAAGGATCGACCTGGGAAATCTATTCCATATAAAAATGTTCGACTAACGTCTTGTCTATCAAGACTAAAATCAGTGAAGGGTTAAGCCTTCCTAGCAAACTTTGTGAGGGTGTGTGTGTGTGTCTGTACATGGGTTAATGGGGGAAGGAGGGTAATGAGGCGTTTTAGTTGGTTGGTTAAGTGAAAGTTTTGAGATAGCCGACGCCGCATCGATGTCAATAAATGTAGAGAGAAAAAAAAATTATGTTTTTTAAGTGGCAGCCATTTGTTTTCTGTTACGGTTACGATTCCTTCACTTAATTTTCTTTCTTTCTGGGTGCGGCAAGAAAGCTAGTGACGTGTCCTTGCAAGTGGCAAGCACGTGCGCCAAAATGTATGTCATGCGGTTATCCTTAATTGTGTCGTTTTCGCCCTCAATCACTCACCGGCGATCCTTCCTCAAAGGCAACCGCCTCGAATGATTTTTTTTCGAAAATTTCCAATAGATCGTGTAAATCCTGCTGTGTTGGGCTGCACATTTTTGCGTCGCTGCATTTACCTTTACCGGATGCTCTATAAACACACGCACACACCTAGCACTGGTAGACACTGACACACACACACGCACACAACACCGATACGCAATTTAATTTGCCAAAAACAAATTTAAACAATTTGATTTTGTTGTTGTTGGTAGCTCTTATTGTTGTACTCTTTTTATTTTGTATTTTTTTTGCTGCGTATTTGCCCGTTTTCGCTTGCGCTTACTCGCCGTTGCCGCGTTTCACGTTCTTCTTCTTTCTTGCGTTTTCTTACGTTTCACGTTTCTTACTAAAGCGGAGACATTGGATTCGCGAAAAATAAACAATCGATACTTCTCTAGCTCCAAAACCTGTATTTGAATCATTCATTCTCGATTCCCGTTAATTGAGCCAAAATACCAACTAGAGATGGGCAATATAAGTACAGTGGCTCACAGCTTATTTCGTGCAAAATGTGTATATGGGTGCCAAAGCAAACTGATTTATTTATTATATTAAGTTATTTTTATATATAATAAACTTCAATAAAAGGCATATGGCAATTTGTTATTTTATTTCCACAATTTTCTTTTCAAAATTATCAAATGCATTTTGTACCACAATTACGGTAATTTTTGAATCTGGTGTTAACAATACCTCATGGGTTTTTGTACGTACTCGCATCATTAATAATTCATCTTTCTCATCTATTTTTTGCATTCCTCTCTCTAATCTTCCTCGCAAAGCTTGAAAAAGTCCCGCAAATTCCACTGAAGCATCGTGTTTCATAGTACTTTTTATGGGATGACCCCGATCGTTCAAGATGACTATATCTCGAATGTTTTTCTTTTTCTGTATTTGAGCAAAGGCTTCTTCCACATAGCGTAGGGATCTGGGCGGCTTGAAGAAATTGGAAAATTAGTAGTTGAAAAACAACTAAAATAAATCACAATACCCGTTGGGGTTCTGAATTATGCATGATTATCTTTTGTTTAAGGTGAAAACTTCTGGGTCTGTTAGTTTTTATGTTACGTTGCCATAGATATTTGTTGTTGTTTAACTTGGTTAATGGGTCAGTGTTTTGTGTCAAAAGTACTTGTTTAATCATCCACGATTAAAATTCAAACTCGATTATTTAAACCGAAAAGTATCGAATATTTTGGTATTTTTTATATCGCTTTTAATACAACGATAACCAATAGTTATCGGCTATTATTGAACAAACAAAATTAAGTTTATTTTATAAATTTCGTTTTATTCATTCCAAATTAACTGTGAAAATGGTAAGTAATGTGGTAAACAATTTATGTAGATTATACATTCAATGTCTCTGCAGTCCCAAGAAGTGGAAGAAACTTTAAAGCGAATTCAGAGCCATAAGGGTGTTGTTGGAACTATTGTCGTCAACAATGAAGGTGAGTGGTGGTGTTGATGGAGGCGTGGCATTGTGTGGGAGTAACATTTATCCGCTTTTCCAATTAGGTATTCCGGTCAAGTCAACTTTGGACAATACAACAACTGTGCAATACGCTGGTCTTATGAGTCAGCTGGCCGATAAGGCTCGAAGTGTGGTCAGAGACTTGGATCCTTCTAACGACATGACATTTTTAAGGGTTCGCTCCAAGAAACACGAGATTATGGTCGCACCCGACAAGGATTTTATTTTAATTGTCATACAAAATCCAACAGATTGAATCGGGGATTGCTGAAAACGAACAATATATTTATTACTAGATATTCCTAAATATACATAAATTGCACATAAAACCATCAATTGTTATACACTTCGTCCAAAAAACAAGCAAAGCTGATGTCATTAGTATTGCCAACTTTTCAGGTTCTGAGTTTCAGTATCAGCTCTTTTGTGTCAAACTTTCATCTTATAATAATTCTTTCTTTATCCCAATTCTATGACGTCATAGAAATAGAATACCCATAACAAACATTTAATGATCTTGAACTCCACCTGTCACGCTGCCATGGCTACTTTTAAAAAACTACCATTCCACTACCAATAGGAACAAAATTTTCTTTCTCTCTCTCACACACGGCTTATGATCTGACTGAAACTGAGCAATATTTAGATACTACAACAAATATCATCCTACTTTCTAACCACTTTCTCTAGGAACTAATTAATAATCATAGTCTTCAAGCTTTAAACCCAAAATTTGTCTTCCCTAAGCCCCATCGCTAACGATTATTCCTATGAAAGCTAAATATATTCTGCATATAGTGGACCGATGGACTGGATCCGACAAAATTACTATTTATTTACATCAAAAAAGTTAATTTGTACATATTTCAGTCAAATAAATATGCACATCTTTAACTGCGCTAAGAACAATTTAATTTAATTTATTAAAAATGAAATCTTGCGATATTATCGTGAACGTGACTCAGTAAAACACGACGTGTGCAATTACAGTCATACTGTTTTTTAACTGCAGCATCCACTATCGACAGTAAAGTTATAAAATTATTTAAAACCTGCAAAAAATTACAAAATAAATTTACTTAAAGGCTAAACAAAATATTAATTCATTATTTATTCAATTGTGAGATTCAAATGGTAATATTTTGTTAACATCTCGAAAAACAACCCTCTATCGATAGTGACTCAAAAAATCGATAGAAATACCAAAAATGTAAAAAACGCGACACCTCAATAGTGTCATCACTAGATTGCCAGCTCTAGTTAGCAGACGCAGACGTAAAATCGAATTTTTCAAAGTGATGCATTTAACCAGAGAAAACCAATATTAATTCCCATAAAATAGTCAATAAATATATACAAATAATCGAATTAATAGCCCTGGCATTAAACGTACGCGTGTGCATAATCAGAATACCCAAAAATATATTATTAAAAAGGTAAAATTAAAATGGGCGTGCAAGAAAAATGGCGTAATCACGCACAAAAAAAAAGAAAGAAAAAACAAAACCAACAAACGCAACGCAAACGGAATCTATACCCTGTGTCAGCAATACTTGGAAAAACGAGAAAAAGAAAAAATGTATTGAAATATAAAAATGTGAAGAAATTCTGTGAGCAAAGCGAAAAAAAATTATAAAAAAAATATTTTAATTTGTTTCGTGAAAGAAATATAAAGAGAAAAAGCAAATGACGAAAATTAATACATATATAAATATATATACATAAGCATATATATACAACACATACATATATGCATGTACTTTCAATATCGACGATGCCATCAGACACACACGCACACATACGCAAATATGTATATACACAAGCAGACACATACGCACGCACGTTCGTATCATCGGACTGACTGACTGGCTGGTTGGGTTGTTGTACATAACGTCGAGAGTTGAACACATAAGGGCTCTGTGTGGCTCGGCTCAATTTATAAATATGTGTGTACATAAGAAGCAAAAAAAGCATGTGGCGCTGCTGCTAGCGTCAACGTTGCAGTTGGCGTCGCTGCTTTTTGCGCTGCAAGGGATTTTATTACGTCGAAACGTTTGGTTTGGTTTGGGTTCGGTTCGTTTTATATTTTTGGATATTTTACACATGTATCAGGTTTGTATGTATGTGCAATGCACATACACACACACAAACATATTTCTCTTATATCCCCCCATATGCAGTCTATTGCTCTCTCGCTTTCTCGCTCGCTCTCTCGTTTACTCTCCGTCTCCGTTCGCCTCCTTATTTTTTATTTTTTTCGAAAATGCAACGTAACGGGAAACTTTGGCGAGTGCAATGCTGCAGCAAGAACAACAACAACAAAGTAAAACGGGAACGGTACATGAATGGGGAGCATATATATTTTCGATTTTCAATCGAAATGGCGGCGGCGACGTCGTCGTCAACGTCGGCATTGTTATCCTCCACCAATGTAATTGCAAAATGGATTCAACCATAACAAGTGCCTTTTTGCAATATGTTTGAGGACAATCAAATCAGTAATTGAACAGACCGACAAAAAAAAACGTGTTTCGCCTGCTGTTGTGATTCATTTTGGAGAAAACAACAATATATTTTGTTGTTTTCGTTCCTGAAAGTGGCAAGGAATTTTCATTCCATGACTCAACTGTTCGATTGCTTTATGTTTTTATATTTTGTTTTCGGATTACTCACCTGTTTCACAGATTTTGCAAACTTAATTAGTTGAAATCCCTCAAGGGTAAATAAAACTACGCTTTGTACAACAGATAAGATTGGTTTAGGCGCCATGTAATGTGAGATATAGAGAATGGCCTAATTGGCAAACTATAGGCCGACTTTGTGATACCCTGCCCAAAATAGGGGTGTTTTATATTTGTTCTCTCTTACAATTTTCATATAAGCAGGTCATTTTTAAGGACACGAGATTGTTAAAAATTTCAAAAATGTGGAAATCTGATGTATTTGACGTTGCCAAAAAGTTTAATTTTAAAAAATTCACGGAATATTGTAGATAGCTAGATATTTATATAGACTATTGGATGCTAGTTAGTTAATATGCTCCTTTTTTTCCTCGAAGGACAATATAAAGATTCGAATCCCATTCGCATTATTTTTGATCGTAATTTTCCGTTAATTTAAATTGAGCTTCTGCTGGAACCAATGTTATAGAAAAACACAGCTGTTTTGTTATGTTTCAGTTAATTTTAAACCCATGAAACGGTTTTGTACACCGAAGCATGTGATTTAGACAACGGACAAAGAGTCTAAACCGGTTAAACCCGATACCCTTTTCCATATATGAGGTACTTTGGTAATTATTTACTGTAGTTTTTCGAAGCACCCTGTACTTAAGCCATTATTCTCCAATAGTCAAAGTCATTCTAGATTTTAGATTGTCCCAAACTACCTCATGGAAGAGTGTATATAAGAATAAAAATCAGCTGATATACATAACATCCAAAAAATATTATATTTGTCAAGGTGTGACTCAGAAAAATTGTCTGTTTTTGATCAGGTGTTCTTTATATTTATATATATAATTCACAGAGTTTGGGTAAACAACAGGAGAAGGAAAAGCTTTTCAGTTAAAAGTGATGATATGGTGTATGGTGGTATCTACGAAATAGTTTTGATATATTTTATCAGATGTTTTGAGGCACTTCGTTTATATATTATATTATACTGCTGCGTCATTTTCTTTCCCTGTTTCTCTGTATCAGTGGCAAATCGAAGGTCTTCTACCCAAAGTGAACTTTCGACCCGGTATTAGAGGCGAGAGCGAGTGGTGAGAGAAACTTTTTGGCCCCAGCCAGGCCGGGCCAGCCCAGCCAGCAACAAAAGCAGCAGCAGCAGAGAGCAGCGGGCAGAGCTCTGCAGTAATTTCGATCAACCGCCGACCGAGTTGAATGCAGCAAGCAGGCAGAGCAGAATCAGTAGGGGAAGAGAGTCCTTCAGTTGACATCCGCACAGCGGCAGTCGCAGCCAGCAGCATGAGCAACCCTACACAGATACACACACGCACACAGCAGCATCAGCTTTTACTTCCTCCCCGCTCTCTTCACCTCCACTCCCCCCCTCTGTAGTTGAAAAACTGGAATTTTCATCCCTGTCGTCATTTTAATTTTATTATTATCAGTTTTCCGGACAGGCGGGGTTTGGGGTGCTGGGAAAATAGAAAATTTTTACAAAGTTTTCTATAAATTTTATTATTATTTTTGTGCTTTTTTTTCTTTTGGATTAGGAAGAAGGGAATCGACTGAGTAGCGACTCGCATGGAGATTGGTGGGGCATGTGCGTGCGTGCGCGTGGCTAGCGAAGCGTCCGTCAGATGATAAAGACAACGACACATACAATCTTTATATACATAACATATGTGTGTGGTGTGTGTGTGTGTGTGTGTAGTAGTAATACAATCTACGTGTTTGGGGCCTAGTAGCGCAAATGTTATCGCTCTATTTGTGTGAAAAGAAATCATCAACAAAATAAAATAAACTACGTAAAAAAGAATTACACTTTTTTTTTTGGCGTAAATATTGCCCTCTTGCACTTTGCATTTTTCCCTTTTTGTTTCTGAAAACCACTTGTTAAACCAAAAAATGCAACGAAGGTCTTGATGAAACCTTGCAAAATTCTCGAAGTACATGTCACAGGGTAGTGAAAAATTGTGTATTATCAGTTATTGACTCAATTAAATGAATGGAAATTATGTACACTGAAACACTACCGATCGAATTAAACTACGTATAGAAGAAAAAATCCCAATGTTCTCCGAATGGGAATGTTGTTCAGAATATAAATTTGCTACTATGTAACTAGATGATGTAATTAAGTGAAATATCTTCTAAAGCTACGAGAATCGCTTGGAGTGGGGATCTGGAAGTTAATTCTTAGTGTTCAAGTGTAAGATTTACACACCCAAAATGACTTCTCAGATACGTATAAAAGAAGCTTCTTCAGTCCTTTAAGTGTTCAACATACATAAAGGACTAAAAAAAAGAGAGAAAAACATGAAAAAAAGATAGAACGAAGAAGGAACCTATAAAATATATTCCCATTTTTAAGGTTTGTTGAAAACTCCTTACGCTCATTCAAATGGTGACCTCGATTGAACACAGTGACCCTGCTTGAAAATTAAAAAGTTCTCGCTAGAATGGATATATCCTTGCATCGAATATGGTATACATATGAACCGGACCTGTTAAACACAAAAACAAAAAACCAAACCTAAAATCCCAAATTGCCAAAAAAAAACTGCACTTGTATGTGCATATGTGCATCTGCGTGCTCTCATTTCGAAAGAGCAGATGAAGATGGACGACCGAGCGACCTTTTATTTACTTATTTCTTCTTTTTGTTGTTGTTAGCAAAGGGAAGATATAGGGAACCGCCGCCGACCTGAAATCTGAAACCTCTGAACAGATGTTCCAAAATTTCACCAAAGCATTTTGAACATTGCACATGCTTTGTGTGTGTGTGTGTGCGAGTGTGCGACAATGCAAAGTGTGAAACAAGAGTCGTTTTATTTTGTTTTCTTCTTTCATTTCACATACTTATACCTGCCTGCCTTATTTTATTCCAGGTAAAATCGACATCGACGACAGCGGAATACCTAAAAGCAGCAGCGAAGCCATCGGCGGAACGCAGAATAAAGAAACAAGGAAACATTTGCCAAGCCAAGCAACAGCAGCAGCAACAAGAAAAACCACTTCAACAAAAGAGGATAACATATTGGAAGAGCTCACACATACTCTAACAAACTCCACCACACAGTGAAGAAAAAGTTGAAAGAGAGACCAGACATTGTTACTGTGTGTGTGCGTGTGTCGCTGTGTGTGTGCATGTGCGTGTATGTGTTGTACGTGCCCGGTTGAACGGTGGGAAAGTAAACCGACATCTTTTTTGTGTACGAGAGTTTTGCAATCAGAAACGACAACCAACCAACAACCAACCAGTCAGACAGACAGACAAACATAGTGAAGTCAGCCCTTTGATAACACGCACGCACAAGCGACGATCGAGAGAGAGAGCCAGATCGCGAGGGCTCTACGGAGAGAGACACAGCGAGAGGGAGTGATAGCGAGAGCCATCGACCGAGAGATCGGTCTCAATATTAAGCTGCATTTATTCAATATTTAAAGGTAAAAAGAATAACCAATATAAAAAAATACTAAGCGAAAACCATATGTATAACCGGTTCGTAATGTTTTGATTTGCTTCTAAATTTGTGCCTTTTCCAATTTCCGATAACCTTAATTCCCAGGATGTGTTTTTTTTTATATAGTCAAGTTTCGAAACCCTACAAAATACTAGTTTCAAAACTGTTTAAGTTCCGTAGCATCCTTAGAATTTTTATCTCCTTTTCAACTTCGAATTTTAGATCTTTTTTCGTTTGCTCAGTGAAGTGGAAAATAATAATAAATACTTATTAGTAACACCTCCCGAAATTGTATTAATCTCCCGAATCTTATGCTTCAAAATGTAACATCGAAAACGATTCTATAGTTAAAATAAGAATGAAAAACTTTTATAAAAGTTCATTCATTACGGATATATATTATTTTCGTATATAAATTCTCAAAAATTTGTTAATATAATTATCTGTATATTTTGCTTTCTTTGCAGTTGTTTTGACTTCCAAATGAAAACGCTTGTTTTGAGTCCAGATGATTTGCAGAACTTTAACAAGTTCATCTATGATCCCAAATCGGCTGCCCATCTGGCGGCTAGTGCTGGGGCCATAGGAGCGGCGGCTGCGGCAGCAGCTGCTGTCCAACAACAACAACAACCAGCCGGAGCAGTGCAATTAGTCACAGGCGGAGTGGGTGTTGCAGCTGGTGGAATGGGAGTGGGTGTTATGCCCACAGCAGTGTCCACAACAGCAACATCAACAGCAGCGGCAGCAGCAGCGACAGCAAATAATAATTTAATGGCATTGCATTATTATTTAAAACATCCAGGAGCACCACAACCAACATCCTCACATCAACAGCAGCAGCATCAACAACAACAACATCAGCAGCAGCAACAACAGCTCCATCATCATCATCATCATCACCAGCAGCAGCAACAGCAACTGTTGGCTCAATCCCAGACACAGCTGAAGCAATTGCAATTGAAGCAACCGACAATTCATCAGCATCAGCAACATATAAGCTATCATCATCCGTACTATCAGCAGCAGCAACAGCAGACCATTCAATTGGCCAGCAGCAGCAATCCGCATCTACAGAAGACACAATCACAGACACAGCATCAGCAGCAACAGCATCAACAGCAACAGCACCAACAGCAGCAGCAGCAGCAATCGCATCATCATCTGCCAGTGCACGCTTTGAATCAGAATTCCAATTTCTCTGCGGCTAGTTCAAGTACTGGCGGCACAGCCTCAAGTCATGCCCCCACCTTGCAATCGAATGGTTCCAGTGTATCGCCAAATATAATATCACGCGTGGTAACGACGCCACAAGTGGCATCGGCGGCAAATCCACATTCGATCAGTACGACCAGCAATACAACAAATATAGCTGCTGCAGCAAATGCCCTGCTAAGAGCAGCAAATCCTGCCACCACCTGCTCATCATCATCCTCGTCGTCGAGCTCCTCGTCGGCTGCCTCCAACTCATCAGCAACGTCAGCGAGCAGCACAGCTGGGTCATCGAGCGCTTCCAGTTCGACGAACTGTGCCAAGAAACTAAAAACGGAGCCAATTCTCTCGCAATACAATCAAACGGAGCGTCTGAATTTCGCCAACACATACATTGTATGGAGCGAGGAGCATTGGCGTCGCGTCATCTTTCATGATGAGCGTCGTTTCAATTTGGATGGTCCCGATGGTTTCTCCTATTACTTCCATGATCTAAGAAATTATGAGCGCACACTATCACAGCGTCCGCGTGGCAATTCGGTCTACATTTACCTGGTTATCTGTGTGGGCGGTGCATTGCATTTGGAGGTGACAGCGGCCAAACAGCGTCCCGAATCCTGCATTGAGGCCATAATGCGTGAACGTCCCAATATTATTAGCAAATTGGGTGGTGGCAGCAGCACAGAGTTCGTACTGCAGGATCATAATTGGATGTCACACGCACTGCCCACTGCCCAGGAATTGCTCAATGCTGAGGGTCTGAAGACACAGAAATGGCCAACAATTGCCCATGACTTGAATATAATGGAGAATATATGGGGATGGCTTATACGCGAGGTATTCGATGGTGGACGTAAATTCTCACGTAAAGATGATTTAATATTTCGCATTAAAGAGGCGTGGTCACGTCTGCCAATTGATTTGATAACGAATCTATATAGCACACTGCCGGAAAGGATCACAGAATTGTACTATACACAAGGTGTCTATACGAATTGTTGACAACCGATCACCACGAACCGATGGGCCTGGCAGTTATGCACAAGGATAATGTTCTAAATAAATATATAAACCCAACAACAACAGCAGCAGCAACAACTGCAATCTGGGCTAAAGGACAGAGAAAGAGGAGAGGAAATCTTTATATACAATTTAACTTAACAAATTTTTTGTGTATAGCTTTAAGATATGTGCAAAAGAGAGACAGAAAGTAGAGGAAAGAAGAGAATGATGCCGTTGCTGGTGTGGATGATGATGATGATCCTAATCCCCAAGATGAGGATAATGAAAAGGTTTAAGGATATAATTTTCCTTTATTTTTTTTTTTTAATTAGTTATTAAACCAATTTTGTAATTAGTGTTTTTATTATATACCCTCCTGACTTCCACCCCATCCCCGACAAACCACTCCAGCTCCTTTTCCTTTCCTCACTATGAATATAAGCTTTAATTTTAATTATCCCCCCCACCACCACCCTTAACTCACTCCTACTACCTGCAACCCCCAAAATTAGTTACAACAAATTTCAGTTAATTGCAACTCTTTAACTCCTTTTGTTAATTGTTTTTAGTTATGGAAAAAAAAGAAAAAATTAATAATAATGAGAAGGAAAAGAAAATTATATGCGAACAAAATTAAGGCAAAGCAAGCAAGCAAAACAATATAAACTTGTAACTGCTGAAGGGGAGGGATGGGATGGGGAGGTGAGTTGATATACTACTAATATATCAGTATCCCTAATCTTCTCCAACCCTCCACCACGTCTCCCCCCGCCAGCAAAATCCCTTACTTTGTAACTAAAGTATTATTTTAAGGCATAGTTTTTGTTGTAGCAAATTACATAAACTCACATTATAAAAAAAATACAAAAAGAAAAAACCAAGAAAAAAAGCAAAAAATGAGACACAGAGGAAATCCTAAATCATGTATGTAAAATTGTTTACAAACAGAAATTATAATTAAACTAATTATCAATGTAATTAATACATATTAATTAAAAAACAAAAAAAAAGGCAACAAAAAATGGAAAGCGAACTTTAGTGTTAATTTAAGATAAAAAACAAAATTTGAACTAGAAATCATGCTGAAAAAGAATTCATCCATAATCCTCCCGCTCGAACAAGTTTCCTATTCACAATATATACATATATATATATGGAACAAGAAAAAAATGGCAGTTACTGGCGAGCTCCTTACGAACGAACTCTACCAATACTTAAAATATATACATAAAATATATATAGCATACGATGATGAACTGAAACAAATTGCAAACTAATCTAAAGAAGAAACAATTTCTCTCTCGAAGAACGAGAAACTATCAAATCAAATTATATACAACCTACCATTACCATAGACGACACATGAATATGAAACTCTCAATTCGGCCGGATGAGAATGAAGATGATGATGATGATGGAGTAGAAGAAAACTAATGAAAAACCAATGTGATTTTCTTTTGTTTCGCTTCATGGGGAAAAAACAACAAAAATCAACCACAAAAAAAAAAAGAAATCTTTATACATGCATATATACACATACATATAGAAAAACAAAGGGAATTACTATGATAAATTAATTAATAAAACAAACAAACAAACAACAACAACAAACAAACAATAAAAACAATAAAAAAAAAAGAAAAATGCAATTACCAATAAAAACTACCAGCAAATACGTAAAAGATTAATAATTAAAGCGACTTTTTTTTTTACTTTGGGTTAGGGCTATGTATGTATATATATATTCTCGATCAGCATATGTCTGACTTTGTTTGGGAACTTGGAGGAACGTAATTTTGTGTGGGATGAATATTTGTAGGACCATTCATATTGAAAACTTCTTAATAATTTAACCAACTTGTTTAGGTTGTTTTCTGGAATGAAAAGTTTAAGGATCTCCCATATCAACCATTTGTAAATCAACTAGTTGAGGTTATGTTTATCGAAGTCTGTCTTGTCAGTTAAATCTGAGATATTGTCCTGTTACTTTTTGAATGATGAACAGAAAAGCGTTAAAAACCTTAAATTCCTTATAAACTAACTATCAAATTTCTTCTAAAAAAATTGCATTTTCATTTTTTCAGGTTACGTAATGTTTTACAAATCGTTTACAATTTGAGGTTATGTATACCAATCAACCGTACAAAATAAAATCATATACATACATATGTACATAGATTCCATTTATGCAAATTTCTCGTCACTTATTGAGTAACAATTGGGAAAGCTGTAATAGCTATAAGGATCCTCATATATCCTATAAGTCTCCAATAACTAACAAAAAGTATTTAAGGTTATGTTTGCCTAATTTAATCGTACAATAAGATGAAATAGTTTAAATTGAAACATCAGTTTTCGGTAGAATTGGCGGACAGATCTATGAGAGCTGAACCACAGCCTAGTCACATGATTACAAAAATTATACATATAAGAACGGAACCGAACCGCTCTAAAAAACAATGCAAATTGGCCTTGTCATTAGCTAGCACCACAAACCTGTAGAAAAGTTAGGTTAATTCGCTATAGATCGTCCAGGTTGGATGATTTAATAGTAAAACTTCCATATGCATATATTTTCCAGATCTTAACAAACTATAGCATATTAATAATTTAAAATGGTTTTATTTAATGGTGATAAAAACTTTATTTGAAAAATGTGCGTTATAAAAAATCCTTGTACATATGTATATAATACTTGATCAATATATGCTATATAAAATTGCAATGTAGATAAAAATTAGTGCTATTGGCACAGCTAAAATCGTATTGAGTAGAAGCTATTAGGCACTTATTATAAGGTCCACTTAGGAATCACTATTTTCTTCGAAAGTTTTGGTAAAGTCATTCAATTTCAAGACTCGAGGAATATAATGGGAATGCGTTTCGATTAATATGCGCTTATATTAAATTGTGATCCTTCCTCTAAAATCTAATGAAATCATATTTTATCGATCAGTTTGTGCGTGAAAATACTGTTATTTTTTTTGTTTTTTATGATATTATGCTTCTGACGCAGGCTGGACTGCAGAAGGGCATATCCTGTTTGACACAGAATCGTCCACCAATTAGCGACTTGGAGCACTCTCGACCAGCGCACATAAAGCACGGACCATGCCAGTGTATATTGCCCCAGGCCACTCCTTGATCCGAGGGTCCAATGGGCAATTGACAGCGCTTGCAATTGACAGCAAAGAATTTGTCATAGCACTGTAGGCATAGAGGCATATTGGATTTCTCATCGGGAATGTATTGTTGGCCCGCCAGCGGCTCATCGCATTGGTAGCAACAGAAATGCTTGATGTGGAATGTTGAGCCCTCGGCGGCCGTGTACTCCTTGGTGAAGATTAATTCATCGCATGCCTTGCAGCGTGGAATTTTCAATTTGATGGCCAAATCTCGGCCACAATAAACCTGGCCATGATGGAAGAAGTAAACCAAATCGGCCAGAAGTTCGCGACATGTCTGACACTTGAAGCAGGCCGGATGCCAGGCAATCTCTTTGCCGGCACGCTCCGCCTTGACGGCAACTTCACCAAAATTAATGGGTAAATTGCAATCTCGACAAATCACCGGAGGCGGTGGCGGTGACATGGGAGTGGGCTGTAGCTGCAATTGTTGAAACTGCTCGGCAATGCCCTGACAATTGGGATACATATTCATATCCTCGATGCCTGGTATGGTTGAGAATTTGCCCAGGGCAGCATTAAGTTCCGGCGTTGAGGGTTTCGAATGGAAACCAGAATCATTGCTAACGGATGCCGGAAGATCACCATATGGCTTGCCATAGGCAATATCTCCAGCTGTTCCAGCTGCTGCCATATTGGCGAATACCTTCTCGATATCATCCAGCAGTTGTTCATCGTTGAGTAGCCAACTGTTGATATCCTTAAGGGGTTTCAGCAACTGGCACTGATCATGTTGAATTCTCTTGTCCTCCAGAGCTCCAAATAGCTGATCATAGTAGGGTCTGTTGGCCACTGCCGACTGCAGCATGTGCTTGTCCACACCGCATTCCTGCAACTGATCTCTAGTGACTGGCGAAATGCCTTGCAGCTGCTTAAGATTATCGCAATCGGCTGGTTTGCTGGACAAGATTAGCGTTGCTTGTGGTTTGCCGGAACGTGCCGCTTGCAAGGCTTGTTTCAAGGGTTCCGCCTGCACTATTTGGGCAAAGACCGGATCCCGTTCATAGTCGATGTGAGCTGGTAAACCGCAATCGTAAATTATGGTTGAGACATTGCCAAATTTCACACGCCGCATTGGGGTATCCTGACGCATTTGTGAGCCAAATCGAGCCTGGACAGGATTCTTCAGCGGCAGCGGTGAGTTGAAGGGAGTCCCTGGTGAACATTTTATGGGAGTCATGGGTTGTGGCGGACAAATCGTATTGATCTCGCCTCGGAATTGTGGATTTGTGTTAAACTCCTTGCGGAATTCAGCAATGGGTCCCAGTTTGGGATCCCTCGAAATGTTGTAGTTCTTGTCCTACAAGGAAGAAAGAAGGAAAAACTATTAAATCTGCAAAGAACTGCCTTCTCCTCATTTACCTGGAGTGTGGCCAACACCTTGTCATAGATCACACCATGTGTGACCAAACTTCTTAGAGCCGGTTGACTTATACCCAGCAGTTTCTCCTTAGTCTCGGCACGAAGGCCACCACCAAATTGTTCCATTGAATCGGTCAGGGGTTCGGAAAAGGCCACCAAGAGTTTGGTCTGACCCATTGCTGGGGCTTCTATAGCGTGGGCCACTTTAGCATTAGAGAGCACATCATTTAGGGTGGGATCGGAAATGGGCGCCACGCCAAGGGTTTGCCATGTCTTCTCCATGGGAGCAGCCGGCATCTGCTCGACTTGTCCATGCAGAAGTCGGCTACCCACTCGCACAACAATTCCCTGACCCACACATTGTTCACGCAACTTCTGTACATATTGCTGCAACTGCTGAGCCTCTGTCTCGGTCAGGCTATCACATAGCGTGGCGTCCAGATCATGGGCAGGCACTTGAAATTGCAGTTGTTGCTTCCGTCGATGAGCAGCATCACTGCCAGCCACTGGAATCTGTGAGGCACCCAATTTTTCCATATAATCTGTGACCACATCCGGTGAAGCATTCGGTGGCACCCATTCCACTTGTACTGGCTGGCTGGCCAAGGCCTTGATTTTAATGTATGCCGGCTTGGCACGTATTTGACCCAAAATCTCGAATTGTGCCCAACCCGTGGCTTCATCGTCCTGGCACATATGCTGATCTTTGCGACATTTGCAATTACGGCACACCTTTCGCCAGAAATGCAAATCTAGACCTGGACATTTATCCAGACACTCGGTACACGGAGCTCCAGCACCAGATTCATGTCCCAGTTTCGATTTCTTTAGTTGCTCGCGACGCTTCTCCAATTGTGAGAGCCATTCTGGGGCCAAAGGTGTTTCCACACAAGAATTGGAGTTGTTGTTGTTGTTACTGGACGCCGACGCCATGGCTAGTGATTCATATCAGCTGTAGAGGGTGGGAGGAGAATGATTTAATCGACGTGAGAAAGCCGGCTTATTCCTGCAGTGACTCACGTTTAAAATAGATGTGAAATTACCCCAAACAGTGGTAAACCAAGAACTCCTAACAGGGAAAATCTGTGAAAGAAAACAGCTAAACATTTCAGTATTGGAAAATTCGCAAATGACGCTACAATGTTATTTACAAATCACATAAAACATAATTATATGTTGTGAATTATTTAATATTATATTTATTGTTACAAAATGTGCACAATATTTTGTTTCAAATGTAAATATATTCCAAGAAATTAAAATATTAAAACAATTTATTAAGGGTATCTAGTAGCATTGCATCGCTACAACTCTGAACTATCAGCTGTTTTTTGTTTACATTTTGATTGTTGTTTTTCCAACAAGAAATTATATTTAAAATATTCTATTGCATTCTTTTTTTTGTATCTAGTTATATCACGTCTCAGTCTGTATTTTGCCGCCCTTTTCTATAATCTTGCCAAGATCCTTAAGCGATACCTCGCCTGTTCCACGTTCTAATGGTTGGGGTTGATTTGGACCCGGCTTCCAGCCGACAAAGTAGATAATCTGAAATGTTGCTGGTACCCCAGACTCTTTCTCCTTGGCATAGAGCTCCTGATAAATGGCACTGGCCGCCAGCATAGTCTCTCGACTCAGATGAGCGGGCCGATTGAAGGCAGCATTATTTTCGGCCATTCCCTTAAGATCCCACATCAATTCAAACATTGTGGGATAACCGATAACCATCTCATCGGTGTCTATTGTCAGCATGGTGAAGCCAGCCCGATTCAGCAGCGACCCGATATCTCGGATTTGTGTAAAGGGTGAAATGTGCGGCGATATCCCGCCCTTGCGCTCCAACTCGGCTAGTTGAAGCGAGGATCTTAGTTCATATAAGGTATCGCCTCCAAATAGAGAGGCTATGAAGACGCCATCCGGTTTCAGGCATCGCCGAATTTTTGCAAAGCAGCCCGGCAAATCGTTCACCCAGTGCAGGCTGAGGCTAGATATCACCAAGTCCAAAGAGTTCTCCTCGAACTAAACGAAAATAAGCAGAGATTAGCCGGAGAGTGTGACATAATATTGGTTGCCATTGTCTGTACCCACATCCAAATCTTCCTCATCCTTGACTAGTTTTACCATCTTAAGTCCGGGTGTACCCTGAGCTTGCTCCAGCATAGTAGCACTAGTGTCCGTGAGCGTCAAATGTTCCACGCATTCGGCAAGTATGTGCCTGGAGAGATAACCACGATTGCATCCAATGTCAGCTGCTGCCTTAAATTCGCGCTTAATGTCAAAAATGCGATCCGCAAGACGAAAGCCAATCTCCTCCTTTAGATAATCATAAAGGGCCACCTCGGAGCTAAAAAAGATGGGCTTGAATAAATGTATTTGCATACTTCAATCATATTTCGTAAAATATTAATTACCTGAGAGCAGCTCGTTCCTTTTGCAACCGCTTTGCGTTTCTATCAAAAATAACCTGGTGCGAAGGCTGCAATCCCAAGCAACGCACCAAAAGTGCGGGCTTGGCTGCTCTCAGCAGAAGCCGGCTTTTCGTTATTATCATTTAGGAATTAAGTAAAAATTGCCACTATCAGGTATTTGTGTATTGTTATTTAATTTGTCTACTCCAACTTTCAGTTTTGGAAAGTTTAAAAATGTTAAAAGGCGCCAGTTTTGGTAAACGACCAATTTATCATAAACCATTTGTAATACAAACTCATTCATTATGAACGCATCTCTAGCGCGATAAGTAATCGATAAGTATCTGTTAGTGCTTTGTACGGTAAAAAGGTAGCACGTAGTTTCGGGACTCCCATTATATTCAAGTTGTAACAAATAAAATAAAGTAATCTTTTCAATTAATCGACAGATACTCTGATAATATATTCAATCAAGCAGGTAATAACTAACAATCAAAAATGAAATGTGTATGAATGTCTGTTTTAATGTGTGTACATTCATATGTGTAAGTAACCTCTTACGCTATGTATAGATAAGATACCGTCCATAAACTCCGTGAAACATAAAGTTCTCTGTATTGCAGCTAAAATGGATCTGATACGGAACCTGGGTGGTTCTTCAGAACAATCTGTATCTGACATCAATTCGGTAAGTATACAAAATTAAGCAGGCCGAAAAATTATTTAAATGATCATCGTTATATTAGATAATCGGTGGGATTGAGTTATTGAATACTCAGTGTGAAGGAAACTGTTACCAGAAATGGAAATCGACATTGCAACGCGCAGCTAATACAATTAAATTAAAAGAACGCCAAATTGAATTGAAGGATCGACAAATTGACAATCTTATTATGGCTTTAAGTAGAGCACCTAACATACAAAACTCGAACGAAGCTGCTCCATTAGAAGACCTCATTGAACAAATCAATGAGAAGAAGAATGAAGATGCTCTCTTAAAAGACTTCAATGAAAAAATCAATGAGAAGGATGTGCTGATAAAGAACTATGAAGCAAAAATTAAGGAATTGGAAGATAAAATAAAAGCAAATGACAAAAGTGATGAAGAACAGGAGAACCCCAATGAATTGGCAGTTAGGATCGCTGGTTGCAGTCCATAGTATTTTAAGAAGGAATTTGAAAGAGCTGCCCCTGGTTGGTTTCTCATAAGTACTTATACAATGGAAAGCGAGTCATTAAAACGAGAACCTGATAATATAGTTAACCCAAGTGCCTTGCTTGGTTTCATAAAAAATCAGCAACTTGAATTATACATTTACTTGGTTCATAAGGATGAAAGCTATACTTATGCACACTTTGACAACTTCGCACTTAAAATGGATGAGTTGACTAAGACTAAAATGACCATACAATGTACGGGATCTATTAAAAGATCATTGATAATTTCTGGAAATAATTTCTGCGAAAATTTTTTTTCTGATTTAGAAAATACTTTCCTTGATAATTGCACAAAAATGAAAACTATGATGAGGATAAAACGAAAATCAATGCCAAATCATATGGAAATTGTTGAAAAATGAAATCTATATCCCTTGTACTAAATATTATTAATATTACTATGATTAAACGGTTAAATATTTAAAATTAAATGGCTACAAACTGTGACCCTGTATTGTGTTTTTTGCCTCCCTATTTTCAAATGTATGTAGTTGGCAGCCCTGCAAATTAAGTGTGCCCAAAATATGCAAATTCTGCAAAGAAGTATTCAAGTACTTATTATAACCAAATATGTATTATTGCCCAGTTACTGAGTGTAAATACAAATCTCTCTGGCCAGCCAATCTTCGGCGTCATTCAGCGGTCCACGAGAAGCAGTCGACTGGTGTCAATGGGTGCTCCTTGTGCAAGTACAAAACCGCAAGACACAATAATGTTTTGCGGCATCTGCGTCTGGTGCATGCCGGTAAGGGCGCCGTGGTGAAGCTAGCAAAGATACAGAAACTAGAGTTGGCCACAAAGCAGAAGATAGATTCTGAGCAGGAGCAACTAGAATTGGAGAGAGATCCATCGCGGGGGCAGGAGCAAGACGTCGGGCAAGCTCAGGATCAAAAGCCCAAATGGGACCAAGAGCAAGAGTGGAATGCAGAGCAAGAATCAGAGCTAGAGTCTCTTTGCCATTATTTGCCAACTCCGCCAAATGTTGATAATGTAATTGTCTGGCCTACAGAAGAGCACTGGGAGGCCTCATTTTATAAACTTCCAGACTCTACAGGTGTGCACATATATACCTACAAATGTATATGAATTCTTAATTGGATTTGCATTTAATGGAATTCATTTTAGATTATGACGAGATGGTTTATGAGCAATCCAAAACTCAGGAGCAGTGGCCATAGCCTAGCCCTTGGTGATGGAGAAAGTATATTCTTCTTCCTCAAGTGCTATAAGGCGCCAACAGATTTGATTCTCTTGATTATTGCCGCAAGAGTTGAGTTTGTCAAACGATTATGGGTCCTTTATGTTTTGCTTGCCACTGCATTTAGCTCAGCCAACCAGAAACTACTGTGATAACGACGAGTCGTGACTACAATCAGCCGCTAGAAATTTTCATAAAATATTTGCAAAATAAATAATTGCAAATAAATGATTAAATTAAAGTAAAATATATATAGCATTTATTTGAATTTTCATTATTTAAAAGTTAACATTTCCGCTTAACAGCATCATTGGCGAGCACTGTTATTCTAACAGTGTCGTTTGCGAGTGCTGCGATATTACGATATCGTTATCGTTAAGTATCGATTCGATGCTGGACCGCAAGTCCCAGACATTTTTATTTTATAATTTGTTAAACAAATTGTTTTAATTGCAGAACGCAAAGTAACGCGGCGGTCAGCATACATATACGCACAGCAGCACGCAACAACAATAAATAAACGCGGAAAATGGCCGAAGTTGAAGCAGTGCAGATTATTGCGGAGTCATTGAAGCAACAGGTAAATTTTCTTCATTTTTGTTTTTTTTTTTAATGCAAATGTCAGCCTGACCTCTCTATGAGAAAGTGCAATGTGCACATAACTGTAGAGTCCGTAGGGATCGATGGTAAAGGAGAGGAAGAGAGTAAGAATTGGAGTCTTATCTACCACACTGCTTGTGCAAAGTTCAAAACACTCAAAGTTCTTATTCTTCTTCTTCTTGTGCTTGCTCTTGTTGTTGTTGCTACCTGGTGGCTGCTTGTTCTTGTTGTTGTTGTTAATAAAGGTAGATACGAAGCAGATTTTGATAAAGCAAGTGTTCCAAAGGTTTTAAAACAATGGCCAAAAGCGAACTTAAGATTGTAAATCACACGATAACGCGAGTGTTTGTTAGTAGCCGATTAAAATCAATAAAAAAAACTTAGTGCCTTTGACCCCCCGCCCTTACCACCAGCGAAAACAGCAGCCAAAAACGTGCTTAGAAGAAAGAACATTGTGTTAATCCTATCGGGAAATTTTCACACTGATAAGAACCCTGATATCATGTACATACATATCTTGGTTATATTTTAGGAAGCGGATTAAATGGCTTGAAACTAGGCAAACTGAAATGATTTGTCCAATCTTAGAACAATTGTACTCTGATCCCATTGGGCAAAATATTACCACATTGCAATTGATTCTTCTATTAAAATCTATTTATATGCCATATAGAGACTCTCCTGTTTGTCTTTATTCCAGTTTTTGCTCCATCCTCCTAATTAACATAACTAATTATTTTAATATTCAACATTGATGCATTTCTCTTCTTATTTATGTCGTTTTTTGGAGCAAATCTTGTTTAAATTTAAAATGTTTGAGTGGAATGATGCAGATTGATAGGTGATCAGGAATAATTCAAATATTATGGTGTTTAAATTTGAAAGTTTTGACATATTTCATCGTTTTTTATTACAACTAAATTATTATTTCATCAAACTTTCGAGTTCTTTGAGCTAACAATCCTAGAATCGTAAAGGCATTTAATTGTAATTCTCAACTAGTTTTAGTTTTGAAGTAATGAAAGCTAAAACTAGTTGTGAATTATAACTGAATTAAAGCGAAGAAAGGACGTGGCACTCCACAGAGAGGTTAGACCTTAAATTGATTTCGACAAAGGAATCGTTGTCTTAGGTCATGACCCCAATCCTTTCATTACCGTTTGTTTCCTTTTTCAGTCAATATATTTATCTAGAAATTATCTAAAATTTGTTTAGTGATAAGTTTTAAGTTCCTAGAATATCTTAAAGAAAGATATTTTAAAGTTAATTTGGGTAATTTACTATTTCTAAATAATTGTGGAATTTGTGTGCAACATCTAATCGTAATCTTTTGCTTTATCTTGTTCTAGGGTGTTGACTATGTGTTCGGTATCATTGGAATTCCAGTGATTGAGCTGTCGATGGCCTTTCAGGCCGCCGGCTTGAAGTACATTGGAATGCGTAATGAGCAGGCCGCTTGCTATGCAGCCCAAGCCATTGGATATCTTACAGGCAAGCCTGGAGTTTGCCTGGTTGTCTCTGGACCTGGACTGTTGCATGTGACGGGTGAATAAATATAAGAATGAATTTGTGTTAACAATTTATCTCATTTAGTCTCACCTTTGTTTTAGGTGGCATGGCCAATGCTCAGGTTAATTGTTGGCCACTGATTGTCATTGGTGGGGCCACAAATCAGGATCATGAGGGTATCGGTGGCTTCCAGGAATGCCCGCAAGTTGAGCTTTCGCGTCCATATTGCAAATATGCAGCACGCCCGCCCACTGCAGCCCTAATCCCCCTGCATGTGGAGAAGGCTGTGCGTTATGCCACCTATGGGCGTCCGGGTGTCGCCTATTTGGATTTCCCTGGCAATATTTTGCAATCGAAAGCGCCGGAGGAACGTATCTACAAATCTTTGGCACATCCAGCTGCTCCATTGGTATATCCGCCACATGATGAGGTCATTAGGGCTGCCCAGCTGCTGCGTCAGGCCAAGCGTCCGCTGGTAATTGTGGGCAAGGGCGCTGCATATGCTCATGCTGAGAATACATTGAGGCATTTGATTGAGAACACCAATTTGCCTTTCTTGCCCACACCGATGGGTAAGGGTGTGGTCTCCGATACGGCCGCCCAATGTGTTTCCTCAGCCAGAACTTTGGCCCTCCAGAAGGCCGATGTCGTTTTGCTATTGGGTGCTCGTCTCAATTGGATTTTACATTTTGGACGCTCACCACGTTACGATAAGAATGTCAAGTTCATTCAAGTGGACATTTGCCCAGAGGAATTGCACAATTCGGTTGTGGCATCGGTGGCCATTCAATCGGACATTAGACCCTTTGTCGAGCAACTGTTCGAGCAAATGAATGCTGTCAACTTCCGCTTTGGCTACGAGCAGGACTGGTGGAAACAATTGGCTGCCAAATGCAAGCAAAATCGTGACACAGTCCAACAGATGTCTCTAAATACATCGACGCCGCTCAATTACTATGCGGTCTTCCATCATTTGCGTGAACTTTTGCCCAAAGACACGATCATTGTGAGCGAGGGTGCCAATACCATGGATATTGGACGTTCGATGCTATTGAATGAACAGCCACGGCATCGTCTCGATGCTGGTACCTTTGGCACAATGGGCGTTGGACCCGGTTTCGCTGTGGCCGCTGCTCTCTTCTGTCGCGATTTTGCACCCGGTAAGCGAGTCTTGTGCGTGGAGGGTGACAGTGCCTTTGGTTTCTCGGGCATGGAAATTGAGACAATGGTCAGATATAAATTGCCCGTGACCATTGTTATTGTTAACAATAATGGCATTTATGGTGGCTTCGATAAGGATACATTTGAGGCCATACGCAGCGAAGGTGATCTCACGCAAATGTAAGTCAATCGATCGCACGATTTCAATTGTTTACTAATATTTTTATCTACATATAGAACTCCACCCTCCGCTTTGGGCGTACAGGTGCGCTATGAGGAAATGATGAAAATGTTTGGCATGCATGGTTATTTCTGCACAGAGATCACACAGCTTCAGTCAGCCATTAAGGCTGCCAATCAATTAACCGATAGGCCCACCATTATCAATGTGGCCATCAGTCCGTCATCGGATCGCAAGCCGCAATCCTTTAATTGGCTCACAGAGTCCAAGCTGTAGGATTATAACAAAAAAAAAAAAAAATATATATATATTTTAAATCAATCGATTGATTAGTAATTAAGCACAAAGTTCCAGCATTCCTTAAACAAAAATTTATTGCCACGAATTTTTCCTGTATATATACATGCAATTTTTGATAGAAAACAAAAGGTGTAATTTTCAATTATTGGATTTCTTAAGTTCCTCCTCGAGGCCCAGATAGGCCAGGAACCAAGTGAAATCTACAAGATTACCCTTATGCAGAAATGGCAATTTGGGACACAATTCAAAGGCAATATTGAGCGGTGCTATATCGGGAACATCATTCGCACGCATATTGAAGAAATCCAAAACATCACGGACCTCAATCTCATCCTGATGGTTGCGATGCAGCACCTGCAATATATCCTCGACCAATTCCAAACTGAATGGCAAGCGACATCCTCGCAATGTGGAACGTATTTGAGCCTTGGATAAATACGGTTTGCATGTTGGATTTATGTGACTAAAATTTAAGGCAATCATCTCCTCGGCATTGTTACAGAGAGCACGCTTCAACTCCAGATGGGCAGCGGCACGCACACGATTCCTATCACAACTGGGCGGCGGTGACTGCTCAGCCGAGAAATGGCGACACACGGTGACTATTTCATGATTGAGCAGTGCATCCTTCGATAGATACGATAGCAGGGCACTCTTCAATGCATCATAGCCAATTGTGGTATATTCACCAAGATCACCATCTGGCTTGCAACACAATACAAATTGCTTATAATCCGGACGCACTGCATCGCGTATCTTTTGCATAATCGAACGTATATTGGCAACCGGAAACTGCAAGCGAATGGATTGTGAAATTAACTCTACCAATTAAATTAGTCTAAGTAGTAAATAGCCCACCTCGTTGGGATGTTGTTCCATGTAGATTAGGGTGAATTCATCGGCCGAAACTATATGAAATATGTGATCCTTCATATTCAAAGTGGAGCCAATGAAAAAATCATAAGCCTGATGGTATTCCGGACGCTTGGAGCTATATTTCTCTTGACCCGGCAGCGGGACACGTGCTCGCTTCAAAAATTCACCGCCCAGAAAACCAGAATTACGTCGAGCCACCTCATAGATCTGAACCGTATCATCGGCCAGAAAGTAACTAATGATAAAATTACGTTCCAAATTATCACGTATCGCGGATATTAGTTTAGCTCCATAGCGTAAGATGCAGCCATCGAATTTGATCAGTTTCTTGAAATCGGCATGCGGTGGTTTCGGTTCAACGGTTAGACAATTGCCCTCCGAATCCTCATAGCTGCCCCAACCATTATACGGAGGCAAGCGACGATTCAGTATTCCTCCACCTTGGGTCGTTGGACGTACATCACTTAAATCCGGTAATGGTTGAGGTGTGAAATCCTGAATGCCATACTGGAAGAGGAAGGGAAAACCAATGTGAGTAAACACACCAACCAATTCTCATGCAATTCTTCTAACCTTCTCCCTGTAGTAGCTTTGTGTAAACTGATCACAACTGGTAATAACTACAGCACGTCGAAAAACATTCAACACGGCACCAATTTGCAGATCCTGATCCGTATAATAGTTAATCTGTTTCTTGCCCGTGTTCAATGGATCGGCCACATAGCGAACATCACGCATATTGCTGCCCAGGACATTGAGTAGAGTGACCGATGTCTGTTGGCCCGGCAACTGGAGTCCCGTTAATTCCTTGGGCAGTTTGCCACGTCGCAGAAATGTGCTGGGTCCTTCGCGACCCGAATTCTTTGGAAATTTCTCCTTAATATCTATGGTATCGTCTGCCAGATAATAGCATATTTCCAGCTTACGTACATCACCATATTCACTGCGATCATTCCAATAGCCCTGGAACTTCAATACGTGCCTGTCGAACTCGAGAAACTGAGCGAATGAGTGACGTTTGGGTAGTGCACTGGCGCTGCCACTGGACGTTTGTTTTAGACCCGAACGTTTACGTATTTCTGTGGTGGGATCACTGGGTTATACGAAATTCGATTAGAAATTCTAGTACGTGAAGGAATGATGCTTACAAATATGTTAAATCGTTTAAAACATTTTGTTTTTTTAAAAGAAATACCAAAACTGACATAAATGTAGTGCTAAGAAATGTGAACAACTATCTTATGATATCTCGAGCTCTATAGTTTCATAGTATTTTTAATCTAGTTTTAAAACTGTAAGTTTCATGTCATCTCCAAAAAAAAATAAACTTTCTTTCATTAAAAAAACTAAGGACAATTTTAGACCATATTTTAGTTATTATAAATAAATCGATAAATAAATGTTAGGCGCTTTAATAAATAGGTAAAAAAAACAGTTGGAAACTCAAAATGTTAAAAAATGAATAAATCAATTTCACCTCCGACAACGCGAATCGCCAATGGGAAATGAATGAGCAATATATAATTTTATAATTTAAAACTTTGTAAAAAAGAAATAGTTAGAATAGTTAGCCATTTAGTTCATTGACTAAAAACTCAAAATGTTAAAAAATAAATAAATCAATTTCACCTCCAAAAATGCGAATCGCCAATGGGAGCAATATATAATTTTATAATTTATATAAATAAAATAAAAAAACATGAAAACATTTATCCGGATTCCAATTATTCGAATATCCGATTAACCAGTTTGTTTTTTTTAAGATTATTTTTAGGTTAACATTTGTTAAATTTATATTTTTAGTTCATTTAAATACACATTGTTAATTCATTGCGTAAAAAGTAAATATAAGATATAATTTTGTATGTTATATCGATTAACCGGATTTGGAATGGATCCGGGTAATTGGAATTCTACTGTACTCCTCTAAACGAAAAAGTATTTATGAAAACCCTAAATTGATTAACAAATTTAGCGTTCTATGTGTTGGTTATTTGTGATATTTAATACATTTAAGTGCGATAAGAACACAATCATTTTGGTTTGTTTTTGGGTATTTGCGATTTAGTTTATTACAAGGCCAGCCGGACGGAGAGTGACCACTTAAACAAGGGAACACTGTTTGAAGGTATTCTTGAGATAAGTCAGCCAATTTTGATAATTCAATGTAGTCACTTATCTAAGACGATCAATAAAGCAGTTGCTGCTTGAATCGCCTTTTCGAAACACTATATCAATGGAAATTTGGTGTATTTAAGAACAAGAAAACAAATCCGAATTTTTGGACCGACATACATACATACATACATATGTACGTATGCATGTATATGTATCCATGATACCAAAGGAGCTGAGGGCTCAGTTGAAACTGCTAAATAAATAGGAGAAATTTCACCATGATGGAGATAAATTTGATTAATAAATATGTATATAACAAAATGAAAAAGTACAGATTAAGGAATAAGTAATAAGATGTTGCCTCAACAGAGACAAGCAGCTGAATGGATTTGATGAAGAAACTCGACGACTATTTATACTAGTTCGGGGCAAAGCCTACTTGATGATTTGACAGCTGGAACAGTGTGGTAGTTATTTGATAGGAAAAACGACGAAGTCTGGTCATTCTAATTCTTAAGAATTTACAACACTGATACAAATCCAAATGCTCTTTTTAGATACAAATGAAGGTCTGACAAACCAATTTACCAAGCAATTTAGTAGTTCAAAGTCAAAACCTAATTCTATGTCCCGTAATGCTAGAACATATTTTGCTTCCTGAAATAAATGAATCGTCCATAAAGTATATATATATATATACACATTTAACATGAAGGTTAAACTGCTATATAAGAAAAATTTCACCACGATGGAGATTGATAGACCGGTGAAGCTCAATTGTGTATCTTAGAATTTACAACGCTGATACTCTAATTAGCAATTCTAACCTCAAATTTGTGTTCCTTGAAATATAACTTGTTGAACTAAAAACAAATTATATTACTAAATTAGATGACATCAATCATTGTGCTTTCATCGAGTTTCATCCACTTAAAAACAATACACACTCAAAGTACTTATGTATTCAGAAATATTCTGCGGCTCTAGAGGAACTTATAGAGAGCAAATCCGTGGTATTGGACCGACAAACATATATATATATATTCCTGATTATCCTTGATATCAAAAGAGTTAAACGTGAAGGTTAAACTGCTAAATAAGAAAAATTTTACCACGATAATATTTTAATAGATACAAACCGGTGAAGCTCAATTGTGTATCTTATAATTTCTTTGATTTCTTAATTTCTCTAGAGGAATTAATAGACAGCAAATCCGATTTTCCCTGATATCAAAAGGGTTAAACATGAAGGTTAAACTGCTAAATAAGAAAAATTTCACCACGATAGGGATCTTACAATTTCTTTGATTTCTTAAGAATTTACAACACTGATACTCTAATTAGCAATTCTAACCTCAAATTTGTGTTCATTGAAATATAACTTGTCAAACTAAAAACAAATTATAATAATAATAGAACAACAATAATAACAGTGTGATAGTTATTTAATGGGGAAAAGGGTATGATCGATGAAAGTATCGATATGGAATCTAGTCACTTTAATAATATTATTTGCTCTGTTCAACTGAATCACAGTCAAAGCAAGCTAACAATTAATAATAATGATTACACTTAAAAACAAATAATTTATTTTTAAAAAATTAAGAGGTAATCTAAGGAACTTGTAATTTTTGTTTAAGTAAATTTTTTTTTAAATTTGTCTTTTTACAAACTTTTAAGAATGAAAATAAAATCATTTGCTCAAAATATTTTCCGAAATTAAAGATTAACTTAAAAAGTATGTATTTAAAACTAAAAAATAAAGTAAGTAAGTCGCCGGGCCGACTTGGATATACCATGCATCAGGGGGAAAAAAAACTACATCGAGTTTATAAAACTAAATTCATACATTAAATTTCTTTCGTATGCGCGATTTCTAACATATGCTATCTCGCTCACTCTTATGTGTGTGCACTTTAGCGCTCCACCGGCCATATCCGCCCTTGCACCGCTTTGTGGGAAAAACGTTTCTATGTATAACTCGGCCATTTTTATTCCGATTTTTATGAAACTTGGTGGAATGATAGATAACCATAACATGTATGAGTGTGCCAAATTAAATTCTGATACGACAAATATTGCGGGAGGAAATCACTTTTTATTGAATTCCGGAGGCGGGAGGGGGCGTGGCAAAAAAAATTTGGTGAAATGATAGATGTTCATTAGATCTATGAGTGTGCCAAATTAAATTACGATACGATAAATATTACGGGAGAAAATCACTTTTTATTAAATTCCAGAGGCGGAAGAGGGCGTGGCAAAAAAAAAACATAAACTTGGTCTGCGCCAAGACTACACGAGTCCACATTCTAAATTTGGTAGCTCTATCATTTATAGTTGCTGAGATCTCTGCACTCTTACGGACGGACGGACAGACGGACGGACGGACGGACGGACAGACGGACATGGCTCTATCAATTTCTCTTCTCATGCTGATCAAGAATATATATACTTTATAGGGTCGGAAAAGCTTCCTTCTCCCTGTTACATACATTTTGGCGACTTTAATATACCATTTCATCCTATGGATGCATGGTATAAAAAGAAAATATGTATGTATGTATGTAGGTCGCTAGCGTAATTTGAGAAAACAAACCTGGGTTCTTGTTGCGTTTCGGGCACTGCGATGCCGGCACGATTTAGAAATTGTCTCGTGAAGATATCACAACCGCTTATATGATAATTACGATCGAATATCTGTACATCTGTGTCCACATTCAAGTCGAAAATCGATATAAATTCACGATCACCAGGCGGCGATTTGGGTATACGTTGTCGATGCACTAGACAACCCTGTGGTATGCCGGAATTTTCGACTTTCGGTTCGGTTACCTGCATGGTGCCATCCTCCAAATAGAAATATATCTTAACCTTACGCACTTGATATGGGGCATGATAGATTTCCGTTAAATTCTCCTTAAAGTAGGCGTTAAAACATAAAACTTGCTTGTCATATGCCAACCAGGGTGGCAGTTTTGTGACAACCTTCGGTGCCCACAGTGTGTTTATCTGTGAAGGCGCTGGCGGACACTTGGGATCGGCCAATATACCATTGGGTTCGACCAACTCCGGTTCACGACGATCCGAAAGCATTTGTATGCCCTGGTAATGCATCAATGACTGTTGTCGCGGATGTCGTCGTTTGCTATACTATAAATCGATGGAACGTGTTTTTAAAACTCTAAAAAACTCTCCGACTCCCACTCACGTCATAGAATTGCGCCCCAGGCAGCAGAGGCATTCCCGGAAGTCGTAGCATTATTACCAATAATTTTGATTGCAATTCTTTTAATTTAATTTCGCGAAATTTGGAATTAAAATATATTTTTTTTGTGGTTACATTTGTGTCGAAAATATGGGAAGAAACTGTGGCAGTTAAAGCTATGCAAATAAGTGCTTCGAAATTTTTGCGCAGCTGTTCGATAAATGGAACAAACAACTGGTAAATAGAAAATCCTTACCATGGCAGCATGGTGGTGGTAACTTCCACTGCAACTGCAACTAGTTGCGGTAGCTATGGAGAGTTTAACTAAAAACAGTGGTCGAAATTCCACAATTTCTCGATTGATTTTACTTTTTGGAATATCGAATTTGGGTTACACTACCTTAAGTCAAAGGGATTTATTTACAGTCAGTCACAAAATTATATTCATGCTCGTTTTTGCTAGATATTCAATAATAAATTCAATCGTTTTTTCACAGGATGGTTTAAATAAAATATTTATTTAACCCAATTTAACTTAAGTTTATTAAAAAAACCAATACTCTAAATTTTTTTCAAAACAAAAATTAACAAAATTAAATTCCACAAAAAGTATTCGTCTCTTCAGGTATTTCTCTTAAATCCAGATACTAAAACCAATTCTAATATTTAGTATGCAGGCCCTTATTTTCCACAATGGCCTTCAAACGTCGGGGCATCGATTCCAGCAGGTTGCGGCATCTCTCCTCTGGAATTTTTGACTGCCTTTAGTTCCATTTTAGAGGAAACCTTGTGCTCCTGGACTTTCCATAAATTTTCGAACGGGTTGACATCTGGACTCTGGGGGGCGTATTTAGCTTAATTATTTTTACCTTCCAGGCAGTATGTTTTGGGTCGTTGTCTTGTTGGAAAATTAGTAGTTACGATTAATAAGGAACTACAAGAGAACTACCATCATTCTCTTCTTCTTCACATGAATTCAGGAGTTCCAATAAGTGATGGAAACGTCGGTGGCCACACACACACACACATCACTCTTCCCTCGAATGTGCTCTGGACTTCTTGGTGGCCACTAGACATCTGCATGACTTCAATCACATAATGAGTAAAATAGTGTATACTAGGATAGAATTGAATTGCGTAAGTGACAGACGCACAATGAGTGAGTGTGTATGAGTATTAGTATATTTTGGTACTCATACAAAGCAAATTGAATGACACTGAGTACTGACTGAGTACTCAGTAAAACAGAGTGTCAAATTTGACACATCTAAAAACTTTCGAGTTATCCAAGTATCAAAGTACATATTTTGTGTATTTATTTTCTTTGCATCGTTGAAACACAGCAGTCGCAAAAATGGAAGGAGGAAAAACTACCCAAAGTGAGAAAGTATGTAATTTAAAGCGTATTTTGTTATTGTTGTTTTCGTTTGTTTTGTTATTGCTGTAGTCAAATATTGCATATATCTTTCTGCTTAGCTTGTGACCTGTCCATAAATGTTTTTTGTGTAATTTCTTTCAGATTTAATTTAGTTCAACGTTTTTTAAAAAACAGTGGGTCTAACACTTTACAAATACAAATAGCAAATGACGAATTTGCTGATTTTGTAGAGGTTCAAAAAGTTGACCCGAACAATAACCAAATTGACCAAGAAATAAAAGGGTACTCCAATATAAATGTACCGTACAGCACAAATTTCGATGCACTGGCTTGGTGGGACATGCACCAAAAATTTTTCCTTTATTGCACAAAGCAAGTTGCAATATTTTTTGTATACCGGCAAGCAGCGCGGCGTCTGAAAGAACCTTTTCAAACGCAAGAAATTTAATTACTGAAAAACGCTGCTTAATTGCTGCAAACGCAGATAATATTAATAAAATAATGTTCTTGAACTCAAACTTGAATTAAATGTAGTATATATGTAAATAAGTATATGAAATGAATATTAAAATGTAATCTATCTATGTATTTGCTTTCGTTTTTAAAACAACAAAAATGCTGTGTCGGCACCTGTCATTCGGATACATTCGAAACATACTTACTTATACTCACTTATACTCTCTGTTTTAACATTGTACGGCCGAGTATAAAGCAAGCCTATCCACTCACTTATACTTATTCCGTTTCGCACTCATATTCACTCAACTCAATTTGAGAGTAGTATATCCGAATGTCACTTTTTTGACATTCATGCAGATGTCTAGTGGCCACCCAGTCGAATGCCATGCTAGGGGCTCCAGCAGCTATGGAGATGAAAGAGGCAGCTTTCCGCGAGACTGCGAAAGTCCTACCACTACCGTATCCACAGTAACAACAGCTCAGGCTTCGCTGCACAATCCGCTCGATTGGGGTCCAACGGAGGAAGGGCGCCAGGGTTTTGTTTACGCAAAACGATCTCTATATGTAGTAATAAGGATATATAATAATAAGAATAATCAGGATATCAATAACAAGGAACGGGTGTAGACTTGATGGGTGAACTCAAAAGGCCATGCTCTTTGCAGTGTAGAGCAAATTCCAAGTGAAGTAATACGCAGTGTTGTGTGAAAGAATCTTCCTTATAGTAGCCCTCCTTCCAAATACCAAACTAGTCCCACTGACCATGCGACCTATCACTTGGGTTATGTGACGTTAAACCAGAACGATCAAAGTTTTGAGAAAAGTAGGGAATTGTATAAAAATAAGGAATAATAAGATGTTGCCTTAACAGAGACAAGCAGCTGAATGGATTTGATGAAGAAACTCGACGACTATTTATACTAGTTCGAGGCAAAGCCTACTTGATGCTTTAACTAACAGTGTGGTAGTTATTTGATAGGGAAAAGTGACGAAGTCTGGTCTGGTCACTCTAAGTCTTAATAATTTACAACACTGATACTCTTAAAGCGCTTGTTACATACAAATGTGTTATATATATACACATACTTAATGGAGTAAGCAAAATATGTTCTAGCATTACGGGCAGTAAGTTTTGACTTTGAACTACTAAATTGCTTGGTAAATTGGTTCGTCAGCCCTTCATTTGTATCTAAAAAGGACATTTGTATGTAAGAAGCGCTTTAAGAGTATCAGTGTTGTAAATTATTAAGACTTAGAGTGACCAGACTTCGTCGTGTTTGCTATTAAATAACTACCACACTGTTACAGCAACATCTTATTATTCGTTATTTTTAAATTTGCATTATATATATGTTAAGAAGCCGTGTCGATAGTCACATGTCCGTCTGTTTCTTAATGAATTAGTCTCTCAGTTTTTGAGCTATGGCTTTCAAATTTCGTTAACAAGCTTTTTCTTTACCATACGCAGCACATTTATCGGAGTCTATCAAAGTTTTTGGTCTAAACACTTTTGATTAACCCAAAACAGAAGTTGGTTTTGACTTTTATCTATAGAATTACTTAAATTACGAATTTCGGTAAACAATTATTGTATAAAAGTTTTTTCTTTTCTGGTTTTTAAATATTAACCTTTACCCTGAGAAATTATTCTATCCATTGAACACCATAGAGTATGTGTGTGTGTGTGTGTTTTAGGTTCGTGCTCCGATTGAAAGTAAGCCCAAGTCCTAATGATTTTTTAGAGAGTCTGCATCTGGTTGTTTGTCATCTGGTTCTGACGCTATTCGGTGCAGACGTTACGTGTGTTAATTGGGCTGACATGTAAAAGTAGGAAACCCGCAGAAGCACGTGCTTTTTTTTTCCCATTTTTATCACACCTCTCTAACTCTGGTCTCTGTATTGTTTTCGTTTTGGTCTTCGAGATTGTCACAAATCGCTACGCCTCACTGCCAACAGATGACGCAGAGCATCTACAACGTTCTTCGCGCGCCTTAAAAATGAAGTTAATGTGAGTGAATTTAATCGAAAAGTTTTGTAAACAATAATTTTTAGACCTTTTCGTTGGCGCAGTATCCTTGTCTCATTATTGGTATTGGTTGTGGAAGCTGGAAATCTTACCTCATGGCGACATCATCGCCGACAGAAACGTTTTCTTATCTATCAGAATGGTGGTGTTATTAAGGTTAGTGTACTTTGGACCCCGCAATCTATCGAGAAATTGAGAACTTAATTTTTTTCTCCTCACAGTTGGTTACTGGTTGCGCTTTTCCTGTCGACTTTCAAGAGAAGAAAGCCTGGCGTCAATTGGTATGGCTTATGAATTTTCATTATCAATTCAATGAGCCACAGACACCAATTTATTGGTGGAATCTCTGGAATAGTAGCAATAGTGGACGTCGTAATCTAAAGCAATTAGAACCATCAGTTAGCTCCCAAGTGGTCGATGAACCGCAATTATTGTTATACAAATTTGCCGAATCCTATATGAATCAAATTGGACAAAATGGAACAGCTTGTCTAGAGCGTTTAATCTGTGAGAATGGCCAAGTGCATGAGCACAGCGGTCTCTATGCCCAACTATTGCATAGGTTACTAAGGTGATCAGAGAGTCCAGAGTGTGAGGAATCTTTTTTCTAACTAAAAGTTTTCCCTTGTTTTTTTTCTAGACCACATAAATCGCTGGATGCTCGATTTGTGGATGCCTATCGTATGGGCAAACATGGTATCAATTGTCGTCAAGCGTATCCCGAGGCTTCTCATTGTCTCCTCGATGATTATGTTCATGTGCATGAACGTGGCTTGACGCAGAGTTTTATTTAAGAGCAAATTAAGTATGTAGTTTTTGGTAAGAATTCATCGGCGCCGGTTGCTGATTGTTAATAACATTTATAAAATTAATTAAAAATACATTTATATACAACATTTACATAAAATAGTCGGCGGATAGATTACTTGTGAAGATCTTCATCATCGTCGCCATTATTATCATCATCATTATCGTCAGAGACCTTCCAGTCGAGTTGATAGTATTTCTTAGTGTTATTCGATAACCATTGGAGAGCACAATTTTGGGTGCAAAAATTACAGGTGAAGAGTTGTTTCGATGTGCTTCCACGTCTACGAAATGAATATAGAGGAGAATGAAGGGGAGAATTGAGTGAAGAACCTTCACTGTGATTCTTGCGGTTGTGATAGGTCCATCTGCTTTGCTCTAGATACTGAACCGGTTTAACTGGATTAAAATAAAAGGCACTTACCTCTTGACAACCATAAAGTAATATGTCGTATACAGACATCTCGAGCAGTTGGAAGTCGTGCAGCGGGCAATGGCACCATTATTGATATGCGCACTCATATAGGGTTCCGGCAATTGACGATGGAGTGCAAAATTCTCATAGACGGGTAAATGACGATTAATCGATTGCAAGGCATGCAAACAATCATCGTAGAGTGTCACACGATTCTCGGCCGAAGGGATTGGATAGATGCGGTGTGTGCCAACAGGGAGAAGAAGTCGTGTATTCGTTTCTAATTCACGTACCCAGAAGAGTCCTTTGCGTCGGATGGTTCTATGTAAACGAAAAGATGAAAAAGAGTGAGCGAGTAAGTGAGGGCAGAAGAAGAAATCAAAGAATAAGGAGAAAAGAAAGAAAGTAAACTAATTCTGATGAATATGATGTGTAAGAATGGAAGAAAGAGATGAAGAAACGAAAGAATGAATAAAGAATGGTAAAAGAAGGATTATAAAGGATTGTGATTATATGGATGAAAGTATATTGCAAGAAAGTAGAAGGAAATAAAGAAAGCAAGAAGAGAGAGTGAATCATGAATGAAGAAGCAAAAAATGAAAAATTAAAGAGTGAATAAAGAACGAATGAATCAATGAAGAAGTAGATAAGTGAATGAATAGGGATTGAAAATAAAGAATTAAAAGTCAAAGAATGAAGAATCTATGAATGAAGAATCAATGAATGAAGAATCTATGAATGAAGAATCTATGAATGAAGAATCAATGAATAAAGAATTAAAGAATGAATAAAGAACGAATAAATCAATGAAGAAGTGGATAAGTGAATGAATAGGGATTGAAAATAAAGAATCAAAGAATGAGGAATAAATTAATAAAGAATCAATGAATGAAGCATAAATTAATGAAGAATCAATGAATGAAGAATCAATGAATAAAGAATGAAGAATTAAAATGAAGAATCAATGAAAAATGAATCAATGAATGACGAATCAAAGATTGAAGAATAAGGAACGAAGAAATTACAAAATTAAAGGTAAATTAAAAGTATGAATATTTATCCAAAATATAGAAAAAAAGATTAAAGAATTATAAAAGGAAAAATTAAAGACTGAAGAATCACTGAATGAAGAATGAATGAATGGAGAGAAAAGTTTTGAAGAAGAAATAAATGGAAGGAAAAATCAAAGACTAAAGAATCACTGAATGATGAATCATTAAATGACGAATCAAAGATTGAAGAATGAATAAAGAACGAAGAAATTACTAAATTAAAGTTAAAGGTTAAGTTAATGAATATTTATCGAAAATGTAGAATAAAAGATTAAAGAATTATAGAAGGAAAAATCAAGTACTGAAGAATCCCAGAATGAAGAATGAATGAATAGAGAGAATGAAAAGTTTTGAAGAAGAAATAAATGAAAGAATTACAAATGAATTACTAAAAAATAAACCAAAGAATTATGAAAAGAGAGTAATGTGTAATGAAGCAATAGAAAAATAAAGAAAGAAAGTATGATAAAAACATAGAAAAAATATAAATGACACAAAAATTAAATAAAATACAGAATAAATAATAAATAATTAAAAAATGAAGAGGTAATTTAGATTAAATTTAAACTTTAAAATACAGAATGAATAATTAAAAAATAAAGAGGTAATTTATATAAAATTTAAACTTTAAAATACAGAATAAATAATTAAAAAATGAAGAGGTAATTTAGATTAAATTTAAACTTGGGCGAGGGACATGAATAAAAATGCAGAAAAAATGAAACAAACTGAAGATAAAAAGAATGAATAAACGAGATATTAAAGGACCCAAAAGCCGCTCAAAGTTGCATCATGAATCATGCATAAAATGTATTTAAAGAAAGCCATAGATCGATATCAGGAGAACGTTTTTGGCTTACATGGGCGTCACTCTTTGTCTGTTATCATAGAAATTCTGATAGAATTTCTCATACACCATGGGTATGTAGTTGACGGAGGTGTTGTGAAAAATTCTCACATGGTTCATAAACTTTGATAGGGCGGCCGGTAAATAGATGAGAGCACAACCTGCAAATGAAATGAGAATTAACTTCATTTGTCTCGATCACTTTAATTATGCTCTTACGATCGGCAATGAGTGACTGCAGCATAGGTAGATTAGAAATGCGATCGGGTATATGAATGAGTGCCTCATTATCACTCACATTCAACTCATTGAGCCTTACGCATTCGCTCAATTGCAGGGGAAGTCGTTTAAACTGATTCTTGGCAATATTCAGTTGCTCCAAATTGCGAAGGCTGCTCATCTCTGAAGAGAGAGAGAGAGAGCGAGAGAGAAGAGCAATTACATTGGGGCAACCAATCGTTGGATGGATCACTTACCCACTGGCAATTCGCTCAGCTGATTGCCGGACACATTCAACTGTTGCAGACGCAACAACAGACCCAATGTCGAGGGCAGTTCTTTTAGCTCATTATTCGATACATCCAAAAATTCAAGATTCTCCAACATATAGATATCCTCGGGCAGTTCATATAGATTATTACCAGCCAAATGTATAAATTTCAATGTTGTTATATTCAATAGCCATTTGGGTATTACTGATATATAGTTTTCTTTGAGGTAAACCTCTTCGAGATCTTCATAGAGAAACAAATCCATTGGAACATCTTTGAAATTCAAATAACTCCAATGCAATATGGTTTTATTCATTTTTTTGTTGTTGTTTTTGGCGTCGTTACACAATTCTCTAGGTATTTTTTTTATTTTTTTATTACACATATATGTATTTGGTTTTTAGCTTGTGATGTTCTCTCAACATTGTATTTATTTACGCGGTCATGATCAACATTTGGCATCGTCACCCACCAAACACAAACTGCTGTCCGAGTCCCCAAATAAAATCCGCAATAGCAACAGTTTGCCCCTTCTTCTGCTGCTGGCAGCCAACAAGAAGAATTCAAAGATTTCGTTTGGCTAAATTTGTCTCATTTTAAATTTGGTTGTTTTTTGTTTCACAATTTTACTCTCGAGCGCCTAGGTTAATAATTTTTGTTTTTTCTAAACACTTAATTTTAAAAATAATTTGCAACTTTCGTTTATATATTTTTGGTTTTTTTTTTTGTAATTTTATTGACGTATACGTAATGTGTGTGTGTGTGTTTGTGTGCCGCTCGCCTTAAAGTATGCAATTGCAACTGGAAAGGCGGCCCAAAAGCCGGATGAGCTTTTTTGCCACTGACATTGAATTTTCCGTGTGCATTGATTTCTCGTTGTTTCTTGTTGTTCTTGTTATTGTTGTGGTTGGTTTTTCGTGGTGGTCGTGGGCGGTGGTGGGCGGAGACGTTGCAGTCTGAAGGTCGTTGTGGAAAATCAAGCTTTCAGGTAACTTTTCTAGCTTATGTTCTAAATGGAAACGGTTTTTGTTCGTGGTTTGTGTCTTGGCTGATCTAAAAATAATAATAATTCAGTGCTTAGCCAAGTCAACAAAACAATTCAGTCAGATTTTAATAATGTTTCAGTACAAATTAACAAAATTAAAGATTTTTCTAGGTGAAAATTTTATTTTGTATGATTTAATTATTTTTTTTTTCATTATTAACACTCTCTGTATAATATTTTGGTATCAACAGGTTATGGGATACAAAATGTCTTCCCACTAAAATAACCTTTTGGCCTCACGTATATTTGCTATGGGATATATTGGACTGATCACTGACAGATCTAGAAGTAAATTTTGGGAGTGAAAATTCCTATTTTTGGTGCGGAAAATCAGTATCAAAATGTGTAAATAAAATTTGAATAAGAAAAAAATTAACTAAGAGGTAAATGTCTCTTATTTAAGCGCCCTGCAACCGATTCCAATCCAATTTGATAAGACTTTCACATTGGCTTGATAAACAAAGTTAATAAACAAATGCTTTTAACTACAAAATATTTATTAAAATGGAAAAAACATATTCTTTAAATATTTAAAGTAACTATTATTTTGGAATTGCATAATTTAATCCTCTTTATACGATTTTATCAAAAGATTTATGATTTAAAGACCATCCATCGCCTATGAACTACAATAATCTGATCAAAATAGGCTCAAAAATACTAAATATATACATAGAATGGAATTGAATTGTTTTTTTTTTTCATAATTGAAAGTATCTTTACAAGATTCAATCAAATTCGTTAATAATTATCAGTAATAAGTAGTTTCCAATTTTCAAACAGTTTTCGTCATTTCAGAAATATAAAATTATAACAAATAAACAAAGCTAAAAAAATTATTTTGACAATCATCTTTATTGTTACCATTTTATATTTTTTTTCTTCAAAATTGAGATAATATGTTATTTAAGAATTTTTTTTTAATGTATTTTTCAATCTTTTAGTAGTGAATTATTAGCGGTTTATTTCCAAAATCGCACACGAACTATATAAACACAATTTCTGATTGGTTTTTATCCATTTGGCCATCTTGTTTTTGAAAAACTGAAGTGCGAGTAGGATCTTTTTTTTATTTTATTTAGTTTATTTCTATCTTTGGTATCATTAATGAGTCAGATCAAAAAAGATCTTTAATTTCATGACCTTTTGTCTTAGTTTAAATCAGGAATGCATTATTTAATAATGTTTCTAAGCTTCAGTTAATAGAATCTCAAGAAGATATATTATATTATATCTCTGATCTACACGATATTTGGGAGAGAAGATTTATAAATTTCTTCACGATTCCCAGGTTGTATTAGGAATCATTTGTTTCTATGGAGTCTAAAAGATATAGAGATATGATTCCGTACAAGAATATATATACACATTCTTTCCCTCGTCAATATCCCACATAAATTCCTTTAGATTTTATATATAGAAAAATTTGCTTTATTCGAATTGCTAGCAAATTAGTATAAATAAAGCTCTACACCGTTTATCACAAGGTTCGCAGTTGATGACGAGACGATTAAATTCCCGATTTCAGATTGACTGTCAACAATTTAAAATCCCGATCGCTAAGCAATTGCCATTTCTGTCCCAATATCTGAGAGATTTCCCTTTCCACAGCCTCATAGGAGCGGGAATTACGCTTAAGCCACATATGAAATTCATTCGACCATTCGGGATGGCGAGGCCAGTCGCTGCGCAAGATGACAGCAAATCGTCTAACATATAAATTTTGTAAATTTTTTGCTGTACGAGCGATAAGCAAAAGACTTGCAGTTGAGATTTTCTCGCGTATAATCTAAAAAAGGAAAATGGAATTTAGTATAAAATGGAAGATTTTCTAGGGGAATGGCTGACCAATGTATCCAAATTATAGCACTGACGACACATCAGCATAAGCAAGCCATCGATGCGATTATGAAACGGTTTGGGGCTGGTAAAACGCGGCAGTAATTCATGACCATAGACACACAGTGTGCTCTTATATTGATCCACCATGCGAACAAGTAGGTCCGCACGGACACGTGCCTGCGGTGCCCAATAGGTGATACTGTGAACAGGTGCCTCCGGCTGTAAAACCACCTCGCCATCCGTCATATTCTCTAGCCTCAAATGGACACGCAGACGTGGATTGGTCTTTTTCAGATTGCGCCATGCCTTAACTCCGCAGGCGCTGATGGTCACATAATTTGGTGTATAGCAGTTTTGCAGCAAATGCAAATGACGCAATTTTGTATCCGCCAGCAAGGACAACACATCGTCATCAATGTTCTGTGGCGAAATGGTCAATACCTAAAAATTTAAGAGAGAGAGAGAGAGAGAGAGAGATTGAGAGAGGGAGAGTGACAGAGACAGAAAGAAAGTACCTGTAAATTGAGAAACAAACCAACATGCATAATGGGACAATGCATTGTCGTCACATTTACTAGATTTAGTATACGCATTTTGGTGCAACAACTGCAGACGACTTCGTCGAGCAAATGGTTAGCCTCGAATCGCTCCAAAACAAAATCAACCAATTTCAATGTATGCAAATCAGTTAAACGCAACAGCAACTCCTTCAGACCCTTGAGCAATTGGCCACCAGTGCCGAAGAGCTTAATGCCATCCGGATCATTCGGCTGAGACATGTTGCACGGGAAATTATAGACCAATGAACGTATACGACGACCCATGCCAACTAGTTCTGGCTGAGGGTTCACTTCGTTGCCCTTAAAAAAACCGAAAAGAATTACCATCAAAGATTAAAGGGAAATATTTGTGAACTTACCTTGTCCATGCTCCATGATAGCATTGTCATAAACTGATAGATATTGTTGAAACTATGCCATGGACGAAATTCGATGCCTCGCAAATGTTTACCAATCCTGGCCAGACAATTCTGCGTGCGCATGTGATCCAAGCAATATTGCCATCCAGAGTAATAATTATATTTGGGACGTGTCAGTGTGCGATCATCGACCACAAAGTTATTCCAAACGGTGGGCAGAAAGAAGGCTCTATACCATTGACGGCAAACCTAAACGAAAGAGACAAATAAATATTAGAAAAACTTTTGAAATATTAGATCTCCTCGATATTCGATTCGAATGATATTATTAAAATCAAAGCCAAGAGCTATCATTAGCAGACTCTAGCTCTACAAGGGCCAACGCTAAAACCAGTTGGGAATTATAATGGTCAATGCTAAAACCAGTTGGGAATTACAGCTAAATGAAGCCGAAAAAGATGGGCAAAGCTTTTCCAAAACCAAACGCTAAAACCAGTTGGGAATTACAATGGCCAACGCTAGAACCAGTTGGGAATTACAAAGGCCAACGCTAAAACCAGTTGGGAATTACAATGACCAACGCTAAAACCAGTTGGGAATTACAATGGCCAACGCTAAAACAAGTTGGGAATTACAAAGGCCAACGCTAAAATCAGTTGGGAATTACAATGGCCAACGCTAAAACCAGTTGGGAATTATAATGGCCAATGCTAAAACCAGTTGGGAATTACAGCTAAATGAAGCCGAAAAAGATGGGCAAAGCTTTTCCAAAACCAAACGCTAAAACCAGTTGGGAATTACAATAGCCAACGCTAAAACCAATTGGGAATTACAATGGCCAATGCTAAAACCAGTTGGGAATTACAATGACCAAAAAAAAAACGCTTGGGAATTACAGCTAAATGAAGCCGAAAAAGATAAGCAAAGCTTTTCCAAAACCAAACGCTAAAACCATTTGATATTTGACAGCTAAATGAAGCCGAAAAAGATAGGCAAAGCTTTTCCAAAACCAGAGTTTACCTTTCAGTGAACAATTCTATATTTTAGAGATTCTAACATTGATCTTCTAACTTCTTGAGCAAAGTTTTGCATGCTCCAACTGTGTCGCAATACGATAAGGTCTTCGAGCTATGTTTATATAATATATATTATCTGTAGCATCTTGTACAAACAATTCTACTTATCAGTGAGAAAATTACGTAACCACAGACAGAACCACAGACAGACACAGACGTAACCATAGTCATGCGATTTCAATGAAATTTAGGAATATGATATTTAGTTAATAAATATTACAGTCCATATTATAGGCAAACAAAAGGTAAACTCTGATGTTATAAGCTGTGGCGCCATTTTTCTCGTTGTAATTCCCAACTAGTTTAAGCCTTACCATTCCAGGATCGTTAGCAAAGCCTCAAATACATGTGACTTCGAGATTTATTATATAGAAATTATGATACTATGACTAAGTATTCCATATGTTTATTTCTATACTAATAACATTATCTTTATATAAATTAAATAAAGAATTTCGTTTTTTAGAAGTTCGACTGTATCTCGTAATACATTTGGGAATACTTTATTTTAAGGGTTAAAATTTTGTATATCTAGAATTCTTCTGGATCGTATAGCTTCCATAGGAACAATCGAAAATAGAGTTTTAGATTTGTTTTTAGAAGGTTGATGACGTTCGACTGTATCTCGTAATAAATTTGGAGATACTTTATGTTAAGGGCTGAAATTTTGTAGATCTCGAATTCTTCTGGATCGTATAGCTTCCATAAAAACAATCGAATAGAATCGAATAGAGTTTTAGATTTGTTTGTCACGAGATTATTATGAAACTTAATGCTTGTGAGCTTACTATATACATATACCAACGTCTCTGCCAAATTTGATATGATATAGTCGCCATAGTTTTGCATCGAAAAACTTGTTTCTTTTGCGGTTATCATCAAACTTGGTAATTAGCAGATATACAAATTAATGTATAATCCAACTAAGTTTGTTTGATCACCTTTAGCAAAATCGCCGACTTATTTATTATTCTGCTATCTAATGAATTGAATTCTCCGTCAAACAAGGTATTTTAGTTTTTTTTTTTATATCAAAACCTTAAAAATTTACAACATAGAATGATTCATTTAGGTGCGTTTCATGTAAAAAGCTGCAAAACTGAGACCGTGCAACAGATTTATCACTCAATAAACTACAACTTATACTCATAGAGACCTACCAAACTGGCATAGTAACGTTCTTTGGGCGTTAGATATGTAAAAACTTGTTCAAGTATTAAATCGGGTAAATAGCACCAATTCGAATAGACTCTTTTCGAATCATCTAAACCTTTTTTTGTCTCATCATTATCATCATCATCATCGTCCTCATCGATGTCTATATAGCAGGCTGAAATTAGATGAAATTAAATCATATAAAGGAAATTTTTCAATTAAACTACAATTTTTCGTTTACCTTTTTCATTTTCATCAATTTTCCAGCCAGCCTTTTGTAGAACCTCCAGTTCAGGGGCTTTTCCTTTACTTCCAGAGGTTAATGAAGTCATGGTTTTTCAATTCCCTATTTTTCTTTATTATTAATTTGTTGTTATATGTTGTTTATTATTATATATTTATTGTTGATATAACACAACAAATTATTTACAGCTTGTCGAATTGCCGCACAAAAACTAAAAAAATGCTCTCGAATATTTTGAAATTGTTTTTTGGCACAGCATACTTTATTTTGGTGTCTCTTATTTATCCGATTTATTTATATATATATCTATATCACGTCGCTGTAGCTCGTAGTATATAGTAAATTTTCGGTTTCTTTTCTTCCGACAGCTTCGCGACGTCTGCCACTGCCGTCCATTTGCCCGATACTGTGTTGGCTATTTTCGAAGCGAACGAATTTTTCTAGTTTTCTAGTTTTCGAAATTGTTAGATTCTGTAATTGTTGTCTCTCTGTTGGTGCTTTTCCATCTTTCCTCTTTTTTTTTGGTTAATAATTTGTTGCTTTGGCTTTCGTTCGTTGTTATAATTAGAAACCGGCGTCTTGGGCAAGGTCTTGGCGGGGCCTATGTAACGAAATGTGGCATAGAATTGGGGCAACTTGTTGCGATCAGTTCTGTGTGCGTTGAGGTGTTAATTATAAATAAACAGCCGTGTTGTTTGGATTTGTTTTGAGCAGCGATTCGATATCTGTCTGGAAATATTGAAACCTCCATCGTCAGATATCTGTTTACACCTGTGCGACGATTACTCAAATGATTCGCATTCAAATCTCAAAAGCTGTGAATTAGCAGCGTTTTAATCAAATGGAGAATATAATCCACAAGTATCTCAAATTATTATTAATTACTTTTCTTATCTTTCAATTATAGTGAGAAATATTTCTAATTTTTTTAATTGTGACTATTTTCTCTTTTTTTGTTACATCAAAATGTTAACTCATTTAAGTGAAATGTGTTCTTAAAGTATCTAAAATGTTTTCAATTTATACAATTTTTGTTTTCTATTTATTACTCCATTTGTTGTTTTAGCCTCTAGCCGCTTTTTTTTTTGTTTTATTTATTTGTTGTTAAAAGTATTTATTTTGGCTTTCATTATCCTAGCCCTAGGCACTAATTTTACAACAAATTATATCTGGTGTTGTTTTATTTATTCTAAATTATTTCAATTCAATTAAATAGACAATTGTCATAAATATTAATATTAAGTAAAAACATCATAAAACCCTTGAACTTTCTGATGGTAGATTAATTCTAAATTTTTAAAAACGTTAAACTTAATTTATATTAATTATTTGAATAAGTAAACTCTAGATTATCTATTAAACTTAGGTAAATTTAGGTAAAACTTAATTTATATTAATTATTTTAATTAGTAAACTCTAGATTATCTATTTTTTTTTGTTATAGCCTGTTATTGGTTTATATTTGTAGTGCTATCATTGAAGTTAATTCTGGCATATCCTACGTATACGTAATATTTTGTATTATACTATAACTTAATGTCTTTATATGGCAAATTCTCTGACTTTAATGCTGTTTTTTTAATTAGATAGAAAAGTGAACATACAAAAAAACCTTTCTTGTTTGCTTTTTCAAAATGATTAGAATTTAAAATAATTAAAGCATTATTATTAGAATTTAAAATTAATTTAAAACAAAAAGTAAGCAGGTTGGCTGTATAGCTATATCAAGAATCATTAAGTTTTATCATCAGCAGACTTCGCTAACGACCCTCAACGCTTAAACTAGTTGGGAATTATTCGAATTTGGTTTATATTGCAGATATATGTACGATCATATAACTTAACCCTTTCCATATTTTCAATTTTTTCTTATAATTTGCTTGATTTGACTATAAAATGCCATACACGTTCCTTAAATTGTTTGTTAAAAGTTAGGAAATCAATAAATTATATAATTATCATTATATTAATTTGAAATTAAGATAACTTAAAGTTTTCTATTTGCAATTATCGATGGATATTTGTGGATTTGATTAATTTTCTTGATATAATTACTGAAGTATTTAAATACAAACTTTAAATTATTATTTTTACTGCGATAATCAGTGGTAGATCCCAAGAAATTATAGATATTTTCTTCAAAAATCATTTTTGACGCCTTGTTTGAGTTTTATTTATATTAAAATCTGGTAGAGCAACTAAATTTTTTGACTCCTCTCCCAAAATTTTCTCCTGGTTAAGACTTGTCACACTTAAAACATTTGTGGCTTACCAACACTGAAAGTTAATTCGTCAATTCAATTTCAGATCGCAAGAAATTCGAGATATTTTCCCTAAAAATGATTTGAACTCCTTGTTTCAGTTTTATTTATATTAAAATCTGGTAGAGCATCTAAATTTTTTGACTCCTCTCCCAAATTTACCCCTGGTTAACACTGGTCACACTTAAAATATTTGTGGCTTACCAACACTGAAAGTTAATTCGTTTATTTTTAGTCTCTAATTTCTTGTTTTAATATCTAAAAGTATTTCAAGTAGAGAATGTTGAATATGATGATGGGCTACCCCATGCCAATGCCAATGTGGCCTGTCTTTGCCTTTGGCATTTGACACCACTTAACCACGCAAAGAGCTTCTCCAAGTAGAGAAGTAAGATGGCAAATTCCATCAGGCTACCAAATGTTGTCATTGTCCTCGCCACGACAATGTGCCACCAACTGTGCTAGCTGTTATCCACTGTCCGCTGTCCATTGTCCACTTTGTCCATGTCCACTTCATGCCACTGCAAAGAAGGAGAAGAAGAATAAGCATTGTCATTTCCTTTTACTGGGCAAGAGCAACACCAACTTACTCACATCCAGATATACATATATATACATACTTAGCCGGAAACAGCTGTTTATGTTGATGGTGTCTGCCGCTCTCTAGAAAAATGCAAAAAGGTATTTTGCAATTTTCTTTAGTTTTGCTTTCGCCATTGCATACTTTTAGGATCAGAGTTGTTGGTGTGTGTTGGTTTTTTTTCGCGCCCAAGCACTTAAAAATATGTTGAATATTTTATAAGCCAACGCTAAATATGGAATCGTATGGCAAAGCCAAAACGAGCTGTGCAACAATGTGCAACTGTGCCTTAATTAAAACAAATTTAAAACCAGTTAACACACACATGCACACACACACTCGCACACAAACACATGTCCACACTTCCGCTTTTGGTTTCATATAAAAATCTGACAGACAGGGCAACAACAATTTTACTATGCAAATTTAAATGTCAACAAAAACTTACAGTTTAACCCAAAAACCTTATTTTCATCATCATCGTCATCGTCATCGTCGTCGTTGTAGTTGTTACAGTTGTCCTGTATTCGTGTAGTTATCGCTGTAGTTGTGTAGTCCTGACAGCAGCAGGAAGGTGGAGGTGGAGGAGGGGGGTGGGAGACGTCTTGTTGCCTACTGGCAACTCGTAACATTTGCCGCTGGGCCCCCAACTAAAATTCGATGCTAACTCTATGAATGAAAAAATAGCTTAGAGATGACAACGTGAGATTGCTGAAAATTAAAGCTAATTGTTTACTTAGACTACTCTCGATTCCGGTGTTGGATAACGCAAAACGTGGGAAAATGGCTAGATTTCGAAGACCAGTGTTGGTAATGTTAAAAAATTAAACCCAAATTTTTTAAATTTGGATTAAAATATTTCATTACCACCATTTAGTTTTATAAAGTCGAGGAGTATTGTGTAGTAATTACCATATAGTTTTCCTAAGTCGAGGAATATTCGGCTGCTCTGGTAGTTATATATATATTTCTATGCGATCTATTAAATTTGAAGAAATTTAAAGAGTTAGAAGGTTAAAGATATTTTGTGTGGCATATATAATTAATGAATATATAATATATAATTAATGCTTATATAATTAATGCATATATAATTAATGCTACAAAATATATTTAACCTTCTAACTCTAAATGTAATTCAGTAGACTTAAGCATTTGTTCACTTGTAAGTCCTTTAAATATCCTAGCGAATTTCATTTTAAATTATTGTAGCAATTGACGAAGGATCAGTTCATGATCTTCTAAGGAATATAGTCCTAGAAACTTCCTACAGTCCCATCCTGTTTACTTTTTAGGATACTTTTCATCACCTTGCCATCTCTAATAGGGGAAAATCTGCTATCAGGAATATGCTTTTCCATGTGCATACTTTGCATCCACACACACACACACACATCTGCACTAATACATATGTATTTAGATGTGTTTGTATGCCGGCGGCAGCTTAAAATTGTAGAAACAGGAAGTTGCTCGTTGGCTTGGTTAGTCAAGCTCAGCCAAGGACTCGAACGCTGACTTCCAGTTCCTTAGTGCTCCTGCTTCTGGTGCTCCTGCTCCTGCTGCTGTTGTTGTTGTTAGCCTCAGTCAGGTGCTTCACTTTGGCGAGCTGTTTCAGGCGCCATTGTTTAGTCATCGGATGTTGGCAAGTTTAGGCATTTAATGTATAATTTGCAGCATTTTAATTACTTGCACCCAGGAGCAACGTGCAACCTTACAACATGGATTCCCTGCAGCGACAGCAGCAGCTGTTTCCCACAGCCACATGGAGGTAAACTGGCAATCCTCTCTCTGGTTAAGACCAGAAATGACATGGCATGACTTTGATTTTTCCTGTGGTTAGGCAATTGCAATATAATTGCATATCATTTCGAAACGAAACTTTTGACTTTTTGAAAGTCACTCGGATTACACTTAAAGTCGATAAATGTGTACGAAAAATATGTGTTCTTCAAGTTAAAGTTGTTTCAAACCAACCATTAGGTTTGTTAAGTTAACAATTTTTAAGCACCTACAAATGGTTAGAGTTTGGTAAGTATTTACACCGCCTGACACCTGAATAAGAACACCCTAAACTTTATTTGCTGTTTTTTGTTGTTTCGTATAATTATCCTATTATTCGAACAGAATTTCGAATATAGTCCAATGTATTCTGACGATTAGTTTAAATATTTCCCTAATATTTGACAATTTTAGTGAACTTATTCATTTTAATAATAATTTAATGAAGCGGGCTCCCTAATTTATAATTTTCCATTTATCATTTAGTGAATTTTATTTTCCATATTAATATTAATAAACTAAACTCTTGCAAATCATAAAGTAAAACTTCTGAGTTATCGAATGATTTTTTTAATAAAATTCATGTTGTTTATTACTATGTTTCTATTCATGATACATTAGGGGCAGTCAGGAAAAGTGTCCAGGGCTGCAGATTTTCAAGGGTCGAAGGCAATGTCTCTATATTCCATCAGGAAAAATGGAAAAATAAATGATTTTCAGGAGCTCATCATATTTAATTATTATTTTTGAGTATTTTTCTTTGGAATCAGATCTCGACAGTACTCAGGGCTGCATTTAAGGTAAGTCTAGCACTGTGAAATGCTCTTAGATCACTTCCTGGACTCGTTTTTTGGTTTAGTTGCTCTTAGATCACTTCCAGGAATCGTTTTTTGGTTAGTTCTCGAATTACTTCTTTATTCTTAATATAAAAAAAATAAAAAAGAAGGAAAAACAAAATAAAAGGTAATCTTTAATTAATATTAGTTAATTAACAACTAAAGTAATTGCTAAGATAAACAAATATATATTTCTGAATGAAAAATTGATTTTTTTAAGCCAAGAATGGATTATAAGAGATGTTGTATAGATGTAGAGAGGAATCTTTGATAATATTTCCAGTTGAAATATTTGAAAAAAAGTTTCCAAATGCATGTGGAGTTGCCATCCAGTCTAAATATTAAGAAAATTCAGGAATATTAAAATCTATTCATAGCATTCATAACGTTTTAAAGTTCGAATTAAACTAAACTAGAACTAAATCAACTTTAATCCTAAAGAGAAAAAGATTGTATTGAAATTTAAAAAAAAATTTTTTTTGAAGTTGTGACTTCGAAAGTGTTCAATGTGTTTCTTTATAATATTCATAATATTTTTATGTTTGTATTAAGCTAAAAATTTTAACTAGAACTAAAAATACTTTGATCCTAGCTGATCCTGATAGAAAAACTGAATTAGATATTTTAATAAATACAACTGTGAATTATTGTTTGTTTTTTATTAGTATTGAACTGTATTTATTTGATTTTTTTTGCTCCGCAACAGAAGATCAGAGGCAGAAGAACGGAAACGGAAGCTGTTAAGTTGCAGTATGACCAAATCACTTTAAGACCAGAGTTGCATAATATTATTATTTGAATTAGGGTAATCCAACAGCTTATATTTAGATTATTTTAATTAATTTTAAGTTTCGATTATGTTTCGGTTATTTGTGACTTCAAAAGTGTTCAATGTATTTCTTTCTAAAATCCAAAACTTTGCGACACATTCAAAAAAAAAATATTCTACAATGAGTTTTAGAAGGCACAGCTGTTGCTTGTTGCCGTTTTGTAAAAGTTTTTGATGGTTACATGGATAACTTAAAGCCCTTCTCCACCCCCTCTAAAAAAAAAACAACAACTTTTTATGAACACAAAAAGATGGAGCTCAATCAGAACCACCCGATATCAGCCCAAATGGTCCGACCCTTAACTCAATTGTTCTGCCATTGTCACAGCAATCTATGGACAGTCCCCCCTCCCCCACCATCTCTCCCCTCATGTAATTTGCCCTGACAATAGTCATGCATTTTAATTGTGCAACCAGCTGCGGTTCATCCGCCCCTCCCCCCTGTCCACTAAACACAGAAAATTGTGGCCATTAAAATACAACAAAAAAAAAAAAAAAGCGATATAAAATATAAACTTTTCTGCTTCTGGGGTTTCCCTTTTTTTTTTGTCAATGTTTTCTGGGAATGACTGCAATTATTTGTAAAATATTTATTTAACAATTGAATTGAAAAAGTTTCTGTGTGTGGCAGCAGTTGGAACCCTTAGTGAGTGGGAGAGAGTGAGTGGGGGGGGATGGTGGAAAATGGAGCAACTTTCGTGCACTAATCAAATGAATGGAAATTAAGGCAGCCACTGAATATTTCGCCAAAACAATTAAGCTAAAATTGTTATTGCAATTTGAAAACAATTGTCAAATTATGCAAATGCCATCTCCTGATTGCCAAGTATTTTTCAACCACGCCCCCACGCCCATCCACAGCCCACCCACGGCCAAAGCTAACAAGGTAAACAAGGCCAAGACAAGAAAGCGATAGATAGACAGAGAGATTCTTGTACTTGAGGGTGTGAATGCTGCTCAAAGATTTATGGCGAGTGCCTCAAGTGTTTGATGCCAGACTACGTGGCAGATGGGTGGATGAGTCTGTGGCACACAACCCACTTGGTGGCAAGTTATCTTAAGTGCGTCGTCGTCGCCAGCGTTGTCAACTGCAAGGGAACTGCAATTTGCATAAAAATTCATTGGCTTGCCGGCAAGTTGTCAGCCAAAAAAAAATGAAGAAGAAGTATAAATTTATGAAAGGAAAAGAAAGTAAAGGCAGAAGCTAACAGGTAAGAGATAATCATGATTATCAAGTCGAAGGCGGAATGCTCTGTAAATGGAAGGGACACTCTTAATTTAAGGGAATGCTAAAGACCATTAGGGGAGTGGTGGATTTAGGGGAGTGGTGGATTCAGGGGGAGGGAACAAAATATTTTTAAAATTAGCAGAACAAATTATGCGATTTTTCAAAAGCAGAAAAATATTCGTCTAGTTTCCGGTGCCCCCAAAATGTCCTTTGGTTGCGCCCCTAATTTAAGGTGATGGATTTTCACTACTATTTTACTTTGTAGAGTTTGAAAATATTTTATAATTAGAATTAGCTCTGCTAAAATTGTTTTTATCATAATAATCTTCTATTAAGTCTCCTTTTTCACTAAGTTTTCCAACTTTTTTAGTGATTCTTCTCTTCTTAGTGTCTTAAAATTCCGTTATTTTCTTTATGTCCATGTATTCTATTATATAACCTCCTCAATGTTGATATCTATCCCAGTTTTCTTTCTCTTTATCATATATTCTTTGATTTTCATCATTGATATTCTCGCCTGATTTCTTTTTAATTCAGTTTTTTCCTTCTTTATCTTGTTGTTTATTATTTATATTCCTTTTTATTCAGTTTTTTCCTTCTTTATCTTGTTGTTCGAGATGTTATAGTGTCTAAGAAGAAAGCGATTCCAACTAAACTCTAGTAACAGGCAATCAAACTTGAAAGATTTTCGTAGGGTCTTCAAATGTTTTACCCAGGACCTCTTTTATATAAAGGATGTCTACTAGATTTTCTTACATATATATGGACATCACATTTACACTTCTGCAATTCATACTATATAAATGCTCAAATTACTTAAAAAACTTATGAACAATATTTTTGATTAGTTCAAATAAGTTCTCTATAATATTTCATCAACCAAAGACTAGGCTACAATTAGAGCTGCAAAAATATCGCAGGAATATCGATATTATCGATCTTGTTCATACAAAATACTGCAAAAAATCGATTTTAAAAATATAGAAATATAGAAGCATGATGTTTAAGTGATCATAATCAGAGAATTCAATTGGTTTTGAGGAAATAAACTTACTGGATTTATGACGACCTTCTTAATATAAACTTATTGAAAACGACATCAACTAAAATAAAGTAAGTAAGTCGCCGGGCCGACTTGGATATACCATGCATCAGGTGAAGAGATATATATTAAATTTCTTTCAAATGCTATCTCGCTCACTCTTATGTGGAAACGAACTCTATAGCACCCCCCGACCAAATCGGTGATTTGCAGCATATGCTATCTCGCTCTTTTTCGCGTGCATCTGCCTTGCACCGCTATGGGTGAAAAACGTTTCTATGTATATCTCGGCCATTTTTATTCCGATTCTTGTGATATTTGGTGGAATGATAGATATACGTGACATGTATTAGTGTGCCAAATTTAATTTCGATACGATAAATATTTCGGGTGAAAATCGAATTTTTCGAATTTCGGGGGCGGAAGGGGGCGTGGCTAAAATTTGAAACAAACTTGGTCTGCGTGCACACTGCACGCATCTAATGTCCAAATCCGATATCTCTATCTTTTATAGTTCCCGAGATATGGGGGCTCAAAATATTGTTTTTCGAATAGCGTGGGCGGAAGGGGGCGTGGCAAAAAAAAAAATAAACTTGATCAGCGTACACACCAATTGAGTCTACATGCCAAATTTGGTAGCTCTAGCTTGTATAGTTGCTGAGATCTAGGCACTCTATCGGACGGACGGACGGACGGACGGACGGACGGACGGACGGACGGACGGACGGACGGACAGACAGACGGACATGTCTCAATCGACTCGGCTATTGATACTGATCAAGAATATATATACTTTATATGGTCGGAAAAGCTTCCTTCTCCCTGTTACATACATTTTGGCGACTTTAATATACCATTTCATTCTATGAATGCATGGTATAAAAAGGAAAATATACTCGATAACACGACAAATTTTATTTCGCCATTGCTTTTAAATCTCTATTGCAGACAAAACTAATTTTTTTAATCTTTTTATCATCGTCTTTTATTTCTAATTATTAGTGACATTATTTAGGCTCACACTTTCTAATTTTCACCTTAACTGAGTGCCCGATTTATATAAATTTGGCAGAATTCTGAGCAAAGTTCCTAAGAACATCAATTTCCTTTCGGAGTCTAATCTTATCTTAATTGAAGCATGCAATTTCCTTAATATTTCTCCTAGCTGATATACCCATTGTTACAGCATTTATGAAAAGTGTTTTTGGAATAAGTTTATTTTTTTTCATATCTTTCCCCTTACCTACATATCGTAACATAAACAAAACGAAGGCGGAAAGCAAAAGAAACTGGAAGAAAAAACTTAATTTAAATATCAATTTTCTATTATGTTCGCTAGGAAGAAGTTCATAAGCAAAAGTTTCTTCTTCTCTGCACCTGCAACACCGCAAACCACAAAAAAAAAAAGTAAACGCAAAGGAGCAGATGTAAAGGGAAAAACGGAGCCAGAAAGAAAGAATTGAAGTCAACTCTCAATAAAAGATGACGATGACCACAATCACAGCATGTGCTATTGGATGTACCTGACTCTGTGTTGCTACATTTCCGTTACATTAACAAAGCGCCATTGTGTGGCACGAATGCCAGCGGGGCGGGGCAACAACAAAATATGGCGCACACGGGGTGCGCTTTACAAGCGCAAAACTACTTTCGGCCAGGGGTCATTACAAGCGGAATAGGCGGGGCAGGAGGTAGTTAGGGTCAGTGCGTGTGTATTTTTCGGTCAGTTTTGTAATTGAATCACGTTTTGTATTAAATAAACTTTTCAAATTATCGAAAAATTGACTTGCAACTACCAAAAACGAACGCTCTCTCTCGCTCACTCTCTCTTTCTCTAGTTTCATTTACTTCGATGTGTGGGTGTGTGTGTGAGGAGACGCGTGTGTGCGGTTAACCGTTAACATAAAAAGTGCTTTCACTGCCCTGGTTTCCCGTTTTCTGTTTCTGGTTTTTTTTTTGTTATGCAAAACACTTGACAAAGTCTCATTAGTATTGAAACGAAACGTTTCGCTTGCAAAATTGTACAAAGAGTTCGCTTTAACGCCCCAGAACGAGCCCAGCCCAAAAAAGTGTGCTACACTTTTTGAACGTGCACAATTTGTATCTGAATCTGCAATCGGTTTCTGCATTTTAGCTAACTACCCAGTGAGATTTTGTGGGACTAACAATGGAAATTAAAAGGATCACAATTAAACGAACTTTTATTGTAATTAGGCAGTTATTTTTTGGCATTTATATTAGCATTTAATGAGAGTGTTATGAAGAAATAGGATAAACTTTGGATAAACTAGTCGAAATATGCTTTGATTTGGTTAGCGAGGCTTTTAAAAACTATATGAAAACCATGTTAGCTTAATGCTATTAAAAATTTAGAAAGTTTTAGAACGTATTACATTTATGATGAATTTGAAATGTGGAAAATTCACACCTCAATGTTACTTTTTGGCCTCTTTTTTAATTGAAATTGTTAACTATAACTTGACGAATGTGAAATATGTAAAATTCACACTCCAAAGTTACTTTTTGACCTCTTTTTTAATTGAAATTGTTAACAATAACTTGACGAATGTGAAATATGTAAAATTCACACTCCAAAGTTACTTTTTGGCTTTTTTTTTCATTCAAAACTGTTAGAGTGACCATTTTTTTAAACCGTTTTAACAATCTCTCATCGTTCCCTTCCAACCAACAAGATTTACGCTAATTATGCTAAGCTAAGTTACTCAAAAACTTATGATATTTCAGAAATTTCATTAAATTTTTTTTTGTTTCGAAAAAAAATGAAGATTTCTTATGTCCAGAGTGATTATGATTAAGTGTTGTAACTTTTAAAACAAATATTTAGCTATGAATATGAAGGACAAACCTCCTCCTCCGTCTAGAAGAAATTGCTAGCTAATCTTTTAAAGGTGCTAGCTAATCTATCTACAAATTTTGTGAAGATAGTGATAGTGAAGATAAGGAAAGTAGAATATCATAGACCTACGGTATAACTATGACTCAATTGCCTTGAAATATCGTTAAAGTTTGTGGTAAAGTGAATAAGTGTTAAAATCGAAAACAAACTTCGCATAATTTCATGGGAATTATGCAAGATGACATCAATTGCTGATCCTGAAAAGGATATAACTTTCTAAATAGTATTCTATAACAATTACACACAGTCGAACTTCCTTTCTTTCTCTTTCAATGCATGAAATCATAATTTCTATATAAGAAATTATATTTTAAGATACTTGTTTAAGGTCCCTTAGAAAGTCGACTTCATTATAGGAAAATCTTGTAAAAAAAAACTGCATTTACCTATGGTTCAGATTTTTATCCAGGTGTATGTCATGCCTTTAGTTTCCTACTGGGTTTTCCTCCATTTGTTTATATGTAAATGTATTGCATTGTTTGCGCATAATTGAAGTAAAATGAGTTAACAAACAAATGGATTCATTTTTGTGATCACGTGCGGAGACGAATTGTCCGGCTATGGATCCCGGTCCATGTCCAGTTCAGACCAGTCACTTGGTCATTTATTGGGGACACAGGCTGCTGCTGCTGTGTGTGTGTGTGTGTGGGTTGCACGTGTAAGCCCAACTATAACAACCACAACAAGAACACAATGCAAACACAAATACAATGTCTGCCATTCCATTCGCTGGCATAACATATTTTGCATGCAATGCTGCATGTATACCAAAAGCCAGGCGCCGTCATTTTCACCCATGCATGTGACCCGTGTTGTATAAAGGTTCGTCCTTCTGCTGGACACACCAACACACACACCCAACTTACTTGTTTTCGCGCCATTTGCACGCGTCATGAATTTTTCATAAACATTTAAAGGGATTTCATTACAACACACACACCGACACACACCCTCACTTACACGTGCAGGCATATTTAAATCGAGTTGGTATTCTTTTTTTTTTTTTTTTTGGTTCTTGAACATGTAAATTAAAAATTAAATTCATTTGGCAACATGCGTTTTGCCATCAGGCAGCTGCCGTTGCCTTCTTCTCGCTTTTTTCTGACCATCATCGACCATCGACGAGCTTTATTTACAAAAGACAATTATGAAACGGTTGGTATGTGGATACAACTTAAATTGACATGGCCTTCAATGAGCTTATTTTTAAGCCATTAAGTAATTAAGGTTGAGCAATTTGCCAGTTACCCAATGCAAATATATATATAAGTATATGTAGTCGTAAGTCGATTCAATGAAATTGATTTTATTTCACCATTAAGTATGTTTAACATTTAAGTGAAATTCCTGTCGTAATGAATGGCCATGATTAAAAGCCTGTATACACACACACACGTACTGATACTGACACACACACACACACAGAAAGTCATTTTCATCATCATCATTTTATGCATGAATGGATAAAATGAATAACAATATAGTTAAAGAAATACATATTATAATCATTCAATCCAATTTTAAAGACAATTTACTTAAGACTTATGGAAATGTTTTTAGCTATTTTATTTTTGTTTAGTGGTAACTTTTTCCCCCATTTCATTCAGTCTAAAAGAATGAGGCAAATGTTGGTATCCTTTGCCTATTTACTCCTGTTTCTCGAGAGATTGCGGAATGGCTGGAAAATGTCCAACGAAATGATGTGACTCAGAGGGATTCCCTCCAGGATATGCCACTTTCTTTCCAGTTAAGACTCGAATACTTTGCTAAAATTATAGTAAGACCATTTCAACATTATACAAAGAATTTTCAATATGATCAAATTTGTTTTCATACATTTTTGTATTCCCTTTCTTGTGTTATCAAATGGTCTAATGGGAGTGAAAGTTTTAAACGCTGTTTCTTGAAGTTCAGGATTCAGAAGGACTTTTCGAAGGGGATTTATATTTGCATAGAAACAGAAACCAAAGCATCCACCTGGAAACCACTGGATTGGACAAATCATCATCATGCTCCAATATTCTATATGGATATCCTATAATGAGAAATGTACAGAGTATAAATTAGATATGTATCAAAAGAAATTTGTTTTGGATACATATTTGCATGATCTTAATTAAGTATCGAACCCTCTAAGTCCATTATTCTAATAAAATATAGTTGAAGCTGACTGACTGGGGTATTCAATGGATTCTGTATAGAATTGCATGTCTATATGTCTATTACTAGGTGATTGTCGATTCTGGAGCATATCCTTGGAGCATCTCTAATCATCAATGGATCCAAAAGCTTGAAAGAGATCGACATAAATCCTTTGGGAGATATTTCTGGACCTACCGAAAGAGCAAAATAGCTTTTGTTATTAATTGTCAATCACTCAATCTGCTTAATATTGTGAAGTGCAAGTGCGAAAATACAGGATATCTGTGGATTTTTTTTTAATATGATTTACGGGTTTATTCCAGAACAATTCAGGATCAATACTTCAATGTGTGGTTAAATGTGGTCAATTGCTGTGATTTCTACGTAAAGTCATCCAAGGTAGACAATCGTTCCAAGCCTAGGATAATCAGCTGACCCTGGGAATAAATTTGAATTTGCCGCCAATTAATAATCAAATTTAATTTTCATTTCCAATACATTTATGTATATTGGATTGAAGTTTAATGAACTTGCAATGTTAATAAAACAACAAATGCAAAAAATGCAAAACTAAACATTTTTTAAAAAACATTAGCAGATTTAAAAGTAGCGGATTCAGGATAAAAGAATAAAATGGAATAGAAAAGAATATAAAAGCTCTCTTCGAATTTTCGAGCTCGCCCGCTCTCCGAACTTCACTCTCTCTCCCACTCTCTTCTTTTCAGTTTTCATTTTCTCTCGCTGCGTTCGGTCGCCAAATTTCTGCTGCCAATTGTTTTTAAAATTGTTTTGTGCGTAAAAAGTGTTTAATCCGACAAATAAATTAGATTGGCATAAGCGTTAATCAATTAGCTTTCCAATGATATAATTCGCGCTAAAATCCGTGCAGTGGTTGTCGCAAAATAAGTGAAAAATAGTTTTATTGCGAGAAGAAGAAGAGAATGGAAAAGAAAAAATAAGAGGCGGCCGTGTCCACAGTCGCGTCGTTGTTGTTGTCGTCGGAAGTCGTCAAAAAGGAAAAAAAAAGCGTAAGCCGTGAGTGTGCGAGCGAGAGAAACGAAAAAATGTGTTTGTGTGCGTGTGAGTAAAAGTGATCGCTGCTGTTGTGTGGCCAGTATGGCTGCCGTTGTATGGCCAGTATGGCTGCCAAAAGTATCGCAGAAGTATCGATATTATACAGCAAAATATCGATATTTTACTGTATAGTATCGATACTTTACTGCAAAATATCGTTTTTTTTTGCAGCACTAGTGGCCAGTCTTGTTAATTGCGAATACTGTTTTTTTCTTTGAGCTTTTTTTTTTGGTATTTTTTTGAAGTGATTAGTGAAGTGAAGTGATTTTGTGTAAAGTGATATTTATGTGTGTGTGTGTGTATGTGTACAAAATAGAGATGAGATTAAGCTGCGGCTTGTTGTAAAGAATGGAAGGTAAAACAAAACATATACAAAACAAAAAAGAAATGCAATTATTTTTCATTAAATTCATAACAAATATATGAGTCTATTTTTCAATATTTCCATTTATATTCCATATATTTCTATTTATTTCAAATGTCTTGTATAAATACAAAATATTCAGTTTTCAAAGCAGAAGACAGAAAGCAACGAGTGGGAGGGAGAGCGAAAGAGGGAGGCGGAACAGAGTGCAAGAAAATGGAACCAAAAACCATAAACAACAAAATAACTGTTATTTGGACCAAAAACGTTTCTAGTTTCGGCTTGTTGAGTTGTCAGCCATTGTTCCGAGCATATTTGTGGGAGGCCTTTGGATGATGTTTATTTAGGCGCTCAGTTCTTCTTAGAAAAAACTTCAAAAATGGCATAATTCAAACTCAATTTCAGACTGCGACTCTTTCGATGATCTATCGTTCCAATTCTGTTGTCTACATTGTCTATTATACAATCTCCCAGGACCCCAAAACCTATCTCTATAGTTAAAAAAGCTCTCACAGCTCTAGACTTCTACGATTATATTGGACCACATTCAAAAGTATTGTTAATACCTTTTCAAAAACTTCTACTTAAAAGCAAAAAAAACAAATTTTAATGACAGGCCTACATAATGGCAAATCTTCTTATCGACCTTAAACAGGCTAACAGTGCGTTTTGCTACAGAAAGTTAATTACCCGTCCACGTGGCTTTGAGTGGCATTTAGATCTGTGGCAACAACTACCACCAATTTGCAGTTATGCGACTGACTGGCGACACATTTCATTAAAAATAATACCCGAAACATTCTCTAAGATAAACTACTATGTAACAGAAAAAAGGAATCACCTGCTGGCAGGCAAATTAAACGAAATTAGTGGTGAGAACAGAGTGGAGAAGGCACATTAAAGGGGTTTAGGCCAAAAGCTACGCACAAAATCTCTTCCCACACACACACACACACACACACAGAGAGATACACAGACACATCGTACCTTTTACTCTGACACTGACTGACATTATTCATATTTTATAGCCCCAATGGAAGCGTATACGGGGGCGGGCTTGTGGACGGGTTGGGAAGGGTCGGCTGTCTGTCTGTCTGCCTGTCAGACTGACTGTGACACAAAAAGCGAGGAAAGTCAAGTTGCCAAGTACAACAATTATGGTTTCATTTATGTGTGAGCGCCCTCTACACACACACACATACAGTGGGTCCATTAAATTATCGGACACTATACATCTATTTATTAGTATAAATGTGCTAAATAGTTGGAATTTTACATTTTTTGTTTAACTTTATAATGCTAAATATATTTTAAGAAAATTACCATAAAACATTGATGAAGTTTAATTAAATTTTTAAATGTATTTCAGGTGCAGAAGTCGAAAATTTGTTTATCGAAGGCTCAGTGGACTATTTTGTAATAGAGAAGAATTTGGGACTATGGCATATATCTATACAGACGATTTCGGCTCAGTTAAAATTACAAGATTTTGCGTTTCTCCTATAGCTTCTAGGTAAGTATTCATTTTAAATAAATAAATTGAGTATATATAAATTACTAGATTATTTTCAGAAGACATAGTTTCGTTTTACTTGAAGTGTTTCTCCACAAATTCCCCTATAAAAATAAACCTTGTCCGATTATTTCATGGAGTCACTGTATACAGTATAGTATGTATATATGCACACTCGTGTAGGTGTGTTTGTATTAGCGATTAGCCTGACTCTTGCATAAAGGCGCATGCTGATGCCTGACATTATAATGCCTTTAGTTTTTATAACCAAATTGGGAGCAGGAGTACGACAAGGACGATGACGATGATGAGCAGCAGCAGCGGAAGGAGCAGGGGGATGTTAATGATGAGTAGAAGGAGCAAAATAACGGTGGCTTGTAAGACCTTTTCTCAACATTTGCTTGCATGCACACAATTCTTGCATATTTATGCACTTTTAATTGTGTGTTTGTTTACCCCTTCCCCGTCTCCTCACTGCGCCACGCATTTGTGTGCTAATTATTGTCAGTTAGCTGGCGCATATGGGTTTTAATTAACATGCGAAGGGATTATTTAAGCGGGGACAGCAGTAAACTATGGGTTATAGATGGAACTGCCGCATATAATGCGAGGGTAATTTGAAAGATTTTCCTTTAAGTAAATATGAATAATTATTGCCCACTTTGGCATAATTGACGGTGAAAAAGCGTGCAATTAATTTGAATAAGCACAAAACTTTCAAAAATACGCAAAAAATGTAAAGCAAAAACTGTGGCTAAGTGGTTAACCACTAGATTAATAGTTCTTCTAATAGAAAGTAAAAAAAGAATTGGCATTTTTAAGTTAGATTTTCGCTCCTCACTCTATTGATGTTGTGTTTTCTCACGGTGAAGTAACTAAAACATGTTGTTCCACCCAAATAGATTGCTTTTCCAAACCCTAAGCAACACTTTTCTTTAACCAGTTCCATATTTTAAATAATTTCCAAGTATTGAATTATAATGCAAAGTGGAGAGTAATGTAAAGAGCCAAGAAACATTCTATTTGTTATCGATTACAATTGCATTTGAAGTTATTCCAGTTTTAAACTGTCTTCTGATTGGCTAATCGAACTCCAATAGTTCGAAAAAAATCAAAAAGACTGACTTTTTAAACAAAGTTTACGATTTTCGACCAAAAATCATTTAATTTCTTAGCCTTAAAGTTCAAAAATATTGCTCTTGTTTTTAACTAATAAATGTCAGAAATATACGAAAGAAAACTAGAAATATTCTAGTTTGTCTAGTTTTTGACCAATAAAAGTCAGAAATATACGAAATTGAGAAAGAAGATTTTCAATGCGAATTTTTCCTTCAGACTATTATGACTTATTCATGTTTTCGATTGAACAAAGGACAAATTGACAAGGTTCGAAGAACTGAAATTACTAATTCAAGTGATTTTTGTGATTCTAATAGAGTTTTGTTCAAAAATAAATTGAAATCACCATTCAAAAGGCTTTTAATTTTGGCCAAAAGACTGTAACTGAAAGAACTTGGCTTAAAAATAATCTTAGTTCCTAAAATGTGCAATTACATTGAACAAGACTTAGTCTACTGATGTGTCTTCGATTGACCTTTTAAAGGTTTTTGCAAAATAATTTAATATTTTCTATTTGATTTTGTCATCTTTTGACCAAAGAAATAATTTGACAATTCAACACATTGAACGTGTGTGGAATAAATTTGTTGGTTTAAATCTTAAAGAGAGAGAAAGAGAGAGAGATTCTCCTTTCCTTTCCTCTCCTGGCTGTCCACTTTGCGGTCCACCAACCCACACACACACACACACACACACAACTCGATTGTTGGTTTGCTTTTTCAATTTATCGACGTGCATCATAGAAACGCATATTCAAAATGCAATATACAAAATGTAACTAAAAATGTTTTGAAAGACAGCCAAAAACACAAAAACGCAAAAGGAAGAAAGAACGAAAGAGCACGACGACGAATAGGAAGGGGTAAAGAGGGGGAGCGAGACAGAGAGAATGCAACGTTTATTTCATCGTCTAAATGGAGGAGAGCAGCTGTGTATGGGACCAGAAGGGGCGTGAGGAGGAGGTGGTGCTCGAAGATTGGATGGCCTGGTAGTTGGTTGGGTGGTTGGGCTCGATGCCATTTGTTAAGTGCAAGTTCAATAGCATTAAGAGTGCAACACAAATAACCATAAATTCGAAAAAGCTGCAAATTTTGCATATTTTTGCTAGTCGTCGTCGTCGTCGTCGACGTTGAAATGAAGTGCAAAGCGAAAGCAGGAGGAGTTGAACGATTCTGGTCAGGTGGTGGGTGGGTTGGATTGGATTGCAAAACTGCAGCTCTGATTGGAAAAGGAAAAGAAATTTATACAAATACCCTAACAAAACGAGGCTTATCAATTGCGGTCAAATGATTGTGGCGCAGTGAAGGATGTGTTTTTGACTTAAGAGAGTATATTTTTGATCAGTATTGATAGATGATTCGATGTTGTCATGTCCGTCTGTTTCTAAGCTGTTAATTTTGATGAGGGGAAGAAATTTCCTTCAAATCCACCCGATCGAACAACTTTATTCTATCCAATCTTATCCTATTGTATCATATCTTATCCTATCCTATCATATCGTATCCTATCCTAATCTATAGGCTATCTCATACTATTCTATCTGATCCTGTTCTATCTGATCCTATCCTATCCCATCACATTCTATCTTATCCCTTTCTATCATAGCTAAATATTTTCATATCATATCTTGTTCTTGGTCTAGGTGGTGGGCTAATCTAATGACGCCCAGTGTTGTATATATATTCAAATGATCGTGGAAAATTTTATTATATGACTCATGTTCGTATAGCTTCCATAGAAAGAAAAAGTTAAAAAAAATGTATCTTTAGAAAATCTTTTTTTAAGTTATTTAAATCAAACTTAATAATTAAAAAATCCATATAATCTCTATAATTATTATCACCTTAATAATAAACAAACCTATATAATATATAATAGGCTATAATCCTGCTCAATTCAACCAAATCGGATGACTATACTATATAGATGTCACACAAAACATATAATAAAATAAATATTTGAAAGTATTAACAGATTATTTCGTAAAGATTCAGTTTCCCAATGAAAAGTTCCTTTAAAAAAAAAGAACTTGAAAGAGTATAACAAATTCGTCATGGTCTAAAAAAGATTATCTGTTTTTTTCTTTGGTTTCTTTGCTTGTGCATTTTGGCAGCATTTTGTTTGCCAAATATCATTTTAAAATAGATTACGTATACGCCAGGGGTGCAGTCCGATGGTTATGCCTTCATTTTTGCCTATATGTACTTGTGATTTATTAAGGCGTCGTCCAGCGTTGGTCTTGGATGATTTTTTTCCTACTTTCTTGCCGACTTCCTTAAGTTATTTCAATATTTACGTTGGTGTAACATATGGACAAATGGACAAATAGTCCAGGCTGAACATAGTAAAGTGGGGAGTGGGGGGAGGAGAGTGGGGAACGGGGGTGGTGATTCTGTGCAACTAAAGAGGCAGGCAGGCAACAATAAATATAAATTGCCCGAGCCAACCACAATGATTTACTGCCTCAAGCCAGTATGGTACACACACACACACACACACACATTCATATGTACATGTACATTATGTATACGCACCTTTGTACGTATGTATGTATATATAGAACGTGGTTGCTATAATTCTATTTTCTACTCAAAACCGCATTTATATTTATTACTTTAGCATAAATCTTGTCGCATTTTCACATTTGTGTCGAATTTGTCGAGCTCGCACCCTAAAAACATAAGGGCCAAACTAACTCCCCCATTGCCACACCCATCCACCCACCCACCAGTCCGCCCTATTCTCTCACCTGACTAAACCTAAACAGTTTCGCACGTCCACACAGTTTTTCGCATTTGCTGCTTAGGCAAACAATAAACTGACCTCTAGTCCATTTTATGTCAGCTTCTGCATGCACCTGATGTGTATTTGCTTCTTTCCTTCCTCTTTCCTTACAGTTTTCCCCCCATTTTTGTTGTTTTTTTTTTTATGTGGCAACAGGAACTTGAAGTCGGGGGGTGTACCTAATATATGGCATGCTATTCCCTTTGTTATTGTATGTACATGAAATGAAGTGTACATAATTTGCCATATCGCCATATTAAGTTGCATAAATTTTAGCCACGTTGGTGTTTCCAATAAAAGCATTGTAGATGTCAAATACCAAAAGCAATTTACGAATTCCTTAGTGTCCTTAACTTGAGGTCAATAAGTGCGGTGTTCAAATGGAAATAAACACTGACCACTCACTAAATTACTACATTAGGAATTTTTTAGAAAACACAATCGATACAATTGACGAATTTTACTCCCAAGTGCATTAGGTTAAAGCAAAAAAAATTATTCTAAATCTGCAAAACCTCTCAATTGATAAATTTATAATAATTCTTTCGATGGGTTAGTTGGAGATATTTCTGTGACCTTAACTTATCTACTTTAAAGAAAGTGTAAAGAAACACTCTTTATTTAGTTGGAACAGTCATTAATATCAATAAAAAACACTTTTGTCTGAAAATTTGCATACTAAACTAAGAAAAATGAGACTATGCAATGTTAGTTTAGCCATTATTCTTAGGAAACAAATGATTAATTCTCAATTTCATGACTAACTGACATAAAATCTTTTATTTTATATAACTAAAAAACTCTCATAGATTTAAGGATTAATACAGTTATATTTCGATTCCTAAATAAACTTTAAATTATAATTTATGAAATGAGCTATATGAAGTTGTTTTATCGTAGTAGATACAAGTTCACGATGAATATTATACCGAGTTTTTATCACTGGATAAATTCTCTCACCCGTTTTGAGATGGATTGTGCTCTGGAAAGATATTCCAGAAAGAAACTGTTCTGAGTCTTTTACAATTGGCTTCAAACTGTGAGCAATTTAAGTCTTATATTTAATAGTCTATCCTAATAAGCTCATAGTTATCTTGTGGCGTTGCTTTCTGCTTGACTATCAATCGTTATCCTAGTGTTTCATGGACCAATTGAACTCTTACTCGTATAGATCAGAAGTCTTTATGAATTTTATCCTTTCTTGTCTATAAATAAATAAATTCTTTAAAGCACAAAACACTACAAATCTCCAACATTCTTTAGAAGTGATTGCAAAAGGAAAACATTACGACTAGGCAGTTATATCATTCGAATCATTCAAATTACTCGAATCCCAACGTTACTTTTAGTACTTGAGTCTAGTAGGGACATTTCACGTTGTTTTTTCTAGCGATTAGCTCAATCATTTCTCTCTCCCATTCCAATTTGCTTAGTTAACTAACACTGGTAAGAGAATTCCTAAGATTCCTTATTAGACCTCTTTTCTCAGCCATGTTCTAGCTTATTAATATATAACTTTAAAAAAAGTTTCAAACAAAAATTAGAAGTCATTTAAACTAAAAAAAACCTGTGAATTTTCTTTTTAATAAGAAAGAATTTCAAATATAAAAACATTTATAATTTGAACATAAAAAAAACTGTGAATTTTCTTTTTAATAAGAAAGAATTTCAAATATAAAAACATTTATAATTTGAACATAAATTAAACTGTGAATTTTCTTTTTAATAAGAAAGATTTTCAAATATAAAAACATTTATAATTTGTTTAAATATTTAGTTTATCCATAATTGGAACCCAGTAACTTTTCTTTTTAATAACAATATATAAAAGCATTTGAAATTCTTTGCTATTAAAAGAAAACGGTCAGTGCGTTCCAATTATAGATAAACTAGATATATAAATTAATTAATAATTCCTCATTGAATAAAAATTAAAAACTAATTTACAAGAGAAAAGAACTTTAAAAAGTTTCAGCTAAAGGTAGGATGTGACTTTATGCATTTATATTAAAAAATAATGAAATACTCATAAATTTATATTGAATTGAACAATATTATTTATAGTTATGATTTTGCTTTATTTATTTTATATGCATTCAAAACTGATTGTCAGACAAATGTCAAAATATTTGCTTAAAGTTGTTGTTGTTGTCGTATTCAAATGTCATAAGCAGAGCAGAAAAGTAATCCAAAAAAAAAAAAGAAAAAACAACCATTCGACAATTGCTGGGCAAGTCTCTTCTGACCACCATCCATCCCTACCTACCCTACCCTACCCTAACTATTCGACCCTGACCACCCTGACATGATGGCTGTCAAATATGCAAATTTTTTGGACAGACGTAAAAGTTGCATAGTTTTTGAATTGTAAGATTGTTTTCAAGGTTCAAAACGTCATTTCGTTTTGTGGTGTGTGGCAGATATATGCAATTATGTGTAATTGGTTGTGGCATATGTTGGACAGGCTTTTTCTATGCGTGTGTGTGTGTGTGTGTGTGTGCAACAATTAGAGTTTGTTAGAGTTGGCAACAATTGCAAATATTAGTTAAATTATGTGGCCAGGGTAGGCTAGAAAAGTTTCTAACCGAAAAATTTCAATTCGAAAAATCAATTAAGTTTGCGTAAAAATTGTCAAAACCAAAGCCCAAACCAACGAGAGAGAGGCAGTGGCAAAGTCTAAGCAAATTGCATAACGTGCCACAGGCAGGGTCTGACAGGATGAGAGGTGTGCACTGGGAAGGGGTGGGGTGGGGTGGTGTGGTTGTAAGGAAGCATATTCGGTTCGTTGGTTGTGCTCAAAAATAACAAACTTATTGTTTAGATTTTGTCAATGGCACTATTCGTTCTTTAGCCTTTTGTGTGCATCGAAGTAAAAGTAAAGCATAACATCCACAGGCAAGCACAGAAGCAAACGAAAAGAAGCCAGATACACAAGTGAGGCAACAAACTCTTCATTCCTCCCACACACACACACACACACACACACACACACACACAGACACATAAACGACTTGTGGTGACTGCAACTGAGTGAGTGAGTGAGTGGGTGAGTGGGTGGGTGGGTGGTTGGGTGGCTCTCTAAAGGCTATCGGCCACAAAAGAATCAACCAAGAGAGAGATTGGTATTGAAGGCGACCCAATCTTTTGTTGATATGTATCTCTAATACATTTATATACAATAAAAATTCTAAATGAATGAATTTGGAACAAATGTGACACATTTTAAATCGACATTTTCATAGAAACTTTGAATAGTTGTAATAAAATTACAATCCCTTCGATAACTAAAGAGTATAATCATCTCTGCAGCTGTTTCTTATTGAATTATCGATGTTTTTGATGTAAAACTTGCTTAGAGAACCGTTGTGAATTGAAATTCCATGAAACGAAAATGAGAACGATAATGAAAATAAGTATAATTGTGTAAGGGAGGATCAAATGAGCTTTATTTGTTAAACTTGTTCGTCGAAAAGATCGTGAGTTTATGGGCAGAGTAATGCACAAGCATCTTTGTGACGCACAAGCAACTGAATACGTAAAAGTAACTACATAAGTGACGAAAAAGCAACTAAGAAACGCACAAGCATTCGAGTGACGCACAAGTAAGGGTAGTATGCCGATGAAATTTGGCTTCCTTAGGAGTGTACAAGCAACTGGAAAACGTAAAAGCATCTGTGTGACGCACAAGGGACTGAAAACGTAGAAGTAACTACATAAGTGACGAAAAAGCAACTGGAAAACGCACAAGCATTCGAGTGACGCACAAGTAAGGGTAGTATGCCGATGAAATTTGACTTCCTTAGGAGTGTACAAGCAACTGGAAAACGTACAAGCATCTGTGTGACGCACAAGCAACTGAATACGTAAAAAAAACTACATAAGTGACGAAAAAGCAACTGCATCTAAGTGACGCACAAGTAATTGTAGTATGCCGATGAATTAGGCTTGCTTGTGCGTTCCTTAGGAGGGTACAAGCAACTGGAAAACGTACGAGCATCTATGTGACGCACAAGCGACTGAAAACGTAGAAGTAACTACATAAGTGACGAAAAAGCAACTGGAAAACGCACAAGCATTCGAGTGACGCACAAGCAACTGAGTGATGCCGATGAATTAAGCTTGCTTGTGCGTCCCTCTCGGACAAAAAAAGACCATATCAGATTGATATTTCATCTCTAAGTGGAAATTTCATCCATTTCCTTATCAAAACGATATCAAAATAGCAAAGATTTGGATTGTTTTAACATCTTTTATGGAGAATCTCCTTCATTTTTATTTCTATAGAAACGCAATTTGCCAATTCAACAAATGATAACCTCGAGAGCTCTTAATGCAAATGCTACAAACCTTTGTTTCTGCCGTTAGTTATACTTAATCCAGCTTGTAATTAAATATTCAAATCTCAAATAATAAGCAGGACTTGTTAGACAAGTTAATCTCAACAGTGAAAACAAACTCAATTGAATGAAAGCCAATTGCCAAAAGTTGAAGGGTACAGTTGGCAGCAAAAGTTTCAATTAAAATAGTTTTGGGCTTAGAGCGGAGCAGAGCTGACCATAAAGCCAACATCATTTCAATCCAACTGGCATCGGATATTGCGGGTAGCGATTCTGATGATGGGGGATAAGAATTGGGAGGATTGGAGGGGAGTGGGGGGCGTAGTAGCTGCAGCTTTGCAATTTGTTTGATATTGTTTGTTGCCACAATTAAAAATTATCGTTCGCATTTCTGCGATAGAATGCAAAAGGCGATGGCGAAGGCAAAGGAAAAGGAAAAGTTGCCAACTCCGCCATTTTGTTTTCTGGCCAAAACGGAAACGGAAAGTGTGTCATTATGTGTGTCTGTGTGTGTGTGTGTGTGTGTGTCTGTCTCGGTGTGTGGGTGGGTGAAGAGGCAACAGCCGCAGCTTGATTTAGTTATTTAACAGAAAACAGAACTGAACAGAACTAAAGTGAACTAAAACTGAACTGAGTGAACCGCACTTTTGTGGCCTGAACTTTGGAGAGAGAGCAGTCAGTGTTCCAATTTTTTTCTCTTGAAGCAAATAAAACAAGAAAAGACCACAGCAAGAGAGAGAGATTTAAATTGGAGTTCCGTTGGCCTTAAAAATTTTATCTCAATTTTATTGTTTTTTTGTCATCAAGATTTGTTGTTAAAAGTTTTCACGCGTAACGGCCAAATCGAATCAAATTCGCAATCAAATGCAAATTGGTATTAGATTAGTTTGTTTGTGGTAACGTAAAAAAAAAAAAGAGGATGGAAAAATAAAATAATAATAAAAGAGCGAATGGTATGGCGGCAGTCAACCTTAAATTAGACATCCAGACAGATGTTGAATCCACATCTCTGACTCTGTCTCTCTCGTCATGGTGGGGCATGCAAATCGCATCTGTCGTGACAGATTTTTCCCCCCTTATCTTCGCAACATTTGAAACTGAATTATATTTGCCCCAAACACACTCTCTCTCTCTCTCTGCCGCCCTCTGTCTGAGGTAAAAAAAAAAAAAACGGCATCACAGTTAATAACAAAGTGACGGAATATGCGACAGCTGCTGTCGCGTTTTCAAACAGCTTCCAAATGCCAAAAGGTATGCCACAGAGACGATGCCACCAGCCAGCAGTCATCATGTCACCGGGGCGGCGGCAGTGGCAAGTAGTCACTCACTCTTGATTCACTCCCCTGGCTCGGATTGCGTTTGCGTTTGATGAAATTAGTTTCCCTTTAACCCCCTCCCCTCCCCTCCCGCGTGCTGCTAGTGAAGTGAAGTTTTATGTTTGCCCGTAAATTGTTTAGTGGTTGCAAATAGGGTTTTGCTTCAAGTGTTTTATGCATTAGCAACAATTTGAAAAGAGTGCAAAGATTCAATAAAAAATCGTATATTATTGAGTTAGCGTGCGTTAGAAGCGAAGCGCAGATAAAATCTAAAAGCAATTGACTCAATGTTCGGAATGCCAGAGGCAATAGGTTATAATAAAAGTCAATAAAATGTATTAAATTAGTCGTCTGTTTCAATTTTCACTCTAAAGTTGATAGGAAAGGCGAAGCAGTGTTATTGGGTAAAGCATTGGGGTGTATTTCGAGCCGCATATTATATTTTTGAAAGTTTGTGATCTGTTTTTTAAATGATTTTAATCTGAGAAGAATTTAGGGTCCCATACGTAGATTAAAAATGTTAAAAAGCCTATTTATAACTAAGGATTTTAAAGGGTACAACCAGATGAATCCAGAAAAAAATTCATCAGATATTTGATGAAATTAGTTAGTATATTTTTTTTAGTTGGTATATTTTCATTTACTTAAGGATTAGAATCTATTTTGGTTGGCTTATTCGTTGATGGAATTTTGAATTTTTCCTCATGCAAAATAATATTGAATTTATATATTATTGCAACAATATGAAAATAAATTGAATGAAAAAATAAAATATATATATATACATATGTATGTACATATATCATTGCAGCATTATATTTAAAGTTTATGAAGTTTTATAGTTAACTAATTGTTCAAACTAGTCTATTTAAGTATATCAAAATTAAAAACATCTGACCAATTTTATAATACCCTCTGCAAGGGTATATATGTAGAGTTCAGGATGAGCTCGAATTGAGGTGTAAGAGTGACAAGAAAAAGTGCTGCTAAATTCAATTAAACTAAATGGAATTTAGCAATTGAAAGTCTGAATCGACTAATTGGAGGACTGCAGTTTTTTTATTATTAATATTTAAAGCTATATAAATTTGTAATGAGTTTATTATGATTATAAACATCCAAAGGGTAGTGAAGCCAGACCGTTGATGATATACCATTGACTACATAGTTCTGGAATGTTTGCTCGGTGACTTGACGGCTGTAATCGGTTATCGAAGCAACACACTTCGATTTTGTCAGTAGCAGCGGTTAAGTTGGTTGTTGAAAAGTTGTCGAAAAACTCTCTATATGTATATTCATTAAATATTTAACTCGGTATCTTAATTACACATACATTTATACTTTGTGGTGTATGAAATTAGATCAGTCTACAGATTATTGCTGCCAAAATATCGCAAAAGTATCGATATTATTGATAATTTTCATACAAAATACTGCAAAATATCGATTTTTTGGCCGCACTAATACAGATTCAATATTTATTTTACAACTTGACGACATTCTCAAGACTTGACAGCTTTTAAATCAACTTGCAATCGTCTACGATTTATTAGGACTTTTTTCGATAAACTGCCCACAGCAACTATGGATGTGCAACAGCGATTATCGATAATAAAGAGTACGCCAGATAAATAGTAATCCAGAAAACAATCTTACATACATATATACCTATAATTAGTAATAAAATATTAGGTAAAAAACGAATTTTAATTTCTAACCATTGCATTAATTTTACATAAATTGGATCTATGCAACTATGTCAATATACCATCTTAAGCTTGGTTTAACTTAATTGTTACGTTGATATTACTTGACCAAAAAGTATCAGTGAAGGGTCTCCAGATCTGGAGTTTAGAATACTCCAGTAAATTGGCAAAAAATTAGAAGTATTTTTGAAGCAAAGTTCAAACTTTTTGGCTATGGGGGTTCAATTGAGTTTAATTCTAAAACAATTTACAGATTCTAATACTAGAATTTACAGGGTTTCCCAGTCGTTTCCCAGTTTGGAGCAAACTTTATGAGATTGACCATCAACAGAGAGAAGAAACATTTATTGCATGACACAATTTTTTGTTTTGTTTTGCCTTGTTGTTGTTGCTGTTGGTCTTGTTTGGTCGGCAAATTTGCGGCATTTCTTTCTTGTGTCAATTATTTAGCTTTTTCCGCTGTTTAGCCTCTGTGTTTTTTTTTCTGCATCGTTTTTTTTTTTTGTTTTTGTTGGTTGCTTCTGCTGTTGATTTTAATTGAATCTCAATCTCATATACAAAGCAGCAGCAGCAGCAAGTATTTGCAGTTGCAGTTGCAGCAGTTAGGGCAACTTTGTCCTCTCTCACAAGTGCGGCATTAACTTGGCCTATCCCGCTCGATACATTCTGTGTGTTGCCTCGTCGATGGTCGTCGTCGTCAGACACTTTTATCGCTGGCCACATCTGCACCAAATAAAATAATTGAACGTTTTGCGATAAGCATCATCTCAGAGCACTGCACTGAACTGCACTGCAGTGTGTGTATGAGTGTGTCTATAGTAAAGATGCGGCCCAAACCTGGCTAACATCCGTATCGGCCAAGTTAGTTTGCTGCCTGGCTTGCTGGATTCGTCGTGTACAGTAAATGTCATGTTTACAGAGCGACCAACCGACCGACCGCACTTCGGCCGATTTGTGTCAAAGTTGACTTTAGTATCTATAAAATTATATAATACACTTCCTGATTTCATTTTTTTTTTTTTTGTTTGCTTCTTCTCTTTGGCCACTACTGGAAAATCTAGTTCACATGTTTTCTTCTTGTTACTTTTGTCTTGTTTGTTGCTGCTGCGGCATTCTTTTGCTTTGACCCTAAAATAAGTTAACCATGTTGTTTAGTACCTGAATCTGATCTGATCCTGATCATTGTTTTGCCTTTTAAGTCATCTGGCGTAGAACGGTTTTCCAAAAAATATTTATGTAAACAGTTCTTAAAGCAGAACTTGTTGATTTTTGCATATCACTTAGAAACGTTTTCATTTCATTCAATCCATAATATTTTAAATTATGGGAAATAACTTTTGTTTGAAGTTTGAATTGTTGCAATCCACTTTCAGAACGGAGCAAAACACTCCAACATATTTTCTTTATTTTATTCTTGTGATAAGATTCTTAGATAAAATCTAATCCAAGTGTAGTGCTAGATTTTTTTTAAAAAATAATTTCAATGAATTGGCGCAAGGGAATCAAACGTCTAGAATAAAAGTTCTTTAAACTATCGATGTTTGGAACTTCAAATCACCATCTATAGATTTTATCCACCATCAATTTCTTTATTATTTTCATTCTCAAAATAATGTTTCATTTTTTAGAAACTTTATTAGAAAAATAATAAATTTATCAGTTCTATGAGAAAGTTGTGTCTTTAAAATTATTTTCATTATATGGAGGAGTTCAGTATATATTGAAATTCACTATATGGAAGTTCAACTGTACTTACAGAAAAGCACATTTAAGAATATTTTTTTTGAAAATGTTAATAGTTATGATTTAAAACTTATTTTTAAAAAAATTGTCAACCCTTTTGTTTTCCTTTTTACAATATTTTCAAATGCTTTTAAAATATGTAATTCAATTAAATTTAAATAGAATAAACATTGAATAAATATTCAATAAAGTGAATTTTTACGGACTCGCTGACATAATAGACAAACGATTCCATAATTCAAATTTATCGAAAAATAGGCCAATTATTTTCCTCTTTAAACTATTTTAGTTTTGAAACAGAAAATTTTCAATAAATTTTTTACTTTGATTAAAAGACGTTTTCTACTTTAAATATATTATATATTAAATTTTATAATAATTTTATCTATATAATTCTTTATATTTATATTGAATTATTTATTCCATAATTCAAATTAGTCGAAAAATAAGCCAATTATTTTCCTCTTTAAACTATTTTAGTTTTGAAATAGAAAATTTTCAATAATTATTTTACTTTGATTAAAAGACGTTTTCTACTTTAAATATATTATATATTAAATATATATTTAATAATAAATTTATCTATATTATTCTTTATACTTTTGTAATTAATACTTAGTTTTTGCTATGGATTTTCGCTATCAAAGTTTACCAAATCAATGGTCAATATCTTTATAGATCACTTTCTCATCAGAAACAGATTACTAGATCTGTTTGTTAGCTAATAAATAATAATAGCTTCTTTATGACTGTGTTGAATAAAATTTTGAGTGAGAGGACTTTTTGATAAACTAATATATAATGAAGACAGAGACAACCTGCTACCTTGTGCCTCCTATTGGCACGAGCTGCTTTCTTTCTGCACCCTGAGGGGGGGGCTCCTCTGATGGCTTTGTTTGATAGCCACTGCTGCAAATTACTTATGCATTATAATAACTAACTTTGATTTTGCTTGCGTTTCAGCAGCAACGCAACGCAACACAAAATAAACAAGGCGCACGTTCATTTATCTTGATTCGATTGGCTTTCCCCCCCTCCCCACCACTCCATAGGCCACTCGTTGTTGCATCGGCAGTGATTTTTCAACAGCGGCGCGTTATGCTGTCTTCATTGTGGCATTATCTCTTTTCTCGTTTCGGTTTTTTCTTTTTTTAGTTTGCTTTGTTTCCTTTTCTGCTGCTGCTGCTGCTGCTGATAAGCAAAGTCTTCAAAAGCTGCTACCATTTTTGCATTGTACGCTAAAATATTTCTCATGTTAGCAGCAGCAACCGGCAGAAGGGCCCCACGATGCGGCAAGCACTGTGATTTAGCCGAGAGAAAGAGAGAGGGAGGGAGAGAGGGAGACCCATCGATGAGGAGCATTTAATGCACCAAAGGGTAGATCTGGACAACAGATAACATTACGTATACGCCAGAACTGTCTTCCTGTATTTACCTTTACTGTGAATTATTTTTTGACAACTCCCTGGTCATCGATTAAGCAGCTTAAGGCTTATCGCCAACCACTGCAAATGTGGTGTGTGTGTGTGTGTGTGTGTGTGTGTGGAGAGAAGATTTCGGGTGATTGACCCCAACATACAATAAATTTATCCCGTTGAGAGTGTGTGGAATGTTTAGCTTGAAATGAGAGCATGCCCAAAAATTGATATTAATGCGATATGCAATTTAAGAGCAACAAAAAAAAAAAAAAAAAACAACCAACTTAGTCGCCATCATTGTGGATGGAGTTAAATTGAAAATAAAGAGAAATTACCAGTAGAAGAGTTTCGAATACCTCTGAGATTTTGAAGAAAATGTTAAAAAGCATTTACAAATGACCAAAAAATAAAAAAGAACATTTAAAAAAAAAATATATAGTGAACACTTGATTTAATCAACCTTCAAGAAAATATTTTTAAAGCATCCAAAAGTTGTATTTTAAACCAAAACTTAAATTTGATGTCAATGTTTTAATTTTGGCAATTGTTTTATAAATATTTCCTTAGTTCTAGAAATGTTCGAGCATAAAAAACCCAACAAAAAATTACGTTAAATCAAATATTAAAATTTTCTATTACTACGTGTGACTTTTATATTCCAAATTTTTTAGCTTATAAAAATAAAAATAATTTTAACCAAATATATTTTAGTAGTTTGTACGAATTTTTGTATTTATAGACTCAACAAATCGATCAAATGCATTTCGACTTTACCTATTTAAAAATAGCTTGTTATTCAACTTAACCAATATCTAAAATGGTCTTTGGTTAATCCAAGAAAAAGGATTTTACGAGGCGTAAATCTTTTATTATCAAATTCAAGATATATCAAATTTGTTTCGACTTTAACTAGTTAAAAGTTTTGTAGTTTTTTTATTGAACTTAAACAATATCTAAAATGGTCTTTGTTTAATTTTTTTTTATCCAAGATCAAAATCCTTGTTCTTGCAGGGCGTAAATCTATTATTATCACCTGATCCTGGTCTTTAGCACTTTCGTTTTTCCAAGGCGATTAGGTTCTTAGTTTTATTAATGAAAATATTATATTTTAAGATTAATTTAAATACGACCAAATCACACTTTTCTCAATCAGTGTGCCCGTACCTATATACGCTAAGAATTTATTATTTACTACAGAACAGCAGACTTCAAAATGGAACCACCAGTTGGTATTTAGATTGATCCCGATTGAGTCATTGACAGATCAGTGTTCCAATCCAGAAACTAACAGGATTCGTTGTCATTCCTAGATCATCACAAAAGTCTACACAATTAAAACAGCTTTTCTCCATATGTATGTATGTGTTTTCTAACCCAAACAAGCTGTAACCTTTAGTTGGAGTTTAATTTTTACATACCAAGCAAGTTTCATTCTCAGTTGTCAGTATTATCTTGCCCCATCTCATTGACTAAAGATCACAATCAATTAAGAAGCTTCTTCTGCTGGTTTTCTCTTCCAAATGCCAAATCTTTTAACCAACTAAACTATCTCAGTGGCATTCGTCTTTGCTTTGCATTGCATTGCTTTGCTTTGGTTTTATTTATTTTTTGTGTTTAATTGAAATGAATTCATTATGCCTTTGATTTGCCTTGCAAATCAATGAACAGAGACAAAGTAACTTCTGCTGCTGCTGCTGCTGCTGTTGCTGCTCCTCTTACCTTTGACGTCTCGACTTTGGCTTTGGCTCTGACTCGACGTGGCTTGGCTTGGCTTGGCTTGAGTTGACTTGGCTAATGGGGAGCGAGTACATCAAAGCGCGCGGCCAGTTTCATCTATGGCAGCTCGCGCTGGCTTCCAGTAAACCTCTCTCTGTGGCTTAACAATAATTTAAAGCGAATTAAATATACGAAAATTAACTGCAACATACAACAGTTGCTTCAATTCCAATTCCAAACCCCAATTGCAAATCCGATTGCATTTTTTTTTTCCATTGCTGCAACTGTTGCGCACGTTTTGCATGTCAGGAAAATTGCTTCATTTGTGTCCGCGCGAATGTCAACAACGAACATGATAAACTGAGCTGACATAATGAATGACTTATAGGGTTCAACCTAATACCACCTCAACCCTTCCTTAGCTTAGCTCACTTACTAATGTTTCACAAAATTGCCACTAACAAGCTGTTAAATTTTTAGATCGCTGCTCGTGGTTGTTCGAAATGTTATTTCAAATGTTTCCATTCCAAAAAAAAATTTAAAAAAAGATTTTCTTTGGCGAAAATGTAAAGTTTACACAGATTCCTTTAAGGTAAATATAACATTTGCAATTTTTAATGAGCTAAAAATGGAGTTTCTTAGTGATTTGTTGATTTTTAAAGGATTTTCTTTTTATCGTTCCCATGGGAAATATTACTGGGTGAATAGATTATAATGAGCTCTTGTATTTTTTGGCAAGAAAATTGGTTTAAATTTTTAAGTTTTTGTTTCATATATACCAAATACCATAAGATAAATTTTTTTTAAGGAATTTTGTCCATAATAACAACTTTTTAATTTTTTGTTTTATATTTCAAAGTTTTTACGCTATAACTTAGCTAATTTTATTAAATGTTACATGTGTGAGGCTAATGCACATTTGAAAATTAATTAAATTATGTTGACAATCTTGTTATATAGTTAATTTTAAGGTTATATTTACATATACGGCGAAAAAACATTTCTTGAAGGTTATTTAAATGTTGTTGTTTAATGTGTGAAGTTAATGCCTATTTGAAAATTAATTTAATTATGTGGAAAATCTTGCTATAATCTTATATGTATATATATGTATGTACGGCTAAAAAAAAACATTTCTTAAAGGTTATTTAAATTTAGTGTACACTGTAGTTGATTCTACTCGTAGTAGAATATGTTTTTTTTTATTTTTTGGTCATTTTGCAAATGACTTTTGAATTAAAAATGCTTTCCAATTAATTTCCAGTTTTCTTTCATATTTTTCAACCCAAACGTCCTCTTGGATATACCAATGAGGTTTGGTTCTTTCTGTAAATCATTTAATTGTGTTGTTAAGATACTATTTTTGGATTCAGCGCTTAAATAAATAATTAATTAAAAAAATAAAATTTTTTTTCAACCCATGTAATAATATTATTTTTATTGATTCTGATTCGAATCTGGTATTATTTTTTTATTTGCCATTTTTTTAAGCTTAAGTTGTATCATCAAAAGCAATTTATCTTCATATATCATTAGAAATATTCCAATTCCAATGTCATATTATATAGTTTCGTAAGATCCTTAAAAAAATTGATGGTTTTCCAAAGTAAAAAAGTATTTAAATACATATATGAATCTCCTATAATATCTGTAGATGACTTTATCATAGTTTGAGTATAGAAAACGCCTTTATTTTGAGGTCAATCAGAGATAATAATCATGATATTGATCATTTTCTTGCCTACTTTTAGGCTGCACCTTTAAAATCAAATTGTCACAAATGAATTGTAAGACCTAGAATTATTTCTTTAATTGATTTATGCGAAATATTTTCTGCAAAGTATTCAGGCTATAAAGGAATCTGCGATTTGTGTGTCTCTCTCTCTCTCTCTTTCACTCTCTCACACTGTGTGTGGCATATTCAAATTGGAATTTATGCAAACACCGTCTCCAACTCGCGACTCTTTCACTTGCCGTTCTTTATTATTATTTAGGAATGAAATACAGAAACTGCAACAACAACAGCAACAACAACAACAAGAACAATAACGACAACAAAAAAGCAAACTCCTAATATTTGCATAATCGCACAGAGCCAGAATGGACAACAAGGAGACGGCAAAAACGGGAGGCAAACATGCGGCAAAGCAATTATTTCTTTAAAAATAAATTGCATGCACAATTGGTAGCAATTGCAACAACAAACCCAAACCCAAACCCAAACCAAAAGCAAAACCAATACTCATGGAGGCCAAAGCGACCAAGAGCGGACCACCAAAGCCCACCAGGCCACCACCAGTCACAGTAGTCGAGGCTTTCAGCGACGAATTTGGTCAAAACGGCTTTAGATGGGCAACAGGGAGGTATGGAGGATGGCCGATGAAAGAGGTCACAGATACTAGGATACAGTAGGGGGGTGTGGTGGGGGGCTTTGCTCGTTTTGCGATTTGTGTCTACGCCTCATTCGTTTATTTGCATATCGATTTGGAGTTTTTTTTTTTTTTTTTTGCTGCTGACTTCGACTTGGACCGGATCGGATGCTTTGGCTTGATTTTATTTGCTTCACAAACAATTGCATAATTGTTCTCCTGCATTCACTCTGCCTGGGCAGATACGATTATTTGAATTTTCTTCTTGGGTTCAAGCAAAAGTTATAAATTCGATGAGTGTTCGCTCGACTTAACTCAACTCAACTGAACTTCTCTTCTTCAATTTTTGTAGCGCACTTATCTCGTTGCCCCTCATCGCGTTTCGACAGCTCCTTAATAGTTACATAATGCTCCCAAACTACTTACAACTGATATGCTTGATAAGCACGTGCCATTAGCCTGATTCGGGCTTGCGAAGGCTTTTTCTATTTCTTTTTTAACAATTTTAATTTGCCGCTCGAAATCTTATTTCTGGGCCAAAAACAATTTTTTGAACGGTCACGTAATGATACTTGCCCCTTCCACTCTTTTGTCCTGTTGAACAGATTGTTGAGTCAAGCAAATTGAATTTTTTTACTGAGAAAAATTATCATTAATGTTGGGAATAAATCGTTTACACATAAGATAAAGTCATACGATAATTGTTGAATTCTTTAACTACGATATTTAGACTCTAAATCATTTCTAATCTCTAAATTTTACAGAAATATATATTTGATAAATGTTTTTCCTCATTACTAAATTTTTTACACATCATACGATTATTATTTAATTCTATAACTATGATATTTAGAGTCTATAAAATTCCCAATTTCTAAATTTTAAAGAAATATATCACATTTCAATTAAATAAAATTCATAAAGCAATTTCCTTTCTGAAAAAGGGTTTTTCCTCATTATTAAATTTTTCACACATAAGATAAAGTCATACTATGATAACTATGATATTTAGAGTCTATAAAATTCCCAATCTCAACATTTTAGAGAAATATAAAGCCGATAAAGGTTTTTTCCTCATTATCTATAATTTTCACAATTTTGGAACACATAAAAAAGAAGCCTCAAAATATGCAACTAATTTCAATTTCTTCAAAAGAAACAAAATGATTAAAATTTTTAAATTTCAATACCAAATGAAGTAATTTAGTCTGATCTATCCCGCATCAAGTGAAGAATCTGCTTAAAGTTTAAAAGACTAAATTAATGCTAATAATTTCAATTCGCTATTTCCACTAAGGTTTCAAAATTATTACATTATTGAAAATTAGTTTCTTACAAATAGTTTATTAGTGGTGATAACAGTTGCGCTTGGTTTTGGATGTAGGAAGCGTTGACTCGATTGTACGATTATTTTTTGCCTATCGTTTGACTATCGCGACAGCATCATAACTAGCAACAACACACAACGTCTGGGATTTGCTCCTAAAAAAGGAAATACAAATAGTTAATTGAATTTACATTATTTATTATTTTATAATTTATGTTGTCTCAGCAAAAATCAAACTTAAGATTTACGTCATGCATTCGATGATTCGATAACGAAATTAACGGCTTTGGCAAAGGTCTTTCGCAACACTGGTTTGTGTAGAAAGTGGGCAAAATATTATATGTAGATGGAATGATTTATTCTTCTGCTTAGTAAAGACGCCGTAAAGTTAGAGAGAAGGATATTTGTATTTAGTTAAAGCCACCCAACTCACACATTTCAATTAAATAAAATTCATAAAGCAATTTCCTTTCTGTGTCGACACCAAACGAAATGGTTAAAGCATGCCACATCTTTAATTTTATTTCATTCCGTGTGTATTCATTCTTTTTGCCATCTTTTTAATGAAAGTTCCAGTAAATGAAATTGACATCGCGTTATATTCTGTTTTACTGGCTTTCTTATTTTTGGACACAGTGGATGTGTGTTCCGTGTAGAGGGGCAAGGGTTGGATTGTGGGTCGGGCCGCCTCGCCAAAAGTTTATCTTATAAAACAACAACAAGCACTTAAGTGTTATATGCCACCGTATTACAAAAATGCCAATGCTGGAGTGGAGCGACCATGCGAACGATGGCACACACAACTCCCAAAAGGCGAACCCAAAATGCAACGTAGCATAAATAAAGAAGAAAGCTGATAAGAAGCAAAAGGGCAAAAAGAAATATTGCTGCCCGCATATTAGGTTGAGGTAAAATACTTAACAGCTAAAATTGAATGTTGCGTTTTGGCCCCGTCCGGGTGACAAGCAATTTCGCACAGGTGCTGCCTAACTTGAACGGTTGAACTCTTGAACACAGATCCAGCCACATACGAGGTGCGATTAAAAAGTACTTACTACCTTAACTTTCAATCGAAACAATTAGATCTTTCTACTATAAATCAAAGTTTAAGATTCGTTTTAGTTGGGGAGGCAGAAGAATCTTTTTGATATACAAGAAAATAAAGAAAAGACGAAGTAAAGCACTACATTTTAGTTGTGATCGATGTATATCGATACATGCCTTCGATATATCGAGCAGATTTCCAAAAAGATATAGTTTGGCATGTGCGAAAATTGGAAAAACTGTTTGTATTATCTATTAGAGGGTCTCGATATATATCGTATCGTATATGTACGTCGCTAGTGCAAAAAGTAGTTCAATCGAATTAACTGATATCGATATCGAATTATCTGTGTCGATGGGGAAGGCAAATAAAGCAGTCTAAAGTCTTTTAAAAGCTTAACTATCGTTGGAGCTCAGAAAATAAACACATAAACCGCCAAAAGTAAACATAAAATATTTATTTTTTGCAATCCTTAAAATTTTAAATATTTATTTTCTGCTTTGCTTTTAAATAATCATTTTTTCCATTACATATTACTTAAATGTATACGGTACATCAAAAATATTCGATGTATTAAGCCGATATATCATAACAATCGATGTAACATTTCGATATATATATATGCTACTTTTTTTCAGCACACAAATAATCGATGAAACAATTTGATATACCGAAAATAAGCAAATAATCGATCCAAAATTTCGATATTGGTAAAAAATGGAAATTATAGTCAATAAACTCGATTTAACAATAGATCAAGAAGTAAAGTTGCTTGTTTTTAATTACACTTTTTATTGAAATAGCTTCCTACTAAAAAAGAACGGAATCTAAGAAAGGATTTTATATCTAAATCATTTATTTAAAAACTATTGCCCAAAGTGTGACTTTGAATTCTAAATTCCCAACTTATTTCCAATTCAGGAGTTTATAATACATTTAACAAACAGCGAAAAGTAATTCTTTAATACAAAAAAAGTTCCACTTACCATGTAATTATGTTTCCACTTACTTTTCGAACTTACCTCGTGTATATATTAGCAATTGCCATTGGCCAAACATTTTGACATGGGTTACAGGTTTGCCCAACACACACACAAACACACACACTTCCACATCGTTCAATTTTTGGTGTAGGTGAAAATGAGGTAAAGCCAATCCCCCCGGGATTGCATGTGGGTATAACCCTTTCCACGCCTGGGTGTTACACCCATGTCATTGATCTGACAACTGGCGTTAAGCAACGTTTTCGACGAAGAACGAGAAGAAAGTTTCCTGGGCCCGGATCTGGGCCTGGGCCTCCTCCGGTCGCCGCAAATCATAACGTATCGCATCATATCATATCATATCGGAGTATAATTTTTAATGAGTTGCATTTCAGCAGAACGAAAAAACGAACGAACGAACGAACAAACGAAATGTATATTTCATTTTAATTCTTTTTGCTGTTGTTGTTATCTGTTGCACGTTTATTTACAATATATTCGTGTTGATATTCGTCTTATTTTTCTGAATTCTGTTTTCAATTCTGGGTTGAACTTATCAAAGAAGCGTCATTGTCTGTCTGTCGCTGTCAGAGTGTGTTTGCAGAAAAAATTACAAAAAAAAAAAACCGAAAAATATATATTCAAGTGCCAAAAAATATCAAAAGTTAATTTGCTACTTTGCCCTGTGGCATTTCTGAAGCCAAATGTCAGAGGAAGGTGCGCACTCTGCCAATTAGCAGTTACGTCCGTCCAATTGGTATGCAAAAGGAAAAAAAAGAAAGAGAAGAAAAAAACGACTGGGGGAGCAAAGCACAAAACCTCCGTTTGTTTGAACCAGTTGGAGTTTATAAAGCAGCGACCACCGTCACTTCCGTCACATAATAAATTCAGAACAAATCACACACACACAGACACAGACACACACAATATGCTATCTCTCTTTCTCTTTCATTGGGGGGCATGTGTTTGCTCAAAACATGCGACATTATAATGCCACATTATGTTGCAAGTGCGTGAAAGAACCGTACATCACAAACATCACAGCAACAATAAATCAAAAATCTACAAACAGTCATGGCATTTGTGCACGAGGGTTGTACGAAAACTACCTCAACCTATGAGAAAGTCTTTTTATCCTAAAAGAGAACTGCTAAATGGACAACCATATTTTCTAGATCATAGTTTACCGCATAATTGTTAGAATTTAGTGTTCGAATTTTAAAAAATTCAAATACTTCGATCTTGAATTCATATGTTATTACAGACCTTTTAAAGAAATCATATTTCCAGACATTTTAAAATAATAAAATACTTTTTAAGATACACATAGATTCCATATATCGAGTTTTTATTAAGCCCTTTTAAATATAAAATTAAGTTTCAAGCTCAAGAATCCTTTACATCGAATTACTATATCAATAAGCGGGTTAAACAAATTTAGTCTTAAAACATGCCATGAAAATAATTAAAGCTTTTTATTGTCGTTCCTATAGGTCCATGATTTTGTAGAATTCTTTACATCGAATTACTATATCAATAAGTTCGTGGAACAAATTTTTTCTAAACATTATTAGTACACAAAGAAAGAATCAACCTACATACAATATTTCTCTTGTTACGATTCTTTAGAAAGCAATTGGTTTCTCTGTTTGTATTAAATAAAACCTTTTTATTTAATTAAAATTTTGATCGTGGAACGAAAAATATAGCTGTATTGTCTTGAAAAACATTTCCGAATCAAACTAATCTAAATTTAAAGTGACTAGATCGTCCAATATAGTCTTTTCTCTTCTTTTTTCGCTTCATATAGTTATAATTCACAACTATCAAATCAAATAGTCTTTTCTCTTCTTTTTTCGCTTCATATAGTTATAATTCACAACTAGTTTAAGCCCTGAAAGAGTGATCTCTTCTTTTTTCGCTTCATATAGTTATAATTCACAATTAGTTTAAGCACTTAAAGAGTGAAATCAAATCAAATAGTCTTTTCTCTTCTTTTTTCGCTTCATATAGTTATAATTCACAACTAGTTTAAGCGCTGAAAGAGTGAAATCAAATCGAATAGACTTTTCTCTTCTTTTTTCGCTTCATATAGTTATAATTCACAACTAGTTTAAGCGCTGAAAGAGTGATCTCTTCTTTTTTCGCTTCATATAGCTATAATTCACAACCAGTTTAAGCGCTGAAAGAGTGAAATCAAATCAAATAGTCTTTTTTTTTTTTTTTTTTCAAATAGCTACTTCCCTTAGGAAAATGATGAGAAAACTTGGCAGTTTTATGAAATAGAGCTTTACAGACTAACTGCTCATCCGTTGTTATGTTCTTTGACTACTAATTTTATGTGCAACCCTCGCTTGACCATGTGCAACGCGCTTGGTTGTCGTCCATGCAGCATCAGAGTTCTCCCTAAGTGCATGCGTGTATGCTGGTTGTTTTCTGCCAGGCCATATCCATATCCATATCTGCTCTATTCGTAAAATTATTACACTTGACATGATTGAATATGCCGCTGAGTACCAGTTGCGAGTACCACGAGCGGTTACCACGGTCATAGCCGGGACGAGGAGGAGGTAGGTTCAGGGGCATAGATACTCGAGTTTCGTTGGTCTCTTGTTGTTGTTGTTGTTTGTTGCGCGGTTGGACATAGTTGTATTTTTCCTCTCTCTCTCTCTCTTGCCCCACAGAGACGGGGACAATTCCCGTTTTCCTTGCAGTAAGTTCAACATATGCCGCATACATATGAATAACAACAATGTGGCTTAGCATACATTATACATTTATTCAATGGCATAACCAAGTAAATATAAATTATATATGATAGTTTTGTATTTTTTGTCAGCCATTTTGTTCTACCCTCTACCCTCTAAGCCTTATTTTTTTTTAAATTTCACAACATTTCACACATGTAAATTCAGAAGTTTCTACCATGTGGCAAACACTGAGGATGGCCCAGAAAATGGCTCTGATCAGTCAGGGTTATAGAGTGATGGCTGAATATAAATTGATCGAACAGATGGAGCTAAGGAATATCTATGCTTTGCCTAGCTATGCAAGTGGCTTGCATTGGTTCGGTGTAATTTTCATACACAGCGGCATCTATGCTGAGAGTATGTTCCGATTTTCCATATTGCTACCCGATAATTTTCCCGAGGAAGTTAGCCTGCCGACGGTTATTTTCCAAACGGACGTTTTCCATCCTCACATTTGTCCGGTAACCAAATCGTTGGATCTATCGCTTTGTTTTAGGGAATGGAAAAAGGATCAGCATCATATTTGGCATCTTTTAAAATACATTCAGGCCATTTTTGCCGATCCCGAAGGTAGTGTATACGATATGGTGCGGCTGAACGAGGTTCATAATCGGGAAGCATTGAATTTACTATCCAAGAATCGTTTGGAGTACATTAAGCGTGTGAAAGAGTGTATTCTCTATAGTAAGAAGCATATGTATGACAAGCCACCGACCAATGATGCTCATTATATTATCTTTGAGCCATATTCTCCTGAGCGTCATCAGAAGGCTATGGAAGGACTTCAAAAATTCGATTCTATGGCTACAGAGGACATGTCTTTGCCTGCCACATGTGTGGCACGCATTGATTCGACGAGGCAATTGAACGAGGAAGAGGCAAAGCAGAAAGTTAGAGAGAGCGAACGCACAGTCACCGACAATTGTCCACATCTAGAGAGCTAAATGCGAGAGAGATGTACATTTTAGATGATCCATTCAATTCGTTTCGACAAATTAATATCAAATACTATATTGATATTAGCTTTGCGATAAACGAATTGAAGAGTTTTATCTAAACTGGAACTGAAAGTAACTCCATAGAGTTTTTTTTTTACCAACATTTCCTGCATAAAATGGTAATTAAACTGTTACTACGTTAAGATCAGTGCTTCTGCTCGATAAATTTAAATTTCTGACGAAATACGACAAGAAAGATTATATTAAAAATTTAAAAAACAATTACATACACAAATACCTCCAATAAATCCGCTAATTTTCAAGTGATCCTACTGAATAACCATTTTAATTTTCTTCACTTGTTGTAAATATATGAAAAGCTGATGTATAAATTAGAAATAAATTTAGAAATAGGCATATTATTAAGTTTGGATATTTTTAAAAACGAGGTCGTATTAGATTAGATGAATTGCTATAGACATATACGATTGCTAGAGCAGTTTTTGCTTACGGATCACTAGTTTAACCCATGTAAATAATAATATAATAGCAATTTTCCTCATGGAACGATGGGCGGAGCCAGAAGGACATTTTGAAGGGGGAACTATACAATATAATATTGTATAAGTAATTATACGTCAATAGGTAAAATCTTTATTCCGAATGTAGACATCAACATAAATTTTATATATCAAAATTCAATACGATATATACACATACTAGAATATCTTTAGTAGAACAAATATTTAGAACAAATATCACCAACCCTGGATCAGAAGTTATTGAGTTGTCAGAATCAACAGATTAAAAATGGAATTTTAGGTTAAGAACTATTATTAATATAGGACAATCGACTATCCCGCCAAAAAACAGGAATGGATATTGACTTAAAGACTTTTAAGTTATGGCCAAGTAAGTATTCACAATTAAAGAAGATTAGAAGATTAGATCTTGAGTCTTAAAACCTTTTTGAATCCTTTTTTTTTTTGCTAAGTATTATAAAATGCGCAATACCAAAACAATAATCGGTAAATACTCTCTTAAATTCATAAATAAAGTACCTAAAAATGTTCAAATGTTGTGTTAAGTTTTCAATAATGTTAATTTATTAATAAATAATAAGGTCAAAAAATTGTCAAAAAGTTTTCCATAATGTTTAAAATAGTATTCCTAGAATTTACGTTGAATTCTTTGGACATAAAGATAATTTGATAAATTATTAATTAATAATAAGGTCAAAAAATTGTCAAAAAGTTTTCAATAATGTTTGAAATAGTATTCCTAGAATTTACGCTGAATTCTTTGGACCTAAAGGGGGAAAAAAAATTGTCAAAAAGTTTTTCATAATGCTTAAAATAGTATTCCTAGAATTTACGCTGAATTCTTTGGAAATTGTCAAAAAGTTTTCAATAATGTTTGAAATAGTATTCCTAGAATTTACGCTGAATTCTTTGGACATAAAGTGATCCTAAGTTTTTTTTTTAAAATTGCTGTAAAGATAAAAGTTTTTTATTGGTTTTTTAGCTAGATTTATTTGTATTCAATAAATACTAATTATAGATGCCAATATGTAATGATAATTAGATTATCCGAATATTATAGAAATGAAATAACTCAGGAACAATATGGAACAAACATCATTCTAGGTCTTTTAATTATCAAAAACGAACAAAACTACAAATGAAAATAAGTCTTACAGCTACTCTCTCTCTTCTATTAGATGAAGAGTTGAACAAAACTATTAATTAATTTATAAATTGATTGATAAGCATATAGACCAAGTAATGACAAACTAAACACCATTGACACAGTCGTCTTATTTGCCCCCTTTGCCCTTTGAGAGTAGTGTCGGGTGGAGGACACATTTAGCATGCAATGCCATTACGAGACTTGGCCCAAATGATTAGCTCAAATGAACCAAGGGAGAGATAGAGAGAGAGAGAGAGCGAGACTGTTAATGTAATGCAGTCGTCTGTCTCGCCCACTTGGTTGCTGCACTAACACTAAAAGCCGAGTTAGAAATGGCCTAAAATATGGCCAAATGCACTTTCCTCTCCGCCATAATCCATAATAATTTTACGACAAATTTGCAAAAGTCAAATCGGGAACCGAAAAAGGGTGGCGGGGTAAATGGGAAGGAGAAGGCTTCTTCTTCATCCAATGATCATGGGAGTGTCTACGCAGGCAAAGTGCAGTGATAAATCAAATTGTCACATTTAGTTTATATGCACCAACTGATGATAACGACGACGACATGGATACACTTCTAAAAGGCAGACTATAATTACATGGAATACAAATTTTTGATGAAACTCAACATAATTAGCAAAAGCACTCAAAACTATGACTCTTAATGTGACAAATTCATTCACAACTGTTTTTGTTTTCAATTTCTATAAATGAAAATCAAATTTGAAGCACTTTTTTCTCTCTCTCTTGCTCTCTCGGGGTTTCCGATTGTTGCTAAATTAGACAAAAAACATTTTGTGTTGTTTGTGCTAAATGCAACTAAATGTATTCTTTCAATTGAACAATGCTAAAAACAATTTATTAGACAATTAATATTTACAAGACCCATTACAATTGTAAAAATACAAAAGCGTATATAAATGGACACCTGCTGGGCGAGGTCATTTAATGGCACTTGTACATGCAAATTGAAAAATAAACAGGAAAAACACTTTCAATGAACAAATTTTGTCCATTCCAATTTTCTGATTTGTCTCCTTTTGATAGTTTTTGAAAGCGACCATCAAGATTGTTTAATTTGGTTTTTTGGATATCAAACGCATTTTGGTAAGATTTTTGATCCTCGATATGTAATCCCCAATCCTCTATAACGCGGCGTAATGGTTCTCTGTATCCCCTTCTTATTTCTAAATGTTAAGTAACAACCAAGTGACAATTTTTTATTGAAAAGTTGCAAATATTTTCCTTTTAGTGTAATGGAATTTCAATTTGCAATGTATTAAAGAAGTTTGACTTAAAAAAAAAATGTTACGTTGTTTGAATCTCCCTAAGAAAAAATGTTACGTTATTTGAATCTCCTTAAAAATGTTACGTTGTGTAAATCTTCCTGACAAAAATGTTACGTTGTTCGAACCTCCCTAAAAAATGTTACGTTGTTTAAACCTTTCTAAATGTTGTTTGAATCTCCCTAAAAAATGTTACGTTGTTTGAATCTCCCTGACAAAAAATGTTACGTTGTTGGAACCTCCCTAAAAAATGTTATAGTACGTTGTTTAAACCTTTCTAAATGTTGTTTGAATCTCCCTAAAAAAATGTTACGTTGTTTAAATCTGCCTGACAAAAAATATTACGTTGTTCGAACCTCCCTAAAAAATGTTACGTTGTTTAAACCTTTCTAAATGTTGTTTGAATCTCCCTAAAAAAATATTACGCTGTTTGAATCTCTATAAAAAAATGTTTAAACCTTCCTAAAAAATGTTACGTTGTTTGAATCTCCTAAATAAAATGTCAGGTTATTTGTTTTGGGCAAATATCATGGTTTGCAGTAAGCTTTGGTATTGCAATTAACATCATGGTTTTGTTTTCAGTCATTAAGTCATTAATTAGGAGGAAACATTTCTATTATCTTTCATTTTTGGGTCGTAAAAGTATTCCAAAAGTCCAGGACGCATCATGGTTAAAGTTTCTGGGTGATGTATTTCATTAGTTGGATGTAGGTGCAGACATTTTTGAAATCTAGAATCATTTCGAGTAATTTATCCATCTAGTTTTGGCCTCAGAGTTACTGGCGGTAAGCATAACATCGTTGTCTAGAAATCACTTGACCGGATCCCCAATTCAGAACAGATTATTAAATATTATATTTCCATTTCAGTTCTAAAGTTGATCATTATCCTCTCCTGTAACGTTTTATAGGACCTCTCCTTTCCTCGAATGTGACCTGAACGGACCCTAATAAGACCTTCAAGATGAAATAAAATAATATGAGGGGAAAATAATGTAAAAATTTAGTTCTTTTAATCTTCAATTGTGTAACAATTCGGTTCAATAAACTCCAAAAAAATGTTGTTGGTTCTGAAAATGAAATTCACCACTTCCACACATTGTAAAATGTGAGTTTTCAGTTTGAAAACTTATTACAAAAATCATTTCTTAAGCAAATATATTTCATGATTATTGTGGTGATCTTTTCAACCTCCTTCAATTAAAGGCCATAAATTTTTTGGGGTAAGATATGTTGACGTAGCGGACAGAGGAGCCCCCCACAAAACACGTGACAAAAAATAAAGCCCATTGTTTTTTTTTTTGCTTTGTTGCATTTGAGCGCGGGTCTCATCATCATTCCCTGGTGGTATCGTCGCCATCCCCTGCTGCTTCAGTTATCAACAGTCATCAAAACAATTGCCACCACTGTGGCGAAACCAACGACCCGTCGTGGCGGCTCTGACTTGTGTGTGTGTGTGTGTGTGTGTGTGTGTGTGGGGGGACTTGGTTGGAGCTTCGTTAGTTTCGTATTCGTTTGTCTGACAAGTTGGCGGGCTAACTAAACTAAAACGCCAAAGCGCAAATCGTATTCAAGTTCATTCAATTGCGGGCCAACAGGTAAACGATGTAGACGATCACATTGAATAATACTTTTAAGCACAGTGTTTCCAAATCAACACAAAGAAAGTTGCTAGTAAAAAAAATTTACAAAATTTACAAAGTTTTGAAATCTTCAAGTATGCAAAGAATTTATATATTATAGATCTATTTCTTTATCTATTTTTTTTTAATAAATGGTAATCTCCCTTGCCTTTTGCTGCACTGTTCATCCTGTTGCATGAGAGATTTTGGCTTGTGGGCAGATTCTTCTTGAAGTTCGATTTCCTTGGAAAACCGCTAGAGACTCCCGCCGCAGAAAGACATCGACCCGATCTCGATTTCGTATCCGATTCCGATCGAATGAATGCTTCTACTCCTCTGCTTAGCATTTTTGGTGAGGCAAAAAAAACGAACGACACCAGATTGGTATTTATATGCAAGTTCATGGCATGGTCGAAGCGCGCACACACATCATCATCGATTATAATCGAAATGGGATTGTAAATCAAATTGCATTCAATGGTAGTGACTTTAAAATGGGCTTCATTATCGCCGTCCTAAAGGAGGGAAGGAGAGACAGAGACTCTTGCTGCTGCTGCTGTTGCCATTGTCGGCGTTTGGCATTTGCGGTGGCAACAACCGCCATCGTATGCTGTTTGCAACCAAAGTGACATTCAATGCCATAATTTATGAGTTTATCTTTTTCGCGCCGCCAAATCGTACGCTAAATGCTTTCTGCTCCTCTGTCCCTGGACCCAGCCAGTGTGCTTTAGTTAGCTAGCAGCAGCAGCAGCATATGCAAACCAATGAATGGCAAACAAACCGAGGGGGGGAAATACGCTTGCAGTCGCATATTTTATGGCACTGTGCTGTGGCACAGTCAGTACCAAAAGTTTCGCCGTTCCTGATGTCGATCGTTTAATGTTGAGCAATTAAAATTGGAGTTTTCGTGTGGCTTACTAACTCTGGCTCTTTGGTGTGTTTGTGTGTGTGTGTCTGTGTGTGTGTTTGTGTGTCTGGTGTTATGAGTTATGAGGTCTGCTGCGGCCCTGTATAGATTCCTTTCCTCTTCTTTTTTTCTCCTTTTATTTTTTCGTTTTTGTTCTGTCAATATCGTTTGAATGCATTAGATATGCCACATGTTGTGTGGTTGGCAGCAAAAAAATAAATTTACTTCAAATAGATTCAACACGTAAAAACTAAAGGTTTAGCTTTTAACCACAAATGAATGCTGAAGGTTAAAGACGAATCAAAAATGGATAATGGCTAAGGTCTTTCAAATAAATATTAGTTAAATAAAACATTGTGGTATGAACATGTAGCGAAACTGACTAAATAGATATATAATTTAGAACTTTACTTTGTGTAGTTGATTAGATTTGTTATTTATTACATTACAAATTATTTTTAATATGCATTAGAAATTAATTTTAGTTGCTTATAGAGAAAGAAGAACATTATGGGGAATAGAAAATGAGTTAATAGGTATCTGATATTCTTTTATTACTCTATATAAATGCAGATACACAATTGATACACAATTTTAAAATGTCATAAACAAAGCTTCGAATTTAGAAATATGCTTTAATTAAATTCCATGATAAGTCTTAGAAAATTTGGCATCGAGCAGGAGAGGTAGGCTAAAGGAATGTATGTAGCTTTTGCTTTAGCCAATGGCAACATTTCTAAAATTCATCTACAATCTAATCTACAAGATGAGCTCTTTATTTTTGCCATAATCAGGCATGAATATTTGTAATTCTTGAGGGACAATTTGTTCCTTTAAATTGTGATATTTTTTTCTTGACTATAATTGCTCATATTAACCAATTATTAATGTATCATTAAAGTATCAACACTTTGGTGTACTATAAGTATTTATTTTAATATTTTAAGTATTCACTGTCTAAAGTTGAAAAGCGTAAACAATATCGAAAACTATAGAATTTCAATTGTGAAGCCTTAGATTCTTTGGAACTGTTAATATTGTATTATCCTCAATATATCGAGTTAACTATTTATCTACAATCGAAATTTAATGCACAATTTGAAGAATTTACTGACTGCCTTAACGAGGTTGCCAGACCCATTCCCAAAAAAATAACCCGGTTAAAAGAATTCTAGAAATGACTTAATGATTAAGGCAAACTAGATCGATCCATCCTTAATAATGTCTCTTTTTAGGAAATTAAAGCTTGCTGTACTTTTTTTTTATTGAACTAGTAAAATTTCTTTCCTCGACTTCAAAAAAACGTACTTTCAAGATGTGTGACCTTTGACACGAGTGGGTTAGACCTTAACCGATCCTCCAGTCGCATGTTTCAATTCTAAAATCCGGAATAGTTTCGTTCTAACATTTCTGTTAATCAAAAGGTAATGCAAAAAGACGAAGCTCATGAAAGTATTCACAAAAGGTTGAACTCTGGTAATGTGATTCTTTTCTTGCTTATTTTAGCTATAATTCACAACTGGTTTAAGCACTAAAATATTGCAATGCAATTTTAGAGCCTGCTAATAAGGGAATTTGGTAGTTCTCAAAATATAGAAACCCAAATCTAACTGATCGTAAGTTTTATCTAAATGTTTATTCAAGGGGTTTTTTATTCAATTTTCTACCCCACTTATATAATACATATCTGTATTATCTAGCAAATTATTATATATTTAAGTAGAAAATGCCAATGCAGCATGAAATTTTAACCCTTAGAATATTACTCACACATATCAAATGTATATATCAATATTAGTGAATAAATGAATGAATGAATAAACTGATTTTTAGAGTCTACAGATAAACCACTTTGAAGTAGATTTTCTAATATTTCTTGTTAATCGTGGTTTTGAAAATTTTAAATTAAATTGGAATTCATTTCAATTACAACGAAGCTAAATTTCTAATCGTCTGCGATGCGATTTCTCTTTGCCTTTCCCGGTTCTTTGGTATAATTCGAATAAAAAATTAGTTTCATTGCAAAAAATTCTAAAATGAAGGCTCTTTATGGCTGAACCAATTGATCACTTCGACACGTAATTCAACTAGAACTAGAGCTTTGGAACCATTCTACAATTATCTATTACATTTTTGCATAGGCACAACATTCCTCAAGCTGTTAAAAGTGCAATCCACTCGCAACAACGAGAGAAACAAGCTAGTAACCTAAGCAACAACACGATGTGATGCCCACTTCTTTTCAATTTCAACGCACTGCGAGAGTGAGAGAGAGAGAGATTGCAAAAAGAAAAGAAGCATGTAATCAGAGGTCCTAATTCTAAACCGTATTTCATGGCCGAAATGCGAACCGGTTGGCCAAGTTTAACTAATACATCATTATGCTGGCATTTTTTCCTGTGTGCATCGTCTTACACTCTCGTAATAATCAATTACGCGTCGAGCACGATCTTTGTAAAGTAAAAAAAAAAAAAAAAAAGACCGCGCGCGATCTTCGCATGCCGCTTGCTCGCTCGCTCGATCATCATCATCGTCGTAGTCTTCATCATGATGAGCGGCAGCAACATACCATTCCATTGCAGCTTGAAGCTTCTATCTCTCTAACTCTCTGACTTAAGCTATTTTTCTATTCGACTTGAAATCCATGCGCCAATAATAAATTACAAAACAAAACTCTAAGAACAGGTTCAATTATATTTAACAAGAGATGCGGTGAAAACAGCTGATTGCTAGGTACGGTCAAAGGAGAAGGAGGAGAAAAAGTTGCATAGGCCAATGGCAAATTAAATAGATTTACGCTGGTAAAGTGTTGCTGATTGGGATAATCAACGCGCTTGCAGAAATGTTGATGGTTGCTTGTGATGTTGCTGCTGCTGCTGCTGTCAAGGCATCATTATTACCGCCGCCTCTAGTTGTTGTTGTTGTTGCAACTAGCTCGGCATCATTTTGCTTGTGCATCAGCTTGAATTTTCTCTCAATTGTTGGCAACGTCGTTAATCCCAATTTTGCATTGAAATTTGCCTGGTTGTTGACGTCAAGCAGAAGGAACACCAACAGCAACACAAGCAACAACAGCAACAACAACAACAACAACTCACATTGACACACTTAACAAGTGAGTATGTGTGTGTGTGTGTGTGTGTGTGCAATGTGTTGTTGCTTTTGTATTTCCGGTGGTGTAAAAGCACGCGTCCGGTTTTAATAAATTGCTGTAGCTACTCAAGCAGCAGCAACATGTTGTTGTTGTTGTTGCTGCTGCTGTTCGCTTTAAACTCTTCCTTCTATGCCGTCCGTCCTACTATTGTTGTTGCCATAGTAACTGGTTGCCATGTTACCATGTTGATATCACCCGCAGCGTAAATCTTGTGGATTAATCCAATTTAACACTTTATGCTGCACTGCGCTTTGCCTCTGCTCTGCTCTGTGCAACAGCAGCAGCAACAGCACCACCAGCAGCAACAGCAGCAGGTATTGCAGCAGCAAAGGCTACCAAAATGGAAGTAGAAGCAACAGCGGCAATATGGTAGTCAGTATTTCTCGTATGTTTTGGTCAATTCCGCTTACACTGAAAGAAAGTACCACAAAAATGAACTAGATAAACAAGTTTTCGGTTCGATAATATACCAATATTTTGTTTGATGTAATGAATCGCAATATTATAATCGATTAATCAATATTTTCCATGCATAAGTTTATTAGAATCCTAAATATTTTTCTCTTTCTCTACTCTAATGCTCGATATATTGTTTCAGTCAGATCGTATTCTGCTTACACTGAAAGAAATTGCCTCAAAAATCAACTAAATAAACAAGTTTTTGGTTCGATAATACATATACCGATATTTTGTTTGATGTAATAAATCGCAATATTATAATCGATTAATCAATATTTTCCATGCATAAGTTTATTAGAATCCTAAATATTTTTCTCTTTCTCTACTCTAATGCTCGATATATTGTTTCAGTCAGATCGTATTCCGCTTACACTGAAAGAAATTGCCTCAAAAATCAACTAAATAAACAAGTTTTCGGTTCGATAATACTATACCGATATTTTGTTTGATGTAATAAATCGATTGTTTTGCGATATATCAACTAAACATATTGAATATTTTCCATGCATAAGTTTATTGTTAGAGATACGCCCTATTCAATTTGTCGTTCTTTTTAAAATAAGTTTTTTAGTTTTCAACCTTGTAGATAAAGTCTATAGAAATATGCGATTCAGTCATATCGTATTTCGCTCACATTAAAATGACGAAAAAAGGTTAAAATAACGTATCGATAGGAAAAATGTTTAAAGCGATTCTTCTAGAGAAAAATCTATAACACTAGAAAGATTTCTTTTATCTATAAAGGTAGAAAAATAAATATTTATTTATGATTTTCAAATCTAAACTTAAAACAATTCCAATAATTTAAATTGGAAGTTTAAGACTTTTACGAGAACTAGAACAAATAGAAATCAATGTGTAAAATATGTAGAAAGACGTAAGATAGAGAAGAAGAAAGACGTTTAACAAGATTATAAGATAATACAGGGACAACAAAATCGTTCTTTTTCTTTGTTGCAGGAGCATATCGTATTATAAGTATAGACATTTTCCCGAATTTCGTAAATGGGTTTACGATAGTCGCCAAATTTGATGTCGATAGTCTCCAATATGATTTCGATAGTCGCCAAATTTGATTTCGATAGTCTTCAATATGATTTCGATAGTCTCCAAATTTGATTTCGATAGTCGCCAAATTTGATTTCGATAGTCTTCAATATGATTTCGATAGTCGCAAAAATGTTACCATTAGAGCGATAGTTTGTAGTAATTTCTAATGATTTTAAGAGTTAAGCAAAAGAACATAAAAGACGGGTTAAATTTATCATTACATTGTATTACAAAATGTGATTTCTACAGAATGTCAATAAGTACGATCAATAAAAAAATATGTCACCAGCGATGTAATCGATGTGTTGCATTTAAAAAATCGATACATTACAGAAATCTATATTTAAGTAGTATTAATATTTTCTAGCATTATTTAATTAAAAGTTATAAATATTTTATGCGATATCGATAGAGTATTTGTTCATTTTCCGATAACATTTTCGATTACTTCATCCTATCCGTAATTTGCATTTTATTTGTAAGCTAAATGTTTGCAGTGTATTTGTTTTTTGGTGACCTTTTCGCAGTCGCAGTGACTTTGTAGCTTTGCTATGTAGTTGGCAACCTTTGGCACACACACACACACACACATACACACACACCCACACCTCATACCCAATCATATCTATGTTTGTTCCTGGCACCAACCGTAAAGCCTTTCCGTCCCTCCCCCACAACAAACCACTAGAGGTGGGTGAAGGGGTTTATAAGCCATTCCACTTAGCCCTTTTTCGTGGACAAGTTTTGCTTCTGGCTTTTGCCTGTTATTTTATTATTATTATTTCTTCTTTTTGTTGAGAGCGCGCACAAAATTTAATACGCTTGTGGTCACATGTGTTGCGCTCTTTTTTACATATTTATAAAATGGCAAAGACAGCAGGAGACAACACTCCCCGCCGCCGCCTCCTCCTCCTCCTCCTCCCCACAGTTCTTTGACACCCACGTCGCCGTGTTGCGCTTTTCTCTTGTGCACTTTTCATTTCTTTTTATCCATTTTTTTTTTGTTCTTTGTTGTTTTGTTTTTTAGTTCCGGAGCAGAGCGCGCGAATTTAATTAAAATATGCAAATCGCTTTGTGGCATTTTGATCAAGTGTTGAGAGTAGACACTGGGTGCAAGTCCAAGTCCGTTTAAGCCACACTGGGAGGGGAGAGCAACTCACGGTTGTTTCTGACAATTCCTATTTTGGTTGTGTTTTTGGGGGGTTTGGCTTTTTTTTTTTTTTTTTAGGAATAAACTTAAACTTGGGCCGATAAAAGCAAACGATAACAGTGAAGATTTTAGGTTGTTTTTTCTTGTTGCTTGAGAAGAAATCCCACCAAGTGAGACAACTCAGAGACATTTAGTATTCAAACTTGGATAATCCAAGAAGTGGTGCAGTACAAATTAAATTTATTGCACATTTTATTTCCTTTGATGTTCGTTTGTTAACAAAATTGTTCGGTTCGTTTGGGGATTAAGGTAACGGGTGCGGATTAGCCATGGCATTAACTAAACAGAGACAGGACAGAGACATCGTGATATGGCGTAACTCTTGCACTTCATCACTTCTTTGTGGGGCCTGTTGTTCGTTTGCTCCCAAAATACCCTGTGATCAAATGGCTTAAGAGAGGGTATATAAATATATTTATTAAGTGGTGTACATAACAACAATATAAACTAGAAAATTATAGTTACTATCAGAGATCGATCGATCTAGTTTTTCCATGCCATCTCAAAATTAGGATATTCCTTAAACTGTTGAATCGTTAAACTTTTAAGCCAACCGTTTCATAAGAACGTTTCATATGAGGAATGGTGGGAAAAGTATTGGGGAAATTGGGAAAGGTAATGAGTGTTGATAAGAAAAGGAATTGTGGGAAAAGGAATAGTTTGAAAAGTAATGGTGAGAAGAGGAATTGTGGGACAACAAAATATTGAAAGTGGAATGATGGGAATGAAATGATGGGAATGAAATGATGGGAATGAAATGATGGGAATGAAATGATGCTAATGAAATGATGGGAATGAAATGATGCTAATGAAATGATGGGAATGAAATGATGCTAATGAAATGATCGGAATGAAATGATGGGAATGAAATAATGGGAATGAAATGATGGGAATGAAATGATGGGAATGAAATGATGGGAATGAAATGATGGGAATGAAATGATGGGAATGAAATGATGGGAATGAAATGATGGAAATGAAATGATGGGAATGAAATGATGGGAATTAAATAATGCTAATGAAATGATGGGAATGAAATGAAGCTAATCAAATGATGGGAATGAAATGATGGGGATGTTATGATGGGAATGAAATGATGCTAATGAAATGGTGGGAATGAAAGGATGCTAATAAAATGATGGGAATGAAATGATGGGAATGAAATGATGGGAATTAAATGATGCTAATGAAATGATGGGAATGAAATGAAGCTAATGAAATGATGGGAATGAAATGATGCTAATGAAATGATGGGAATGAAATGTATGAATGAAATAATGGGAATGAAATGATGGGAATAAAATGATGGGGATGTTATGATGGGAATGAAATGATGGAAAGAAGGGATGGGAATTGAATGATGGGAAAAAGAATGGTGGGAACAGGAATGGTTGGAAAACTAAGGGTGAGAATAGGGAAATAAAACATACATATAATCAACAAAAACAAAATGGTTTGTTTAAAAAAAAAAAAGGCTATTATTTGGTAAATTCTTTTTCAAAAACACAGAGTACCTACAATTCGAAGACATTACGGAAAAGTGTTTTTTCGTTCGTTGCAATATACTTGAATGTTTCATTTGCATTTTTATAGCAAATGTCTGGACTAAGAAGAAGACAGAGAGAGAGAGAGAGGAAGAGGAAGATATGGCTTAATGCAGGGGAGATAGGGAGCGAATGAGGGGCACGGGGGGATAAGATAGGGAGCGAGATAGTAAAGTAACAAAGTCACAGAAATGCGATTAAGTCATTTGGTTGGCTTGCAACTACCGCCACCGCTGCCTCATTGCATCGTTTCGCGTTGTACGTTCTTCTTCTTCTTCTACTTGGCAAAAAACATTTTGTGCTCACTGTTTCGTTGTCCCATTTGTCCCTTTTGTTCTGCTGCTACTCATTGTGCACTCTTTGTGCACTCTTAATTTGGTCTAATTAAACTGAGAATGTGTATGCATAAAAATCAAATAAAAGTAAAAAATTATTTACTCCTGTGCGCGCATTTAGCTTAAGCGACAAAGAAGCGACCATTTGCATATTGTGTGCCCAGACTTAAAGCGAATCGACACTCGTTTAACTATTTTAGAGTGTTTGCCCTTTAAGATTCTAACCGAAGTTGTTCTGTCTTTAGAATCGGAGAGTATCGAAACCAAATTCATTATCATCTCTACGATGTCTATCGATAGTTTAAGAGAGGAGTATGAATTTGACGCCAAAAATAAGCACACTTTTTTTTGTGCTACTTTAATAAAAACTTTTACATATTATTATTTAACATTTCAAGAATATTTAACAAAATATTACATCTTGAAGCACCTTCGAGGACAAAGACATTGTTAGCGGAAACGAAATTCCTTCATGAATCCTGGAGATACAGTAGAATCCCGATAATTCGTACCCCGCTATATCGAAAACCACAATATTCCGTAATTAACTGCTGGTCCCTTAAAAAAACTTCGTTAATAAAAAAACTCGGTAAATCATAAACCTCTGTAAATCGTAAACCTCTGTAAATTGTAAAAAATTCTGTTCCCTTGCGATTTCGAATTATCGGGACTCGACGTATAAAAAAACTTCCCAATATTTTGTCTCCTTTTTTTGAAATGCTTTTCAAATATCTACTTTCGCTTGTCCTAGCAATTTCTCCGATTCTTATGAAATTTCTCCAATTCTTATGAAGTCTATGAACTGTTCCATCATATCTCTAAACTTAAAGTATGAATTAAAAAATATATAGATAGGATGATAGGCTCATAGTCCATAAAAAGAAACTAAAAATAGTCACGATTTTATTTATCCAAAGAGTTTTATAAAGTATACGAAATCCTAGCTAGACTTTCATCGGAAACGAAATTCCTTCAAGAATCCTGGAGTTTTCTTGTCTTCTTTCTTCTAGATAGACTATTGGAAGTGCCTTTCAAATCTCTACTTTCGCTTGTCCTACCAATTTCTCCAATTCTTATGAAATTTCTCCAGTTCTTATGAAGTCTATAAACTGTTTCATCATCTCTCCAAACTCCAAACAAAATATAGATAGGATCATAATCCTTAAAAAGAAACTAAAAATAGTCACGATTTTATTTATCCAAAGAGTTTTATAAAGTATACGAAATCCTAGCTAGACTTTCATTGTGAATAACTTTCTAGTGGCCCCTCGTGATGAATGATACGAAACGAAACGGCTTGAAAACCAATCAACATTTGTGTGGCTTCTGAGTATCTATCAATTTGGTCTATATATAAATTGGGAATATGTATATTGCTATATCCATCTCTGATCACGTCATCACACTCAACGCCGCCAACACCTGTGTGATGTGATGTGATGTGATGCGATGTCTTAGCCAAACAATGTTGTGACAATGCGAGCCACATTCAAGTATAGGGAAAATGTCTTACAAAGTGCCAAAGCAGCAAACAAACCACCAGCAGGAGTGGCAGCTGCTGCCAAATGGAAAAACGAAATGAGAACCTAAATGGCAGCGAAATTCTGTTTCCTTCCTTCCTTTACAGCTTTCATTGTAAACGGGGGTGGCGGGGGCGGGGTAGGAGGGTTGCAACTGGGGCGTAATGTTTGAATTTTCATTTTCTCTTTTAGCAGTTCTCTTTTTCTTTTTGCACAAGGTAAATGGCTACCAGGATATTTTTGCATTGGTAATTTGGCGTCATTTTCAGATAGTTGGCACTACGTGAGGTTGCTTGTCATTGTGTGTCGTTGTGTCCTTACTACCACACATACATACATACCTACCTTGCCTGACCCAGTTACCTGTGTGTGTATATCCTCCTCCTTGTATGTAGATTTGTTTGTTTCTGGCCTGAGTCGATATTGGGCAACAAAGCTGCGGCACAAACAAACAAACGAGGAAACAACACAAAAAAAAAAAAAGAAGGAACTTGCCCATACACAAACAGAAATCTTCTTGCAACTTAAGCCAGGGCTGTCCGCAACACGTTTACATACACTCACACACACACACACACACACAGGACTTGGTTGTGCCGACAGCAACAGACGCTAGTTGTTTTTCCCACTTCCCGCATATCCTAGAGAGGACATCTTACTCTACGATCTACGTTTGCCTTCTAATCAATTTTTGAAATGCTAAATTTTTCAATGTAAGTTTTCCATTTTTACCTCAAGATTTTTTTGTAGTTGCTGTTGACCCGAGTCCGAGTTTAGTTGCTGCCTGCCTCTTGTTTGTTTTTTCTTTCTTTTTGTATTTTGTGGTTTGTTTGGCATTTTTAAAACCCCCCTTTCATTCGTATCGTTTTGTTTCATTTCTCTCATCTATTTTAAAATTCCAACTCTTAAATTGTCTGCTATTGTCCAAGTCCAAGTTGAGTCGAGACGAGGCCTATGCGAGAAATTGCTGTCTTTGTAGTTGCTTTCTAGGTAGTTGTCATGTACAAAATGCTTAACATGCCTTCTTTTTATTTACCTTTTGCCATCACCACCCAAAAAACCAACCCAAAAACCCCTTTTCGAATTGACTCAGTTCAACGCAACTCGGTTCAGTTGGTCGGTCGGTCGGTCAGTCGGTTTGTTGGTTCAGTTCAGTTGCATCAACGCCCGCCCCCCTTGAGGGGGGACTTACATTTGGCTGACAAAACGCACTTTGTAAAATCGAAAATCCTTTTAATTGAATGCAACTCAGATTTCATCTCCATTCATGTCTGTTTAAATATTTGTGCACAATTTTGCTTCAATTTAAATTCCCTGTAACAAGCAGCAGACAGCAGCAGCAGCCAATGAAATGTGTCAATTTTTAAAAACCTTAGATTGCAGTTACTCAAAAGTGAAAACTGTGCAGCTATGTGCTGATAACTGTCAGAATTTGGCTAAAAAGGGACATGTGTAAGGGTTTCTTTCAATGTGTAATCCTGCATGTTTGGTTAAGTGAAAGAAATTTAAAGTTGTCTCATGTTTCTTCAATGTTCAATGATCTAAACTAAATTACTAGGATCATTTTTATGTTTGAAATGCTCTCAATAAGCTTTAAATTTATGTATATAGTTAGAAATATGATGTTCCCACGTTGGGCGCCATTTTTAAATAGCTATTTGAGAAGCTCCCATGTCCGAAATAATTTCTCTGCCAAGAATCGTATTCATTAATTATATTTGAAATACTTTCAGTAACCTTTGTATGTATTTAGATAGTAATATGAAGCCACCACGTTGGGCGCCATTTTTAAAGTGCCGCTTACATGTTAAAAAAAAATATTTAACTGCTAATACGAAGATTTGGTTTAAATAGTGATAAGAAAAATTAAATTAGAAACTTTATAAAGCACATTTAAAAAAAGCGCCCAACGTGGGGACAACATATTGTCTATTAAAATTTTTTGTACCCCTTACTCGACAAACTCTTTTTAGTTTAGAACTATAGCCCATGAGTAGTTCAACTTAATCAGTTTTTTGTTATATCAAATCCACGTCTACCTATCCAATGATTCGTTAGCAAGCACTTTTAATAAGGGCGCCCAACGTGGGGACAACATATTGTCTATTAGAATTATTTATACCCCTTACTCGAGAAACTCTTTTTAGTTTAATTGGAAGAGCGAACTCATTTTGAATAAAACTATATAGCCCATGAGTAATTTAACTTGATCAGTTTTTTGATGATTTAACCTTCTAATGAAAAATTTTTTAATGTTAAAGTACAGTCTTAAATGCTTTAAAAGGAAAGAGTTTTTAATTGTTGAAAAATGCGAAAATCATATTTCTTATCAAAGGGTATCTCAAAGTCGACACAACAATTAAGAATTAAATATTATTTTTCATTTCGAATATAAATTGTGTGCATATTTCTTTTGTGTTTTTGTCTTGAGAAATAATATTTCTCATTCAGACTACTATTCAATTGCAATTCTAGTGTTAAAAATTGTTTGTTTTAATCAAAAAATAGTTGTGCAAATTCTATAAATTACTTATATCAACATTTTATAATGAATAATTCAGCATGTGTGTGTGTGGCCAACAGAATTGATTGCATGCGGCTGCATTTTGAATGTGAGATAGAGAGAGAGGATTGAGACCCCCTCAAAAGCCACATATCCATAGAAAATGCATTTATGCATGTGTGTGTGTGAGTGTGGGCGAGGGGGAACAACCCACACAAAAAGTTGGCTTTAAAAATCAATTAAAGTTTTAGAAAAACAAAACCCAAAGCCACAATGATAAAACAACAATAGCAAAAAGTAGTCCCAAAAAAAAAAATTGTGATTTAATTTTAGTTTTTCAACTGGAACAATGATGATATGAAAGAAGGTCTATGCACAGCAGTCAACCAAAAATCAATTAGCCAGGTCAATACGGCAACAATTGGCCACAACAGAGATCTATTAATTAGACGGAAATTTAGGAAAAATGAAATAAATCCGTGTGGATATATATTAAGATTTTTGCTGCTCCAACTAAAATAGTTATAATATATAAAATCAATTTGCGGTTGATATATGGAACATGAATCAATGTCGTTTCAGTTTCAGGTCGGTGACAGTCATGGAATGCTCTCACTGCTCATTTCTGGTAATCTGATAAAGAACGTTGTAGATTTTTACCTCAGATCCAAAGACGACGACCAAAGAAAGAACAAGCGCCAATTAGAACGAGCTTGGAAAATATTTCACTCATTTTCGTTTGTCAATGGCAAACTAGTTGTTCCTTCTTTCTCTCTTTCGGTTGTGTTCTCTGATTACATAGACCCGACATTGAGAATTGAGCGACGAGCGGCCAAATGTAGTGGAAGGGGGAACGCTGAACAAGATCATAGATAATAATATTAAATTGGTTAAATGCCGTCTTGGATTACCTACCCAAAGTAGAGAGAGAGAGACAGAGAGAGGGGGAAAACTGCAACCAATTCCTGGACAAGCGACGACCCGCGACCACCAGGAGAAAGATACATACATACATAGAACCCATATGAATGTATGTAGACTTGTTTTTGTTTCTCTTATCTAAACATATTCATATTGTATTTTAGAGTTTAAGTTATAGAGAAATCGAGATATTTATACCCTTGCAAAAAGGGTATATTAATTTTGGTCAGAAGTGTGCAACGCATAGAAGGAGGCATCTCCGACCATATAAAGTATATTCTTGATCAGCATGACAAGGCGAGTTCAAATCCGTTTGTCCGTCTGTCTGTCCGTCCGTCCGTCTGTCTGTCTGGATCAACAGCTTCTCCTCCTAAACCGCTATAGCTACAGAGCTGCAATTTGCACGAAGTCTTGTATATACTGCAGGCATTGTATATCTCGGATTCATCCGGATCGGACGACTATATCATATAGCTCCCATAGGAACCATCGGTCGAAAAATGAGTTTTAGATCAATAACTTCTTTCTTTTTCACCCAATTATCATAAAACTTAACATTTGGCAGTTTATTATACATCCAAACATCCATGCCAAATTTGGTCAATATCGGATTACTATATCATATAGCTCCCATATGAACGATCGGACCAAAAATAGTTTTTCTTCTAGAAACTTTTTTGTTTCTTGAGCGAACATCGTCAAACTTGGTAGATAACATTCTCATATATAAAGTTATATATCTGGTAAATTTTATTAAAATCGGATGACTTTATCATATAGCTGTCATACAAACATGAAAAAATTGCATGCTGCATGTCTACATACCGTGCTATGTCGTGTAAAAACGGATTTTTGCACCAGGGTACATTTTTATAACTCTTTTTAGGGATTTAGTAACACAAAAGCTTGCAAGGGTATACAAACTTCGGCATGGCCGAAGTTTTTTGTGTGTGGTAATTAATATAGCACAAGGAAAAAGAGACGAAACACAGTAAAATGTTCTTCTTGTAATTCCTTCTAAATAATCGGTATCGCTGGTCTGTTTTGACATTATTGAATTACCTGACGACATTTGATTAATTTGCATACGACAACAAATTCGTGATCTAAATTATTTCTTGCTTTGCTCTCTCTGGTTCTTGATTCTCGATACTCTTGACTAACCCTACCCCTTACTCTTTCCTGGCACTGGCACTGGCACTCTTCCGGCTTGTTTTTTGGAGCCTTTTATGGCAATATTGTTAAATGTTAGTCGCTAGTTTTCGGTTTGCTCGCCTCACCGTGGCGTGATTGAAGTAAAAGGGCATGTTTCCTAGAATCCAAAAGCCCAAAAACTCTGCAGTTCTGTTGACGAGGCGCCCGCCTAATGAGCTACTATAACTCAATGACTCCCCCATCCCATCCTCTCTCTGGATTTGGACGACCCAAATTTGTAAAAACATTTTTTTGCAAAATTTCACCAGGCTATTATTACAAATGTTGAACAATTGTCCTGAGATTTATGCCATTTACCATTTATTATTATTTGTTTTGTTTTATTGTTTTTTTTTTTTGGCCAAGATCATGAACTTGTGCTCTGTCTGTTTGTTTGTTTGCTTGCTTTTCCTTTTTGGCTTTCCAATCATTTTTTTGGTAGCTCAAATCAATAAAATAGAAAAAAAAAACTATGAGCCATGTTCAATGTGGTCATATTCATGTACAAATAATAAGAAATAAATAAAACGAGTTAAATATATAATTATGAGGAAAGGCGACTGATGGCATACCCTAGAATAAGACTAAATTTTGTGCCTTGTGTCTAAACTAAAGTCCCAAAATACCAATTTAATAATTTAATGAAATTAAATATTTCTCAAGTATAAATCGATTTTAGTGAAATATACATATATAATATATAGCTTAACAATCTATAAAGTTATGTTGTTTGATAGCAATAGATATATAATAGATATAATAGATATATAAAAATATAAAATATATTATATAAAAATATAAATATATAATAAATATAAAAATATATTATAGAAATCAGTCGTTTATTTTAGGGAAATGTAGGTATTCCTTAAAACTTGAGAGTTGTTGATTATTATTGACATTATTGATAAAAAAAATCGTATAATTTGTTTTTTTTCCTTCAAAAATATCTCTAAAATTTGCACAAATTATTAAAAATATCTGACATTATTGATAGAAAAAAATCGTATAATTTGTTTTTTTTCCTTCAAAAATATCTCTAAAATTTGCACAAATTATTAAAAATATCTCTTCTACTAATAGGACTCACAATCGTTTGAGAAGGAAAACTATCGATATACTGCAGAGATGGTATACATTCTCACTCACTATCCCTTTAAAGGGAAAATTATCGATTATGGTATGCATTCGATAGTTTCTGCTACTCTAAAAATAAGTTCTTAGAAAGAAAGAAAACCTTAAAAAGAAGGATAATATATTTAAATATATAAATTAAAACAAAAATGAATCGCAGTTACTTAAACACATTTCAATATATAAATTAAGGTAAAACAAAAATGAATCGAAGTTGTTATCGTAGTTTTTAGAATTATTATGTAGTTTATAAATTGTATTAGCTTATTCCGACTTTGAAATGACTGTTTATCGATATGTAAATTAATTGTAAATACTATTTTAATTACATTTTACCCTGCTTAGTATACCCATTTATAAATTATACAGGATACGATGGAGTTTAACTAGTGACACCAAGGGGTCTTTGTTTTATTAGCGAACCTTTAAGTTGTGTCTCAACTCTCTTAATGTTGCTTCTCTTGGGGACCTTGTTAGTGTTGGATATATTGCTGACACTATTTACAGACAATTTAAAAATTGAATGCAGTGGAAAAAATAATTGAATTAAATTTAAGTACAAATTAATTGTGCGTAATATGTTGCAAATTAATTGGCAAAGTGAATCGAGTAGTAAGTGAAAACATTTTTTAAGTTGAATAAATTATGAGAAGGACTAAATTGGATAGAGAATTTTCGTTTCAATTGCAACTCATGGAAAGCGATGATCATTGTTCTCATTGTTTAAGGACTTTTCGATTACTTCCGACAAGTTTCTTACACCTTGTTAAATTTAATGCTAAAGTAATGAACTATTTCTTCTGGTTCCTGTTTTGGGAGCACACACACCACAAATTTTGTGAATTTGATTTGTTAGTCAAGCAGAAGTTTTCTTTAAAGTGTAACCGTGGTAATTCTGTACAAAATTCAAAGGTAACCATGGCTAACATCGTGTGGACAACTTGGCTTTGTTTCAAACTATGTGTGTGTGTGTGTGTTGTTGTTGTTGTTGGAGGAAAACGCTAAGCACAGTCAGCACAAAGTTAGACAACAGACGACAAACGAGGTTGGAGTCGCAGTTGGAGCTGGAGTCGGAGTTGGAGCTGGAGTCGGAGACCCAGAGAGACAGCCAGGCAATGGCAATACCTAATTTCGTGTCATTAGTTTGTGTGATAACTGTTACCATTGAAAACGAGCCAGACCAAAACGGAGAAGCTAACAGTCGTTGCCTCTATGGGGGCTGCTTGCAGAAGCCACCTCCACATCCTCCCATCTTCCAGCTCCAGCTCCAGCCACTGCCAGTCAGTCCAATAGCAGAAAGCTATTGAAATCATTTAAACCATTTAGACCATTTAAGCTATTTACAATTTGCCATCATCACGACATTTTCAGTTTCTGCCGCTCTGCCCCCCGGCCGAAGGCGGCGGTGGAGGCGATGCACAGTGGAATAAAAATGACCATCATATCATCAAAGAAGTGACATAATTGTAAAATACATTAGATTAATTGCAATGCAGTCGTCTAGAATTTTTTGTAGTGCCAATTTTTTTTCGTCCTTATCATATAGCAATTATCTGCTTTCGATTCTGACTTTCGTTTTCCATATAATTTAATATTTTTTACCCTCTCTATGTTTTTCATTATATTCAAATAATCTTAGTTTTCGCCGTTTACTTTCCAAAGCATTAAAAATATGTCTACATTAGCAGATTTCTTCTGAAATTTGAAAAACTATATGCTATTAGTTTTGTTAGTCGCTTAAAATTAGTTTTATCATAGTATATAGACTAAGTCATAACATTAATAGTTTATATTTCTTTGGCCTTAATCTGTTTTATTAAATTGATTTTTAAATTGAATTGATTGAATTTAGTAAATACTGAAACATAATTATTGGTTCTTACTCATCACCAGATATCACAAAATTTACAATTATTAAAAAATATATATTTTTTATATATAAAAAAAGGGCGACAACTTTGAGTTCAATATTCAGATTAGTTTAATAAAAATTGCGTTTTTTCACAAATTATATTATGGAATATATGTGGAAAAAAATTCACAAATTTTGAATACATTTTCTTGTATTAAATATTTCATATAAATATTATAATAATTCTAAAAAAAATCTTGTTTGCTTAGAGATTTTTAAATATAAAATCTTTAGTATTTTATATTGAATTGATTTATTTCTTGACCACAGAGCTTTTGTGATGTCAATATAAATATATAAAGTCTATAATATTTTATATTTAATTGATTTTTTATTTGAAATCATTTATTTCTTGAGCTCTTTACTTTTGCGATCTCAATATAAAATATAAAAATCTTTCATGTTTTATTTGATTTTTTGTTTGAAAATATTTATTTTTTGAGTTTTTTACCTTTGTGATCTCAATATAAATATAAAATCTTTAATATTTTATTTGATTTTTTATTTGAAAATATTTATTTTTTGAGTTCTTTACTTTTGTGATCTCAATATAAATATATAAAATCTTGAATATTTCATATTAAATTGATATTTTATTTGAAAAGATTTATTTCTTTAGCTCTTTACTTCTGTGATCTCAATATAAAATATAAAATTTGTAATATTTTATTTGATTTTTTATTTGAAAATATTTATTTTTGAGCTCTTTACTTTTGTGATCTCAATATAAATATATAAAATCTTTAATATTTCATATTAAATTGATATTTTATTTGAAAAGATTTATTTCTTTATTTTCTTTTTAGTTGTGATTTCAATATGCATCTTCTCATTTTTTAATATCGACTCCTTTTTTTTTTTTTTTTTTTTTTTGCGCATTTTATTCGACAAATGAATAACTGAATTTTAGACAAATTTTATTATTATTATATTTTGGAAAGCACGAAAAGAAAAAGAAAAAGATTTAAAGGGTTATTCGTTACAAATTTATGCTAGAGCAATTAATTAAATTATGTTGATTTTTATCTATTTGAATCGAAATGAGTCAAAACTATAAATATTGGTGGTCGCATTTCTTTCCGACCAGTGAACCACTGTGCAATGCAGCGTCGGTGGTGGCTGCGGCGGCGACTTCAGCGGTTTTTGGCTTTAACGGGGCACTGCCAACGGGGGACTTGGCGAAAATCAGAGCAATTCAATTGAAAACATTTGTAAAATGTCTCGCTCTTGTGGCAGCATTGCTCTGGTGGCTCTATATATGAGTGCCAGGCACGACGACGACGACGACAAAGTTAAGAAGTCACACAGAGCCACAGTCAGAGGACATAGAGGGACGGACAGAGGGACAGAGAGACAGACAGAGCGACTCAGAAAGACATAGAGCCAAAGCAAGAGCAAAGAGCCATATGTCAAAAGGTCAATGCTGATTTTTGTGATTTCGTTTGCTGCCGCTGCTGCTGCTGCTGTAAAATTTGTTAGCAAAACGTTTGAAATTGCTTAAATGTCAGCTTTAGTCAGACAGTCGACTGGGCCGCTGCTGCTGCTGCTCTAGCTAATGGTGACATTTCTTTCAGTTCCAGCCCAAATTAGCTATGTCTTAAGGAGGAGAAGGGGGAGGGGCCGGCGCCCAGTTAATAGAGTCAAAGTTTCTTTGCATTTGCATTTGATGGTGGTCTCTCTGTCATATTAATTAAAATGACGGGAACCCCCACACATGCGGGGAAACCAGTATCAGGACCTCCATGATTCATGACTCTCGTTGTTGCAGCATTGCTTTAACTTAATTTTGATTGTTGATTTGTTTGTTGTACACTCGACTCAACTCGAGTGGGTTGCATTTGGAGAGGGGATGGGGGAGGGGCCCTGCTGAGTCAGCGCGGCATCTGCTGCAGTTAGTTGCACGCTTTGTACTCTCGGTCATTGATTGAAAGATCGATCGCTTAGACAAATGCAAAAAAAAAAAAAATCAAACTAAAAACAAAAACCCAAATGAATTTCTTTAAATCGCAGTCGCAGTCGAGTCACAGCCGCATCATTGTCTTGCCAGTTTCTGAGTCTCTGAAATGGAGCAGCGGGTCCAGGTACCTTGTCAAGATTCTCAAAATGCAAATGCCGCCTAACCAAGTGACTTTGCCATTGCATCGAAACTCCCCATCCCATCCCCCCATCTGAATGTGATTCGCGTTCTCGTTCTCAAATGTTGCCTGTTTATCTCTCCTCCTCCTCCTTCCTTCATTTCATTGCACCCATTGAGAGTCTCTCGCCTGTCTTTGTCTCGTTTCGGTTTTTGATTAAATTGGCTCAAAAAGTTGTTAGTCAGTTTCCAGATATCGAGGGTTTGCAAAGTATCTAAATACCTAAGATCATAATACTGCATTTTGGTTTTAGGAAATTAAGAGAACTGAAAAATTTCTTGCCATTTACTAATTATTAATTCATTTATGGCTCAACTCTGGTCAAAATGGGATTTCAGATTATTATGATCTATGCTAAATTGTTTAAATTGAGTCGGTCGGAGCCGGAAAAGCACAATTTCACATATAGATTTTAGATACTTCTCAAAATTATCGATGCAATTATCTATTAATAAATTCCTTCGAATATTTTATTAAGTACTTAGAAGAAGTAAATAACATAAAGAGCCTTTTCAAGATTTCAAGCTATTTAAACTATTTAAAACTAATAACTATATAATACATATAGACCCAATGAACTATATTTTCAATATGTCTTTAAAGATTATATTCTATTGTTAAAAATATTTTAATTTATACGGTAGAAAGTAATCCATTTTGATTAAGAAAATGATCATGCCAAGATAAATACAAATTTATTCACTAATAGAGGTAGATAATAGTAGACTTATTTAAATAATTTAACTATATTTGAAATGAAACAATGAAACATATTTTTAATAAGTCTTTAATTATTATATTTTGTTATTAAATATTTCAAATTAAGCATATTTTTAAGAAATCTTTAATTATTATATTTTATTGTTAAACATTTAAAATTATGCAGTAGAAAGTAATTCATTTTTAATAAGAAACTGATCATGCTAAGATGAATAAAAAATGTATTCACTAATAGAAATAGATAAAAGTATATTTTAAATATGTAAAATAACTAAGAGCTTTAATTCCATGAGTAAAATTTTTAATTTTATTCCGGAAATGAGTTACTCGCCTTGGAAATGGATGAAAAATCTTCTGATCTATATCAAAACTCAAATTCCTTAGGTAATACTGTTTTTAATTAATAACTCACAATTTGTATACCCTTTTAAAAAGGGCATACAAGGGTCAATAGCCCTAAAGGCTAACTAATTTGAATTATATTTGTCATAGTTTGGCTAAATTGATCTGGCAGTTTTGTTGAATAGTCCAAATTTATGCAAAATTCCATTGGAGCGATTCTTTCTATAAATAGTTTCAGTGCCAAAAATAGAAATATAACTGATTCCGCATTACATAACGTTTAATGCAAAAAATTGCATAAAAATCTTCTCCCAACGATCTTAATATTAAACCGATAAATTTGGCGTCTTCGAGCATTTTCAATCGAGCATTTGATGGTTCAAATCATATTGCTAAACCTTCAAGCAAACCATTAAATAATAGAATTAAAGTCCTAATGCTATCAGTCATCATATGTAGAAAACTACATTCATTTGTATGAAAAGTTAATAGTTGAGAAAGTTGTAACCAACTATTTTATTTTTTTTTTTGCGCAACAACCAAAACTCTCTTTATTGGCAACTAAAACTTGCCAAGTCAGCGGGAGCTGGTGGCGAGTTTTTAACTTTATCTCTTGGCCATACGGGTTGCCAAAAAATTAAATGCAAATCTAATTAGTAAATTATTTGAAGCGTGAAATTGAAAAATAATTTTTTTTGTACATTTTTTTTTTTTTTTTTTTGTGTATGCTGTGCTGTGTGTGCTCTGTGCTGCGTGTGGTCAGCGCACAATCCAGTTGGAGATCTGTTCAGCAGGTTCCCATACCCGGCTGGGTATACTACTACAGGTTTCCACGCAGGTTCAAGTCCCTGTTACTGTCCCTCTCCCATTGCACGGTTATTTTATGCAGATTTTTCAAATGCGCTGAGCTGTAAGTACCCAGATACACGGATGCGAAAATAAAATAGTAACGGATACGGTTAAATGCAACTACGGAAAAGTGCAGGCACCAAAAAAAAAAATACAGTAAGTTAAACGCAGTGAGCGACAAAATGCCCCGCTGGCCATTGACCAAGAGTTTCTGTTAATTTAAGCACTAACTAACGCATTAAATTAAAATTTGAAACTACAAAAAAAAATTCCAACTGTTGTTTTTACGCATCAAAGGCAGTGTGCAAATTTACATTGCATATAATATAATATTATTCAGTATAGTTTTACGTCGATTTTTCCTTTGTTTTGCTTACACAGTGCTTTACATAGGAAAGAGTATCTAAACGGATCCTTTTCCTATTACACATTCCATCACAAAAAAGTTAAATCAACACAATAAATGGATATGAAATATAACTTAACGAAATCTCGGTGAAAAGGTGGTCCTGGGAAACTTTACAATGGTTCACATAACTTTGTTTTTGAAGTAAAACTTCTTTAGAATCATTGTGAATGGAAATTGCATGAAACGAAAATAAGAACGATGCGGAAAATAATGGTAACCCTTAGGCAAAGAGTGTCACTTACAGTTAAACGTTACAGAACCGTACAGAAAAACGTTAAGGCGTTATGAAAGAAGGTCCAAAATCTTCCAAAATTAGGTTCAAGAAATGGAACTCTATCCATCAGAATAATATGATCATGTTTTATTTAAAAAGCTCCTGAAATATCAGAGAAAAAGAACTTTAAAAACATATTTTAATTGGATCCTACGAATTTTAGAGATAAAAATTGCTTTAAGAGAAACGGATGTTGGGGAAACGATTAGAAGTTTCTTTGTATTTATTCAACAGACTTAAACTGGGACTTTTAATCACCGAAAAGCCTCTAAGATCATTACCAATCTTTTATCTAACACTAGATCTAGCTCGAAAATCGGATATCTAGCTTCTTGTTCCAATAATTAGCTTTTAAATAGCTGGATGACACGCTATCTAGCTTCTAAATAGCTAGTTGATCGGTATTCCAGCTCTGAATAGATGCAAATTTGAAGGGTATTTCATTCATCTACTTATGAAAACACAGAAAAGCCTAGAAGATCACTACCAATCTCTTATCCAATCCTAGATCTAGCCCGAAAATCGCATATCTAGCTTCTAAATAGCTGGATGTTCCGATATCTAGCTTTTAAATAGCTGGGTGTTTCGATATCTAGCTTCTAAATAGTTAGTTGATCGGTATTCCAGCTCTGAATAGATGCAGATTTGAAGGGTATTTCATTCATCTACTTATGAAAACACAGAAAACTTATGAAAAACAGAAAAGATCATTACCAATCTCTTATCCAACACTAGATCTAGCTCGAAAATTGGATATCTAGCTTCCAAATAGCTGGATGTTCCGATATCTAGCTTCTAAATAGTTTGTTAATCTGAATAGAAGCAAATTTGAAGAGTATTTCATCCATCTACTTATGCTGGCAACAGCTGGCCTAACAAATACATATATATATATATATTTATTGTAACAATTACAAAAAGTTAAAACAATGAATAAACAAAGAGGAAAGAAAAAAAATGGCTTTTAAAATCATTTGCCTTCCGGCCTATTGGCCATTTTGTGTGTGCTCAGGCCACAGAAAGAAAGTAAAGAGTTGCCTCTACATAAAATGCTAATTGCAACAGCGAGACAATTCGTTGCCACGCATATATATGTATATATATATATATATCTTTAAATGGCTGACTTTATGCTGTAGGTGATGACAGGGCAGTTGAATTAAAGCAATTCTCAAATTGAATTCGCATTTATGAATAACAATTGCAGCTGTGCAACTGCAACAGCAACTGCAACTGAGACCGATGATCAAATGCAACATGGGAACGGGAGGCGCCCACGTGTTTTTGGTATGGATGCTTGCTTGCTTGCTTGGAAGAGAGGGAGGAAGGAAGGAAGGGAGCGAGCGAGCGAGCGATAGTCAGTCAGTCAGTCAGACATTGCACAGTAGGCAGCAAATTGGTCCATTTTCCAAATGCAGTGGCTTCCTTCTTGTATTCTGCTGTATCCCATTTCCATCCATGTGGGACGTTGGGGTAACTGAGGCAGCCTAAATGGCGCTGTTGTACGCGCAATTCATGTCGCCATAGCAACATCATTATCATTGTCGTCGTCATCGTCGACGTCGTCGTAGTCGTTGTCGTTGTTGTCGCCATTATATATCATGAAACAGCAACAGCAACTGCAACTCGGCGACATGTATGTACGTTCGCCAAACAGGCAACAATTGCGGAGGAGATGACAACATAAACAATCCTAAATGTAATCCAACAGTATCATCAAGTCGAGCGCAGCGACTAGAGGACCGCTCAGTCCCCTAACAAAAATATGATTGCATACAAATCAGGCAGCATCATCGTTGGCGGCGGCGTCGACGACCAACCACACACCATCACCACACAGTGGTTTTAGTTGCAATATCATTTTTAATCGTGTTATTAAAACATTACTTCAGTCAATTAATAAGGTTCTTTAAATCGAAATTTTGTATACACTAGAACTATCGATATCATAAGAATTCGATTAACATCGAAATTTCTTATCAAAATTCTGTTCTATTACTATTCTTTTGAAATTTTCTTTTATATTTCAATTAAAAACTATCGATATCATAAGAATTCGATTAACATCGAAATTTCTTATCAAAATTCTATTCTATTACTATTCTTTTGAAATTTTCTTTTATATTTCATTCAAAATATTGAATCTAAAATGGCTAAATGGCTGTCGTATCCCTCAGAAAGAGGCCAAATTTGAACTTATTTAGTTTAAAAGAGTTAAATTTGTTTAGAAAGTTTCTTTGCACTATTCATAGTTTATCGATAATTATCGAAAATGTATAATCTTGCTGCAGTCGATAGTTTTACCAACTTTAGTATGCTACTTTTAGACATATTTCTCTAATATTCATCAATTTATTCTTGGATTGAGTGAATAATTCTTGGATCCTACTTTAAGACTTATTTCTCTAATATTCATCAAATGATTTCTAGATTGAGCAGCTTAATTTAGACTAAGTTTGAACATGCAAAAAAAAAATCGATCAAAATGCAGATTCTACCAGAGTATATAACATGGTTTTGAAATAATACTAGAAATCGATGAATTCGACCTTTCAGAATCGTCAAATTATTAAACCAATTTGGTCTTTTCATCACATCAAATATATTATATATTTAAAATATTTGTAGACTGAAAAAAAGTAGAAATGTTTGAAAAATTCAAAATTCCGTATTTGAAAGCATATTGTAAAGAAGAACTTATATTTTGGGAATGAGATACATGTTTAATAAAACGAGTTTAAGTTATAATTCTGATTAAACCAAAAAAGATGGGCTTTTGTTTCGATATATTAGCTATTTGATCAACTTTCAAAACTTAGAATAAGATTATATTAAACTAAATTAAATTGGAAGATACTACTTATAAGTACATAGACAATTGTTTACCTAAAATCATTATAATTAATTTAAGAATCATATCTTTTTTTTTTAGCATCAAAACGATTCTATGTGAGAAACATAAATAAATCAATTGAATCCTATTCGAAACATATTCAACTGAAAGTTCGAAAGACAAATCAATATATCCAAAACTATTTAGAATTCTATTAAAAGGACTATCTTTCTAAAGGGTTCGGGAGGATATTCAATATTGAGCACATAAATGTTTGTAAAGAATTTATTGACTTAATGAATAACTGAAGTGAAGCCTGGACTAAAAAGAAATTCGATTATTATATGTTTAGTTAAAACTGCCAAAGTTAGTTATAAAGGTAAAAACGAATTTCATCTAGTTGTCGTTCCTTTAAAAAGCTGCCAAAGTTACATATAAACTTAAAACGGATCTCATCTAAATTTCGTCAGTTCAAAAACTTTTCTTTGTTAATCAATTTCAAACTGATACATTCCCATTCCCACTTTATAATCATTTTTTCTTACCATATTCATTGGCTTTGGTTCCACTGTGACTGGGCCAATTGCCATGCAGGCGTGCGATATGCGAAATTCAAATGTCTGACGGCATATTTCACAGCTGTCGCCCTGTTGAGGAAAAGTTTTTCCTAGTCTGCCGCCAGCCAGCATCATTCGTAGACTTCGTCATCATCCTGCTCCAGCTCCCAACTGCTGCTCCTCCACATTCTTTGCTCGCTCTCTAGACACTCCCTTTGGCGCTTTGCAGCAATGAAGCGCACATATGTATGCAGCGGTGTGTTGCATTAGCTGCTGATGTTGCATCTGCAACTGCAACAGCGGATTTGTCGCTGGAAAAATGCGTGCAAATGCATTTTGCATTTGCTCTTAATGTTCCTGTTGCTCTGTTGGAGAGTGTTAGTGTGTGTTTGTGTGTGTGTTGGGCCATCGGGGTGTTCAGTGGAATAGTTCCGCTTCGGGGGCATCACACTAAATTGATAAACGTTCATTTTGGGGGACAGGGAAATGCGTGAGATTTCATTTATTACGCCATTTTATATTGAATGTGCTGCGATTTCAAATAATGACCGAATTAGGATAGCTATTTTGGGTTAATTCAAATATTTGAAGATTATTATCTATAAAGAGAGCAACATTGCTATAATTATTTAATATTTTCAAGTGAAAGAAATTCTGAAATTTTGAACCAATTTTGGTTTTTTGATGTATAAGCGAAACATTCTTTTCATTCGAAATAAAAATTAAAATTTGTTGAATAATGAATATGTTATATGCATATAAAATTCTATTTAAAAAACTAAGTTTACCCAATTTTCTTTTCAATTTAAATATAAGCAATCTAGCAGTTTTTAATTAAAGTCTTTTACTACTGAAAAATATATTATTTTGAATCACTTTTTTATTTTTAACACTAATTTCGCCCAATTTTCTTTTAAATTTTCATATATTTTAATATAATTTTTGTTTTAATAAATTCACAGTTTTTTTTATACTGCCCAAGATCATTTTTGAAACACTTTCCATCACTTCTGATTTCCTAACGTTTTTCCCGAAATAATGATACCTAGATGCCTTATAAACTAATTAAAACGCTGAAGTTTTTCGACTGCTTATTAAGCTTAAAAACTTAAAATTTTAATATTAAATATTTAAAAAAAAAACATTTAAGTGAGAAAATTAATGTAACAAAGAAATGAAGTAATTTCGCGGGGAAATATATGTTGTTAGCAGTTTTCGTGGTTCATGCCGCTCCGACTTTAGAAGTAATCAAGATTCTATAGTTTTTTTAAGTATATAATTCATATAATATAAATATTACTTTAATAATTTAATTAAATTAACTATTTTTCATATTCAATACATTTGGAGCCGAAAGCACACTGGCAGGTAGACTTCTGTTCTTTAATAGGATAAACCTTTAATTTGTTAGTTTTTATTTTAATAATAATTGTAATAAAAACATATTATTTTTTAGCTTTTATGCATAATAATTGTAATAAATACAGTCAAATTGAACCCCTTCAAAAACACTTTCCAAAAGTTATTTAGCTTGTCTATCTAATCTTTATCTACACATTTTAGAATCTCCTAAATTTGTCAACACTAAGCTTAGATAATTAAATTTAAGATTAAATAAACCATTTCTAATATTGAATATTGCTAATTTATTCAATACATTTACGAATCTTTTCTTAAATTTTTGAATTCCTTTTGCGGTACAATTCAAATTTCTGAAAAATTCGTTCTCTTCTTCTTTAGCAATTTTTAATCTTTTCTTAAATTTTTGAATTCTTTTTGCGGCACAATTCAAATTTTTGAAAAATTCTTTGGCCATTTTGTGATTCCTTTTTATTAATTCTAATTTTCTAGTTGCCCTAGAGTTTATTTCCTTGAGTACCCCTAATGTAATATTGCATTGCCACACACACACAGAATTGAAGTGCCAATTTTATAGAAGATTTGTTGTGGTTGTTGTTGTTGTTGTTGCTGTTGCTGAATTTTGATTTAGTTACGCAGTAAATTGCATGAATTTGAACGTCTCCGAATGAGTGACTGAATGACTGAGTGGACGACGCCTGGGCGGCTGCCCTGGATGGAATGCATTAATTGAGAATTGCGTGCCGCGGTAGTGAAGCGTTTTATGCTGTGCACTCGAATGAGGATGGTGTCGGCGTTTGTGTTGGAGTCAGTGTCGTCTCGCTCATTACATGATATGCATATGATATTTGTCGCCTGACTGCGTCAACTGTCTCCTCTGCCTCCACCACCACCCTCCCCCATCTCGCAAAAGACACACCACAAACACACACAGAGAGCATCAACACTTCATTTCAATTGTCAGGCAACCCACACACTGCCGGATATACGCTTGCCAATGTCATATTTAATTATACTAACTCAATTTGCTGTAACCGTGCCAGCAGCAGCAGCAGCAGAAGCAGCAGCAGCATCATCAGTGCCGTAAAGTTTAAGTGCAAGTGCCATGAAACTGGCGGATATTATTGGTTTGGCCGCGGGATCTGGGTGGCCCGTTTGGTTCGGTGGGTCCCCCGGAAAACCAAGCAGCAAATTGCCGACACGGCATTGCTTAAAGCCAGGTATAGCTACCGAAAAATTCTATAGTCGATTCCTTAATACGCTTTTTATCCTATTCAAAAAAATTCTCAACATAATTGTGAGAAAATATCATTGCCAAAAAGCATTGAATAAATATAATTGGTTGAGCTGGCTAATGCCCAACGTTTGATAAGGTCGAAATCTAGATCTATAAATGATAATTGATTTATTTATTAGCCAATTTAATTTAACGATCAATCACTAATTTTATATATTAAATATTTAAAATTAATATAACTTAAAAGCTTATAAAAAATATATACTTTCAATGGTTGCATTAATTACAATTTAAATGGGTTCCACTGAGTTATTTATTCAATGTTTATGTCATTTTCCTCATTATTTCTTTTCAAAAAAATTTGAAATACAATGTTTATATGATGTTATTTCATTTATGGGGGCTTTCTAGTCTAGAAAAATCTAAATTATTTTGGGGAATTTTTCGTTTTTCTCGAAACTAGTTTTACAAGACTCTAGTCTTAACTTCTCATCTTTCGATTGACTTCCAATTTGGTATAAATTTCATTTATGGGTGTATTTTAGTCAAAAAAAAATCTAAATGTACTTCCTTTTTTTCCCCCTTTTTTTAAAGTAGTTTTCCCAAGACTCTAGCCATAAAATCTTATCTTCTAATCGGTCAATTGACTTCAAATTTATTATAAATATTTTTTATATATCTCTCTTTGGCACCAACAACTTAAAATTTTAATATTGGGTATTCAAAAAAAAAAAAATTTTTAAGTAAAAAAAATTAGTGGAACAATTAAATATTTTTGTTAATGTAATTTTGCTACAGAAAAAAATGCTGTTAGCAGTTTCCGTGGATCATGCCGATCCGACATTAGAAATAATCAAGATTCTATAGCTTTTTAAAGTATTAATTGAACAGAAAGGTGGGAATTGAAGACTTTAAGACTAGACCTCCTTAATCCTTGCTACTTTCCACAGTTCGCATCTCAATTTGCTATTATAATTGATAAACATAATTTATGAATTGATACTCAAAGAGGCCTAGAATCTTGGGTCAAGATTTAATTATATAAATTATATATTATTATAAGATTTAATTATAAATTATGATTAAAAAAGATTTAATTATTCTTAATTATTAAAATTACTTAAAATTCTTTGGAAATTATATATATTATAAACAAAACTAATAAAACAAAATTTAACTATGTTTTGCAATGAAAATTTCAAATGATTTGTTCTGGTAAATTGTTTTAAAGTAGGATGACCCATTTGCCACTTTACTACTCAAGTTTCTAGATATTAGCTTTTTTTTATAGCGTTTTAAACCGATTCCAAATCCTATTGATAGCTATCGAAACGGTACTTGATTCGGTATGGTTGCTGGGTTTTACCTTTTTTTTCCATTTACCAATAATTACACATGCGAAGGTAGCAAACTTTGGCATAAAATGAATTTCCCCGTTTTCCATTTGTTTTCGGGTTTTTTTTTTTTCAGTGAGGCTGTGGAAAAGTGCCCGTGTTTAAAATAAATGAGTAAAAGACATTAAAGAAAGTCATTAATATGCAACAGCAGACTGTCACGCGGTAACGGACAGACCGCCAGACAGGCGGACCGACTCACTGACTGACAGTCGGACATCCTGACAGCTGGCTGGACAGCTAGAGCTCGATGGGATGCGATGCGATGCGACGCAGCAGAGTATCAATTACTTGAGAAAAATTGCTTGTCCATCTTTTGTAAATGAACGCGTGTGTCGGCAATGATCAAACGTTTTCGTGGCCTCCAACTCACACACACACCACACACATATTGGGGAAATGTGCTCAAGAAAATGGATATTCCTCCACATACACACATATATGTAAATATATTTTTGTATGTACTTTTGTACAAATTTCTCTCTGTTGCTCTTTGCTGGCTGGCTGTTGCACATGAGGCCAAGGAGGTCTTAATTTCCTCTATGTAGACATGGCCATTTGTCCTCAGCCTCATCGTCATCATCATCATCGTCGTTGTTGTTGTTGTTGGCTAAATGCTTTTTTTCATTCATGGCCATTAATGTTTTTGGGGGGGCGATTGCCTTTATTTTTTTTATCCATCTCCCCCTCTCCCCACCCATTCTCTCTCTTTAAGCCGCGTGTTTTGTGTTATATATTTTGCACTTTTAGAACATAAATTTTATTGCGACTGCAGCCCATAAATATGCACCGTGTAGGAGCAGAAAAAAAAGGAAAAGAAGAGAAGAGACTTCTTCCTCTGCTATATGTCTGAAAATGCTAGCTATAATACTCTATGTATTCTAAAGTTATGCAAAAGTATATCATTTATATATATCTATAGAGAAACTTTTAAAAATCAGCCTAATTATTATAATTATTATATGAATACAACCTGAAACTATTCAAAAGAAAAAGAATTACCAATTTGGAATCTTTATTAAATAAATGAACAAATTTCAATGTAATATAGTGCATTTAATATTTGACTTCAAAAATAGTTAGTCTATTAAATAGTCTAAAATTAAGTTTAAAAAATTAAATGTACAATTTTAGTTGTGCATAAGACCTAAAGACTTATCCCAAATTTGATATTAGCCTATGCTATGTACTCAAATCTGAAATCTATATCTTTCTTGCTATTCGAGTAGCGCAATTTCTTATGAAAACTATAAAAACAAAATGTTTTTAGGTATTATTCATGAACTTTTGCGAAATTTTTTCAATATAAATAAATATTTTCGGTGTCAATTTAATTTATTTATTTGTTTTTTGAATGCAAATGAAAAACTCCAAAAATAAATAAAACATATTCCATTCTATAAATTCCACAAATAATAAAACCTTAATTTAACTTAAATGACATCTAACAAGTTATTAATTTAAATAGACTAAATAGAAGACTTATTTTATACTATTTATGTAATTGCTAACATAACTATTTTATATGTGAATGTTGTTTCATAGGATTTATAAAGAAAATGTCCTTCGAAACTAATATTCCTTTGTGGCAAAAAAAAAATTTAGCATAAATAATTCTTTTATTAAAAGACGCGAAGCCGCCCGATTGATATGACTTGAGAGCAGGGAGCAAAAATAATTATTATTTAGAAAATACTCTTCGATAAAATCATCGATTTAATAATTATTTTAAAAAAACCGTTCTTTTGATTTTAAAAATATTTCTTAAGAATAACTTTTAATTTAATAATAATGACAAAAAAATTTTTTTTGATTTTTGAAATATTTCTTAAGAATAACTTTTAACTTTTAACTTTTCACTCATATCACATAACTCGTAACTACTATTTTTGAAAAAAAAAAAAAAAAAAAGCAATTTGAGAGTAATAGATTGGAAAATTCTTACTTAAATAGTTATAATATTAAATATTAAACAATATTAAACAATAGTTTCCCCCAAATAATTATGTCATCTTATATACCATGGCCTAGTTCTTAGTCTAAACTCAATAACTATTGTAAGATACCATTCACAAAAAAAGATTATAACAAAGAGTGAAATAAATTGAAATTGAAAAATTAAACAATAGTTAAAGACTTTTTGTCTCAGCTTCTTAGCTTCTTAGCTTTCTAATGTCAAAAATGTGTGTTCAAAAATTTGAATTCTAATTTAATAATAATATTAGTTACTCAATCCTTAATTGTTTCTTTAGTAATCATTTCTAATTCAGATATTTTATTGACTTGATTTGCTTTCATAATTTTTTATTTAACTTTTTAAACTCATTTTTCTGTCTTGGTTTTAGAGGGTATCTAAGAATCCTTACATTTCGTTTTTTACTCTGCAGCATTAATTCAATGTCAGAGAATCGGAAGGAGAGAGAGAGAGAGAGAGAGAGGGCTGACTCTGTGACTTTTAGTTCTGCGTTTCCCTTCCATATTCTAGGCTGGGCGTCTCAATGGAAATGTCATCCTGCTGTGTTCTAGTTACTTTTGCCAGGGCAATCGCACTCGAAATTGGTATTGTGGCTGGACCGATGGATCTTTAAACGTTTCCCGCTGCTTGCGTTGTTCGATATTGAAACGGTTTATGGTTTCTGGTAACACAACGTGCGCCACGAGCACGCGGAGGAGGAGCAGATGGAGATGGAGGTGGAGATGGAGTTGGAGTTGGACCTGGGCTAGGCTGGCTAAACTTGATTTGAGTTTTTTTTTCTGTCCTCTCCCTTGCATTGGTTATGCACTTGTGCGGTGCGTGGCATTGGTATCTATAACTGCAAATCTTGAACGTGTCTCATACACACACACACACACACACACACACACACACACGCAGAGAGAACTCTTTCTGTCCCAAACGCACATGCTCTAGAAAGATTAAGCCAAAATCGTATATCAGACGAAGTCTTATTGCGCATATGGCCATGTTCTGATTTTTGTTACTCGAGTGTGTGTGTGTGTGTGTGTGTGTGTGTGTGCCAGCAAACCGGCTCCATCCATCCCCCATCCAATCGTCCTCTCCTTTTTGCATATTGGGTGGCATGGCAAACATTAATAATGTCAAAATTGAGACACTCGAAATGAATTCTGTGTCGTTGGTAATTAAAGAGCAGCGCTTGAGGTTATAAATTTCTAACATGGCCAACAACGAAACGCAACCAAAATTGACCAAAAACGCCTTAACAAGGCTAACTTTCTTTTTTTTCTGGGTGTTTTTTTCCGCTTGGTTGATTGAATTGTCTGTCCATTGAGCAAACAGCAAAAGACTTACAAATGTTTTTTTTTTCCCTTTCTACTTATTTTTCTTTACGACATTTGTCAAAAGACGAATTTTCTACACTTGATGTGGCACACGTCTCTATGGCATTCTTTTCTCTCTCCTTTTGTGTGGGTCACATGTGTCAAAGGTTGGCATTTAACTCGGTTTTTGTGTCCCTCTTCATCTCACTGACTAATCGAGCATTCAGTTTTTTAATGAAAGCGTATTAATATGACGCTAAGTAAACTCTCTTTGGAGTGTGTTTGGACATCTGTTATGTTTCTATTTGGTTGATTTTTCTTCTTCTATTCATCTAATGACAAGTGAAACATTAGGCGTGGAAATTGTAGAAACAAAAAAAAATTGATTCAACAGGCTCACCATTCTCCATGGCGATTGTCTTTTGTTTGGAGCATGGAGCATCAACTCTTGATCTTGATCTTAGGTGGGTTTTATATTTTTCATTTTAGACTTTATAACGTTTGGCATATTTAATGTTAAGTTGAAGGGGAATAATAACTTAGGTTAAGAAAGTTGAGATTACTTTCTTTTGAGGTCAAACTTCACTCTTATTAAACATTTTAGGAAATGTTTCATTATAGACTGAACGACTAATTTGTAGTGCTGCCAAAATATCGCAGAATTTATCGATATTCTCGATCTTTTTCATACAAAATAACGCAAATTATCGATTTTTTTGGTAGCACTTCCTATTTCTGATAATACATAAGGCAGGAAAAGTATTAAAATTATTGAATAAGTCCATACAAAAAGTACACTAGAATGAGCTCCTAAATCCTACATTTTTTATTATTCTTCTTTTAATTAAGCTTCTATTCTATTCTATTCTAATTTTTAATGATAGCATTTAAGTCATATCGATATCACTTATGTTTTAGATAATACAGATTATTAGATGGATAGCATACTGAACAAGACATGCATAATAGATAATAAAAATAATTGAAATCATAATTTAATCAACCAAATTAAACCAAAGCTAAAGATATGCACGATATGAGAGTTGATTCAATGAATGATCGATAACAATAGAGAGATCTCCTCGATTTACTTTACATTTCAGCAAAAAGTTTAAATTTTAGCGACTTTTACTTTTATATTTGCAAAACTAAAAACTTTTCCCATTTTGTCCGCTTAATTTAGTTGTAATTCTCAACTGGTTTAAGCGAATATCACACTTTCCTTTGGGTAACTCTATTTGCTTTATATTTCAGTAAAAAGTTTATACTTTAGCGAAAAAACCAACTCTTTTCTTTTATATTTGCAAAAACAAAAACTTTTCGATTTTTTTCGCCTTATTTTGTTATAATTCTCAACTGGTTTAAGCGTTGAAGAATTTCAGCGAATTTCACACTTTTCTTTGGGTTACTCCATTTGCTCTATATTTCAGTAAAAAAGTTCATACTCTTTTCTTTTATATTTGCAAAAACAAAAACTTTTGCCATTTTTCCGCTTCATTTAGTTGTAATTCTCAACTGGTTTAAGCATTGAAGAATTGTTATGGACAATTTAAAGTGTTATAATAAGTAGCTAAATGGTAATGGTAGCTAAAATAGCTATAAATTCAAAAAAAGATCCTTTTTTGGACTGCCTATGATTTTTTTATAATCTTATTCGTAAGTATAATCTTACTCAACTAGGTAGAAATCTAATCAAATACTTTACCATAATGTTTTCTAAGATATTTTCATCATTTCGTTTTGGTACTTAAATTTTATCTCTTTAATTTTAATGTTAATCAAATAGAACTTATTAGTAGAATTTATTGAAGTAACATTTCTGTTCCTATTTAATGTCTTTCACCGATTTTGAGGTAGCCTTTTGCCTGGACAAGATTTGTGCAATTAATTTAGATGTTTACATGAAGCAAATAACTCTAAAATGCTCAAGTGTTTGCATTTAAAGCGATTTATCTATATAGATAGATATGTTTGTACATATACAACTAACCGGAGGGGGTCCACTCACCCCCTCCCCCCATCGAAAAAACGCAACAAAAGCAAATAGAAACGTATGCAATGTAAATATGCAAGTGAATATCACAGAAATTCGCCAGAAGTAGACAGAAGCAACCTGTGCGGGTTGAAGTGGAGAGAGAGAGGGGTGTGGGGACTTTGGGGCTGGCCACCATATAACATAAACATAAGCATAAACATAACATTTGGGGGCCCGAGACCAAGGAGGCCTTAATACCAACGATTTGCGGCCCGATTAGACCAAAATGATGCATCACATACACTTTCTGGTTTCATTTTTTGGGGCGGAGATTTGCATTGGCCCAGGAAAGACACACTCAGAGAGGGGGCAGAGAGAGAGAGAGGGGGGGGTAGAATGAGTTAAATATGCGCACCGTGGGCACATTGTAACGCAAAAGATTGGCGATAAGAAGACGAAAACCATTTCATAGTTAGTTTTTGCCTATTTTCAAGGAAAACTCTTGCCCACATAAGGGCTGGCGACTTGGAGAGATGGTGAAGGTGAGGCGGGGAGGAGGGATGGGGGGAAAGCAATTCGCGTAAGAAATGCAAGCAGCTTTGCACTCTACTTATGCTGAGCAAATAGCAAAAGTTGTTGCGGTTGCTGCCACTGGAACTGCAACTGTTGCTGGTGTTCTCTTGTTGCTGCTGCTGTTGTTCTTCATCATCATCATACTCATACCCATCCCCATCCTCATTCTCATCCTCATCGGAGGTGCAGTGAAGCTAAACACAACTATGAATAATCCAAAATTTGCAAATACACCGAGCAGCAGCAAGAGTTGGATTGCTGGAATTTTCAGAGAGCTTTTGAATGCTGCGAATCTCTGCCACTTTATCTCAGTGGTTTCTCATTTTTCTTCTATCCAAGGCATCCTGCCCAACACATCTCTCTCTGTCTCTGTCTAGATTATGTGCCCCATTGCTAAGCAGTTGTGAGTGAGTAGTTTGGTTAGCAGTCTCTAGGAGTAACAGCAGCAACAGCCGCTTTTGTTCATCCAGATTTCAGTGATAAGCATTTAAATGAGGCTGTTGTATGTTCTCCATGCTGGGGCTCTTCTCTTGTTTTTTGGAGGGACCAATGCAGAATGGAAATGGGTTCTTGTACATACATACAAATAGTATATGTGCGTATTATACAAATATTGCTCTAGTTTTAGTTATGGATTTGTGTAACTAGAATATAACCTTGACAGCATATAAAATAGTTAGTTGCCTCTGCTGTTTGCCAAGCCAAGCGAACAGTGGGACAATGCTTAACCCATTTTGAACCACTGTTCGACTTTTCGAAAAATTCTATTAATTATTTGATTTTATTCAAGTCAAAGGAATGCATGCAGTTTGTTAGTTAGATTTATTAAAATATTGATTTTTGTTCACGATTATTTCTTTGAAGCCATTTTGGAGTTCTAAAAAAAACCTTAATTTTAGACCATATTTTCTGTTAAAAATAATATATAATATGAAAATATTTTTAAGTTCAAACTTAGTTTTATTTATTGCAAATACTTCAAACTATTTGCATATAATTTAAAATCTTTGAAAAAATATTAAGTATACGAAAATATCAGAAGTATTTATAGTTGATATTTGAACAAATTAGAAATATTTCTTACGTAAATTGAAAATTTACAGCTTAAGATCTTTAAAGATCTATTTGTGAAATGCAGAAATAGAAAATACTAAATCAGAGATATACAATATTGTAAATCGATATATTTAAGCTTACAACTTTAGCTAGAAACAGTGTTGCAAACTACATAAAAATAAAAACTGAACTGTTTCCTTTTAGACTTAAAGTTCAAAATCTGAATATGAATATGAGTACTCTGGGTTTTCGAATACTTCACTCATTGATTCAACAGTCTCATACCACAGACTTATTCATTCGTTGACTATTGTGTGAATTATCAAAAACATTCAATCTAAATGCGACTGAAATGAATTGAGTGACTCGCATAAAGTTTTTCTTTTTAGACTTGAAGCTCAAAATGTTATTATGAATATGAGTACTCTGAGTTTTCGAATACTTCACCCATTGATTCAACAGGTTAGAATGACTCTTCCATTCGGTAACCATTGTTTGAATTATCGAAAACTTCATTCAAATAATTACTCATTCAATTTAAGTAGGCATTGCCTCAGTAATTAAGGTTTCGAATGAATTCGAATGCATTAATCATTGACGATTATGTGAATATTCAGTATTCTCTGAGTTGTTGAATGCTTTACTTATTCGTTCATTCGGCGAATATCGAAAACTTTATTCAAATAATTACTCATTCAATTTAAGTACGCATTGACTCAGTAATTAAGGTTTCGAATGAATTCGAATGCATTAATCATTGACGATTATGTGAATATTCAGAGTTCTCTGAGTTGTTGAATGCTATATCGAAAACTTTATTCAAATAATTACTCATTCAATTTGAGTACTCATTGACTTAGTTCTCAGAGTAATCAAAGTTTTGAATGCATTCATGCTTTAATTATTGACTCTCTGGTATCGAATAAAACGCATGATACCATGGGAAAGGGTATTTCATAACGACTTGAATAAGTAAATAAATTTCATTTGAGGAATATGACTCCGACAAAATAAATCCAACTAACTGTATGAAAATCAAATGAATTTGGAAAATGTTTTGTTGCATTGCAGGGAGGGCCTTATCTAAGTATACACATAAAAGTGAGTGCGATCTTCTGCTCTTTTATTTTTCCAGCTCAAAAAATTTCTATGCAGATTGTCGTGATAGGACAATTTTGCGCTTACTGTATTGGCATATTCTATGGAAGCCTGACTCCTCTCCGCCTCTACAGACGGACATTCATTGCCCACTTCTAAGTAAAGAAATCGAAACCGGGCAGCAATAATAATAAAAAGAAAAAAGAAAAAAAATAGTCTACTTGGTAGAAGGGGAAAGGGAGTTGCTCTAGGCGGTGGATGTGTATATCGAGTCCAGCAACTGCAGCAGCAGCAACAACAACAATGAGGCAATTCCTTGGTATTTAGTGCAACAACAACAACAAATGCACTTACGACTGATATGATTATTATTATAGCACAGAGAGCAACATGACCGACCAGAACCAGGCCCACACTAGGAATGGGAATCCACTCCAAAAGAGGGGATAGTGGAGGGCGGGGGGACAAACAAAACAAAGACAATAAATCTGCAGGAGCTTCTTTTCAGCGGCAAATGAAAATGTTTTGAAAGCAAAGAAGAGGGAGAGGGAGAATAAGTTGGTTGGTTAGTATGGGGGAGGGGGGTAAATCTCGCTCGAGGTGCACAGATGCATACCAGCTGATAAGAAATATCTCATATTTTTGTAACTCTTCTGCTCCACCTCCTTCTGCCCTTCTTTCGGTTGCTGTTGTTGTTGTTGTTGTCTCCTCTTAAGTGCAGTAAGTAAGCCCTTAAAAGTAGTGCAAGAGATGCCTGCTGCAAGATGCCAGCCAGAGCTACTCTTGCGGCCACAGGTTGCTCCAGCTTCCAGCTCCAGCTCCAGCTCCAGCTCCAGCTCCAGCTCCAGCTCCAGCTCCAGCTCCTGCTGCTGTCCAAGTCAGTCGTGGAGGGGTTTTTTTTTCTCTCTCTCTTGCAAGCGCGTTATCGCTGAACAGCCGCATAAATAATGTGGCTTAAAGAGCAGGTTGACGCCTACAAAAACAAAAGACCTCAATCCCAGCTCCGGCTCCAGCTCTGTTCTGACGGTGGTTACCTTCGGGTAACCCTAAGTAGTTGTTACTTTTTGGCATTTGTTGAAGTTCCGGGCGGGTGATTAAGTTTACCACATGATGATGATGATGATGATGATGATGCCCTCTGTTCAATAACTTTTTCCCCGAACTTGCCACAGCAAAAAAAAAAAAAATAATAAATAATTGCAAGGTGAAAAATACATTTTGATATTATTTATAACTTTTTTCTTTTTTTTTTTTTTGCTGTGATTTCAATTAAAAATGAGCACAGAAAAAATTGTAGCCAGCAGCAATTTTTAGCACCCCCCAAAAATTTGTTGCACTTTTAACTATGGAATATTGCATAAAAAATGGGCATAAAGAGTGGAGGCAAAATGTTTTTAATGACAATTTCTTTTACCTTTTAACAACAGCAACAACAAGAACATTATGATGGTCGAGATGGTGGTGGGCTCTGCACTCAACACCCGTGCTCAAGTTGGCGCTTCCGTTGCTGCAGACTCAGACTCAGACCCAGACCCCCAGCCATATCCAGTTCTCTTCTATCTCTCTGTCCAAGCGATTCGTTGGAGCAATTATACCAACGGCAACGGCAATGGCAACGGCAACAACAAGAATACAACAAATATTTTACGAGCCAGCATTTCGAACTCCATTAGCCGCAGAGTTATGAAAGTTTTATTGCCAGTCAACTTGCCTTTTTTCTACCCTTGCAAAGGGTATTGTAAAATTCTGTGAGATGTTTGTAACGCAGAGAAGGAATCGTTTTCGAGCCCACAAAGTATATATATTCTTGGTAAGCAATAGAAGACGAGTTGAATATGCCGAAGTCCGTCTGAACGTATGCTAACTAGTCCTACAGTTTTGGAGCTAACGCTTTTAAATTTCGTATATAAGCTTATTTAGACCCCGGTCACATTATCTACGATTTTCAAAAGCATCGAATTACTATATCATATTTTTGACATACAAAAATTGCGAAACACTTCTCTTTTGCTTGAAGAATCTTATCCAAACTGATTATGTAGATAAATATATACACAGTACATCATATTCCTGGATTTCAAGAAAATCGGATTTGTCAATACAAATATTAGATCTTTGTTTTTTGTATGTGTATTCTTGATCAGCATGGGAAAACGAGTTGGATATGCCCATGTCCGTCTGAACGTATGCCAACTAGTCCCACAGTTTTAGAGCACTGGCTTTATAATAAGCTATATAAACTTTTTTAGACCCCAGTCACATTATCTACGATTTTCAAAGGGATCGATTTACTATATCATATTTTTGACATACAAATAAAACCGTTAAATGCGAATAAGTTCTTTTTTTCTGGAAGAATCTTATCCAAATTGATTCTGTACATAAATATATACACAATACATCATATTCCTGGATTTCTAAAAAATCGGATTATGTCAATACAAATTTTAGACTCTTTTTTTTAAGCGTTCTCGAATTCCACGGAGGTTAATAACAAATCTTTTAATGTATTTAAAGAATAATCTAATGGATTAACATACAGAAAAAGTCACTTAAAAGATAAAATATAATTTTTAGGGGCTGCAAGGGTATACAAACTTCGACTTCCTTGATATATATTTTTTTTCTGTGCCATTCCCTCTCTCTCTCTCTCTCCATCTATCCTTTAAAGAAGTCATTGGCATTACATTGGACCTTGTCGTGTTCTGTGTTCTAGACTCAACTACATACAAACATTGGCTGCATCTTCCCTTGGTCGCTCGTTAAGCATGCATTTCTTTCTGGAGGAATAGCAACAATTACTAATTTATCTATTTTATGATATTTGGTCGTCTCTTTCTCTCTCTCTCTCTCTCTCTCTGTCTCTCTTACGTTTTTGGTTTCAAGTTGCCTGTATCATAAAATGAATAATTTAACCACAATTCGATATATTCGTCAAGTGTGTAATGCGATGGTAGATAACCGATTATCAATTTTGATTGCATACACACCTTAAAAATCTCCAGATATATGTATATATAGAAAATCCATTTACTTTGACTAGCCATAGGAAGCACTCACCTCGATCAACATAAATTAAGTTTTTTATGGCTTGTACTTGCGACAGATTTTGACATAATTTTGCAAAAGTCTTTGACTTAAAACTATTTCAACTTTCAGACATTAAAAATTAATGGTTTGGGGGAAAAAAAAACAGGATTTAGTAACTTTTCAATTTGTTTCCCTTTTCGTTTTTCGCTTTAGCTTTTATTTAATACAATAAAAGTATTGAACAAAGTTTTCAAAAATTGTTTCACTAATATTTCCTTTATAAATATTAACTTTCAAGTGAGGTAAATGAGAAATTTTTACAATAAAATAACAAATTGCAAACGATGGGCAAATGTAAAAAAATGTAAATGTAAAAAAAATACAAATTTTATACTTTTTTATGCGAATATCCGCGTTTTCGAATACCACGGTTCAAACCTAAATGGAGAATATTTTAAAATATAATATCAATTATTTTGTATTATGTTTATATTTATATTCAAATTGTATATCCTTTAATAAATTTGGGTTATTACCCTTTTAAAGTTTAACAGATTTTTATATCAACCGGAATTTGGTGTGTTTAAAGTGTTTTTTAGTAGAGTGCCTTTTTCTTAGTAAAAAATAAGCTTTTTGTGCTTTTCATTTGATGCTGTACGAACATTCACAAGTTCTATTTCACAATTTTCTAAGTTATTCGCTTGAAAACGTCTTGGAAAAATCTCCTTTACTAAAACCGGATTACATTTCTTCTAATTTGGATAATAAATTTAGAAATTTGCCAATTTCTAACTAATCTAAAATACAAAGATTTGTTAAAAGATAAATTGGCTAACATACATATAGAAGTTTCACTAATCTATCATTTCCTTTTTTAATCAATATCTGAAATTTAAATATAGTTTACATATTTCTTGGAAGATCTCTAAAAATCATTCATAGAAATTATTAGTAATCTAAAGTGTTAATAAAACCGACTAAGCATTAATTTCACCCACCAACTAATTAGTTTCTTAAAAACAAAAGAAGAAAACACCAGAAGTCTTTCTTTTCCCTTTTGGTTTTTATGGCAAACTGCAATTTTACTTCAACAGGCAGTCATGTGGGGTAACTAAATGTCATAAGACAGAGACATAAACATTTTCGCTGTGGCAAAAATATTGTAACGACTTCTCGATGACAAAGAAACATCGATGGGAAGAGATTCTGAGAGAGACCACCTGCAGATCCGGCAAAGTTATTTGTTTGTTTGTCTCGACATTTGTTTTATGACTTAATTAAGAAAAAGCATCGCAAGTCGTATAACAACTTGTCCAAATCAACGTAAACCTTACCGATGTGTGACTCCCACATCCAAGAAGAGAGATCCATTCCAAGTGGGCAGTGAATCTTTGGTAATTAAGCACGCCGCACATGTTCCAACTACACTTTTGATTCTATGGTTATGGTTAGTCGACTTTTGTTTTACTGCCCCTATCACTATAATAATCACCTGGCGGCCGTCACTGACGCTTTAGCGGATCTTGATAGTGATCAGGAGAAAATCAACCCAACCACAACCGTCCGACCACTATGATTATCAGCATTGGCATCGTTGCAGAAAATATTAGATAAACAGACTGTGTTCTCTTGAACATGGTGTACACGCCTTTTGACGCAAAGCCAAATGGAATGCTTGACTTCGAGTGACGAAGCACTACAACCACCACAGATTGTTGTGTAGTGCCGCTAGTAATTTTCAGAGTGACATGGGCGGAGTTAATCCACATTCATAACTAGTGCCAACTCACAGAGAGTCTGATCAGAGAAAATATGAGATTTTAAAGACAGTTTCGTTATTTGTAGAGCAGGAAGTCCAAGGCCTGAAATTCTCGTGAATAATCGATGTTCATATAGAACATATAAAAGGAGAAAAGCTACTTTAAAAAGCGATTTGGATCTTCTTTGCAAACGAAACATGTAACCAAAATTTTAATATTCTTTTTTCTATTAGATAAAGTTAATAAGTTCATTTATTTTATAGTAAACTTAAGGTAATATAATAATATTAAAAATATATATGTATTCTTTTTTCTATTGGAGAAAGTTAACAAGTTTAAATATTTTATAGTAAACTTAAGATAATATAATACTATTAAAAATATATATAAACTTTTTTCTATTCGAGAAAGTGAATAGGTTTAGGTAATATAATAGGTAATATAATAAAATTAAAAATATATAAATAAAACCCTCACAAAATAAATATGGAACCCATCTAACAATTTGCCAAATAATTGAATTCTACAAAATAATCCAAAGGACAAAAGTTCAGGAACATATTACGAGGCTCCTAAATTTGTTTTCAAACTCTGCCAATAAGTATTAATTTAATATAAAGATTTCGTGATTTTCCAAAGTCTGCCAATATAAATTTAATATAAAAATCTTTAGATCTTTTTAGCGATTTAAAGAGAGTTTCACGTAATTTTTAAAGAGATTTTGAAGAGAAGTAGTTATATTTTTAGACACTGTCCTGCAATTATATCGTATATCCTATTATATCCTATAATCCTATTTAGGATTAGGTTTGAAAATTTGAATCCTAGTCGTTGGCTGGGTAAAACTAAAGGATATTAGAGTTTTCTTTTTTATTTTAGATGTAATATTCTTACATATTATCTATTTAAGGGTAAAGAATGTTTGATTTATTTATTTATTTTATTCTTATTTATTTCTTATTATTTTATTCTTATTTTTTTCTGCTTGTATAAAATGTGTATAATGTAGGAAAAAAGAATTTCCACAATATTTTCCAATCTACATACCACTAAATCTTAAAAAAAACAAACTTTATTGTAACTTTTGCTTAGAAAAAAATTAAAAACGAAAATCAAGTATTATCGGGGATAGAAATGCTTTATTAGGAAGCTAGTTCTGTGTAGGAATTCCCACAAATATTAACCTAGAGAGACTCCTTAAATATGTCTATTCTTGATTATGTAACTAATTGGTATTTTCACTTCATACACTGCTCGAAACACACACAATCTACCTCAATTTGAGCTTCAAACTTCATGATATTAATATATGATCAAAGATCAGATGGTCTCTTTATATTGATTAGCCGATACGTTGGAACAAAAAATCATTCCAAGCCCACAAAAATGCCTCTGAAATAAATATGTAAAATTTTTTTAAAGCCGGATGTTAGTTAAATGTCTTAATTCCCATTGTAAAATGAAGACATTTTTACCAATGGTAAATTATAAAATATTTATTGAACGATATTTGTTTGATTTTCACCGACAAACTTTCTAATGGTCTCTGTCTAGTTAGAAATGAAAGGCCTCGTAGAGAGATTTGCGAGTTATTCCGTAGGCCACAAACTGAACTACAAGAAAACTGAAAAACACTTACCAAAAAGTTGAACACAACTTTTGGTTTTCATGTTGCGAAAAAGTTGTCATCGTTGTTGATTTTTGATTTTGCTTCTTTTTTTTTTTATGTGTTTGCAGCTTAAAGGGAAATTTTAATTAAACTATTCTCTCTTGATGTTGGCCTGAAGGGAACGAGGTGGTTTGGTTTGGTTTGGTTTTTGTTGTTGTTGTTTTCCAGACATAAACACAGACACTTTTCAAGTGCGTACTTTCTAATTTTCACTTGCAACACAGCAAGCAAAACAAACAACAACAACAACAGCAGCAACAGCAACAAAACAATATGCGAAAAACAGTGGCAGACATTTTACTCTGGATGACTGGATGGCTGGTTGACTGGGTGACTGGTGGGCGTCTTGGCTACATCATCTCCCTGGCTGTGAGCTGCTGCTGCTTAGTGTGCTCCTCCAGACAACATTCATTGTCGTCGTCGTCGTCGTCGTTGTAGTCTTTGCTGCCGGTTTTCCTTCTTTTTTTTTTTTATTTAGCTGTTGTTCAAAAGTCGAGACAATGTCGTGGTGAGAGGGAGTATGAGTGTGGGGGGAATGCCCCCTCCATTTCTTGTTGTGTCTTGTGTGTCTTGTGGGTAACAAGTGCTGTTGAGTAGCAGTTCTTTTGGTTCTCCTCAAGATGGGAATTACATGAGTTTGTGGCAAAATAGTTTTGTAAGCAATAGTCTGATATGGTTTTTACCACAAACGAAAACCGAAAAAAAAACCCACTGCCATGTTTCTTGTTTTTATCCTTGCTCATAATTAGTTTCCATTTCATTTTACACCACATTAGAAAAGAAGTTTGCAGTTCCTGTGACTAGTAGTCCTTTGTCAAAAAACTAAAATTGGCTACTAAATTTTAGTGGTTGAACCTTTGCCATATATCTATCTACCTTAAAAAATAGTATGGAAATGCAGTTAAATGGTTTCAAACAAAAAAGAAAATTAGCCTTTCTGCAAGAAGTAGTTTTCGACCATAAGAATCATGGTTTTTAAGCGTTGTAAAGTCTTTCTATACAATGAATCAATAGGTATCAAATATTAAACGATTTAAAGTCTCCATAAATACCTATACAATACAATGAATACTTCTCAAAAAATACTAAACATTGAGCATTATTTTAATTTTTTATAAATACGTAAATAAATATTTAAATTTACAATAATTACATAGATTAAATGAGTTCAGTAATTACCACTTTAAAAGTTTTCTTTAGAAAATTTAGGAAAATTATACAATATAAATCTTGGGTTTGTTTTTGTTTTAACAAATACTATAAAATCTCTATTCTTGGTATTGATTCTCAAATAAAGTTTTAAGATTGTTGAAATAAATACAACTCTTTGAATAAATACAACTAAAAAGGATTTTATCATTTACAACTAATATTTATTTAATTATTTCTTTAAAAATGAGTTCGATCTCACTGTAGGTTTTCATTAAAAAATTTAGGAAAATTATTCACAATATATTTTATGTTTTTTCTGTTATAATAAATAGAGGAAAATCTCAATTGATGGTTTTAATTTTCAATTAAAGTTTCGAGGTTGTTGCTAGTAGCGAATCTTTGATTAAATACAACTAAAAATGGTTCAACATAATTCTTTTTGTTTTCAGCTCATATTAATTTTAATATTTCTTAAAAAACAGTTCAAACTCAATGTAGAAAGGTGTTTTATATTTTTTTAAAATTCTTTAATTCGAGCAGACTTGCCTCAGAATATTTTTTATATAGAGTAGAATATCGATTCTTGCTTTTGATTCTCATTTCAATCAATTGATTCTCGTTTTCTTCAATTAAATACAATTAAAAATGGTTCTACATAATTTATTTTTTTCAATTTATTATTATATTTCTATAAAAAAGAGTTCAAACTCAATAAAGAAAAGATTTATTTTTTTTGTTTTAATTCTTTAATTCGAGCAGACTTGCCTTAGAATATTTTTTATATAGTACCGAATTATCCATTAAATTCGACTAAAAATTCAACTTTAAACCATTAAGATCAACTTTAAAGATCTCTTTTTTTAAAGAAATATTGAAATAAATAAAAGATGCAAACAAAAAAAAAATAAGGAGTAAATAGTTGAATTTAAACAGTTCGAGCTCAATGTAGAATTTTTTAAAAATTCTTTAATATGTGCAGATTTGCCTTTTTTGTCGCAAGAATCGAGGTGCATAGCTAGGAGATATGACTAGAATCAAGATTCCCCTATACTCTAATAATTAGGTGGTAATATGATCAACTTTTTATTTGCAAATTTGAGACTTCAACTATTTTTGGCACTTACTTAGAACAACTAAACGAATGAATGCAATGGTCCAACATTTGACAACGTTTCATCATCACAATAAACATTTCCCAAACAAAAATCACAGATAATATTTAGTCTCTTGATGTAGTAAAAACTAAGACCAATTCAAGCCATAAAACAATAAGAGAGATAAAAGTTCCTAGAACATTATTATTTTTTCACAAACACAGATGATGAGCCAACTGAGAGATGGGCATTAAGAAAATTATGAATTGTAATAAAAGAAAAATTGAGAGAATGTAAAATCTGTAATGTCTGTGAGTTTGTTTTGAGTTAGTGTGTCTGCCTAAAACCGAAATGTAGAACGAAATATGTGTGTGTGGCAAAAAGGGGAAAAAACTTTATGTGCTCTTCGTTGCAGTGTTTCGTGTGTTTTTAGACTACTATAAAATTATGTTTCTAGTTGTTTGTTCGTTTTGCTTTTACGAGAGATAACAAATTTTTATTGAAAGAGGTCAGATTTTATTATTATTTTAGGTTGCCCAAGCGACGAGTTCAAAATGTCAAATTTCCATTCGTTCCCCGTTTTTTTCATTCGTTGGTAGGCACTGTAATTACAACAACAATAAGAAGAAGAGCCATGTGGAATGGAAAGTGTTGCTGCAACAAATATGAAACAAGAAATTGATGTGAATATATATTTTTTTTTGTTATTTTTCAATATGCCCCGAAATCGAATCGAAAGCAAAGTGCTGATAACGATTTCCGTTGCCTTAATGACTTCATCTTGAAAACGTTTTGTTCGGCACTTAGCTGTATATATTTGCATTGCCCCAATGCTGCATTTTTGTTTTCATTTTCGTTTTTTTTTTCGATAAGCGTTGACACCATTAAAAATTAAAAAATATATATACGTATTTATTTTTTTTTCTTTTCTTCTCCTGTTCCAATTATTATTATTTTTTCATCGAAGCAATGGAGCATCATTCATTTGCATTTCGCTTTGTCTTGCTCTCTGTTATCAGGGCACAAGTGACAAACTGAAAATTTATGATTTTGAAAGCATACCGCGAGCTCGGAGCATCTCGAGTGTCAATGCAATAAACACTTGCGTCTTTGGGGCCCTTAAGATCCGTTGCATGTGTCATCAGCAGCAGCATCATCATCATCATCATTGTCGTTTGTCGTGCATTGGGCACTTAGATAAGACTCTCTCAACTTGGCCCAAACAGCAGCAGCAGCAACAACAAAAACATTTAAAGATCTTACTTAGCATTTTCGAATACATACTTTGTTCATCTACCTACAAATTGTCGACTAAAAATGCATTCATTCTACACACACACACACACACAACACATACATACATACTAAGTAAGCTACTTACATTGTCATAGTCATATAAATTTAGTTGTGCCTCTTAATGCTCGTTGAATGAATGACTCGAGGGATGGATGAAAACGGAGTGAGTTGGGCGTCCATCTTTCTTACTCTTTAACAGAAGTGGAAAATGCATAAATGCAAGAAAATCGTTCTTTAATTAAAGCTAAATATTTTATTTACTTTATTTTAGAACTTTAACTATAGCTGAAGGTCCTTGGAAATAGTTGTAAATGTGCCTTTTTGTTTCTCTAAGCAGAATTCCCATAATTCAAAATCCAAATCTCATAAAAAATTGCTTAATTTGGGAAATAAAATATTAATATTGATTTTAAAATAACTTTACCTACTCCGCAATAACTCAGCAATATATAAATTACATTAAATATTTAAATATCTAAAAAACAAACCATTAAAAAAATGTTAAGACCTATAAAAAAAACAAAAACAGAATTTTTAAAATTATTAACTTTACTTACTCCGCAATAACTCAGCAATACATAAATTACATTAGGTATATAAATAGTTAAAAAACAAACCATTAAAAAAATGTAAAGACCTATAAAAAAACAAAAACACAATATTTAAAATTATAAATAAAATCCGGGTAATCGAATATCCGGATATATAGAATATATTTTATTTTGTAAATTTAACTAACAATATTTAGGCAAATTTAGGTAAATTTAACTAACAATATTTTGTAAATTTAACTAACAATATTTAGGCAATATTTCGGATTGCGCACACTGTTGAAACGTTAATTGAATATTTGAAAAAGTGAATTTATTTGAAATAGTTGACATAAAAGTCCAAATATTTAAGAGTCTTGGGAAAAATCTTTATTAATAATATTAATACAGTAAAATTCCAATTATTCGTATTCCAATAATGAGTATTCCAATTATCCCTATTCCAAAAACATATGTAGTTTACAGAAAAGTCATAATATTTAAGAGTTTTGTGAAAAATCTTTATTAATATGTAAAAAAAAGTGATTTTTTTTTAAATAAAAGTATTCATATTTAAAAGTTTTAAGAAAAATCTTTATTACAGTAAAATTTCAATTATCCAGTTTCGAAAAATCTGTTTTCCAATTATCTGAATTCGAATAATGAGTATTCCCATTATCGGTTTTCCATTTATCCGGACTAATGTTATCTGAATGTTAATTATTCGAGTATCCAATTAGTCGGATTTATTTTAAAACTCAATAAATTGTTTTTTTTATCATATTTTAAGGTTAAATCATTTATGTAGATATTTTACAGATTCTAAAATTCTTGATGTTTTTTCTCTCCAAGTTTAAAAGCTTTTATGTTAATTCGTATTATCTGCATTAATTCCGATCCCAATTAATCGGGATATTTGGATGCCTACTGTACTGCAAATGAAATAATTGAAATCTGTTATAAAATTCAGTTTTAAAATTACTTTAATAAGTCTTTTCAAAAATCTCTCAAGATTTTAAACAATTGGAAAAATTATATATCGAATTTCTACCAGTTTTTCAAAGTTGATTAACATCAATTAAGTTTATTAATATTTAAAGATGTGTTAAAACGAAGTAGAAAAAATATTGCTTTAGAATAACATAGTTTTTGTATCAATATTAGAAGAACAACTATAAAAACTAGCTTTAAAAGAGTTGAAATTAATAAAATGAATCAAAATCACATTAAATGTACACTCCTAACCACTTGCATAGAACACCTTTGAAAGTGTACTCGGTCGCTTACATAATTTTGTATAATGATGATGGAAAATCAAGAATCTACTGCAAGCATTATGCAACTCTTTAGCATTTCCTGATCATTATTTTTCTAGACATTATTTTTCACATTTTGTGCTAAGTATAACTGCCACAATCGATCCATCCCTAAGCCCCTGATGCTCTCTCAGACAAAGTGCAGTTTAAGTAGCCGCCGCAGCCGCCGCCGCCGCCGCCGCCTCGCGCTGGTTGACAACTACAAAATGTTGATGATGACTTAATCTTGGCAGGCCGCACAGCAGCAGCAGAAGCAGCAGCAGCAGCTGCGTCACCAGTAGCCAGTAGTCAGGAACTAGCAACATTTAGTTGCAGTTTGCAGTTGTGGCAACATTCGAAACGAGCTTCAACAGAGCCATTACGAGACGCCATTCGGCGGTTGCTATTGCTGTTGCCAGCTTAGTGGTAGTTGCAAGTTGCAACGACTCCTTCTTCTACAGTAAACAGTTAATCTGCAATTTTATTATAATTTGATTTTTTTAATGCTCAGCGAGCAATGCGCGCGCTTCTTGGCTCGTTATTCCACCGAATGGCTGTCGGCTAGCTGAGAGTTATGCTTTCTTTTAGCCATGGTCAACGTTTTACGATGCGTTTTTACACTGTTTGTGATGTCTGCCTGCCTGCTGGACTGGCTGGACTCACTGGAACTGAGGCTCAAGGCAAGCGCACTAAATAATGCACATTTTAATATTCGTCGTCGGTTGGTCGGTCGGTTGGTCGGTGAGGGCAAAACTAATTTTTTCGTTCTCTGCACAAACACAAACGGCATATGAAATGTTTCCGCCTGGACGAACGACGTTCATGTTTTAATAAAAACATAAACATTGTTAACACAGTCCCGTCCAAAAAGCCCCACCCCCCTCCCTCTCTTGTTCTTGCTCAAAATTTATGCAAAAATATTTTTGCAATTTTTCCCACAACAATCAATCAAAAATCCAAGTGACATTCTAAACGTGGCCCTACAACACAGTACAGCGAAAAGCAAAACACAAACATTCGAAATTGTTTTTTAAATTGGGTAGAGGAGAAGCGGTACCGCTATAGGGGTCAGTCAGTCGAACGACATTCGTTGCAGATCGCTCATGTGTAAGTTGGAGCGCTGTGGGAGCTATGGGACAGTGGTCACAGCCTCTGCAGATGGACCCCCACACACACATATGTATGTATGTATATATGCATAAGTTTGGCGTTAGCTAACCAATATACATATACGCATATCTGATTTAGACACGAATAATAAATGACGAGTTCTTTTTACCTCCTACGTATACCTAGTTAAAAGAGGTTTTCTAGAGAGTCCTTCTATATGATATTATTTTTAATGGATGAAGATTATTTCATTCTTTATTAATTAGACTTTTTTTTGGCAAACTCCCTGCTAAATAATATTTATTAGTTTTCTACAATTGATTCTTGCAATTATATATCTTTTTAGATACATTTTTTTAGTAACACGATTTATTAATTTATGTTTTTATTACTAAAATAGAGTGCTAAAGAAAATTCAGTTAGTTTGTTACAAATTTTGAGTGAAGATTAAAGATAAACATAGTCATTTAAATAAAGTTTCACGTTTACCAATACTAGTCGTTGACTCTAGACATTTTGGCATTGTTCAACACTATTAACTCGAGTCAAGCTTCGATATTTTTTACAAATTAATTTTTCTAACATTTGGTAAGTAAAACTGATGTTCAAAAAACTAAGAAATATTCGGTGAAATTTATCCAAGTCATTTAAATAAAGTATTTTATTGCAAATTTAACAAAACGGGTATTCAATATAACGTTTAACAACACTGGTCGTTGAATATAGCCATTTTTACATATTTTCGCTTTTTTCATCACTGTAAACTCGAGATAAGCTTTGAAATTTTTTACAAATTCAGTTTTCTAACATTTGGCAATTAAAACTGATGTTCAAAAAACTAGGAAATATTCCGTGAAATTTATCTAAGTCATTTAAATAAAGTATTTTATTGCAAATTTAAAAGAACGAGTTTTCAATATAACGTTTACCAACACGAGTTATCGAATTTTAGCCTTTTTACGTCTTTTCGAATTTTTCAACACTGTAAACTCGAGTCAAGCTTGGATATTTTAACATATTCGAAACCGTTTACCAACACGAGTCATAGAATCTAGCCTTTTTACATTTTTTTGAATTTTTTAACACTGTAAGCTCGAGTTAAGCTTTTATATTCAAACATTTTCGAAACCGCTGCAATATATTCAATGGAATTCAATTTCAAAGCCCCAAGATAGTATTAAGAGATTTAAATTAAAAATTAAATTTTGTAGAAGCGCAATTCAACAGTTAAAATATTAAGCAACCGAACCGCATTGGAAAATCTTTCATTTTCTTTGAGTGTAAAATTAGCTTTTGGCATATTGAAGTTTTTCAGCGAATGCTTTTTTCCGCTTTTAGCAACTGTTTATCCACAATTTTCCATTTTACCCCACTGCGTAATATTCTCTAACCAATTTATGCTATTTTCGCAAGATGTTGGAGCGAAGGCTCCAACGACTTTAACTTGAAGTCTCATCAAAAACGGTATTTCCACTTTTTACGTATATATGTATATAGAGAGATGGAGAAGTCTGGTTATGGTTGCAACTTTTTTGATGCTATAACGACGCCTGGTGAAGGGGGAGTGGGGGAGTGGAGGAGAGGGACGTTTTGGTGGGTGGATGAAAAGACGCTTGGAAAAAGAATGAAAATTCTGAAATGCAATTTGTTTCTTCTCGTTTTTTTTTGCGCGCTGTTGCTGCTAGCCTGACGCGTATGGATTCTTCTTTTTTTTTCCCCATTCTTTGCTGTTTGGTTTATTGTTTTTTATGTTTTTGTGCTGTTGCAACATTGCCTCTTTTGTTTTAACAAATTCAATTGTATTATGCAACATCTGCTGACGTCTCCCTCGCCGTTCGCGTATCTAAAACTTAAATTTATACAAATATGCAATACATGGCGCTCAACTGACTGAGTTGAGCTGCTGTTGAACTGCTCTACCCTCAGCCGACAGCATTTATTGTTGCCATCAATAAAGTTATGTAAACTCACACACACACAGAGGCATACATATAGCTATCCGATCCATTTTACATATGCAACATTTTAGGTTTTTCATATCAACAACCTCAGAAGTGAGGGAGGTAGAGACCAGGCCAGTCCAGAAGGCAGTCAGTCAGTCAATGTAAGGGAGGCACTCAGCCGGCGAGTGAAATTTACATGAAGTACATCATTGTTCAGCGTTGTCAAGCGCGCAAAATTTGTATGAATGAATGCAGCAATGGCAATGCCAAAAAACAACAACAAACAAAAAGGCAAATTCTAGCAAACCAAACTTAATAAAGAATGCGAAATGCTCTTAATCGAGTAGTTTATTTTTTGTTGAAAAGGGAAATCTTGAAAAGTGGGAAGCATTATACCATTATTATTGAACCAGAAACGATCAGAAATGATAGAAATATACACAAATAAATAATGAAAAACCATCTGCAATCACCTGTAATAATATATAGTAAATTCTTAGATTTATTTATTGAATTTTCTTAAGTAAATTTTAATAATAAACATCACATTTGCCCTTTATTTACCCTAAAATATCTATGGATGGGTATTTCTTTTTAATTTTTACATGTTATGTCCTCTTTTGCCAAATATGTAGTTTAAGTTAGTGTAACCGCATCTACAAAAAAAAAAAAGGATCAGTAAACCAACAAAAATAGTAGGACCATTAACAATTTTTAAATGTCAATATGTAGAATTTTTCAAAGCGAGACTATTTTAAATTATTTTGACAATTTTTCTTTAACATTAAGAATTTGTATCCTAGCATTTGCCTTTCATTTACCTTAAAATATCTTTTTAATTTTTACATGTTATCAAATATGAAATTTAACTTAGTGTGTCCGCATCTACAAAAAAAAAAAAGATCAGTAAACCAACAAAAATAGTAGGACCATTAACAATTTTTTACAAAATTTATTGTATTTATTGTAATTTTTCAAAGCGAGTCAATTTTTTTAAATGATAGAACTTGGTGGTTCTTGAAATAGCTATACAGACAACCTGCTCACTTTTTGTTTGCTTCCAATAAATGACCTTAAGCCCGATTTAATAAATATTTTTTTAAATTATTTTGAAAAGGTTTTACTTAACATTAAGATTTTTTAACGTAGATAAATGTAAGGATAATTCCACATTGATTTCTTAGTTTAATTCAAATGCCAGAAAAGGATCAGTACACCAACAAAAATAGTATGACCGTTACCACTTTTCAATGTCAATTTATAGTAATTTTTCAAAGCGAGTCAATTTTTAAATTATTTTGACAGGTTTTACTTAACATAAAGAATTTTTATCGTAAATAAATGTAAGGATAATTCCAAATTGATTTGATAGTTTGATACAAATGCCACAAATAATTTAGAAGTATAAATTAATAGCCAAACTGACTCTCTTGAGATCTTAATTAATCAGTCTTTTTATTTATTTACTTTATTTACAAATTTTAGTTAAAGTATTAAATACTAGACCTAAACAAAAAATCAAAAAGTACTAGCTACAAGGTTTTATGGCAAATGAAAAGCTTTTTCTTTAGATCTATTATTAAAATGTTAATATTTTGCATATTATTATTTGCAAATGGAAACTATTGGCGCTAAATGCTGATCAGTTTGGCTAGAATTTGTATTCCAAATTTATAAAATGATGATCATAATTATTTATAGTCTTTATGGTGATAATAGATTCTTAATTGTTAATTATTAACAAAATACTTATTATAAATTTAAGTTTTTTTGGAACAAAGTGGCGGAGTTTTATGCATGAGTAAGGCGAAACATTCGTTCGGAGTTGTCGGCTAAACTTCCTTTTATCGATTTATCAAGTTGTAATTCCCAACTAGTTTAAGTGTTCGTTCTCTAACCTAAAACCTGCTAACTTTTTGTTTGCTTTCAATAAAGGACCTCGAGCCTGGTCACTCTAAAGTGATCATACTTTACAATAAAAGCAGTCAATTCATATTTTAAGCAAAATTTATTGTTATGCCTATTAATAGTTATGATCTTTACAGATTTCCTTCAACTGGTTGAAGCCCTACTGAAAGCTAAAGGACCCCAATTGGTAAGTGAATTCATAAATCGCTACCTTTGCCAGCTACCTTTTTGTTGAGACGTGGCGCGGCTGCTGCTGTTGCTGTTGCCATTGCCATTGTTGTTGCATGTCGAGAACGACGAAACAACAAAAGATTTGGGGTTCAGGTCGGTCCAACTTGCTCTCGCTCTCTCTCTCTCATTCTGGCCATCCAACAACATCAGCTCGACGAGCATTTGCATATGTTTCCTGTGACTTTTGACGATTATATGATTTTTTGCTTTTTTTTTTGCTTCTTTCTTTCTGCTCTTTATATATGTATGTACCTACAATATGTAGAGGTATTTGTGAAGCTGACTACAGCTGATTTTTTTTTTTTTGCTTTTTTCGGCTGCCACTTGCGAAACATTGGATGAGGCAGCAGGCAGCAGGCAACACTGCAACGACTCCCGAACTGCAGTCGACGCGACGCGACGCGTTGTATAAAAATAAATCTCCACATAGAATAGAAACACACTTGGACATGCCCCTCTAACTGGCTGACTGGCTGACTGACTGACTGGTTTGGCTCACTCTGCTGTCTCCTCTGCCTATGGTCCCCAAAACTCTCGGTATGGCGTAGTGCAAAGCCCAGGAGATTTACGTGCAATTCAACAGTTTTATGACTTTACCATCTTTATACAACAGTTGCATTTTTTTTCAACATTGCTTTTCAGTTTGTTTGGTGGATGCCCAGATTTTGTTTTTCATGTACATGGACACATGATGAACATTTGGTCAATTTGGGCGTAAACTTGTTGAGATAATTGTTGAGAAACCATTAAATGTTATCCGAAATAACCGAAAGTTAAACCATGATGAGGCGTTGCTAGACTCTTAAACATCAATTTGCTTGCTTTTTTTTCGTTCCCAACACACTACATTCAAATCTTCAATAATTACCCAATTAAAAAATACCATAAACTGCGCCCATTACAACGTTCGTTCGCCATAAATATGCTATATTTATTTTTTTTAAATTTCCTGTAACATTTCCTGTTACATTTCCTGTAAATTAAAGCGTTGTGGAAACGAATGAATTGCCTTACGAAGGTTAATCTGAAAGCAGATCCTTTGATTTTACTACTTTTACTTTTAGTATTTCACACACTAAAAAATTCGCATTGGTTGCAAATGCGTTTATTCAATTTATTTTTGGGATATAGCTGATTTTTTTTTTTTTTAAAGTAAACGTAATGCCCAATATAGTATTGGAAACTTTTAAAGAATTAGCTGAAATGTTAACTATGTGTGGAATAATCATGCCCAAAAAGATCTCTGTATAATATACACATATACTTATAATAATATTTGAATCTTAATTTTTAACCAAATAATAGAATACACAATATTTACGTATATCAATGCTTCAAAAAATTAATCCGCCAGCTTCTGAAAATCTTTTAAACTATACACATTTTTATTATTTTCCTAACATTAAAAAAATTATAGGAAAATTAGATCTCTGTAAAAATATAATTAATTTTTAATTCATTTCTAAAAAAATAACAAATAACATTACATAATACTTAACTATGTCAATGCTTCAAAATATCAATTCCCCCAAATAGATTACGCGGCCGATTCTGAAAATCTTCTAAAATATATGTATACAATATTTTTTTCCTAACATTAAACCAAATTAAAGTAAAAATAGATCTCTGTACGAATATAATGAATTTTTAACCAAACAACAAGTAACATTACATAATATTTAACTATCTCAATGCTTCACAATATTATATAGATTTATGCCGCCATTTCTGTAGGTCTCTTTGAGTATACTTATATTTATTTATTTAAGAAGTTAGATATAATTAAAATGAAGTCTAACTTAAGATTAAAGCGCTGGCGTCGAGGGCCTTCGGCTTGATTTTATGTAGAGTTTGCTAGTAATGTTTTACATATGTATATACAACTATTTACATTTTACTGAATTTAGTATTAGTTATAGAGTAGGTGTTTTGTTTATAACTAAATGAGATGATAGTTTTTGGAAAGTTTGAGGTATTTTATAATTTTAGAAATGTTTTCTGGTTTTTATATATAAAATACAATTCTCCTTTTTTTTTTTTTTTTTAACATTTAACAAAGCTAACGCCAAAATAGATCACTGTAGAATAGACGAATATATGTAATATTTTAGCTTTAACTTTTAAGTTAAATAACAGAGGAATGCATAATATTTATCTATCTTAAAATAATATTGAACCATCTCAATGCTTAAAAATTTTATATAGACTTATCCCGACGTTTCTGAAAATCTTTTAGAATATATAACACACATCTTTTTTTTATTTTTTTAACAAGGTTAAAGGAACAATAGATCTCTGTATAATAGACGAATATATAATTATTTAGTTTTAGTTTTTAAGTAAATAAACAGAGGAATGAATAATATGTAACTATGTATTTTTAAACAATATTTAACCATCTCAATGCTTTAAAAATCGTTTTAAATCTTCTGAAAATCTTTTAAAATATATAAAATAAATTTCTTTGTTATTTTTCCAACATTAAACAAAATGAAAGTAAAATTTTGCACTGTTCTAGACCTTTAGCCAATGTAAAGGCCTTGGATAGCAAGTTCAGGGTGATGTAAATGTAGCCTAACATTTCCATGTGATGAACAAATATTTCTTGATCCAAGGCCATGAGTTTAAAAAAATTCACAGCATGTGATTTACATTTTTGTTTTTTTTTTCGAGACGATCTCTCTCAACTGCTTAACGCAAAGGTGACAACCAATTAAATAACAATCTCGTTGGATCTCACAAAAAAAAGGCCATCAATATTTCTTAAATGCCCCAGCTGCTACTACAAAAGCTTCATTTAAGGGGTTGGGGGAGGGGGAAATAACTTACTCGGCAAATGAAGCCATTTAGTTGCTTGTTCTCAACTTGGTCAGCAATGGATCATGGGATCATCGGATTTTTGTGTTTTTTTCTTAGATCATTGTCATGCAAATGGTTTAGGCTGCCGTTTTCGACGATGATATATGCCCAAAATCGATAAAATATACTTAAATGTATAAGAAGACATTGCCCTTTTGTTCAGTTAGAGACACATATAGCCTTAATTATAAGCCATGTAGCATGAAACCAGTTATATAACAACAAATATTTGCATAAGAATTGGAAGTTTCTTCTTGGTGTTGTTCTGGTTTTTTTTGGCTACAATGTATTAACTTGTTTTATGTCTTTTGTCATTATTGGCGATTTTTACAGGCAGCTCTTTCTTGGAGCTACTGTAAGGAGAAGAATAAAGGTAATATAACCACGATGCGTAGGTACTAGTAGCCAAGTTTAAGACCAACTCACGTCGCGTTGTCATAAACACTAGAAGATGTGGGGAATGTACCCAGGCGGCTTCCCGTTGAGGGTTATAAAAAATAAAAACAATTGTGTCCATGTACCTCAGAAGCATCATCGGAGTTTAGTCTGCTGCTTTTGTAGCTATGTAGTAGTAGCTAATGAATATTTATGGCATCTTAAATATACATAGGCAAGAGAAAGATCGCCAACAAAAGAGAGAGAGAGAGAGCATCTAAAAATAATTTGATTGATTTTATGTGTACAAGACACAAGAGTGTTAATGATTAATGCTTACCTGGACAGCGGCGTAAATTGGTCTCTTCGACTGAGAGAGAGAGAGCGAGAGAGAGTGTGATTTCTGACGCGTCTATAATCGATAAAAGGTGCCAAATCATTAGGCAGCTGCCGACGATCCTTTCAACATGACGACGCAGGATCAAAAAGGGCTCTAACAATTACAAAACACAAATTTGATATTGATTATGGAGCGCGGCATAGACCCAAACGAGAGGAGTTGCACTACAACAAAAGATGAATACAATCAAAACGCCCCACAAACGCAACATCGCGAGAGAGAGATCATTAGATTGATTAATTGAAGTCTCAAGAAGGTGAAGTGTGTGTGAAACACGCAAGTGATGAACCATTTGTTCTACGATTTTTAATTGTTTTTGCTGATTTTTCTCGAAATTCTGAATGTTTTCAATTAAAAATCGCAGATTTGGTCATTTAAAGCACTTTCTAGTAGAGCAAGAGACGACAATTGCTTAGAGTTTTAGAGTTCTTATGTCAATAATTGGGCTTACAATAGTTGAATAAATATTATTTCAATTTTATTTTAATCTTATATTAAATATGCAAGGGTCCGTATGATCAAAATCTCCCAAAATATTGAAACCTTTGCTCAGCATTTAAAATTAGAAACGCTTCTTTGGGCCGTTATTGGGACACGATCCACAAGAGGTCCACGAGAGATTAGTTCCAAATCTGAGAATCGCTCCTTAGAACCTTTAACGCCTTCTGTAGTCAGCTTCCTCATTATGCCAATTTGTGTTGCTCATGGCCTAAGAAAACGAGAGTTGTTTCGATATTTTAATAGTTTTCGGGATGTTGGAGGTAAAAACAACGTCCAACAGCTGGAACTGGACGTGTTTAAGTAGTTTAAGAGTATATATACTTACATTTCCAAGGCATTTTCGCATCTATTGATCATCTTGAAAAATGGAAACAAAAGTGGACTACTGTTGTACCATTTGCGAGTGTCAAAGGATGTGATCCCCATCGAAAATATCTATAATGTGATCACAATCTTTCTATTGCCGGGGTAAATATGTATGTATGTCTGGGAAATTCGTTAAAATAAGGAATAAATTTCACTTGAGCGATTCTATAGTTTGCGTTCCATCCTAGCTCGGCCAGTTGGCAGGTTTTCTATTGCCGGGGTAAATATGTATATCTGGGAAATTCGTTGAAATAAGGAATAAAAAGGATGTAATCCCCATTGAAAATGGAACACGTATGCCCCCATGGACACCAATTGCCGGGGTACATAAGACTGGGATATTCATTGTAATAAGGAATACAAATTTCACTTGAGCGATTAAGTGTATTAATAGTTTCGGGATGTTGCCGGTAAAATGGTCTTTCGCCAAATCTGTCAACGTCCAACAGCTGGAAAGAGGAGTAGCAGATATAAACTGGACGTGTTTAAGTAGTTTAAGAGTATATGTACTTACATTTCCAAGGAATTTTCGCATCTATTGATCATCTTGAAAAATCGAAAGAAAAATGGTATACTGTTGTACCATTTGCGAGTGTCAAAGGATGTGATCCCCATCGAAAATATCTATAATGTGATCGAAGGTTTTCTATTGCCGGGGTAAATATGTATATCTGGGAAATTCGTTGAAATAAGGAATAAGGAATTCTATAATTTGCGTTCCATCCTAGCTCGGCCAGCGTTTTTTATCTATGAAATAAAAGTGAAAATTTAAAGAAATTTAATAAAGGTTCTGAAATATTGTTTCAAAATGAAATACAATTTCATGGAAATTACAGTATAAGAACAAAACACATCCTCTTCAGCTCCGTCTGACTGCCCGTTTGGTTGCCCCAAAAGAAACACATTTGAATTTTCCGCCAATTTAGAATGATATTTAAAAGTAACTGATTTAGGATAAACCAATAAAATAGAATAGAAAAGATTTTTCGAATTTTCGAACTCGCCCGCTCTCCGAACTTCACTCTCTCTCCCACTCTCTTCTTTTCACTTTTTCATTTTCGCTCGCTGCGTTTGGCCGCCAAATTTCTGCTGCCAATTGTTTCTTAAATTGTTTTGTGCGTTAAAAGTGTTTAATACGGCAAATAAATTAGATTGGCATAAGCGCTAATCAATTAGCTTTCCAATGATATAATTCGCGCTAAAATCCGTGCAGTGGTTGTCGCAAAATAAGTGAAAAATAATTTCATTGCTTTGTTGTTGTCGGGAATCGTCAAAAAGGAAAAAAAAAAGCGTAAGCCCTAAGGTGTGCGAGCGAGATAAACGAAAAAATGTGTTTGTGTGCGTGTGAGTAAGTGATCGCAGTTGTGCTGCCAAAAGTACCGCATAAGTATCGATATTATACAGCAAAATATCGATATTATACTTCAAAATATCGATATTGAGCTGCATAATATCGATACTATACTGCAAAATATAGCTTTTTTGGCATCACTAGTTACCACTAGTCTTTTAATTGCGAATACTGTTTTTTTTCCTTGAGCTTTTTTTTTTTGGTATTTTTTTAAGTGATTAGTGAAGTGAAGTGATTGTGTAGTGATATTTATGTGTGTGTGTGTGTGTACAAAATAGCGATGAGATGAAGCTGTGGCTTGTTGTTAAGAGGGGTAAGACAATTACAAAAAATATCACCAAATTCATAAATTTTTCTATTTTTCTATATTTCTGTTTATATATATATATTTCTATATACGTCAAATGTTATGTATAAATACAAAATATTCACTGTTTTTAAGAGCAAAAGACTGAAAGGAAGAGTTTGCATATGTGCTCACAGGTGGTGAGAAAGAGGGAGGCGAAGCAGAGTGCAAGAAAATGGAAGCAAAAATAATAAACAACAAAATAACTGTTATTTTGACCAAAAACGTTTCTAGTTTCGGTTTGTTGAGTTGTCAGCCATCGTTCCGAGCATATTTGTGGGAGGCCTTAGAGATTAAATGATGAAAACATAGATTTTTTCTTCTCATTTAATTAATTATTTACTGCTACGGGAACGATAATTAATGTATCACAAAAGTCCTTAAAAGGGGATTCGGTAACACAAGACTGGCAAGGGTATACAAACTTCGGCATGGCCGAAGTTACCCCGGCCTTCTGTTTTTTCTTTGATGACACTTTTTTTAAATTATCACTTACCTTTTGCTCTCTGCCATCCTTTGCTTTTTAGTAACTTTTTTACCTTTTTAGAAAGACTAAATCGAAAAAATTAAATAAGAACCAAATCGTAAGACTTGCTAAAGTGAAATGAAATGAAACTCGTCAAAATTCAGTACCTAGATATTTACGCAAAAATTAACAAAAAGCAATGCCTACTTGAAACATCAATTGCTACTAAGTACAATGGGCCATCAAGGTGAAAATATGTGCAATTTTAGATTTAATTGAGTGACCATAGTGCATGACAATTTTGTATTTTAATAAACTAAAAATTAAAAAGCACCAGAGCCAGAAGTAATTTATAAATCGTTAACTTACATACCATTAAATTGTACTAAGGCAAAACTAAAAAGGCAATAGAAGTGATATTTAGTCCACTACGAAATTAGCTATTAAAGTGCCCAGCTCTCTCTCTCTCTCACTCTGAAATTTACACTTATTGGATTCTGCATGTAATAATCCTTAGCGTAGAAACCAATTTCAGACTAAAACACCAACAACAAAAGCCTCATCCATTCAAATTGACCATGGGGCACTTAAAACGGAACTCAACTAAATTAATGCAATATATGTATGCACAATGTACACATGCATTATACAAACATTGTAAAATGTAAACTTTAATAACAATATGAATCCATTTTGACACACACACACACCAGCACGTGCAAATAAATCTCCATATATATATATTTGAAGATACACATATCCATAAAACGTATTGCAATAATCCTTATGAAAATCCAATTTGCGAAGAAAATAACAATTAGTTAGTTTGTGTGCTAATATGAGAACCATATGTGGTAAATGCATTAACTTGGCCATATAATTAATACCCAATAGCCAGACTCAAACGCACACACACACTAGGGCGGGGTGAAAGAGAATTGAGCCGAGATGTAAAGGTACATCTAATACGAGTGTATACAGGGTGCCTATTCTAATTAGCTAACTATTAGTTAGTTACCCAAAATCTATTGATGATAAAATTCACTAGAAGCTCACGTATTGCATTTTGTTATGCTAATTCTTGGCTAATATTGATTACTTCTAGCTAAAAACTTTGTTAGATTAAGTAAATACTTCGTTACTGTCTATGTTGTGCTGTTTTTGGATGGGTAACATACTGAATTTAAAAAAATCATGAATATTTTAAATGATTTATAAACATTTCACAATTTATTTTTCAAAAGTCAAGCATTTGCACCATTTTTTACAAAATACACTTGTAATTCCCAACTGGTTTAAGTTTAATCAGCTGTTCTCATGCTATACACTTTGATTTTCATATAATTCCCAACTGGTTCAAGCTTCAAAGTGGTTCGATCGTAAATACGGAGAAGTCTACGGTTCAGGGGATTGTTCGGGAGTTTCCACAATAGGGTTGGACACGCCTAGTTTCCGGGTACCAATTCCACAGACACCTCCTGAATTGTACCCAACGCTTTTCTCTTGTGTTCTAATTCGTTCATAGATCAAGCACTAAATGTTCTTAAAATTTAGAGATTAGTTTTGGATTTAGGCATTACCTGTTCAACGACAGGACATCTATTTACAATTCTTAGAGATTGTAGTTCCCAACAATCAAAACTCTACACTCCATTATTAACCCATAAGGATTATAATTTCATTAGAAAATGTTTCACCCTGTATGTGAAATGTTTTGACCTGACCTGGTCTGGTCCGGACCGGGGTCTGCAATTGTCGCCGTAAATTTTCGACAATTTTGTGAATCATTAAACCAAACATTTTGCCGCTTGTTTAATTATGCATACATACAATATAGCATTATATGAACATGTGTACTAACTACTACAGATGTCTGGGCCTCCATTATGGCCATGGCCAAAGTAATTGCAGCCGCAGCATGGGCGCTTTACACGCTCGACAAACATGCGATTAACAACAATTCAAAAGACATTGCCACAAAATTTATAACACGAAAATGCAATGTTAAAATGTATTTTCGGCTTCTCGTTCAAAAGACAGCTGCTTGTTTTTCCAATCTCTCCTCGCTCCTCCCTCGCCCACCTTCCCTCCTTTATCAATCTTACCAACATTTCCAAATGGATGATGGAAAATTGAGTGTTAATTAGCTAAAAAGCCACAGGGCGCCTATAAATACATACAAAATCTTTGATTTACATACAAGTCGGATGCGATGGAAGATGGAAAGTCATTTTAAAGCCTGTCGTAAAGGAAAAGAAGAGAAAGAAAAGTCATCAGTGATGCAACGAGTCGGTGGGAAACAGTGGGAAAATGCTGAATATCTAGGATCTATGGAGGTGGGTGTGTGTGTGTTTTGGTGGCTACCTGCATCGAAAATTATTAAAGGCCCGCAGGTGATTGTTCCACATTTTTAAGTGTGACTAATAAAAACCAAAATGATATAAAATCTAGAATATGTATTTTTGAAAGGATTCGTCACAGTTTGACCATAATAACATTAAATAGTAAACAATACATAAAGAAGTCGAGTTTAGGTAAAGGGGAAATTTAATAGCACGTAATTTAAATAAAGCAAAATTAAAACTGCAACTTGAGCAATCATTTGTTTGTTTTTTTCTAATCCGGTAGCAAAAATGGTGTTCAATTGCTAATAGACACTTGAATTCCATTCCACAAATATAAAAATACAACTTGAAGTTAATTGTAACTGGAGGCTAGGAAGCTATTAATTTATATATAACAATGCAAAAAATCTTTATGGGAGAATTTATTGCAATTTACAAGCAAACAAAATTCTAATTAAATCTTGGTTACAGTTAACACAGCTTTAACTCTTGCGATTTCATTAAACAGACACATGTGTGTCTTATGGGTAATAAATGTTACTTTTGAAATAGAAAAAACCAACTAATAACTTGCAGTTAACTCTAGATTATGGCTCATTTGTTAAGCAACAATAGCCTTAGGTAATTTAATTTAATGATTAGATATAATGATTTCGAAGTAGCATTCAAAAAATTGGCAGCAAACATGCAGTTAACTCTAGGTTAACTCCTTTTGGTTAATTAATCGTATATTTGCTCTGGTTGGTTGTAGCTTATTGATTTTCAAATTTAGTTTTTATGAAATTTTGCAATGGGGTTACTTAATATGTATCGATAACGCAGATATATGGATAATCGGTTTATCGTTGAGGCACATTAGATTTGCATTCGATTCGCTTCCATACAACATACATTTCATAATTCCATCAATTTATCGATATAAGTAATCGGCAAATAATCGTTATCGATTTTTTGTACTAATCGAAATCAAATTGATTCTTTGATATCGATAACACAAATATATCGATATGCTGATATATGGATAATCGGTTTATCGTCGAGAGACATTATATTTGCATTCGATTCGCTTCCATACAACATACATTTCATAATTCCATCAATTTATCGATATAAGTAATCGACAAATAATCGTTATCGATTTGTTGTACTAATCGAAATCAAATCGTTTCTTTAATTGAACTTCATAAGACTTTTGAAGTACTTAACAGCTGAATTCATTCCTAAAAAGACCCGATTTCCTAACTAATCCTTCCGAGAAGCCAGTGGGAACCTTAGTTTCAACTGTTGACTTTAATTTTTAGTGTCTAAATATATTTAAGACACTTATTTTGTCATCTTGTAGCGACATTCAGAGGCTTGGCATAAATAGAAATGAGTTTTCAAAGGTTGCACAAGAGACTATAGCGAAATCCGAAATAAAGAAGAAGCATGTTGGCAAATCTGCAACCAAACATTTGTAATGTGGCAACGGTGTGGAACAAAAGAAGTGCCAGCCACATACTGAGCGGCGCCTTGGTACACATTCAAGCAACCTCCTCACGCACAGACGCCGCCTGAGGAGTTGGTTCGGGGTTGTAGGATGGCGAAGGCACGCGGCACGGGGGCATATACGCCAATTAGCGTTCAACATTTTATGACAATTTGAGCATGGAGCATGTGTGCATGAGCGGAGCGCAACGCAGCGCTTAGGGGGAGCAACAAGAAAACGAAAACGAAAACTAGACGAAGAAAGAATAGCAAAGTGATGCCTGTGGAGTGCGGTGGTGCAGTATGATGATGGAGCAGGTGCCCAGGAGGTGGGCAGCCAACGCAGCCAAAGTCAACGCGCGCTGCGGCACTTAATTATAATTATGGCAGCAAGGCTACAAGGCAACTGCAACAAACTCTAACTGCACACACACACACACACATGAGAATCCTGCCCCCATTCCTGCCACTGCCCCACCACATGCCAATCCTTGATGCTAGACGCCGTCAGCATCAGCTAGAGTTTTTGACATTGGCGCGACATTGACACAAAATGTCGGTTAATAAATTTTGCTCAACTGAAAGCTAGTGCTTGCTTGGCATGTGTGCCACATGAACTTGCAACTTAAAGTAGAGCAAAACTTCTTAAGCAGACTGTTAAATTCTATTTAAACGTGGCTCGATCAATAAAAATTGCAAAAACTTGACATTGCTGTCGTCTGCCTGAACTGCTCCTCAGCAATATATCCATCAAACTAACATTTACGTCACGTTTAATTTCAAACATAATGTTGCAGTTATTTTTCATGGAATATTGAAAAACGTCTGGGGGGAAGTATTTTGCATCATCTATTATTAGTTTCAGAAAAGTATCTTAAGGGGATAAACTATCAGTAGATGTATTTATCGCAGGTATTTCTGGAAAATACCATTTCACTAAATGAGAACTTCTTGACGACCTCTAAGTTTTATTAAATATAAAAAGTGTTTGATTAGTTGTTCTTAGTTGAGGATTAAGGGCATACATATATGCTTTGCTGATTATCTTAGTAAAAAAATTAAATATATTTAGAAAATGATTCTCCGAATATCCCAAGTGGTCTCTGCTATTTATTTTCGCACCTGTTACAAATATTTCTGGATATTTCTGTAACTCTTTATCGACTTTCATTGGAAGAACTTTCATTTCTAATTAAACCTTTCGATCCTAATTGATTGAAGTTCTCCAATGGTCTTATTATTTATAGATATTCTGTTTAATCAATAAATCTAATTAAACCTTTCGATCCTAATTGATTGAAGTTCTTTAATGGGCTTATTATTTACAGATATTCTGTTAAATCAATCAAATCAAGTCTCATAAGCGGGAATACGTGCCTGGAATGAGTCAAAGCATATGTAATCCAACTAGAACTTTTAGTAAACTTTATTTAAGTTTAGATTTCTCATTCTGCACAAGGAAGAGAGCACCAGAGTTTCATTTTTCGTATCGAAATCATGTAAAACCTCAGTGATATCGATAAATCTTAATTAGTAGTGTATACGGCGAGTCCATAAATTAAGTTTTTATACACGGTAAAAAAAAGCTTAAAATAGACTACGAACCAGAAAAACAAAAGAAAGTATTAAATAAATGGTACCGTTATTCTAGAACACTATTTAACTGGTAAAAATAGGGTGCCTTAAATTGAATTTCGCAGAGTGTACTTAGATTGGGGTTATTATTTACTACATAAGTAGGATAAAACAGAAGTTTTTTATATAACAGAGAGAACCCTATACTGATCACCTGGATTACTCAAAAAGGTTACAGCCAACTCTAGATAATAACACAGCGAATCAGAGACAAGAAGATATATTTCTTTTTTATAGCGGTGGAAGAGGGGAATTCAAACAAGTTGTTCCGTACCATTGTATTTTGAAGTGAATCATTGTGTTGTAAAATTTCATAAAACGAAATTGAAACGAAATTGAAAAATAAGCGAAAGGAAAAAAATTATGACTATTTTGGGTAAAAATTATGACTTGGGTATTACGTAATATTTCAGAAAATGAACGAAAGAAGAGAAAGCCATTACGGCTCTTTTAAGGAGGTAAAGGAGGTTTCAAAATCGTCAAGACTTTCATTACGTAATAGTTAAACCAACCTTAAGGCGGAATTAAGTCAAGACTTTCATTACGTAATAGTTAAACCAACCTTAAGTCGGAATTTCTCAAGTGAAACTAAGATCTTTAAACAACCATTTAGAAACCATCAGTTAATACGAATAACTTCTTAAGACCTTCGTATTGATGAAAAATCTTTGCCGCAGAGCTGCCAACAGAATTCATGACAAAAGAATAATATCTTTTCAGGGGTATTAAACAAATTATATATGTATGGGTATGTGTGTGTGTGTGTCTGTATGTTTGTATATCTTAACTGAGATTTCGTGGCCGCTGTCAAGCTTTGTGACTGTGCGCTGCACTTTTGATATATGGCCACACCTTTAATCACTCCGCCACCGCAAAAATCCAGCAGCAAGCAGCAACCGAATGTATAACAGAAAACAGCATTTCGGTTATCTTTCTTTTTCTTTGTGGACTTTGATGGTGCCGAAATTGAAACGAAATCATTTGATGTGTGTGTGTGTGAAGCCACACAAAAGCCGACAAACTTAAGCAGTTGATTTGTGTTGAGTTATTCGGCGAAATTCGCAGCCAAAATTTATAATTTATTTAGAACAGGCCCCCACCATGCCCCACACACCAGCCCCAAGCCCCTTGCCCCTTGCCTCGCTGGAGAACTTCTGTGCTGCAGAAGGCAACGAAAACAAAACATTTCGAATTCATTCGAATTTCGAGTTTAAGATCGTGAGTGAGTAAGTCTTTGGCAGTCTGTTTTTGAAGATTTCACATTCCTTTTTGCCAGGCAGGGGTAGCCCAGGCAATTAAAACAAATCGCTTGAGCATTGTGGAACTAAACCATTGGGGAAGTGAGTGGCATTGCGATTTTTTGATGTGGGGCCATTTCTCATTTGACTTTTGCGCCAAAAAAAAAAAAAAAAAAATTTGACTTTGAGAGAGTTCCCAAAAAATCTAAGCCACTGACCATAGCCAAAGGGATCAGTGGAGAGTTTGAAGTGGGAGTAACTTTAATATTATTATGTATTGGCAATAAACAATTTTAATTATATTTATATAGCCATATGCATGAAGAGAGTAAAGGAGAGAGACAATCGAAACGGCATTTTTATAACAAGATTACGTTAAGCTTAATGAGTTTATATTTTTCAATGCCAATTCGGACAAAGCGTCATTTAAATCGGTTTTTTTCGCAGCACAAAGATTATATCCTTAGATTCGAGGGATGACTGGCAAATTGTGAGATGGAAATCAAGTGAAATACATATTATTTTAAGGAATTTTGCATTATACATACATAGGTAAAGCTGAGGAGAGAGGAATGTTCCAGTCTTCAGAGAGAGGATTTTTTTGTAGAAAAGGTTGACAAAATACATAAACAAAATCTTGTAAATTGTATGAGTGATCAAGTGAATCTGTTGACCTTATATATACATATATACCTCATATAGTTAGAGTTAGAAGTTCCTCAAGCAAATATTTCTTTCCCTTTTGCTATCTTAAGACAGTATTCCTTTTCATCACTATATTGTGGACCTTCTTGATTATATATAGAAATTATCGGTTGAGATAGCAGCTCTAGATAACTAGCTTAATAATCTTTTCGCCTGCTTAAACGATTATCATCAAATGAAATATAAAATTTTGTTATCTTTATAAATGATTGTATTATTATCTTCTATAAAAATCAGACGATTATATCAAATAGCTTTCAGAATGATGATCAATGTAAAGAATGTTCCTAAAGTGCAGTATCTTTCCTATCTTGTAAATCATAATCAATAACTTTTTCCTAGTTGAAGTTAAAAAACTTAAAAAAAATTATAAATTATAAATTATTATATATAAATTAAAAATATATTTTCACTTTAGAATGAAGCAAATAATATGTGACCCGATTGCCCTATTTCAAGAACTAGCAAGTTCTCTGATCAGCAGATGGATTCCCCTTGGTTCGCATTCCTTTTTAGATATTTTTCGTAAGAAATGAAATTGATTTTGCTCCGCTTGGAAAATCTGCAAATAAAAGTCTTAACAAATGAAATGAAAATTCGCCTTTTCAAGAACTCGCCATAAAATGAAGAATAAGAACAATAATAAGGAAACAATTTCGTAAGAATTATGAACATTAGTTCTAAAGTTAGAGTTAGAAGTTACTGAAGCAAATATTTCTTTCCCTTTTGCCATCTTAAGACAGTATACACTTTATTGCAGACCTTCTTGATTTAGATAGATTTCCCCCACTTCAAAATTACTTCACATTATATTAAAATTCGTACCTAAGAAAGTGAAGATGTGGAAAGTGTTAAGGACGAATCAATAAAATGAAATATAGATTCCTATTATGGTAATTTGATGAGTTTTTCAGTCACCCTTCGCCCTATTAATTGTATTAATATTGAAATTAAATAATTTCAACAATTAATAATTCCTTTAACCTTGAGTCAGTCACATTTAATGCATTTTGTGAATATTAAATTATAATTGAATTTCATTTCAAGCATTCAAATTGACACTTTGACTGGCCACACACACACACAGACACACCCAAAAACAACAACAACAACAAGAACAGATTCATTTATTGCAGACAAAGCTGAAGCTTCAACAAATGAATCACACAAATTGACTGACACTTAAGCCAAAATCAAATAAACCAACAACAACTAGGAAGTATCTCTATCTCTCTTTCTCTCTCTCTCTCTCTCTCTCTCGAACATGACATTTGATTAAGTGCACTTGGAAGCTAAGCTAAAAATGATTTTTTGGCTTTGTGTGTGGTGTTTCGTCAAATGCAGAAATTAAACCAGCTGCTGCTGCTGCTGCAAAGAGACTTTTGTTGATTTAAAGTGTCCCGGAGCCAAGCTGGGTCCGAGGCAAAACCGCATAAACGTTACACACAAGCTTTACGTTGAAAAGAAACGAGTGTATAATGCATAAAATATATAATTTGCAAAATTAATTAATTTTTACAACACATTAATTTCATCCCAGCACACACACACACACACACACACCATACAGACACATATATTCAGTCAACCGTGCCACATGCACCGTTGCCCCAGTGGTGGCCGTCACCATGCCACACCGCCACCGCCACCGCTATCGTTGTATCCTCCCTGATCTCCTCCATCCATCTGTCTTGTCCCACAATGTTGTGGCCGTCTGGCCATTGAGGCAAAAGTAACTGAAAAAGCGCTTCCAGCGCTCATTATGCTGCACCACTTGTATAATATTTATTTAATTCATTTAAAGGTAATGAAACCAAAGAAGAAGAGAATGCAACGCATATTCATATACAAGAGCAAAACGAGGTAAACCAAAGAGATGGAGCGAAAGAGGAGAGGAGAACAACAGGCAGGAGACAGCACAGGACAGTCGAGTAGAGTCGAAATGGGAGCTAAAGGTAGAGAAGATGAGAAAAGAATGGCAGGAGACCAGGGCCGTAATACCAATCTGAACTTATCAATCGCAAGGAAGATTAAGATGAAACTATATGCGATCAGATATAAAGAGGGCAACTAAAATGTTCATCAATTTGTTCTTACTGCAACGATATTTGGGGATAACAGTTACAATTCCCAACTAGTTTTAGCGTTGAAGATATGAAGATCAGGGCCGTAATATCAATCAAGAAAGATTAAGATGAAACTATATGCGATCAGATATAAAGAGGGCAACAGGAATGTTCATCAATTTGTTCTTAGTTCCACTAGTTCCTTCTTTTATGCATCGATATTTAGGGATAACAGTTACAATTCCCAACTAGTTTTAGCGTTGAAGATATGGTAGGGGCATACCAATTGCTGGTGATAGAATTTAGTGGTTCTTGAAATATCTATACAGACAACCTGCTTACCTTTTTGTGTTGCCAATGATTCCAAATCTTACTTGTAAGATTAACCTGGAGCTTGCTTAATAACAAGGTTCGAGTACAGTTTTATTTGCGGTGATAAAATTGAATGGAAAATATGGAAAATTATTAAAAATTTTATCAGCTGCCCTTTCACACATTTCCGTACTCACTCAAGCCTCACATATACTTGGAGATTTTTAATTTTCTGAAGGAATAATAATAAGGACTAACTTTCAGAGCACTACGTTAAGAATAGGACCTTACTAGGATCATCTTGAGCAACAAATGGCATGAACTTATGCCACAAAAATATCTGTAGATGAGAGATCTTTGGTTCTAAGTTTTATGAAATTTTTTGTCAATGTTTTATAAGGATCCAAATTCAATATCAAATTGAGGCTTTCATTTTTCTAACAAATAGTAAAATAAGTATATAAAAAAAAGTTAAGTATACTGTCTGATACGTTCTAAATTTTAAGGCATCTTTATCAATTTGCCTTAAACTTTTTCAAAATGTAGTGGGGATCTTCCTGTGGGACTAAGTATTCCTGAAATGGAGGTTAAGAATTGATTATATATATACATGAGAGCTCGATAACATCGATTAAACACATGCGAGATTTATTTCGATAACTTAGCGATATTTATCTTTTTAATAAATCCTTAAAGCCTAAAAATATTTGAAAATATAGTGTGATCTTCCTGTGGGACTGTGTATTCCTGAAATGGAGGTTAAGAAATTGATTACACCATCATGAGAGCTGAATAACATCGATTACACCCATACAAGGTGCATTTTACACCATCTTTCTCTCGATATCTTATCGAAATTTATCTTTTAAACAAATCCTTATATGCTGAAAGACCTAAAAGTCAAAGTATTTGAAGTAAAAGCCTCACTCACTTCTGAAACCCATAATTTTTTCTACCCCTTGTCCAACTAAACTTAAGAATTTAGTTTGTTTATTAGCTGGTTTGATAAAAGTTCTGTAGATATTCGAAATTTGTTAGCTAGTGTTACTAATTGAGTATTTAAAATAGTTGTCTCCTTTTTTTTTGCAGCCCTGCCTTGCGGTTTTTTCGTTCAATTGTGTGAATTGTTGCTGCGGCTGCGGCTGCTGCTGCTGCATTCAAGTTCATGTAGCACTTAGGTTTATGTAGATTTTGTTGAAGGCATAATTTGCAGGGCAAGCTTCGATCATTTTTGAGGTGCAAGGGCGACTGGGAGATATCAACCAACTGACGAACTGGTCGGTTGGACGGTCGGTCGGTCCGGTCATGTCGGTAAATTATGTATTTTGACACGCAGGTCCCCTTGGGGTACGAATCATTCAGAGGCACACTTTATAAAATATGCATACACACACAAACACACACACCTATTACATAGAGCTGTTGTGCAAAATTAAAATGTGCTACATTCGCATGTTTAATTAATGAAATGTTTGACAATGTCTCGGGGTCGCTCTGCCTCTCCCTTTTTCGCCTCGCCTTTGCCTTTTTCTTGGCGTTTTTGCGGTGCAGGCGCTTTGATGGAATGCTTACACCAAATGCCAACGCATGGGCACGCACATAAGCTCCGCTACTCCCCTCCTCCTCCTTCTTCTCCAAGTGTGATGGGTCTCTTGCATTATTGAAATCGACACAATTTTACTTTTAAGCGGCAGCAGCAACCAGCAACAACAACCAGCAACATGTGCATCCCAAAAGGCCCCATCGACCCAAACTCCCAGGCTCTCTGAGTGACAGAGTCAAGGCCTCCTCCTCAGCCAGCCATCCAACATTGGCAACATGTTGCGTGCTGCCGCTGTTGCTGCTGCTGCTGTGCGTTGCTTGGTGTTGGTAATGTGTCTGCGTTTCTGGCAGATCCGTCGTCGCCGCCATCAAGTTCAAAGTCGAAATGCTTGTAATATGCAAAAATGTTGAAATTAATCACTTTGATGCACACCGGCGGCCCCAATGCTCTCTTACAAAAGGGGCGCAAGCGCGTGACATATTGAGAGGATGATTATCATTGAAAACTCACACAATTCAACATCACCAGAAATGATGATGTCTTAATTAAACATTGTGAAGTCCAAGTAGAGGTCAGGTATTCATCCATTCATTGCTCAGTACTTGAAAATGTTTAAATCTTAGCTCAAAAATAATCGATTATCATTATTATAATGTTATGGAAATAAAGCATATATTGAAATTGAAATCATTTTTTAAGCCTCGAGAAATCAATTATTTTTATTGAATTGGAAGTTAACTATTTAATATTTACTTCCTTGATCAAGTCTACATGAAGATTTCGAGTCAAATAAATGAATAATAATAGGAACTGATCAACAAGTTGGTTTTTTTCATGAATTTTTCCCCTCTTAACTGAAAGTGCAATGTTCTGTCAGTCAAATTTTGAACAAGCTAAGTCACCTTAATGGTTTTTGACAGCCATTGATAGCAGACGACCTTAAGAATCGGTTCAAGTGTACTTTGTAGACTTATCCAGCATTGTTTTTTAGTGGAAATGAAGTAAAACCATAAGAAATTGGAATTTTATGTTCGATAAAGTGGACTCAAGTTGTTAAGAACTTCCAAAGATTTCGTTAGAGCCCAAATTCCATATTTGTTCAAGCCATACTGTGAATACATTTCTTGACTAGTGGTGAAAAAATTGAAAAATTAAAAAAATTCAGGATATAGTGTTTAACGATCGTAAATTCGAGAGGATCCTTGATCACTTGGGTTCTGAAAGAGTTAACCGAGATATAAGTGCCTGGAAATTGTGCTAAGAATTCCTCTTCCTCTTCCTCTAGTCCCTTGACTTTTCCACTTGATTTGGACGAAGTGTATACCATAAGGGTATTACGTTAGGCTATTTGCGGGAAGGATGACTATAGGTTTTATGGGAGAAGGGTGCAAACATTGCTTCTACTGCAAAACTTCTTTAGAAACGTTGTGAATTGAAATTCCATGAAACGAAAATGAAAATAATTGTGTTTTTCCAGGCAAAATGGTCACTTGAGTGGTATAATTGGAAAATGTGGTTAAGGGAAGGCGAAGGAAATGGCAAAGATCTTCCAAAATTGCGTTACTTGAACGGCCCTTGTAGAATTTCAAAGGAAAGTACATAGAAAGTTATGTTTTCTTACATAAAATACCAACTCATTGACCCACACATATGTAGGGACATAAAAAATGGATATATTGATAAACCAAACTGGATTATATTTACCTTCTCACATCAAATTATTATTACAATTAAGAAAAACTTGTTTGCTTTTTTTTTTTTCCTTTAAAATCTTAGTACATAAAAGGAAATATGTGCTTTATGCATATAAAAAACTGTATTATTCATCAGTTCTGTGGCAGCTGTTGCAGTTTAAACTGGGTTAATGACAAGCTTAACGGCCACTGGCGGAAAATTAAAATACAAAAAAAAAGAAAAGAAACGGCAACAAAAAAGAAGAGAGCTCTCCGACCCCACAGATGGATTTCGGTTGCAATAGCAACGCGACGCCCAAAAACTCATAGTGAAATATGAAATGTTGAATGAGATTGCCGGGCATTGTTCCTGGCACATGCCTTTGCTTTTGAATCTGGTAGGGATTCGGGTCCTCCGACCGAAATGTAATTTAACAAGCATATTTTGTAAGCTCCTCTCCGCTCCACACACACAAAGAGAGAGAGGGAGAGGGAGAGAGGATAGGAAAAAAGGCGGAAGCCAAAGCAGGTCACAAAAATTTTAATCAAATATATACACAGAAAAAACCGAAAAATGAATATTTGAATGTTGCTAGAGAGCATGGAAATGTTATGGATTGGATATATATGTATATGTATCCATAGTAGTCCCCAAAAGGTTTAGAATGTCAAACTTTAATATGCAACAACAGGGCAGATGAAATGGAATTTAACTGTGCTTCGACAGCTGAATGGAATCGAATCACAATTTCAATTTAAAGGGTTGAGTTTTTAATGGTGATTAAATTATATTTAAATTTCAGAATAATCTTTTCCAAATTGTATTAACTACATATTAAATTAGCCTCTGGGCACTTGTGTGTGAATGCTTAGAATGCACATAGCCCAGCATTGGCCTTGAAATTTACTAAAATTGCGATATTTGGCAACAGTTATATATTCCCTTTAATTGAAAGATTCCTCTGAAAGAAAAGGGTATTGGAAAGGCCAAAAAATCTTCCACTACAGAAATGAAATCGAGAAGATTTAACTATGAATCTCTATAAATTTATGGATAATTAATGTAACTTTTACTTCAGTGATAACTTTTTGATTAATTTAACTGGGAATCTTTAACTAAAAAAATCTTTACTTTAATCATTTTGATATTTGTTTTTTTTTTTTTTTTTTGTAAGAAACTATTCCTAACAATTATTTGACCTTTATTTACATGGAAAAAAATAATTTTTGTTAAACTATCCTAACAAATATTTGACCTTTATTTACATGGAAAAAAACATTTTTTAAGCATATTTGTAGATACTTTTACTCAAGATAGGTTTATAAAGAATATGTTTTTCAGGTTTTTAAGGGTAATTGAATGCATTACTGAACACTGGAGTTACTATATGCAGTACTTATAGTCACTTCGTTTGCTAAAAGAACTCTAAAATTGTATGCAAAAAACATTAAAGTTTCAAATAAACATGATGAAATTCTCATTTTGAATTTCTGACGATCATATTCCATTCTCATGTATGTTTCTTCAATTTTATTCACACCGCACATAATGCCTGCTCATTGATTTCATAAATTTGTACCCATTTATTCTCATATGCCACACAACGTGAACGATCAAAAGCGATTAGAGTAAAGTTCTCATGTTGTAAAAACTCGCATCTTGTGTGATTGTTTTTTGTTTCTTAACAATAGTTTTAAAAACACTTAAAAAAAAAAATGATATTGGTTCATCGAAGTTTATATACTCTTTTGTTGACAATGTGAGCTAAATAAGAATTTTCCTCGATAAAAGTGATAAAAAACAAATTGCATGATTATTTTATACAAGTTTAATATACAAAATTTTACTAGTTTTTCTTTAAAGTTTCTTTGATTTGTGTTCTTTTGCTTCTATATCTTTTCACAGATCTTTTTAGGGAATATATTGTATATACTTATCATATATTTAGTTTTTTATTAGATTTAAAATACATACTTAAAACATTCTATTAGCATAAAAGATAAATCCACCTCCTTAAAAAGATAAAGCAGCTGATATGGACTCTTTTGATAGGGTATAAAATGTTTATATTGCACGCTGATCAAGAGCCATAAAAAACACAGACTTTGAAACAAGTTAAATATCTCAAATGAAGAAGAGAAAAAAAAAAAAGAAATCATAAATGGAGCGGCATATTTTGCTTTTATAACGAATATTTTCGCTGCCCGCCATAAAAAAACGTGAAAATAAAAGCACTTAAAGTTTGTCAGCAAGGCGATCGAAACATGTTAAAATCGAACTAAAAATTACGGCACTTAAGAGACAGTCAACCAGTATATGAGTGGACAAGTTGCTAGAGAAAATTTATGAGCAGAGTGATAATGTGAGGCGCCTCCGACGACGCCGCCGCCGCAAGGTGCATCGACTGGTGATGCTGGCAAAACTTCCGATTTATCTCAATTGCTGAAAATTGAAACGCCAGCGCACAATTTAGACACTAATTTAGAGCACGAAAAAAACAGAGAACAGAAAATTGATATAGACATTCCAGGCAAACGAAATGTCTTCATTTCTACTAATGGATGGGACATGGATATTTGCATATTTAAGCTTTTGATTTTTTAAAGCGGTTTAGAATATCACTTTTGAAATTTGAGATATCAGTATCGAATTCTGCTTTCAATTACTAAATAGAAACAACATTTGTCATGGCATTATTTTTATTAAATTCAGCAATTTCCTTTGGTCGCTCCCCTTTTTTTTTTGGGTTGGCAGCTGTTGCCGCGGAAGTAAACGCCCTTCAATAAAAAAAAAACCCATTCTCCTCCTTCTACTTCGTCTAAATGTAGAGAAACATATCAAATTATTTTGCACACAAAATCTGTCCAAACACTTCAAAATAATTTGACATCAAATTGCTCGATTCCCACCGAAAATCGTTTCAAAAAATATGCTGCTCGAGAAATTGTCAAACTAATTTGTGGCGCAGGTAGACAGAGGGATTGGGATCTGCTTGTCTGTGTCTGCTCGGTTGTGGACCCGGACCCATTATAAAGATGTTGAACATAAAAGTATCGCATGACACAATTCTAAAAAGGTTGACAAACTTCTTAAATTACACGTAGAGAGAGGCAAGAGTCTGGATAGAGTTTTTTTTTGCTTTTTCAATCTGTGGCTAGCAAAAAAAAAAAAATAAATAAATTTATGAAGCGTATAATTTTCATATGCAACACCTGCTGCAAAATTTCAACAGTGTGAGAGACTGAGATTCAGAATCACATTCAGATTTTTGCTTTAAGAAAAAAGAAAAAAAAACTTGCGAGAACTTTATAATTGCCGACGAATGGAGGAGGAGGAGGGAGTCTGGTCTGGACAGTTGCTGGACGTCGTCAATGGGGAGGGGAGGGGATGGGAGGGTGTGTGGAGGAGTTGCTTATAAATTAAGCCGAGCTCCCACGGCTGCCGCTACTTGTACACGATGGTACATTAAGGACACTTGATAGCTTAATTTATTGCAAGGCAAAAGATGCAGGGACAACAACGAGCAGAACGAAAGGCTGGCAAAAGGCAGAATGCAAAGATAATTGCATGCAGGCGCAGCCAGTTGCTGCACCCAGGACTCGCCATGTCCTTGCGCTGCTGCGCTTCGCTGGGCTCTCTCCCAGGCATCTGTGTGTGTGTGTGGGGGAGGTCCATGTGTGGTCCTTCGCGCTGCTGCATAAAACATTTTAAATTGAGCGTTAAAATTAAACGATGCATCGCAAAACTAACAAACGTGGCAAGCAAACACACACACACAGACACAACAAATGCCACACTGTGTGTGTGTGTGAGTGTGTGTGTGTGGACTTGTTTGCTAAAGTCGTTAATCGTCTATGTATATTACCCCATAAGCAGTGTATAAAAATGCACAATATAAATTCAAAAATCAAATGCAGTTTACTTCCTCCCTCTCACCCTTCCCCCCACCCACCCTTGCCCATCTTCTCTCCTTGCATGCAAATGTCACAGATTTGTTAGGGCCATAAAAAAATGTCGAGTACTTAGAAAGGGAGACAAAAAGAAAAAAGAGTTTGACTTTCCACACTCCAGATGGGACTCGAACCCACAACCCCCGGCTCCGAAGGCCGATGCCCTACCATTGGGCTACTGGAGCTTGTGTGAGAATGATAATAAAATTGTATTATAATATCAAATAGCTGTGAGATGTGAGAAGTGTTTAAATATTTTTTTTAAACCATCGCAAGACACATACCAAAACACTCTCTGAGATCTTAACCGAAGTTTCTTTTATGACACTTTAAAAGAAAAACTAACATTTGCTGATGCTGTTCCTCCACTTGGAGCATATTGGTGGGAAATTGGGGTGAATTAGAGATAAATATGTTTAACTAATAGGACAAGGATGGATTATGAAGATGTTGCTCATAGTTTCATAGACCAAAAGTGTTAAGAAAGTAGTAGAAATTTGCAGAACTAAGGGAGTAAATAAAGTAAGTAAGTCGCCGGGCCGACTTGGATATACCATGCATCAGGGGAAAGAAACTACCTTGAGTTTATAAAACTAAGAGGGCGGAAGAGGGCGTGGCAAAAAAAAAAATTAACTTGGTCTGCGCCAATACTACATGAGTCTCCATTCTAAATTTGGTAACTCTAACATTTGTAGTTGCTGAGATCTCTGCACTCATACGGACGGACAGACCGACATGGCTATATCAATTTCTCTTCTCATGCTGATCAAGAAGGGTCGGAAAAGCTTCCTTTTGCCTGTTACATACATTTTGGCGACTTTAATATACCATGGATGCATGGTATAAAAAAAGAGTTTCACTTTCACACTCCAGATGGGACTCGAACCCACAACCCCCGGCTCCGAAGGCCGATGCCCTACCATTGGGCTACTGGAGCTTGTGTGAGAAGGATAATAAAATTGTATTATAATATCAAATAGCTGTGAGATGTGAGAAGTGTTTAAATATTTTTTTTAAACCATCGCAAGACACATACCAAAACACTCTCTGAGATCTTAACCGAAGTTTCTTTTATGACACTTTAAAAGAAAAACTAACATTTGCTGATGCGGTTCCTCCACTTTGAACATATTGGTGGGAAATTGGGGTGAATTAGAGATAAATATGTTTAACTAATAGGACAAGGATGGATTATGAAGAGGTTGCTCATAGTTTCATAGACCAAAAGTGTTAAGAAGTAGTAGAAAATTGCAGAACTTAGGGAGTAAATAAAGTAAGTAAGTCGCCGGGGCGATTTGGATATACCATGTATCAGGGAAAGGAAACTACCTTGAGTTTATAAAACTAAGAGGGCGGAAGAGGGCGTGGCAAAAAATAAACTTGGTCTGCTCCAATACTACACAAGTCTACATTCTAATTTTGGTAAGTCTAACCTTTGTAGTTGCTGAGATATCTGCACTTATACGGACGGTCAGACGGACATGGCTATATCAATTTCTCTTCTCATGCTGATCAAGAAGGGTCGGAAAAGCTTCCTTCTGCCTGTTACATACATTTTGGCGACTTTAATATACCATTTCATCCTATGGATGCATGGTATAAAAAAAAGAGTTTCACTTTCACACTCCAGATGGGACTCGAACCCACAACCCCCGGCTCCGAAGGCCGATGCCCTACCATTGGGCTACTGGAGCTTGTGTGAGAAGGATACTAAAATTGTATTATAATACCAAATAGCTCTGAGAAGTGTTTAAATATTTTTTTAAACCATCGCAAGTTTCTTTTATGACACTTTAAAAGAAAAACTAACAGGAATGTTATATAAATTCAGTTAGAGATGGGATAAAAAACTAGTGTGACTTGGAATCATTTAATTTTAATTAGCCGAAGCTCTGTCATAATTATTTAATAGTAGTTAATTCGTTTTTTTTTTAAACTTTTTTCTTAAAAATAATACACAATTCCTCTGACAGCAATAAGCTGTTAAGACATCAACCAAAAATCAACGAAGAAATAAATGATTTCCATGAATCTATAAATTTGATTCACAATATACATCAATTTAATTCACCTTCAAAAATTAACCAACTTCTCAATGGGCTGGTAAGATTATCTCAAAAAGACTTTCAGAAACCCAAAATAAATGGATTTTCGTTGTCTGTTTTTCACCCAGATATATTTTTCTATATAAAAATTGCGTAACTTGCATTGTCTGCCATCTTACCCCTTTGTCACTTGACCAATTTCCAATACTTGACCATTTCTTGTTGACCAAAAAATTTAATGAAACAAATAAATTTCGTGCATAGCATGCAAAAGAGGAAAATTTTAAACAAACAAACAAAATTTCATAAATTTTCAATTGCCAAGCAGCAGCACAGAGAGAGAGTCTGTGTAAATCAAGAAATCGATTGAGATTGCAGCCAGCTCAACTCTTCCACATTTGACAGTCACTCATCCCCCCATCGCAATCGCAATCCCAATAGGCATCCCAATCCCAAAAAACTCAATCTCAGGTAAGTCAGGTAAATGCAAACAACAACAGAACAAAAAACAAAAAAAAACCAAAACTGATAGAAATGTCTAAACAAAAGACCGCCCAGAGAGTGACTCAGTTTAAGCCTGAAAATAAAAATAAAAAAATGTATATATGTATAGAGTGAAATGTGGCCCAATCAAAAAGAAGTCAACAAACAAACAAACAAACAAAAATCGGGCGACCTACTTGGCCAAGTTCTGTATTTTTTAACCTGGATCGCTTGCAAATTGACAATTTAGCCTTTCACCTGTCTAAACGAATCTATCGCGCATCAAAATAAATATTAAAAATACTCCTCTAACACAATAGCAAGTCAGTTAAAAGAGAGAGAGAGAGAGAGACCGAGACACAGAAAGACAAGGCTGTTTGTTGTCAGTCACTGACTGAGTTGGCCAAGTAGCAGCGCGCCCCGTCAGTCAAATACTTGCTCGGCATGCTTTTTGCTTGATCAAATTTTCAAAATTCGGTGAGGCTCACTGGGTGCCTGCCTCCTCTGGCTCTCGACTAGAGTCAAGGCGAAACCGTGGCCATACTTTTATTGACATTTCGGCGCGTTATCGCGCCGAAACCAACAAAAGGAGTCAAGTTGAGAGCTCCATAGTCAGAGTCAGAGTCAGAGTCAAGCAATCAGACGGACAGGCCCTAATCAACTCAACTGGTTGCTTGGCGGTGCTTCGCCTGACTGACTTGAAGTTGAAACTACAAAACTATGTACGTAGTCAGGCCAAAGCGAAATACAAGGCCACGATGAGATTATTTCCCAAGCAAATACACACTATATCAACTTACAAATGCTCTACGACTTCTACAAGCCAGAAAGAATTCGTTCTAAAAGGACTTTACATTAGGAAAAAACCGAAATCTCATATCTAAAATGGTTTAAGTTTTTGAAGTTGATTGAAACTTTTTTCTAACAATACTAAAGATAGTTATTAAAAATATATTTCTTTTATATATTCAATATAATCGTTCTATAGCTTAGTCAAAACATTTGGGATATGTTGAGGTACTAGCAAATCTCTCTTTAGAAATAAATTAAGACTTTATAAATTTTAAACTAAATAAATCATTCTAATAACTATTAAGTGATTCCATTGACAAATTGAAAGAGAACAAATACATAGATTTTCTTTCTATATTTTTTGTAAAATATTATGGTCCAATAGGTCATTCTCTTAAATGAAATTTGAAAAGGAATTAATAAATTAGAAAACTATTTAATAACATTTTGGGATGGATATTTGTTCCCATTTTATTATCATAATTTTTATTCGCGAATTCCAAGCACAACAAAAATGCAGGATGAAGGTCAATAAAGAAACCAAATGAATATTAAAATAAAAATGTTGCCTGATCAACTAAATTATAAATTAAGAAATATTATATATAAGTTCAGCATTTGTTCGAAAAGAGAATAAGCGATATTTTAAAATGTTTTTGAGCCAGAGAGAAGATCAAAATTATGACAATTGTAACTAGAATTCATTTAGATTCAATAAGGAATTTATAAGAATTTATTTTTTAGAAAAATTGTAATATAATGTTTTTCTCTATCTCATCATTTTTCTCTATCTCCAAAAAATGATTGACATTAAACTTTAAAAAGTTAACCAAAAAGTTGTTAAGTTAAAAAGGAGTGCGGAAAAATGGGTTCTAAAGAGATAGGACAAGTTCTGAAATCTGGGACTTCCAAAGATTAAATTTATTTGACAATATTTAATTACCATATTGAAATATACAATCTATTCAAATATTATGAACTCCAAGTTTATCTCAAATAAAGGATATGGCGATATATTTTTTAGTTTAAGCCAAGTTAACGCTCAGTTAATGTTCACTGAACTTTCAGTCGGAGTTTGTTTTTGGTTTCCTGTAAAAAGCAATAGACTCGACTTCTATTTAGTAGTTGTAGTTGTATGGCAATAGGAAATTTATTTTTGGAATGGCTGCCTAACTGAGAAGAAAAAACAACTGCAACTGCAACTGCACTACACTGCACTGCACCGCACATTATAATTTCCATTAGAAGGCTGGCAACGATGTTGGCGATGGCAACAAGTCCACGTCCACATTCACATCCACCAACCAAGTGGCCAGCATGACGACTCCGCCGTCTCCATCTCCGTCTCCGTCTCGGACGCTGACTGGGATGATGGCGTAAACAGAGAACTGTCATTATGACAGTTGATTCTTTGTTGCAGCTATGTAGTTGCTGCTGCTGTTGCCCATTTAAAATGATGGCCACCGACTGGCATTGCAGTTGCAACTGTTGGCAACCGGCAACTCGCAAACTGGCAAACTGGCAGTCCAAAGATATATAATTTTATACTTTCGCATAATGTTTTGCATTAAAATTATAATAAGTTTCAACTTTTTGCATTGCCAGCCCCATTTCGGGTTTTTCAGCTTTCAGTTTTCAGTCGAGTTGACTTGAGTTCAGTTGGCGGAGTTCGCGCTGTGATTTGACTTCTTTGGGTCAATATCATTGCGTTATCTTGACGGCTGCAGCAGAAAGTGGAGTAAGCCAGTCAGTCAACTCAAGTCAACTCAACTCTACCGCCCGCCAGCCTGTCATTTATTTCTTTTTTTTTCTCTCTCTCTCTCTGCTTAAAATGTTGCAAGGAAAATATAGTCATAGCAGTGCATTTTTAATAGGTTTCTTAATGGGCACTCACTATGGTTAAAAGGGTTGTTTGCCTGAAGTGGGTGTGGTTCCGTCTCCTTGCGGTGGTGATTAAGCGAATGCCAGAGAGATACCAAGGAACCGTCACCTATTAACAATATGAGCAAAACTTTTCAAAATGGTGCAAAAATCTTAATGACTTTAAATGCATTTCCCCTGATGAGCTGTCGTGGACTTTTTTGCTTTGTTGCGACTAACAACTACATAAGTTTGAAGAGGGTTTTTAGTAGGCTGTTAAATAAGAGTTGATAGACGGAGATCATCAGCATAGGCAGGATTCCATTAATAGCCGTAAAGCCAAATACATTTCGAAGTCAAAGGCATCTATAAAATGTCTCTATTACAATATAAGAGGAAAAATTCATTATTTGTCATTATTAAGTAGTTAATTAGATATTTTCATAACGCAAAACTAGCGCTATATAGATTCAAAACTTTGAGCATAGAAATCAGTCCTTGTTATTAAATGCTTCAAACTCGAAAAATATTTAAATCAGAGATTATAAATACTAAACTTCTTTAACTAATCAGTGTCTGATTAAAATATTCAAATTTATATACAAATTATCAACATACAAGATATTATATTTATACAATATATCTATATATGATTTTCTGATCTTAATTATCTTGAACTAAATAAAAATCGGTGCTCCTTAAACTGTGTCCTATTTTGAGACCTAATATTTTGACTAATCAAAAACAACGAAAAAAAATTACCTTTTTTTTTTAAGATTTAAAAACAATAAATCCTTTTTTACTTTGAAAGATTTATCGTTTTAATAAGTTTTTTCAGAGGCACATTTCAACTAAATTAATTCAAACATTCCTATAGAATTCCTTACTTATAATTATTTATTGTAAATAGACCGTTTGTCTAAAACAGTCTCGCTAAAAACGATGTCAACTATCGATAACTTATAAGTTTTTATATCTTCTCTGCTCTGTGTTGGGTAATATAGGTTGAAGTCGACTGCAAAACCAGCTACTAACTGAATTACTAACTTCTATTTATTTATTGTAAATTTGAAATAGAAAAATTATATGATCCTTCGATAAAAATGCATAAGAAATAAAATTATCGATATCTTAACGGTTATTAGAGTTGCCAAAGCTGCTAGTATCATCACACTAGTGTTGAGTAGGGCAAAAAAAAAAAAAATTTACTGGATATTTTTTCTACAGATATTCTTTAACCTATCCTTAATCAAAAAATTAATTTAGTTTCTTTAAATGAGTGGACTTTGCCTTGCGGTTTCTTCCTGCTTTAAGATAGACGTCACGATTTCCATTTCTATGTAATTAAATCAATTTCTAATCTAATAAAACTATTGAATTAAATCTTACATGGTAAAGCTCCCCCCCTGATGCCAACTATGATTTCCTCTACCATTTAGTCTTCGTTTTGGTCTTTATTAGGTCTCCGACCTCATCAACCCGAAAAGCCATCAATAAACTGTTGTGATTATACCAACTAGCTGGCAAACAATCTTTTGCTATGTCCCAAGACTCTATGGAATGATTAAGTTCCAAAGTTCTCTTAGCCAAAGCAGCTGTCAATATGCAGGAACAACTAGTTGCTTGGCTTTCTATATGAAGGGGGGAGGCAGGAGCCAGGAGCCAGAAAATACCCAAAACATCAATTTATTCTCATTAAAAGATATGAAGGTGTCTGCGTTGTCGTCTTCGTTGCAACGTTGCAACACAACAACAGCCAACGCAACGCAGCCAGCAGGCAGCAGCATGAAAAAAGGGAAAACTTTTTGCGGAAAATCTTAACAAAAGCATGCAATTTACAAACTGTTGCTGTAGTGCCTTCTAGATGACAGCACGGGTCGATGGGGGGGCGATGGGGGGCGATGGGGATGTTGAGGAGTAGCTGCTGGAAAATTAATGCAACAAATGGACCACAAATCCCATGGCGGTTAAACTTCTTCTGAGTAAGCATTGAGAGGTTAGGCAAGTGCAGCTAAAGGTAATAAAGTTTAATTGAATTTTCATTATACGCAATTTTTTTTTCCTTCTTTTACGTATTTTCCTCCTTTTGTTGGTAGATTTGCTTGTTTGGTTTGGGCCCTTTTCGGCCCTTCTTGGCCCAACAGAGCACGGTGGTAATGAAAAATGCATTTCAATATTCAATTATGCGCAAGGCAACAAAAAAAAAGTGGGCAGTTTGAAAAGTATCACAAAGTTTGCAAAAAAATCATAGAAGTTGTGTGGACATTTATACATTTTCTAGGGTATACAGAAGTCGGCTCTTTAGTTGCCATTTTAGTTTTTAGCAACTGAAAAATCGACTTTCAGTTGGAGTTTTTGCTATTGATTACATTTGCCTAATTATAGATTTAACTTTCATTCAAAATTTTGATCGAGAATCGAAATTGATTGATCGAAATTAAAATTGAAATCAATACCAAACCCAAAGTCGGGAGTAGGCCTTGTAAATTTGTTCATTCTTACGCTGTGGGTTATCAAAAGAGGACCAGATTTCTGAATTTCAATCTCCAAATTAAAAAAAATTCCTTAATTCAGTTCAATTGTGGTCAAGATGAGTGCAGCAAATGGTAATAACGATTCGCCGCAGAAGGAGTCCATGGGTTTGGAGCAAAAAGAAGGGGATCAACTAAAAATTAATCCCACTGGTATGCTAAAGCCTGAAGGATATCCAAGTTTTGTAAAAAATCGTCCGAAGAAAGTTCAAAAGTTCTTTGATTCGGCCGACTATGAGATGACCAAACATAAGAATGACATGGCTAAGAAGGTCTCTGCCACTTCCACCAAAGGTGACACTCCCATTGCCAAGACTGCCTCCGTTCGTAAGACGACGGTTCTACAATCAACCAACAAATTAAACACTACCCAGTAACGAGCTACACTCTCCAGAAGATTCTCCTGCGCCACGCACACATTTTTAGATACAATGTGAGACAAAAACCGCAACGAATGGGAACTTTGAATAGGGAAGGAAAGGGATAAACCCTATTTGATTATTTTTTTTTCGTAAGACCAACTTTTTATCTTACTTATACTACAAAAAAGCCAAAAACACTTCCAAAAACACTCCCAATATAAAAGTAGCATGTCTTCCTTAACACATTTTATCTAATGTATCCAATATTAAATAACTTCACCAAAAATTATCTGAATTTCTTGGTAAAGGTTTACTTTACTTTTGGTATCAAATGAAAGGTAAAAATCCATTTCTTGTAAAGATTTTGCAGAATTAACAAATGGAAATTTACATTTTTAGCGGGAAAGAATCGATTAATAGCTAAATCTCGCTTTTTACCGCCCGAAGAGTGTTGTCAAACTAAAAACTAGTGCTGTAAAGAACCAGAAAAAATGTAATATTCGACTGACAGAGTATCTAAATGTTCCTCGACATTGTAAATACTCCGTGAAATTTTTCCAAGTCATTTAAATCAAATATTTTATAGCAAATTTTAACAAACGCGGCTATTTTAATTAACATTTACCAACACTGGTCGTCGAATCGAAGCCCTTTTCCATAGTTTTGACTTTTTCAACACTGAAACATCGAGTAGCCGAAATAGACTTTAACCAATTTCTTCAATAACTTTTCGAACACATCTCTCTCTCTTGAGAGTACTGAAGATCCTTTGCCAAGAATTTTGTATAGCGACCTGCAAGAGCCTGTACAAAGAGCAGCGCGCAATTTGTGTTGCCTTTGTGATGCAAATTCAAGTGGGAGTCAAGTCGCGTTGCGTTGTGTTGCGTTGCGGAGTGTAGTCAGCCACGCCCACGTAGCTTTGAAAGGCAAAGTAGAATGGCAGGCAGGCACCCAGGCAGGCATTTGGCACTTGCGTCCTACCCCCTTCTTGAGACCAACATGAGCGGCAGCACCAACGACGACGACGACGACGGCAATTGCATTGGCATTCATCAACCGCCTGGAAAACACACGTTGCCTCTCCGCATGGTGCATACAAATTCAATTCTGCCACATGTGGCTGCTATTCCCGTGGAAGAAAATCAAATCATTGCCGCCTGCTCATCATCAGCAGCATCATCATCATGAGCGACTGTCAGACCCTTACTTGAAAAAGTCATAAGCAACTCCCGTGCATCACTCTCTCTCTCTCTCTCTCACTCGCACTCACACTCACACTCTCTGCTCTGCTCTGCTCTGTCAAGTGCAGCATCTAATAAATCATTTTTGTCGACGATTTGTTTGCATTTTCATTGCATTCGAGAGAGCGAGAGACAGAGAGAGAGAGAGAGAGACCAAATTGGTCTCATTAATGATCGGGCGCTGTTTTCACTAAAACTATTTCAATATTTAAATTTTTTCGACGGGGGGAATCTTTAACGCTTTCTGTTAGCTAAACATATTTAATATGACCACTACAAATATTTGGCTTCTGCCGCTCATTAATCAATTTACCAACCGACCGAAAAAAAAAAAAAAAAAAATGGTATAATATTAAAAACAATATCCATCAAATTTATAAGCAGTTCGATATATGTTAAACATCATCAAAAGTCACAGTAAACACGCATTTTGGCACACGGTCATTTAGTTTTGCTTCATTTACATAATATCAATATACGAGTATGTTTTTAATTTTTAGTTAGATTGATTGTGGGTATCTCTCTAAAGAGGGGGGGGGCCTCCAAAAGATCGGCCTGGCGCCTTTTATGCCTCGAGTGAAAACAAGTTTCTATTTATGACTTTTACCATCTGCAGAAGAGGCAAGAGAATTATGTAGAATGTCATAACCAGTTTTTCCCATTTCGCGCCATTGGTAAAAGTCAAAGTTTTATTATATATAATTCGTTTTGGCAAGAACCTTCATTAGCGCATCAAAGGTGTTGGTCTATATGAAAACGATGGTTATATGTATGCATGTACATATGTGCCCTAGGCCCTAGAGTTGCAACACTGCACACTAGTTTTGTAGTTTCACTGCACACTGGTTTTGTAGTGTCACTGCACACTGGTTTTGTAGTGTCACTGCACACTGGTTTTGTAGTGTGTAATGGTAAAATTTTTGGTTTTCTTTAAATAAAAACAAAAAACAAAAATACTTCTAGTCGAAAAAATTTCGAACTTTTCTTGTTATACTCTAACAGTTGTAAGACTCAACGGGAAGACCAAAATAAAATGCATTGATAGCTCAAATCATTGCGACTAAAAGGCATGAACTAAATCTTCTATCTACGAAAGAAATATTTATTCTGAAATTATGATAAATATGGGAATCTCTATCATGTTTTTATAGATCAAATCATTGCGATTAAAATACATAAACTAAATCTGCTTCAAATACTGCATCAAATACGATTAGATTTCCGTTTTAAAATGACTTCAAAAAGAGGCTTACATATACTCATATGTATGTAGTATATATATTACAAATTATTTTTTATATATATACTTATGTATATACTGACACCAACGCTTTGACACCAACATTTGCCCTGATTTTTTGGTTTTATTCATAAAAATTATTCTCTTATTCGTATCGGAAATCACTGTATTATTATCGACTTTATTATTTTGACCATCTAACGCCTTTCGTAAAAAATTATACCCAACTTATTGAATTCTCTTTACATTTTGTTGTATATGTATTTCAGTTATGGAAAGATCTTCAAAAACATCGATTTTCGATCTGAAGAAGTGCTAACCTGATGAAGGGCAGTGTATATCGAAAACTAATAAAGGTATGACAATATTTTACATAGAATTTTGTTCTAAGCTGTTTCTAGGAACACAAAATTGTTTATAATTTATTTTAATTTTAAAAGAAATTAAAAAATGATAAATTGCTTCATCATATTTATGCAAATAGCAAATCTTCTTGGGGTTACCCTTGGGTATTTGGGGATTTAGGAATTTTAAAAGTTATTTGATAGAAAACATGAGTAAGAAATCTTTTAACGTTGTCAGAAATTACAAAAGTATTTTTTTTTTGTCATCAAAATGTAATTACTTTCGTCTCTTAGGTCCCTAGCACGAATACAAATGTTTGGAAGTACTTCAAAATTTCGATTCCAACACCAATACTTTTTTGTCATTTATTTATTAATTAAACGATTGTTTAATAAAAATATTTTATTCTACTTTGTTAGCTATTTTATAATAATATTTAAAAATTAAAATTTAATGATTTGGTTCTGGTTTCAATAGTCCAATAGTCCAATTTTTCCAATCTTTTTGATAATCTAGCCTCACAGTTCATGCCTAGACAAAGTTCTACTTGAAATTAAAGCCCTTTCGTGGTTTAAAGTGGAAGTGAAGTGTGTTTGGTTGAGGTCGTTCGATTGATGTAAAGCTAAAAGCCGCAACATTATTCCACATTGACAATAAAAAATCTTTATTTAAAACATTTCACGACATCGACCAATAAAACAACCGAAAAGTGTTAGATGGGGAAGCCCAAAAACCGCAACATGTTTGGAACATTTACACGTGCGGCAAACAGGCTGCAACTAAAGAAGGTCCACGGGAAGACAAGGACAGAGGGGAGACTTGGTTGTTGCTGCAGCCATTTGAGTTTGAAACTGTCTCAACTATAAAAGAAATCAATTACTTTCGCTTCGTACGTACGTAAGTACGTAATATTGGACAGCGGCAAAGGAAGCGTGGGTGGAGTGAAGTGAAGGGCAATGAGCCAAATGCACTCACACTTCCGGCACTAGCTGACATTTCGGGAAATTCGTTTGCCCCACAGTCCGAATTTAAGGTTCGTTCGTTGGAGTCACGTGCTGCAAAAGAACGCGCTACAAATTTGTTACAACTAATGCGTGGGTGCAATTCGAAATGCGCTTCTTAAATGCAGCGAAGGTCGCCACAAGAGTATCCAAAGAGAACGAAGCGACTTGAATTCGTCGTCAAAAGAACTTTCAAATCGCCCTCGCATTGAACTCTACACGAAATGAACCTATGTAGTGTGTGTGTGGGACATGTGAATATCGAATGTGGATTCTCAACGGCACTTTGAATATTCTTGAACAGACCATTTTTGGGTTCGATGACTTGGCCTTTTGGGCGTGCCGTGCCAATGTTAGACCGGATGACCCTCGATGTTCATCGACGGACTGCACTTTGAAGTGCAGTAGTTTATTTTATCAAAGTTATTTTCGTTTGCGCTTTCAAGTAGCCAGAGCCAACGGCCGTCCGAGGTTTCGATAAGATGCGTTAAGTAATTATAAATGTTTAGCGGCTAAAATGCAAGAAGAAGAAAAACGCAACTTTTCATTATCTGGCATCTTAATGCAAATATTTGACGCGCATACGTGCTGGGCTTGGCTCTATATCTTATTGGCATTGGCATTACCATTGGCCATTGGCCATTGGCCATAGGCCAATCTAATCATCCCAACGGATGATGATGCCACTTTTCTGTTCAAACCCAGAGACTCAACTAACTCAAGACAGACAGTCACCTTTAAACAGGAAAGAGGGGATGGGGCAAAAAAAGGTGTCGGTGGCAAAAGCCCAATGCCATCAACACCAGCCAAAAGAAGGCCCCAAGGGAAAAACACGGCGACAACGAGAAGCAGCAACAACAACAACGACGACTACGACGACGACGATTATCAACGAGGCGCAACTAAAATATTTTAATTAACGCAATATTTGCACAAAATAACCAACATTACAAGTTCAAGGCGCTAGATAAGAGAACGTATCGTTCAAACAGGGCTCGGAAACACAGTGGCCCAAACGGGGTGGGGCACCGAGAGAGAGAACAAGTCACTGTACATACATGAGTACGGGTATTTGTATGTATGAGTCGTCCCAGTGACGTTGAGGAAGTCGCACCATAACCCAACAGACATTTCTAGCGACTAAACGGAATGAAATGTTTTTTTAGTGAAAGAAGTAAAGAAATAACAAGAGTTTGACTGCATTTTGGCCTGTATTTTGTTACCAAGTTATGATTGGAAATATCTTAAAGCACCTATTTAGTACTGGAAATATCTGAAAACTCTAAAACAGTGTTCGTTACGGCCCTTTTCCCTCTTTAGCGCACCTATTGGCTAACTTTGCAAAACTTTTCCTTGTAGAATACGAAAATTTCAACTATTTCCATCGAATGTTTTTATAGAAAACTCGAAAATCAAATGATCTGATGTAATCCAACTCCTAATTAGTACGATATTCACATTAACCCTTCAGTATCTACATTTGTAGGATCGAATAGTGGGTTACTTGGATAATTATCCAATTAATTTGAATTGTTTAAAATTTGTGGGATTTCTTCATGTGACTTCTAGTCGGATAATTTCAACGTAGATCTAAATCATTTTCAAAAGAAATGTAGTTTTAATATTTAAACCTAAAAGAAATTACATTTTGTTTCGAATCGAAAGATAGGTTTGCTAGTACTTTCTTTTCTTTTACCTGATAGGAACAAAGAAAGTTCATTCTATTTCAATTAGTTTTATATAGTTTAATTCTAATCTAATCCAATTCGATATCGCTTTCGAAAACATACTGAAATTAAGTGCAGATCTTGTTAGTTATAGTCACGTAGTATTACTTTATATAACATTTTTCTGTGCTCAAACATTTTCACAAAAATTTTCTCGTAAAGGTTTCTTTAATTTTCCCAAGTTAAGAGTTTTTTTTTACCCTTTGAGCTTGTTACTTTTGTTTGCTGGGTTATGCGTATTCATTTAGTCATTGGAGTGTCCCTTTCAATACACCTACAGATGCGCGTGTGTGTGTGTGTGTGTGTGCTCTTTTGCTGCACTTGACTTGCCACAACACGCAAAGACTCGGTCCCTGCACCCGTAGAAGAAGGCTGCATCATCACATCTACCTCTAGCATCAAGTAGCCAATGCCGCCGCCACGCAGTCGTACACCACTCAACGCCTTTTCCTTCCTAAAAGTGTGTGTGAGTGTTTGGGTGTGTGTGTTTGTGTGTGTGTAGTTGTGCACATCTAAGATAGACATGCAGATATCATTGTGGCAAGTACCTGCTGGACACTAGTCGAAGTACATAAGTCTTTTGGTGGTGGTGCTGCTGGAGCTGTCCCTACTGCGACTATCGCATTGCAATCAGCGCATGCGTTTTCAAAGGCCGATCAACTGGCCCATCGTTCCTTTCACAGTAGCCAGTAGTGGTCTAAAGGTGAAGGGGGACGTTGTTGTTGTTGTTGTTGTTGGTCATGTGATATGAGAGGGGGGGAATGGAACGCATAGAATGGATCTGGTCCTCCTCATCAGCGCAATGTTGCGGCAACGGTTCGGTCCCATCGCTCGTTCGGTCGCTCGCTGGGTCGCTCGCACGCTTATCGCATTTTAGTAGTGCAGCGATTTATCAAAGTTAACATAGACTTTTAGCTTGCGCACCACTCAACGGGCGGAGAGAGAACGAGAACGTAAATGTGGATGAGAACGGGCTGACTAGATGGCTGGCAACCTTCTCAATGTCCATTTGCCAGTTGTGCCTCGCCTCGAGGGCCGCCACTTGGCGCTTTTGGCGGCGTCTCTGCAACCTCAACGCATTGCGTTATAAATCATTTTTATTTGTTTGCTCTTTAAAACGGGCTACAAACGAATACAAAGAATTGCCAGAACCTCCGCTAGCCAGTCCACCGCTCCCCACCCTCCTCCTCACCCTCTTCCTCTTTCCGTCTAATGTTTTCTTTTACTTTTTTTTATTTGGTGCTTGCATTTTTAAGATTTTCCTTCATGCTTATCTAAGCCAACAAATGAACATTAATGATTCAGCTAATGTTGGGCTATTTAAAGTTGTTTGTTGCCTCCTTAGATATAGTTTATAGGGTCTAAGGACTTGTTACTCGCTGCTCTAATTATAATTCCATCTCATATTAGAAGAGAAACCTCATTGGGACAGTTTTTCCTAGGCAAATATTTATTATTTCACATGTGTTTTAAATGAAACGTGTTGGAAAAATTATCAATATTAATCTTTGTTTATTTTTAAAACGATTTGCATTTAAATAATCTATAAAAAGTATTTTTTTTTTTCGAAAACTTCTTAAGAATTAAAAACTTTTAAATAAAACTGAAATATTTCTGAACTTTGTGTGATAACATTTTGGGAGTAGACAAAATATAGCCTAAAACTCTGATTCATTAGAACAATTGATGATGATTTTGGGAATAACTACTGTTAGAAAAATTTAATGCGAAACGTTTATTTCGATAACTATTGTAAGCCGATTATTCATGTCAATAATGTAGTGGAATTATTGGATAGCATAGCATCAAATGGATGTTTTTTTTACCATTTAAGAGGATGACTTGTAACTTTTTATTTCATCTAATCACAAAGATAAAATAAAGCATTTGTTTCGATAACGATCATGTGTTGATAGCTCATGTCGATAATTTCACTTATTTCAATTTAATGAAATGGAGTACCCGATATCATAAGAACAGTTAGACAATCTAATCTCTGTTAACGATAACTCTTTTATCGCTTAAAAGATTGACTTGTAATTTTTAATTTCATCTGTAAAGATAAAATAAAACAATTCTTTCGATTACCATTGTGGACCGATTATTTGTATCCATAATGAAATAGAAATGACTAATCGATAGCAGCATCATTTACAGGATCCAATCTCTGTTATCTATGAGTATTTTATCGTTTTATAGGATCACTTGCAACTTTTGATTTCATCTGACTTAATATTACATATATTGATGCCAATTCAATCTATAAAGTAGTTTTATGAGCTCAAATATATCTTAAAAATTGCCGTTAATATCTCTAAAAATCGTAATTAATTTTTAAATAAAATACAAAATAATGTTACAATAAAAGTCTGGCCAGAAATCAATATTTAAGTATTTTGATTAAGCGTTAAAAATATGTCTTAAAGTAAAAAGATAAAATAAAGCATTTCTTTCGATGACCATTTTAGCCGATTACTATTATCGATAATGAAATAGAAATTTTAAATGTGTAGAAATAATAAGTGAGACTTGTTCATATTTTTCTATCTCTGTTAGAAAAATCAGTTTTGCTAAGTTATTTCAATAAAATGTGTATTAAAGATTAAAAGCTTACTCATAAATCAATCTTTAAATCTTGTGTTCTCTGTGACTAAACTCTTTCTCTGTTTTTCTTTGCCCAAGTTCGACCTTGAGAAGTTTTTCCTGTGTTTGCTGTGTAACTTTTTGGCTAACAAAGAATAAAAGAAAAACCACAAAAACAAAAAAAGAGAAGAAAAATGTTAAGTAAAAAACTTTCCCACTGCACACGCATAAAAGCCAAAGCTAAAAGTCCAGACGTCGTAGTTCGTAGTACAACTTAATTACAGTGCCTGCCAAAAGGTGCCTCTGCCCCGGACTTCACTGACGTCTGACTGAACTGAACTGAAAGTGAACAGCGCGTTGGACATTGGTATGGGTTTGGGTCGCTGGGAGGGGGTGGTGTGCCGCCTGGTGCTGGGTCCTGTCTCTGTTGGGTTGGGTGCCGAAAATATCACTTAATTAACATTTTCGCCATCGCCCCGTCGCGTCGCACGGTGGCGTAATTAACGCGTCCACTTAATGCAAACGCCATTGAATAAACGAGTAATTGGACGACATGTTCCTCTCCTCCAAAAAAAAAAAGAAGAGGAAAAAAAAAAACCCACCCGAAGAAGCGGAGCGAGAAGCGAATGAGAAGCACAAAGAGCATCGCGACAGAGTTACTCCTCTCCGACTGCTTGTGTGGGGCAGATTGGGCAGGTCCAATGTGTGTGTGTGTGTGTGTGCCTTGGCTATGCAAATCATTTTGGCCATCGCCAGCCTCACCCTGTCCATGGCCCTCATTCTGACTCTGGCCGCTTGCTGGGTGGCCGTGCGACAAAAATTAAAACCAAACAACGATTTCCAATCAAAGCAACACAACTGGCTGAAGGTATCCACAGTCACTCGTACCTCTACCTACCTACCAACCTCTCTCTGGACTGGCTAGGCTGCCGAATCGCGCAATTCGCGCCCCGTAATTATGCGACAAATGCGTGGAGTAGTGGCAGTTGGCAGTGGCAGTGGCATGGAGTGCCTTAGTAGTCGGCGTTTCAAGTTTATAACGTAATTTAATTAATTTATGCACTCGCATTATTCAATGAAGCGCGCCACCTGCATGCGTAATTATTGAAGGCGCTGGGGCAAGGATCGTTTATCGATCGTCTTCTTCTCTTGGCACTGGCGTCGCACTGACTGCCATTGAGGCGCCTTTTTGCATGCCTGATGAGGCGGAGGAGGAGGAGGAGGGCTAATGCCAAAAACTGACAGCGCTCCCGCAGTGAAAATTCGTTGATGCAAAACAGACAGAAAACTACAGTGGAAATTTGCATATGTGTAAAACTATTGCAAACGCCTCTATAAATTGCTTTAAGAAGTCTCACGATATTTGAGGTTCATTTATTTTCCAATTCAAAATTAATTTGTTCTATAAATTTTGTTATCGAATAGTTAATCGATTTAGGCGTTCATTTGAAATAATCATTTAAAATATATAGTTATTTCTAGCTCCTTATAAAATATCTTTACTCTTTTCTAACCTATTTTAGTTAGTACCAGGTTTATAGTCCCATTTCCCAGCTCACTTTCAAAAAAAACTCCCAGGACTTTCGATAAAAATTGCAACAAAATATTCGAAAATATCTTTAAGACTTTGAAATAATTTCAACAATATAAAATATGCTGATGAGTAACAGAATTTATGGTAATAAAATGTAATTTGATTAACATTATTACTGTTTCATAATTTCGTCTGAAGTTTTCCACTTATAAATTGGATATTTATATAGTGAATATAAGATCTGCCCTAATTAATAGTGGTCATCTCGATTCTAGATCTATACTTTTGACAATATAAGTAGTAAAAGCGATATTATCGATAAAAATAACTGTTTTTCCCTACCACCTCTGTCAATTTATCGATAAAAATAACGATTTATTTTTTGCGATGATCTGTCAATCGATAACACATATGTTATATTTATAAGATTTTCATTTAGCACTTGTTGTGCTATCCAATAGTATCCAAAGAAATCGGTATAATTGTAATCGAAGCTATGAAATTATTCACTTTATTCTTCATATTTTAATATCTTTAAACATATTAACGTTCATGATCTAAAAATCATCTGCTGAGTAACTTATCGATGTTGCAAGTGTCTTTTCGATAGTTATCGATCCGTAAATTCCCTTTCCTATTGCATTCTGGACGTTAATTAGAATAAATCTCTTCTAACTTTAAAATATTTATGTGAATGTTTTTATGTAATTATAAAAAATAATCTAAATAATCTTCATAATCTTAAGATAATAGTCTGAGAAAGACAGTGAGTAGGATATCATTATTCCAAAGTCTGGAATCACATTTTGCAAAATGATTTATGTGATCTAGATTTCATCGGACTTTAATCAAAAATACCTTAGGCGACGGGGAACTTCATTTACTTTCTTTTGTTGTTCAAATAAAATAGTATTTTAAAATCAATTAGTGTTGTAAAACGACGTCAAGAGCAAAGACTATTTCAATTTCCCACTTTAAATCTAAATTCTTGAATTTCTTTTACCTTATTTTACTTTGCATTGAGCAATATTAACCCACTCTATGGTAGAGTATTGTCTATATCGGTCTTTCGCCGCACTTTCCTTATTACTTGATCCGATATAACACATACTTAAATATAAATGGGTAAAAATGTTCAATTTTTTACACTTGTAAGCCGCGTTGAGAGAGGGAGCGTTGGTTTTTTTTTCATTTTTGTGATTCTTTATGATCCCAAGCTGAAAGAGAAGTGTTGGGGTAAAGAGGCTGAGGAAAGGCAATACCCATGGGGCGTGTCGTCTGGCCGGACATGTGCGCGCAATTAGACATGGTTGGCGTTCTGTGTATCTGTGTGTGTGAGCATGTGTGTGTGTTGTAAGCTCTCTCAAGTATCTGATAGATACGCGAGGGAGACTGAAAATCATAATCCGCACACAAGCCTTTTGTACAATTGAACGCACTGTCGTCATTTTTGCTCCCCAAAGTTAGGGGGCAAGTTGATTGAATGTCTTCTACGGACAGCTCGATAGGTTGTGTTGTGCCTTTGCTTTTTGTTTACTATGTTGAAGTATCTGCAGTTGTCGCGTGTGACATGACACAAAGTGGACAGTTTTGATTACTGTTGAAATTGAAATGGAAATTGTTGACTCTCTGGGTCAGTGTGACCCAAATGTGATTTGTGGGGTGATTTGTTTTCGGTGTCTGTAAGCCTAAGCTCTGGCCTAAGCCTAAGTATCTTGGAAAAGCTGTCAAACACTGCAGGTTGGTCAACTAACCAACCAAACGACCAACCGACCAGCTGGTGTGTGTGTGTGTGTGTGTGTGTGTGTGTTGCAATCGTCATTGAAGTTAAATTTTAAAGCTATTAAATGGAAACTGTCATAGTTCAACATTTTCGATATGGAAAATGTCACCGAATCGTAACAGTTAATCATAATATATAATTACAAGACATCATTTCTTCTTCTGCCCACTCCCCAAGAATGGCCTTGATTTATGATCATTTTACATTTTACCTCTATTATTACCTCAAGGCAAATTCTATTTAGATGTGCAATTCGGCATCCATTAGTCATAAGCCGAAATGCGGCTCGCATTTGCCAAACGAAAATCAATTAGTGTAATGCCGAACCGAACGGAGCCACCCAGGCAAAGAAAGTCAGTTTTGCCAGTTGATGAATTGGTTTTAAATCAAAGATAATGCAATAAAAAATATCAAAGAAACTAATTTTGGCTATGCTGAAGTTTGTATACCCTTGCAGTGCTTAGAAAAGTATTTCTGTGTGTTAATACAATGACACAATACTTTAAATTCCCTTATACAGGTAAATTTTGTTAGTTAGGCATTATGTTTATCCGATTTTCTTGAAATTGTGATATATTTATATGTATATTTATGTTCAAATTTATTTTGGATAAGATTCTTCAAGAAAAAAAGAAGTTATTTGCAGTTTGCGTGTTTTTTTGTATGATAGCTATATGATATAATGGTCCAATCTTTTTGAAGATCCCATATAATGTGCTTGAAATATAAAGAAGTTTATATAAAAACTTAGAAAGTCATATCTCTAAAACTGTGGATCTAGTTAGCATAGGTTCAGACAGTCGTACATGAGTATATCCAACTCGAGCTTCTCTTCTCATGCTGATCAGGAATATATATGTACTTCATGTGGTCGGAAACGATACCTTCTTTTTATAGCTATATGACATAGATATATACACAATCCTTTTGAAAATCGCAGCTAATGTGCTTGAAATATAAAGAAGTTTATATACGAACTTAGAAAGTCTTAGCTCTAAAACTTTGCGACTAGTTAGCATAGGCTCAGACAGACAGACAGGCGGACATGAGTATATCCAACTCAAGCTTCTCTTCTCATGCTAATCAGGAATATACTTTATGTGGTGAAAAAGGATACCTTCTTTTTATAGCCATATGACATAGATATATATCCGATCTTTTTGAAAATCGCAGCTAATGTACCTGAGGTATAAAAAAGCTTATATACGAACTTTGAAAGTCATTGCTCAAAAACTTTGGGAACAGTTAACATAGGTTTAGACGGACGTGGGTAAATTCAACTCGTATTCTCATGATCATCAAGAATGTATACATATACTTTAAGTGGTCCCAAACGATTGCTTCTCTAAGTTACAAAAAGTCATAGCTCCAAAACTGTGGGACTAGTTAGCATACGTTCAGACAGACATGGGTATAACCAACTCGTCTTCTCATGCTGATCAAGAATATATGTACTTTATGTGTTCCTAAACGATTCCTTCTCTATGTTACAAACATCTAACGAATTTTATAGTACCCTCTGTAAGTGTATACAAAAAGAGAGAGAAAAAAAGAGGGGAAAAAAGAACGTCATAGTCAAAGGATAGCTCGATCTTGACTTAAATTCGAAAACTTATGTTGGCAAAGTTATAAATTCAAATCACACAACCACGCAAACTGTGGAATTCATTCGCCGCGAGAGTGAGTTGCATGTGGGTAGGAGGACACTGCAGTTGCACGAGGCAACAACATGTTGCACAAGTTCTTCTACAAAAATATCAATTATGAGGCGAACGACCATCATCATCATGATGATGATGATGATGATGATGTCGCTCCTCGACTAGCCTCGTATCATATTAGTCGAACAAGGCAAGCAGACATTGCGGTAGTTGGTTGTGCAGCACATGTTGCTACCGTGTTGTCGTTTGGCCATGGCATGACATTTGTTTTAGGCCCTCTTATCGCGATGCGGCGGCCTCGCCCATCCGCCATATTCTTCTTCTCTATTCTTTTCTTTTATTTTTGCTAACAATTGATTTATTATGCTTATGCTTAGAGAGGCTTTCCACATGCCCCATCTGCAGGAGCATCATCATAATGAAGGGATATAATTTGTAATTGATGCATTGAGGTTGTGACATAGTTTTGTGATAATGCGCTGCGGCTTCCATCTAATAACCAATTCAGTGCAGTGCATTGCATTCTCTCCTCTCCCCCCTCTCTTTGACAGTTTGTTTTGTCGGGCGGGGGGGGGGAGGAGCAAACGATGCACACGCAATTGTTGGGCCAAAACAACATATGCCAATAATGGCAGTTGCTTTAGGCCGGCTTGACAACTTGATAACTGTTTTAGTTCCATCCCCATTCCCACCCCAAACACACAGACACACACGCACACACAGTCCTGGGAATGCCAAATGATAATTATCCTTGTGGTTTGTCAATTTGATAAACATGCTAACTTTAACTAGAGGAAGGACTTTTCATATTCATTTGATGTGTTGTTATTTTTCAACTTTCCATCGATGAAAAAAACGAATTTTACCATACACATTCATCATTCAATTTTGTGGTTTCGAATTAAAATTGTTGATAACTATTTTTGTTTTGTTTGTTCCCCAAACTTGGTTTAGACAATTTTTATCTTATTATTTTAATAGGCTAGAAGACCATTTGAACAGTGAGGTGGAAACGTTGCATTATTTTCAATTTAAATAAGGATTTTTAAATTATTATTTGAAAAAAATTTAGTTCCCTCTTAAAGATAGATTCTTAAATTATTATTTAAAATAATTTTAGCCCGCTATCTCCCTCCATTTAATGGTATTTTTAACCACAAGCGGATTCAGTGTGCCATGGGAGCTATATAATATAGTAGTCCGATTTTATTAAATTGTTAATGATATATCTGGAATGTCCTAAGTTGTACATACTATGATTTAAATTAAGAATGGTCAATAAAGAAAAATCTGTTCCATACTAAGAACCAATTTTCAAGCGATTGTTGCTATGCCAGCTATATAATATAGTAGTCCGATTTGCCCCATTTTTCTATTACATATTTTAAATATTTGTACAGTTGCAGAGGGTATTATAAAATTGGTCAGATGTTTGTAACGATGTTTCCGACGGAGTATATATATATATTATTGATCAGCATGAGAAGCTGAGTTACGTTTTTAACAATGTGGCTAGATCTTTTGCTAAAGAATTTTAGTCTTAAACATTCCAAAACTGATTTTCCACTCCCCGAATTTTTTGAATCTTCTTAAAAGTTGTCGTTCCGATTTCTAGGAGATACTTCCAGAAATATTCGAGTGTGATTGTGACCAATTTTTAGCTGTATTTCTAGGAGATACTTCCAGAAATATTCGAGTGTGATTGTGACCAATTTTTAGCTGTATTTTACTCTAGTTTCTATAGATAAAATTTATGAAAAATACATACAATTCTTTATTCTAAGGGTAATTATGGTTTTTTTTGCACCAACAATTAAAAATTAAGTTTCTTTTCGAAGAAGCTTTTAATAAAAACAATCTAAATGTTCTTTTTAGCAATCAGTAATTTTAAAATTATTTAAAACTCAAAATTTGATCGAATATACTTATATTCTGTACATCATTTTTAGAGAATATTAAGGTTCTTTTCGAAGAAGCTTTTAATAAAAACATTCTAAATGTTGTTTTTAGCAATGAGTAATTTTAAAATTATTTATAACTCAATATCTGATCAAATATTCTGGCAGAATAATTCTGTACACCATTTAAAGAGAAGAAATACTTCAATGAATACAAATCATAGAAATTTGAAATAGCAAATAACAGACAAGGACTTTTACATTTGAATTAATTCAAGGAAGGTTCTAGTTATATAGAATCAGCTGTTGATAACCCAATTTGCTGCCTTTTTAATGTCAGATAAATAGGTAAATACAAATGTAAGCCAGGGTTGTTCATGAAAGAGATAGATATGACTTCAGAGTTGCCATTCTTGGCAGTTTTGAGGTCTCTGACTTAGGAGTGACTTAACTTGACATTCCTTCGTTTAATATATTAGATTTCAGATAGAATGAGAGAAAGTTGAACGTCATCTGCATTAAATCGACAATCAATCGGCAGATTGAAAACTATTTGCCACATTCTTTCGCTTAAATGAATGCAGATTGAAAACGAAAAGAAAAAAAATATATATAACAGATTACACGGTTTAAGGTTTAGGCTATAAACTGACCCCAATGCGCTCGAATGGGTACCAACAAGTTAATGATGACAGCTACCGATATGCGGCAGTCTCTCTCAGTCTCATAAATTACAGAGCCCATAAGGCACAACGGCAATTGGATAGAGTGACGGACGGACAGAGGGACGGACGTTTGGTGTATCCAGGGCTTATGCGAAATTACAGCTGAAATGGCCGCGAAATTCTTTGCATGCCACATAATTTGTTGTTGGGTAGTCGTCTTTTGTTAAACCCGCCACACTGCCACACGAAAAAGAAATCACAATCTCATTATGGCATACACCTTTTCGGGCCACGAACAAAATACGCGCTGGGTCTTCGTCTTCATCTTGGTCATACATAATTATTAAGAGGGGCCCTTAAGTACTTGTTAACAAGTTCGATATCTGCCAAGATTTACATGATGTTCTTTGGCAAAAGAAAGTCCCAGGATACGCCAGATCTGCTGACTGCGATATAAAAAAAATGAAGCACAAATTGAATGGTTATGCTTTATGGCTTATGGAAACCGGCAGCTGATTTGGCGAACTAATTAAACGACTTTTGTGCCACAACGAAAACGAAGACATGAAAAATCTTGGAAACTCTAAATATTGTTATGCGATAAGACCCAAGACCGTTAAAAGAGTTCGAGACACAGACACAGACAACCATTAGCAGCGATTAAGAGTCTCAAAAGAAAGAAAAAAAATTCAAATTTGTCGCCGTCTTCAAGTCTCTGTCTCTGTCTCCGGTTTTCATTGTCGCCGTGCCTAACCATTAGCAATTAATTAAAAAATTAGAATATATTACAGAAAACTGATAGCAGCGCGCATTGAAATTCGATTTGTTATCTGCCGCCTCATCTCTATTGACAAGCCACAAACGAATTAAATAAATTGAAAATGTGTCTCTCTCTGAATGAAAATTTGTTTTTTTCTTTCCATCTCTGAGAATCTTTTAGATTCTATTTTCTACCCCTTTCCTTTACCTTTTTATACCATATGCATACATAGGATGAAATGGTATATTAAAGTCGCCAAAATGTATGTAACAGGCAGAAGGAAGCTTTAAGTATATATATTCTTGATCCAGTATCAATAGCCGAGTTGTTTGAGACATGTCCGTCTGTAGGATCGTCGAGATCTCGGAGACTATAAGAGCTAGAGCTACCAAATTTGGAATGTAGACTCGTTTGGTGTGTACGCTGATCGAGTTTGTTTTTGTTTTCGCCACGCCCCCTTTCGCCCACGCTATTTGAGAAACAATATTTTGAGCCTCCATATCTCGGGAACTATAAAAGCTAGAACTTTCGTATTTGGACAGTAGATCAAGTTTATTTCAAATTTTTGCCACGCCCCTTGCGCCTCCGATTCGATTCGATTTTCATCCGAAATATGTATCCCATCGTAATTTAATTTAGCACACTAATACATGTTCCTAATATCTATCATTCCACCAAATATCATAAGAATCGGAATAAAAATGCCCGAGTTATACATAGAAAGGTTTTTCCCTTATAGCGGTGCACACAACAAAGAGCGAGATAGCATATGTATGCTGGAAATCATCGATTTGGTCGGGGGCGTTCAAGTGCTCGTGTCCATATAAGAGTGAGCGAGATAGCATTTGAAAGAAATTTAATATAAGAATTTTAACCTGATGCATGGTATATCCAAGTCGACCCGGCGATTTACTTTCTTCATTTTTTTTGTATACCTCTTCCAATGTAAATGTTGCATATTTACGAGTTATTTATGCATATTAAAAATTCTCTTAGACGAAACCCAAATCAAAACTAGATAACAGTAGCTGGCTGGCTGACTGGCATCTCTTAGCTGCATACCAACATGGTAACGTCTACACGATACACTTACTCAAATATGTGCATGTACATACAATACGTACGTACGTACACACTCTGTGTGTAATAAAAGTCAACGGAACAAAGTCCTCCAACTACTTCGATATATTGCTCAGATTTGCGCTGATAAAGATTTGTCTATTTGGAATTTCCTTCTATTTTTTTTTCTTTCTTTCTGTTTTTATGACGCCACACAAAAACGTTGGCTTCTTCAATCTAGCAAATTGGCAACGGCCATTCGAGTGCACACATAAAAACGAAAACTCCTTCTAATTTATGCAACTCGTAAAAAATCATCATCATCAAATTGTGCAAATATGATGATGATGCAGAGTCAGTCGCACAATTATAACATAACTTTAAAGATGGGTGAAATAACTTTTAGTAGGCTTAGGAATTGATCAAATGTTTATGATCCAACTACTCTAACTCGCTGATTATCTCGAACAACGCCTCTAACTCGTAACTCTTAAAGACCATTTAAATGGCGATACTTGTAGCTTTTATTTGCCTTTAGTATGTTGGTTTTTTTTATGTTTTCTCTGAACGCATGTTACATAACGATGGAATTTCCTATTCTTGGGAAACAAATAGAAATTACAGTACATTTGGCTTGTTAATTACACAATGTTTGAGCTTCCCAATGAAATGCCTAACGTAAATTTATTTTAAATTAATTTTTTAAGCATTTGGGACCCTTTTGTATAAAGTAAAGTGTTTTAAAAAAGTAAATAAAGCAGGCTTAAGGTAAATTTGATAATCAAAGTAAAGTGTTTTATTAATAAACACTAAATATATCGATAATTGTCAGGATAATAATATAAGCGTCAACAGTTTTAATTTTCAAAGTTCGAATCGATTTCAAAAATATCTCTTATTCATATTAGACTAGTGAATATTTATTTAATCAATTAACTGTTTTTAGTACTAAATGTTATTATTATAATTAATTATTATTATTAATTTATAACTATCTAAGAGTAGATAATGACCAATTCATGAAAGTTTTAAGGCTAAAGTTTATCTAAATATCTTAGAAAATTGTCCATTACTTTGATTGTACCTTTTACTTTATACCTTAATTATTAATTTATTAGTCTTAAAATTTAAGTCTCCTAGTAATTCAAAATATTAGAGCATTCCCTTACACGGTCAAGAAACTATATCATTTTGACACGTTTAAAAGTTGGCTTATTTTTCTAATATTCACTTTGACAAAATTATACACAATAGTTGAAATACAGCTTAATTTGTTTTTAATTTTTAAAATATTTCACGCAGTACTTTTTAAAGAAATGTGTTGAAAATAGCTCTATCTTTTTGTGTTCTTATGGATTTTCTATGGGTATATTTTGTATTATACTATACAAAATTTACTTTTCATTCTCAATTCAGTTTATTGCTTAGATCCCTAATGACAAATTTTGTTGAGCGTGATTGAACATGTATCTGTTTTTGTCATAAGAACTAAGCAATTCGTCGAATACCCTTAATATGTGGGAATACCCTTAATATAGAGCCAGAACACTAAGCATTTTGTCGAATACCCTTAATATGTGGGAATACCCTTAATATAGAGCCAGAAAACTAATAAATTTGTCGAATACCCTTAATATGTGGGAATACCCTTAATACAGAGCCAGAAAACTAAGCAATTTGTCGAATACCCTTAATATGTGGGAATACCCTTAATATAAAACCAGATTAATTGAAATAGATCTAAAATTCAGAACTAAATAAGTCTTCAGTATAAGTATAAGTATAAATTTTATTGTTAAATCGTTGAAGTTCTCTATGACAACTATATGTATACAGTAGAACCTCGATATAATTCGATATAAGCGAAAATTTGGATAATAATAAATAAATAAAAATAGTCCCGAAAATTTTCCTTACTCTTGGTACATTTAAAATGTTACAAGAGAGATTTGAAACAAATTAACATCTTAAATAGAATAATTGACTAGCGTGGATAAGTTTTAAGCTTAATCACATTACAGTTATCCGTCTTATACGATCTTTTCCATATTATCCAAGTGCACAAGCTCATTTAGAACAAAGTGCTAGGTTAAGTTCGGCGTCTCGGATAACTCGGTGGCTCCGATAACACGGATGCTCGATTAATCGATAGTCTTAGAAACGAAGTTCCACTCTAGTAATAATATGTCCAATAAAAGTGTTTTCTTGGCCAATTGCAAATTGTTTCCCGCATTACTCTGCGATAACCCTGAAAACTCTATTCACATTATTTGTTCAAAAATTTATGTATGACATTTAGCAAAAAAAAGTTTAAATTTCAACGCTTGTTTGACAAAGTTCTTGAAGATAAATTTGCGTAGATTTTCTGCATAGATTTTTCACTCTATGGCATTTCCCTTTGGTGCGTTTGGAACTCTTTTTTTGTGGGCCAAAGGTCACAATGGGCATGGCACATGACATACGCATTGGGAAAGCTGAAGAGAGAGAGATAGAACGACTCTGTTGCTATTTCCAGTTTCATCCATCGAGGCAAACCAAGCCCACATTTTCATAATTTGCTTTGGCCCAAACTAAGGAAACCAGAAACTGTTGCTCGAGCAACGTATCGAACGAACCGAACGACGTTTGCGACGTTCAATTAATGACGATCATTGTCAAGGCTTTGCCGTAGCTAAATAGAGGCAGGCTGCGATGTCGCTGATGCGTAGGAGGAGGAGGAGGAGACTACAATGTTGTCGTTGCCCCGTTAGTGTGTGTGGCATGCTGCAACATGCCATTTACAAGTGCGCCGCCAAGTTTAAGTTTAGGTTTCGCCGGCGGCGTGGCCGATTATGTTGTCGCTGTTTTGGGAGGGTGCGTCAATTTATGAGTTCATTGTGCCACAGGAAATGTTATTGTTCCATGAGAGAGATTTTTCCATTCGATAAAAACTGATTTCTACACAGATTTTTTATCAGTATTTTAATTAATAAATAAATTGAAATGATTTCAATTGCTGCTAACTAACCTAGTTTTGGCCATAAAGTTAGGAAAGTAACTCAGTTTGAGTTTATGTGCCCCAAGGGTGCACATGCAACAGCTGCATGGTCGGTCGCTCGATGACTGTTCTTCAAATATGTATCTAGAAAAGTCTTCTGTGGTGTTTGACTTACGACTTTGTGTGGTTTGGCAGTGTTATGATTTTCAACTTTATTACGAACTTCTCCTCCTCGCATCGCATCGAACTTTCCATTGTGGTTAAAAAGTGCTTACATCCTTGTGGCAATGTGTGTGTGTGTGTGTGTGTGTGTTTCTTAGAGAGGGCAAATGCCACATTGTTGTTGTGATGGCAGCCAGCGTTGCGAGAACTTGACAAAAAAGATTTCAACGCGAGGCGACGCGACGCCCGCATGCCGATGCAACTTCATGTTGCTGTTGCTCATGTTGTTGTTGGCAAGTTTTAGGCGCAGACAACACCCCACACTAAACGAACAGCAACAGCAACAACAATGCGATGCCGCCATGGCAAAGACTTTCCACGATTAATGATGGAAATATTTTTTGAAAGCGCGAAAAATTGTGCATAAATTTACCATGACCATGGACAACAACCAAAAAAAAAAAACGAAAAACCGAAAGAAACACATCAACAACAACAGCAACAACATTAGCGGCAGCAGCAGCAACAACATTAGCGGCAGCAGCAGCAACAAGCTGTAACAACAACATTTTGCTTGTATATGCAAGTTGTTGCAGTTGTTGTTGTTGTTGTTGTTGCAACATTACACTTACAAATGAGTACATGAATATTATCATCAAGTTGGACAAGTCAACGAATGGCCACAACCAGGATATTGAGAGAATTTGGCAATTCAATTTGATACCCTTTCAAATTGTAGGCATATGCCAGATAGGAGTAATTAGGAAATAGAATAAAAAACTTAGATAACAATTCATAAATATTTTAAGATTTAAAAGAAATATTTCTTCTACAAATATTTATTTATTCATTGATTCAAAGTTTAAACAAACCCCCTCTTGTTTCCTCCCCCTGGATGCGCCACTGTATTTGAGAGTTTTCAGAATTATAAATCGTAATAAATCTGATAGTGTTGAGAGTTTTAATTTTAGAAAATTTCATAAATATAAATTTCATCAAAAATTTCATTTTACTAAGATTGTAATCTTTTAATTCTAAAACTCTTGTTCAAACTCTAATTTTGAAAAAATAAATAAGGAAAATTGGCGCAATATTCAAGACGATATAAATTACTAAATCATATTAGTCATTATATTAGAAAATAAATAAAAAATTAAACAAGATTTACATAACTGTTAGGTAAATTATGATTTAAAATTGATTTACCTGGAAAATACTCATTTTTGGAATATAAAAAAAATGTACGACACTTAAACCATTCAAGAACAGATTATAAATTAAGAAAAAGTCTTTAAAATAAATAATTTAAGCACAAACAAATCTTTATATAATATTATTAGCAAAAATAGATTTATTTTACTCAACGATTAAAAATCAAAGATTTAAAAGGAATTACACAATTTTTTATCTCATGCAATCAATTTTTTGTTTTGATAGACTCATTTGATCATTTTCTTTGAGTTTTTTATATTTATTGCCAAAATCTTTGTAGACTTCCTCATAAAAATGTTTAATTGTCCATTTTTTGGCGTCCAGCTTAACTATAAAATTATACAAAAATTTAAGTATTATTTCTTTTCGATTTTTAAAAGAATGTGTGGAAGTATTTCTTAAAAAAAGTCCAAAAAAATAGAAATATTAAAGTACCCATATTTAAGATCTATGATTTAAAAGTCTTAATTCAAATAAATTAAGGTAATTAAAGCTTTTATGACATTATGGTGAATTTGTTATGAAAAGATAATTATATTAATCATAATAGAGACCTTTAAAAATCTTTATGAATATCCTTTACTCTCCATATTAGCAAATTCTTCGGTTTGAGTTAGAGTATTGCGAGTTCGACTTGCTGTAAATTCGACTTCCCCCCGCTTCTTCCGTTGTTTGTTGTGGTTGTAAGTATTAAAGTCGTTTTCAGCCCATATGCCGGCGCGATGACACTTAACAAATGATCGCATAAGTGCACACAAAACGCACATTGCGCAGACAGGCCGGGAATGAGGCTATAGTTGGGGGCTGGGGGCCATTGATTGGGCTGTTCCTGCAAGGAGAGGGAGGAGAGTGGCGAGTGGAGGATCGGTATTGAGGATGTGTAGATGAGCGGCCTTTTGTGTGGGCAAAACATTCTCAAGTGCTATCAGTGCTCAACCGGCTTATTTTGTATCACAACAAATCGGGGCCGTCGAGTGCCATATGAGAAATGTTTGCAAAATAAATGCGGCACTTGAATTAGGCAACATTTGTTCGAGGGTTGGCCCAAGTGTTTGTGCAGGTTTCCCACCCAACCGCGAGACCTTATTAAAGTCAATCTGTTTAATCAAATTAGTGGAAAGAAATGGCGAACGGGCGGGCGGGCGGTTGGTTTTTGGAGGAGTCTCACAAGCTGAGTGCGTTGGCGTTTAGACCCGATCCTCAAGCGGCGGGGAGACTTTGGCAATGGCATTTGGTGCCGCTACACCCACTTTTTCTCTGTTCAATTTTGGTGAAAAACCTCAGTAACAGTCGTCGCACATTAAGCCATGCTCTTAGTCGTTGAATCTGGCCTGGCATTTGAACCCATTGCCACAGTTGGGCGCGCTGTCATAAAACAGCAAGAAGAAAACAAAAGGATCGAGAAAAGTTAACTCCAAACCGATTGCTAAATGCTCTAACCAAGTGGAGAGTAGGTGAGGAAAATCTTTTGGTAGGTTTGGCCGACAAAATCTCTGGCTAAAGTGAACTAAAAAGGTTTAAATATTTCGTAGCTAGTCGATCCTATGAAAATCTCTTTACTTTATTTTTTCTGTGTGCCGCTGTCACTCATACACAGAATGTTTTTATGGCTCAAAACAAAAGCCACAAAAGCCATGAGACTCCAGTGCCTTGTGCCCTTTGGCACTTTGTTTTGTCTTCAGCTGCATTGGCACATCGTTGATGCTGTTTCTGTTCCTCATGATGATGGTGATGGTGGATGCTGGTGATCCGGGCCCGAACTCCCCGAGACCTTTTTGGTTTTGGGAGTGGGTGAAACCTTGACTTGACTGTTGAAAATCCTTTAGAGCGTTACTAATTAAAATATCAACATTTTAAGAGGCGTAGTGAATGTGTTAAATTGACTATTCTCCTCTTGGGTTGTGTCAATGCTTTTTCTTTTGAGTGAGTGGGTCGCTCACCCATCCCCCCATCCCCAGAGATCGCATCGGATTTTGGGGTCGTTTGCTATCAGTTTTTTTGCCAGCTTCAGCAGGGCATTAACTAATTAAGTTGCAATTAAATGTTTTAATAGCTGAGACCTTACCAGCCCCACTAACCAGTTAACTAACCAACTGATTCGCATGCCGAATAAAAAACCGGCCAAAAGCGAACAACAACAACAACAGCAACAACAAAATGCGTGGCGTCCAAATGAGGAGCGCTCCTCATTAAAGCGCTTAGGGTCTGTGGGGCTATTACCAAAAGACGTGCAAGGTTCAGAGCGCATCGCACAATTGCACATAAGAAAATACGAGGAAGAACAACAAAAAAACAAAAAAAAGTGCAGGAAAAAGGAAAATATTTTAAGAAAAGAAGGCATGTGGGCAAAGTTAAGTTACTAAGCAAAGCTAAAGGTCGCCCATTGGATGCCCTAACACAATATAGAGATAAAATACTTAACCTTACCTAAGGAAATTTAAGCTTTCAATGGGAATTGGAGATATTAGAGTCTTATTAAATCCCTTCATGGCTTCGTTTGCCTACAACATTGTTTATAAGTTTGTTTTTAAATACTTAACCTTACCTAAGATGAAACTTAAATTGAATGAGGAAAATAATACATGGTAGTTTTGACTTAACAGAAACCCTTTTTCAGAAAGAAAGAGAGATTTGCTGAAAATTCTTTACTGGCCTAATCCACTTTCTGCATTTTCTATTTTTAAGTTCAATACTTAACCTTACCTTAGATGAAATTTATCTTGACAATAATCTAGGTCTGTTAGATCTCTCATTTGTCCCAAAAAGTGTGTCAAAAAATACACCCAGTGTTTGTCTTCTTTCTTTACAAAATTGAGTTGAATACTTAACCTTACGTATTATGAAATTTTTCTTTAATAGGCATATTGATTGCTGTAACTTTACCAAAAAAAAAAACTACATTCTCGTTAGGGTTTCTTTCTCCTGAAAGTCTAAGGTAAAATTGATTCAAATACTTAACCTTACCTCAGTAAAACAATTATATTTAACTACATATTATATTATTATTATTATTTATTATTCTATTATATTTAATAGAATTCTATTAGTTTTCTTAACTTTTCTAAAAAGGGAATTATATTCTGGTTCTCCAAAACGTTTTGTATGAAATTGAGTCAAATACCTAACCTTACCTAATGTGAATTTTGTTTGTGATAAGAAAATGGAAGACAAAGTTGTTGCTTAAGTTGGGCTAACAAAATATTCGTTCTTTTCAACATTCTTCTAGGTAAAGTTAGGTCATGTTCCTAACCTTACATTCTTTTTCACATCTTTCTAGTTGAAATAAGGTGATTTTCCTAACCTTATCTAAGAAGCAACTTGCCGTTTTTTGCATTAGTTGTTCTTATTTGTTGTGTAGATCTTTACAAAAGATTTTCTCTAAAATCAAATACTTAACCTTACCTAGGAGATAATCTTTTGCTTGTTTTTCAATATGTTGTCCATATACATTTCCGATAGGGTATTCACGAGTTGTAGTCTGTTTCCTCCTTCCTTTTTTTTTGTACCATCCTCGCGTCGCGAAGTAAAGTTGCAAGGGCTGCGCATGCGCAGAACACATGCCGCGGGCTTTTGTTGTTGTTGCTGTGCTGGCTGCCTTTGCTTACCACTGCTGCAATAAACGTCAAAATGCGGCCCATTGCTGTCCATTTCATCAACGTGTGAAATAAATCACTCAAAGTGCTGCAGATCCATTAAGGGCAGCGGCAGCAGCAATGGCCAGAGAGCTCGCTCGCTCGCTCAGTCGACGACTTTTGCGTTGCTTTTGTGGTAAATACATTTTTAGCATTTTGTCTGCTGATACCTTTGGGTGTTGTACATGGCAGCGACGACGACGACAATGATGAGGATGACGACGACGACGACGACGACGACGATGGCAATGAGGATGCCCGCTGCAACAATAAAGACGCAAGCAGGCTGCATGCCACTGGCCACGCTCTTTTTACTTCGACCATGTCCACATACACACTCCTCCTCCTCCTCCCTTCCTCTCACATCTCGACATTCATTGGGCCATTCATTGCATGCTGTTCACCTTTTTGTTTTTGCTTTTTGTTGCAATTTCATTTCATGTTTTTTTTTTGCCTTGGACTTCTCTGTTTTTCGGGCTGTTTTTATGATGATTTTTCGGCGTGCTACGCTTGGGCACATGCAAAAATCCAAATTACATTTCATTGCTTAAATTCAATTAACGGTAAGGCAAGAAAGAAAACACTCGAAATGAATGCTCACTGGGTACAAAAATCCAAAATTATGAGGGCTTTCCTTCTCTGCGCTTTCATTCTCGACACGCAGACCCCAGACTGCCGAGACTCCAGAGACTCCCAAGGCCCAAAGAGATGGAATGGTGGGAGAAACAAAAAAAAAAAACAAAAAAAAAGGAGCCAACTGTGAGATGCCATTAAGTCAAGGCAAGCAATCAAAACAAGTAGCTTGCATTGGGCCTGAAGTTGCACGTTGCACTTGGAATTGGTAAACAGAAAGTTGATTGAAAGTTTCGGCAAGTGCAGCTGGCAAATAGTTTCGGCAGGAGCATAAACGAAAGTAGGCGAAATAAATGGACTTTTTGCCAATTTAAGCAATAGTAAACTTAACTAGATAAACCCACTAAAAAAAAAACTCCTCTCTTTATTTATGTCTTGATCTTCATTATTCTTAAACCGAAACTAACGATCAACTTTACAGCTCAATTTCATCCGTTACAACAACTAGGTAGAAAGATATAAAAACTAAATTTATATCAATTTATTTCTCTTACTAACAGAGAATTCTTAATTTTATGAGAAACTAAACGAAACAAATTTAAGTGCTTTAAATGAGTTCATTATCAGTTCTGAAAACATTTATTTTGCTTGATTTCCTAAACTAATTAAATGGAAATACGGTATATATTTTAAAGGGGACTATAAAAATATTAAACATTAGTAACAAGTTATTTTTTGCTAATTAATAATAATTTCGAATGCCTTTAAACAAATATTTCAATGGCGAAAAAGAAAACTTTCAATTTATACAAAGCTCTGAATATTTTTTCGAAAATGCTTTAACTAACTTTTGGAATTTAAAAAAATATATTTTAAAAGTTCTTCTAATATATTTGAAATTTGGTTCCTGGTATCGGGGACCTCCTGAAAAAATTTGATATATATGTAACCCAAAAGAAAATGTTTCTAAAATATTTAATAATATTTTTGAAACTATTCTAAAATATGTTTTGTTTTTTCTGTTAGTATTTTCATGTTTTGTTCTAGTTGCTCAAAAGAAATTGTTTGTAAAATATTTAATAATATTTTTGAAACTTTTTTCAATTATGTTTTGGTTTTTTCTTTTAATATTTTCACGTTTGGTTCTACTTGCTCAAAAGAAAATGTTTCGAAAATATTTAATAATATTTTTGAAACTTTTTTAAATTATGTTTGGGGGTTTTCTATTAGTGTTTTCATGTTCTATTCTACTTAGTTGAATTTTATTTAAAGAAATAATTCTCACAAAACGAATATTCAAAGCACTTAAAGTCGGCAAGTCCAATGTTATTGGACAATTTCTCCACAAAATCTATAAATTTGAATTCAAATATACTAAAAAGTTTTAGCAATATGTATATGTAAAACCGATTCCAAAGGAATACAAATTTGTCAATGCTCTCTTGAGTCATGAAATAGAAATACATTTTTTTAGTTAGGGCTTTTTATTCATTTCATTGTACCAACTTTCCTTGGATATATGAAAAGCGCATCTCTGATTCGTTGACGCATAAAAATATCTGTTATATATATTTTTTGTTGCCCTTTGGCTTAATTCTCTTATAGAAAAACACATACATACGCACCTATACTTATATAGAAAATGCAGACAAGTAAAGTCAATTAAGTGAAAGTCAATCGGGAAATGTATATATTTATTTACATGTCTTTATTCATGACTTTTTGCCACCCACTCATTAGGAAAAATCGCCGGGGGATTGAAACATATTTTCTTGCAATTGTTGCTTTTAGACAATTTGTAAATTTCTAAGTATGAAGTCATTAAGTGCAAATAATTGCTTTAATTTAACACACACACTTACACACACAGAGATTTATTGATGTGTGTGTGTGTGTATAAAATCTGATAGGCAACTCTTTCTACTTAATTAGTTTTAATGTGGCACAAACAAAAGCGCATAACTAACAATTAAGTCGATGTTACTCATACGCAACCATGTACAATTTATATATAGAGAGTTATGTATATATGTATGTATTTATTTGCAAGTGAGTGTGTCGCATAAATCTTAATTACGCTTCGTTGAGCGTAAATCATCATCAGCCACAGAGGCGCAGGCCAAATCGATTCATGAGCCAAGCCAATTCGCAAGAAACTCTCGAAAAAGGAAGCATCATCTCTCTCTCTCTCTCTCTCCCTCTCTTGGACAGTTTTGCATTATGATTTTATGACCCGCTCAGACTTTCTGACGACTTGCAAAGTTATTTGTCTGTTTGACTATAATTAACCCATTGAGTGCTTATTTGCGGTTAACAAAACCAAAGTAATCAATCTATTAGAATTTTGCGGTTTCAAGAACAGAAAGTTTCAAGTCATAAGAATAATTGAATGGTTTTGCTTTCTCTTCAATTGAAATAAATCTTTTTGGTTTCTACATTACATTACAAAGAAATTAATTAGTTTCTTGTGTACAATTTTAATTGCAATTTACTACAAAAGAAGAAGTAAATACTTAATATAAATGTAATAGAATAGTTATTAATTTAAGTTTTAGTGTGGAATATCACAAGAAATAAAAAGAAGTATATTTTAATTGTTCGATTAACGTATATAAAATAGTTAAACCGTTCGATTTACGTCTTTCTCATTTCATTTATCGCTTTTTATCGTATTTTAATGCATTTAAAGAATTATTTTTTAGAATAATATTTTTCTAAAGTAATGCAAAATTATTCTCAGGACTTTTTATGACTTTTATAGGCAGCTGTAATTCTACTCCTGATTATTAAAAGAAGCTGACTATATGGAATCGTTTTATATGAACAAAATTTTAATAGATTTTTCTTAAGAAACATTTAATGTCATTTTGAAAAAATTTTATTATGCCTAAGAAAATATTGCTCATAATTTTGTTAATGAGAATTGGATGATATTCAATTTGTAACCCTTTTAATGGGTCGAAAAATATATCCATTGAAAGGAAAACAGATGCTAAATGCAAAAGAAATTAATTCCTTCGTTCAATTCCTCAAAGAACTATTTCCCTAACGTTTTCAAAGATTCAAACTTTCGAAAAACTTCAAAAATTTGCTTACATTATCTATTCATACTCTATTTATTATGCAAGGCAGTTGAAGCTTATTAGATAAAAGTCGTACTAATCCCCAAATCGATCTCGAACGAGTTAGTTTTATTATTTTGTACATGTTTTTTTCTGTATTCTAATTTCGGATTTCTTAATAAGTACAATCTTCAAGGAATTTAATTTTAATCTCCCTGACAGTTCTCTTCTCCTTCATACATAGGACATGTCCTTACGAAATTTCTAAAGCAATTTCAATCGCGTTACTTGGGAATTCTCTAGAGAAAGATTCCTTAAGGATTCAATAGGAATTCCTATTGGATTGGTACTACAGTGCGTAAAGGATGCATCAAACTAGATCAACTATCTGCTTCATCAATCCATCCACCTAAACTTCTAATCATTTCTGAAAATTGATTGCAATTGAAATTATTATTAAATTTTAACCCAAAGTTCCTTCATTGCTTTCTAACTATATCACAAAATAAATGGATCACACATTTAATGAAATGATTTATTATTTTCAGCTATGAAATTTATAGAGAAAAAAGTTTCTTAATCGCACACAAATAATGACTAAAATATGGGGAGACAGTGCAATATATTTTATTATCAATCTTTATTGTAATAAATTCATATAAAATGTGACATATATAAATCGAATAGAAAAATGTGAGAAATATGTAATTGATATTAAAAGATTTGCCAATAATGGGTTAAGTGCAGAACTGTTATTTAATGTACGAACTGAAATTGAGATTTGTTCGCTGCATTTCTTTTTATGACTCTGACAATTTTAGCAATCACAATTCGTTGGTCGGCGCAATTCAAAAAAAAAAAAAAAAAAAAAGAATACAAAAATTTTTTACAAGTTGTAAAGATTAAAAGTCCATTAGAGGCCCTCCATACAACAGTCGCGCAGATGAAGGCTCACGTAGAACTTGTTTAGAGACACAGAGAGATGGGTGTTGGAGAAGGAGAGGGAGGGTGTGGGGGCGATTCGAACATTGCAGCATCCATTTAAATGCGCGCAATCACTCAAATTGGCCAAAGCGCCGGAACGTGCAGATGGCAACCGCACGAAACTACAAAAAAATACGCGAAATGTGAATGATAGAGGAGAGAATTACATGAAATATTTTAATCCATAAGATGCAGTTAAGTGCATCCATCAGCGTGTATTTAGAATTTAATAAATACGGAAGCGAGAACACGATTCCCAAACGATTCTCTGAGCAAGAGAGAGAGAGAGAGAGAGAGAGGTATTTTAATTTATTTAAATTTTTTTAGCAACCTCTCATATAACTGCCTGCAATTGGGGGGACTGGACGGTCTTGTGGAGCCAGTGAAAGAAAAGTGAACATCCATTAGTTGTGCTAATGATGCGCAACCCAGTTCACCATGTTCCGCCCCATGCAGAACGACGATGGATGTTGCCACAAGGCGGCACAAGGCTCCATAAGCAGCAACAGCAGCAGCAGCAGCTTGGCATTGGCTTTGCTGATGCTGTTGCAATGTCGTCCTTAGTTGTATTTGCTATATACACCAGACTAGAGCGTGTGGATTTAGTTTGCTACTTTGAAACGCATTAGGCTAGTTTGGTTAGTTAGTCTTAGCAGTAACTGCAAGAGCCAGAGGGAGTGAGAGAGAGAGTCGTTGGGGAGGGGAAAGCTAATGCAAAGCCAAAGTGGCCAAGAGACTTTCATAAAGGGAATATAAAGTTAAATAGATACATATACGTGTATACTCAGGTTAAATAAGAAGATTTGCCAACACATTTTGCTAGAAAATAAGATTTCCACATGCTTTTCATTTCATTTTCAAACAAAATTGCTAAGAAGAAATGTAAAGAAGGGAAAATCTTTTCTTTTAAGCTTTATAACTATGGGAAATCAATTTGCACCTTTCAATGGATTCGTTGTCACCCAAATGTGGGCTGATTTTTAAGATTTTTAAGCTAGTTTTTCAGCGTTGAAAATTGCTATATTTTTGAAATCATAATTATTACCAAAACTCGACTAATTGGGCAATATTTTTGGATATAAGTGAACAAATTTGAATTTGAATATTTTATTTATTCATTTTTTTATTTAAGCTTAAATTTAGAAACTTTCCTGCAATAATGAATATTTTGCTTCAATCAATTAATAAGAAATTTGGTTGATTTATTTCTCGAAACATTGAAGATAAAAGAAAACGAATTTCCTATGACTAATTTTTCCAGACTATTTTTTTTTAAAACATTTTTTTTCAAATAATAATAAATATTTTACTTCAATCGATTTATAAGAAATTTAGTTGATTTATTTCTCGAAACATTGAAGATAAACGAAAATAAATTTTCTATGACTAATTTTTCAAGACTTCTTTTGTTTTAAACATTTTTTTAAAATATTTATTTTACCATTATCTGGAGGCTTACAGCATTTTTTTTAAATAATTATTTTACTATTATCTTAAGCCTTACAGCAGCCAATAATATTGAATTTTTAAAGAGTCTAATGGATAAAAGTTGTTCAATTATCATCCAAAAGGTTTGAAAACATTACCACATTAATGAGAATGTAAAAAAGGCACACAGTGTATATAGAGAAGGAATTGTATAGTTTATTCTTACAATGATGTGAGAAACAAAGCCAATTAAAACATTATATTCTAAGAGCAAAAAAAAGTCTTATCGAAGCCTTCAAAAAAGGACTAAGTGATAAGCGCTCAAATTTATGAGTTACATGAAACATTTTGGACTTGTTTTGTAGTTTATTTTGTTATTTAGACAAGGTTATAGTAAGCTTACTCATGGTTCGGTTTTATAGACATGGTTATAATAAACTAACTCATGATTCGGATTGAAATTATAATCAGAGATGCTTCCTTCTAAACTACAAACCAAAAAAAATGTAATTAAGAGAAGAAAACTCAAAAACTTTCCAAGGACTTAATTGCTAATCCTTTAATTAGATCATTAAACTGGTTAAAATAATTGTAAAACTAGGAAAATGAATGATTTTCATATCAAAAATTGATTAAAATATTTGTAAAACTAAAAAGGCAAATGATGAATGATGATCGTGGGATAAAAAAGGGCTACCTGCTTCTTTGATATTCCCACTTAAAGATAGACCTAAAAAAATTAGAAAGAATTAATTTACAACACTTGCGTGAAAACTAATCACAAAAATCAAACTTACCATCAATTGATTCAAATATAATTCATATGGCAAATGCCCACTGATGGGATCAATGGCCACTGGCCACATTTCATCCATTTCCTCTTGGGTGAAGGGTTCACCCTCCTCCATCATTAGTTTGCCAAAGCTCTCCTTGGTTAGATAACCCTTATTTTCAGGATCCAGGATTTTAAAAGCCTGCAGAATTTTCTCTGGCGGTGCTGGTTCCATTCTAAATATTTTAAAATCCAAACCAATTAAAATATCTAAGAAATTGTCACTCACTCACTTTCGTTCCATCAGCAATTGCGTGACATGTGGCAGAAATTTAGTGAGATGGACTTCGCCACTGGTTTCCTCTGATTCGGTGGCCGAAATGACCTCATTCACTTCCTGTTCAGTGGGCACACAACCCAAAAGCCTTAAAACGGTTCCCACTTCACGTACATCGATAAATTTATCCCCATGATGATCGAAAACGCAAAAGGCATCTGAGATGCGTTTCTCCATGTCATTGTTAACTGAAATTTAATTATTTTATATTCTTAAATGTATATATATATTGTTTTAAAAGAATTTACGATCCAAATCCATTTTTGTTTAGTCCCTTTCGGTTTTTCTTGTCTGACTAATGTTTCAGTTTATTGATGGCAAATAAACAATTTTCATGTTGCTAGGTAATAAATATAAATTTGGGTGGAACAAAGTTGAAGCTTTTTTTTTTTTTTTTTATATTTTTGAAAGCTCTCGTCTTTAATCAAACCTGTAAAAAGGAAGGCTTTGAAAGAAGGGAGTTTTAACAGCTTTTTCGGTAGCTTGCAGTGATTTACATGATTTACAAAAAATCAGAGATCATAAAATGTTTATAAGAAAACACATCTAGAATTTATTACGATTTGTGTACTTTGAATATAAGTATATTTATTTTAAATAAACTTCCTCTAATTTGAGAATGAAAAGAAATTATTTGTTAAATTCATAAACAAATTCAAATGTAGCAAATTAAAATTAAGGAATTCTATGGAATAATCCTACTTTTAATCGATTTCTATATACAGAGGATTTAAATTCAATTTATTTACTGAATAATAATTTATTTTTACACATAAAATGAGTCCCTAAATAACATTTTATATTAGATTTTATTTTAGATACAATGATCCAACTCAATCTTTTAAGCTTTAAACGCTCATTTCTCTCAGTGTATACAGTTTTCTACCATTCGCTCTCTTTTCTTATAGCAGAAGCAGCCCTTAATTGTCCATGTAATTAATATTATTGCATTTGTTTGTATGGAATTCTAGTTTTATAGTAGTTTTTCGTTGCCTCCTAAATGCTATTAGCACATGGAATCGACTTCTTTAGCATTTGTTCCACAAGGAAGTTAACCAGACATTACCCTACAAGGGGCGCAACAAGTGCATTTTGGAGCTGTTGCCCATTTTAATGGAAATTACTGTAAAGTTTGCCATTAATTCAACCACCACCACCACCCTCCCCCTCACCCCTTCTTCTGTATACACTTATCTGGCCATCATCATCATCGTCATCATCTTGTGGCAGTCAGTCAGAGATGGGTGGCAGGGAGGGAGGAGAAGAACACGCATTGGATTCGATTAAAAAATGGGAAAACCAAGTACAACAACATCAACTACTTCATTCACGCTAATGCGTGTCGTGTACAACACACTTGCCACTTGAGCCTAGCTATGTTGCCTGTTGCCTGTTGCCAGTTGCCAGTTTGCCTGTTGGCTGTTCGTATCGCATCTTATTCTACTCAGAATGTCTGAAAGTTCTCTCAACGCCATCAACATCATCAAAGCCACGTACACACTTACCTATCTGCCGCAATCTTTTGGTCAGGGCCAACCTAGCCAGGCTCTCTTTCTTCCTCTCTCTCTCTCTCTCTCTCTGTTCTGTTGGGCTACTGCCATAAACACTAAAAGTGTTCGTCATTTGCTGTTCCAGATCCAATTAACCATTTTGATGCATTTGCCTCCATTAAGTTTTTTTTTTTTTTTTCTTGCACTCTTTTTTATACCCTTGCAGAGGGTATTATAAAATTTTTCAGATAGTTGTAACGCAGAGAAGGAATCGTTTTCGACCCCATAAAATATATATATTCTTGATCACCATGAGAAGACGAGTTGATATAGCAATGTCCGTCTGGTACTATGCAAACCAGTCCCACAGTTTTGGAGCTATGACTTTTAAAGTTCGTATATAAGCTTTCCTATACCCTAGAATGCACATCTGCACATCTTATAGCTGCCATATAAATACAAACGTTAAGTGTGAATAACTTCTTTAGTTCTTGAAGAATCTTATCCAAACTGATTACGTACATAAATATAAAGGAATTGCATCAAATGCGTGAATTTCAAAACAATCGGATAAACATAACATAGAGGTCTTGCGTATGAAACGAAAAGTGCGGGTTCGAATCTCTTTCGCGCCATAAATATTTTTTTTTTTTTTTGTTTATTAAACGAATAGACGGGAGTTCGAATCCCACAAAAGTCGATGACAAATTTTTGTCAGTGTATTTAAAGTATTTCTTTATTGGATTAACACACAACTAGTTTTTTAGGAAATAAAATGTAATGGTCAAGTGCTGCAAGGGTATACAAACTTCGGCATAGCCGAAGTTAGATTCTTTGATATTTTCTTCTTGCGTTTAGGCCCTTTTGCCTTTTGCAATTTTACTGCTGCTTCTGCTGACTTACAACGTGATCGGAAGTTTGTCTTAGCCCATCTTCATAGAGCTGACGACGTGTCCGTGACTTGCCTCTTGCCACTCGTATGTGTGTGTGTGTGTGTGTGTGTGTGTATGGCAAAGTACTTTGTAAATGTTGGCATGATTTAAGTCGGCTCTTAGTCTCTTTATTCTGACATTTACTCCAAGTTTGTCTATTAGGCATGCGATTAAAATTTAAATTGAAGTCCCCACCGCAGCAGCCAGCACCCATCTCGCTTCTTCTTCGAGTATTGAATTTCATCCATTGAAATTCTTTCAAGTGAAATAGTTTTGCATGCAATTCCGTTTAGATCTTCCGGTTTGGGTCTCTGTGATCTCGTGTAAGTGTAACTGACCATTTTGTTTATCCGTTTCTTTTCGACACCTTTCGAGCGCAGGCAACAAATTGACAGGCAAAGGCATTTTACTTCCTGTTTTTCTTGGAGGGAGACTGAGAATATCTGTTACAAATAAATGATGGGGTGAAGAGAGCATGGGCACGAGGAGGGGGAAGCAAGCCTTAATTGGTAGATAATTGGCGAAACAAGATCTGGTTCACTCAAGGCAGAAGCTGGAGCACTTTTTAGAAGCTTTAAAATAAACCCAAGTTCAGTCAACTACTTTTTCTTGAGTATTTCTATAAAAACAAAGCCTGTTTAGCAGCAACTGGCCTCGCCCAAGGGTCTCCTAGGTGAATATCAAAGGTTTTTTTGTCAAATTTCAACAACCACTGCCCTTTTCTATGAAAAAATTGACCCTTCAACTATTTCTATAAAAACAAAGCCTGTTTAAACAGCAACTGCCCTCGCCTAAAGGTCTTCTAAGTTGATATCAAACGTTTTTGGTTAAATTTCAAAAGCCATTGCCCTCTTCTATATAAAAATATACCCATCAACTAACTTAAACTTCTTTAATCTATTCGTTTCCTAAAGTCACAGGGCTAATTTGCAAACTTCCTATATACTAAAGATTCTTAAACTTGGGAAATCAGGAAAATTTTGTATCCTCACCATAAATTTTAAAGATCTCAGAAGAAAATCTCATCTCTCTGGATTATTTAAAAAGCTCTAAAAGTTGCCCATCCAGCCCAACTAACTCAAACTTCTTTAATCTTAAATTTACCAACTTTCTTATATACTAAAGATTCTTAAACTTGGGAGATCAGAAGCCTTTTTGGGGATTTAAGGATTCTTACCATAAATTTTAAAGATCTCAAAAGAAATTCTCAGCTCTCTTGATAATTTTATTAATTATTTAAAGAGCTCAATTGAATACTCATCCAAATACTAAAGATTTTTAACCTTAGGAGATCAGCAGCCTTTTAAGGGAAACTTCGCATCGTCACGTTAAACTTTAAAGGTCTTAGAAGAAAATCTCATCTCAAGAATTGATTTGAATTTTCGACCCTGCCCAGATTGATGGAAATCTTTGAGATTTTAAAATAATTAGAGTATATGTACATATATCAAATATATAAATAATTAATATATTAATTAATTAATCAATGCTTATCCTGAAATTAAGTCAAGCTCAAAATGTTAAGACAAAAATGTGGAGTTTTGCAAATTATTGTTGATTAGTTTATTTCTTTTGAGAAAATTGTGTTTCATGAAAATTCATACAATATGAAATACTTATTTTGTTTTTAGCTAAAAACTTTGAATTATATTTGGAAAATTTTTAATGTGGGTGAAACAAACTTTTATCTACTGTAAATTGAGTAAAATTGTCTCTTCTTACGCTAAATTATAAAATTCAGTTGCAATTATTTCTCTATTTTCCATATTCTTGATGCAAATGATTCGAAACTTAATTTCGATTTAGTCCGTTGCAATATTGTAGATGAATTGCGGCAACATTCCATTAAATTTACAACATTGAATTTTGATAAATTCACTCTATGGTCTTTGCCACATTGATTTTTGGTTCCTTTTGTTATGTAAAATCAATCTAATCACCGAAACAACAGGTAATAATATTTTTAGGTCAGCTCCTTTCAAATATTTTGGCCTTTTTTCCAAAAAATTCAAATCAAAAAAACTATTTTCCCATCAATAAACAATTATTATTATGATTTTTGGCCCTCTTATTTTTTTGACATTAGTGCACAATGTGAATTGCCTTATAATTCCAGTGTGTGTGTGTGTGTGTGTGCGAGTGTGGTGTAGATTGGGGTAATTAAATGGAATTTAATAAACATAAACATCCAAATAATGAATGCTGTGTTTGCTACCTTTCACAGCCAGACAGGAAAACTCTGAACAATGAACGGCCCAGAAACTTTTGTTAAATTAATTAGAGTAAAACGATGGCCAGACAGACGGCAGCAGCAGCAGCAGCAACAGCCACATTGTTTTTTTTTTTTTTTCATCTTTTTTCTTTTTTTTGTAAAACGATTCGTAAAAAAGAATTCAATTCAAACGAAATGATATGAAAGAATTGATTAATAATCATAGCGAAAACCGCAAAAGAGTTGAACATGAATGGTGGACACAATGAACATGGACGTAGTCCAAGATCTGTATCTAGGGGAAGACTTTTATTTGAACTTAAAAAATGTCGAAGATGCTGGAGAAATTGCAATCCTTGACTATTTAATTTTATTAGGCTTTAAATTTTCCTTCTGTGCCACGATAAGACAATATCCCACAACTAAATTACCTCAAAAAAAATAGTTATCTTCATTATTTAGCCGTTAGTTGACTTCGAAATCACTTCCCTATTTTCGAAAGTGGTAAACTTCCTTTCTGTGTCTCAACACGATGACGGCATACAAATAAATAACGCAAAAAAATATTTATTTATCTAGCTTATTTTGTATTATACTTATTTTATAAATAGAGTTTAAAATCCCAACCCTCTTTTTGAAAACTTTTTAATCTGGAAAATAATATCTAAATTGGTTATCATATTTGTTAAATCTTAACTCTTAAGGCCAAAGTTAGAATATATAGTTGAATTTGTATCCACATTACATCCACAAATTCTCAATATTAATACTAGACCTAATGAAAAGAAAAAAAACACCAGAGGCTTTCATTTTCAGGTAAATATTTTATTTTGAAAAATATTGAAATTGACATAATGACATTTTTTAAATATTAAATCTCTAATTTTCTCTAAATGCTCTTAAGAATCCTAGAAGTGATATACTAGCTCACATTTAACCAATTAACAGTAAAATAAAAAACATTTTCTTTAAAAAATTTATAAAAATTAAGCATAATTCTTATATAATTCTAGCTCACATTAAATCAATGAACAGTAAAATAAAAAACATTTTCTATTAAAAATTTATAAAAATTAAGCGACATTATTATATTATTCGCTTTATTGAGTTGTAATTCCCAACTAGTTTTAGGCATTTCAATTCTGGAGTTTATAGCAAAGTACTTAACTACCTTTGTATATAAATGCTTCTGAATTTCTGTGTTCGTGCCTCTCAAAAAAATAAAGTTTTTGGGCTTTTTGGGCCTCAATATTTCTCATTCGTTCTTGGGCCCTAACAAAATTGGCTCCTACCCATCTCTAATTGAATATAAATTTTTTCTTTATGGGCAATGCCAAATATCACAGAAATATATTATTACAAAAAGCTCAAATCTCAAAGCTCTAACTTGATCTTAAATTAAATTTGTTTCGGTATTAGTTCTTGAACAAATTGCAATCTATTTAGCTCTTTTACCCCTTCTAAGATTCTTTTTTATTCACCTCCTTTTCGTCTTCCTAGAAGTATAACTTTTTGCACATTTGCCTTGTTCCCCCTCTGACTACGCCCATGCCAGCTAGTGCTTTGACTTTACCATTGTAAGCTACTACTTGCTGCTGCCTACTGCCCACTGCTGCCCAAAAGCCGACCACAAAATCGCTGACGCCACGGTCCATTCCGGTCCCGCACAGAACACACTACATACATCTGAGCTGAGCTGGGCTCAGCTCTCAACTCTCATTGTTGTGGCGCACATCAAGGCCAATTGGGTTGGCTCCAGCTTGGTAGTAGCGGCTGGTTTTGGCTGCTGCTGTGCTCCACATTCGGGACGCTGTGGCCGGCCAGTCATGTTGTCGTTGTCGAAGGGGAACTGGGTTCGACTTGACTTTGATTCAATTTCCATATGAAAACATCGATTTGCGTTTGTGCGCCCGCGCCGTCGTAATCAAAGTGTTGTTTATGGAACACGTCCGGCGTGTTTTTACTCTTTTTTGCCTCGTTTGCTTGGAATAAAAATTGCTCACGGCAACAATTGCTGAGCGTCGGCTGAAAAAAAAAAAAATAAATATGTAGCAACGATTACATTTGCCTATTGCATGGACAAGCAGAGAGCCAGCCAGACGGACAGACAGACAGATGGTCAGACTTGGGGGTACCTGGGGTATCCGAGTTATGATTGAGTTCTAATGAGTTGAGAAAAATGTATCAAAGAAAACCAGTTCCTGGAATCGCAATTAGATAAGTGGGTTTCATGCCTCAAACGTGAACTTCATGAAAGCGCTGCTTGCTGAACAAGCGAAACCAACAATTGTCCATTTGCCCAAGATTGTGTTCCACCACTCCTTCTCTCCCCCCTTCTTCCAGCTCTTTGCTCTCGGCTCTAGTTTGGCCTCCTGTCAGGAAATGGAAATTGTTTTCCATGGAACGGAGTGGCCACTGGCCACTGACCACTGACTAGCTAACAAATGTGTACCACATTTTATATAATAAGGCGTTAAAAATATTTTGCAATTTAATTTATTTGGTGGGTAGCACAAAAAACGAAAAATTACCATACCGAGAGGAAAAACTAGTTTAACTGGACAAAACTTACATCTAACTAAAATCGAGTTCAACAGCAGGTGCAGAATTTTTCTTTCTTCTTTTTTTTACCACTCAAATTGAATCATAACATTAGGCGAATCGATATTTTAACTGCAAATTATCGTTCTAATAAACTCAATTTTCTAAGCGAAACTTGTCATTAAATTAAAGATTAAATAATAAAATCTGTAATTTAAATTTGATACAGTCAATTCTAAGGCTTGGCTTTTTTTTGGCCTGTTTTATGTCAGTATGAACGAATTATGGGTAGAAGAAAAAGTTTACAGAGTTAATTTAGCACACAACTTTAATTTTTAAACAATTAGTGACTTTTATTAAAGCGAAATTGACCATTGAATTGCAGCCTTTCCCTTTTATTATGGTGTTGGTGGGCACCAAGTCAACCTCAAATGGATTCACTTGACTTAACCCTCTAAGACGTAAGATAAAACTGGAAAACTAAAAGTTGACCAGCCGAAAATTGTGTTTTTTTTGTAAAGATTAAAATAAATATATAAAATCGATCGTAGTTATAATTTTTGATGCGAAAGTTATGTTTATTTACCATTATAATTGTAAACGTCCACACTATTTGACAGCTCGACGCCCTATATGGGCACATTAACCGGTTATGATGGTGATATCGATATATGGGCACACTGAAAATAAGACAAGAGATAATCAAAAACGTGTATTAAAAATAAGAAATTCAATCCAAGAATTAATAAGTAATTCTTTGGGATTTTTAACGAATAAACCTGGCTTATTACATAATATATAATAATTTAAAATAATTATTTATCTCCCTAAAAAACCTGGCATATAATTTAATATATAATAATTTAAAATAATTATTTTTCTCCCTAAAAAACCTTGCTTCACTTTTTCTCCCTCACCTCACAGTAAAAACGAAACGTTCTACATATTTGTACTCAAAAGGAGTAGAAAAAAAAATATATTAGAATTACTTTCGAAGTTCGAACATTATTTTGGAAAGTAGTCTTAGATAGTCGCTAAATGTATCTATATAATTTTATGATTTACTTTCCTAACATTCAATATCCTTTTTTTTTCAATTTTTAATTTACCTGTTTGGACTTTCCACTCTCATGGGAAAAACCATTCACCTGAATTATACATAATTATCGACCGTAAAAAAAAAAAAAAAACCTTTCATCTTTCAGTCAATTTCTGCACTAGTTTAGTATTCGATTTATATAGGCGTGAAATATTAATGCGATATACACGCCTGGTAGCCAAAAGGGAAAGGTCTTAACTCGCCTCTTAATTGCTAACCCGCAACTCCCTCCAGCAGCTCAACTCAACTGAGTTAACTTACTGACTTCTATTTTACTTTCTAGCCATAAAAATTGACTACGCCCCAAAAAAACAGAAAAAAAATGCGTGCGTGCCTTTCCAATTACCAATTCACTCAATGGCCAGCCCATCATTAGCATCGTTTACTAATGATTTTTAGCGGACCTAGACCTAGAGCATGGCTCTGGTCATGGGAATCAGTCTAAAGAATGAGAACGAGAATTTGAGATTCGAGTCGAACTTTTTGCATGCATGTGATAATGGTTTTTGGCGGCGCTTTGATACCTTCACGAAACAAGACAATAAATCAATAATTGTTGCAAAAATAATGCAAGTTCTCCACCCAAAAAAAGCGAAGAAAAAAGATAAATTACAATGCTGGAGCAGGCGTATGACTTAATTTGCCAATTTGAACGCCAAAGGCAGCCAGCAGCAGCCAGCCAAAAAAGGCAGCCAGACAGCTGGCCGGATCGCCAGATCGCTTTAAACGTCAATTTCCGTGCCAAAAGCGAAAACCGCCAAGTTGCCCCGTTGTCTTATTAAGGCTCAAACGCGTGCGCAGCGGCCCAACATCGAATTGAACTGAACTGAATATAAGAAGGCCAAAAACTGAATAAGAATTCTATTATACTCATGCCACACAATGTGATTAACTTGTTGACCCTGCCAAGAGATCAAAAACAAAGAGACCAAAGGGAGCGGGAGAAGAGGGATACAATAAAGTTTATTCTTACACAAAATTTAGAACGGATTTTCCCCTCACACCCCACTCCCAAGCGACCAACCGACCGACCGACCGACCCATTAACTCTAACTGGCCAACCAACCTGTACTTTTGATTCGCTTTCGGCCAAATGGCAGCTAACCGCACATGCACTTCCGTGCGCTGTGGTCAAAATCATTTTTATGCAAACACAAACACTGAAGAAAATTGGCATTCGTTAGGCGTTGATAATAATTGAAAAGGCCCCCGAAAATGGCCCAAACGCAGAGACCGCAGAGAGAGAGAAGCGGCTAAACGAACAAGAATGTGGCTGACAATTGAGCAAATTGCGCACCTGCATTTCGACCATAAAGCGAATCCGGCTTGGGTGTGTGTGTCTTAACAAGACCTCGAAAGACCATTCAAAGCTTTCCACAAATCTGAGAAATCAAGAAAACTGAGTCGAAGTGTTCCAAAACCCCAAAATTCAAGAAGTTATCAAGAATGAACGAATTATTCGTTATTCATGGGTCAAAATCTGCTTTAATTCCTCTTTTCCGTTAACTCTCTAGTGGAAGTCTTGTGAAAAGTTACGTTTTGACGTGAAAGTTCTTTAGAAGCGTTGTGAATTGAAATTTCATGAAACGAAAATGAGAACGCATTGAAAAATTATGTAATTTCTAGGTAAAAATTGGAAACGCTAAAGAAAAATTCATCATAAATTGTAAATAAATTGTTTAAGAAGAGGATAAGTTTAATTATTAAACAAACTAATATATTTTTGATGTTAAAATCACTGATACTTCTTCAGAAAAGAAAAAAAAAGTTGAAGAAAAGGATAAGTTTAATTAGATATCACTGATACTTCTTCAGAACACGTAAATGGCAAGTTTAAAATAAGATTTTGGAATTAAAAATCAAGATATCGATCTTTATGACAAATCTCTAGGCTTACAGAAGTGAAAACTTTAAACCGAATAATTTTTACGAATAAATAACAGATAAAAAAACCACTGTATTAAAAAGAGTTACAAGAATAATCATTAAAGGAATAATGAAGATTCTTCAAAAATTCTTTAAGATCAAGTTATACTTATGTGAACCATTTGAGGAACACAAACCACTCCCTAAAAAACCATTTGGCCTCCTATTTAGACTATTTAGGCTTTAGTTTTTTAATATGTACATAGTAAAAAGGGGTAATAAATTTTAGTAACTCACAAAAGAATTAATTAAATTGTATAAGCAAAATTTCTCTAAAATTCCTAAAATTGTTTCAACTTTCCAATTGAACTTTAATTACCTTTCTATGATCCACTTGGCATACCTTTCAAGGCTTGGTATGTTGTAGCGAAAGGAACCCAATGGGTTGCTTTTTATAGTTCATAAATTCAAATTCTAATAAAATAATAGTACATAGCCCAACAACCTAAATTGTTTAGTTATTACAAGAGCACGAATTTGTTTACAAGTATCGCGAACTACTTTCGCTAATGACTTAGAGATGATTTGTTTCGTTAGCTAGTGATGAACTCACAAGTTATCGAATACTTAAGGGTTGATTTTCGATTTACCATAATTTTGTGTGTAACTTGATTTCAATGGGAATTTTAGTTATCGAATTTGTGTTAACGGAAGGAAAGTTTAAGATTCATTTTTAATGACTTTTTTTAGATGACTTTCGCATGTTGAATTTGCATTTTAACACCTTAGAAACGGCAAAAAGTCATAAAGATCTTGTCAAGATCTTCTTTCATCGAGCGAATAAATAACAAATAATTCGCTTGACATTGTAATTGGAAAAATGTACACGCATGAGAGTGAAGGAGAGGCAAAGAGAGAGAGAGAGAGAGAGAGAGAGAAGAGGTGGAAAAAAACATGTTGGAAAATTGATTTTGCCTTAGCATGACAATCACTCTGGCCCATGCTTGAGTCTGTCTATATGAAGGCTTGGAGGCTTACGCCCACCAACGGAAAAAAAAAATCTATAGTTAGCTACTTTAACCGTTACTCGTTTAAGCTTAGACCTGGCTACCAGCTGATTCATGACTTAATCACTGGCAATCAGTAGCCTGGCAGTCTTTTGGAGCTGCACCCAAAAAACGAGACACAGCTACAAAAAAAAAAACAGAAAAAACGACTTTATCAGCAAATTTCGAGTGAGTGGCTTGTGCCTTCGGGGCAGGAACCACAACTACCAAGCACTGTCATGCCATGGCATGGGCAATTGATTGTTTGCTCTATAACTGCAGGACTAAGATTAAGATTTTCGCTTTTCATTTGTGCTTCAATCGGTAACCCAAGAAATATATACACAAGTTGGCAAATTTTCACTTTTCCGTCACTGCAAACAGTTCGATGAACATCCGCCAAAAGTCAAGACAAACAATAAGCATGAGTGGTGGAAACCGCAACAGCTTCCACAAGCCATAAACAACTGTTTCGAAGCGATCTTTCGAAACGATCTACACGAGATCCGCACATGCGCACAACGCTTGCCAAGTTATAAAAGTGTAAATAAGGTAATTAGTGCTTCCGGGCATAATCATACAAACACACACATGACGTAGCCCAACTCACAACGTCTCTTCACGACGACGTCGCGACGACGACAATGTTACGCTTCGTCAATGCGAATGCGGAGGCATAAATTGCTGATAAGTAATAAAACCAAATGGTAAAGCTAATCAAACTTGTGTTCTCTGTCCTATGGATTGATGGTTATTCTTGTTTACAACTTGACGCTATCCATTACCGGGTGCTGCCTCTAAGTTTTGGCTACAACATAATGATGCCAGATGATCTCGACAATTGTTTGGTTTTTTTTTTTTCTTTTGGCTAATTGGGCATAAGAAGGAAAGAAACACTTAAAAGTGTCATTTTACATTTCAAGAATTCTTGAACAAATTATTAATTAAAGATTAAAAGTCCATTAGAGGCCCTCCATACAACAGTCGCGCAGATGAAGGCTCACGTAGAACTTGTTTAGAGACACAGAGAGATGGGTGTTGGAGAAGGAGAGGGAGGGTGTGGGGGCGATTCGAACATTGCAGCATCCATTTAAATGCGCGCAATCACTCAAATTGGCCAAAGCGCCGGAACGTGCAGATGGCAACCGCACGAAACTACAAAAAAATACGCGAAATGTGAATGATAGAGGAGAGAATTACATGAAATATTTTAATCCATAAGATGCAGTTAAGTGCATCCATCAGCGTGTATTTAGAATTTAATAAATACGGAAGCGAGAACACGATTCCCAAACGATTCTCTGAGCAAGAGAGAGAGAGAGAGAGAGAGAGAGGTATTTTAATTTATTTAAATTTTTTTAGCAACCTCTCATATAACTGCCTGCAATTGGGGGGACTGGACGGTCTTGTGGAGCCAGTGAAAGAAAAGTGAACATCCATTAGTTGTGCTAATGATGCGCAACCCAGTTCACCATGTTCCGCCCCATGCAGAACGACGATGGATGTTGCCACAAGGCGGCACAAGGCTCCATAAGCAGCAACAGCAGCAGCAGCAGCTTGGCATTGGCTTTGCTGATGCTGTTGCAATGTCGTCCTTAGTTGTATTTGCTATATACACCAGACTAGAGCGTGTGGATTTAGTTTGCTACTTTGAAACGCATTAGGCTAGTTTGGTTAGTTAGTCTTAGCAGTAACTGCAAGAGCCAGAGGGAGTGAGAGAGAGAGTCGTTGGGGAGGGGAAAGCTAATGCAAAGCCAAAGTGGCCAAGAGACTTTCATAAAGGGAATATAAAGTTAAATAGATACATATACGTGTATACTCAGGTTAAATAAGAAGATTTGCCAACACATTTTGCTAGAAAATAAGATTTCCACATGCTTTTCATTTCATTTTCAAACAAAATTGCTAAGAAGAAATGTAAAGAAGGGAAAATCTTTTCTTTTAAGCTTTATAACTATGGGAAATCAATTTGCACCTTTCAATGGATTCGTTGTCACCCAAATGTGGGCTGATTTTTAAGATTTTTAAGCTAGTTTTTCAGCGTTGAAAATTGCTATATTTTTGAAATCATAATTATTACCAAAACTCGACTAATTGGGCAATATTTTTGGATATAAGTGAACAAATTTGAATTTGAATATTTTATTTATTCATTTTTTTATTTAAGCTTAAATTTAGAAACTTTCCTGCAATAATGAATATTTTGCTTCAATCAATTAATAAGAAATTTGGTTGATTTATTTCTCGAAACATTGAAGATAAAAGAAAACGAATTTCCTATGACTAATTTTTCCAGACTATTTTTTTTAAAACATTTTTTTTTCAAATAATAATAAATATTTTACTTCAATCGATTTATAAGAAATTTAGTTGATTTATTTCTCGAAACATTGAAGATAAACGAAAATAAATTTTCTATGACTAATTTTTCAAGACTTCTTTTGTTTTAAACATTTTTTTAAAATATTTATTTTACCATTATCTGGAGGCTTACAGCATTTTTTTTAAATAATTATTTTACTATTATCTTAAGCCTTACAGCAGCCAATAATATTGAATTTTTAAAGAGTCTAATGGATAAAAGTTGTTCAATTATCATCCAAAAGGTTTGAAAACATTACCACATTAATGAGAATGTAAAAAAGGCACACAGTGTATATAGAGAAGGAATTGTATAGTTTATTCTTACAATGATGTGAGAAACAAAGCCAATTAAAACATTATATTCTAAGAGCAAAAAAAGTCTTATCGAAGCCTTCAAAAAAGGACTAAGTGATAAGCGCTCAAATTTATGAGTTACATGAAACATTTTGGACTTGTTTTGTAGTTTATTTTGTTATTTAGACAAGGTTATAGTAAGCTTACTCATGGTTCGGTTTTATAGACATGGTTATAATAAACTAACTCATGATTCGGATTGAAATTATAATCAGAGATGCTTCCTTCTAAACTACAAACCAAAAAAATGTAATTAAGAGAAGAAAACTCAAAAACTTTCCAAGGACTTAATTGCTAATCCTTTAATTAGATCATTAAACTGGTTAAAATAATTGTAAAACTAGGAAAATGAATGATTTTCATATCAAAAATTGATTAAAATATTTGTAAAACTAAAAAGGCAAATGATGAATGATGATCGTGGGATAAAAAAGGGCTACCTGCTTCTTTGATATTCCCACTTAAAGATAGACCTAAAAAAATTAGAAAGAATTAATTTACAACACTTGCGTGAAAACTAATCACAAAAATCAAACTTACCATCAATTGATTCAAATATAATTCATATGGCAAATGCCCACTGATGGGATCAATGGCCACTGGCCACATTTCATCCATTTCCTCTTGGGTGAAGGGTTCACCCTCCTCCATCATTAGTTTGCCAAAGCTCTCCTTGGTTAGATAACCCTTATTTTCAGGATCCAGGATTTTAAAAGCCTGCAGAATTTTCTCTGGCGGTGCTGGTTCCATTCTAAATATTTTAAAATCCAAACCAATTAAAATATCTAAGAAATTGTCACTCACTCACTTTCGTTCCATCAGCAATTGCGTGACATGTGGCAGAAATTTAGTGAGATGGACTTCGCCACTGGTTTCCTCTGATTCGGTGGCCGAAATGACCTCATTCACTTCCTGTTCAGTGGGCACACAACCCAAAAGCCTTAAAACGGTTCCCACTTCACGTACATCGATAAATTTATCCCCATGATGATCGAAAACGCAAAAGGCATCTGAGATGCGTTTCTCCATGTCATTGTTAACTGAAATTTAATTATTTTATATTCTTAAATGTATATATATATTGTTTTAAAAGAATTTACGATCCAAATCCATTTTTGTTTAGTCCCTTTCGGTTTTTCTTGTCTGACTAATGTTTCAGTTTATTGATGGCAAATAAACAATTTTCATGTTGCTAGGTAATAAATATAAATTTGGGTGGAACAAAGTTGAAGCTTTTTTTTTTTTTTTTATATTTTTTGAAAGCTCTCGTCTTTAATCAAACCTGTAAAAAGGAAGGCTTTGAAAGAAGGGAGTTTTAACAGCTTTTTCGGTAGCTTGCAGTGATTTACATGATTTACAAAAAATCAGAGATCATAAAATGTTTATAAGAAAACACATCTAGAATTTATTACGATTTGTGTACTTTGAATATAAGTATATTTATTTTAAATAAACTTCCTCTAATTTGAGAATGAAAAGAAATTATTTGTTAAATTCATAAACAAATTCAAATGTAGCAAATTAAAATTAAGGAATTCTATGGAATAATCCTACTTTTAATCGATTTCTATATACAGAGGATTTAAATTCAATTTATTTACTGAATAATAATTTATTTTTACACATAAAATGAGTCCCTAAATAACATTTTATATTAGATTTTATTTTAGATACAATGATCCAACTCAATCTTTTAAGCTTTAAACGCTCATTTCTCTCAGTGTATACAGTTTTCTACCATTCGCTCTCTTTTCTTATAGCAGAAGCAGCCCTTAATTGTCCATGTAATTAATATTATTGCATTTGTTTGTATGGAATTCTAGTTTTATAGTAGTTTTTCGTTGCCTCCTAAATGCTATTAGCACATGGAATCGACTTCTTTAGCATTTGTTCCACAAGGAAGTTAACCAGACATTACCCTACAAGGGGCGCAACAAGTGCATTTTGGAGCTGTTGCCCATTTTAATGGAAATTACTGTAAAGTTTGCCATTAATTCAACCACCACCACCACCCTCCCCCTCACCCCTTCTTCTGTATACACTTATCTGGCCATCATCATCATCGTCATCATCTTGTGGCAGTCAGTCAGAGATGGGTGGCAGGGAGGGAGGAGAAGAACACGCATTGGATTCGATTAAAAAATGGGAAAACCAAGTACAACAACATCAACTACTTCATTCACGCTAATGCGTGTCGTGTACAACACACTTGCCACTTGAGCCTAGCTATGTTGCCTGTTGCCTGTTGCCAGTTGCCAGTTTGCCTGTTGGCTGTTCGTATCGCATCTTATTCTACTCAGAATGTCTGAAAGTTCTCTCAACGCCATCAACATCATCAAAGCCACGTACACACTTACCTATCTGCCGCAATCTTTTGGTCAGGGCCAACCTAGCCAGGCTCTCTTTCTTCCTCTCTCTCTCTCTCTCTCTCTGTTCTGTTGGGCTACTGCCATAAACACTAAAAGTGTTCGTCATTTGCTGTTCCAGATCCAATTAACCATTTTGATGCATTTGCCTCCATTAAGTTTTTTTTTTGTTTTTTTTCTTGCACTCTTTTTTATACCCTTGCAGAGGGTATTATAAAATTTTTCAGATAGTTGTAACGCAGAGAAGGAATCGTTTTCGACCCCATAAAATATATATATTCTTGATCACCATGAGAAGACGAGTTGATATAGCAATGTCCGTCTGGTACTATGCAAACCAGTCCCACAGTTTTGGAGCTATGACTTTTAAAGTTCGTATATAAGCTTTCCTATACCCTAGAATGCACATCTGCACATCTTATAGCTGCCATATAAATACAAACGTTAAGTGTGAATAACTTCTTTAGTTCTTGAAGAATCTTATCCAAACTGATTACGTACATAAATATAAAGGAATTGCATCAAATGCGTGAATTTCAAAACAATCGGATAAACATAACATAGAGGTCTTGCGTATGAAACGAAAAGTGCGGGTTCGAATCTCTTTCGCGCCATAAATATTTTTTTTTTTTTTTTGTTTATTAAACGAATAGACGGGAGTTCGAATCCCACAAAAGTCGATGACAAATTTTTGTCAGTGTATTTAAAGTATTTCTTTATTGGATTAACACACAACTAGTTTTTTAGGAAATAAAATGTAATGGTCAAGTGCTGCAAGGGTATACAAACTTCGGCATAGCCGAAGTTAGATTCTTTGATATTTTCTTCTTGCGTTTAGGCCCTTTTGCCTTTTGCAATTTTACTGCTGCTTCTGCTGACTTACAACGTGATCGGAAGTTTGTCTTAGCCCATCTTCATAGAGCTGACGACGTGTCCGTGACTTGCCTCTTGCCACTCGTATGTGTGTGTGTGTGTGTGTGTGTGTGTATGGCAAAGTACTTTGTAAATGTTGGCATGATTTAAGTCGGCTCTTAGTCTCTTTATTCTGACATTTACTCCAAGTTTGTCTATTAGGCATGCGATTAAAATTTAAATTGAAGTCCCCACCGCAGCAGCCAGCACCCATCTCGCTTCTTCTTCGAGTATTGAATTTCATCCATTGAAATTCTTTCAAGTGAAATAGTTTTGCATGCAATTCCGTTTAGATCTTCCGGTTTGGGTCTCTGTGATCTCGTGTAAGTGTAACTGACCATTTTGTTTATCCGTTTCTTTTCGACACCTTTCGAGCGCAGGCAACAAATTGACAGGCAAAGGCATTTTACTTCCTGTTTTTCTTGGAGGGAGACTGAGAATATCTGTTACAAATAAATGATGGGGTGAAGAGAGCATGGGCACGAGGAGGGGGAAGCAAGCCTTAATTGGTAGATAATTGGCGAAACAAGATCTGGTTCACTCAAGGCAGAAGCTGGAGCACTTTTTAGAAGCTTTAAAATAAACCCAAGTTCAGTCAACTACTTTTTCTTGAGTATTTCTATAAAAACAAAGCCTGTTTAGCAGCAACTGGCCTCGCCCAAGGGTCTCCTAGGTGAATATCAAAGGTTTTTTTGTCAAATTTCAACAACCACTGCCCTTTTCTATGAAAAAATTGACCCTTCAACTATTTCTATAAAAACAAAGCCTGTTTAAACAGCAACTGCCCTCGCCTAAAGGTCTTCTAAGTTGATATCAAACGTTTTTGGTTAAATTTCAAAAGCCATTGCCCTCTTCTATATAAAAATATACCCATCAACTAACTTAAACTTCTTTAATCTATTCGTTTCCTAAAGTCACAGGGCTAATTTGCAAACTTCCTATATACTAAAGATTCTTAAACTTGGGAAATCAGGAAAATTTTGTATCCTCACCATAAATTTTAAAGATCTCAGAAGAAAATCTCATCTCTCTGGATTATTTAAAAAGCTCTAAAAGTTGCCCATCCAGCCCAACTAACTCAAACTTCTTTAATCTTAAATTTACCAACTTTCTTATATACTAAAGATTCTTAAACTTGGGAGATCAGAAGCCTTTTTGGGGATTTAAGGATTCTTACCATAAATTTTAAAGATCTCAAAAGAAATTCTCAGCTCTCTTGATAATTTTATTAATTATTTAAAGAGCTCAATTGAATACTCATCCAAATACTAAAGATTTTTAACCTTAGGAGATCAGCAGCCTTTTAAGGGAAACTTCGCATCGTCACGTTAAACTTTAAAGGTCTTAGAAGAAAATCTCATCTCAAGAATTGATTTGAATTTTCGACCCTGCCCAGATTGATGGAAATCTTTGAGATTTTAAAATAATTAGAGTATATGTACATATATCAAATATATAAATAATTAATATATTAATTAATTAATCAATGCTTATCCTGAAATTAAGTCAAGCTCAAAATGTTAAGACAAAAATGTGGAGTTTTGCAAATTATTGTTGATTAGTTTATTTCTTTTGAGAAAATTGTGTTTCATGAAAATTCATACAATATGAAATACTTATTTTGTTTTTAGCTAAAAACTTTGAATTATATTTGGAAAATTTTTAATGTGGGTGAAACAAACTTTTATCTACTGTAAATTGAGTAAAATTGTCTCTTCTTACGCTAAATTATAAAATTCAGTTGCAATTATTTCTCTATTTTCCATATTCTTGATGCAAATGATTCGAAACTTAATTTCGATTTAGTCCGTTGCAATATTGTAGATGAATTGCGGCAACATTCCATTAAATTTACAACATTGAATTTTGATAAATTCACTCTATGGTCTTTGCCACATTGATTTTTGGTTCCTTTTGTTATGTAAAATCAATCTAATCACCGAAACAACAGGTAATAATATTTTTAGGTCAGCTCCTTTCAAATATTTTGGCCTTTTTTCCAAAAAAATTCAAATCAAAAAAAACTATTTTCCCATCAATAAACAATTATTATTATGATTTTTGGCCCTCTTATTTTTTTGACATTAGTGCACAATGTGAATTGCCTTATAATTCCAGTGTGTGTGTGTGTGTGTGTGCGAGTGTGGTGTAGATTGGGGTAATTAAATGGAATTTAATAAACATAAACATCCAAATAATGAATGCTGTGTTTGCTACCTTTCACAGCCAGACAGGAAAACTCTGAACAATGAACGGCCCAGAAACTTTTGTTAAATTAATTAGAGTAAAACGATGGCCAGACAGACGGCAGCAGCAGCAGCAGCAACAGCCACATTGTTTTTTTTTTTTTTCAATTTTTTTCTTTTTTTTGTAAAACGATTCGTAAAAAAGAATTCAATTCAAACGAAATGATATGAAAGAATTGATTAATAATCATAGCGAAAACCGCAAAAGAGTTGAACATGAATGGTGGACACAATGAACATGGACGTAGTCCAAGATCTGTATCTAGGGGAAGACTTTTATTTGAACTTAAAAAATGTCGAAGATGCTGGAGAAATTGCAATCCTTGACTATTTAATTTTATTAGGCTTTAAATTTTCCTTCTGTGCCACGATAAGACAATATCCCACAACTAAATTACCTCAAAAAAAATAGTTATCTTCATTATTTAGCCGTTAGTTGACTTCGAAATCACTTCCCTATTTTCGAAAGTGGTAAACTTCCTTTCTGTGTCTCAACACGATGACGGCATACAAATAAATAACGCAAAAAAATATTTATTTATCTAGCTTATTTTGTATTATACTTATTTTATAAATAGAGTTTAAAATCCCAACCCTCTTTTTGAAAACTTTTTAATCTGGAAAATAATATCTAAATTGGTTATCATATTTGTTAAATCTTAACTCTTAAGGCCAAAGTTAGAATATATAGTTGAATTTGTATCCACATTACATCCACAAATTCTCAATATTAATACTAGACCTAATGAAAAGGAAAAAAAAACACCAGAGGCTTTCATTTTCAGGTAAATATTTTATTTTGAAAAATATTGAAATTGACATAATGACATTTTTTAAATATTAAATCTCTAATTTTCTCTAAATGCTCTTAAGAATCCTAGAAGTGATATACTAGCTCACATTTAACCAATTAACAGTAAAATAAAAAACATTTTCTTTAAAAAATTTATAAAAATTAAGCATAATTCTTATATAATTCTAGCTCACATTAAATCAATGAACAGTAAAATAAAAAACATTTTCTATTAAAAATTTATAAAAATTAAGCGACATTATTATATTATTCGCTTTATTGAGTTGTAATTCCCAACTAGTTTTAGGCATTTCAATTCTGGAGTTTATAGCAAAGTACTTAACTACCTTTGTATATAAATGCTTCTGAATTTCTGTGTTCGTGCCTCTCAAAAAAATAAAGTTTTTGGGCTTTTTGGGCCTCAATATTTCTCATTCGTTCTTGGGCCCTAACAAAATTGGCTCCTACCCATCTCTAATTGAATATAAATTTTTTCTTTATGGGCAATGCCAAATATCACAGAAATATATTATTACAAAAAGCTCAAATCTCAAAGCTCTAACTTGATCTTAAATTAAATTTGTTTCGGTATTAGTTCTTGAACAAATTGCAATCTATTTAGCTCTTTTACCCCTTCTAAGATTCTTTTTTATTCACCTCCTTTTCGTCTTCCTAGAAGTATAACTTTTTGCACATTTGCCTTGTTCCCCCTCTGACTACGCCCATGCCAGCTAGTGCTTTGACTTTACCATTGTAAGCTACTACTTGCTGCTGCCTACTGCCCACTGCTGCCCAAAAGCCGACCACAAAATCGCTGACGCCACGGTCCATTCCGGTCCCGCACAGAACACACTACATACATCTGAGCTGAGCTGGGCTCAGCTCTCAACTCTCATTGTTGTGGCGCACATCAAGGCCAATTGGGTTGGCTCCAGCTTGGTAGTAGCGGCTGGTTTTGGCTGCTGCTGTGCTCCACATTCGGGACGCTGTGGCCGGCCAGTCATGTTGTCGTTGTCGAAGGGGAACTGGGTTCGACTTGACTTTGATTCAATTTCCATATGAAAACATCGATTTGCGTTTGTGCGCCCGCGCCGTCGTAATCAAAGTGTTGTTTATGGAACACGTCCGGCGTGTTTTTACTCTTTTTTGCCTCGTTTGCTTGGAATAAAAATTGCTCACGGCAACAATTGCTGAGCGTCGGCTGAAAAAAAAAAAAAAATAAATATGTAGCAACGATTACATTTGCCTATTGCATGGACAAGCAGAGAGCCAGCCAGACGGACAGACAGACAGATGGTCAGACTTGGGGGTACCTGGGGTATCCGAGTTATGATTGAGTTCTAATGAGTTGAGAAAAATGTATCAAAGAAAACCAGTTCCTGGAATCGCAATTAGATAAGTGGGTTTCATGCCTCAAACGTGAACTTCATGAAAGCGCTGCTTGCTGAACAAGCGAAACCAACAATTGTCCATTTGCCCAAGATTGTGTTCCACCACTCCTTCTCTCCCCCTTCTTCCAGCTCTTTGCTCTCGGCTCTAGTTTGGCCTCCTGTCAGGAAATGGAAATTGTTTTCCATGGAACGGAGTGGCCACTGGCCACTGACCACTGACTAGCTAACAAATGTGTACCACATTTTATATAATAAGGCGTTAAAAATATTTTGCAATTTAATTTATTTGGTGGGTAGCACAAAAAACGAAAAATTACCATACCGAGAGGAAAAACTAGTTTAACTGGACAAAACTTACATCTAACTAAAATCGAGTTCAACAGCAGGTGCAGAATTTTTCTTTCTTCTTTTTTTTACCACTCAAATTGAATCATAACATTAGGCGAATCGATATTTTAACTGCAAATTATCGTTCTAATAAACTCAATTTTCTAAGCGAAACTTGTCATTAAATTAAAGATTAAATAATAAAATCTGTAATTTAAATTTGATACAGTCAATTCTAAGGCTTGGCTTTTTTTTGGCCTGTTTTATGTCAGTATGAACGAATTATGGGTAGAAGAAAAAGTTTACAGAGTTAATTTAGCACACAACTTTAATTTTTAAACAATTAGTGACTTTTATTAAAGCGAAATTGACCATTGAATTGCAGCCTTTCCCTTTTATTATGGTGTTGGTGGGCACCAAGTCAACCTCAAATGGATTCACTTGACTTAACCCTCTAAGACGTAAGATAAAACTGGAAAACTAAAAGTTGACCAGCCGAAAATTGTGTTTTTTTTGTAAAGATTAAAATAAATATATAAAATCGATCGTAGTTATAATTTTTGATGCGAAAGTTATGTTTATTTACCATTATAATTGTAAACGTCCACACTATTTGACAGCTCGACGCCCTATATGGGCACATTAACCGGTTATGATGGTGATATCGATATATGGGCACACTGAAAATAAGACAAGAGATAATCAAAAACGTGTATTAAAAATAAGAAATTCAATCCAAGAATTAATAAGTAATTCTTTGGGATTTTTAACGAATAAACCTGGCTTATTACATAATATATAATAATTTAAAATAATTATTTATCTCCCTAAAAAACCTGGCATATAATTTAATATATAATAATTTAAAATAATTATTTTTCTCCCTAAAAAACCTTGCTTCACTTTTTCTCCCTCACCTCACAGTAAAAACGAAACGTTCTACATATTTGTACTCAAAAGGAGTAGAAAAAAAAATATATTAGAATTACTTTCGAAGTTCGAACATTATTTTGGAAAGTAGTCTTAGATAGTCGCTAAATGTATCTATATAATTTTATGATTTACTTTCCTAACATTCAATATCCTTTTTTTTTCAATTTTTAATTTACCTGTTTGGACTTTCCACTCTCATGGGAAAAACCATTCACCTGAATTATACATAATTATCGACCGTAAAAAAAAAAAAAAAAACCTTTCATCTTTCAGTCAATTTCTGCACTAGTTTAGTATTCGATTTATATAGGCGTGAAATATTAATGCGATATACACGCCTGGTAGCCAAAAGGGAAAGGTCTTAACTCGCCTCTTAATTGCTAACCCGCAACTCCCTCCAGCAGCTCAACTCAACTGAGTTAACTTACTGACTTCTATTTTACTTTCTAGCCATAAAAATTGACTACGCCCCAAAAAAACAGAAAAAAAATGCGTGCGTGCCTTTCCAATTACCAATTCACTCAATGGCCAGCCCATCATTAGCATCGTTTACTAATGATTTTTAGCGGACCTAGACCTAGAGCATGGCTCTGGTCATGGGAATCAGTCTAAAGAATGAGAACGAGAATTTGAGATTCGAGTCGAACTTTTTGCATGCATGTGATAATGGTTTTTGGCGGCGCTTTGATACCTTCACGAAACAAGACAATAAATCAATAATTGTTGCAAAAATAATGCAAGTTCTCCACCCAAAAAAAGCGAAGAAAAAAGATAAATTACAATGCTGGAGCAGGCGTATGACTTAATTTGCCAATTTGAACGCCAAAGGCAGCCAGCAGCAGCCAGCCAAAAAAGGCAGCCAGACAGCTGGCCGGATCGCCAGATCGCTTTAAACGTCAATTTCCGTGCCAAAAGCGAAAACCGCCAAGTTGCCCCGTTGTCTTATTAAGGCTCAAACGCGTGCGCAGCGGCCCAACATCGAATTGAACTGAACTGAATATAAGAAGGCCAAAAACTGAATAAGAATTCTATTATACTCATGCCACACAATGTGATTAACTTGTTGACCCTGCCAAGAGATCAAAAACAAAGAGACCAAAGGGAGCGGGAGAAGAGGGATACAATAAAGTTTATTCTTACACAAAATTTAGAACGGATTTTCCCCTCACACCCCACTCCCAAGCGACCAACCGACCGACCGACCGACCCATTAACTCTAACTGGCCAACCAACCTGTACTTTTGATTCGCTTTCGGCCAAATGGCAGCTAACCGCACATGCACTTCCGTGCGCTGTGGTCAAAATCATTTTTATGCAAACACAAACACTGAAGAAAATTGGCATTCGTTAGGCGTTGATAATAATTGAAAAGGCCCCCGAAAATGGCCCAAACGCAGAGACCGCAGAGAGAGAGAAGCGGCTAAACGAACAAGAATGTGGCTGACAATTGAGCAAATTGCGCACCTGCATTTCGACCATAAAGCGAATCCGGCTTGGGTGTGTGTGTCTTAACAAGACCTCGAAAGACCATTCAAAGCTTTCCACAAATCTGAGAAATCAAGAAAACTGAGTCGAAGTGTTCCAAAACCCCAAAATTCAAGAAGTTATCAAGAATGAACGAATTATTCGTTATTCATGGGTCAAAATCTGCTTTAATTCCTCTTTTCCGTTAACTCTCTAGTGGAAGTCTTGTGAAAAGTTACGTTTTGACGTGAAAGTTCTTTAGAAGCGTTGTGAATTGAAATTTCATGAAACGAAAATGAGAACGCATTGAAAAATTATGTAATTTCTAGGTAAAAATTGGAAACGCTAAAGAAAAATTCATCATAAATTGTAAATAAATTGTTTAAGAAGAGGATAAGTTTAATTATTAAACAAACTAATATATTTTTGATGTTAAAATCACTGATACTTCTTCAGAAAAGAAAAAAAAGTTGAAGAAAAGGATAAGTTTAATTAGATATCACTGATACTTCTTCAGAACACGTAAATGGCAAGTTTAAAATAAGATTTTGGAATTAAAAATCAAGATATCGATCTTTATGACAAATCTCTAGGCTTACAGAAGTGAAAACTTTAAACCGAATAATTTTTACGAATAAATAACAGATAAAAAAACCACTGTATTAAAAAGAGTTACAAGAATAATCATTAAAGGAATAATGAAGATTCTTCAAAAATTCTTTAAGATCAAGTTATACTTATGTGAACCATTTGAGGAACACAAACCACTCCCTAAAAAACCATTTGGCCTCCTATTTAGACTATTTAGGCTTTAGTTTTTTAATATGTACATAGTAAAAAGGGGTAATAAATTTTAGTAACTCACAAAAGAATTAATTAAATTGTATAAGCAAAATTTCTCTAAAATTCCTAAAATTGTTTCAACTTTCCAATTGAACTTTAATTACCTTTCTATGATCCACTTGGCATACCTTTCAAGGCTTGGTATGTTGTAGCGAAAGGAACCCAATGGGTTGCTTTTTATAGTTCATAAATTCAAATTCTAATAAAATAATAGTACATAGCCCAACAACCTAAATTGTTTAGTTATTACAAGAGCACGAATTTGTTTACAAGTATCGCGAACTACTTTCGCTAATGACTTAGAGATGATTTGTTTCGTTAGCTAGTGATGAACTCACAAGTTATCGAATACTTAAGGGTTGATTTTCGATTTACCATAATTTTGTGTGTAACTTGATTTCAATGGGAATTTTAGTTATCGAATTTGTGTTAACGGAAGGAAAGTTTAAGATTCATTTTTAATGACTTTTTTTAGATGACTTTCGCATGTTGAATTTGCATTTTAACACCTTAGAAACGGCAAAAAGTCATAAAGATCTTGTCAAGATCTTCTTTCATCGAGCGAATAAATAACAAATAATTCGCTTGACATTGTAATTGGAAAAATGTACACGCATGAGAGTGAAGGAGAGGCAAAGAGAGAGAGAGAGAGAGAGAGAGAGAAGAGGTGGAAAAAAACATGTTGGAAAATTGATTTTGCCTTAGCATGACAATCACTCTGGCCCATGCTTGAGTCTGTCTATATGAAGGCTTGGAGGCTTACGCCCACCAACGGAAAAAAAAAATCTATAGTTAGCTACTTTAACCGTTACTCGTTTAAGCTTAGACCTGGCTACCAGCTGATTCATGACTTAATCACTGGCAATCAGTAGCCTGGCAGTCTTTTGGAGCTGCACCCAAAAAACGAGACACAGCTACAAAAAAAAAAAACAGAAAAAACGACTTTATCAGCAAATTTCGAGTGAGTGGCTTGTGCCTTCGGGGCAGGAACCACAACTACCAAGCACTGTCATGCCATGGCATGGGCAATTGATTGTTTGCTCTATAACTGCAGGACTAAGATTAAGATTTTCGCTTTTCATTTGTGCTTCAATCGGTAACCCAAGAAATATATACACAAGTTGGCAAATTTTCACTTTTCCGTCACTGCAAACAGTTCGATGAACATCCGCCAAAAGTCAAGACAAACAATAAGCATGAGTGGTGGAAACCGCAACAGCTTCCACAAGCCATAAACAACTGTTTCGAAGCGATCTTTCGAAACGATCTACACGAGATCCGCACATGCGCACAACGCTTGCCAAGTTATAAAAGTGTAAATAAGGTAATTAGTGCTTCCGGGCATAATCATACAAACACACACATGACGTAGCCCAACTCACAACGTCTCTTCACGACGACGTCGCGACGACGACAATGTTACGCTTCGTCAATGCGAATGCGGAGGCATAAATTGCTGATAAGTAATAAAACCAAATGGTAAAGCTAATCAAACTTGTGTTCTCTGTCCTATGGATTGATGGTTATTCTTGTTTACAACTTGACGCTATCCATTACCGGGTGCTGCCTCTAAGTTTTGGCTACAACATAATGATGCCAGATGATCTCGACAATTGTTTGGTTTTTTTTTTTTCTTTTGGCTAATTGGGCATAAGAAGGAAAGAAACACTTAAAAGTGTCATTTTACATTTCAAGAATTCTTGAACAAATTATTAATTAAGAATCAATTTTAAAGGTTCTTTTTCTCGTCTTGTTATGACCACTCGTTAAACGGACTAACACAGTCGTTAGCAATTTTACTAAACCGTTATTATTTATACATATTCTGTAATGTCCGAGGGAATCGATATTTTAATTATAGACAACGTCAATCGCTTCAATGTACAGTATTTACTATGCTACTTTCGGAAAAGGGGTAATTTAACTTTGGCGCCACATATGATGCAAAGCATACAATTAACCCATTTAGTTTTAACGAGATCTAACTAGTTCTTTAAATCAATAAATAGGTATATCTATGGAAAACAGAGAGATTATTCAATTGGAAATTAAGTATAATTGAGTAAAACGAATGTCTGATGAATGTAAGTGTAGTAAAAGAAGAAAAATTTCAGTTTAAATTAAAGCATTTTTCCACTTTAAAGGGTTATGAACTTTTTGAATCGGTTATCGGCTTTTGCAAACTTTATATAACCGGTAATGATAACAAAATTGATTTGGATAACGCTGATAAAAAAAAATTATATTGTAAAATAAAGTAAGTAAGTCGCCGGGCCGACTTGGATATACCATGCATTAGGTGAAGAGATATATATTAAATTTCTTTCAAATGCTATCTCTCTTTTGTGGAAACGAGCACTTTAGCGCCCCCCGACCAAATCGGTGATTTGCAGCATATGCTATCTCGCTCTTTTTCGCGTGCATCTGCCTTGCACCGCTATGGGTCAAAAACGTTTCTATGTATAACTCGGCTATTTTTATTCCGATTCTTGTGATATTTGGTGGGATGATAGATATACGTGACATGTATTAGTGTGCCAAATTTAATTTCGATACGATAAATATTTCGGCTGAAAATCGAATTTTTCGAATTTCGGGGGCGGAAGGGGGCGTGGCCAAAATTTGAAACAAACTTGGTCTGCGTGCACACTGCACGCATCTAATGTCCAAATCCGAAAGCTCTATCTTTTATAGTTCCCGAGATATGGAGGCTCAAAATATTGTTTTTCAAATAGCGGGGGCGGAAGGGGGCGGGGCAAAAAAAAAAAATAAACTCGATCTGCCTGCAGAGCAAACGGGTCTACATGCCAAGTTTGGTAGCTCTAGCTCTTATAGTCTCTGAGATCTCGATGATTCTTCAGACGGACAGACGGACAGACGGACAGACAGACGGACATGTCTCAATCGACTCGGCTATTGATACTGATCAAGAATATATATACTTTATAGGGTCGGAGAAGCTTCCTTCTCCCTGTTACATACATTTTGGCGACTTTAATATACCATTTCATTCTACGAATGCATGGTATAATGAAATCTTTAAGAAGACCAACAAATTTCAGATTCAATTTATTTCTCAAAGTAGTTTCTATATATGTATTTGATTTATACGTATTTTTAAAAAAGCTTTTTAAAATAGTAAAATAATTGGCATAGTTAAAGGTTTGCAAAGTTGAGGTTTTTGGATAAATTTTGGAAGAGTTATTGAAAAATTGTTGGTCAAAATGGAAATTTTCCTAAGGCTGTATTTAGGATAATTTTCTACCGATTTTCAAAGTTTTGATGCAGTTTTTTCCGAATTTTTATCTACTTTTATACCGTTTAGATAGGCTTCCCACAAAATAATATACCAAGATTTCTTTCAAAGTATCTAGAAGATCCGCTAAACAATCGAACTTTATGTGCCAATTTATTATAAATAATATTACTGTAGGTTAGCAAATTCTTAAAGAGAGAAATAAAGTTCTGTTTGATTACTTTTAATGTTTAAAAAATACATTAATTTTATAAGATTTCGATATAAGTTTACATTAAATCATAAAACTAAAGCGAAGTAATCTTCCAGTTCCAGATTCTAGTTTATATAATTTTCATTTTGTTTCTTATTTTCATTGCAACATTAAACACGAACATCTAAAGTGAGTTTCGCTTTAAGAACTTTGCTTTTGAAAGAAATCTTTCTAATATATGAAGTTTGGTAATACATTAGGAAGACAATGCATTACAAGCTCATTTACTTTAAAGCTTAAACATCCTAAGATTTATAGGCAAATATAATTTTTTAAAGGTCAAATAAATCGAATAAATCTTTCATAGATATGCAGAAAAACAACTAATAGAACTGAAAATAAATACTTAATATTTATATATTTATTAACAATGTTAGAAGAAGTAGTAATTTTAATATTATAAAATATGTAAGAGTAGTAGCTATTGGGCCTTCAAATCAAATACTTAATAATCGCAATTGAAATAAATACAAAATAATAAAAATAAGCAAAATTGTATTTAATATTCATGAAATTTAATGAGTTAACTTTTGCGTGAAATTGCCATGATATATGATTTAATGCCAAGGAAACAATTTATAATATGTCTTCTGACTGTTTAAAAGCCTCTTTTATGACAAAATTAATGCTAAAACATAGAGTAGTGTGTTTAGGGCATAAAATCTTCGGGTTTTTTATTTTTTGCAATTGGCTTCTGGCATTTTTGGCAGTTGGACTCTGTCTTGTTTGGGTGCACATTAAAGCATGTTTGAATGGTTATTTTGTGATTTTTTCTTCCCCTTTTTGTTTTTGTTTATTTTTTGAAACTTTTATTTGGAAATTAATTAACTGAAAACTACTGTTAACTGTTGTTATATTGTTGGTTGTCGATGTTTCGTGTGGACATAGAAAACGTGCCTGCGGTGCCGCCTGACGCTGCCGTTCAAGAAAACAGAAGAAATCCCATTGTGATGTCTTAATTAGTGTTAAATTCGAAATGAAATGCAGAAGTTGGCTTTCAGTTTTTTGCATATATATATATATGTATATCTTTCTCTATAGCTATCGTGTAAGGGAAGTCAAGTGCAAAGTGTTTGCGGTCGAAATCAAAAGGCCCTAATTAATACAAAGTTGTTTAGACAAGCCGTATTTATTTGATTCTTCATTCAAAAAAAAAAACCGCCCATTTAAGTGTGAAATTTAATCACTGTGCGACCATAGAGCTATTTAAATTCATTTTCGCTCAACTCAACTCAACTTCGAACTGATGTTTATTAATTTTTATCGCAAATTTATTTGCTTAATTAGCATTTTCTCATAATTTTGATAAAACAATTTGTGTTTCTCTCCCAAAACGATGATGATGAGGAAAAAAAAACACGACAGCAGGCACACATTTTTATGGCATTTCATTGACTTTGCGTAGGGTAATTTATGTATGACTTGGCTATCGCAAACGAATACTCCAAAAAAAAAAAAAAAATACCAAAATGTTCTCCTCTCCAGCATTCAAATTAATTGAGAAAGGTATAACAACTAGGGGAAGCAATTTGTCCATATAATATATAATATCATTAAAGATTGAGCAACAATTAGAGTTGGAAAATTTCAGAGAATGTTTTCAGAAGAGTTCTCAATGCTATGGATGGTATCTTTCATATTTTTTAAAATATTATCCTTATTATTTAGGGACTTGATACTTGTAATCCTCTTTAGGTATGATTGTAATCTATGATTTTTGATTCAAATTGATGCCAAATTGTTCGCTGTTCGTATCAACTTTATAAGATTCTGTAAATTTTCTATATATATTCTATTTCTAGAATTCGATCTTTAATGAAGATAACGAAAGTTGTATTGGTTTTTACATTAATTCGTAAATTTATGTAGAAATTCAATATTCAAAAAGCTGTCTTGGGTTCAATACAAAGTAAACAATTAGTTCTAGGAATATTTTCTCTAATTTACTCTTCACTATAAGTAATAAGACACAATTACACAATCATATATTGAGAATTTGTATCCCTATTGTATTTTTTTAAGTTTTTAAATAGTTTTCATATCAAAATTTGGTTGTAAACAGGATTCAGACAATAAGTAAAATTTATTTCGTATATTACAAAGCCTGAAATTGAATTAAAATACCATTTGTTTTCGTTTTTATTAGAAAATATAAACATTCTTCAAAAACTTTAGATTTTTGTTACGTTTAACAATCATTAGAAATGTAGAAATGTATTTTAAAATAACTAAAATATTTTAAAAAGATATGGAAAAGTTGGAACATCGCTAAAGTAATGTAATTTTCATAGACTTTTCATAATTTGCTATTATTTAGTTCTCATCCATTTGATGTATGTACATATACATGTGAATAAGGCCAATGAATGATACGAAATTGATGAATAATTTCTATAGATATTTTCCTATAGATTTTACTTTTTATCGACATTGAAACCAATTACTATATAGTGATCGTAAACCAATAACAATTTTTAAAAAACTAATGACTGTGAAGAGTATTTCTTATATGGTGTAAAGCTAAATGTATCAAAGAAATTGTTAGATGCAGCTTGCTTTAAAATTGATAAAGAATCCAGAAGATACTTCCCCTAATTACATACTCTAAAGGGCTCTAATATTATCTGTAACCTTATCTGATTCAAAGATCCAATTTATTTAATACAAAAATGTCTCTTAGGGCATTCGAAATTCGTTGAATGGTTAGCCCAATTAATGCCTCTTCTGTTTCCTAGTTAATTGTGTGTTGGCTTTGCCATTTTGTGTCGCATTGTAGTCCTATCATAAATTTGCAGCTCTATCTCCGACGGCCAGATCTCCATCTCCATCTCCGGACCTTAGTCTGAGCATTTGTGTTGATTCTCATAATATGCTAATTAAAATTCGTGTTCATTCGTATGTTTCGAATGAGTGGCGCGCGGTGTGTTCCCTTTGTGTTGGCTCTGTGTGTGTGTGTGTTGACTTTGAGTTTACTCAATTAAACAATATGGACATCTAGTTTTGTTTAAATTAGCATACAATTTTTTGGGTTACCGTCTCTCGATGAGGTAACAAATTACGTACAAGCATTTATCATGTTATTGCCATCGAGGTACAAATTCGTTTTTCAATAGATTAATATTCAAATATTAGTGATAATCGGAAACTGGGTTTAGTCAATTGTGGTTTTTATATATATATATTTTTTTTGGTTGGTACATAAATTCACTTTGGTTTTCATAAAAGTGACAGTTTCTAATGTCAAACACAAATTTTGCCGCACGTTCGGTGTTTCTTATCTTATTGGTCAATCAATAAGTGTTTGATATTTTTTATTTGACATTATTTTTTCTTTTTTTGTGGCGTCTTGCCATTTTGCAAATTATCTTATTTATGGGCAATTTATTGAACATTTAATAGCATTTCATTTCAATGTTAAACATTTCGGTTTAATTAAATTGATTTATTGTGGGTGAACATGTGATTTAGCGCCTCCGTTTTTACTTTTTGCCAATGCAATTTGCATTCACATTCCCTCGCAATTAATTGCAACTTGTTTTAAATGCAAATCGAATTGGCTTCTTGTTCAACTCGATCTACGATATGTTGTTTAGATTTCCAATTTGTAGTGTTAATATCGAGTTAGTTTAACAATTTAAAGAGCAATGCTAATAAAGCTAACCGTTGTTTTTTTTTTTTTTTTTCTGATGAATATAAAATTATATAGTGGCAATTTAATTACGCAATTTTCAATAAATAACTAATAAAATCGACACAATATTTACTTTACTTTAAATGCTGCAACATCAATTGATTTTTTGGGCAATAAATCTTAGTTTTAAATGTTATTCATTAATCAACTAAACTAAATCGTAATAAACATTGAAATTGGCGTCTTTAATTGAGGGAATCGGTCCACTTAAAAAAACAACAAATTCTTTGTAGAATAATATTTATAAGTACATATCTAGTTTTCCTGGGTTTTCTAATATCCCTTAAAAAAAAATTTTAACGCTGTAAAAAAATTAATTTTGAATGCAAAAAATATTAAAGTTATATTTACTTATTAATCAAGGTGTTTACTTTGACAACTATTATCGTCGAATTGTTTACCAGAGTATATTAGATTTATTTTTTAAAATTTATTTTAAAATCACTGGAAAAAGTTAACTTGTTTCATAAACAAAACGGTTTGCTCCCAATTTCTTTGTGTTAGTTTTGCGAAATCATCTGAATGCAATAAAAAACATGGTGAGAATTTCGTGAAAAAAAACAAATAAAATCAAATACACATAAATCTCTTTTCGAGTGACCGACCTTTCCCATAAATCGTGTTAGCTATTTTAGATAAATAAACCCAAAATGAAACCGGTATGAAAAATTTAAACAAATTGTCTCTAAAATGAAGAAATAACTAAGCGGCTATATAAGAATACTCTATATAATGTAGCGAAGTAATTTTTGAAAGTTGATTTCCACTTTAATTCCCTTAATTTTCGTTTTTGAATACGAGGTGTAATAAGTCTTTTAATGCAATTGTAAAACTAAAGTGTATGATGGAAAAATCCATTTGTTAATTGTACTAAAATGGATTTTAATTTATTTAAATTAGCCATAATTGCGTCGGGTTAAATGGGCTGCCAAAAAGGCAAAGCCAGACACATGCATTTAGCATACTTGTATCATGAGTAAGTTAAACTCCTTCAGCTGCAATAGCCACTTGACCGGAGAATGTATGAAACAGCAAGACGACTTGCAAGTACCCTGTAATGAATTAAAATTCGTTCAACAATTATCACACCCTTTTTTATTTCAATAAACTTTACATAATCTTTTGGGGAAGTTTTACTACAAGTCATAAAATGTATTAAAATAATGATATTGGGTCGATTCCGGTACATTCTTTATTTAAATTTTAAATTTGTTTAAAATTTGTAAAAAAAAAACCGTTTCAGAATCGTTTATGAATTGGCTTAGGTTAGTCTTTCAAGAGTTTTTCAGGTTTCGGTTTCGTTTCGGTTAATCCTTTTATCAAATTTGGTTTAATTTTTTTGCGGCTTTCCAGTATATTTTAAGAGAAGGAAAAACAGGAAGATTCTTCAAACCGTCTTGGTTTGTTCTTCAATAGATATTACCTATTTCGGTTTCGTTTCGGTTAATCCTTTCATTGAAATTGGTTTAAATTTTTGCGGTTTTTCGATACATTTTAAGAGAAAGAAAAACACGAAGCATCTTCAACTGGTTTTGGTTTGTTTTCAATAGATAAAATCTATTTCGGTTTCGTTTCGGTTAATCCTTTCATCCAATGTTTTAGTCTTAGTTTTAGTTCTTAGCGGTTTACCGAATCACTGGTGCTTTGGTTTGTTCTTCTTTAAATGAATATCTTTTTTATTAAAAGAATCTTTAGATTTCCCAAAATAACCATTACATTATAGGGCATTAACTCGATCATATATATCATATATGTATATATAGGGCTATATATATAAAATAAGCAGCTGTCCATATGAAATTGAACAAAATAAACGAAAGGAAGAGAGCAAAGAATAACAACACAAAAATTTATAACTGTGTCTGATCATAGCAATTAGTGTGAATTTGATTTTATTGCCGTCTCAAAGAGAGAAGAAGAAAAAAACAGAAAGTGTTCTGAACCTACTCTGAGAGACTCTTTGACTTCCTTCAAATGGCGCACAGCCATAAAGCTGATGCGTAGCTAAAAGCTGCCAATGATTTCTGAAATGCATTCTCAACACACAGCTGCAAGCTGAAGGCGAAACCCCGGACAGAGCCAGGGCCAGGGCCACAAAACCCGAGGAAGACGAGGCATCCAAGTGGTGGACCCAAAGACTGGGACACTTAATTGGGGGGCTGTCTTGGAGTCACACGCAGCAAAGCCAAGGCCTTCATAATAAAAGCTGAGGAATGAGTAAATTAAGAATTATGGCTTTTGCATGCAAATTCGAAATTTCCGATACACAATAAATTACTTAAGCTCACAACACACACTAACCAAGAGGGAAAGAGAGCTACAGCGAGAGCGAGAAAAGGGGAGAACCCGAAAACCGAAATGATACCAAAATGATATGTTAACAAAAGAGCAGAATACAAAAAATCAAAAGAAAAAAAAAAAAAAATTAAAGCAAAACTGAAAGAAGCTTTCGTAGATATGCCCGATGAGCTAAGACCTCAGACTTGTGACTGTCTGGGTAAACGAGACAAAAAACCTTGAACTGATTGCGATCATGGGAGTTGTTGCGAGTTTTCAGCGGCTTACTCCGCCGCAGATCGCAAAAAGGTCACACATCCGAAGTCATTTCATGTGGGTGGCCTTAAATGTGAAGTAAACGAATCCAAATATTCGAGCGTATCGGCAAAAGTTTTGACCTTTCCCAGGGATTTGCTGCAGTAAGAGATGATAGTAGCCAATTGCAACCCAACGAAGTCTTTTTTAAAATTTCTATCGATATTCAATATTAGTGTTTCTTTATTAATATAAATAAATAATTTCATATTAATATAAGAATAATAGAAGAAATTATTTCAATTAATATAAGAAATTATTTCAATTAGGATTACTTCAATCAGAAACGGTATTATTCATAGATCATAAAGATTTCATCAAGTTTTGCCACATTACGATAATTGTTATCGATCAATTATAACTAAAGACCGCAAAAAGCCAAAACCTCATTTAATATCCTAGAACCGCACTTCAGAAATTATCGAAAATATTGCAAATTCTAGATTTGTTTTTTTAAAAAACTCCAATCGAAACAATGCGACAACACATTATCGTAAATATAAAACCACCTAGGCAAAACAAGCTAGATTTAGCCTTATATCGATTATCAGCCCGATTAATATCGGTATATTATTCAATTTACCAGAAGCACATATTCATAAATATTGAACCACCTAGGCAAAACAAGCTAGATTTAGCTATGAATATCGATTTTCAGCCCGATTAATATCGATATATTTTTGAAATTTACCAGATATGATTTAGCTTAATATCGGTTTTCAGCAGGATTAATAACGATATAATTATGAAATGTTTCCTAGGGGTTTTTTTTTAGGTATTTAGTTTTATTAATTAGTGAAAAATTAGCTTAATCCAACTACAGTAAATTAAATGTTTCGAATTTTGTTGAGGCTAATGCGAAAAACCTGGAGAAGGAGCACTTTTGAAACACATATTAACTTAAAAGATTTTGCTAATAAGAACATGAGGACTTACGAGTATAATGGAGGTAAAATTTAACTAAGAAAATAGTTTTAATTGAAAACTTATAGAAGGGCCGACTAATCGATTAGTAATAAGCAATTTGCAACTGGATAAAATTGACAAAGCTTTCGTCTAACTGGCAAACTTTACATTAACTAATTAAATTAAACTACTAAATATTTTTATTACTCACTTATTGTAAGAATCTCATCAACAGAGAACAGAGAAAAAGAGAGAAGTTGAAATTAATAGAAAGCCTGACAAATTAAATTTTATTTACGCAATTGTTTGTGATTAAAACAGACAAAAAAACCTTAAGCAATTGAAAAATGAGTACACCAAAAAACCATATTCACTCTTTCACATAGACTTGGCACATATGAATATATTCTACTTCCCACAATGGTATGATAAATGAATTTCAAACTGTGCGCGTAACTCGAAGACGACTGTCCATCAATAGTGGACTGCCCCACCCTCCCCTGCCACCCTCTCTTTGGTACCACCTGGTGAAGTCTCCAGTTTTTCAGATTCAGGTCCATTTCCAGCTGCAGACATGTATGGACACATGCTGTTTCAATGCCATTGCCATTTGGTTTGCCAATTTGAAGTAGGTTCTGTCTGGGGCAGCCTCTCTGGCGGAGGCAGCAGTGACTTCAACTAATGTTATCATTTATCTAGCAAAAAGTTATACTTTCGATATAAAGAATGAATGTAATAATTCAAACGAATGGCGAATAGTGCATTCGAGGCAATCAATGCCTAACGAGTTAATAAGAAAAATGCAATTCGAATTTTATGTTAACTGGGGCGAAGTTTTTCGCTCTTTCTTTTTTCTTTTTCAGAAATTGCTTTATTTGCTCTTTTCTTTTAATATTTTCCGCTTGATTAAGCAAATTTTTAGTTTGCATTTAATTTGTTTAAGAAAGTTCTACAACTTTTTGCCTTAAAATGGGCGTTCTATAAATATATAACATAAATTAACTTTTGAATTGAATTCTTTTTTATGAAACTTTCTTGAGACTTGCTATATCAGTCTCTAAAAAATATCTTTTATCGAAGTTATCTGAATTCCATGCACTTCTTTTAGATATATCAACTTTATCTTAGCTTAATCCAATTTTCTTTTAACCCCATTCATTCGGAAGTTATAACTGTATCTCATAAAAAGTATCTTATCATCTAAAATCTCATAATCAAAACCTTTTGTGAGAGTATATAAAAGTCATGGCGTTCTGTTTGTAATTTTTGCTTATTTGGCTTTAATTTTCTGGCCATTTATGCTGATTATTATACCTGGCGCTAAACCAGAAGTCATTGAGAAATCGAAAAATAGGTATATAAATGTTTATTAACAAAAAAAAAAATTCTTGAATCTCCTTGCAACTATAAAATTAAAAGGTGAAATGACTAAACTTTTCTTTTGAAGAATTTTTTTGGGCCTTAGCCCATAGTATAGTGTGATCTCCAAGATATTTATTCTAAACTCCTTATTATTATATTTTTCAAAACAATTTCAGCAAGAAATAAATTATTGAAAACACACTTGACTGATTATCGATATTGGGAAAATTTCTTCAAAAGAATCGTGAAATAGAATTTCAGATTGGAAAAAATTGAATTTTGTTTATTGTTATTTCCATCTTATCATATTTTTCGAAACAGATTTGGCAAGAAATAAATTGTTGACAATGGGAAACAGATATGACAGATTAGCGATACTGGAAAAATTCGAAAAATTAAACTTGTTGAAGTAAATGAGCTCTCAAAAATTGGAATCTGTCTTTATATATATTTAAAACAACTTTCTTTGCTAGTTTCAAGATCAAGCCATCTTCATAAACAAATTAAAATAATAATATATAGCTTTTTGTGATCTTTCTGAAGATAACTCACTTCTCAAATCTCAAATTACTTACTTCTCTATCTTGCCAAACTTTTGGCTCAATATTTATTCTTTATTATTTACCAAACTATTCGGTAAACCAAATAATATTTCTTAACTATATCGTATCAAGGATTTAACTAATGAAATTTATCCATCTACATATATAATATTTAGTTAGCAGTTTGATTATGATTTTTTAAAAGGATTTTCATATGTTTCATACCAAAAGATAGTTTTAACCTTTATGGAATCAAGGAATTAATAAATGAGATTTGTCCATCTACATATATAATATTCAGTTGGACAATTCTCATTTGTTCCTTGATCTATTGACATATATAATATTCAGTTGGACAATTCTCATTTGTTCCTTGATCTATTGATACATTTAATATTCGGTTAGCAGATTTATTATGATGTTTTTAGGGATTTTTTATATATATATTTCATAAGGTATTGCCATTTAAAAAATATCGTTATATGAATACATAGTTTGAGTTTAGGAATCTGTTGTTCATATAATTATTATCATCAGCTCCATCAGTTTGTGATCTATTGACTTTAGTCCTAGATTTAGCTAGTCAGAGAACTATGAAAAAACTTTTAATTCAGTCTTAAAATCTAGCTTAACCTATTAGAACGAGTTTTTACATAGAACATTCATAGGAATTGTGAATTAGGAATCTGTTGTTCATATAATTATCATCATCTGTTCCATCAGTTCGGTTTTTATTGACTCTAGTCCTAGATTAAGCTAGTCAAATGACTCTGCAAGAACTTCTAATTCAGTGCTAGAATCTATCTAAAACGAGTTTTGGCATGGAACATTCATAGGAATTGATTTTACCAAGTGAATATTATATTTTTCTGAAGATACACTTTAAGTTGTTTCTGTTTATGACTATTGCTTTGGCTTTAGAATTGGCATTGGCCATTAGAACATCTATTATTGCATGCCATTATGATTCTGGCAACAGACTTTCAACAATTTTAATTACTTTTGGCCAGATTGCAGTCGTTGCAGGCGTTGGTCGAAAGGATAGAATTTCATATTTGAGAGAGTGAGCCTGGTAAATCACGATCCGTACTTTCATTTGCTGACTAACAGCATGATGATGATGATGATGATGGCAATGATGTTGATGATGATGATGATGATGGCGATGCTGATGCTGATGTGTTAAACGTGCGTCAGTAATTTAGTTCCAACGATTGTCGATCATGAGAACCAACTGCATTTGCAGTTAAAATGTTGTTAACAACAAAAAAAAAAAAAAATAAAAACATTGCAGGAGCAACAGCAGCAATTAAATTGCAATTGGTTTTGGTAATAAGTGTTTTTTACCCCCTCCCCTCGCTCCATCCTTGGTGCTTGTGAGAGAGCTGTGTCATAAATATGCTTTGCATGCTGACAGCTTTTTGGTCGTAAGTGTCAAAATGCCTGTCAAAAGCCACCCACAAATCAGCTGCTGATCATCATCTCTCATGTGTCGAAATATGTTTCGTTGCCCAGATTTATGGAGTTGCTGCAGTCTCGTTTCCATTTTTGGGGGCCCCCAGTTAATAATCTTCGAAAGAATCTATAATAAGCAGCTGTCGCCGCGGCACTTGAATTTTATGCACATATTTTTAGCGTATACTGTGAATGCAATTGCATGTCTGTCTTGTAGCCTTAGATTGACTGTGCGTGCCGAGTTTGATTTGCCATGCAAAAAAAAAATCAGTTGATCAATTTTCATTTTGATTTTCATTTTCTTTTGCAGCCTTTTGGCATTTTTCAATTAGTTGTTCGTTGCGGCGGCGTTTTTTTCCTCTGATGTGTCAAGGTTACTTCTACTCTAGAGATTGATTTATGCAAATTGTGCCCCTTTCTGAACTGATCAGTGTTTAAATGATAGATAGCAGCAGCAGCAGCAGCAGCGCAACTAACTTGAATTTGTTTTGGTCCAAAACGATTTTAGGTTTTAGGCTTTAACTGGGTCATTGCTGCATTCGCGCAGGTGATTACAGTTTTTTGCTTTTATTTTTTTTTATTGAGCATTAATCACTCAACAGCAGAAAAACACTTTCCCAACGACGCTCTGACTAATTCAAGAAATAGCTCTAAATAAAGCGAAATACTTGTACTTGAATGCCAGAATTGACGGCCAGTCGTTTGTATTGACGTGCCAATAAATTACTTCGCGGACGGCAAACAAATTTTTAGATCTCCTAAATTGGTTTCTTGCGACATGGATTTAAAACATTCAACGATCAGAAGAAGTGAGCACAAATTGTGAGCGAAAGTGCAATGGAAATTCATGAGAGGAAAAGTCAAATTTAGCAAATTACTCAAAACAATGACTAAATTAGTTATTTTTAATGAGTTTAGCAACAGTTTAGCCTAATTTCAATATACTTTTTAGATGATTTTTTAACTTTATTGTTAAAAAGAAATTTTTGCCATTTTCTTGGCATTTTGCTAACAATGGAAAATGCAAAAAAGGTCAAATTTAATTTTCTAAATTTTATTGCTTATTGAAACAACATTTTTAGTGGAGAAAAAAATGTCAAAATACGTGGGAATAATAACAGAATTAAATTTGGGATTTTTTTCAAACATTTTTGAACTTTCCTAGTATTTTTTTTGGGATGGATCGTTCATATGGAATTCCTTGAATTTTTTTCTAACAATGAATAATGCAAAAAGGGTCAAAATTAATTTTCTAAACGTTAATGCTAATTGAAACAACATTTTTAGTGGAGAAAAAAATGTCAAAATACGTCGGAATAATTACAGAACTAAATTAGGGATTTTTAAAATCTTTTTTGAACTTTCCTGGTACTTTTTTTTTTGGTTTGATCGTGAGTTTGGAATAGGGAATAATTATAGAATTAAATTTGGGATTTTTTTTAAACATTTTTTGAACTTTACTCCTATTTCCTCCTATGGAATTCCTTGCATTTTTTTTTCAACAATGCATAATGCACAAAAGGGTTAAATTTAATTTTTTAAACTTTAATGCTAAATGAAACAACATTTTTAGTGGAGAAAAAAATGTTTAAATATGGAGAAATAATTAGAGAATTAAATTAGGGATTTTTCAAAGTCTTTTTTAATTTTCCTCCTATTTTTTTTGGATCGATCGTTCCTATGAAATTCATACGGGGGTGGTCCCGATAAAAACTAAACTAAAACTTTGCTTTAACTTTTTTAACCCATCTTTTGTAGTCGTTAGATCTTAGACAAAATATAAGTTAGATATATGATTTGAAGATAGAGACAAATTTTAAATTAGATTGTAATCGTATGTAAAACAAATCGAATTATTGATCCAAATAAATCCCTAGATAAATCCCTATAGGGCCCATACAGGGGTGTCACAGAAATCGCTAACGCCCCAAAATCGCCCCAAACGCAAATGTAGGGTGTCACAGAAACCTCTTTTGACAGCTTTGAAAAGTTACAAGTTTTTCTCCAACGTTTGGTTAATTTTGCGCTTACAGCAAATTATGTTGAAAAAAGAATGGTGTTGAAATAAACTTTGATTATTTTTGGATAGAATTGTATTCATATAATCGCTGGCAATATTTGTGTTCATATATAATTTATTATTTTACGAAAACGCCTGTGAAAAAATCAAGCAAGCGTCGTTTTTGCTTAAATCACCCATAAGCAAGGCTGCCATCCTGCTGAAAACGGCAGAAACTTATTTTCGGACAAAACATTTGTGTTTCCAATTTTAGTTTGTTATATGCCATAAGTAAGCACAAATTTTATGGATTACGACCCAATTTAAGAAAGTTTTTTAAATTGTGTGTACACGGATAAATTTAATGTAAACGTCGAAAAAATGCACCAAGTTGACGTCTCTGTTTTTATCTTGGCCAGCCAAAGAAGAAGAAGAAATGTAAACAGCTGAAAAAAATGCAATTGCAGTTGCCGCCCTTTTTAAAATGAATTGAAATTGTTTGGATTTCTGATGGATATGATTTCTAGTATGATCGAATAAACTTAATTGCATTTGCATTTGAATATGTGCATCGAATTTTAAATTATTTCACTTGTAATTGAAGATTTGCAAAAATGGAATTCGCTTGCTTCAAAGAAGCAAGAGTCTAGATTAAATAATATTCCCAACGATTTCGCTCACATTTGTTCTAAACACTTCCAGGTCTGCATCCAATGATCTGTTGAACAGAGCTAATACCTAGAATCGCATGGAAGAAATTTTATTCTGGGGTAAAACAGTTGCCATTGTTGCGAAAAATGAATTGTGTAGAAAAGAGAATGTAGGCTTACAAACACAATATTTAGCAGTTATCGATGCATTGTATTCATCTTGTTGTATTTAATTTATTGTTCTTAAATTTTTGGTTAATTTGCCAAAATTTGTTTACAGTTACAAATTTGAAGTAAATGTAAACAATAGGGTTGTCAAAGCACCGACAATATTGCGCGCGATAATAATTTCAAAAATTTTGGTGTTGCAGTGTGTTAACTGTACCTCCAAAAAATAAGTGCATTTTTTCTTGTTGTATAACATAAGCAATAATTTTTGGTTTACGAAAAATGTATAATAATTTTAATTCCAAACGTTAGTATTTTTTTTTTTTTGAATTGCACAACCCTATTGCACTTATCGACAATCGAAATACCGAAATAGCGGCGATCGAGTTAGCCGATGTGCCAACCGGTGGCTGTGGCTCCGAAAATGTTGCCGAAAATGAAACGTCGGAGATTTCCATGACACCAACGTTTGGTTTCGGCGTTTTACATTTCAAACGTCGCCAAAATCGCTAGCGTTTTCTGTGACACCCCTGATAAACTGCAAACTTTATGATTGTGTAGTAAATGTCCTTGTTCTTCTCCCCTAGATAAATTCTTCTACAAACAATTTACTCCTTTTCCTTCTCATCCTCATGCAAAACCCACCTTTCAGTCAAAATATTAACCCCATTTTTTTTGGTTTACCCAATACCTTACTGAACTAGTTCAATTGCGTGTTTCTCAGGGTTCCACTCCAGGAAGTAGATACCTGAGAATGTTATGTAGAAACCATTTAAAAGTTGAAAAGAACACGTTACCCTCTCTTATACATACATCTCATCCCGATGACCGCAGACAGTTTTAACTTCAATTTACACTTCTGCGAGGCAAATTGAATTTGTGCTCTTTCGTTCTGCATTCACCTGTTCCTTTCGCTCCCTCTCCTCCTCCTGCTCCCACGCCTTTCACTATCTATCTACCTACCTATGACTCATGTGCAACCGGAATTTCGTCTGTGGCTGCATATCAAAGTCAACAAAAAAAAAAAAATAGCCAAAAGGCAAAAGAAAAACGAAAAAGAAAGTTTTTCTAGCCGCAAAATGCCAACGAAGGCGTTGAAAGTTTTCCACCACTGAGGGAGGGAAGGATGGGAAAGTGCAGGGAATGTGTCTTGATTTTAATTGGGTCAACCAACCTGTAGGAAGGTTGCCTCAATTGACATTTTGCAGCTGCTTAACCATCAATGACAACATTGCGTATGATTTATATGTGGCCAAATGTCACACAATTATACAATAAACTAAAAGAAAAAGATATAGAAGCAGAAAAAATATGTTGCATAACTAATCCACAGCATTGTTTCGGTAGAGTGACATTTTAATTGTGCTCCCATGATATATGTTTGTGGACAGACAGACAGATCGTTCCGTTCCGTTCCCATCTAGTGGCACCAGCAGCCATCAGGAGAGTCGCTGTCGATGGCGATGCCGATGCCGATGCATGGCATGTAACTGCCATATGTTGCCGCTGCCAATTAGACGTGGCAAGTTGTTGCCACGTAAATTAATTTAATTATGTCAATGCAGCTTACCTTGGAGTCGTTGTATCGAGTCGAGTTGCTGCAGAGACTCGACCTGACATTGGCTTAGTGTATTTGTCAGGCGGTGCAAAATGGCGTAAACAACATAGGTTAGTCGTTCAATCTGCAGCAGCAGCACCTGAGTGAGAGATTGGCAACAGAAGTTTCGCAGTGAGGAGAGCTAATGTGATTTGTGTTCTCTGTGACTGTGAAATCACTTAAACCTAAAACCTAAAACCATTGGCCTGTCATTTCTACGAGTTTTACAAGTTCAAAAAGCAAAAAAACTCTAAAATAGTTTCAAATTACCTTTTTCAATTGGGGTTATAGAATATTTTACTACCGAAAAACTTTTTAATGTGAAAAACTCTGTTAAAATAGATGAGTAAAATGTTTTTCCCGTGAAAACTTAAGTTAAGTTGACAAATCGTATTGAAAAGTGAGGTTAAGAGAAGCTGAGGTTAATATTAGTGACCAAAAGTTAGCTAGTCTTTATTTTTTAGCTAGTTATATACTTATTAGTTGGTTGATTTTAGACCTCTTTTCTTTCGTTATGTCATAAGTCTCTCGTGGTTTTTGTTAGTGCCCCAGTTGATCCCTTTTTTTATCGATAACTATTTCAAGCTGTTTTCTGTTTCGTTTCATTTATCGTTTCATCTATCAGTCAGTGCTCCACGCGATCTCATTCTTATCGATAACTTGTTCAAGATACTTCCTGCTTCGCTTCATTTATCGTTTTCTTTATCGTTTCGTTTATAATTTTATTTATTGTTTCACTTATACTTTCATTTATCGTGTCATTTATCGTTTCATCTATCAGTCAGTGCTCCAGGCGATCTCATTTTTGGCCGACAACTTGTTTAAGATCCTTCCTGCTTTTCATTTATGGCTTCATTTATCGTTTTATTTATCGTTTCATTTATCGTTTCATCTGTTAGTCAGTTGATCTCTTTTTTATCGATAACTTGTTCAATATGTTTCCTGTATCGCTTTATTTATCAGCTCACTTACAGTTTAATTTGTTCAAGATCCTTCCTGCTTCGCTTCATTTATCGTTTTATTTATCGTTTCATTTATCGTTTCATCTGTTAGTCAGTTGATCTCATTTTTTGTCAACAACTTGTTCAAGATCCTTTCTGCTTCGTTTATCGTTTCATTTATGGCTTCATTTATCGTTTTATTTATCCTTTCCTTTATAGTTTAACTTATCGTTTTATTTATCGTTTCATTTATCGTTTCATCTGTTAGTCAGTGCTCCAGTTGATCTCCCTTTTATCGATAACTTGTTCAAAATCTTTCAAAATCTGCTTCATTTATTGTTTAACTTATCGTTTCATTGATATTTTCATTAAATGTTTCATCTATCGCTGCTCAGCTGCCATCAGTCTTAACTAGTGTTGCCAGATCCTAGGATAACACTTGCGTGAATACCCTAAATGTCACATAAAAGTCGTGCTCAGTTCAAAAATCACTGTTACCTTGCAATAGCTCAATTCTAGCTAACTGAATGCAATCGATAAATTACTCTCCGTACTTTACATACCGCCCTCGCAGCCAGAGCTTTTGTAATTAATCAAACCCAAGCGCATTGACAGCGCGAGTAGACACAGCGACGAACATGAAGCTTAAGAGCCATAGCCATAGAGGAGACTTTACCCATGTGCAGCATGTTCCACCTCACCCCTCCCTCGCCTCCCCTCGCCTTGTGTCGATGACTGTGTCCATGTGCATTGTGTCCATGTCCTTGCCAGGACGAATCAACTTTAAACTTTAATACGAGGAAAAATAATGAAAGAAAAGGAAATAAAAGTGAGAACGCCCGCAATGTCATCAATGCCAATGCCAGCGATGAGAGGCGCATAAATGAATTGTATTCTCTCGGCGCAGGAGAAGAAGAAAAAACGAAAATAAATTCAAGGTGCTGGATAGGATAGGATGCTGCTGCTGCTGTGCAGGTCCGCTTCTCGTCCTCGGTCTTTCTGTGTCTTTCTGTGTGAGAGAAGCAAAATAAATGGCTTGACATTATCGCATTTGCCATCAAAATAAATTTCCAGCAGTACAATTGCAAATTGCAGTGATTCCTTCCCTGCGACTGCAACGGCAACTGCAACTGAGGCTGTGGCTGCGGCTTTTCACTCAACACAATTCCACTGACATACAATTTGCTGTTTGACTACCCCTGTTGGAGCGAATGAGAGGCAAATTTCCTTTTCGTTTGGCCGCGGTAACAAGCAGGTCGCAATTCTGTATGGGATTGTCGTTCCCGTCGCTTGGTAATTATAAAGCAATTTCCACACGTATCGAACACTGATCGCATTGAGAGGGAGAAAGACAGAGGGAGAGAAGGAGAAGTCGCGCAGTGCCCTCACTATGAAGTGAAATTAACTTAAGCTACCAAGCAACCGACCAACCGACAGAGTACCAACTAGTTTGTCCAGCTCTTGCATTTCTCAGCCGTTGAAATGTATCTTAAACTTTGTGTGTTGGAGTCTTGTTGGCTCTACTATGTAGTGTTGCATTGGCTGAAAGGAAATACTTAAATTCGTACGATTGCAAGTTATTAGAAGTGACTCCTCACCTCACCCATTAAGTGGCTGTTGCATTTGATAGTTGCAGTCCGATACTATCTGATTATACAGTCAGCAGCGAAAGCGGTTTAGATTCCAACTCATTCGTGTAAGCAAATCAATCAATCAGATCAATCGTATTTGTTGGCCGGTCTTTCAAAATTGTACAATAAGCATGGAATTATATACCAATTAGGGGAATGTCTCCCATTTTAGGAGGTCTCAATGGCATGGCAATAGCTAAAACTGAAATTCATATCTTCAACGCTAAAACTAGTTGAGAATTATAACTATGGCATGGCCACAGTATGACTTCAAGGCTAAAACTAGTTGGGAATTATAACTACGGAATGATCATACCATATATTCAAGGCTAAAACTAGTTGAGAATTGTAACTAAGTGAAATCCATATCTATAACGCTTTAACTAGTTGAGAATTATAACTATGGAATGGCCACACCATGTTTTCAAGGTTAAAACTACTTGAGAATTACAATTTTGGAATGATCATCCCATATATTCAAGGCTAAAACTAGTTGAGAATTATAACGAAGTGAATTTCATATCTTCAACGCTAAAACTAGTTGAGAATTATAACTAAGCGAATTCAATAACCTCAAAAGTTAAAACAAGTTGGGAATTGCAACTATTTAATGGCCACACCATGTCTTCAAGGCTAAAACTAGTTGAGAATTATAACGAAATGAAGCAAGAAAAATAGTCCATTGCAATTCTGGGATTCTTTAGTTAAGTTTGACCTCAAAGAGCTTCAAATCTAGTCATGGAATCTGAAGCAACATCTCAGTAAGCCAATTTCTTTCAGTGCTCCAAATACTTAGATTCACTGAGTCATTAATGCTAATAAACGATTTATAGTTATTCGAACTGATTGGTTCGTTTCTTAAGTGCTTATTTATCTGCAAAAAATTCCCATATTCCACATATCTAAAGCCTTTCCCAATGGCATTTGTTTTGTACTCCCATACGCTGTTCACTTCGCATAAATTCATTTATCACAAATCCACTTGAGTCTCCTCATAGAACGAGAGAGGCATATATTTTCGTCCACTTTGAGGGCAAAACACATACGATGGACTTCCAAATAATTCGCATAAATCACAAGTTTATAGAATGAGAATGTGGGTCAAAGAGCCCAAGCCCCAAAGCCCATTTAGAAAAAAAAAAGAAAAAAATGAAGAAGAGAAAAAACACTTGAAAATTTCCATGTAATGGAATCAAATTGCCTCAATCTCTTTACCACATCAATGAAAAGCCACACACGCACACACACACACACACAGAGAGAGAGAAAAAGTTCCCACAAAAAATTGTAAACAAAAAAACCAAAAGCAAAACGTCAAACTTGCTCAATATAATTGAAAAATTCGACGTTTATTCATATGTAGGTAAAAGTAAGGCATTTTGAATACCCTGCAAGAAGTAGATTAACAAATCGATTGGATTTATCTAAGAGTTCTTTTTTGAATGATAAGAAATTAGTGGGTAATAGATGCAGTTGGGATCAGCTAAGTTGATCCTATTTGCTACCTTCTAATTGATTGTCAGCATATTAAGAAATGAAAATCTGATATATCAGTTATTTGAATTATATTTTATATTGCCATTCTAAATGTATATTAGGTATACAAATAATTGGAACACTAACTCAGCGATAATACATTAAAAAGGTCTACAGTAAAATACCAGATTTATTTTAGCTTCAGAGTCTATTTCAAAAAATTTCCATAAATCAGTTAGCCAATTATTTGAAAAGTATTTCTCAGTTCTTAACTTCAATTAAAAATTGAGTAAACCTTTTGTAGAATGCAATATATGAAAAAATTAACAATATTGTTTAATCTTAAAGGTGAAGGTAATTAAAATAAATTATTAAATGCAGAGTAAAAGAATTATTTACATAGACTTATTCGATCTGAATGTAATGCCTTACTTTACTTTACTGGAGATAAATATTTACTTTAATGGACATAAATATTTCTGACCGAAGCTGACTAAATCTATTTAATTCCAAAAGTATTTTTGAGTTTTTTAACTTATTGTCTCAAGAGACATTGTTAATAATAATTAAATTGTACTTATACTTGTATATAAGTATATAATTGTACGCAAAAAATAAAACAATATTTATTGCATATTAATAAACTCATTATGTATTTTATGTAACAAATATTAAGTCGATTAACATAGCTAAAAAAATTAATTTGACAAACACTTTACCTTTTGAATTTCAAAAACAAATATTCTTTGTTGAATCTTGAAACCAAAAAAACTACCAAAATAGCAAAATTAAGACAACATATTTAAAAATATTGTTTTTAAAAGTTTCATCAATGTTTTGGTATAGATTAAACAACAGTTTAACTCAAAATTTGGCTTGGTGTATAATAGAATTGATCTGCCTAAAGTATAGCCCTAAAAATGTTATCCATTAAGAGTTTAGATTGATAAAAGATATACCAATTTATTCGAATATACCTTGAAATAAATAAAAATTGTAGCTACAATTAAAGAATCTCTCAGATACATTTGACTCTCGAGTGTATTGAATAGTCCAAATGACTCATTTTGGTTCCCCTAAAAAAAATACTCCCTTAGGGCTTAAAAGGGTGGTGGAGGGAGGGAGGGAGGGGGTTCAAATGTACACATAAATCCTAGATATCTAAACAACAAGCAACACACATGAAAGGCAAACGTAAAAAAGCCAACAATTACAAATTCAATTGAAATGAAAATCAAATCGATTAGTAATTCTTTTTCTTTTGTTATTTTGTATCTGTGTGGTACGTGCCACCGGGTCTGCTGCAATGTTTGAACATTGTTAATGAAAAAAAAAAAAAAAAAAATGTTTTCACTTTTCGATTTGGAAAACTGCTCGATTTCTCGGAGATTTCTTGCAGAGCAAACAAACAAACCGACACACAAATACGAGGCCAAATAGAAATCCACTTGAGCTACTTTTAACGCAGCAGAGCACCAGAAGGCAAACCAACAGATACAATAATTATTACGATCAATTTAGATGCAGATTGCATGCGGCAGCAATTGAGGTGGGTCCCACCATACGCCCACCAAACACACACACACCACACACACACACCACACTCACACACACACACACACTCTCTCTGTATACTTCGGACTTGATTACCATAGTGTTTGTGTATGAGTATTGCGGCCAGCTGCGACGGCTGTTCGATTTGGACTTCAGCCGGGTGTTTTGTTTGCATACCAAGCCAAAATTCAAACCCCCCACCCTATCTCCCCTCCCCCCACCGAAAATGAAAATAAAAACATTGTCATAATAATTATGGAAGAAAAAAAAGGCAGCAAATGAAAACGCCTTCGTCGTGGTCAGTTGGGCAACTTTTAGAGACAGCCAAAAGGCAGCCACCAACTTGAAAACAATTCCTAAAACATTTGAGAAAACTGAATAGAATTGTGTGTAATTCCATTTCAATTCGATTTGCTGCTTCTGGGCAAAAGATCAGTAACTTTTCTTAATGATTCTTTCTTATCTACAGGGTGTATCATCAAGAGGTTACACATTTGCGAATAATGTTTTGAGTGATATGAAACGAAGTGGAAACTGTATAGTTTTGGCATATTTAAAATTTAGTTTGGAAGTTCTTCAGTGGTTTTTTCTTTGAATAATACCTAAAATTTAAGTTTTTTTTATTTTCACAATTTTTTTTGGAAGTTCTTATGTGGTTTCCCTTTAAATAATACCTAAAATTATTAATTTCTAAGTTAATTCTGTAAAATTTTACATTGATAGAATGTTGTACAGAAGATTCGTATTCAAAAATTATGCTTAGCAAGTTTTTAAAAGAGTTCTAGGACTTTTTGCCATTATATATGTACATATGTGATAAGACAGTACATATGTCTTTATTTATTAGTATATGATGAATAAATGGCAGTTATAAAATATAATAATATATAATATTTGTACATAGATTACTATTAGTATAATATGAATAAATGACTAATTAAATGAATTATAAAATATAATAAAATAAAATATATATAAGCACAAAAAAGATTTACCAAACGGGGAGATATTTAATTGCTTTAAATATGTTATTCTTAAAATGCTTTGATTTAATTTGTAAATATTTTAAATTCTTATATATTATATCTTAAATTAAATATATTATTCTTAAAATGCTTTGATTTAATTTGTAAATATCATAAATTCATACTACTAAAACGTTTATAATCTTTCTCCGTTTTCTCTCTTTTTGGATGATCATCAACGAACCCATCGATTCCATTGATAATAAAAAAAAAACCTTCGAAACCAAAAAAAAAAAAAAATTCTTCGTTGGTTTCTAAAATCTTATTATTAAACAATTAATTATTTTTTATCACTTGGAAATTTCCTTTTAAATATGAAGGTAATACTTGAACTTTTTTCTTATCGAAATTTATGTTAAGTTTATTTGTTAACATTGCTAGTTAAATTTATAAATGAAATATAACTTGAACATATACCTATAAAAGGTTACTGCACTTAGTTTCCTCTGAACATATACCTATAACAGCTTACAGCACTCAGTTTCCTCTTTCTGAAGCACCCTTTATAAATTTGCACACAAGATTTATCCATATACATGTGTAAACAATTTTATTCCCTATATATCTCTCTTTTTAATACACCCTTTGTACTTGTAATTATCCATCTATGCATTGTTCAAATACATATAGATTCTATATATAACTTCATGATATATTTTATCCATATTGCTTACATATATTCATTGAATTTTTCATTTGTATATCTTTTCAGTTTGCTGCAACTAGTTCAAACTTCGAATCTTAGTACTTTGATTTAAAAATGTAAGTAATATAATACAACTATAATTACTATTATTTTTTATATATTTAAAAGTTATATTTCAGATTTCTATCTTATAAATATATAATCATTTTAAATAAAGAACAGATTTAATTTTTGCCACAATTCACTTCACTTAACATTCTTTAAATTATATGGGAATCTTGTTTTTTTTTGTTGTAATTTTTAAGTACTTTCCCAAACATTTACAATTTGAGAGAGGAATAAAAAATTTCAATTATTTCCTCAATGTGCGCTTATGTTATGAAAACTTAATTAGTATGCCCAACTTGAATTAGCTCGGTCAACTTGTGTGGAAACTAGTTTTTCCGCCTCGTATCTAAGAGGGAAAACTAATTAGAAAAGATTTTGAAGAGAAATGTAAGCAATGACAGTTGATTGGTATTTGTCAGGCCACTGCAGACAACTGCAATTTTCTGATAAGACATATTTAATTAGCTCTTGACTACAGAGATACAGAGAGATACATATCGCTGGAATGACTGGGGAGAGGAGAGACTGAAGCACGATCTTTTGATATTCATCTTGAAGATGCATTTTAAATAATTTTGGCGCTTATAAACAATTAAAATCGTATGATATACATCCGGTTAACCCGCATATAAGATGCCGTTAAATCTTTAAAGTGAAATTCTTAAGACCTCCGTGTAGAAGAAAGAATGCCACAAAAGCCACAAACGGAAGTCAGCTCTTGGGGTCTCTGGGCGGAAACTGCAGCTTTGGCTTAACCTCAGAGATACATCGATAGATACAGCTCGTACATTTTTAATTTTTCATTTTCTTTTCAAATGGACTTCAAATCAATATCTATTTTTTTTCTTTTTCGAAATGATGGCACTTTCCACTTGTGTCATTGTCCAGCAGCGGTTGCAACCGCAGCACGTTCATCCGTCCAGTGTGAGTGAGAGAGACACCGACCCGAGGCACATCGGCGAGGCAGGTGGCGCTTTTTCCTGCCACAAGCAGCTCGTAAAAATTGAGCTATTAAATAATTTCTGTCACACAAATTTACGTTTATTGCTTATTTCCTTTTCCCCCCCCTCTCTCTCTCTCTCTGAAGGTGAGACTCCAACTCAAACTTCCCAGCTAATTAGCATTATTAGTATTAGGTAAAGACACTTAGCTTGGTTTTCTTCAACAAAAAGATGTCTCATAATTTTGTCACTTTTTCTTTGTTTTGTTTGAGTCATCATCCGGAGAGTCGTCTTCATTTGCTTTGATCTTGTTTGTTGTTGTCTTTGCAATTCGCATTTGGAGACCCTTTGAAGTCGAAGTCGTCTTTTGTGGAATAATAAAATCTTGCAAAAGTTGTGTCTGTGTGTGGCGTCATCCTGGGAAAAAGCTATTAAAAGAAAAAACCAAAGCAAATACTGGGCGATAGTTTTTTTCCTCCCTTCCCCCCCTTTAGCTATAGCATGTGGCACGCAACAAGTGTCAACTTTTGACTCTCTTTGTGAGTTATGCGACGGCATTTTCCCCTTTAACTATAACAAAAACAAAAAAAAAAGTATAAAGGAAAATGCCAACACACACACAGAGAGAGTAAACCAACTGTCTGTCTATATAATTGACAAACCCCTCATTGTAACCGCCTCCGCCCCTGCCCCCCCCCATATCATATTGTGTGTCTGTTTGTTTGGACGGCTTTTTTCTCACCCTAGTTACATTCCCGGGGTTCCGGGGCCAATCCCAAACCAATCTGTTATCACAATTCTGGAAAAAAAAACAGAAAAAAAAAATATAAATAACTGACACAAATCGTTGGTTTGCTTGATTTTATGTTTTTCGTTTTTGTTTTCTGTTCACGTTAAAATCATATTTAAATATTTATGTTTCAATATGGAATGAAATTTGCAAGGGCAACAACAACTCTCGCTCTCCCATATTCCTTATTCACGTTCCACAAACAAATATTACCAATCTGGGGTACAGTTGTGACATATTGACCCAACCACTCACCCACCCACCCATCCACCCATTCACCCACCCACCCACTCAACGTTGGTTGGAAAGGCTCCTCCATCAATATCAACTGCAACTGTTTCGATTCGTTTTTTGTTTTTTTTTTTTAAATCTCTTGGGCTGCATTTCGCGAGTGTGTCAATAATTGCAATGCCAAACAGTCAGAGAAGAGGATGAGAGAGGGAGGGGGAGACAGAGACATGAAACTATATTTATATTGTATGAAATATCGTAATGTGAATGATAAGGTTATTCCCATTTAGCACACATTGAAAAATTCATATTTGATTTAAAGGCCAGCAGATAAATCACTTATCAGTTAATTATTCGTAAATATTTATGAAAAAAAAAGTGGATTATAGTGCAATGTTGATTTTAAGAGAATTCTTTTGGAAATTCTCAGAAATCAGAGGAGAAGTTTATAAATGGAATTGATTCTTAAAAGTTACTCAAGAATTCTCAGAAATCGCAACAATTGTAAAATAATGTTAAATAATCAATTCTTCTTTTTATGTAGATAGAGGGACTTTCCCTTTAAATTCCTGCAAATTTCATAACTGTTAAGTTTCAGAAATTTTTAAGATAAGCTTAATAGGGCTCTGATCACTCGAAGACCATTTTGTTCCTTAAATAAAAGAGTCTTCTATATGTTAGATTGGGAATTGGCTCAAGTTACTTTCTTGGAATCAAAAGGGAACTAAATCGCGACTATTGTTAATTATTAACACCTAACTAGCAGTTAAGTAGAGGTTAACAAAATATTTTAGAGGTTTTGGAGATCAGAAATAATCGAAATGTGTCTTAAATTTTAACTTGATTGCCCTTTACTACCCTTAACTTCCACTTAGAAATAAAGAATGTAGTTTTGACTAACTTATAGATAACTAAAGCTTAACATATCAAAATTTAATTTCTTTTTGTGGTTTGAAATTAGAAATAGTCCAAAACGGGTTTTTCAACTTGATTGCCTTTGTCTAAAAGTAGAAAAAATATTTATGACTAACTTGTAGATAACTGTAGGTTAAGTAATCAAAGTTCCAGTTATTTCGATTTCTTTGATCAGAAATAAGTATAAAAGCGATTCAAATTAGCTCAACTCCACTCTGATTTGATTTCAATTCAAAAGTATAAAAACTACTATTAACAACTAACTGCCAGTTATCTCTAGATTAGCAAACTGAACCTATATACGAGTGTATTATACGAATTGCTTCATGGGATTAGTTGTTAAGCAAAAGATTTTAATGAACCCTTGATTTCCACCTAAAAATATAGCTATTACTGACTAACTTGTAGATAACTGCAGGTTAAGTAATCAAAACTTTAGCTAATTTGGTTTCTTTGATCAGAAAGAGATGAATAGGAATTAAAATCAGCTCAACTCAACTTTGATTTGACTTAAATTCTTGAATTTCTACCTGAAAATATAGCTATTACTGACTAACTTGTAGATAACTGTAGGTTAAGTAAGCAAATCGTTAGGTAATTTGGTTTCCTCGATCAGAAAGAGAAGAATAGGCATTAAAATCAGCTCAACTCAACTTTGATTTGACTTAAATTCTTGAATTTCTACCTGAAAATATAGCTATTACTGACTAACTTGTAGATAACTGCAGGTTAAGTAATCAAAGCTTCAGCTAATTTGATTTCTTTGATCAAAAAGAGAAGAATAGGAATTAAAATCAGCTCAACTCCACTCTGATTTGATTTCAATTGACAAATATAAAAATTAATTGCCAGTTATCTTTAGATTAGAGCAAATTAAACCTGATATATCTCACAAGTCTCTTCTTTTGAATACTTGTGAAACAAAACAATTTTCTGTTAAAAAAAACTCCCTCTATATGCTCTCCAGCCTCTGAATTATTCGATAATGAACAGATTTATGTAGCTTTCCAAAGTGTGCAAAAAATTCTGCTACATATTCTGAGCACATTCCCAGTTATCAGGCAATCAGATCGTAACACTTTGCTATACGATGATATTATTTGTCGATTGTAAACACACACAGATATATATTGGATATGTGTATATATGCATTTTCATTCATGCTCGACCCACAACAACAAATTACGTATAAATAAACAGCAGTGAAACGAACTTAAACAAACCGTTTGTCGTCGTAGCCCGTCGACACCCATCATCATCTCGCCTCTTCTCCATTCGATTTCGATTTCGATGTGACGACGCATTGATTACAGGCGCATGCAGCATCGTGTACATACACATCAGAAATACATATATACTCGTACATGCCATAACTGATTTTCCTTTCGGTGCATGTGCTGTGTGCTGTGACGGATAAGATCTGATACATAACTCATTACCGCATTCAAGATATGATAGACGACGCGATGGCTGCAACGAACCCACAAAAAAACACGAAAGAAAGAAAGAAACAAGACAAAGACAGAGAGAGAGAGATAAAAAACTATACCCAAAGTCGGATATCTGTGCATTGGTATTTCGATTAAAAACTCTGAGGCTTGTCACTGTAGCTGTACGTATGATAGGCTAGATAAAGATCAGCGATCAATTAAAATTCGTGACATTGTTTAAGAAAATCTTTTAAATGATAAAAGACGCATTATGTTTAGATCTGAGATTAGGTTTGCTTTTTAATAGTTATTAATTAATTGATAAGAAAGGAAAGGAAATTAATTAATTAGTAAAGAACAATTTTTACATTTCTTTTGAATTAACATGACTTAGAATTTATTTTTAGAAATAAACAAAAAGGGGAAAAATGTTTGTTAAACAAAATAAAATTATATATTTGGATTTGTCTAATAATGAAATAGTCAGATAGGAAATTAATCTATTAGTTTATTAATATGACCTAAAATTCATTATTAGAAATAAACAAAAAGGGGAAAAATTATTGTTAAACAAAATAAAATTATACATTTTGATTTATTTAATACTGAAATAGTCAGATAGGAAATTAATTCATTAATTTAGTAGGAAATTCAACATTTCGTTTGGTTTAACTTTATGTAGAATCTTTTATTCAAGAAAAACAAAATGTTTTATTTGATGAAAAATATTTACAAATATTTTAAAATAAAAATTTCGACCAAAACCATGACTTTTATGGTTTCTTTGCATTTGAAAAAATTAGTTTTCATTATATTTTTTATCATTATCGTTTCATTGTACACTTTTAAAATATTCTAAAGATTTTTTAAGGACTTGAAGTTAAATATATTGAATAATAATAATAATACTATAATAATCAGATAACACTTCATACAATAGTTGTATTTCAGTTAAAATTTGTTTTTCTACTGAGTTTTAGAAACCTTGACAAAACTATCACAAATTAAATCTTGTTAGGTACAAATATGTTGGCTCTCAAATGTTTTTAATAGAACTTTTCTATCTGATATACCACATACAGTGAGTGTCACTAAAAACCGTACACCTACTTGAAATTTACAATTGGTTTAATAACTTTTAAGGTAGAATATGTGTTTTTTGCACAAAATATTTTGTACCATAGAACAAAGGTAATACGAAATATTTTAATATGTTTATAAAACAATTTTTTTTAAGAATTGTGACAACACAAAGTAAACGAAATAATATAGAAAGATCTTAAGAGAATCAAAAACCATGACTTTTATGGTTTCTTTGCATTCGAAAAAATTAGTTTTCATTATAATTTTGATCATTATCTATTCTTTGTACACTTTCAAAATTTTCTAAAGATTTTTTAAGGAATTGAAGCTAAGTATATTAAAATATCCTTGATTTTAGCCCATAAAAAATATCTGAAAAAAGTACAAACGAAGAAACACAAATTGAATTTACAAATATATAGAAAAACTTTTATAAAAATTCCCTTACTAGTTCCTTAGTTCCCTAAAAAAGAACGAGAACTGAAAGTGTATTTGTAGTTCGGTGCAGCTGTCTATCATTTTCGTTTCAATATTTGCTGTTATTATGGTTTTTGGTATGAAATTGTTAAAGCAAATAAATGTAGAGCAAATAGAAAACAGAACTGAACTTCGATTGCTGGTCGCTCTTCTGTCAGACAAACATATGGGGTTTTATGAGCGAGCCTTCGACGACCAAACGATGCAGTTGGTCTTCTCCTCTGATAAAAGGCACCATTCGTGCCTGCGACTCGAGACCTGGGACCAGGCCAGCAATCTGCTGCATTGAGTTGTTGTTTGTGTTCGTCATACAGATAGAAACGCACGCGTTAAGCACACAATTACGCAGACAGTCAGGCGTTTGGCATTACCTCGTGGTCGGTCGGTCATCATCATCTACGAGTCTGTGGCACTCCACTCATATCGTGGGTCTACTCTTCTGTCAGAGGAACAGCTCCATTTTACGCACCGAAATTAGATAAACAAATAGAAACCAAAAATTCAATAAACAAACACAATACTTTGATTGCACTGTACGATAGATAGACAAACAGTCAGATTGACAGAGACCCAGTGAGCCTTCTTCTTCTTGTTCGCCTAAAAATATGACTCAATTTCTCTCGCCTGAGAAAATCAAATCGAGAAAATTTGTAACTTTATGTTAATGGGCAAAATCAATAGCGAGAATAAGTATCTTCAAGCTGGCTACCGTCCAGCGGGATTTCACTTCGAGGTGTCACAATGGTGGAGCCATCAATTGGAGGGTCTGTTCTCCCCCCCCCCACCCCACCGTTTCCCCATTGAATGCATAATTTAGAGTGCAATATTATCAAATGACAAAAAGCAATTAGCAAGCTTTATAAATCAACAAAACGAATGTGTTTGCATTGGTCTATGATGGGCGGAGAGGAGGGGGGTAGCGAGTAAGGTGCGAGGGGGTGGGAGGCTGGTTCTCTGATTTGTCAAGAAATTATTGGCACATTTATGCAATTAAAAGTTGAACAAAATGCAATTTGATATGCAATTTTCTGCTATTATTTAACCAAAAAAAACACTTTAAATTGCTTTAAATTTAATAATCTGACTAGCAAATGCAATTTCCATACATATCGAGTGCAAAATATGGGAAAAAATATCGAAATAGTTGACTTGATATATTTTTTATTCTATTCATCATTTTAATAAATTCTTTTGGGAGAGTCAATAAAGATTTATGTTTTCGATTTATTTTATGCTGATATGCGAGGTGATATTAAACAGTTTGTTGAGTCACATAGAAGAAATTGATATAAAAGGGGTAACTAAGAAGTTTTTGTAGTAACATAAAAGAAATTCATTTGCGAGAGGTAACTAAAAAGTTTCTGGTGAGGGCTAACCAAACAGTTTGTTGAGTAACATAGAAAAAATATATATACGAGGGGAAACCAAACAATTTATGCAGTAACATACAAGAAATATACGTACGAGGGGTAACTAAACAGTTTCTTGCGATAGCTAACCAAATAGTTTCTTGATTAACATAGAAAAAATATATATTTGAGGGGTAACTAAACAGTTTATTGAGTAACTATAGAAACGAATACGAGGTTCAACTAAACAGTTTCTTAAGTAACAGATTTGATATGTCTTTTCACTTTCTATGGATAATCCGACACTTTTATTAAATGAACTAACGACTAGATGCTTCTGCTATAAAGAGCGAGGGTTTCCTTTATAATAAGTATATATAGTAGAGTTAAAAATCTTTCGTTTAAAGAAGTTATCACTTTTCTCCACTCCAATATTGACATTTTAAGCCTTTGATGTATCTAACATCAAGTCAACTCATCTCTCTCATCTAGCTAATCAACCAACACTCAAATTTCTTTAGCTCATTATATCCAGAGAAAATGTTTTTGGCCCCCAATGGGAACCCTTCAAGGATGTTAACAGATTTTACTGATCCATCATTGTGGATTCAGGATTTGCTTATGCATTATCTATTACTATATAAATAAATAGAGTTAAAATTGCAAAAGCCACTCACCACAAAAAAAGGGGAAAAAAAGAGAAAGGGTATAGAAAACTTGTAAATATTTTTCTCGTATCCTTTTAACAATTAGTGAGTCAAAAAATTCTTTTGTAAAGCATCAAATCAAAGAATTTCACGGAAATAAAATGGCTACATGGTCAGCTATCAATTTCTCATGATAAGTAAATCAATTTAAAATCATTTTTTATAAATAATAAAAATAAATATAATAAATAATAATATATAAATATTTTTCTCACATTCTTTTAACAATTAGTGACTCAAAAAATTATTTTTTAAAGCCTCAGATCAAAACCATTTCACGGAAATAAAATGTAGCGCCCAGCTATCAATCTCCCATGATAAGTAAATCAATTTAAAATCATTTTTTATAAATAATAAAAATAAATATAATAAATAATAATATATAAATATTTTTCTCACATCCTTTTAACAATTATTGACTGAAAGAAATTCTTTTTTAAAGCATCAAATCAAAGAATTTCACGGAAATAAAATTAAGCGCTCACCTATCAATCTCCCATGATAAGTAAATCAATTTGAAATCATTTTCTGAAGCTGTTAAAATAAAGCTGATGATGATAAGTAAACAACCTGAAACCCATAAATCTATACATACCTATTTGAGTGATTTAACAAATGCTTTGATTAGATAATAAACCCACAATGTGTCCCCGATTTGCACAATTTTCACAGTGTAAGATATATATTTCTTTATGGTCTTTTGTGTCTCTTTGTCAGATACTTACATAAATAATAAGCAAAGATTTGGCCTCATTGCAAATCAATTTCTATGCAATTTGTTATCCAATCTCTTGCAATCCAACTGAAAAATGCATTAAATGTTAATTATTGAAAAGGCAATGTGGCCATAGTTGAATATATGTAACAGCAGCAGACTTGAAGTATAAGTATATATCCACAATTCCTTCTCCTTCTGCAATTTAGATAAGTATTATGACATATTTGACACTCTTTCACTTTGCAAAATGGACAGGCAAACCGGGAGGCAATCATCTTTATTTACTCAAAAACTGAAAATGTTATGAAGTTGCAAGTGTGAGTGAGAGAGAGAGAGAGAGAGAGAGAGAGGGAGAGAGAGAAAGCTTAGTCTCTCACAAAAATCAATGAAATGCAATTACTGAAAATGCATTGCCAGACATTGCCGCAGAAAACGAGAGCAGTGACCAGATTGTGCGGGGGGAGGGGAGGAGATATGCATGTACACATTATAATAACAATTGTTATTATTGTTATTGATAAAGAGACACAGTAAAAGTGGGCGTGTGTGGTGTGTGTGTGTGGTGTGTCGTCTAAGCCATAAGCATAACTGATAAGCTGCAATTACCTGCATTGATAATTTTACGAATGGATTCTCATATAATGCATACAGAAAACCAACAACAATAAACGTAATACTGTGTGCCACAAAAGCCAAATGACAACCGAGTGTCGGTCCCATCTGTCCCTGTACCCAGAGCCCCCCTCCCCCAATCCTGTGTCTGTCGGTCTTCCTCTTGGGTGTCTGTCTCCTCTGCATATATATGCCCGAGGCGCACCCATAATTGAATCTAGAGGCACTACAACGTGTGTGAGATTGCGGGTGTTTAGATTCGGAATTGGTTTTGGGTTTTGGTTTTTTGGGTCTTTTTTTGGGGTTTGGTTTCATTTTGTTTAGCATTGCATGTTGCATGGAAAAAGTCTTTCACGTGTGCTTCTAATTTGTAAGAATTTAATTTGATTATCGTCGACTGACTCCCCGAAAAGGTGTTTGGCTTAACGCCAAAAAGATTAAAACAAAACAAAAGCCAATGCGAAAAACAAAAGAAAAACCAAACAAACTCAGAGACCTTTGGGCTACATTTTTGTTAAGAATTATCAATCGTGTATTTTCAATTGTTATTTGATTGATTGTCTATGACAAACTACTGGAAACTAATGGATGAGTTCACTGAAGGCTTATGAGATACCAAGTAGACAACAAATGAGGGAATTGATTGATTCAGTGTTGAAAATGCTTTCAATTTCTAGTAGAAAGGCTTCTGATGTGTTTAACTTTAATAATTAATACCTTTGTAGATGACTATAAATGAATTTCTAATGGTTTTTAGATAATTTCAAGGACTAGCAGCATTTTTATTTAACGAATAATTTTATTTAATAAATAATCCTTTTGGTAATATTTAGCTGACTATAAATGAATTTCTAATGAGTATTAAATTATTTCAAGGACTAGAAATTTTTTTATTAAACGAATTCCTAAAGATTTTTAAGTGATTTCTAAGATTAAAGGCGTTTTTATTTTTATTTGACGAATTCCTAATGATTTTTAAAGTTATTTCTAGAGATAGATCGAACCGAAAAGCAAATGAATATTTTCTAATCAAAAATCCTTAATAAATATAATGATTGACTGTAGTTTGAAATGATCGAAATGAAATTTAGTCCCAAATTAGGTTAAATTCAAAAGAATATCGAGAAAACTTTAGTTCGGGACTGATCATTCATATGTGGAACATATAAAATATTTGTTATATCTTTATAATACTGAAAAACTACAACAAAAGTTATCAATTATTAATATAATAATGCTAACATTATTTTTATAAAATATTTAAAATGCATTTTGATATAGAAAATTTCACTATTTGTAAGAAACATTGAAGTTTTTAACCCTTAATCAAATGAAAGAACTGTGACTGATTGATCCGACAACAAATAATTCAATATGGCATTATTTATTTTTAGGTTTTATATATAAAATAAAAGTGCTTCAGATTTGCAATAAATACCTATTAATTTATTTATTTATTTATTATTAATTATTAGTCAAAAATAATATAATAACTAACGGGTAAAGAGTGCTAGCTAAATACCTAAAACTATCTCATCTTGAGAAAGAATGCTATTCAAGAATATATATGGCCAGATTTTTATTAAAAGCAATAAAGTTGTATCCATAGATCTGTTAGATCTTGATCTTGGTCCCAAAAAATATTTCTGGACAAGCCTTTCTCTAGGCGAGACTAATTCTTTTCCAATTTTAAGTTGTTGTCTTAATGTCAAAGTCAGTGAAATGGCAAAAAATCCTATTAGAAAAACCCTAAAAAATTAAAACTGAAGTCCAAATTGTATGATTTATTTATTTATTTATTTTTACAATGTTAGCTTATAGATAAATCTATAGCTACAGGGGGGACAGCCATAGCTGCTAAGGCTTTCGGCTTGTTTATGTTTAGATATTCATTCTTTTAATACAATTCATGTATGATTATAGTCCTATATTATAATAGAAATGTCTAAAAAGGTAATACAGAAGTTTGGGAAACTCCAATTTTTTTGTAATTTTTACTATACAAGATCGAAAATGATATTTTTTGAGATGAGATACTTTAAAAATGTTGCAGACTGATCCAAAATTCACAAAACACGTAGATATCCAAGAATTAGTTCAATACATTATTAAAATTAAGTCGAAAATTATATTTTCTGAGTTTTATTTTATTGGAAAGCAACAGAAAAATGTTCATTTAAAAAACGCGTAAATTATGTTAACTCGAATTTTCAAGAATTAGTTCAATACATTACTAAAATTAAGTCGAAAATTGTATTTTCTTAGTTTTATTTTATTGGAAAGCAACAGAAAAATTTTCTTTTAAAAAACGAAGAAATTGTGTTAACTTGAATCCCAAAAAAAATCACAATTTCCGAAAGCGATTTCTTGAATTTACTCTTTTGATATAAAATCCAAAATCATATCGTTAACCTACGAATTCGCTCTGTGTCATGTGGATAATAAATCTCTTCACGAAATTGGAACCAAACGAAATGAACCATGTCACCCAGTTACCCGAAACTTTAGACATCTATGTATGCCCGATACATTTGTATGACGAATAATGCCTAAAGATACATTTGTATCTGTAGATTGCTTAATTTCAGCCATTTATAGGAACACAAACATACGAATCTTTGGTGCAACAAATGACATTTTGACTTCATATCAGTTTTGCCCTGTTGTTGTTTTGTTGTGTTTTGTGTTCGAGTCTTTCAGTAGCCATATCTCTCAAGTCGGAACATAATTTCAATTTTCCTCCTCCTCCACTCGCACTTTGTATTGTCCATATCTCGCTCTGTCTCTCTCTCTCTCTTTCGAACACAAACACTTCTCGATGCCACTGATCAATGATAATTTTTCCAATGAAAAGAAAAACATAAAGCCCCAAACAGTTGCAGCATTTAGTTTTCTGTTTTTCTGGGCAATCTTATCGCCAACTGAGAAACTGAAAAAGGGAAACACAAAACAGAAAAAAAAAAAACTTGCCTTCGAGTGCTATGAATTATTAATAATAAATTACAAATTATTACTGGGCCCAAACGCTTGACTCGAATCGACTCGACTTGGCTCTTGTCACATTGTGTTCCTCTAGGTACTAAGTACAGCCAACGCTAATGAAATTTCAATTAGCTTGTCATGTCGGAGGAAGTGGCTCAAGAGTCGAGACTTTATCTATCAGAGAGTGCAACCGGGTAGAAGGAGAAAGAAATCTTAACCCATTTTATATTGACAAGTGTAATTATGCGCACGACACACAATTGTCATGGAAAATATTATTAAATAATTGTTCGAGCCACTGGTAAAGTTATGCGTTATGCAATACAACAACCACAGGAGAAGGAGGAGGAGGAGAAGGAGGAGCTCACGTGCATTCCATTGCAGTCACGTTGCAGTTTGTCATCCTTTTTGAATACGCACAGGGACCAGGGACATGCCACAGGCCATGCCACAAAGAGAGAGAGAGGGAGAGGGACAAATTCTGGGCTAGGTTATTCTATCTAATGCTGCATTTGCTGGCTAGTTGGTGGTCCTTTTTGGTCAATTAGTGCTGGGAGACCTCAACTTCTCTAACCCCTCCAGCCCTCCACAATGAAGAGACACCTGTAAAACAATCTGAATATCTTATAAATACATACAGACAGACAGACATACATAATTTATTACAGACATATTTTCATATTCATACTCAGACCATAGAAAGAGATTTCTCAGGAATTGGGCAAGGGTATCAAAAGTATGATGGACACAGGACTAAAAGTGAGAGATGAAAGAAAATATTAAATTAGTGATGTGAAAACTTTATGTGTTTATCGATAGTTTGAAAAGTAACCGATATACATTAAAAAACAATAAGTTTCTACCACTAATACTTTATTTTGAACGATTTAGAAATCGTCATTGTCATCTTTTGCTATTTAAAAGAACATTTCTTTCCAGTACTAACGAACTATCGATAAAAAAAAACAATCGATTGTTAATTAGATATGTGAGAAGCCACAATCGATAGTCTATAAGTTTGAATTTAATGTCTTACTAAGCGAATTAATATCATATACACATTGCTTAAGGTGTTTAAGAAAATTGAAAAATTTTCTAATACTAACTATTTATTATTTACTAACTATTGACTTAAATTATTTTTGGAAATTAAAAAAAAAAACATTTTCTTTTTCTATTTTTAGTTGAACTACAATGATATCCCCAACGTTTTGTTTTGGTAAGTTTTGAAAAATCTTTTAAATATATTTTTGGGAGCCTTTTCTATAATATTTTCTTAATTGCCTTTGTGAAAAGCATAGCGAAGAGTTTTTCTATTAAACTGAAAAACAATGAAACTTAATTGCAAGCATAATATTTATATTTTAGAATCGTGAGGATTTAGCTGAAGGAACCAGATCATAAAAGTAGCTAGTTCTAAGAATCCTGAGGATCGCTTCGAAAATTTGTTTAGTTATTTATCACTCATTCAGTTATCCTTCATGCTTTTTATTTATTTGATAATTTTAGTGACGATTTTTATTTTAATATTTTATTAAAGCGGGATCTGGGTCATTTATTGGTTTATTTATTTGTTTTTTATTTGACAATTTTAGTGTCCTTTTTTTTAAATCAGACCATACTACTAGTTCAACACTAAAACTAGTTGGGAATTACCACTAAATAAAGCGAAAGTTTCCTATTGTTTATAAATGTATGAAAATGTTAAACAATTTTCTCTAAAGATCGTTGCATATAAAACTTTCTATTTTAGAATTTATGCAGTTTAGAAAAATATTGAAATTGTTTTAAATATTCATCCCTTGATCAAATATCTCGCACGTTTTTATCCATTAAAATCTATAAGAAAATGTTTCATAGATTTCTTTGATAAATATCTTTCTCCTATTAGTCTCTCTCGATTCTAGTCTCTATAAAAATATTTGAAAAATTTGAACACTTTTTGAAGGTAACCTAAGTATCGAATCGAGTGTTATAAAAATCTTTCTCCTAAGAGTATCTTTTAAATCTAATTTCTATAAAATTTTTAAAAAATGTAAACATTTTATGAAGTTTTTATTTAGTTTTAGGTTTGTCAGATAAATATGTTTCTTCTATGAGTCTCTTTTAATTCTAGTTTCTATGAAAATGTTTAAAAAATTTGAACATTTTATGAAGTTAACCTAACTATCGAATAGAGTGTTATATATTGTCCCATTTGCTTGGCCAGGGTATCTGCACTTCGACTATCACTTTCTTCTTCACCTCCACTCTTCTGATGATATTCCTTTATTTGCGTTCAAATGTTTGATTTTGTCTTTTGCGACTGTTTTGTGCCTGTTTACAATTTTAGTCATTGATTGCCCAAGTGCACGTTGGTTGGTTGGTTGGTTGCTTCGTTCGTTAGTAATTTTTTGATTGGAGAAAAATTATTTATGACTGTACGACGATGTATTCCGTATTTGAAAATTCAAACACCAACAACACGCACACAATATATTTATCATATGAGTGTGTTTGTTGGTGTGTGTGTGAGTATGTTTTCTTTTTCTTTTCTTTTTTGCCTAATTGGAATTCATTCATCGACATTTGCATATTGCTTTGTTGGCCTAAGCACTTGGCCAGTTCCTTTTCGTAACTGTAGTTTTTCGTTTTGGAGTGCCTAGAAAGGTTCTGCTTAATTGTTGCCACAACTCAAGCTCAACTTAATCATAAAACAATCGAGGCTCAGACTCAGGTCTCAGGGTCCACATGAGCAGTCAACACATTATAAGGGGGCTACCCCAATCAAGCGTGGTGAGCGCGTGAGTTCCATCTTTTCATACTGGTTGGTGGCTAACTGAATTCAATTACCAAAGTGCCTACTATATGCAAATAAGCCACAAGAGCACTTGACAAACGCACACACACACTCACAGAGAGAGAGAGAGATACAGATATATATAGATAGATACACAGTCAAAGATCTAGAGACCTCAACAGGCTGCTGCTGGTTGCTGGTTACAAATAAGTCGAGTTGTTGCACTCGAGCTACCGGCACTTGCCTCTCTACCTACCCCATGCCCCAGCCCCAGCCCCATGCCTCTGATGGGGCTGTGCTCCCATGTGAAAACTCAACCGTGCAGATAAAAACCTTAATATAAGCATAATTAAGTTGATGATTTGTACAAAAAAAAAAGAAAAATAGGAAAAAACTGGGAAGAGAGAAATGATAAACACAAGTGGCTTCGGTTTGCCTAGGTCTCTGGTCTACTGGCTCTAGCTTTGTTGTTTTTATTCCCTTTTTGTATTGCCATATTGGAGAGTTCTCTATGAGTACAGTGGAGACCCTATGAAGGGCTGACCAGTACTCAATCACAGCAAATTAAACGCGTTGTTTATTAAATGAGTAAAATAGTTCCATTAAAGTGAAGTAAATAATATTTATCATTGAAAAATAGTTAAATTTTTTAATCAAAAATCAGAGTTTCAAAAATATCGATAACTAACGATTATTAATTGCTTATTATATATATTTTAAATAAATAAATTTCCATTCCATTAAATGCATCCAATAAATAATATTTCTCATTGAAAAATAGTTCATTTAATTAATCAAAAATCGACGTTTAAAAAATATCGATAACTAACGATTATTAATTGCTTATTATAGATATTTTAAATGAATGAATTTCGATTCCATTAAATGCATCAAATAAATAATATTTCTCCTTGAAAAATAGTTAATTTATTTAATCAAAAATTAAAGTTTAAAAATAACATCGATAACTAACGATTATTAATTGCTTATAATTGATGAATAAATTTCCATTCCATTAAATGCATCCAATAAATAATATTTCTCATTGAAAAGAAGTTAATTTATTTAATTAGAAATCAAAGTTCAAAAAAATATCGATAACTAACGATTTGTAATTGCTTATTATAAATATTTTAAATGAATGAATTTTCTTTCCATTAAACACATCCAATAAATAATATTTCTCATTGAAAAATAGTTTATTTATTTAATTGAAAATCAAAGTTTACAAAAAATCGATAACTAACGATTATTAATTACTTATAATTCATAATCTTCCAAATGGGTTACCAAAACTTTTTCATCGAAAATCGAAGTTATAACTTATCGATAACTAACGATTCTTAATACCAATAATTGATATGATAAAATGTTAAACTTTGTAAAGTATTTAACTTATCAAAAAAGGTTCGAAAAAATAGAACCAACTGTTTCAATAACTTAGTTTTGTGGTGTAGATCCTTGCAGAACACCTAGTTATCGGAAATAATATCGAAATGCTAAAAAGTAACCCGTGAGAACAATCAAATTTTCGTTTAGGCCGGCTATAGGTTAGTTTTGAACATTTCTCAACTACTGCAAAGTACTTTAAAGCAAAGATTAAACATATGTATCTATTTGAAAACTTTTCTAATGGTGCCAATCGATATACAAGTGTCAACTATTTATCAAAAAGAATATATCGGTGTAAATCAATATCTATATATGGCTTTTATTTATGGCTTGACATTAAAAAGAAGATGTTGTTTCTGCATGGTTGCTGCCAATTGTATTGAGATACTTAATTACTTATATAGTAATTGAGAAATATTGATACCATATGATCACTATGAAGATATCGATTAACCAAGATGCAACACTGTTGAAATCGAGTGCTTTCTTCTATAAAAAGTGTAATATAGCCACATATAAATATAAAATATATGAAATAAACTTATTATTTCCTTCCACATCCAAAACAGTTTTTGGTAGCTATAGAAAACTATCTATGATGATCTAGATTCTAGAATAACCGATTTACGAGTTCCAACTACTTCTGCATTAACTTAAAGGATATTAAAGCGAAGTTACGTATTTCAGTTAGACTTCACTCTTCAGAATTATCATAAATAATATAACTATAAGTCATAATGTCTTAGAAAAACTGTGAAATTATTTTATATAATCCACAAAAATCTGAAAAATCTATATAAGAATATTTACATTTTCTCTAATCAGCTAATATTTGATCTAACAGAATTAAATTGACCCATTCCTGCTGCAGTCGTGCCATCTAGCCAAGTAAGACTGTACTTTGCACTTATACAGCTCCATCAATCTGAAGTTCCCCCTTCCCCCATTCGCCATTCCCCATTCCCCCATCATCTGGTACATCTTTCTAGACAGTTACGTATGGATGGATGGATGATGGGTCTGCTGATGGGCTGATGATGTTGCCTGCCAAAAACTGCGTCGATTACGTCGCACCAGCAAGTTCAATGACTGTCCTCTTGTTGCTTTTGTGTTAATGGTGTTTCCGTCCCACCCCCCCACCTCTTGCCCCTTTCACTATCAACCATCAACCAGTCAGGCGTCTTAGCAATCGTTGCATAACAATTAGCCAAGACTTTGACTTTGACTGTGACTGAGACTGAGAATTTCATGTACATTTAGCAATCGAAATAAATTTGAAATTCTCGATGTCTTCATTAGGCATTTTTTGTGGTGCCATGTGTGTGTGGGATGGGGTCCGTGTGGTTGATGACACATTTTAATGGGCTGCACCCATTTTTGGGCATCATTCACAACAGAATTCTCTATCCACATCTATGCTAAATTTATGCCTAATGAGCGTAGCATATAGTTTGATAACTCATTTGTTTTTTTCGGTGGCTTTTGGAGCTTCTCAAATGAGGCTAAATTTGTTCCACATGATTTTTTTTTCACCGATGTTGAGAAATCAACTTCTAACTTTAATAGGGAGAGAAGATGTAGTAGATGGGTAGAGAGTGTGGGGGGGAGGGGAGAGGATGAGGTGGCAGCTGTGCCAATCACAAAGCCAAGACTCGCTCCATAAATAACTTATGCCAGCTATATAAAATGCAAACTAAAATCAAAAGAAAAACACACTGAAACAGAAGCAGTTCAAAGCGAGCGAAAAAAAATTAAGAAATTCTCTGGCACACACTTTGGAGTTTATCATTGTAATGCAAATGAAGGAAGTGCGCGAAGCTGACGCTTCTTCTTGGATCCCTCTCTCCCTCTCTCTCTCTCTCTCCATTTATCTCTCATTCTCTCTCTCTCTGCAGAAAACGAGGTGAGGCAACATTTTGATGCCGTGGGAAATGCGAAAGCGGCACACACGAATTTCTTGCCATTCTCTTGGATGGGTGAAGGGGGAGGTGGAGAGGCTGGAGGGGAGCTAGGTGGGGCACCGGCACCTCTTACTGTTAGTGCAGTCAGCAAATGGTTTGCCTGTCTGTCAGTCACTTCAGCAGCCAGCACGCTGGAAGAATTGCGCAAGAATGGCAAAAAGTTATATATACGAATATGAATAAATAATTTTACGCAGATTGCCAAAGCTAAGATAAAAACGAAAAAAAACAAAGATACTGGAACACACTTTCACACATATGAATCCATGAGTATATCCATTGTATTCACATGTCCCGCGACATCCACCCACTTTCTTTGACAATCAGCGTCACACAAAGTACGAAGATTTTCCGCAATAAGTAGCAAAGAAAAAAAGCTTTTTCCAAGTGCCAATCCAGAGCCAATCCTCTCGAAGGTTGTTCCAGAAATTTAAATATTAGAAGTTAGCAATTATTGCTTGGCATTAACTTATTATTAATTTACTTCTAATATTCATCATTATAGTAATAACCATTAAGTTTTTAAGGCTCACTTTTCAAGGTGTTTGAATGTAAGAAGATCTTTTCTAGAAGAAATCATTAGTTTAATCATAGCTATAAGGATTGCCCTTCTAATATGAACAATCAGTCCCTAAATAATCAGCTATGTCTTTTACTCTTTTGATTTAAATTAAGCTAAGAGGATTCAGAAACAGAGAAAACAAATTTGCTCTAATTTTCCATCTCCTAAGCCCACATATTTTAACTATCATTTGGACAAAAAACACATTATTTGCGCTTACTAAAATAATCAAAACAAGTTCTAATAATTTTTCTTAGAATTTGTTATTTAAAAGTTGTTTAAAGTATCCCAAAAAAATATTAAAAACTACAACCAAAAGTCTTAGAAGCTATTCCTGTCCCTCTCCTGTAAAAATCTAAAGAGATTTATCTATAATAACGAGAAGTCCGGGCTAAGTTCGGCCATGCCGAAGTTTGTATACCCTTGCAAGCTCTTGTGTTACTAGATCTCTAAAAAGAGTTTTCTAAATGTAAAGACACTGGTGTTAAAATCCGTTTTTACACGCCATAGCACGGCACGCATACATATGCATGTATGTAGACATGCGGCATGCAATTTTTTCTTATGTTTGTATGACAGCTATATGATGTAGTCATCCGATTTTGATCAAATTTACCAGAATTATAATTTTCAATGTGGAAATGTTATTTACCAAGTTTAACGATGATCGCATAAGAACGAAAAAAGTTTCTAAAAGAAAAACTATTTTTGGTCCGATCGTTCATATCGGAGCTATATGATATAGTAATCCGATCTTCATCAAATTTGGCACGGATGTTTGGATGTATAGTAAACTGCCAAATGTTACGTTTTATGATAATCGGGTGAAAAAGAAAGAAGTTATTGATCTAAAACTCATTTTTCGACCGATGGTTTCTATGGGAGCTATATGATATAGTCATCCGATCCGGATGAATCCGAGATATACAATGCCTGCAGTATATACAAGACTTCGTGCAAAATTGCAGCTCTGTAGCTTTAGCAGTTTCGGAGGAGAAGCTGTTGATCCAGACAGACGGACGGACGGACGGACGGACGGACAGACGGACAGACAGACGGACAGACAGACGGACAAACGGATTTGAACTCGCCTTGTCATGCTGATCAAGAATATATATACTTTATATGGTCGGAGATGCCTCCTTCTATGCGTTGCACACTTCTGACCAAAATTAATATACCCTTTTTGCAAGGGTATAATAATAATAATAATAATAATAAGGAGAAGCTGTTGATCCAGACAGACGGACGGACGGACGGACGGACGGACGGACAGACGGACAGACAGACGGACAAACGGATTTGAACTCGCCTTGTCATGCTGATCAAGAATATATATACTTTATATGGTCGGAGATGCCTCCTTCTATGCGTTGCACACTTCTGACCAAAATTAATATACCCTTTTTGCAAGGGTATAATAATAATAATAATATTCAAAACCATTAAAAAAGTGCTGCCAAAATATCACAGAAGTATCGATATTATCGATCTTTTTCATACAAAATACTGCAAAATATCGATTTTTTGGCAGCACTACAATAAAATATATATTTTAATGCATCTACAAAGTAAACTCCATTCCATAAATAGTCTTATGGTTAATAAAATCTTTTAAAAATCATGTTAAAACACAAATGAATCCCAAAAATGTTGCGAAAAATATCATTAATTGACAATATTGACCTTCTGATCTTACAGATCATATTTGATATATAGAAAAGTCAAATATTTTAGGCATTGACAGAAAGTTTCCAAAATTTTTTCAATCTTTATTTGTCGATTTTTTATTCTTTTAAAAACCGAAATACATTTATCTCTGTATTGCATTCTGTTTTCAATATTTTATTTTCCCTTTCAGACAAATAACACTTCTGATCTTACAGATCATAGTTGATATATTAAAAAGTTAAACATTTCAGAAATAATTTTTCTTCAATAATTTTTTCAACCTTTATTTGCTTCTATTCGTCGATTTTTGATTCGTTTAAAACCGAAATACATTCATCATACATACATTCCCTTTTTATTTGTCCCTTTCAGACCGTGATATACTTTTTTGTGCGTGTCCTGAAAATCTCTTAAGGATATATATATGTTTACCTATATTTTCATACGATATATTTAAAAAATGATGGAAAAATTTCACGTTTTCGAAAGATTTATAGATGGTCAACCTAGTCTTAGCCCATATAAAACACAAGAGTTGCCTAATTGGGTTCAAAACTAACTCAAAACCTCCATTCCATCCTTGCCTAAATTCTCACACTATAATTATACGAATTCCTATATAATACATATATTATTCCCCCATGATCTCTCTTGCCCTCCCTTTTATTAACCATGTGTGTGCCATGAGTGATAACTTCATTTGAGTAAATTTTGGTAACTTGTAGTTTTGACCTTGGCAACAAAATAGAATTGTATGCATTTATGCATTGGTTTCCGCAGGTTGGTTTTGCCCTTTAATAAGGTTGCCCTGTGCCACAAAAGAGTTAAGTTTTCGACTTGACGTAAAACCGCATGCATAAACATGGCTAACAGACAATGGTTAACACACATGGAAAACAAACTTTTGGCCAACAACTTTGGCTTGGACCAGGCAAAACTGACCACGACTTTCCTTTCGCAGTTGTCTATTTATGCGCTTCTCTCTCCCTCTCTCTTAGTCTATGCAAATACTGCGCGTACCTATTGCCGCATGGCCGCTCTGCCGACTACACACTGTGCCACACTGAACCAGTTTTCCTGCCACCCACACCCTTCCACCTCCTCCCACTTTGTTTGCATTTTTTATTAACAAACAAAACAAAAAAAAAAAAAAACTGCAATACAGGAAAAACAAGAGCAACAAAAAAACCAAAAAAAAAGGATATGCAAAATATTTTGATATAAATGAAACAAAAAAAAAAAAAAACACTCACCCTTCCTTTTTACATTGGATGGGCAAGCCGATAAGCCAACCCCCTTTCCGGGGCTATATTATTGTTGTTGTTGTTGTTTTTGGCTGTGTAACAACAACAATGTATGTTATAATCGTTGTTGTTTTAGTGTATTAATTTTGGTTTTTAATAAAGCATAAATATTTGTGTTTACGATTTAGAGCTGCCCCGAAGCGCGGCCCTCCTCTCCCCCTCTCCCTCTGATGTGTTTTTGGCCAAATCAAAATTTAGTTTTACACCCAAAGGGGGCATTTGTAAAATTCTATTGACTTTTCCCATAGCCGGCTGCTGCATCTGCCCCAAGGGTCTCATTACATGGCAGTTATATTCATTTATCCATTTAGTATTAGTTAAATGCACACCTTTACCTTTGGGCCAGGTACATTGATAGATATAGACACTGTCAAGTAGCATTAATTGCAAATTCCTCCATGACAGAACAGATCGAGCGAGCTCCTTCTCTCTATATATATCATTTTGTGTGATTTGCTCTACACATGCCGTTTGCATGTTTTAATTATTAAACAAATCAATTTTCTTAATGACATTTCTTTCTCCCTCCCCCTCACTCGCCTCCACTCCTTTCTCTGTCTGTGTCTCTTATGTAAAGTGCATGCCCGAGCAATTAAATTTGCATAAATGCATTTTTAATATTGTGCAACTTTTCCTTAGTTTATTTGCTCTCTATCCCTAGTTGGATTGGACATGGCTGGCAAGTTAATGCTATTGGCGGGTTACTTGAAATGGCCAAATCGATTTGCAAAACCTGCTTAATGCGATAACAATAATGTGAACTTATTAAAGTGTAGTATTCATAGCAGATTCAAGGACAAATCAAAGTCCATAATAATATAAACACTTTTTCATACTTAGGCGGTTCTTTTAGATCACTTGGAATGATGTTATGTGAAGCAATAATTATAAGATTGAGGAAATAAAGAACAAAAATAGTTTGTATAAGACATTTTATTTTTTTTTGAAAGAATATTTGTATGTGCATTTTAGAAAAATTTGAGAATTTGGAGAAAAAACAATGCTAACTTTTTAACAAACTTCTAAACAATTCAGTTATTAAATATTTATTTTATTTATTTATTTATTTCATTGTAGTGAAGAATTAATTCTACTTTACAATGTTTATGTACAACGCCAGAGCAACAAAGGCCTTCAGGCTGAGTTATTAAATAATTTAGGGGATTACCTCAAGAACTATGCCTTTAAATACGAAAAATTGTAAACCAAGGAACTTGTATATTTGTTGAACTATTGGAAGAATGGGATAAAAACATTCTAACTTTAAATTGTAATATTCTAGCCTTATCCATTTCCAAATAAAATGGGTATACTTAAACCTACCTCATCTACATTGCGCTTCACATGAATATACCTAAACCTACCTCATATACACTTCGCTTCACATGAATATACCTAAACCTATCTCATATACAATGCGCTTCACATGAATAGTGCATTTCATTTCATAATAGTTTTTGAACAAATGAACGTAGAGAATGTACTATTACACAATCATAGGTAATTATTTAGTAATTATTACTAGATTTAGTTTATTAAGTAAATAAAATATTTCTCTTTTATAAATGTTTCTCAAGAATAATACTTATAATTTTTCATATGCTTTAAAACATGTTGAAGCAAAATGGAAGCGCTAATTTTTGGATTATTTCTAAAAATTCTCTAAACAAAAAACTCTCAACATTAAAGTAACCTTGCCAAAATTGCTATTCAAGTGAAACGCAGTGTATACATATAATGTCTCTGTGATATCTGATATTTGAATGTATTATTAAACTATTTAGATTACAAATTTAAAACATGCTGAAGCGCTAATTTTTGGTTTTGTGAAGCTTTAAAAAATCTTCTTAAAATTCTCAACATTAAATTCATCTTGCCAAGTGTTCTATTCAAGTGAAACGCAGTGTATAAATGATGTCTCTTTTATTATTATTAAACTGCGTAGACTCCAAATTTTAAACATGCTGAAGGCTAAATTTGATTTTGTAAAGCTCTAAAAATTCTTCAAAAAATTCTCATCATTAAATTCACCTTACCAAGTGTTCTATTCAAGTGAAACGCGGTGTATATTCGGGTGAAATGATTTTTGAAGTTATTATGAAACTATTTAAATTCCAAATTCCCATTGAGCTAACTCTTCTATACAACTTTAAGATAAAAAGCAAATGCAAAATGGGTTTAACTCAAACTTTTACCAAAAAACTTAAAGTAACCTCTTAAAATCCAAAAAAGAACAAAAAATGTTGTATTTTTTTTTAGACAACTGGCTTTCAAAATGCTACTTTCAGTCCTTACAACATTTTCGAGCACAGTAGATTGAGAATTAATTTCTAAAACAATTAAATGAGCAGACTAGATATTTATTTCTAAAGTTTATTGTTTTCTCCTCGCTTCATTCGTATCTATTTCTCTGCATGTTGAGATCGAAGGAAATAAGATGATTAGCAGAGAATTCTATAAGAGCTATAAATTCTAACGTGAAGTTTGAAAATGTAGAAAATTGGTTTTATTAATTTAATGATCTGTTCATGCAAAAAAAAAAAAATAATAGAATGGACTTTTTAATGCAAGAATGGGGATAATCATTTAGTTTTAAGTATGTTTATTATTCAGATAGTAAATGTTTGCGAAAGAATTCGAAAACTTAACTGGGTTGATGTCTTTAATAAAATCGTCATCATATAAATCAATCTATAAAAGAGAGAGAGAGAGAGATAGAAAAAACATTAAACTGTGCCCCCAAATTAGTTTGAACTTTTCTTTAGAGTAAAGTTTAAATAAAAAGCAAACAAGTTAATGTGCGATGGTCTCTATAATGCTTTCTATTTGGCCATTAAATTTTCGCTACTGTTTCAAAGCCCCTCCCCTCCACCTCACCTCACCTTATACCACTTTTTAATGTGTGTGTGTGTTTTTTGCTTGTCTACTTATTGATTTTCAATTAGTTCGTTTCGTTTTTCGCTCTGACTTTGGCTGTTGCAGTTGCGATTTTGATTTTTCCTTATTTTTCCGCAATTTCCACTGCAAATTGACATACTTAATTTGCCATCGAGGCCAAGAGAGTGTGTGAGTGTGTGTGTTTTCCTAGTGCATTACATGACAAAAAGTTTTGTACTCATAAAATATGCAATTGTTGTGTTTGTGTTTCTTCGCTTAAGCGCATCCAACGATTTTGGCCAACAATTGCGGCCAACAGTCAGCTCGACTTTGGCAAGGGCTTGCGGCTCTTTTGTGGCAGTGCCAAAAAAACGAAAAACTGTCAGGGTTAGACCAGAAATAGACACATGCCAATATGTTGGCCATAAATAAAATGCTTCCCCTAGAACTGGGAGGAGAGGGGTCCGTCTGTTTCCGTGTTTTGTGGCAAACGTTTTTGTTTTTAAAGTTTCTACCAAATTCATTTAAGCCATCGCCAAATTGGACTAATTACAAGGGCAGTTTTTTTTTCTTTTTTTTTTTTTTGGGGTTAAAAAAGTTTGTTGCATTAATTAATTTATAAACTTGTTCATGCGTCTAAATAATAGATTTTTGGTTTTTGTTGCCGGCTTTATATATATGGATAGCTGCTGCGGTTGCATTTGGAGCCATAAAAATGAATTGTATGCATTTGCGAAATGGAAGTTAAATAAATGCTACAAATGCAATTTTCACATGGGCACCGCATTTTAATTTTGTTTTATAATTTCGCAAATAATAATTTACATACAACACAACCCAACACATGTGTGTGTTTAAGTGTGTGTGTGCGGTGTGTGTGTGTGTGCCGTTTGTGGCATATGCAAAGTGCGTTTTGTTTGTTGAAGTGCTTTTTCCATTAATTTATTTATAAATAATTATTTACAAGCAATTAACTTTTCGCATACTTTTTTATTTAGTTAGTTTCATTTAGTTAGTTATGTATTTAGGTTTTTAGTTTAACTAAATAAACTCTTTGACTACATTTGTATTTTTTTCTATCTTTTGAATTAGCTGTAAAAACATTCATTTAGTTGGTATCTAGGAAATGAGTCATGAAATTTGATTGCCATTAGGTCAAATACAATATACATTTGCTTTTGGATACAAAAACTCTAGAAGTTAAGATATTTTATATGAAATAAAGACTCTTATTTCCCATTTACCAAAATAGTGGATTGAACTTGGAGTTTTTGTTTAATTTTCTATATTTTTCTCTCCCTTTTAAAACCAAATAAATGAAGTAAATGAATAACTCCATTAGGCAAAAATATATGTAAAGGATTATCATCTTAAATTTTGAAATATTTGGGGTTTATTCTTAAAGTAATATAAACCCCAAATATTTCAAAATTTAAGATGATAATCCTTTACATATATTTTTGCCTATTGGAATTGATTGAAGTAGAACTTTACCTAAAGTTTGTGGAGTAAATAATTTTGTATAAGTAAAGCTTTCAAAATCGAATTAAAACAAAAATCAGAAAGGAAATCAATAATCTGTAGAACATTTTTCCGACTTATAATACCCAAACAGGCGAATGAAATATTAGAACCTTATGATTTTTAGCATATTTAAATTATTTTGTTTCAATTTTCTTTAATAATTTATCAAACCTTTTAAGAAATATGCCAACGAGAAGTCAACTCTTCCCTTTTTCGCTTTTTGAAGTTGTAATTCGCAACTAGTTTAAGCATTAAAGTAGTGTTAATGGTATTACGTATTCAGGATCTGATGAGAGAACTTGGTAATTCTCGAATACAGAGAACCTGCTCACTTTTTGTTCGAAAGTTAGATGAAACATTATAAAGGGCACAATAAATTGTCAAATTTGTTAAATAATTTTAGCAATATTTTAGTGAAAATTAAACAAAAACTCGTAACTTAAATTAAATGTATGAGTATGAAATATTCTCCTTCTAAAACCTGATTTTAATGGTCAAAGTCCTGAAATTTTAAGTGGTGTTACCTATTGGTTTATTTCTTTGATTTTTCAAACGATTTCGAAATTCTGAAAAGTAAATTTAGTTTGAACTTCAATTTTCGAAGGGTAAATAAAAAGATTTGTTTGGATTTTTTTTTAAATTTTGCTTTATATTTTGTAATGTTTTTTTTGTTGTTTTTGTTTTTTTTTTTGTTTTGTTGTTTTCTCATTATATATTTTTCTTGTTTGTTTTTTTGTTTTTCTTGTTTGATGTAATTGTAATAATTAATTTAATAATACATTTTTTCATTAAGTTAATTTAATTAAATTAGTTTAGTGTTCTTTTTGTTTTATACTCTTTACAAATTACATAAATACATTAAGTGCTCTAAATGGTTTGTTGTGTGTCTGTTTTTTCTTTTCTTTTCTTTTTTCTCTATATACATTTATGATTATACAAATTTGTATAGTTAATAATTATTATTGTGTATTTAGTTATATGTATATGTATGTATATTTAGCTTAGGATGAATGATTCGATAACACGATAAATTTGCTGCTGCACGATAAACGAATTTCTAATGAATTATTCTTTTAGTTAACAATCGTTTTTTGTTTGAATTTTAGTTTAGTTGTAGTTTACTTTTTCATTTAGTTTAAGTGTTGTAGGTTCTCTCTTCTTGCCTGGCTAGAACTAGAACTACTAAATATATATATATATATATTTTTTTTTGTATTTATACTGATGTAAAGGTCTACAAATTACAGTTAGGGGGCATTTATCGTTTATCGATTTAATTATATATATCACATTGAATTTGAAAGTGTTTTTTGCAACATTTCTAGTAAATATTTGTATGTATATGTGTATGTATGTGCGTATGTGTGTGTGTGTGTGTGTGTGCGTGTGTTTTTTTTTGGCTGTGCTACACAACTAAGAAAACATCAAACAACAGTTATTCCACACACATGAACACCAAAGGCGCTAGGCTAAGAAAAAAACACGAGAAATGCCTATAAAGAAGTCTTGTTGTTGTTGTTGTTGCTGTTTCCAATGGCCGCCATTTCCAGCAGGATCAGTTTTGCAGTTAGTTAGAAAGGGATAGCCAGAGCTTACACCAGGAAAGCTTGTCCATTCTTGTTTGCTGTTTCGTTGACGCTGCTGTTGACAGCTGCCTGCTGCTGCTGTTGCTGCTGCTGCTGCTGCGCTGCGGCAGCGGAAGTGGAAGCCTGCGCAGTCGACTGCGTGCTAGTGCTAGCCTGACTGAGACCGCTGCCACTGCGCAGATGAACAGGAGCTGCGATCTGCTGCTGCTGCTGCGTTGGCTGCAGTTGTTGTTGCTGCTGCTGCTGCTGCGGCATAGCGCCGATGCCGGCGCGGAACTGCGGTTGCAGTAGACGTTGCTGCTGCTGCTGCTGATGGTGACGCGCTGCCAACTGCTGCTGGTGTTGTTGTTGCTGCTGCTGCTGATGATGATGCATTAGGCCAGTAGGAATCATGGATAGAGCCTCATGTTGATCGTATGCACTATATTCCGATTCGATGCTATGATAGATATGCTCCGAGGGTGGACGCATAGGCATAGACAGCGGCATGGAGTCGACAATGCGTGCAGGACCTCCAGGGCGGGTGGGTCTCGGGGAGGGAGTGGCTGTTGTGGCAGAGCTGTAGTTGGCCTCCATGTCCTCGGTGCAATAGTAGGCTGGCGGTGGTGGTGCCTGACGGAAAATCATGCCGGGCGAAACGGGCTGCTTGAAACGCTCATGATGGTCCAGAGTGTAGTTATTGCCGCGTGGCGACAACTCAATGGGTATGGCATAGCGCAACTTCTCCCAGAAGTAACGATCGCAGGTGAGCAGGCGATTGGATGGCACAGACTTCAGATAGGGAGCCAGCTCAGCCACATCTTCGGCCTCACCGGAAACACTAGTCTCCTCGATAATCACCAGTTTTTGAGCCAGACCACGTAGTGCCTCGTGAAAAGCGTTACGGAACTCAATGCGATTCCATTCGGTGGCCAAGAGATTGCGTGTGAGCACAAGAATAATCTTCCTCGAGGCACGGGCGCCCTCAACCAACTGCAAGTGCGAAGCCTGCGGTGGCAAATCTCTCTGCTGGATGCATAGGCGGAAGGGTGGACGTCCATGCTCCAATTCGGCGGCAATATTACGGCACACGAACTCGTAATCCTTCTCCGAGTGCAAGATAATGGCATCGTACAGCTTACCGGCATCCTCAAAGCGAGGCTCGCACACTCTCACTCCATAGTGGGCAAACAACCACATGCGCACGCTCTCACGGAAGACAAAGACAATGATCAGCACCACGACCAGGAAGATCAAAACCAAGACGGCAGCCAACAAGGGTAGACGATAACCACCGGCGATATCCTGAGCCGACGAAATGTTGCTCGCACTAGCATCGAGAAGTTCCGAACAATCAGTGCCCTGGACATTACCCAGCAGTTCCAGCTCACGCTTAATGCCCGCATCCAGGCAATAGATATCCTGCGAATCCCTCACAATCATGGCGTTGTCCGACACGAACTGGGCCAGCTCACGCAGCTGTTGGCAGCGGCATGACCACGCGTTGCGACCCAAGGTGAGACCCTGCAAACTGTTGCGATACTGCAGATTGGGCAGCGAGCTCAGACGATTGTTGTCCAGCCGTAGAACCTTCAGAGAGACCAGCGGCTCGAAGGTGGCATTCGAAATGTGAGTCAACATGTTGTTATGCAGATAAAGTTCACGCAACATGCTGAGCGAACGGAATTCGGGTCCATCCAGAGTGGTCAGTTTGTTGTTCTCCAAATGCAGGACACGCAACATGCCCAACTGTTCCAGGCTTCCGTTGCGCAAAGTCATCACATTGGATGAGTTGAGGTAAAGGGCACGCAAATTCCGTTTGCCCTTCAGTTGACCCATCTCCAGCTGGGGAATGTTATTGCCATCCAAGTAAAGATCACTCACATCTTGGGGTATTTTCGCTGGCACTTGACTCAAATCCTGTTTGCCGCAATCGACAATATTGGTCGACCAAGTGGCATCGTGGAAGCAGCTACAATTATTGGGACAGATCACTTCGCATTCGCATTGCTCGTACTCGCAGCATTGGCACGTGGGTGGGCAGTGATTCTCGTACTTGCAGACGAAATCGGTGGCCGAAAGACTCGACAGCGGACGCAATGGTGCATTGCGACTATGTGGCATGAGGCACTCAATGTTGGCCAAATCGACAACACGTGGATGTTGACGCGTTGTCAAATTATTGATACGCTGCAACCATTCCATGGAGCAATCACACTCAAAGGGATTGCCACCCAAATAGAATTCGGGCACTGGTTTATCTGTTGGCACCGGAGCCACGCGTAGTGCGTTCAACGAAATCTTTGACAAGACATTGGCATACAGATCGACGCGAGCCAATTTCGTTTTGTCCACAAAACTATTGGCCTGAATCTGGCTAATGATGTTGTTATTGATGAACAGCAACTCAATCGAATTGGGCACCGACATGGCACCAATTTCGGTGATGCGATTATGACTGGCATCCAATGTGGTCACTCTAATCTCCTCCTGGAGTTTGTAATAATTACCCAAAGCCTCAATATAATTGCCATGGATATCCAACCACTTCAGATTCGATGGAATGAATGCATAATCGAACCACACCAAATGATTCTCGGAGAGATTAAGCCACAACAATGAAACCAAGGTGGCAAAGATGCCATTGATGTCCGTGAGGAAGTTCTTATCCAGGCGAATGGCTTCAATTTCCACATTCTTATCGAAGGCGCCACGCTCAATGCTCTGAATGCGATTCTTGGCCAAATTAAGGACACTCAGACGTGGCAGATCCTGGAACATGCCCACTGTGATGTTGCCAATGCGATTATCGATCAATCGGAGACCCGTCAGCTGATTCAGATTGCGGAATGTTCCATTCTTAAAGTCCGATATTTGATTCTCACCCAAATCCAGAGTCTTAAGCATGCTAAGATCCTGCACAGCCTCAGGAACCTCCACCAATTGATTGGAGCTCAAATCCAATTCCTTCAGGTCAGAGCAATTGCGGAAGGCTTGCGTCTCCACAATGCTGACGAGATTGTTATTCAAAGTGAGTTTGGTCAACACATAGAGGCCATTGAATATTTTGTTGTCCAGTGTGTGCAGACGATTCTCGGCAAGATTAAGGGTATGCAGATTATAGAGGGGCAAGAAGGCGCCCTCCTCGATGTGACCGATGGAATTGTTGCGCATGTCCAGAATTTGTAGGAAATACAATTCTTTGAAGGTCTTGGCACCAATGCGCGTCAAGGCGTTATTCGATAGATTGAGCACAATCAGGCGTATCAGTCCGGCGAAGGTGTTGTTGTCGACATGATGACTGGTCAGCTGATTGCCACTCAAATCGAGCACCAGCAGCTGTTCCAGACGATGCAGCAAGCCCTTGGGCAGATCGTACAGATCGTTGCCTTGCAAATGCAGCTCCCGCAGTTCCTTATTCCCAGCGAAAGCATCAGCGGGCAGCGATTCCAAATGATTGTACGATAGATTAAGCACACGCAACGAACTCAAACCGGCCAGCGCATTGGGTGCCAGCGAACTAATGTTATTGTGCTGCAGACTGAGTGTCTGGAGGCGACGCAGGCGTGAAGCACCCCAAGCATCCGGCAGGGAGCGCAACTCATTGAACGACACGTCAAGCACTTGCAATTCGGAGCCACCGCTAACCGCTCCATTGGCATTGCCCAGCGCCGAGCCGAGGCACAGTTTCTCGGAGAAACCCAAATATTCCGCCGAACGTATGCGATTCTGGGTTAGATTCAGCAGCTGCAAACTTGGCATGGCACACCACAGACCCTCGGGCAGGGAGCGCACATTATTATCACCCAAATGCAATTCACTCAATTCGCGGAGACCGTGAAACGACTGGCTATGCAGCTCCAGCGTCTTACCGGGTCCCCACATGGCGTTGTGCGTCTCCAAATTCAGTCGCTTGAGCGACATCAGACCCTCAAAGGCATTTGGCGGTATACGCTGCAATTTGCAAGAGTCCACCTGCAGTTCGGATAGCTTTTGCAGGCGACCAAACATGCCAGGCGTCAACTCGCTGGCATGCAACAAGTCCGGGGTGCACTGCAACTCCAGACGATTTGCCGTCTCGGCGACCTGCAGGTCGACGGGAACAGCTCCAGCTTCCAGCGAACGTACATTGCACTTAATATCCATGGTTGTGCGGACAAACTCCCAAGCGCACTGCTGCGCATGCGTGTTCCGTACGCAAAGAAGTGCCGCTACCACCACAACCTGCAGAAGCAACAGGCACATTGACGTGGACGACGATGTGTTGGATGACATGTTGATTCCTGCTTGTGTTTGTGTTTGGTGGGACGTGTGGGGTGTGGGTCGGTGTCGGTGTGGCTAACAAAATTGATTCTTAAGCTCAATTGTTGTTATTTTGCTTATATTTGTTGGTTATACTATTATTTTCCTTCATAGAAAAACACACACAACTTTGTCACTTTCTGGTTTTCATTTTATTTTTGATCGCTTTTTCCAGCCCGTATAACCGTAATCCTTGTATTTCGTATTGCGTGACACTTAGCGATTTTCTCTTGCGAAATTGCGGAAATTTCGTTATGAATTTTTAATTTCTTGTTTGTTATTGATTTGATTTAATTTTTGTTTTTCGCTTATTTTCTGCTTCGATTTTTTTTTTTTTGTACGAGACGCGGCACACACAAAACAGAGTTGAAATTATTTCTGTATGAGATGTGTTGTATTTTGGTGTTTTTTACTTAGTGTATTTTGGGCGCCGGAGCTCGTTTTCTCAAAACATGTTTACCGCCTCGCGCTTCAACTCGAACTGATTGCTGAAGTTGGCCAATGCGACTCCGTTGGCTCGTTGAAAATGTTAAAACGACGAGGCAGCGACGACGTCGACGCAGCGGCAGCAGCGTATATACACAGAGACACCGACAGGCGAGCGCAACAGCAGACAGACAATATATATATATGCATGTGCATGTGTCTATCTCTGTGTGTGTGTGTGTGTGTTCGTGCTCTGCCTCTGCTTTGCACTCTTTCAAATGCACTCACACACAAACACACACACACATATGCATATGCATTCTCTGGTGGCTGCTGCTGCTGCTGCTGCGCTCTCACATGCTTATGCCTGCTCTTTTGCTCTCCCACACACACACACACACATACACATAGAGTGCATTTCCTGCCTGCATATGCTTGAACAACATGCATGTTAGTGCCCGCTCACACATACTGAATGTGTGCGAGAGAGCCACACTCTCGACGACTCTCTCTCGCTCTCACCAAAAGTAGGGGAAATGTTGCACACGCACACACATGTGCCAGCAACAGTTAACCCTACACAAGAGAACGTGTGTTCTATGTGCCCTGCCCTGTATGTGTGAGGCATTTGATTTTTCATACCCTGTACTCAAGGCTAAGCAAAGAAGTATCACAAAGTCGTCTAAAATAATCGAAAGGATGCACTTGCTCACCTTTTATGCATCGAAATAGAAGTTCCTAAGATTGAGTCACAAGTTTTAGAAGGAGAAACAAACATCTAGGTACTAGGTATATTAATTCTTGAATTCTACTTCTAAAATTTGTTATTCCCAATTCTTAATTGAATTAATATTCTCTCTTAACTCTCAATTTAGGAATTCTTATTTCTCAACTTAATTTCTAACATCATTTATAACTCTTAATTTAAAATTTCGAATTCTTAGTTCTTAATTTAGGAAACATTCTTTCTAATTTCTGAATTTATAAAGTCTTATTTCTCAACTTTATTCCCAACATCATATACAATCCTTATTTTAAAGTTAGCAATTCTTAGCCCTAAAATCTCAATTCTTAATTTGAAAAATATTTATTCTTAATTCTTAACCTATGTAATTCTTGTTCTATATTTCTCATTCTAAGTTCTTACTTTCTAGTTCTTCATTGTCAGTTTTTAACTTAATACTTCTTATTCTGAATTTAATAGTTATTAATTCATCCTTTCAAATTCTTGAGTTTTGAGAGTGTTAAGTCTTAACTATTAACTCTTTGTTCTAAAAAAGTTAGATATCAAATATTAACACTATATTCTGAATAAGTTAGATCTTAATTCTTTACTCTAAATTCTGATTTTTTTTAATATTTGCTAGTACTAACTTCTTAATTCTAAATTCATAATTGCAGTTCATTAATTTATCGTTTCTTAGTTAAGTTTGATAGTTAAATACTTTGTTTCTAAGACTCTTAGTTCTTAGCAACTTGTCTTATTAATTAATAGATACTTAAATTAAGTACTTTGATTATAAGATTCTATGTTCTTAAGTAGATACTTGATTCATATTTAATCTCCTTCAGAAAAGTATCCAAACATATGTTTTCCCATATTGCATTCATTTTAAAGTCTATATATTTTCTTTATGTCTTCAAATTGATTCCAAAAAACACACATTGAAGATAAGAGTATCTAAGAGAAACTCTCTCTGCCTTAAGATTCTTATTAAAGATTCCCCCGGGGCACTAAGTATCGCAAAGTCGGTACACAGTGTTTGTTAATGAGTTAGTATAATGCCCGATTATGAGATTTATTTCATAGCAATAGTTGCGATCGACATAAAGTGTTTTTCTTTCCAACGAGTTCATTGTGGGTTATCAAATTGTTTATAATGATGCTTGTCGCTCTTACACAGTCGTTTTGCAATATTCATGAGCATAATCTAATCACTGAATGATTACAAGTTGAGATCAAATGTCGAGCATTACGTTACCCCACTAAAAGCATGAAGAATGCTCGTTTTAGCCCCATTTGGGCCCCATGGAGGAGGCAACAGGCTGCTGTTGCTGCAACATTTTGCCACCCCCATTCCGCTAGAGACATGCATCCTTTTTGGACTCTTCCTTTTGGACTCTTCGTGTTGCTTCAGTTTTAGCATGTTGCATGCTGCATGGCCTTTAACAGCTGCTGTTGCCGTTGCCGTTCCCTGTTAACTGCTAACTTACTACTACTCTTGGCCAAAAGCTGAGTGGGCCTGTCCTAGTGCATAAGGTTGTCGTAAAATGTTTAATCTATTGTCGTATGTAAAATACATCTATGTATATTTCTAACAATACTTGTTGTGTGTGTTGTGTGTGTGTGTTGCTGCTGTCGGACTTTCCAACATTTATTTGCCATCTTAGTGGGAGTTCGACAAGGTTTTTTCTAGCAGCAGCAATTTGCCAAATTGGTTAGCCAAACAACCAAATTGAAAGGGCTCTTTGATAGCAAAATTTTTGGGATATTTGGTTGCCTTTTGGACTTTGATTAAACTAAAGTAACGCAAAAAAAAAAAAAAATATTATAAGAAACAAATTTACGAGTTGCTACTGCAAGCCATTCATGTCAAAGCCAAAACCATGTCTGCCCCCAGAGAGAAGAGTTTTCCCTTCCTGCTGCTAAATGGCAATATTTTAAAATATTGCATATGAGTGTTGCATGCAACAGCAGCAACCAACGTCTTCGTCGTCGTCTCAGCATTGGCGTCGTCGTTGTAGTCAGCGGCAATATTATAGTTTGAATGCTATTATTATGCCATTTTTAATGCCTTTTGCATTCACACGTGCAACTAGCAGACGTTGACAGAGCTGCCACGCTGTTTAATACGCTGCCCCGGCTGCCCCGGTTGCCTCCTGCCCCTGTTGGAATTTTTACGCTGTGTGTCAAGATATCCCAAATGCACAGAGGCCTTTAAAAAAAAGAGTCTTAGTTGTGTGTATCCATAGTGAGTTCGAGTGTTAGTAGCTCAAATTAAGTTTCGTGAGCATTGACTTAGTATATAAATTATATTTCTTCGCTTATTTCGATACCAAAATGTTAGTAAGTAACTATATTAAAAGTTTCTACAGTGTTGTGTAAGTTTTCGAATTTACTCTTCATCTTTCGTTTATTTTTTCGAATATTTTTGATATATTTAGAAGGTGTTTAGGTAAGTTCTTTCGTCTTTTTGTTAGTAAAGTAAACCAACATGAATGATTCTTGAATATAAACGCAATTTTTGCTTATTATTTGAGCTGTATAATAATGTGAATACTATTTCGAATGACTACGACATTTGTCTATAATGCTGGATCGTTAGACATTACTATAATTTTAATAAAGAAATATACTTTAGATACTTCATATAGTAATGCTCACTTAATGTATTGACATTTATACTTTTTATCATTTTGGACACTTATATGAGACTCTTTTTGAAGGCCTTTAGTAACTTTGAGGTTATGAGATCTTTAATGTCTAGACAAATCTATCCCAATAGATTTATTCTTGAGAACATTTTTAACAAAAAACTTCAAAGATAGTAGGAATTGATTAGATCATAACTTCAGGCTTTATTTATTTATTTATATTAGAGTTCGCAATAATTTAAATTCCTACTAACTTATGATTTAAGAGGTTTTTGCTAAGGCCTTCCTTTTGTTAATTAAAAATTTAAGTTGAGAATTTGTCCGATAATTAAATTAATTATGCTTCAAATATGCTTATTTACTACAATAAATCACCTGATAAAATGAAAAAGTTTTAATAGAAATTTTTTTAATCATTTTTGACAAATGAAATCAAAAGAAAACTCTATAAAAAACTTCTCTCTCTTAAAAAAACCATGTCATATAATTTCTTTTGGTTTAATTCTGTAAATGATATATTATATGTATATATATAATAAGAGTTTAGGTTATTACAGAATATTTAGTTGGTTGTTTGGCGACCTTTTGGATTGGATTAAACCTATTGTTTGTCCTATCGAGGTCGATGATTAAAAACACAAGGTTTTTCTTTTGAAGATCGTATTTTGACAATTTTTTACTTCAAGTCATAAAATCGTAATTTTATGACTTTTTAAGACGTTTATTAGAAGTCGCAAAAAAACGATCTCCAGAAGGCCTTAAGTTTGACATCTCTTTCGTTTGTCGTGGAGTTAAGAATATTTTGTGAAATAAACTCTAAAAATATTGCTCAAAGTCAAAATTCTGAAGCTATATCTTTGCGATCACATAAGTCTGTTAATCTTTAAGGGTCAATAAGTTCGAATTTGAATTATATTTAATGCAAACATCATCTTAAGACCCATAATGCACGAGTTCATATTGTGTATTTCTGTACTCTTAACCAAATTTAGTATCTATAACATGCATCTTGGACGATCTAAATAATTTCTTTAATTAATTTGAACCTTTTCTAAACTAAATTTCTGCAAACTCTTTTTTCTTCAGAAATTTTCTTCAAAATTTTGGCTTGATCCCTATAAAAAGTAGACCTACTTATAGGTGTACTTATGTATACATGAGTTTATTGTTTTTTTGTTTTTTTTTTTAATATGATGTTTGCTGTTGCTTCAGTTGTTGCATATTCAGCGGTGCCCCTCCCCTCCCCACCTTTCAGCGTGTTGCTTGCTCGCTCACCTGTCCCGCATATATATATTTGTATGTTCGTATGTTTTTGGCTGTCGACTTATGCCACTTAAAATTACATTAAAAAAACTTTCCGGCTGGCAAGAGTTGCAACAAGATGGGTGGAAGAGGGAGAGGGGGAAGGGGGAGGTGGAGGCTTACCCCTGCAGTGGGTGGGTTGGCAAAAACTTTGCCTGGCTTTTGGATGCTTTCATTTCATCTTCTTCTTCTACTGTTGCTGCTTTTTTTGTTGCCCCGTTTTGTTTTTGCGGCACTGCAAATATGAAACTTTTGTTACTTAATTATTTTGTTTGTTGTTCTTGTTAATGTTGCTGTTGCCGTTGCTTCTCTGTTGCTATATTGTTATTAATTAATTGAGTTACACTTGCATTGTTGTTGCTGTTGCTGTTGTTGCTGTTGCTGCTGCTGCTTGTTTAGCAGTGCGAATATTTTATGAATTTTTAAATTTCATTACCTCGGCATGTGCCACAAGACACCATCGCCATCGTCACATGTCGTCGACCCTAGAGGCACTCAACTAGCTAAATCGTAGGCACTAAGTGTAATGTAAGTAAATGCACAAACATAGTCAGTTCCCTTCCATAGAAAGTTCATTTACATGGGTTGGGGTTGGGTGTTACCCTATCACTAGTTACAGCTACTTATTAAACACACAACTTTTAGTGATTCATTTTAGTCCTGGAAAAACTCGCAAGGTTCTTTACCTTGCTGTTTCTATAAGCTTTTTGGAAGTATCTTTCTTACCAAGACTCTTAGTAGATAGCTTATATCACATCTTTATCATGATGATCTTAATGCATTTCCGATTAAAGTGAAATTATTATAAAGGATATTTTTATATACCAAAGTTTTTTATAGTTTTTTTTAGATTGAAGTGAAATTATTTTAAAGAACTTACCTATTTTTTTGAGGACATTTTTATATACCAAAGTTTTTTATAGTTTATTATATGAATTAGTTTATATTTGTATAGTTTTTTAATAGAGCTTTAAGATTTTATCGTTGGTTGTTGTGGAAAATAAACATATATTATTTTTATAGTACAAAAATTCATCTAATACTGACAATCTACGAATAGTACGAATAGTTACATATGTTTAAGTAAGATATGTATATCCCAAGATATTTTTATAGTACAAAAGTTCATTCGATTCTGACAATCTACTATAGTACGAATAGTTACATATAGTTAAATAGATATGTCTTAAGATTCATTCGAACCGCTTTCAAATTAAGACACTAGATTTAACAACTATGTACATGAAAGATGTTTAAGAATCGGTATATATAAAGCTAGTTATATATATGCTCTCAATTTAAGCTTTAAAAATACTAAAAAAAAGTTCCTGAATTAACATTCTAAATCGCTTATTTTATCTAAATATCAATGGAACATTTGGGAAGATACTAGATACTACATTTAACAAATAGATGAAAGATGTTTTAGAATCGGTATATATAAAGAATATACATATATGCTCTCAATTTAAGCTTTAAGGATACTAAAGAGAGTTCCTGAATCAGCATTCTAAATCGATTATATTATCCATAGACCTATTGGACATTTGGGAGGATCATCTCTAGTTAAGATCCCAACATCTTATAACATCTTATAAAAGATATAACAAAAGCTATTCGAAATAGCATGACACTTTTTAGAGAGTTTTCAAGAATTCTTTATATAAACTATCATTATAGAAAGAATTCTTGAAAACTCTCTAAAAATTGTTATGATATTTCGAATAGCTTTTGGTATATCTTTTATAAGATGTATTTATTTCAAAATTATCAACTTTTTACACTTTTTTATACTTAAAGAGAAATTATGAGAAATCTCTAAACATTTCCATGATATTTCGAACAACATTTGGTATATTTCTCATAAGATGTTGATATTTTTCTATTTTTTTACACTGAGAGCCCCACAAAAGCCTTGGGGAACTTATTCACTTTCCCTCCACTCACAGGTAAACTAAATATTTGAGATCAGAAGTCACAATTTAATCTAGAAAAAAATATTTGAAAGTATTTTCTTTCATTATTTTGAAATGTAATGTTAGAATGCTAACTAAATATGTTAAAACTATAAACTGGAATTGAATAATAAATAATTGAACTAATTCACTTTCCCCCCACACACAGGTAAACTAAATTTTTGAACCACAATTCAATTTGAAAATATTTTCTTTAATTTTTTTGAAAAGTACTGATAGATTTGTTAACCAAGTATGTTAAAACTTTAAACTCGAAAATATTTAAAAGTATTTTCTTACATTTTTTTGAAAAGTGATAGATTTGTTAACCAAGTAACTCGAATTGAATAATAAATTAATAATTGAATTTAAATTTTTTGTGATCACATATTGTAAGCATGCTTTCAAATATTTAGCCAATTTCCCATTATGAATGGAGCTGAAAATTAAGTGCGTTAACTAACGCTAATGACTATAACTATATAGAAATTTCAATCTGCTGAATGCTCATAAAAGTATTTCAAAGATTCAACCTAACTATAGTAAGTATCTCTTAACAATTGACTGACTAATCTCAGAAGTCTGACACACAAATTGCTAGCCAAAGGTAGTGGCAGATCCAAAGAATGGAGGGACTAAGAGTAACCGCAGATGCCATAAACGAGGCAAGCTTAAATATTATTCATACGGCGCGTTGGTTACGGCCCGAAAAGAGTTGCCACAGCGAGCTGAGCTGAGCTGGCTGTGGCAGCTTTCATTTCGTTTCGCATAACTATGTCAAATTAGTCTCTCAGACTCTGTCTGCTGGTGCTGCTCCTCCGATGGCTTTCCTCCCAGTGGTGTATTTAGGCTAACTCTCCTAGAGCACCAGCAGCACCAGCAGCAGCAATGGCCCCGAAAAAACTTTCCCACTTTTGTGGCTGCTCCTTTGGAAAATTGTATTCAAATGTTTGTACAAAGAAGAAAACAATTTTTTTGTGTTTAATTGAATTAGAAAATGGCAATGGGTCAGAAGCACGTTTGTAATGCATAATTTATGTGTTTTCCTTGCTGAGTTTGTTTTGCGCCATTGCGAATGTGAACTAACGTTTTGTTACCTGATTTTTCTCTCTCTCTCTGTCTCTCTTTTGAGGCCGAAATTTTCATAATTTTTTGGCGAAATAGAAAATTGTGTTGTGTTTGTGTTCGTTCGTTTACTACAAAACAAAAAAAAAAAAATTATGAATATCATTTGCCATTGAATTGAATGCATTAAGAGGAGAAAAAATGAATGGGAAATGTGTGCTTTAACTATCAGCAAAATGTGAGCCAATTGCACGATGTGAGTTGATCGAAAGGAGTAGAGCACCTACTCAGAGTCCTTTGCTCTGGCAGCTGTCAAACGCACTTGCATTACATTATTGGAAAATTGTGTACATATATACACTGAACTGCAAAATTAATGCAATGAAAGTTAAAATAAGCATTTCAGTTATAAATGTCTTTAATTATCCAAATTGTTTCCTTTCTAATCAAATTTACAGCTAGAGGAATTTATATCAGTTCCCAATTCCAAAAACGTAATAAAAATCAACGATTTCGTCAATTTTACTTTCTAATTGCAATCGATTGACTCTGAAATTAATTTCACCTTTCACATTTATAATTATTTTTTGTTTTAATATGTTAATAACAAACATTCCTTAATTTATTCGCCGCAGGCATTAATTTATTAGAATTTCTTTTGGAAAAGCTACATTCTTCCTTTCGAAATCGTCCTAGGAGATTTTATCGATACATAATTTCGATGTTAAATAGTATTTAAACGAAGGTGAAGGAAGCAAATTCATGGAAAAATCTTTTAGAAAGGCGAACTTATTGGTTTTTGTTAAGATTTGCACATTAAAGATGCATCAATTATTAATAGATCGAATCTAGAGTCGATAATCGATAACAGATCAGACTTGATTTTGCAAATTAAAGTTGGATTAATTACTCTCAGATTAACCCTAAGATGGATCGATTGTTAATAGATAATAATAGATCAGATAATACAATGATTAAACATGGATCGATAACTCTTAAATCAACTCTATAATAGATCGAATCTAGAGTCAATAATCGATAACAGATCAGATGATACAATGATATGCAGTTTAAACATGGATCGATAACTCTTAAATTACCCATAAGATGGATGGATTATTAAAAGATCGAAGCTAGATAAGATAATAAATCGGATGATACAATGATTAAACATGGATCGGTAACTCTCAAATCAACCCTTAGATGTATCCGATTATTAATAGATCGAATCTAAAGTCAAAAATTGATAACAGAATGAGATTATACAATGATTTGCAGATTAAAGTTGGATCGATAACTTTCAAATCAACCCTAAGATGGATCGATTATTGATAAATCGAATGGAGAATTGATAATCGATAAAAGGTCAAATAATACAATGATTAAACATGGATCGATAACTCTCAAATCAACCATAAGATGGATCGATTATTAATAGCTCAAATCTAGAGTCTATAAACGATAACAGATCAGCTGATACAATGATTTTCAGATAAAACATGGATCGATAACTCTCAAATCTACCCTGAAGTCAATAGTTTAAGACTTATCAACTGATTTAAATATGAAAACACTGAGCTTTCAGCTTTGTCAAATAAGACAAAGAAGTTTGACTCGAAAATAGGAACATTTATTCGAAAACTCTATAAAATAGATATTGATTTACTTTTTAAAATGATTTTGGAAACCGAAAACAAACCTCACCAAACATTAAACGACATTTATAAATGAATTCTTTAAGTTATGTCCTTATCGCAAGTGTTTAATCTGTTCGATAGTGTGATTTGTTCTTACCCTTCAGACACGCAGGATTCCTTGTTGTTGTCCTTGTTGTTGTTGTTGTCGTTGTTGTTGTCGTTGTTTGATGCGGTAATATGCGGGCTCAGGCAAATGCGCCTACACGTTGATGGTGAAACAATGCCAAGTATTTTTTATATGCCATACGATATTTTATATTGCATATTTACTTCACTACATACATAAATACATATCTATAGGGTAGGGTAAAAAATATATGTATGTATACAAAATAAGTAAAGTAACGAGCGAGATGCCGACGACCGTTCAAGTGCATCTTAAAGATACTTTGCTGCCGCTGTGCATTGTGTTTGGCTCAAGAGTTGAGTGCGCCGAGCAAGACGAAGTGACGGCAATGGCTGCCGCCTATTGTGGCCAGCTCCTTAACCTCCTCCTCCTACCCCCCCTCCACTCCATTTGTGTAGGAGTCGTTTGTGATATATGAGCTTTAATGTGCATTAACTCTTGTGCCATATTTCTGCTCCTCCATCCTCTCCAGAATTGAGGTTAATTACGCGTTTATGCGCTCGCTCCTCATCTCTCCTTCACTTTAGTTATATTTATTGGTTTGCTTTGATTTATGTGAACCAGCCATGTGTCTCAGACCACAATTGCTACAGATATCCCATGGTTTTTGGCAGGTGAAAGTAGAAATTTGCCAAAAGTAAACCTTTATCTAGAGACAGACTTCCACTTTTTTGTTTTTTTTCTTTAATAAAGTGATTTGCATAAAAATAATCATCAACTTCCTAACTATTTATGCGTAATTTAAATATTTTCATAATTGAAGAAATTACGAAAGAGCCCAAAAAATGTAGGCAAGCGAACCAACTGAAAAAAAAACAACCAATTCATGTTGGCCTAAAATAACCCGGCATAACCCATAATCATGGCTAAGAAGAAAAAAAAATGTAAAACCTTTAAGAAAAAAAAAAAAACCAGCCAGACAATTCTAATTGTCAGCTTTGACTTTTCGACTCTTATTTTTTTTTGTGCTAAAGATTTCATTTCATTTCATTTGGGCGCAATTTTTCAGCATTTTGCTAATATCCACTTAGGTGAGCCCAACAGCGGAGAAGAAATAAACGACGACGAAATTTCGTAGTGATTCAAAGAGGTTCAACAAAAATTTTTGTCGATCAGCCGAGAACCCTTCATTAGGCACACGAAACGCCAGTCAGTCGATGATCTTTAACAACTCATGTTTATAAATTGGTCTATAATTTCATTTGTACAGCTTACTTAAATGGAAATTCATCGAACAAAAAAAAAAACCGAAGAATAACTGTGTTTGCTCAGGCCTCGATTTAAGCTGGGCTAAAAGTGTTTTTACAGTCACAACTAATTGCCAAAAAAAAAAGAGGAAAAAAAATAACATTTAGGGGGAATGTGCAAAATAATAATAGTTCTGGGTGGGTTTTTAAAGAGAGGAGATACTTGTGTTATTTCAGTAAACATTTCGTACTGCAGCCTAAGCCGTCCCTTCCATTGTACATTTTGCTAGCAGGTAGCTAGCTGAGTCACAAACCAGAGAGAGAGCGAGAGAGAGATCTGCTTAAAAGTAGGGGAAGTGCTTACCAATACTTAAGCAGCCGAGAGAGTCACGCATACCCTTGCAAATGATCTCTCTCAATTGCTCTCTTGCTCTTTGCAGCTCGCTCTTGCAAATGGCTTGCTCCATCTTTGCTTTCACTCGCACACTTGACGCTGCGATCGTTTGTTATGCTTGTGTGGGTAACTCTCTCACCCACACAAGCACAAGAGAGAGAGAGAGAGAGCAAGATCAAACTCTCTCTCTACGTCGCTCTCTCTCAGTTGCCTTGCTCATTTTGCTGTCATTGACACGCTCAGCGGGCAGGTTTTTTCTGCTGCTGGCAGCAATTATGTATCTTGTATCTATAACTTGTATGTTGTGTATCTGTTGGTTCGCCTCACTCACTCACGCCATCCGAAAAACTCAAATGCCTGACATTTTACGCTATCACTTGCAATTTTCATATATACCAAATTTTCATCCGCTTTTTCTTGAAATCAGTTTACTACTCAAACTCTCCTGCAAAAAAAAAAAAAATGTTGTTAACAATTTTGTCATCGATTCCCCGTGTCTGATTGAGACAATATCGTAAAAAATCGTCGCATGTGAAATTCGATCTTTTTTGGGGTAGCGCAGAAAATTTAGTTGCTTTTGTCGCCGGGTAACGTTTATTGCCTGTTCGGCTTAACTTGTTTTACCACACACACACACACACACACACACACACAAACACACACACAAAATGCTCTCATTTGGCAACAACAACAAACAACATTTATTGCAATTTCTGTCTTCTTTTTTTTACAATGTATTCTTTCTTGGTAGTGAAGTGGAATGGCTTTTTTTTTTGCCATCTCTCTTCTCGTCTTCTTTTTGTTATTTTTGGCTTAAATGAAACTAAATGAGGCAGTAATCAAGTTGTGTTCGAAAGAAGCCTCTTTCCATCCGTTATGCCGGCTCCGTCTCCATCTCCGGCTGTGGCACCTCTTTTGCGGTATTTTCGTTTTTAATATGTTTCTTGTGGTTTTTACAGCAAATTTCACACTCTCCTCTCATGGTGACGACACCTAGAAAGACCAACGTTTTGTGGGAGGTTGGGGGATGGGTGGGGAGGTAAAACTCTGATTGATTTTTATAATGGAAAGAGGAACACAATATCATCATAATCCACACACACACACACACACACACACATGTGCAATTGTCTGTGGGCTGGGCTCCAATGGACTTACAGACTTTCAGAGGAAGTGTAGTGTGGCATTAGGTGTGGCATTACCACAAAGAAAAAAAAAAAACAAAGAAAAATCCTACAATAATCTTAAGGAAATACCCACACTTTCTAATCGATTGCAATTTATTCGTAATCTAAGTGCAGATATTGAGAATATATTTAGTAGATTAAATAAATGTTAACTTGTCAGTTTGATACACGTTTATCTAATATTAGTGATCCAATACTAATGATCTAATAGTAATAACAAATTCTTACGGTTTTAGATACATCCGTAACCTACATATGTCGCCATTAAATTTTTAAAGCTACAGATATGTAAATTTATTCAATAACTTACCATGATTAATAGTTTCAAGTAAAAAAGTAAAAAAAAATAAACTAAAAGATACAAAAAAAGTGTACAAAAAATAAACTAAAAGATACAATTTTAAACAAATTCTTGCTATTATAGTTCTGTATCATCTTATATTCCAATATGATAGCTATCAACACAGTATATAATCTTAAAACTTTCGAAATACTAAACATTCTTATAAGATTGATAACGTTTTAATGATTTATCCCTAATTATTAGAACTATAATACATATTAGAACTTAAATAATTATAAGGTGATTGAAAATCGGCTTTAAGAAGAGAAAAAACCCAAAATTGACAGCTCAAAAACATATTAAATGCGTAAAAAATCTTTTTTTTCAAACTTTATTTATACTTTAATATTAATAAGTACTTAAACTAATATTAATCTATATACAGTAGAGATCGGTTATAACGATATACCGCTTATAACGATACATACAGAGGGACTTGGTTGGTTTTCATACAATATAATTTACTACAATTCAATATCGGCTATAACGAATATCGGTTATAACGGTGCTATATGGCCTGTCCCTTGAGTATAGTTATAACGGACCTCTACTGTATTAATACTTTAACGTATATCACTTAAACTTTATTTATATTTTATCTTTATTTATACTAACTTTAAATTATAAAATCTTTGCTTCACAATTAATTTCTAAAAATATTTGAACATAAACAATAATTATTATTATTGTTAAAATTTATTCACAACTACCAGGGTCAATTCTTTTTAACAGTTATAACGATTAATCATGAATGACTTATTGTTAATAACATTTTCGACAGATTTCATTTGTTTTAATAATTATATTTTCGATTATTTGGCTTCTTAAGAAACGTTAGTCAACTTTTTAGTCCATAAAATATCTGCTTAGAATTTCTATTCAAATCAATTCCATTTATTTTCTTTATTTGACTAAAAGTTTATTGATTTTCATCATTGTTATTACTTTAGGAAGTTCTATTCAATTCAATTCTATTTATTTTCTTTGTTTAATTAAAATTAATTTTTATTGATCATTGTTATTACTTTAATTTGTTTTAATAATTATATTTTTGATTATTCCAGTTTTTATGAAACTTTAGTCTACATTTTAGTCCATAAAATATCTGCTTAGAAGTTCTATTCAATTCAATTCCATTTATTTTCTTTGTTTAACTAAAAGTTTATTGATTTCCATCATTGTTATTACTTTCATTTGTTTTAATAATTATATTTTCGATTATTCGATTTCTTAAGAAACTTTAGTCGACTTTTCAGTCTGTATAATATCTGCTTAGAATTTCTATTTATTTTCTTTGTTTAATTAAAAGTTTATTGATTTTCATCATTGTTATTACTTTCATTTTTTTTTAATAATTATATTTTTCGATTATTCGACTTTTTAAGAAACTTTAGTCGACTTTTTAGTCCGTCAAATATCTTCTTAGAATTTCTATTCAACTGAATTCTATTTATTTTGTTTGTTTAACTAAAAGTTTATTGATTTTCATCATTGTTATTACTTTTGTTTTTGTTTTTAGAACTTAAATTCCCACATTTTGGATAGTTTACATTTGAAAATGTGCTATCCAATTAAACCAAAAGTCACTTCACTTGCATCCCACATTTGCTTTCACCGATTCACACTCCTCCTACACATTATAGTATATATCTGTAGATATCTGTTGGTCTATAAGTTCGACTTTCCCGCTGCTTTTTTCCATTGACAATTTCATTTCAATATTTTCATTACACTCGAACGCAGTCTCAGAGCCATCCTGTTGAATTCATGGCCACTTCAGATGCAAACGTATAAATTGTATAATAAATATTATTCCTCATATATTTTTTTTTTTTTGTTGTATCGTGTGTGAGTAGAAGCCAATGAAGCCACTGTGGCCACTCCAAAGCCCACTACAAAGCACACGCACACACACACACATCAGAGAGGGAAGGCACTCAGAAAGATAGGTTGGTAGGTTGGTAGGTACCCGTACTTGTGGTCCGTGGTCCAGTAGTAGTAGTAATTCAGCGGGTCCAGGCCATGACTTAATTAAGAGCCGCACGTTTATTGTGCTTACCTGCGTAGTTTTGTTTTTTCAGCTTACTTCGGCTTGAATGGCATAGTTTTTTTTTTGTTTTCAGTTTCAGTTTCTGGGGTTTTTGTTTTTGTTGAAACGTCATCATAAATTGCAATTAATTTCAACAGTTTCTCTTTTAGCCAGAGACATCATTTTTAGCCTGTAGGTGTTTCATTAAACTTAGCCTTGAGAGTGTCAGCATGCTTATAATTTAAATTATTTTCACACCTTGAAAAAACAAAAAAAAAAACAACGAAAATTATGCCAATCACGAATTGGCGGCTTTTGTCTTCCAAGCACTACTTAAAAAACTATTCATAACTGTATAGATATATATATATATTTGCTATATCACTGCCAAATATTTCAATGTGTGTGGGTGGCTATTTTTAGGATTTGTTTTTCTGTTAGTTTTTTTTTTTTTTGGTGGCCAACCATTGGAAAGCCATTAAAATAAGAAAATGAGTCGTTCCTCTGTAGTTCATTTGCAGCCTTTTATTTTACGACCCCACCAAATGGCAATTGATATGAATTTTACAGCTGCTGCTGCTGCTGCTGGTGGTTCAAAAGTTCGGGCGGGGTCAACTTGCGTGTGAGTTTAACTGCCTGAGAAGAACGTCAACGTCAACGTCAACGCCTACCGCGAGTTGCCGCAGCCGCAGTTGCAGTTGCAGCAACCATTCGAAAAATGCGATTGGCCATTGTCATAAAAGACACTTTGGTGAAAGAGTTTTGTTGTTGGTGGTGCAACCTTTTTTATGCATCGTCGAGCAGAAAGTGCAGCAGTTTATCTATATGCTACACGTTTTGCAGGATGAAAAGGAGCTGCAGCCAGCCAAGGGAGCCTAGCAGAGAGAGACACTGCAAGAAAATTTCTACAATATATAGATAAGGCAACGCCTGGAACTTTAATGGAGTAATCATTCCCTATGTTAATGCATTCTCTTTATGGGGCAATCAACACTTTGGATAGGGTTCGGAACTTCCATGGAAAGTGCCCTCAACTCGCGTGCCTAGCATTTAGTTTTTGGGTCTATGTGGAAATTGTTTCTTAGGATGAATTTGGCTTATGATTTAGTATGATTAATTTGGAGCTATATAAGTTAAAGAAATCGAAACAAATGTAGGACAAAATTTGCTAAACGAATGATTTAAATAGGTGTTCAATGAAGGGGTGAAATAATTCTAGTTCCATAAAACAATATCTTTAGATTGGTAATAAGATAAGGATCAAATTATATATTTATTTAATTAATCAATATCTCTGACTCATAGCTCAGCATCGATGAATTCTTTTAGCAGTTCGCTTAAAATGAAATTATAAATCAAAGAAAACAAAATCCGTGGAAATTTTACCATTATAACAAAAACACATAGAATAAACCAACAATGATATAATATTTTAGCACACGATAAAGAAATATAATAATATATAAAATTAAGAATTAAGAACAATTATAATAAACTGTAAAAGAAGATATAGAAGACTATAAAGAAACATATATAAATATATATAGAGGAAGTTATAAAGGAAGATATGATTAAAGTATAGAAGAAGATGATAGAGTAAACGATATATCAGAAGATATAGAAGTAGAAATAGAATAGATATAGAAGAGTGAAGATATAAAGCGTGATATGGAAAATATACAACGAGATGTAGAAGTATGTATATATAGAGAAACATATAGAAGAAAATATATAAGTAGATATAAAGGAAAATGTATTACAATATGAAGAAGCTATAAAAAATTGTATATAGAAGAAGATTCAGAAGAAGAAATAGAAAAAGATATAAAAGAAAAGATAGAACAAGATATGGAAGAAGATATAGGAAAAAATATAGAATATAAAGAAGTTATAAGAGAAGATAAAAAGAAGATATATAAGAAGATATGGTGGATGATATTGGATAAGTTATAAAAGAAAATATAGAAAAAGTTACATAAGAAGATATAGTAAATAAAGTAAGTAAGTCGCCGGGCCGACTTGGATATACCATGCATCAGGGGAAAACAAATTACCTTGAGTTTATAAAACTTATTTCATATATTAAATTTCTTTCGTATGCGCGATTTCTAACATATGCTATATCGCTCACTCTTATGTGTGTGCACTTTAGCGCCCCACCGGCCAAATTCGCCCTTGCACCGCTTTGAGTGCAAAACGTTTCAATGCATAACTCGGCCATTTATATTCCGATTTTTATTAAATTTGGTGGAATGATAGATGTCCATAACATATATAAGTGTGCCGAATTAAATTCCGATACGATAAATATTGCGGGAGCAAATCACTTTTTATTATATCCCGGAGGCGGAAGGGGGCGTGGCAAAAAAAATTTGGTGGAATGATAGATGTTCATAAGATCTATGAGTGTGCCAAATTAAATTATGATACGATAAATATTACGGGAGAAAATCACTTTTTATTAAATTCTGGAGGCGGAAGGGGGCGTGGCAAAAAAAAACATAAACTTGGTCTGCGTCAAGACTACACGAGTCTACATTCTAAATTTGGTAACTCTAACATTTGTAGTTGCTGAGATCTCTGCACTTTTACGGACGGACGGACGGACGGACAGACGGACATGGCTATATCAATTTCTCTTCTCATGCTGATCAAGAATATATATACTTTATAGGGTCGGAAAAGCTTCCTTCTCCCTGTTACATACATTTTGGCGACTTTAATATACCATTTCATCCTATGGATGCATGGTATAAAAATATAGAAGAAGATAAAGAAAACTGTTGAAAGAAAATATTTTCCTTTTTTGGAGTCATTTGCTGCCTAGTTTTATTGAAATCTAATCGACTTTAAAAAGTCATTTCCAACTCTCTACCCCGCTTCAATTCAATGAAATGAATTTCCTCTCGATAAGAAACAAAACTTCGAATGAAACGTGGCAAAACAGTTGTGAAAATAAGTTGTTAGAAACTTTGAATCTAATGTTTTTGTGCATTCAGCTGAAACCGCATGAGAAAGAGAATAAAATGACGAATCTTTGAAGCATGTTTCTCTGTTTTTTACCTGTTTTCCAAACAGTTCTGTTCCGAGTGAATACCTTTCGAAATTATTTTCTCAATGGCAAAACAGTTGCGATTAAAAAAAAAACAAAACATGTGTCGTCTCCTGATGATGATTCATATTCGAAAACATTTTCGAGTGCACTTAAATAAATTAGCATATCTAGCATTAGTTTTTGATCTTCTTCTGTTTTGGCTTATTTTTGGGGCAGTGTATCTTTTAGTTCACATTACAATAACCACAACATAAAAAGAGAGAAAGGATACGCCTCGGCTTGGTATTTGGGATTGGGATTGGGCTTGGGCTGGGCTACTGGGTTGCTTTTAAACTTTGTAGTGGTCTATTCCGTGCCTTAGTTTTTATTATCATACGACTAAGTCGGCGGCAACTTAAGGGAAAAAAAAAACTGGTAGCCTAGGCCATTAGACATAAAAAACCTAAGACGACGGGTAAGTGCTTGCGACTAAGGATAACAGAAGGGTCGGCTGCTACCACTAAAAGTTGACCCAAATTTTATCATCAATGTGACAGAAAGTAGCGATTAGATGAAGCCTTTTATGTATTTCTCTCTCTCTTTTGTGGTATATTTTTTTTTTGCCGACAAAAGGTGATGCCACTGTGCGGTGGGTTTCCTCCTCGCTCTCTCTCTCTTGAGATATGAATGGGAATGGGAATGGGAATGGGTTTTCAGCAGCCATAAAGCGTTGCTGATATCTTAATTTGCCGCGTCTATCTATTGTCAAGAGGGAGCGGAGACACGACGCCACTCAAATTGTTGCAGCTGCACTTGTTTAAATTTCCGGTGCGAGGCGCCGCCTAAAAGTCAAACACACACACACACACACACACATATAGGAGAGCATCCTGCACTTGAGAAATTTTTCCCGTTTTCGGGAAATGATGCAGAAAATCACAAGGCATGTGATTTCTGTTTGTTGTTGTTGTTATCCCAGCTCAAACTATCCATGAAATGTCCAAAACTTCTATCGGAAGTTGATAGCACGAGAAGCCAGCGCACTGTTTAAGGTAACTCAATACCAGGGACATTCCTTTGAAGTGGTCGCTCCTGACCAGATGAAACGTTTTGATAATCCAATTTTTGTTGCTCTCTCAGCTGAACAAAGAAAGCCTCCTTTTATTCGTGTCCTTGGGAGTCGTAAATATTTATAGGCTAGCCTGAAAGGTTTCCTCTCAAATGAAATTAGCTTTTGCCGCTTACACAGAAAGTGCTTTCAATTTGTATATCAATAATGGGTGGAAGGAAGGCTCTTTATTTATTTAGAGCGCAATTTTTTAATCTTTCAGCAACTTTCTATGGCCCCCATCGACTGTTCTTTTCTTCTTCTTCTATTTTTTTGTGTGCCCGCGAAACGCATGGGAACACGCAACGTTGGACGTCGCGACATCGACATTGCCTGTCGTGCGAGTTTAGCTCAAAATCAACTGCTAACATGACATAACTTACGACCGGGTCATGCAAATTTTCTAACCATGGTTAGCCGCCAACTCTCATGGTTAGCCTGGTCAAGAACTTATTGGCACTTTGTCAAAATGGAAATACATGTACATACATGTGAGCCTTAAGTCGATGAAAGCGTTTATGCATTAGCGAAATTGTGAAAAATAATGTGAGGAAAAGTAAAATATTTGCCTTGACTGGAAACTACTTTTAGATTAAACATTTACGTTTATTTAAAATCAACACTTTAGAACGAGTAAATTTAAGATCAAGCAAAAAGTGCCTATCTACTGCTTCAAGGCTTAAACTAGTTGGGAATTACAAAATAAGGATTGTTATCTATTTAAAATAATAGGTTTTTGGACTAAAATCTTTAGTTTACACTTGTTTATGGACTATTTATAGTTCATGGTGAATTTTTTTATAGAAAAAACACATCAAATAATTCAGCAATTCATTCCACATATAATTTTTATTCTCTATTCCCTGTTTTAAAATTTCACATTGCAGTTTTTAAAGTTGTCTTCACCTTTTTTATTTTCATTGGATGTTGTGAATGTAGACTAGGACCCAAGGAGACTTCTTTGAGTTGTATTAAAAATTTAATATAAATATTTTTGTGTATTAAAGACTACTTACACATTTTCGGACTAACCTCATATTATAGAGAGTCTTTTAGACTATCTTAAGACTGACTAACCTCATATTATTATTGACTAACCTAACTCATTAGATATTAAATAATTCATAATTTAATAATTCCTTGAGACGATCTCTAAAGGAAAGATAGAGAAATGTTCTCTATATTAATCAAACAACCCAAAACAATATTATTTAATATTGTTAACTTAATTTATTAGTTTAGAGGGAGTGAAACTAATTTTATTATCCACAACTTACTCGGAGGAAATGCTTTTTTTTTTAAAGATATTTTTTATATTATTATTTAATATTGTTAACTTAATTTATTAGTTTAGAGGGAGTGAAAATTATTTTATTATCCACAACTTACTCGGAGGAAATGATTTTTTCACAAAGTTATATTTTATTTCCCTCAAATATTATCAAAGAAGTCAAAATTTTCTCATTAGAAACCTCAAGTTGGTTCTTTTCATTAAATTTTGTTAAAATTTCTGGTGTTTTATTTGATTTGTCTTGACTTTTCGTCAAGTTATGTAATTGTTGTTTTCGTATAGACCACAGCGATTCCCATCTGGGTCTTTGGTTCATGCAAGGCATGTGGCAAGAAGTGCACACAAAGTACACACACATATTGCACGTGGCCCATATATATAAGAGGAACCTACATTGTTTATGGTATCGCTGCTAGAAGCTCACGATAATTGGCCCAACTAATTTACCTATTTAACTAGATTTGTGTGCGAAGCCAAGTGGGAGAGAGACTCCTTCACATGCATGTTGCAAAGCGACCACTAACAAGACGGTAGCCCTTGGCTTAACTTAAACTTTAATTTGACTCATTTTGCATTCGCTTTTTTTTCTTGGAAAACACTTTTGGATGTCAATTGCGAAATTGGGTGAAAGTTCCCCCACATTTTTTGTTCGACATTAGTGTAAAGTGGAGCTAGACACGTCAACTAAATGGAGGGAGAGGGAGATAGAATGTTGTCAATATTTGTGCTACTCTGGTGGAATGTTTGTTTGTAATGTCATCTCATTTTATGGTATCTCCATTAAACATGCATTATATGACATCTAATCTAATCTCGGAGCCACTTTAGGCTACCTCAAACCACCTACAACATCTGAAATTTTTAGACCAAATGCAAATGCTAATTGCATTAATAAATGAACAGTCAGACGAGACTCCAGACCATTTATACCTTCCTCCATCTCGCTCCATGTGCCGCCTCCCTGAATCCCTTTCTTGGGCTGCCTGTCATTCAATTAAAAAAGAAAACAACGACACATTAGGAAAAAAGCAAAAGGTCTTGTCTCTGTGTTTTAGTTTTGTCTTTTGCCTCTATGCATAAAAACCAAGAAAAATATTTAGAAAGTAAAGAAAGAAGCAAGCAACCAACAACAATAACAACAACAACAACAAAGACGTAGCAACATATGTACCAAAGGTAATTGTCAAGTAGAGCAGCAGACAGCCAAAAGACATGGACGTGAACGTGGTGTGGCGTGGTGTGGCGTGGCACGAACTGCTGCACGGAGATGGGAGAAGAGACTCTAGCCCTGGCCCGGCTACTGAGCACACATTTAACCCATTGCAATGAGTCTCCACCTACAAATGACATACAAAAATGGTAACACAAACAACAGAGCTGGAAAAAAAAAAAAAAAAAAATAAAACAAATAATGTTAATTTCATTTCAACGAATGGAAAATGCTCTAAGCGAAATTTAATAGGAATACCAAAAAATTCCCTCTAGTGATATGTTGAGACTGTTTTAGGGATCTTATATATCTTATCGCTATTTAAATGCTCAAATTTTCAAAATTATTCATAAATATAAAACGTGTAAAACAATGAAACAATATTTTATATATATATAAATTGTATATATTAAGATAAAGTAATGTTTGATACAATAACTAAATTGTATATATTAAGATAAAGTAATGTTTTACAATATATTTTAATTGGGGATTGTAAAGGACTTTCATAAAATTCTTTGAAAATATTTAGCCTCAGTAGGGAAAACATGAAAACCTTTAGTTTTAAAATTGTAGAAACTAATTTCAAATCTGAAAAAAAAGTTAGATAGAAAGTTTTGAAAATAGTTAATTGGGCACCTATCAGAAAAGGTCTATAAAAAATTGTCCATTAAAGTATTTTTGATTAGGAGAATTTGAACTCATTTTTAAATAGTTGTTTTCAGAATTATTTAGATAATTAATTCGATTTTTTCGTATGAAATACTCGTATAATTACGTAAATTTAATTTGTTAACTTTTCTAGTAATAATAATACGTTATATGACAATATTTAACAACAATATCTGAGCATATTCAAGATTTTTAAGGTTATAATTTGTTTTGGAGACATTTTTCATTCCGTAATAGAGACATTAGAACTTTATTTTACCAATTTTAGATACATATATACAAGATATTCTTAAAAATTAATTTTTGAACTACATATTTAAACTTGAATTGGAACTATTTACAGAAATAAAGTAAAGTATATGTATATATTTAATAATTTAAGTGTTTTATCTATCAAAAACATTTCTGAAATATCATAAAAATATTAAAAACCTAAATAACTTACAATTTTCTAAAAACATGTTAAATTTTTTTAAAAACTCGAAAATATCTTAACTTAAGTATTCTAACAATCAAAAACATTTCTGAAATATCATAAAAATCGTAAAAACCTAAATAACTTACAATTTTCTAAAAATCTTAGATATCTTAACTGTGTTTAATTTGTTTAATAACTCAAAGATATCTTAAATATTTTTAAGAATGTCAAATATCTTGGCGCTAATTAAATGCTTAAATTTTCAAAATTCTTCATAAATCTAAAATATCTAAAACAATGATCATATCTAAATTGTATATATTAAGATAAAGTAATGTTTTACAATACGTTTTATTAGGATTTTCGTGACCCTTTTGAATTTTCTTTCAACTGAAAGTCAAGTGATTGTACAAGTGGTTTTTATCTTAAATATTTCAATTACTCAGCAGCTGAAGCACTCATCTAACAAATTATCACGTCTGATTTTTTTGAGAAGTGTTTTTCAAACGTGGCTCTAGGAAAAAGATGATTTCAATACGGTTGGAAACACATTTGGTGCTTAAAACTTTCTAAATAAATGTGAAACCAGGCAAAGTTTAGTTTGATTTTACTTGTAGGATTTTTCTTGAATAAGTTTTTACCATTATAAGTATTTTAGAAGTATTTTAGATTGATTTTACTTATAGGATATTTCTTGAATAAGTTTTTACCATAATAAGTATTTTAAAAGTATTTTAGATTGATTTTACTTATAGGATATTTTTTTAATACGATTTTAATTAGATTTAAAACAGAAACCAGAAGATAATTTTCTTTCAAGAACTACCTAAAATCACTTTACCTAGAGATCTATAATACAAAGTCTACGAATTTTTATCTTTAATACGAAGATCACTTTACCTAGAGACCTATAATACAAACCTTACGAATTTCTATCTATAATACGAACTTTTTTAAGAACTTTCCCTCTATTCTTTCTTTTTTGTTGTCCAACTGCATGACTGGTCGACTATGCCCGTTCGCATTCAGACAACAGTAGTTAAATACTGTATGTTTGGTTTCTCTGGCATGGATGAAAACACTTTTGGTAACATTCTTGTGGTTTTTTGGCTTTTCAATAGACCCAAAAATATGCGCGGCGGCGGTTGTGGTTGGTCGTCGTCGTCGTCGTACAGGAGGTCGTTGTCGGGGGTTAGAGACATATGCGTGACAATTAATATAAGACCCGTTTTCTGTGTGTACAGTGAGGTTAGAAGAGGTGGTTGGGGGGATCCCTGACATAGGTACACAAAACGGAACTGCAGACATTGCCCTGTCCCTGACACCCAAGAGAGAAGACCAAGAGAAGAACGCTTGTGTTTTTGTCTCTGGCAAAGACACACGGCTCGATGTGTCTTTTGGGTGGCTCAGGTGGGGGGAGGGGGACTACTTGGTTTATCCATGTGGCGTCTGTGTCCAAGTGACAGCGCCAGGCATATGGCAATGTGGGGGAGGTGAGACTACTACTGCTACCCAAAAGGGAAGTCTCTTCGTGGAGTAAGGCACCGGCACCGGGAGCGGCACCTGCCTTAAACATAAGGTTTCCAAAACCAATTTGCGGGCATAAAACAAACTGTACCTGTTTCTCCTACCAGTGGGAGGAGAGGAGGTGAGGGAGGAGGACGCTGTTATTACATGGCTTGGACCTTACTCCAAGTCGCGTGTCGCTTATCAGGCCTTCTTTATCAGCCAACCTCTCAGACCCCAAGAAGTCCAAGAACTTCTTGTAAGAAGAAAAACTTCGTTAGCGTTTTTTTTCTTTTCAGAGTCTTTAGCTATTTTGCTACTTGTTTTCCTGCCTTCTGGCCCAAGACCCAACCGAACCGAACCGAACGGAACGGAACGAGCCCTTAAGGTTTGCGTTATTATTTTTGCTGCTGCTGCTGCTGCTATTGCATATTTTAATTCACCATTTGCTTTCCTGTTTTCCTTGTTTTCACACACATATATATGCAATGCATGTACGATATTGTGAAAATGCATTTCGACTTAGATCTTAACTGATTGCAGCAAATACCAAAGCAAAGGCCAACTAGGAAAGTGGGAGAGAGGGAAAGTTGAGGGGGCAATTGACAGGCTTTTTAAGGCTTTTTAAAAAAATAAACTCAAGTAATTATATATTACACTTTAAAAGCTTTTGGCGTGAGAGTTTAGAGAATCAAGGAACCAAAATCAAAGATTTGGGATCCTCACACACACTTTAAAAAGCTTAAGTAGGTCTATTGAATTTTTAATTTTGCTGAGGTATTACGTAACGCAATTTCAAAGGATTTTAGACCCTTCTCCACCCTCAGTAAAACGGCGTTCTCTGAATCATCAGTGAAAATTTCCACAGAAAAGTTAAATTTTCGATTCATGCAATTTCAGTTTTAAAGAAGTTTCACAACGCGTCGTTAAAAAGTTAAAATTTTCGTTTCATGCAATTTCCGTTTTAAAGAAGTTTCACAACGCGTCGTTTAAACCATTATTCCCGTCCCTGGAAACGCTTCGTAACGTTTCACTGGACCTTTTCCCATTATTCAGTTATATAATTCCTGAACGGCCCCTAATACTTACAATATTTCTAGAATATTTTCTTAATTTTTTGAACGATCCAAGTAACATTCTAAGATTTGGGAATTTTAATAATTTTGGCTTTTGTGTCTAATAAATTGTAGTTCTCTCGAAACTGTATTAGTAGTGAGAATTTCTTAAAAAATTACGAAACGTTCTTTTCAAATTTTTTGTCCAATATTCTCTATAACTTATCACTTCTTTACTTATTCTATATAATCAGCAGCAGATGCTTGAATCAAGGATTTATTTTAGGAAAATTTTTCAAGGCTTTAAATTTGTTGAACTGAAAAATTTTTTTTAAAGAAAATTTTTCAAGGCTATAAATTTGTTGTAAAAAATTCAACAAATTCGTAAAAAGACAACTGAAGAATTTATTTTAAAATAATTTTTCAAGGCTATAAATTTGTTTTAAAAAGTTAAACAAATTCGTAAAAAGGCAACTGAAGAATTCATTTTTTAAAAAATTTTTCAAAGCTGATTAAAAAATTAAACAAATTTGTAAAAAAGGCAAATTTGGATTTTTTCTTCTTTGTTCAAACTTAAGATTTGTAAAAACGGCAAATTTGAATTTTTTCTTCTTTGTTTCAACTTGAGATGTAAGTGAATACTAACAGAAAATTTTAATTACATATGAATCTATCATCATATATCTATCAGAATAGACTTCTTACTCTGTTGAGGGAACCTCTTAAGAATCACAGAAGATTTGGCGCATAGAACTTATGAACAATCTATTTTTTATTATATATATTTCTTCCTTGATATATATTTTTTCCTTGAATAAAATATTTCCTTTAAATAATCGTTGAATCAAATAATTCCTAAAATATATAAAAAATAAAATGTCACATAGAACTTATGAATAATCACTCTTTTATTAGACAAACTCTTTCAATTAAATATTTCCTTTGAAAAATTTCATTTGATAAAATATTTCCTAAAATATAGAAAGAATAAAATAATGTTTCCGAGTTGAGCCTCTAAGACCCACCGGAAAACGCCTTGAAATTGTGCCTTCCCTTCCTGTAGAAGCATTACAAATTGCACTCAATGGAGCAACTAATTTTTAGAACTAATTTTAAAATAAATTTCCACTTAAAGTATTTGAAATTTATGCAGATCGAAACGGAAATTGTTTCGGAAGAAACTCTTAAACACTTGCCATTGAAACGAGTGGGGAGAGGGGGGGGAGGGAGGGACGGGGACGTTCTCTTTTGGCAAATGCGTGAAATAGATACTTAAATGTTGAGCCAGGACAGCTGCCAGGATATATGTGATGTGATGGTCCCCATAATACAATAACTCAATTTAGCTAAAGGATCTCGGAGGTTGCGGAGGAGGAGTATGCAACAAATTGACAGAAATATGAGGACGCAAAAAAAAGGACAAAGACAAAAACAAGGACCAAGCAAAACACACATCTGAAACACATTTGAAATGTTCCCGTGCATTTTAAGTGCTCCGACTCCGAAGGGCTAGAGTCATAAATTTGTCATTGATTGCATGTGAAATTTGAGATGCACATCTGCTCCCCACCCCCCTCCGATTCCCTCTCTCTCTCTCGCTGTCTCTGAGATGTATCTGGGCGATGATGTTTGTGTATCTTATAGTTTGTATATTTGTTATCCTTAAGGCTGGTTTTATTGCTTTATTATGTGTGTGTGTGTCAGAGAAGGGATTTATGCAGGTTCACCAGACTCGAGACTGTACTTGAAGAGTTTTTCTCACAACTTGAATTACTTCCAGACAAAGCTTCTGCCATATTAAATTTCATATTAATTTTCTTCTGCTTCTCTTTTTTTTTTTTTTTTTTTTTTTTTGGCTGAATGCAACACCAGGAACAGGAACGTCTTGACATAAATAGAATGCATTTTGAACGATAAAATGTGGCAGATTCAGAGCTTAACTTAAAGGTGGGGGGGGGGGACGGGAGGGGGAAACGAGGTGTGGCCGGTATCCGTTTTTTTCCGAACTGGCTTTGGTTTGTTGCTCACTTAACTGGAATAATTGACATGAACGATTCCTTGTGGGGGCCCCCAGCTCTTTTGTGGTTTCATATTTTACTAGACGCCTCCAAGCCACAAGTGAGAATAAACTCCTTTTGCTCCTTCTGCTCCTTTCTCCTTGTCGATTGTCAACCCAGTGGAGTTTCGAGTAGCTCCGCTCAAGCTGCAACAGTTTATATTGCATTATTCTGCTTGAATGGCATTTTCACTTGGCGAACGATTGAAGAAGAGCAGCAAAAAAACCAAAGAAAACAAAGTGAATTTCATTATACACAGGCCAGAAGATTCCTCCGACTCCAACTACGGCCTTCCCGGACGGACACGGTCAATTTGAATTATGAAAATCACGGCGGAGAGTCTCGCAGGCAAAGGGGTTCGCATCTGCATTGACTTTTGAATGAATTTTACTTCCATTCCATTGAAGCGTTAACAAGCGGCGGCTTCATCTGTTTTTTTGCCATTGAAGAGAGTGAGTCGATTCGCTGGTTTTTTTTTTTTTTCAGCGCCATTGAATGTTACATTGAATAAACATTTAGCGGTTGGAATTCGTAACCCTTTCTGGCCAACAAAGTGGGGAAAAAGTAAGCTAAAATGGCTAAACTTACTATTGACTTTATTAGGTTTCACTCTGAACATAAATCAAGTGGACATAGCTAGTCCTTAAATGCTTAAATGAAGTTTATTCCTATATATTCACCTTACAGATTAATTATAAGGATAAGTAATACCGATAAGGATAAAGAAATAAAATCTTCAGACTATTTAATTAAGGATTTATATTGTAGTATATTTATGTAGAATATTATATTATAGTATTGCCTCTTATATCTCTTAAATAAACGATAATTGGGATGCAAAATAAATTTCTATAGCTTATTATAAGTAAGAGCTTTGTTTTATGGAATTAATTTTTATTTGCATTATTTGCATTATTTGACTTTATTAGCTTTCTTTCTGAACATAAATCAAGTGGACATAGCCAGTCTATAAATGCTTAAATTAAGTTTATTACGGTAAATTCCCTTTACAGATTTATTATAAGAATCTTCCACTGATAATTTGATCTCTAAAGAACTTGCAATTAAAATCTTCAGGCTATTTCATTGTAGATTTTAATTGTATAAAGTATTTATATTATAAGTATTTTATAGTAGTATTTCATATAGTAATTTTATCAATTTTAAATATCTCTAAATCAACAAATAATTGGGTTCCAAAAATCTTTAAAGAACTTGCAAATACAACAAAAACCGTCAAACTATTTAATAGTAGATTTATATTTAAATTTTACCTGTACTTTAATATCATCTACTTATTTGAAATATCTCTTAAACAAAAGATAATTGGCTTCTTTAAAGAACTTGCAAATAAAATATTTAGACTATTTAATTGTAGATTTATATTTTAGTATATGTATATAAAATAAAATATTTAATGTTACCTCTACGTTAATTTCATCTATTTTAAATATCTCTTAAACAAAAGATAATTGGATTTCATAGATCTTTAAAGAACTTGGAAATAAAATCGTCAGATTATTTATACATTTAAATGTATATTTTGGTATATGTACATATATAGTATATTATATAGTAGTATTACCTCTACATTAATTTCATATATTTTAAATATATCTTAAACAAAATATAATTGGGTTCCAAAGATCTTTAAAGAACTTGCAAATAAAATTTTCAGACTATTTAATTGTAGATTAATATTTTTATATATATATGTATTTTGTACATTATGTATATTTTAGTATTACGTCTACTTTAATTTCATCTATTTTAAATATCTAAAGGAAAATGGGTTCCAAAAATCTTTAAAGAACTTGCAAATAAAATCGTCAGACCACTTACTAAATTGTAGATTTATATTAAAACCAATATAGAATTATCTACATAATCAATTTCGTTATTATGTTTATTTCTGTTGGTAATATTTTATTCAAAGTGAAGCAAAAATCGCCAAGATAATGATCGCAACATAATGGGAAACATACATGGATACATTGTTGCTACTGAATGAAGCTCGGAATCTGTATACATGTTGCTAAGCTAGAATATTATCTATATAAATATTCTTTTTTCTTAAAATCTCAGATTGAAATGATGCTAAAGAAAATATTTGTTCAAAAATTAATATATAAAATAGAATTACTCGTTTTTTCAGTATCTGTATACATGTTGCTAAGCTAGAATATTATCTATATACATAAATATTGTTTATTTGTAGCTGTCTACAATTCTTAAAAGCTCAGATTAAAATGATGCTAAAGAAAATATTTGGTCTATTTGGTTTAAAAATTAATAGATAAAATAGAATTACTCCTTTTTTTCAGACCTTCTCGAATTGTTATTGTTCCAACATATTTAAGGTGTAATTTTGTTTTATATTTATATAGAAACTGTGAAGGTTTTGCCTTTCATCTAAGTAGGCCTGACCCAAGTTCGTGGTTTTTTTTTCCCCAAGTTTACCCGATTTGCCTGCAGAGATCGTATCGCATCGCAACGCAGTCCCACTCATTTCGTGAATATCATAGCAAGTCTTAATACTTGAAGTTTCCTTCGCATTGTGTTTGATGTTTACATTGTCTGTGAGATAATTTCGTCAGTGGTTTTGTTTTTTTTTGCCTTTTGCTGTCTTATTCGCTAGCTTAATGCCCCACATAAACCATCTCATGGCGAGCAGCGGGTAAGAGACCGCAAAACTGAAGCAAGACAACAGAATTTGTCAAGGCTTGATCATGATTGTGTGCGGTTGGATGGCTGGCCAGTACAAGACCAAGTTGAATCCTCGTGCGTGCTAATGGCCAAAAGAAGAACGCCACGCGGCTTTTACCCTTACCCACATGCTGCCGTGTCCATGGACAACAAACAACCAGCAACTAGCAACCAGCAACAAGGCCCAAACAAAAGTGTGGCCAAAAGAGTTTGTTTTGAGTTTGTCACACGTAGGTGTTCGTTCGCATCTCTCGAACGGCAAAACAGAACACAATACAATATATAACACAGAGAGAAGACAGAGCAGGAGAGACAGGGACAGTGAGAGGAGGCACAAGCTTTCTTTACCCAGAACGATGCCATCAAATGTGCTGGAATGGTGGATGGAATGGAAATGGACTCTGGAACGACACCTCTAGCTCTCGAGTAGTAGATCCAGGCATAATATCTCTTCTCCTCGCCAAACAGTTTATGCAAAACGTAACAAGTCGCCAAACCCAAAAGGAATTTCTATGTGTTCTCTCTATCTCTCTCTCTTGCTCACTCCCTGTGAGCGATCTAATCTCTAGCCTCTGAAGGATGGCGAATGGCGGCCCCAATGTGCCATGGATGTGCCCACGCTCATGTATTTTTATTATTATTGGTTTTCTTCATAGCATTTACCTCTACTTGAACGACCTCAACCACCTTCAGGTCCACCTCCATTTTTGCTCACCTCTTGTATTTACCTTTTGGATTGTCATTTAACAAAGTGTGAAGATCGCTTACAGCTTTGCAGCCCATGAAAATTTACACAAAATGAATTACTTTGTTGACGTGTCTATACTAATCTATATGTTCTTTGGTTGCCCTGACCTTACACTGTGAAAATTGAATGTTTATTGTTATATTTATTAGATATATATTTTTATTTTCATTTTAGAACTCAAAATCTGGGTGCAAGTCAGAAAAAAGTCATTCCTATCTGCAGTTCAATAACTCAAACAATTCTAGAATCAAACGAGAACAGGTAAAATAAAATTATTTAAATACAATTCATAAATAAATTAACTTTTAATGTAATGTATCATGGATAACTAACAATTAAAACAATTAACAATTAAAGTTTGATGAGTTTATATTGTTTATAAAAAATTATTAAAAATAATTTCGTGTATTAGATTTAAACGTAACGGAATCAGGATAAAATAATAGAATAGAAAAGAATATGAAAGCTCTCTTCGAATTTTCGAACTCGCCCGCTCTCCGAACTTCACTCTCACTTTCGCTCTCTCACACTTTAGTTTTTCATTTTCGCTTGCCGCGTGTGGTCGCCAAATTTCTGCCAATTGTTTTCTCTGCGTTTTGTGTGTGTGAAAAGTGTTTAATCTGGCAAACAAATAAGATTGGCATAAACTTTAAGCAATAAGCTTTCCATTGATGCAATTCGCATTAAAATCGGTTCGGTGGTTGTTGCGTAATAAGTGAAAAATAATTCTATTTTGGGAAGAGGGGAAGAGGAAACGAATAGCCGCGCAGTCGCAACCGGCGTTGACGTCGACGTCGGGAATAGTCAAAAATGCAACAACAATGCGCAAGCCGTGAGTGTGTATGTGTGCGTGTAGTAAAAATGATTGCAGCTGAAAAAGTGTGTAATCTGGGAAACAAATTAGCTTTCCATTGATGCAATTCGCATTATATTCGGTTCGGTGGTTGTCTCTTTCTCACTCTCTCTTCCGATTCTTTTTAGTTTTTCATTTTCTCTCGCTGCCTTCGGTCGCCAAATTTCTGCCAATTGTTTTTTTAATCGTTTGGTGCGTAAAAAGTGTTTAATATGGAAAATAAATTAGATCGGCATAATTCTTAAGCAATTAGCTTTTCATTGATGCAATTCGCATTAAAATCGGTTTGGTGGTTGTTGCGAAATAATAAAAAAATAGTTTAATTGCGGGAGGAGGAAGAGAATGGAAAAGAAAAAAGTTTACCAAAAAGCCACGCGGCCGCAGTCGGCGTCGGGAATAGTCAAAAATGCAACAACAATGCGTAAGCCGTGAGTGCGCGAGTGAGAGAAACGAAAAAAAAATGTGTTTGTGTGCGTGTAGTGAAAGTGATTGCAGCTGAAAAAGTGTTTAATCTGGAAAATAATTTAGATCGGTATAATTCTTAAGCTATTAGCTTTTCATTGACGCAATTCGCATTAAAATCGGTTCGGTGGTTTAATTGCGGGAGGAGGAAGAGAATGAAAAAGAAAAAATGTTAGCAGAGCCACGCGGCCGGCCGCAGTCGGCGTTGGCGTCGTCGTCGGGAATAGTCAAAAGTGCAAAGAAATGTGGAAGCCGCGAGAGTGCAAAAGAGGGAATGGAAAAAATGTGTTTGTGTGCGTGTGTGAGTGGGAAAAGTGTAGGGTGGCCAGATTAGTGAAGTGATTAGTGGTTTAATTGTGTCTAATGTGAATCGATTGGAAAGCCACCAAAAGCAAGCAGCTTCCAGACAACGGTACAATTCATGAAGTTTCCATCAAAAGCCAAGTGCGCAAGCTGTAAGTATTTGAAACATTCCAAATAAATTTCAATATGTTATTCCAATTCCATTCTATCCACATAAATGCGATTCCAGCTAAATTATTGCTTGACTGAAATTATTTCTTTTCTGCTTAATAAAATGCAAATGCTGACCGATAGAACTATTTATATTCTATATGTCTTTTAAATGACTTATATGAAGAAAAATACGAAAAATAATTGCATTACCCTTTTTTGTCGTTCCTCATTTCCTTTGCTTTTCATGGTTATGGATACACAGCCGACCCGACTCAGCCCGTTTGTGTTGCAAAATGGTTATTGACCAAGTCAGTGTGGATTAGCTGGCATCCTTCCTTTTCTTGTCTCCGACTTCAATTGAAGCTCACTCTCTAGTCGTTTATAATTAACTCAATGTTTGCGCGGAAGAGGAGGAACTTGGGAACTTTTCTGGTCTTCTCTTGTCACGCGCGGCTGTCACACACCAGGCGGCTGTCCAGGCTACAGCTACAGCTCCATCTCCATTGCCAGCTTTTCTTTGCCATGCCAGGCTTCAGGTTTGGCCATCCCCATTCCCATTCCCATACCCGTTGCCGTTGCTGTCTATGGCCGTTGATAAACGAGCACATCAGAAATGTGACTTGTCATAAATTTGCCTGCGTGGCCATTAATCATGTGTCATGTGTGGAGCAGCAGCGGTTGCAGCAGCAGCCTCTTGACTGCAAAAATGCCTTGCCTCTATACTACTCTCTTCCTCCCCCCTCTCCTCTCCATTGCTGGTTAAGTATAAGGTAGGTAGGTGCAATGGCAACTTCCACTTCGACAATATGCCAAGTATGCAAAGTAATCGCCATTATGAACTTTAGTGACATGATCAAGCCAGTTTTGGCCCACATTAGTTGACAAGAAATCGCTTTCCAGTTGGCCAACACAAAATTGATCACAATTTTGAAATTTAATTTTCATAGTGCGTAAATGTATTAGATCATACATAACGGTTAAAAGATATATTCAATTGCAATAGGCAAATCTAGAAATGTATTTCAAGCCTATTCCAGAAATTGCTTTGAAAATCTGTGTCTTTATTCTTAATTTTAATCGTTGGTGACTCAAATAGGTTTTGAATGTTATTAGTTAGTCAAATATTTGAATTGAATTTATATTTTTTTTTATTTGTTAACCTAAAAGTTGTCATTTGGTCTACAGAAAATTGTTTCCTGTTCGTCATAGTTGGGCCAAACATTGTAAAGAGTTTTCAAATTAGTTTTTAAACATTTTTTTCTTTCATAGAAAGAGTCACTTGAACAAACAAACTTTAAGTTGAGTGATTGAAGTAGATCATAGTCAGGATATGTGGGGATAAAAGTTCTTCCCGTTCTTCCCTTAATTATAACTGTGACAAATCACTGATCTGTGGGTTCAATATAATTTGGTTAATCTTCCTGTGCCTCTCCCAATGAAATGTCGTCTTCATAATGGTTATTGCAGTTGGTCTCAGGGGCAAGCTTAGCTCATTAATATAATCTGTGGGATTCCTTTTCGACTGCTTTTACAAATGAAGTCATTAAACAATCGACGGTTCATCTCCAGCATGGATTGGAGGCCGATTGGATTCCGAGTTGTTCGCTGTTGTTGTTGTTGTTATTGCTGTTTTTCTACCACCTGTACAAATTTCTCAATAAATTGTTCACACTTAATTTTTCATGAATACAATACAAAATACGAAAAGCCCTGGACTACACCGCCCTAAGAAAAATGAAGCACTGACAACTCGTGCTGAGTTGAGGCTTCCCCCGGCTTCTTCTTTAGCCACCGAATAAACAGAGCGACCCCAGCGGAACTTGAACGCGAATGCACCGCATGCAGCGAGATGCATAATAAACAATATAACAGCAGCAGCAACAGCAACAGTAACACCAACAACAACATTTTCCACACCTGGAGAGCATACATTTAAAATTTATTAATTGGTTTTTAAAAGCACTCACACCCGTTAACCGTAAAGCGTAAACCGTAACCCCGTTGGGGCCATTCATAATCTCCCACCTTTCCTTCGTTTTTTGCCAGAACCCAAGTTCAATTTCCGTCTAATTTCATACGCTTTTATGCGGCTTTTGTCTAAATTACGCAGCGAAAAAAAACCTCTGTTTACCAGTGAGTTAGAGGAGTTAGAGTTAGTGTGAGGAAACCGAAGCGGAAAACGCAACACAATTCCAATTCCACTTTTGTGGCAATGTTATTATGTTTCGGGTAATTTGGCAAAAACTTATGTTTCAATGTGTGTTTCTTGTCATGTTTTTGTTTTTGTTTTTTTTCTGCCTTTCATATTCATTTTGATCTGTTTCCACTTACCAAACTTCCATTAACTGAATGTGAATGGGAGGGGTTCCCCGCTTAAGGTCTAATTGATGTTGTGTGAAAGTCACCAATTGTAAGACTATCTTTCTCTCTCTCTATTTGAGCCTATGCTAGTCAAATAAAGTTTTCAGACGAGTTTTGTAAAAGTCTTTTTCAAGTTCAAAGTCGGTCAAAGTTAGCTAGGTCAATGTTCAGTCTCTCTGAATGAAAGTTCATCTGATTAATGGTTGGCAATTTTGAACGATATTAGAACAATTAATTAGCATTAGGCGACTCCAAATGTTTTGGCACACATTTTGCTGCTACCTCAGCGGAACCCGCATGACCGAAATATTGGGTCGAAAAGAAATAGTGCCATAAACTAAGCGTTAACAACGCCGCTTACAACGCTTCTCGCACACTCAAACAAAATATCAAAATCTCTCAATCTTTTGGAGTGTGGGCTTTGAGATACCCTGTAATAACTTTTAGCCTTGACTAAACTGAATGGGTTAGATTAAACTTTGGCATTCTCTTAGTCAATTCTAACCGACTGTTGAGCTATCACTAAATGGACCTATGTAGGGTCTTTAATCCTTCTCTTTCTATGCTTCAACTTCTAATATGAATATATTCGAATATTAAGATACTAGTCTATGAGTTTTTGAAGAAAACTTGAAATAAAAAAGCAATTTTAGCCAATTTTCCGATTAAGATCGTGTTTGCAAGCCTTATAAGTGCACTCAGTGTTGAAAAAGGCCAAAAAATCCATCACTGAAACCAAAGAAAAGACTTAATAATATAGAAACGTTCATTTAAAAACAAACGTTAGTGGATATCCCAATTAAGTGAAAAAGACTCTAAAACCTTTCAGTATTCTGTTATTTATTTCAAAGAAAATTTGTATATTTCGAATTTAACCCAACTTTTTCTAGATTGTTTCTAAAACATAATTTCGATCCCGAATTCGGCAGCTTTTTTGGCAGTTTATTGAAAATATTCTAAGCCTTTCAGTATTCTGTCATTTATTTCAAAGAAAATTTGAAAATTTTGAATTTAACTTAACTTTTACTAGATTGTTTCTTAAACATAATTTCGATTACGAATTCGGCAGCGTTTTTGGCAGTTACTTGAAAATATTTGGCGAAGTTTTCCTATGGTTTATTTCCAATAATAGAATAATCTTAAATCTAAAAAAATCAGAAGTGCCTAACATGATTAGTTGGCATTTGAAAATACTATACACCTTGTGGGGTGACCTATTTAAGTGAGAAGCAACTTTTCAGTATTCTCTTATATACAATTTCTAAAGCGGGAAGTTAGAGTATACTAAATTCTATAATTTCAATGTGTTTTCATAGCCATTTCATCAAAAAACTGTTTTTTCAATTTTTAAAATGTATGATAAATTAGGATTAGATAATTAGATAGATGGACTCGAGTGTAGTTTCTTTAGAAAACCATTTTACCCTTCCCTTTTACCTTTTTGCATTTATAGGGTATTTGAGAGAAGAAAAATATTTTTAAAAAACTTTGGCATCTGCATATATGTATATGAATTCATAAGCCATAATGAATTGCTTTTATAGCCGATTTCGGTTCGCCCCGATCACCGCCTGCTGTGCGAAACGCCGCGGCTGATGAAGTAGTGGAATCGGAATATTGGGAGTCCAAAAGATTCGCGTGTTTGACTTGAATCCAAGTCTCTCTCAGTGAGTCTGAGTCTGAAGCGGCGGCATGAGTAAGTGTTTTGCTTAATTGCCTATGGCTTATTAGGCACCATGGCATCAGAGAATAGTCAAATTAATTTTGATAGAAAAGCAGCAACGGCAACGGCAGCGATCGAAGCTGCTGCTGCGGTGATTCGAGATTTGTCTATCTGCGTGGTCTTCTGTCTAATGATGATGGCGTTACGAATTTCCATTGGTCTGTGCAACAACAACAACCAGCAGACAAACAATTACAAACTAAAAGTCTATTTTTTTTTCCCTTTTGACCATTGTGTGGAAGACTGAAGCGGACAAAAGAATCTGTGATCTGTGTGGTGGCAATTGAACGAACAATGTGGAATCATTAATTAAATTTTCGTTCGAGCCAACTGAGCGGGAGATTTTCGTATTGCACTCGCTTCACTGAGATTCCTATGCCATATCCATTTATAATAAATGTTTTGGAGTTGTTTTTACCAATATCTAATCGCTCCATTCGTGATTATTCTTTGGGCCGTTCGTTGAACTTGAATCCATCTGCACCGGACGTCTGGTTTAAGTTTTATGTCATCTTTAGGTGTTAACTATAAACAATACTCAGGGTATTCTTATTTACGACTTCCATACCCTCCGAGTCCCCCTTAACACTACCCCCCATCCCCCTCTATCCGTCGCTCTGCCACAGACTCGCCAGCCTAAAGCGTAATTGCGCGAACGAAAAATTAAGCAAAAAATAAAAACATTCAAAGAGGTGTATTTTGAGAACCGAATTGGCAATGCCCTAACTTTTGCCTAGGTAGATGGATTCCATAGTCTTCTATGTTTGCTATTCACTTAAACTAAATAAAAGTCGCTGTGAAAGGTTTATATCAACAATAAAGAAATTTCACAACAGATCATTTCTTTATTTATGAAAATCTCAAAGAAGTCTATTTTGATTTTCAAATAAAAGTTACAAAAATCGTTTTAACGATCTTAAGCTCTCCATCACATCCAATTTCTGATAGTTATGATACTCTCTTTGAAAGGGTATGGGAACACACATAAAACTCGTATACATAGTTTTAAAATATTCGACTTTGCATCATTTTTCAGGCCTCCTGAGTCCATACAATTAACCGTGAGCAGCAACTATCTTGTTACCTGACGCGTTTTTATGATTTCTGCATAAAATTAAAATGTTCTTGCACCTCTCTCCCTTCAATCTTCACCCCCACCCCCCAATCTCCAGTCTCCTCATCCATCCTCTAACAGGTTGCTAGGCCAAGCAGAACTAGTTTTCAATTCCCCTTTATATCTCTCTCTTCCTCTCTCAGTCTCTTTCTCCCACTCTCTTTGGCAAGTTCGTCTTCTGGTTTAATAATTTTTACTTTGGTTTAATTATAGTTTTGCGCTTAATAAATTTTACGCTGCCTGCCAAGAAAAAGGCAAAAGCCGCAAATCTTCTCTCCACCCCAAACAAACGAGAGAAAGAGAAAAAAAACCGAATACAAAGTTCTTTCCTTTTGCAAATTTGTTGCCATTCCACACCATAAAATCAACGACAATGAGGTAAACGCGTGGAAATTGTTTATAAATTTACAACTTTGAGTGTGATTTTTAACCAAGGTAGTTATTTACTGTTGAAGAGGGCTAAATATTCGCTTTTTGAAAGATATATTTGGGCGTAGATGATTTAGTTTCATAACGCAACCTTTTACTTTACCTTTGAATGACCTTTTCGATCTATTAAATTTGCATTACTCAATCAAATTTTGCCATATCATTTTAATTGCGTGAGAAATTTTGAATATAAGTAGGTGAAAATATGGCAAACGTACTTTATCCCAAGAAAAATATATTTTATATCGATTATATAGTAGGTAAGTATTTGAGATAGAAACATTGAAGGTAATTGTATGATTTGGAAGATATTTACTCGCGGTAAATAAAACAACCTCTTTCTGCCATTTTTTCAAACCTATTTCTAGTGAATCAATCAGTTTTCCCACACAGAAATATTCATAAATAATATTCTGGCTTCCCCCATTCATTCCCATCAAAGTAATAATCATTCCATTAGGAAATCATTTTACCTAAACCATTTCCATATGTTGTTGGGCAACAATTTAATTCCCATTTATTGGCTATTTGTTAAATTAAAACGCAACCCAATTGAACTGTATAAATTAACAGCAATTCTCTTTTGTAACTTTTTTTTTTCGTGCAATTTATCCATATGTTTCATATATTTATTTGTCTTGTGCGGTTTTGAACCGAGTGTTTTTTTCGCCTTTTTGTTGCTTTTTTGCTGTTGTTTTTAGTTCGTTTGTTTTTGCTTTTGTCGCTGGTTGTTGTTGTTTTTTTTTTCTTTTTATTATTCATTGCACATTTTATGCTTCATTCACTTTTTCAATTAATTAATAATCATCATGCTAATAAGTTTTTTGTTTGTTATTGTTGCTGTTGCTGGGGCTGGGTGTTTGGGCCCAACCTCCAACAACCACATTACATCAAGAGATCCCGGGCACAATTTAATTTAATTTAATTTCATTTCATTTAATTGCATGTCAATGGCATGTCTTTCAATATGTTCAAAATCCTCCTCCTTTTTTTTTTTAATCACACGCAGTTTGGTTTTTTTTTTGTTGATCAATATTTAAAGAAAATATATGGTAATTTTTATTGGTTATCGATATGTATTATCAAGATTGCGATTTCAGACTTTACATTATTATTTGCATTAATTTCAAATGAAAGTTGATAGTTTCAACAAGTGATTTTTTTGCTGGATTTAATTTGAAACTTGTTGCATTTTTTCAGACATTAATTTTTAATTTTAATATCTGTAAAAACATTTAAACATTCCACTGTAAATAGCTTAGAACATTTATTTACTCGGAATCCCTTTTATTTTACTTTTAAATGTCTAAAAAATCTCGAAAATAGGCTCTGAAGTAATCACAAGTTTTCCTGAAATTTTCCACACATTTTCTCCACATTAATTAGCAAGGCAACTAACTTTATTTATAGTTGTAAACGTATATAGTTCGATAGTCATAGAAATACCAATCAATTTTGGGTTGAAAATTGTAAGAAAAACTTTACAAAACATAAGGGAAAATGCAGCGACGTTGTCGGGGATAATCCTTGAACTCCTTCAGATATTTTCGCTGCTTGGCCATGGACCAGATGATCATCTGCAGGGCGGCGACAAATGTAAATAGATAAGCTGTCGAGCAATTAGTCATCACCGAGAAGGACAACCAAGTTCCAATTTCATAAGTATAATTCGGACAAGAGACCAGGTTAAATAATTTGGTCAAGGGATGGGCATCGGCCATAGGAATCTTCCTTACTTTAGAGCCCGCTGGACGTAGATTACGCAATGCGAGATGTATGGAAAGATTACCCTGTTCACAGAGGGCAAATGTCCCAAGGGCAAGCCACACAGTTGCCATGGATGGTGAACTGTAGTATGGATGATTCACTTGATAGGACACAAATACCGTAAAGCCGCAATAGTAGCTGCAATTCTTAAATAAATTTCGCAATGGCGTTGTGGCACGAGAGAAACGATGCACAAAGATGGTCTCGAGCAAACGTTTCACATAGTGCAGCATATAACAAACTGCAGCAATTTGGGTGGTCAATGAAATTTTCTTATCAGCCGCCGCCTTGCCATAAATTAATTCTGGACGCATATAGAAAATCGCATAGACAATTAATGGACCAGCATATTCAGCCAGCAATACGGTTTTCGAGGCAATTTGTGGTCCCAGATCCATAATGTAGATTCTACCGCCATTATGCACCGACAAGGATTCCAAAGACAGAGTCTTCCTTATGCCCATTGCACGAGGATTCACTCCCAGAGACTGGCGGGAGGGATTCGGTGTTTCTTTAAAATTCTCATGGATTAAATGACGCAATTTTCCGATTGTAACCTTTGCAGATTTCACGGTTAGATTTCCATAAGATTTTTTGGTCTCTGCATTAACTATTTCGATATTCATTTTGTTAATATGAGAGGAAATTCGTACTAATTGATTGGAAAGTCAAGGGTAAAGTTTTTAATAATTTGAACAGTTGTTTCTTAGGTTTTCTATTTGAAAAGCAATCCCCCTTTTTGAGTAAAGTGAAGTTTCCTTACCTTAAACAAATATAAATCAGTTTTAAATTGTTCTCTTATTTTTTTTTGCTCACATAAATTTAATTGAAAAAGATATTTTATTATACAAGATATTTTCTTATAGAAGATATTTTCTTATAAAAGATATTTTCTTATAAAAGATATTTTCTTATAAAAGATATTTACTTATAAAATATATTTTCTTATAAAAGATATTTTCTTATAAAAGATATTTTCTTATAAAAGATATTTTCTTATACAAGAATATTCTAATGACTGTATTTAAATTTTCTTATAAAGAAATCTCATCAACAAAAAAATTTAGAAGAAGTTTAGAAGAAGTTTGAGACAAGAAAATTTTTCTTTTGAGTAATTAAAGATGTGCCAAGCCTTTTCCAGAGTAAACCCAGAGCGAAATCACTCTAAAAGAATGATTCTATAGGTCCTTAAATTGATTAAGAATTAGTTAAAAATTATTTGGAGCATTTTAACTCATTTTAAACTAATCTTTTGAACTTCCTTTCTTTTGATTTAACCGCCTGTGTCTCATAACTAAGATGCAGCTTCTTGTTTTCACATCAGTTCGTGTGTTTACTCTCACCTTTTCTCTCCCTCTCTCTCTGTCTCTCTTTGGGAAGGTATATATTTGTGGTGCAGGTCAAAGTGCATTAGCCTTAGATCCCCGCCGACAATCCGCGCTCTCTCTCTATCGAGCTGCTTGTTTTTTTTTTTGTTGTTTTTATGGACCTTGCATAGTTGTGTAACATTCAAACAGTAGACATTCATACTAGACATGGCAAATAAAACCCATTTAAATAGAGCATAAATTGCAGCAACAGCAACATAAGAAACGGCAGCAACATGAAAATACTGCGGCCAGACCCAGAACCGAGACGTGACCAACTTATAGCACGTTCTTTTGCCATGTTCAAAAAACACACACAACCAGAACAGAACAGAAAACAACAGCAACAAAAATTGAGGAAGAATTTTTTTTTGCTTTTTTGGAATGGAAAAACTCGAAACACTACACGAAATTTCTCATTGAAGTGCGAAATGTCGGCTAATGCCTTAGAACTAAGCGCCGCCGCCAAGTCGAACTGATCGGTTCGTCTGGCATTATCTTTTCCTACTAATTAACAATGAGGCAATGCGCACACATGTTTGTTCTTGTTGTTGTTGGCCACGCCCCCAATTATGAATTCATGAACTTTTACGCACATTTGTTGTCCGTTAACGAGCTGCAGGAAACCTCAAGGAATCCTGAGAGGGTGGTGGTGGGTTCCACCCATTGTTTGCCAACGTTTGCATTTGGAGGGGTTGGAGGAATGCGTTTTCGAGTACCTTACGCAAAAATTTTCTTAATTATTGCACATTGATTTACACTGCAATTCAAAAGCTGCTCAAGTCCAAAAACCCAAGCCAGAAATGGGGAGAAATTGGGGTTGTGATGAGAGTCCATTGAGGATTGCATTTTGTCGCCAGTGTGTGTGTGTCTGTGTGTGTGAAGTGCTGCACTCCTGGGCACAATTGGGCCCAGGACATTTCGCCAGTTTGGCTTGCAATCGAAAATTTTGCGTCCCTTCAGCGAACGAGCGTGCGTGCACGAGTTGTAGTTTGTGGTGGCTGCCACTCGTCCTCGTCCACGTCATCCTCATCATCATGCGAAGCCACTTGAGAGAGAGAGAGAGTCCTCGCTTTGACAATGGCCATCGGTGGCAGCTGGCACGTTTGCTTGTTGAGTGGCCCAGCCAGGTTACCGCCTACTCTATTATTCCATCATCATCATCAGTAGGAGGAGGAAGTGGAAAAAGAGGGGGAGAAGGAGCAGAGCATTCTGCCATATTTATGCAATATTTATAATTAAAGGCGAACGATTTGATTCAACTAAATCCAGCGATTAACACATTTTTTGTTTCTCTTTCCCTTTTTTTTTTAACAAAGTCAAAGAGGAGCCTAATGTGGCCTCAGCACGTCATTTGGTTTTTTTTTTCCCCCATTTAAAAATCAATATAGGAAAAACTTGTGAGTATATGAAGGCAAATATTATGTACTCTAGAAAAATATTGGACTAATGTTGTGCTGGTTTTTCGCTCATTTTTTGTGAATATTTAAATTTTTCAATTTTATACAAATAATTTATTAAATCAATTGATCTCCAATCTGCTAAAAATTTGAATCACAACAAGTTGATTAATTTTTTATCAGTGTTAGATGAGTTGGTATCGACTTCGTATACAAGAAGTACAAATAGGATTTTAAAATTTATATTATTGATTTTTTAACGAAAATTACAACAAGAATAATTTTAATAATAATTTTGACTAAGGTCAGCATTCTAGTTTCGACCAATCTACGAGAAAAAGTATTAGATATTCGATTAAACTAGATATATGGTTATTATATACACTAAATCTAATTTGGAATATTTTCATAATCTTCAATTTATCATCAATTTCGCATTAAATATCTATTTCTATTTTCTCCATATGCAAATAGCCTTATAGATTCTTATTACCGAAAATAAATATTTCCAAAATTAATCAGATTAAAAAAGTATATCAAATTTGAAAATTTGCTGGAAATATTTCCACTATATAAAATTTATTTTATCTATTAAAAGTAAAATAATCTAATATAAAAGTGCATTCAACTTTGTTGTCACACTCTCTCTCTTTCTCTATCATTTAATACCCTTTCTGTAAATACGTGATATTTATAAAATTGAGTGACTTCCCCTTTTCGGGTTGAATGTGGGCAATTATAAAATTGCATTGACCGCTGCCTGTCGTGCCATGTTATATTGTAGTTTTGCTTCTCGAGATATGAAAAATGCATTTACTGTACATATGAAATGTACATACTATGTGGTGGTGCACTTGTACAAAAACTCAAAGGTCCTTCGTTGCATATTGTGGCTGTTGACATACTAGCACATGCATTTATTTCATAAAGAATGAAAATCCACAGCAAAAAAAAAAGAAAAACAAATGCACCCAAAGGAGGAGTTTAGTTTACTCATAAAGAAGTTTGAATACTCTTCTAAGTTAATTAATGCTGAGGAAAATATTTGGTTTGTGGTATAAATTAGTGATCTATGTGATTAGTGTTAAAATAAAGTCATCTAACCTGAATGAAATGGTTTAGAATTTTATAAAAGAACAGAAATTGTTCTTAGAGTAGAGTATTTAGTTGGAATTTTGCTAAGAAATGTTTAAAATTCATAGAGAAAAACTTTATTTTTAATAGAAACCAACAAATCAAGTCGTAAGATCGCTCAAGCTTCCAACTTATTCACTCCAAATTGATCTAGAAAGATTATAGAATAGAAAACTACTTAAAATTTAATCGATGCTGCAGAGATGCTTTCTGCTGGGTTATCGAAATGCTTATACTCTTTCCTAGTGAAGTGTATGAAATAACATAAAAACACAAACATAATTCACAACATGCCAAACAACAAGCGACAACGACAACATGTTGCATTGTTAGCAGCTCATTGTGCCAATTGTTGTAGTTGTTGCAGTTGCCGTTGCCGTTCCTGTTGCTGCTACCATTCTTGTTGCTGTTGCTGTTGTCATGGCATTTATGCAAATTTGTGATTGCACCACAAAGTGCACATTCGTCGTTGCCACAATGTGAGTGTATTTATTATTTATTCTCCCTTTTTATTTTCTATAAGCCGCACCAATGCACAGATTTTTCTGTTCTGTTCAAAGAGGCTTTATTTATCATATGGGTGAATGAATGCGGGGCAAAAATAAAATAAATACCATAAGTAGATACTACACTTTTCATTGATAATATTAGCAATTACAAAATTTACATTAGATATGCATTTTTATTTGCAATTAGTTGGTTTTTGTGTTGCATCGAAGTGGGTACTTTTAGTGTGATGTAAATTAATTGATTGCTAAGAGACTAAACTCACTGGAAAGTTGCTTCATTTGGTTTATTTGTTGCTTTTGAAAATGAACTTCTATGTTTTTGGCATAGAACAACTTTGGAGAGAACAGGAAAAAAGCATTTAAAATACTATTTTGTTGTCTATATCAAGCCAATTTTTGACACATTTGAATACTTCTAAAAGTTTACCCTATGAGAGGAATGTGAGGAGACTTTTAAAATGAAATCCCAATTCTTGGATTTTTTTCTGGGTCTTGCTTAACGTTCAAAAAAGTCTTATTTCTTTAACATAGATATCTTCTGTGATATATAATTGTAAGAATGCATTTAAAATATGTATTCTTAATTACTTTAAAAGCTGTAGTCCTTTCTTTGGGGAAATCTCTCTAATTTAAATACTTTATTTATATAATGTGTTTGGGCAGTGATTGTAAATTACAGCCAATCTTCCTTCTAGCTAAATAAATACTTTAAAATGTCAATTTATAAAGAAAATTTGAATGAAGTAAATAAGTAAATAAAATAATGTTTTAAGTCCCACTTACTTATTTCGCACACCTTAGTTATTTGAACAGCAATATGAAATTGATGACTCTGCAAATATATTTCCTTTTTTTTGGGGTCTTTCGAAACTTAAAGTGAGCTCTAATACAATTAATTTGTTGATAACATCTCAAATATATTTTGTATGTATAAGAAAAGGGATTATTTTGACTTAATAATAAACAAAAATATAACTCAATTAAGCAATTTTATATGCAAGGATTGCTAATTAGTTAATAATCAATTGAAACTGCTGATATTTCTGGCTTTATGTCTTTAGAATAATATCTAGACTCTACATAAATGGCTCTACACATAAAAACTGACTACAAAACTATATAGATGTCGCCTTGAAATACTCTTAGAATATTTATTTCTATCATTAACTAACCGACACCCATTTAATTAATTCTTTGGACTAATTACATATAGCTATACATGCTAAATGTGAGCGAGAGACAATCACTTTCTACCTATCTATATAAGGGCATCGCGATTTACACAGTAAGTCAATTAAGCGACCTTTCCTTAAATGTTTAAGATACATTTACCTGCTGACCAGTTGCTGTTGAGATATCTTTTTATTGGCCGGCATTCAAAGCCGATTAAAATTATTTAAAATAATGGAAAACATTTTGTGGTATCCTGTCTGGCCTTATCAATCAAGATTAATCACAATTACAGTTTACAGGCCATATCCCCATGATACGATGATTTGTTGTGTGTGGCTTTGTGTCTTTAACTTTCCGCCAACGCCAACTTTAGTTGCAGTTGCGCAACACAGAGAGAAAGAGCTGACGGAAATGCTTGGCAAAAAAAAAAAAAAAAACAGGCAACACATTCAACACACAACAGGCAACAATAAAATGTGAAAAGGCTTTGACGCATGCGCCAAATAGCCAATTTGACTAAGGCGGGCGGGTCCACATTAGGCTGTCTCCCCCCATCCCTCTCTCTCTCTGCATCTCTCTGTCTCCTACTGATTATCGGCATTACTTTTGTATTTTCGCTGTCTCTACCTTTGAAAATTAAGTGGAAAAATCAATCACTTTCACTAATTTTAAAGTGATTTTCCCGAAATGCGAGAAAATGAGGCTGCCACGGGCTTGTTATCAAGTGTTGAAACGAACGCCGAAACGAAGAAAGAAAGAAACAAAGACAAGACTCTCCAAAATTTTAATGGTTAGACATTTGTTGAGCGGCTCCAAAAATAAAGAGATTTCTAACTACGACGACTACTAATACATATTGTCTATATAGGATCCGAATGAAATTTAAATTAAATAGTGAAAACGCTTCAAGCCCTAGATGTAGATGAGAGGGAGAGAATATTATCAACGTTAAAGTGCAGATTGATTAATTGCTGTCGCTTAAGTTTTTTCGAATGAGATTTAATACTCATTATTAACTAGAGTAGAAGTCACAATGTTGTAGATGACCCATTGAAGAAATGAATTTTTAGATTTAACTCTTAGAAAAATTCTTTTAGATTTTCTTAGATCTACATATGTACTTTGTGAAATGCTCCAACTTCATTTTGTGATTTTCAGAATTGAGTATTTCCTACAATAAGTTAGATTTATTTAAAATGACATAGAAGATTCCCACGATTTAGCTCAAATAGTTGAAGTTTAATGTCAATAAATGACTTTAACTTATGTGACAGAAAAATTTATGTACCTAAAACCCAACAAAAAGGGTATTAAAAAAGACAAAATAGAACCGAAACGTAATTAATTAGAAAATGTTCTATAAAATTACTCAATCTCTTCTTTGAACATGTCTAAAAATGTATTCCAAATTTATGCTGATGAATTAAAATTGCTTAAATTGAACAACAAAATAAGATTTAAACAATCTGAGTAAATTTTTAATATCTCAAAGATGGAGTATAAAAAATAATTAACATTTTTCTATAGATATTTTGTTACTAAATATTCTTCCATGAGTGAAAAAATTACCAAGTAAAGCCCAAAAAATTGTCAATTTCTATAGGGTATTCATGAGTCGACACTTCTTTTAAATGCTTTCCTAAAATTTTAATTTAATTTGATAGCTGCTTGTGTTGTGTTTGCTGGAATGCGATTAATCAGAATGATAGACGCAAGATTTCAGGGTTTTGGCGGAACTCTAACGGATTTCATGTGGTTTTAAATTTCGCCCAGCGTAAAAAAAAGAGAATCTGCCAATCTTGAACGGAAACGGAGCGGCGGCGGCGACGGCGACGCATGCGTCATGAGGATGAGGTCAAGTCCTCATACCATCTCACTCCCTCTCTATTTCTTTTTCTTTCTCACTCACTCTCTTTGTGTGTTAACCTGCAACGTTTTCGTGTTTCGATTTCAATTTTTGGACTCTGGCTGGCTGCTTGAAAATTTCTTATTTATTCTCATGTTAATTTTCTCTATACCACCGCAAGTTGCGTGACTTGATCGTTTTGGCCTGATATTACTTTGTTACATTAAAAAATAATTACCGCATTTGCCTTTGCCTCGCTCTCGCTCTCTCTCTTTCGCTCTCGCTCTGTCTGTCTCTATCTTTCTCTTTCAGTCTTCATCTTAGTGCCCTTTGGCTGTCCGTGTTGATTTGTAAATAACTTTTTCAAGTTTCGAAATTTACTTTTGATTGAAAATGAGTAAATTTCTGATGAAACATTTGAAATTCGATTAAAGTTTTTGATTTACTGAGAGGTAACAACTTTTCTGTGCATATTTTACTTGGTATTTAAATAATTTGAATTGATTTTTAAGATGATTTTAATAGGGAAAAAACATTTGTATCGAACACATATAATTTGATGTAAATTCGTAATAAATCTGACCGAATCCAAAAGGTATAGATCTATTTTTAACTATTGTATATAATTTGATATATAATTTAATATATATTTTGATATATAATTTGATATATAGTTTGATATATAATTTGATATAAATTCGTAATAAACCTAAGGAATCCAAAAGGTATAGATGTCTTTTTAACTATTGTTTTTTGATCAATATACAATATATAGAAAAATAAAAAAAATATTACAAGATAAAGATAAAGGGATTATTTAGAATTTAATCAGTTTTTGCATCAACTGATGCGAGAAATATTTTTTTTCTAAGATTTCATGGAAAACTTACTAGAAAGTCACAAACTGCATAATTTTCTTTAAAGTTAAATAGTTAAATTTAAATGTGCAACAGACTTATGCTGAATTTAAGTATTGAAAGTTGCTACAGGAGAATAAATATAGAAAATCTCCTGGTAAACTAGCTTTCATCAAGGTTATGGAAATCAATAATGAGCATAAGAAGTCCTAAAGCACTACGCTTGACTCACTCACCATAGTTGCCAGTCCCTCAAAGAAAAAACATTAAAACTGAACAAAAGTAATGATTAAGACTTTAAAAATTCTTTGCGATCCCTTAAATAAGATGTCCGTAGACATCCCTGAAAGCAACGTAAATTCTTCCTGTTGCCTGTTTGCCATGTTGCACCTGCATCATGGACGGGGCTAAACAAATGGCAAGACACAAACCAGTTGCAAACAACAAAACGCAGCAAAACAACGCAAAAAAAAAAGAAAAAAAAAACTTTGGCGACAAATTTTTCATAAACATAAACTCAGCGCCATACATTTTGATGATTTTAATGGACAAAACTGCGCCAAATGATGGCCACGAAACGTGTTGGGGTCTCCATCCATCCAGCCAGACAGAGACAGACAGAGAACCCAGAGAGTGGAGAGCCCAGAGCAGTTTGCGGAATGTGTTGCCAGGCACCTTCTGCTGCATTCTGTGTTCGTTCGTCCGTTCGTTCGTCGCCCCAAAAAGTGGCAACGGCAATGTGAAGGCGCGCGCCCATTTAAAATGCAGCAAGTGTCACCATTGACTGAAACGAGGCGCAATAAATATATATGTACACATGGAACACAACAGCAACAGCAACATACAAAATGCCAGTGGCTTTGCTTTTGCCCTCGGTCTGAGACCAGAGTCTTAGTCGGAATCCCAGTCCCCGGTCTTCGTCACCCGTTTTGGGGTCTTGGTCTGGCTTTATACGGACACAAGGCGCATGCATTGCATATTGGCAACAATGCAGTTAAGATTTGGGGTAGCTGGGGGGTGGTGGGGGAATGAAAATAAACGGTTACATCGTCCGCTGCTGCTCACACTTTGCATGAGAAGGCAACGCCTCCATGTCACTTCACACCGTCACTCCGCGTCACTCCGTCACTCTGCATCCCGTCTCGTCATTTAAATAACAATAAAATTTGATGACAAGCGTTGTTTGCAACTCCTCCTCCTCCTCCCCCTTGATGCTCCCTGTTGCTGATTGGCTTTGCCAATCTATAATAAAGACATTCGATGCCTTTTTAAGCGTTTTACTTTCGCACGTAGCCAGAGAGACAGAGAGCAGACAGACACCGAGACGGTGAAAAGTTTTGCCAAATGTCCGGTTGTAAAACGAAATATCGTCAGGTTTTTCATCCTCATGATGATGATTTTTTTTTTTAAGGAGAAAGTCGTCGCTCTGTCTAGACTCTCTCGAAGGCCACCCACCACCCACCATGCTAACGCTTTCCATTTCATTAGACAATGCCAACTTTTAATTAAGAAATCGTGCCCCTGAGGCATCTCAATAGCGCACAATACAAGCGAGTTAAGCAATCGGATAACAAATAAAACGAGACTGGGGAAATTGCATTGCCATTTGGGGAGAAGAACAAAGAGAGGAGGGGGGCAATTAATTTCAACACTAATTTAGCAATGCAATTGAAATATAAGAACAATCTGTTTCCATTTCGCACAGCACAAGAAATCAATGTTGAACTTGAGAAGATAGTTAATTGACTTTATTTCGTCATTAAAAATCGAATTTAATTATCGGCAGTTCGGTATCAATTTTGAGGTATCAGGTTTTCTGTTTTAGTTTTCCTTCTTTAACATTTCGAAGAGTTAATCAAAGTCGCATGAAGAGGTTAATATTTGGAAAATCAAAGCAATAAATAAATTTTCAAATATCCTTTTCATTTGGGATAAGTTGGAAACATATTTTAATGAGCTACTAAAATTTGTAGCGTATATTATTGATTTTCTAAACCGATTTAAAAGTATTCTACAAATTTTTAAAGCCTATCTCCTTTTCTTTTTTTTCAGAAACCTTGTGCCATGTCTGGTAAGTCCTATTCCAAATATTTTATTCCATTTTTATAATTTTGTGATCCTAAAACAGAGATTTAAGTAGATCTTATTCCGTTTTTATAATCTAGAGATTCTAAAACAGAGATTTCAGTAGATTCTAATCTGTGAATTTCAGTAAACAAGGAATTATTTATAATTTCTAAGGATAATTCGTTGTGATAGAAGCTTAGGAAAAAGCTTCTAAATTTAAATTCACATCACAATCTTAGTCTGATCCCAATTTGCGCTTTTTTTTTTAAATGGGTCGAAATCCAGCACATCTTGTAGGACTAGCAAAACTGCGAAAATGTCTATACTTGAATTCAGGACCCCTTAATCCTTTTAGAGGTAGAACTCTTCTTTGAAAGGTTCACAAAATGATAGATGAAAGAACATAAAGTCTTAGTTTGTTATTATAAGTAGCTAAATTGTTTAAACATTTTAATAAAAGACATGCAAATTAGTTAGAAAATTGAGTTACAGATTAATTGTCCAAAAAGATTTTAAACTTAAATTGTATAAGAACATTTTTTAAATATATCTTACATTATAATTTATCACATGTAGTTTAGACTCAATCCAGCCCAACTTTCATTCTTTCCTTGAAAATCAGAACACTTCTTTCACAAATTGACTTTTTATTATAAGGATTATAGCCTCTCTGTAGTAAGTTTGGAATTAATCCAATTTTGTTTTCGATATATAAAAAGTTCTATGAAATCCAAAAATCAATAGTGTTCGAAAGTTAAACAAATTGACTTATTATATTATAGCCTCTCTGTAGTAAGTTTGTCATTAATCCAATTTTATTTCCGATATTTGCATATATAGATAGTTCTATCAAACCCAAAAATCAATAACTTTTGATACAGTTTCTAGTCAAGTTTAAAATAATTAGAAATAATTTCTGAACTGGATCTAACAGCAATATTGTTTCGAATAAACCTTAGCTTAGTTTTTCACTCTACCTCTTCTTGGGTCCTCTTGAATTCCTTACTTTTTCCTCACGTGTTTCTATTCCAATTCATTCAAATTTTTAGAAATTGTTCGTCTCAATGATATATAAATCCCAGGATTTGGCATAGATACGTTTTGCATTTTGTGATACTTGACAAGATTTCGCTTCATAGGATTTTGGGTAACAATTTTGGCTTTGGTTTGTTGCAAATCCCCCCCATGCCATGCGCCCCCTCGAGAAGTGTTATTCATCGTGCTTTACGAGCTTTTTGGGGGAGGGCTTGCTATATGGTTTTTTTTTGCTTTTGGTTTTCGCTGCATGCCAACTGAAAATGTCGAAGTGTTCTATATGCCACATGGACCCTAAGGGGGAGAATAGCTGAGACAAATGTGTGTGTGTTAGTGTGTGTGAGTGTGTGCGAGTGTGGTGTGAACAAAATGCACAGCATTGTTGGACGTCGTTGTCGTTAGAGGATGCAAACAAGGTTTCTCCATCTCTCTCTCTCTCTCTCTCTCTCTCTCTCTCTCTCTCTGGTCGCTGTCACTGACGAGAGCTGCTGCTGCTGGTGGTGGTGGCTAGTGCTGTTGGCTGTGGAGAGTTGCCATCGCCGACGCTTTGTTTGAAATGTTGCTGACAAACCACTTGAAGTCTCCTCCTCCTCCTCCTCCGCCACAAACTCTTTTTCTAGCAGTCGCAGTCGTCGTCTCGTCTTCTTTTTTTTTTTTGGTCCGCCGCTGATGTATTTCATAAGAAACCAAGTGACAAGTTGGAGCCCGATCACAGCAGCAGCAGCAGCACCCCTCCCCCTCTTCTGCCTTTTTTTGTTCACTTTACACAGTTGCCGAAATTATGCCATGCCGACTCGACTCTTCTCTGGACCCCTCTCGAGCAGAGAGAAAAGGTTAAAGTGTAAGTGGGGAAAACAAATTGTTAGCTGGCCCAGACTGGCTGTCAGACAGTCGGCTACCCCTCCCCCCTACCCACCGAACCCGTTTACACTTGGGCAAGTGTCGAAAACTGGCCTACTCGCCGGGCACACACACACACACAATTTTTCCTGGCCTTCAAACAAAAGAACGAACAAAAAAAAAAGTTTTTCTGACTGAAACATTTCCACGAAAATTATTTCGAGTGCTTGACAGCTGTGGTTGGACGGGACAAGACTGATGGACGGACAATTCTGCCGCTTTTTATTTCATTTCAAGTTTTTCCTCATCATTTTCCCGCTCGTTCTCTCTATCCTCATCTCTATGTACACTTCAATAACAATTTGTTGCTCAAAGAAAATTCTTGAGAAAATATGCACATTTAAAGCGGCTTTTTTGGTGATTCTTTGCTTTGAATGGAAACTGACGGTTCCAGCGAAAGTGTAACCATCCGCCGCCCCCCCTCTCCCCATTTCAAGTGTATACCCCCTCTCCCGCCACCACAGCCAATGGCCAATCACTTTCTAATCAATTATTTCGCACTTATGTATATGCAAATTTCACGCAAACAAACAAATAAATCAATTCAATTCAAATCAATTCCATTCAATTCAATTTCAATTTCAATAAGGCTTGGCTAGGCCAGGCCGCCAACCGCCCGCCGCCCCCCTCCGGGCACAATGAACCAATTTGAAAAACACCTTTCTTTCTCGCCTGCCAGCAGCCTGGAAATTGCGTTGTCAGCTTCTCTTTCTTCGCATCGCACGGGTGAAGCCGGTGAGGTGTTTCGCTTCTCTAGTTATCAGCAATATATTTTTTTTTTTTGCCTTTTTTCGGCTGCCTTTTTGCTGAATGGGAAATGGGAGTGGGAGCAGAGGGGGCAGGGGGGGCTCGCTAGCAACACGCAATGTGATTGAAAAGAGCAAAATTTCATATTGAGTCGAGAAATTGGTGAATATCAGATTTCAGAAAGTGCGAAAACGGAAGCGGGCAACAACGAAGATGTGAGTGCACTACACGACAACCCGAAAAAGAATTTCTACAACAGATAGCAGAATGATATTCAGAGACAGAATATTATAAGGAACAATTTTATGATCTAAGTTTGTAGAAAATGTATTAGGGGAATAGTCAAAAAGAATTTTAGATTTACTTTAAAATGGAACTACAAAAATTTCTTCAATATTCTTCTATATATTTGGATTACCTATTAAATGTATCTGCCAATATTAAAATAAGATCTATAAGATCTATAACTGGAAAGACCTATGGTATTTTAAGTATCTTAAATACTTTTTTTTTATCAGATAGACTAAGTTTTTTAATAGGTTGATTACAATTTTCTAGAAGACTTGCGCTTTACCAAAGAGTTAGTTCTTAAAATTTTCAATATAATATAAATATACTTAGTCTAGATACTATAATTCTGTATAAAAGTAATCCATATACTTAATATCAAGAAATATGTGATGCTTCAGAAATAGTAAGATAATTCGATAGTTGATTTTAAAACTAGTTGGAAAACAACTAAAATTAGGATTAAGAGTTGCTTCTTCTCTTAATCTTTTAAAACTTCTTCCATTTGGAAGACTTTAGTCGTCTGCTTTAGGATTTTTATAATTAGAAAATGGTAAATAAAGTCATCTTAGGTATTGATTCCCTTATCAGTTATAAGTTCTTTAGAAACTGTTATCAATTAAATACATTTTGTGAGAAAAATATGTAAACTAAGAGTTTTACGAGAATTGGCAGTTAATTAAATTCTTTTGATAGGAATTAAAGTATCAAATCAATTCTTTTGATTAATTTAAACTATCAATTAAATTCTTTTGAAATGAATTAAATTATCTATTAAATTCTTTTAATTTGAATTAAATTTTATTGATATGAAAGTACATCACATTTTCATATTAACTCTTTGATTTAGCAATAAAAGCTTTAGATCCCAAATTAAAACAGCGTGAATATTCCAATTTCTTTGCACTTTTGAAGGCGAAAAACAAATGAAAAAGTTTTCCTTTAGAAAAGAACTGTAAAAACTGTAAAATTGAGTTAAAGAAAAGGTTTTTAATTTCAATATATAATCAGATGAGTTTCGTTTACATGAATCTAACAGCTAAGAATAACATTTGGCAATCAAATTTACCTATCAATTCAAAGTTGAAGATGCATAGGAAGAACTTTTGAAGCCTTGTTCTTGATCATCAGTTCGCTGCCAGTGAACTTGCAATGCAATATTTAAATGGATTCAAAAAACGTTTCCCCACAAGGAGGAGACGCACCTCTGACTTGAACAATGACATATCGATTCGATTACTCATCATCATCATCCTCTGCGTCTCTCTCTCTCTCTCGGCGCTGCACTTTATTCAATCAAAAATGCCTTTGTGACTGCCTTTCCTTTGGCAGTTCAAAACATAACAAAATCTACTATGACTCATTTTGGAATTTGCCAAGTGCCTTTAGAAAACCAAAATGCCTGCCTTTGCATATGTATCTATGTTGGAAAAATAAAATGCCTTATCATTAAATTTCAATTAAATGACAAAAATAGGTACAACCAAAAGAACAAACAAACAAAAAAAAAAGTGCAAAAAATCTTTTTAACGCCAAATCAACTTTTTGGAAATTTCATTTCGTGCTCTTTTGCTTGGGTTTCATATTCAAATTGCCTGCTAGCTGGCGAAAATTTGTTTGATTTCATTTTTGCATACAAGCCCGGAGAAAAACAATGGGAAACTCGCGTTCCATTCAGACTCGGCGCAAAGATTTTTTTGCTTTTTGCTTTTTTTTGGCGCGTGTGTCTGAGCTGTGAGACTTTGTCTTATTGTTGTAATACGAGGCACAATTCATGCTTGATAATTTCAATGTTGCTTTTTTGTTATTTTGAATATTCAGCCTTCTTAGATAGACAGAGATAGACGGACACGTTTGTATGTATGGATGCAGAGTTGAGCTTAAAATTTGATCTCTTGCGTTTTGGCACGAACTGTAATTGAAAATTTGTATGAATTTCAAGACAGACATCAGCAACATCTACAACAGCAGCAGCAACATCTGCAGCAGCAGCAACAACTACAAAGCGGCAGCAGCAGCTTTTGCTTGACACTTGAAACACTTGGCTTTTGCTTTTCACGGATATCTCGGGCTGTGTACGAGTTGTGGCTGTGGCTGGCTTCAAGCTTCACTTTTCTTGTCCGGTTACGTGAAATTTCAAATGTCATAATTTTTGACAGTTTGATAGCTGCACACAGCAGCACACCAACACACAATCGCACAACAAGTCAGTTTTTGGGTTAAGAGAAGATGAAGATGGAGGAGAGAGGGAGTGAAGTTTTTTATTTTTTTCTTTTTTGGCCTTAAGCTCTTACCAAAAAGTAGCCGGCAAGCAATCAAAGCGACATGTTTGGATTGCGCACAGTGGAGGCAATTCAATTCCATTATGTAATAGTAATCAATTTGCTTTAAACATAAACAATATAACGATCACTTAAAAGTATTTATGATTGAAACTGCATTTTCAACAATATTCAAATGATTCCAATTAACTTTTATGGATTTACTATAAATTTGTGGTAATATAAAATTGAAAACAAAAATTACAAGAATATTTGAAAGTAGGTTAGTATTTATAACCGATTGGGATATTAATGTTACTTATAAAAATTAATGTAATATTAATGAAACACTTAAATTCTGGAAAATTACTCATAAAATTAATCAAACGTTGAATCAACTTCATATTATTTATATCGAAGAAAGATATGATGAATTTTATCTGGTTTACAAAACTTCTAAGCAATAGATGGGAAGGTGCTTATCATAACAATATGTTATATTAATATTTTGGTTGCCATTCCTTGGAAAATTTATTTAGGAAGTTAGAAATTTCAGAGATTAGAACCTGTTACAGTCGAAATTGTTTAAAAAATTGAAAGACTCTGTGAAAAAACGAGTATTAAAGTTATTAGGTAAAAAGAATCATTAGCAAACATGCAAATAATCGTTAAATTATCGGTTATTTTCGATAAATTATCAATCAAGTTCGATGAATTGCCAATAAATTTCGATCAATTATCAATAATTTTCGATAAATTGCCCATAAAATTCGATACATTGTCAATAAATTACGATACATTATCAATAGTTTTCGATAAATTCCATAAATTTTCATAAATAAATCAATTACATTTTACATTTAAGTGCTTTAGGCAAAAGTTTAAAGTAAAAAGTATTGAAATATTTTTCTCTTCTGTTAAATCTCGAAAAGTTTTTCAATCTAAACTTGAAAAATATCTTCAAAAATCGAAGTGGCGATAAGAGATCATAATGACAACCATTTTACGTAGCAGGGAATCACATTAGTTTATTGGAAAAGAAGGAACTATTAATGAAATTAATTAAACTATTATTCAAAAATTAGTTGCACTCGAGATAATTAATAATTAGTTCTAGTAAAAGATTTAAGTTATTATTCCGAAGGTCGTTGGCTAGAAGCCTTCAAATTTATCGACAAAAAGAAAAACGTTTCCATTCATAATGCCGTGTGACTGACATAGTGTTTCCCTATTGAATGCTTTGTGCAAATCACTGTGCTTAGCTTCGACTCGTTCGTTTTTTGGGTATTTGAAAAGTTTACTTAAGTCGCATTAGACGAACAGTTTCACTCGAGTTACAGTGTTTTTTGGGTTGTTGTTGTTGGTTCTGTTTTTTGCTCTTATTGAATGTTGAACTGAAGTTTTGTTCGAGTGTCAAGCCATTTGACTTTTTTCTGTTGACCTCTTGGACCACACCATGTGGCCAAAATGTAAAGTGATATTCCAAATGTGCTTTACGACTTCCAGCTGGCAGGCAAGTTTTGCTAAAGTTTTGTGTCTCTTAAGACATGTTCCAAGAAATTGGGACCTACCAATTAGGCATTGTCAGAGTCCAAAAGAGATTTACACGTTTTCTAGTTGGCTTAGCGCGTTTTTAGTTAGTTTTTTGGTGAGTTTTTTTCTTTTTGTTATTCATTACAAAACGCGACAACTCTTTTACAGAACTTGTTACAACAAAACAGGTAAAGGAAGAGAGAGAGGGAGAGAAGAACGGGTAAAGAAAGACCAGCCGACGTAAATCCCGAAAAGAAATATATATATATTTTTTTTTGGGGTTCGTCAGACAACTGTCTGACATTGACGAAGTGGTTCTTCGAATGAAATTGTCATAATTTTTTCGGTTTTTCTTTACATACATACATACGAACATATCTTTTGATGCATACAAAAGCGTTAATGTTGACCACTTTGTCATACTTTGCGTTTAGGGGCCGACATTTGAACAATTGGTTTTGGCCACAATACAAAAATGAACTTTTCTAACGGTGCATTTGAGGTTTTCCACAAATATGTGGACAATTGTTTGGCGGCTCTGACTCAGAGGGCTCTGACAAGTCTTAATCTTCCACTTTGTGAATTGATATTCCATTCTAGACTTGGAAAATAATTACCACGAAATTCATCTCGATATCAAGCCATGGGCTAAGGTTCTGCTTGGGAATGCCGTTTTTTCTCTTTAATAGTATATTTTGATAAGGTAAGGTTAGGTCACCTAATCTAGTGGGTCAAATTATAAAGACCGCACAGTATTTTGGCTATGTAGTGCAGAAATTGGCTAATCTTAAGACAAAGAGTTTTGTTGGCCATACTAATGGACTTTTTGTGCTCAAAATTGGTTTTAGATAAGGTTAGGTCATTGAAGTAGATCATTTTTTTAAAGAGCTTACATGTAATTTTGATATAAAAATAAGTAAAGTATAAATTAGTGGTTTTTTGGACTTCTCTTCTAAAAATATGCGTTAGATAAGGTTAGGTCCTTCCACTTAAATACCTTATAAATTCTATTTAAAAGTAAGTTTATGGTTTATATACCATTTTCTTATAAAATTATATGTTAGGTAAGGTTAAGTCATCAAAATAGAACCCCATTGCTTTATATTGATGCTAAAAATATGTGTTAGATAAGGTTAAGTCATCAAAATAGAAGCGCATTTCTTTATATTAATGCTGAAAATATGAGTTAGATAAGGTTAGGTACTTCCATTTTAGTTCTATTTTAAGATAAGTTAATTGTTTTCATACCATTTTCTTTTAAAATTATATCTTAGGTAAGGTTAGGTCACCGAAATTGAGCGTTCGCCTAAGAATAGTGTCTTATGAATCGGTAGATACTTTTAGATAAATTTCTGTCTCCCGTATTAGCAACTTCTCACGGATATCAACTTCAGTTAAGAACTTCTCATCGGTGGCAAAGAATCTAAAGAGGTTATTGCCTTCAGCCCCCGTTTGACCTATGTCTCGGAGATTATCCATTGCGTTCAGTTAACCTCTTTAAGAACTTCTCATCATCGGTTGGGGTCACAATTTCCTTTGGCCATAATTCATATAGTCAAGCACGTCTCTGGACAAATGTAATTCAACTATCAACTAGCATCTTACCAATAAAATTTTCAACTATATTCACAAAACTTACAATAGTTGCGTGAGAAACTCATACAGTAAGAATAGTTGTATTCAGTTTGGTTTTTTTTTGTTTTACGACTCTTCTAATGAAGCGTACACACAGATGTACGAGTGTGACAAGACGGGAACTTGGCCGCTCTAGTTGACACTGACCGCAGATCTCTATCTCAATATTTAGGTTGCCAACAAAACAAACAAAACGACGACGACGACGTCGACTTGAAAATAAATCAAATGATGCGAAAAGCACAAACGAGTTGGAAAACCTTAAAAGCCACAAAAAAAAAACAGTCAACGGCGACACTTTTAGACCTGGTTTGGATAGGCTCTAAAAAGGCAAAAGACTCGACAGACCCGAGAGATCTAAGCGAAATGATAAATGTTCCTTCTGGTGTATCAAGTGTGAATTTTAAGTGAAAATTTTACATGATGTGATGTGAGAACACAAAAGCCGTTTAAATGAAAATGTTTTATGCGCAATGCGACAATGTTGGCCAAGAGTGTTTGGTTTTTGGTTATGGTTTTTCGGATTTTTATGTGGGTTACGTGAGCCAAGACCAAATTGAGAAGGTTTTGGAATATGCCAATAAATGATTTTAATTACATCGGAGGCGGTCCATCAAAAAAAACCAACAAACAACAACAAACCAAGCAACTCACAGATGCTACTGTAGGGGCAAGTTCAAGTCGCACAACTGGCACTTCGTTTGATGGTCAGTTTTCATGTTGTTTGTGCCACCGATTGTAAAGGAAATGCCCGCTGGCCATAAAAGCCAATCATAAAATTAACCAACGAAAAGTTAAAAGAGCCCGAGACCGGGCGACAACTAAAAAGCAGAACTATTTTCAGAAAAAAACCAAAGAAACCAAAATTATATAGGAGTATATTTTTCTAGCTTAGTCAAATTCCATATAATTCTAAGCCCGAGGCAAACTGGCATCGTAAAAAGTGCAAACTGTAAATCATGACAGTTTTTACAACCCGTAACCCGCTCCGCTCAGTACCTAACCCATTGACCAGCCCTTTTTACCTGTTGAATGAGCATTTGGCATTATTTTGTCCGGAAATGTATTTCTTGTAGAACTCTGAAATCCATTTAATTTCCTCCAACAATTACCATTAAAAAATTGTAACTTTTAGCTAGTCGTGACATAAATCGAATCTGAATGTTAATCCCCCCCACACACACAAACACACATAGACACAGGCACACACAGGGAGAGACTGCATAAATCTATATAATAATTGGTTATGAAATCGTTCATTGCACAGCTTAGACCAAGACCGAGAGTTGGGCTTATTTATGGACCCAAAAATTTATGATATTTGGTGGGCTGAAGTAAATAGCATAATTTATGGGACTTGTCTTGCTTGGATTAAATCAAATGTAAGTCTTGTTACCCATTAAAAAAAAAGAGAAAAAACGACGATCATCTGATAGCAATGAGAAGCAGTCAAGTATCTAACAACAAATTCTATTAACAATTGCCATAAACTGAGAACTAATTAAATGAAGGAACAAACACAGAAAAAATGCTACTCAATCTAACAGTGAATTCTCTTTGCAATGAAACCAAAAGATTAAATTATAAAAATGAAAATGCCATAAACTAAAGACCGATTTATAAAAGAAAAACAGAAATAGAAAGGAAATACTATTTCTTATAATTAGAAACTATCTTCCAACCAATGGTAGAAGGAAAAATATTTTAGCATTAAATTTAAATGATGCTTAAAACTAAACTGCAAATAATATATAAAATTAATCAAAAGATACTATTAGAAATAACTGTAAGACGATCATTTAAACAGCAGTAAGAGGAAATAGTATTTTTGAGACTAAAAACAAAACTATTTTCAAGTGTATAAAATATAAACTGTTAATTAAAGATCTAATAGAGAAAAAATAGAAAAGTATTTGTTAGATACATTGAGTTATATCACTCAAAAGATGTATCTTTTGCATTGTAACAAACAGAGAAAGAGAGAGTAAAATATCTTTAATACTTTAAACAACTTGAAAACGATCTTTAAACTTATTGAAAACAGAAAAGTATCTTTGAGATAAAAAAAACTTTATTATATTATATATGTACAAAAAAGAGATAAAGTCAATTGATCATCTAATTGAAGAGAGATAGAAAAGTATCAGTTCAGATACATTGAGTTATTTTACTGAAAAGATACAATAAACAATTGTAATTGATAAATTGAGCACCAAAAATATACCACAGCAAAGGGAGAAAGAAAAAAATATCTATGATTCTTTTATTATATTTAATAATGGCAAAACGATCTTTTAATTGAAGGTAGAAAAGTATCTTTGAGATACAACAGAACGTTTTATTTGCAAGCAGACAAGTAAACTTGAGAACATCAAAGAGTAACAGGGGAAAAGTATCTTTGTTTTATTATTTTTTATACTTCGTTATTAAATTTGAACAGAAAAGCATCTTTGGGATACAATGAAACTGTTGAAAAAAATATTGTAATAATCTAATGGGGAGAAAACTATAATTAAGATAGTTTAGATACTGAAAATAGAGGTAAAGTAATAAGAAATTTATCAACAACAAATCTATTGACAAAATTGAATTTTAATACTGAAAATAAAGGAAAAGTAATAAGGAAATAATCAACATCAAAACTATTGACAAAATAAAATACTAAAAACATTTATAAAAGAGGGAAAATTCGTACATAAAATTAAATGAAAAATATTTCTCAATGAAGATTGCTAAGATAAAAGAAAAGTCGCTACGGGAAATAAACAAAAAGACTTTATAATTATATTCAATGAATGCAACAAACATTTAACCAACTGTAGGACAGAAAAGTTTCCAACAAAACGTTTCACTCAAACGATAGAGAGACAGAGAGATGGAAAAAAGTATCTTGAAGATACAAGAAAACATTTCACTCAATGCTCCAAATTGATATGCATGGCAAAATACAATATTAATTGCCCGCCATTAGCAGCATCACTCACCTTTTAAACAAAAATATGCAACCAAAAACGAAAAAAAAAAATAAGGAACAAGCGAACGTAAAAAAGTCGAAACTATCTGTAAACTCATACATCAATGCCGCTAAATCCACTTGTCAGGGGAACAAACGTGAGAATCGAGCAACGGAGAAAAGGAAGGCCAGAAACACAGAAACAGAAACAAAAACAACAGCAAAAAGCGGAAAAGCAGAAAAGCAGATCAAGCAAACGTGAAAATATTGTCAGGCAAGCAACACATTTACATATAGGTACTATATATATAACAAAATCTTAGCTTTTGGGTAGATTTGTTAGTTGAAACGACGACACCTGCAACACATTTAAAAAACAGAGAGAGAGAGAGGGCAACGTGTTTCGTTGCAGTGAAAGACTTTTTTTCTTATATGCTAAATACCAGCCGAAGTTTATATTGATGACGACAACAACAGAGCGCATTGAAAACAATGTGATATATATCTCATGAGTGTCATCTAAGTGTATCTCTCTCTGTGTGTGCGTGTGTGTGTGTGCAACAACAAATGTGTGACAAAACACCACAAGGAATTTTAATCCCAAAATGATTGATCATCATTTGCAGTGAGAGAAAAAGCTTTATCACGTTCCATTTGCCTAGGTGTAAAGTCTATAGGGTATTATAAGGAAACAACGCCCCAAAAACAGCATCTCCATTTCCATTTCCCTCATCATCATCATCATCATCATCTCCCTCTGTAATTATCATTATGTCTTTTGCTCATCATCATCTCGAGACTCGAGCTTCTGTGGCATCTTTTTCTTGCTTATGGATGCTGCTAATGTTTGCACTTAATTCACTCAGACAATAGCACAAGGGGAGCAGAAACTAGGTGAGCTGTGGCATAGAGAGTGAGGAGTGAGAGAGGGGAGGGAGGGAGGAGAGAGTGCGTGGTGGGGGTTAAATAGATGGAGTTGTCCCCTAGCTGGGTGAAAAGTCTAAATTATGTCGTTGCCGCCTGCTTGCCTGTTGCTTAGGAAAATGCATCATTTTGTTAGCTTAAGCGTTTAGAATGCACTTTTTTTTTTTTGTGAATGAACTGAAAAATGAGAGAATTGTTTAAGGCCACATACACTTGGAGAAATACTCTTTTAAAAATTACAGAAATTGCACTTGAAGAAAAAAACCTTTAAAGACTGGTAAATATGGTAAAGCAGTGGAAGAAATTTTGAAATTAAAATCATTTCAATTGGAGATCAAAAATTTTTGTATCCGATCGATAGATGTGGTAGCACTTTTTCGGACACAAAATTCTCATCACCAAATCCTCATAAAATAAAAATTTATATCTTCAATTGATGTCTTTAAAATTTAAGATTTTATTGTCTAATAACTTGACCAAAAAGATGAATTAAAACCTATTTATTTAGTAAATTTATTTATTTAGTTAATTTATTTATTTATTTATATATGTCAATCTAACACTTGTAAATTTCAAAAACTTCCTTTAACTTCTCTATTACATTTCTAATAATAGATATTTTAGTTGTCCCTTCTATGTATGACCACTTTGAAGGTTTTATTGTCCAATAAGTTGACCAGAAAGTTGAATTAAAAACTATTCATTCAATAAATTCATTAATTAATTTATTTATATATGGCAATCTAGCACTTTTAAATTTTTAAAACTTCCTAAAACTACTTTATTACATTTCTAACAATTAATTTTATAGTTATCCCTTCTATGGCCATCTTAGTTATGGTTATTGGCTAACATCTACCTATTGATTTTTATTAATTTTTGCATTCGATTTTCTGAGATGAAGAGCCAAGCCAAGCAACGAATTAATTAACCACTTTATGGTGGGTGAAGCAAGCTAATTTAATTCTCTACAATTTTCGCTTAGTGCATAATCTTTTTATTTGGCCAAAAGGAAAATTTTGCCATATCATGTTGCAGATTTAAGTGCCAGCAATATGCAATAGTCCCTCCCCGCCCTCTCCTTCTCCCCCTCTTCTTACTTACATTTAAATTGTAAAGTTTTCCCATTTTCCAACAACACGATTATGTTTATCCATTTAGTCTTTTGTTTATGTCTGTCTGAGTGAGTGTGTAAGAGACCTTTTCTTCTCACAAAGAGACAGACAAATGTGTGCTAGTGTGTGTGAGTGTGTGTGTTAGTGTGTGTAGATATGTAATTTGTACAAGTTGAGACTATTTAACCTGTGACACCTCTCACATAGTCCCACACCTCTTCGTTTCATTTCGTTTCGTTTTCTTCGACTTGATGATGAGTTGAAAATTTAACAAAAGCTGATTTAAGTCATAATTTATCATGAAGTTGGATTAGTTGCGCTCAATTTTACAACTGTTTATTTTTAACACGTTGCTCATACGCCGCATGGGACACAATGACAATGCCCAAGTGTCTGATGTCTGTTTGGGGTGGAGATGTGGAACACAGAGAGCCTAAGGCATCGATTTATGAACTATCAAATGGTCGATGCATTGTGCTTTAAATGTCTACCGTATTAGTTTGTTCCAGTTTTCAATTTTCTATAGATTTTATTGCACAGAAGCTTAAGCTACTCTCGCAACTATTGCACTTAAAGAAATCGTATTAAATTTTCATATGAATAAATAAATAAATATCATCAAGTGAATTCTTTCTCTCGATTAACTAGTTGGCATTAAAATAAAATGTTTTACTTACGTCTCTGGTCAACTCTGTGGCAAAAAAGTAGCTGTACATGAATCTTTTCTCTTACCTCAGGCTGCCACGCCCCATTAAAATTGAAAATTAAATATCAAAAGGCAAGGTTCACTGCGAAGGTGACGAAGTTTTTATACTCTTCACTTTTTTGTTGAATTCAATTTTTTTGAGAGCAATTTTGTTAAGTATTTTTATTGTTTGCTGTTTCTTCTTTTAAGAATAATAATAGAATTATTTGATGATCAGTTTTTATGGTTTTATGGAGTAGTAAAATCCACACAAAACAGCTTATAAGGCAAAATAGATATAACCTTCATTAGATTATTTTTTAAAAATGTTTTATTAAATTGAAAAGAAGTTCATTTACTCTTTATTCCCAATCAATATACCCATTAATGATGTAGGGTATAGAAACCAAATATTTCCAATACCAAATTCGATGCTTTTGTGGCGTTTTTTGGTTAAGTGTTTGTAATTGTTATTGGCAAAGGCGAAAGATATTTGTGAGAGGTGTGGGGGGGAGGGGCAGTAAAACTTGTTCTTTCACTTTGGGCTGCAAGCGCGAACTTTATGGTTACACCTCTTGCCAGGCCAATGGCTCCACTTGGCTTAGCCTGCTGCCTGCCTGGCTGATGATCTCGTCGAAGTTCTAGCGGTAAATGCAGAGTTTTTGGCCATGCAACAGCCGCGCCCACCACAGGAGGAGGAGGAGAGTGGACCACCTAATGAAAAGTTGCCACTACGCCCGACACTCGCAATGTTCTTTCATGTTTCTCCATTTAATATTAAGAAATTACACGGAAATGCCTGGCCCCCACGCATTATGTGGGAAATTAATTTGCTCGCTCGGCAAATTAAATTCAATATTTTTTTTCAGCAACATTTAAACACGCCCCGAAACGAAAGTTGACCCACTGTGGCTTAAATCTGGGCTTGGCCATGTTCTTGTGGCTGTCGCCTAAATCGCCCAGAGTACGAATTAAGACATAATAAAGCTGTCCCAGTCTGTCCATCAGTCCATCCGTCAGTTCAGTTGAGATTCCTTGCGAGGCGTGGCGTGGTGCAGGGCATTTTGAACACCTTCGGCCCCCAAAGCTCTGACGAATACATGGCCAAAGTTTGACAAGACGCTGCTTTTGGCCTTAAACGATATTTTGGGGTAATTTTTCAGCCAACCAGAAAGTGAGTGGGGCTCCAAAATTCTTGTCTCGAATTCGCCCAAAACATTATCTGGGCTCGATTCAGTCGGGATGGTCGGTCGACGGTGTCTGGATGATGGTGCCCGTTTGACAAACGAGTGTCATTTATCAAATTGTGACACTATTTGCGCCAAGTCATGTGTTAACTGCACTTTATTTTATTGTTATACTGTCAGCCTGGCTCTCTCTCTCACTCTCGCTCTCGCTCTCTGTCTGGATACAAAGGACCATCCTTGCACTCCTTCCTGCTGCCCCCTTCCAACGGTTTTTGAAGTGCTCTCGTAAAATATATATCATAATTGAGGGTTATGCCTTTTTTTCTTTGGTTTTATCTTGTTCTTTTTTTTTTTTGCTTTTTGGGTAAAAGTTAAGTAGTTAAGCAATTGACTTTGCCACCGTGATATCAAGTCATGCCAAGTTTGAGAAATGAGCGTGTGAGTCAAGATTTATCGACTTTTATACATATATACACCTTTGTATATAAATAGTTGCTTATTTAGAGTATGCTTTGGCCAAAGTTTTCACTGCATTTTTCAACATTTTTAAATATATTCTGCCTCAATTTGAAATGGTTTGGTGTACAATAAAATCATTTTTGAAATATGCGAATTGATTAATTTTGCTTACCTTGTAGGACAGCTTAAATCAGAACATCAAATCAAATCGATTTAAGACACATGTATTTTCATTTTCCATTACTATACAAATATTTCTATATTCAACTTTGTTTTTCTTTTTGTGGAGGGTTTATTTGCTATCTATTTTGGCATAGTTGTCTTGTCTAAAAATGAATAAAGTAATTTAATGCCATCAAACGTTGCCAATGCTAAAACTAGTTGAGAATTACAAGTGAAAAAAATTAATTATTACATTTTTGGTTAAAATTGATTAGATGTTAGTTAAGATTAAATTAGACTACCTTTTGGACATCACTTACGATAAAAAAAAAAATGTTTAAAAATCAAACGCTAGAAAAATATCTTTTTAAATTAAGTAATTTTATAGCAAATTACTGAAACTTTTATCTAGAATTAATTTCAAAACGAACTTTTATCTAAAATTGATTTCAAACCCATTTTCAAATATATTCCATGCTCATTTATGATAGCAAATTATCTAAATTTAATTTCAAACCGAAATCCAAATATATTCCATGCTCTTTTATGATCGGTCAGTGTATATTCGAGTTAGAAACGACTTCACTAACTGAATGAAATCGTAAAGTTATTAAAATTGTGTAAAAAATAATCAAATTTTAGGTCCGACTTTCCATCATAATAACTTATTGATGAAAAATTCCCAAAAATTTATAGTTCATTTCATTAACTCTATGGAATGCCAAAAGTTACGTATGCATGGACCGACCATATATAGGGGCACATGTTCAATTTATGTTGAAAAATGCATAATGAACATTATAACATTATTCTTTAGTATATAGTTATTTTGGATTTTTTGGGTTTTTGGGCGCGACCTGCATTGTATTTAATGCCAATAATATAAGTATTATGATTATGGTACCCCGACATGATTGCAGTTACATATTTTACGCGCTCGCCGCGCACTTAAATGTTGTTTTTACCCAAAAAGGAACAACCAAAATAATAACAACAACAACAGCAGCAACAACAACAGCAAACCCATCGACGACTCATATTCCGAAAAAGTAATTTCTTGCACGACATTAATTTCTTTTAAATTACGCATAATTGAAGTACGGGCACTCGAATTTGATCGATGGCCGAATCGAGAGTCAGAGTATTTTTTGATCGAAACAAGTTTCAACCAATGGAGAAAGAGAGAGAGTGAGAGAAAGATAGAGAGAGATGGCTGACATTTGAAGTGAAATTACGAAAAAAAAGATTGCTTTGGCATAATTATTTCATTTTCGGTTTTTTACTTGTTGATTTTCTCATTTTATTTTTAGTCGAGTTCTTGGCCAAGCGGCATTGACATTCGAATTAGACACCTGACAGCCGAATATCAAAGTCTCGGACCTCTCTAAGTCTCTCTGACTCTGTCTCTGTGTGACGTTATTAAGGCAGACCCCCAAGTAATTTGAATAATTCTCCACATACCCTGGAATCTATTAAGTGTAGAGGTGTATTAGGGCAAAGTAAATGTAGTTAAATTATATATGAAATGTTGATGCATTGTTTTGGAACTTTAGGAACGCATCGTTTACTTGATATCTCCTGAATTCTGGATCTTCTTTCCATCTTTCTGCATTTGTTTTTAGTAATATGTAAAAAGATAGTTCCAATATTTCATTTATTTAATAAGGAAAATATAGAATTAGTTGCAAAATCTTTCTTTTCTTTAAATTGCATAAAAATACATCAAAATCTTTCTTTTCTTTAAATTGCATCAAATTTGGGTTAAGATATTGATTCAAAAGAATGCCTCAATTAATTCAAAAAATTCCCTCAATTAATTCAAAAGAATGTCTTAATTGAAATTAATTTAAAAAGGCTTCAATTTGCTTACTAAAAATTAGTTCATCTTTGTTTAAAGATTTGCTAAAGCATGTAGATTCCAAAATGTAGCAAAACTACTGTTAAAAATTCCTCAACAAAGCCCTCTGAACTTTGAGCGACTTCACTCGATTTCCAGCGCACTTTCAGTAGGTTCTCCAAATAAAGAAAACTTAAATGATAATACTTAAATGATAAATACTTAAACGGTAACTTTACCTTGTTTTTTTTTGGTGGGTAACTCAAATTCGATTCTTTTATTATAGATTCCTAGATTTTTTGTCATTTCTCCCACTTTTCAAAGCCTTGAGTTTAATCATTTTTGTATTATTTGAAATTTGATTTAATTTTTTTCCTCTACTTTGCCACGTTCGTGGGCCTGAGCTCTTTTTTTTTGTCTTTTTTTTTTGGGTTGTGTGTGTGTGTGTGTCGGAGTTTGAAATTTCATATTGTTGTTGTCTGGGCTTGGGGTCTTAGAGGTATTTAGTTTTATTTTTGGTGCCTTTGGTCTTTGTTAGCGCGATAAGCGGCTTTTTTATTACATCAGTTTAGTGTCACATTAGCGCTGTTGTGAAGTGCGCCCATGCACACCTAACCTAACCCCGTGGTTGTCTGTCCGTCTGTCTGTCTAGGCTCTCCACAATATCCCCGCAATGTTGCGGGGGCGACACATTTTTTCTCTCTCTCCATTGATGGCCACTTTTATGGTATACCTACATATATGTATCTATCTGCAGATATATAAATATATATATAAATTTATTTTATAGCCACAAGAACAACTGCAACTCAACAAGTTTTTTTTTCTTTGGTGTGAACTCTTTGCCACACGTACGAGGGAGAAATATATTTACTTGAATTACAAGAAATCTTTCAGCAAGAAATAACCGTCTTATGAATTTCTTAATTTAAACAAAAAAAAAAAAAGAATAAAAAAGCGAGAAAAAAAACTTTTGAAAAACTTTATCCGCGCACTGTATTCTTGGGGAATGGCTTTTGGGATTTTTATGGCATTTCGTTTTGTTTGCGATCCTATCAGTTCATTTTTCTCGTTCTCTGTCAGGTTTTTGCTCTTTAAGTTTAACTGCAAGCCGAAAGCAGTTTGCTGGCCGGGCCGATTCATTTCTGGCATGAATCATAAGCCAGTTAAAACCAAGTTGCCAATTGCTCAGAGGGCTAAAACACTGCTAACGGCTTTGCCAAATACACACAGTAACCCAATTAAATTTCATTACAATTAAACGGCAAACGCATAAAATATCTGTTTAATTATAAATATCGGCAAAAGGCAAATTTATCATCAACTGGCAAAGAAAAAGATAATTTAAAATATAATAAATAATAATAAATGCAAGTTGAATTTACCGTTTTTCTTTTGGTTAGTAAGAAATGTGATATATCAAACTGATGAAAAGTATCTATTTGTTGTTAAATGTTAACTTTTAAGATGTCTTCAAACTAGCCTCGATTCTTTACTAAGAAAAGGTTCTGAAAACATTTCCGCCCAGATAAATAATTTCTAGAAAACTTTGACACATTTTCATTTTCAACCATATAAATTATATGAAAGGGAAAACCGTTTTGGGCTATTTAAATGTTAATATATATGACTCTGAAACTTGAGACTCTTTTTTATGAGCATAAGTAGAATGACTATGATTTATTGAATGTGAATATTTGTAGCTATTCAGAATGATGAAATGATTTTGTTCAAAATTGTATAATAATGTTCAACAATGTTATATATAATGTTTCAAATTGTCTATTATTACAGTAGGCATCAAAAGTGAGTGGATATTCGCAAGAATTACACTTTACTTCACACAAAAGACACAATTATCGTATCAAAAGAATTAAAATTTGTTTTAAATAATTCTCATGAACAAACTAGCATAAAGAGAATATAAAGAATAACATTTAATAAAAATTTTAAATCTAACCGAACTACTCACTTTTGCTTCTCACTATTTATTGTTAAACTTATTTTTATTTTAAGAATAAACATTTCTTACAACTATATTATTTAAGTTTTACATCTGTAACATATCCAGTTGACTGCACCCATAGGAAGTCTAGTCATTTTAGGTCTTCAGTTTTTTTTGTACTATTTTCCAACAATCTCGAAGTTTGTTACTTAAATAGTGGATTAGGATCCATGGTTAATTGTGTATCTTATAATATGATTCAATACGCATTGGTTACAAAAGTAAAATAGGAAAGTTTTATAAATTGTACATTGCTCATTTTTCAATCAATTCAATTTATTTCATCTATTTGTTATAATATTGGTATGCTTATAAAATATAATTACTTTAGAGTTCAGGGCTAATGACCTTTTCTGCTATGTTACATGTTGGGTATATATTATTACATTTTATTATTATTAATCATTGATCATAATTTTTTTATATAGTTAGGAATGATGAATTAAGAATGGAAAGCTAAAAACTGGAAACTCCATTTGAAAAGTCTTATAAAAACTTCACGTATACTATATTATTTATATAGAATATGTAATAATAGGAAGATGCTGTAAAGAATTGTTAGGGATGAGGAATTAAGGAGATAAAGCTAGGAAGAGCTTAGAGCCCTAAAGGTTGCACAAATTTCTAGAAAACAGCAACGTATAACTCCTAGGAACCCTAAATCAAAGCAAAGTATCTCTCAAGGTTCCTACATCTTCGCTTATGCTTTCTTCCATAAGTGAATAACTACGATTGAATATTGATGAATCAATCGTGAGAACTTACTTGTTATGTCTCTTGAAATTATGAAAAATTTGTGCAAAGAAAAGTAAGCAAACTTTAAATATATTTCGAGACATTCGTCTCATATTTTATTATTATTATTCTTGGAGAGCGTGAGACTTGCTTTGATCTCGATCTACAGAGGGGTTTGCAATTGATGACTTTGATTTTCGTGGGGTGTTTAGTTACAAAAAAAATCATTCTATCACTGCCATAATTGCCAATAAACAATTGTGTGATTATTGATTGGGGGGAGTGAGAGAATGCCCCTCGTAGTGACAAGTTGTTGCCACTGCTGCAGTGTGCGATCTGGATGCATCTCGTCCTCTCTCTGGATGATTTTGTACTATGCCATTGGGACACTTCACATGTTCTACGAAATATTCCAAGGTGAATGCACAAAGCTATCTGAAATTCTAAAAAAACCTTTTGCATTACTTTTTTCTCTACAAGATGAAGAAGAAGTCGAAGTCACGGGTTTTTGGAATTTGGGAATTTCTTTTGCCCTAATGATTGGTGTTTCGTTGCTACTTTTTTGTGCCACTTTATGCGTAAGGAGAGAAAGATTTATTTACCTATTAGAGATATGTATATATTGATGGCTTGCAGAAATCGATTGTGTTGATGGCACTTTTTCTAATTCTACAAATTCCACCAATTGGAGTGGAATTCTTCTACCTGTTTGTTGCCTTCATTTATGGCATTTCCCTGAATATATTAATTCTCTATGGAGTGCCACTAAGTAAAGTTAATTTCTTCCCTCATTTCCCTTTGACATAATTTTTTCTGGAAGTTCTACTAGGATATATCGACTTGGTGGCATATTCCTATATGGCAGAGCTAAGAGAAATACGCAGAGAGAGAAGAGCTCACCATGAAGAGGAAGAGGAATACTAAAAAAGATCTGGACCTCTGAGTCAAGGGAGAAGAAACAAAAATGATTTATCGTAATGGGAGTCTGGTCTGCTTCCAACGGCGCGCTGTCTAAATGGCCGATAACGTCTGCGATCGTCCTCAAAAAAAAAAAAAAAAAAAAAAAAAAAACTCTGTTGGGCCAAAATGTCAACTCTTCATATAAAAATTAACGAAATATAAATTAAAAGAATTATGCCCCAAAACTCTGTAGATGGGGGGCGATGAAATGAAAACCAGAAATATGCGTTTCGTCTGGCAATTTATGTGGCAAGCATCCCTTTTTCGTATCGAGTTACGCCTCGATTGCCACAGAGACCTCAAAAACTGGAACCCAAAAACGAACGAACGAACGAAAAAACTGAAAACTGACTTTTAGAAATTATGAATTGGCCGTCTTTTTGGTGGCTTATCAGACGAATGCATCGCATTGGGCCATTGAGCTCTTTTTTATCTATGTGTCAATGCATTTTTATCTAATGGCTGCAGCAGCTTCTTCTACCCATTGATTGAGTGTGTTTGTGGGGAGCCCCCCCATGGGGGCATGGTATCCAATTTCATTCCCATTCTGACTTATGGCTTATACGAAGTTGGAGTCCGGAGTCGAAGTCGTCGTTCGTATCACGGGGCTCTGCTCTGATAGCTTCATAAGCTGCGATAAGACGCTAATTGCTAGCAAAACTTTTTGGGGCGCCACAGTCAGATGGAGAGAGGTGTGGAGAGGAGAGGAGAGGGGGATAATTCGGTTGCTTGGAGTGGTGTCTGGGGTCTGGCTATCACCTGCATGTTATCGCCCCGACCAATGCATTTTGCAAATTATTAACATATGTGTGCAGCGCAGTTACACGGCCGCCAGCCAGCCAACCAGCCAGCCAGCCATGTGCTGCAGATACAGATACATTTGTATCTGACGCCAATGGGTAGAGGAAGCTGTTGCTGCTGTTGTTGTTGTTGTTGTTCCGTGGCTCGCTGGTCTCTGGCTCTGGTTTTCGCTGGCTGTGGCTGCAGCTAATTGATGTCTGTGCACAAAACTTGATTTATTTCTATTAATAAAGCCTCAATGCAAACGGTAGTTGCTGCTGCTGGCACACACACACACACACACACACACACAGAGAGAGATATCTCCTGGTAGCGAGGTGTCTGCAAATGTTTTTCCATATTTGGCACTGAGAGAGCTACCCAGTGGGAAATTTTCAACTAATGATATTCCAAATAGTCTCAATAAATCGAAGAACTTCCAACTGCTGGCTCGAAAGTGTTTCCATCGTTTCAATTAAAAAACGAATTGAACGCATTTGGAAAATGATTCACACAATAAATGTGTAATTTCTTTCCCTGGTGTGTTTCTAGAAATGGAGAGACGGACCCCTACGGAGACACGATTTGAAATGCTTCCTTATGAAAATGGGATTCAAAAGATCTCGACTTGAATATTCTTTTACTGATCTAATTTTGTAGTTGTAGAATTACTGATTAGAATTTGGCAGGTTATTTTTCCTAAATCTACGTTCTTTAAATAAAGAAACTGCCGAAAAGGATCCTAAAATAGCTGAAACGCGTAGAACGAAATCAGTTCATGGATAACTTTTACGAATCACTCATTAAACAATTTTAAACCATGTAAGAAACATGCTAAGAACTGAGTTAATTATGTTTCTAACTCAAAAATCTTTCCTCAAATAGTTCTATCGATGATGAGAAACGTTTAAAACAATTGTTTGTAAGGAAAATATTGACCAAATTGTAAAGAGTTTGTTTATTGTATTAAAATAATATGGGAAATACACACAGAGGTGATCAAAAGTATTTAGGCTATTTATATTTTCCAAAATTAATACTTCTAACCCCTTTATATATGTATATACAATGTAAATTTATAATAGTTCATAAGTCAAACTTTCTTAGAATAGATTTACACGCGATCATTATGGAAATTATGATATTATATCTTTACAATAATTTTGTCCCCTAAATTAATATACTTAAGCCCTTTATATATATAGTAACTACATACATTTCTAATAACTTATAAGTCTAACTTTCGTAGAATATTTTTACAAACAAAAAAATCTTCATTATATGGATATTATGATATTATGAAGATAATGAGAAACCTGTGTCTTTGCATATAGGGAGTAAAGTTCTCTTTAAAAAGGAATGCACTGTAGCGAAAAGTTTGACTATACATAATATAATATATTAATATCCAAATATCTACAGAAGGTTTTTTTGACTTTTCTTTAAATTATTTTCATTTTATGACTGTAACTTAAAGAAAGTTCTCAAAGAAATCACAGAAAATAATTAAATTGTTATAAATTTTATATTTTAAATTGTTTTAAAAACAGAAATATAAAACTTGCAATAATACTATTTAATATACAATTCAAAATTCACTTAGCACCACTATATATTCTTAAATATTTGTAAAGGCTGAAAATCTCTTGATTTATTTAAATGTTAAGTCAAAAGACTTACTGCTTTTTCTGTCCCTCTCCAAAAATTTCTTATTTAACCATGTCAGTAATTAATTTACTATTTTGACAAACTGAAATAATATTAAGAAAATTTCACATTATTTGGTTTTTAAATATTTCATTATTTCACTTTGTGACTCTGGAGTTTATCTGCTTAAATATATTTATTTTTTACTCCAAAAGTAAATGCTAAACCCTTTCCCCAATGGATTTTAAATTGAGAGATATACTTTGCCGTAATCTTGTTTAGAGAACGCTTTTTAGACTACATCATTTTGATCATGGAAGAGTCTTGCTATTTCTAAGTCTTTTGTGATGCATTCTAAATGCATTTTAAATCAATATTTACCCTTAAAAGTTACCTATATTTCAGTTGCTATGATAAATACTTCCCTCCAAGTACTAAGCTCTTGCATATTTGGTATAAATTTTACACATTTTTCCATATAACTCAGCAACTGGTTTGCTAATTTTCATATTGCATATGATTTATCGCATTTTTCCAATCGGGCTTAAACCAGGCTGGGCCAATAAATCGCTTGTTTAGCCACAATTGAACACACGAACAGCCAAACCAAAAATAGCAGCCAAGCAAAAAAAAAAACAAAAATAACAAAAACCATCCAACACCAACAATAACAACATTAAAAATAATCTGGCAATTTGGTTGGTGTTTTGGTTTGGTTGTTGTTGTTATTGTTGTTGTTATTCCGATTCGGTATATTGGTCGATAAAAATCACATGAAAATTTAGTTGCATAAATTTTAACACCGATTTTAATCGAGCCAATGTCGATCGAAGCCAAAGCCAAAAGCCTAATCCGACATGGCCAGTTTTTGCGTTTTGCGTTTTCACGTTTTCTGCCCGCTGTCTGGCACTCTTTTCTGTGGTAATTACGGACCAGCATGCTGCACCACCAGCAGCAGTTCCGGTGGCCTGTCTGCAAAAAATCCAACACTGCAAATTTTGTTATAAATTATTGATATGTCAAATCAAATTCAAGAAATCTTTTTCAGTTTTTTATTTTCGGTTTGCAATTCGACATTGCAATTATGGTGGGCAATTTGAGAGTGTGTGTTGTGTGTGTGTGTGTGTGTGTTGTGTGTGTGTGTGTGGAAGGAAGGTTCGTGATGTTATCTGAAATGAGGAAAGTTTAAATTATACTTATATCAAATTTAGACCAAAGATGAAATCATTTCTTCTTTTGATATCCTGAATGCAAAGTGAGAGAAATTTTATATCAAAGAACTAAGTTAATGCTCTGAAAAATGACAAATTTGTTTATAAATTGATGTAACAACTAATAAATAGCATCAAGTAGTTCTAAAATTCGTCTTTCGTTGCAACTAAAGGGATTTCTTTTCAAGAGTCGTTAGAAGGTTTTTTTAATTCACACACCCAACGTAATAAAAAAAGCTGCACTGTTTTTTATGAAATATTTGCTATGGAACTATCACTTATTTAATTAACAATTCATTTCAAAACTATATAAAATTAATTTCTTATAAGCTTCTTGCCATTTGGACATCCTAGAGCATCCCAAAGTTGAAGAACTGAATATATTTGTAGCGTTTGGAAGCATTTAGAAGCTCTATTTTCTCTTCTTCTCTCTTTAAGCTATACAAAAGTTATAAATGGCTTGTTTGGACAGTTTCTTTTAAAATAAAAAGTATGCAAAATTAAAGGTGTGGCAAAGAAAGGATATCAGAAACATTGGGTAGCGATGGTTTATCTAGAATTTCAGATGTCAATCTAATTGTGCTGTGCGGCATTCTATAAATTTAACTCTTATAAAAAAACCAAAAATACGTAGTTTATTTGATAATCAAAGTTTGCTAAATGTGAAAATATAAATGTAATAATATAGTAAACTTTTTCTTCTAAAAATGTTTTTAGAATTCTTGTTAGGGCAATTTACTAACAGTTGGAATACCCTTATATAGCCCTTATTCTTAATAATAGCTTAATAGAGAAATTGAGCAGATCATATTTATCTATTACTTAATAGATTTTTAAATACAAATAAGTGCAATTTGGTTTCGAAGACTCTTACTTTTAATCATATTACATATTTCTATAAAAATTATATCATATGTCATTATTGTAGTACATTTTTCGATAAAAACCATATCATATATCATTACTCCTCTTGAAGCTGGAGTCAAAAGAATGAAGAAGAAGTTATAGAAGAAACAACTTAAGCAAAAATACATATTTATAAATAATAATTTATGAGTAATATAAGATTACCACTAAAGAAATGTCCCTAATTTTGTTGGAATACTTTATCCAATAACCTTCTTAAGGGGGAATTTTTTTGTTGGAATAATAATATATTTTTCAAAATTAAGAATCGGTGAGACTATTTTCTAGAGACAATATCTCCATGCAGTTAGTTAACTGGCTATTATACTAGTTACTACATTTAGTATGAATTACTTTATCCTATAAATTTCTTAAGAACGAAAAGAATCCTTAAAAATACTATTTCTTCACTCAGTTAACTGTCTGTTAATATCTCCGTTCATTTAGTTAGTTAACCGACTGTTGAGATATCGGTCCTCTTATTGCAACATCATTTGTGGCTTGTGTTGTATTAGGTTTTGTGATAGATTTTCATCTTATATCATTGTTAGGAGTCCATATGTGAAATCCATTCAGCACGTGTGTGTGTGTCTCTGGGATATATGAGGAAAGACTTTGTGTTCCATGTCGATGTCCGTCCGCCAAGACAGATCAGAGTTTGGAATGTTATGGAATGGGAGTTGGGCGGACGGGCCATGTAAAACACTTTGCTTTACAAGGCGATACGAAAAATGAGCAGAGATTTCTGAAAAACGTATTGCCTGCCGCCGCCGCCGCCGTGCCATGGAATTTTCAAAGTTACCTCATGTTTTATTTGCTTTTTGACATAACTAGACCGTTGCGGCGTGGCGCTGCCGTTGCCGTTGCACATTGCTGCTGCTGCTGCCCATTTTGCCATGGCATATGCAAAGCAAGTACAACCTGATTTGGACGAGGACGAGGACGAGGACGAGGACCCCCACCTTCTGTTCCACCTTCTGTCTTTCTGGGGTCTGTCTAACAAAATGCTCAAATGCTTGTCTTAGGTATTTGCATTTCGATCTTTTGGTAACTGGCCAACGAACCGGCCAAAAACAAATCCTATGGTAATAAAAGTTTTTTTTTTTGTTGGCCGAAAATTACATGGAATGGGAAATGGGTGCGGGTGCGGGTGGTAGAAGGGGGAAGTAATACATGAATATATAGAGTACACACACACTCTGTGTGTGTTGGTTGTTGTGCCTAGGCTCTCGAATCGCGTCCGCATTCACAGTTGTAGCACATTAGACTTTCACTTTTTGTTTTTTTCTAGCCAAACACACACACAAATAAATGGCCATTTGGGCATTTTAGACGACTGCGCTTTAAATTTATGTTGATTGGCCGAGTTTGTTGTTTTTTTGGTTAAATGTTTGTTAAATTGTTTCTTCCCCCCTCCCCACCAAAATGACATGTTTTGACAAATGATTAGGCCTCCTGTGGGCGAGTCAAAAAGGAATTTACACACACAGATCGCATAGATAAAAGTTATTGAAATAATGCGTGCAGGAAAAGTGAATTACTACTTTAAGTAGTAATTTATAGCCAAGGCATATAACTAAAACCGTAAGCCATAAATGTTCTTAAAACCGAAACTGGAAATCAAATGAAAATCAAACAAAAATGTAAAAGGAATTTGGAATACTTTATTAGCTCTTCTAAGTCAATAGTTTCTTAATAATAATATGTAAATTCAGATTATATTTAATAATCGGTTGTTGAGATAATTAGCAAGCTTTTTATTTCACTTTGTCTTTCAATTATACATTTAGGACATTCCAAAAATTTAATAGTTTATTTAAATTAAATTTTAAAGCCGCCAATAAATATATTTGCTACGAGACATTTCTCAAATATGGACTAGGTACAGCAAATAAAAATAGTTTCTTTTAAAATCGTAACCTAAAGATGGTCAGAGGTTACATTTAAACAAAATTTGGCTTTAGCATATTGAGATGATATCAAAATGGAGCGTAAACTTATCCTTTGAAGCCATTTCCTGTAAAGAACATTAAACGATTTAGGGAATCACAAAAGTTCTTTAAAAAAAACCATGCAAGAGTCCGAAAAAACTACCTCAGCTTTTTCAGGACTAATTCCTAACTTTGAAAACTGAAATCGAACATTTATTGCTAAAAAATTGGTTGAAATTTGGATTAATTAATTAATTCCATTTAAACTTAAACTTAAATGTTTTGTTAATCAATTAAATATTTGAGTACGTTTAAGAAAACTCTCAACTATGATCTTTTAGTATTTTCCTGATATAATTTCTTAAATCAAATGTGGAAACCTTTCTATACTATCATAGATAACAGTATCGAGGCTACTATAATTCCTAAATCACAGGAGATTTAAGGTTTTAGGTTGTTTGCGTCTTCCAAAACGGAGTCTTTCTCTAATTTTTTATTAGTAATTCTTTCAAGAATGGATTCGACCGGGTTCTATACTTATTTTCTGAGTGTACAAAACTAAATTCTTTTTCTCTTTTTAAGTGCTTTGATTACTTCTCTATTCTGTTTATCTTGGTATACATATATATTGTCTCATTCATTTAATCACTTCATATTGCTTCTCTAAGAGCTGCAAAAACTAAATTTCTACCACATGTGTCAAGCAATAGTTTCCTCTAAAAAGAAACATCTGATGCCAAAAATGTTCGTGGTCCTCTCAACAGAAACATCTGATCCCAAAACTATGTGAAAACATATGTTATTTGAGTCCATTAGAAATGTTAACAATTTCTGATTCTAATCTCAGTTTTAGCACGAAAATTGATCAACTCTTAGAGTTTATGGAAATCTCTTCCCTGCGATCTAACAAAAAACCAAAATATCTTCCCTTTCAACGGGGCAAAATCTCAACATTTTGCTCGATTTTTTGTGTGTTCGTTTGATTGCAACAAAGTAAGTATTATGACTTCTGGGCCATAAAATACCAAATACTGAAACGAGAAATTCTTTGACAAATGCCGACACGAAAAACGAAAAGTCGTCGCAACAAATAAACCAAAAAAACAATGATTGGCTGGGCCCTTTGGCGCAAGCAGCGACCGACCGTCAGACGGACCTTCCTTCCGCGTACTACATAAAGTTCAATATTTATGGCGAAATTTTTTCATTGCTGACCCAAAAACAACAACAACAACAAAAACAACACAGCACATGGTCAAGATAAACATCGATGGATGCTTTGGGATGCGAATTCGCGATAGGGGCGTAACCCAAATAGAGGCGTTGACGCTTGACTTCTTCTACCCTATCCTTTTGTCTGAGTGTTTGTTTGTTGTTCTCTCTACGAGCCTAATATATGACTTTCATTTCTATGTAACTAACTGCAATGGGCAATGGGAATCGCTGTTGCGCAAAGGTCCAGAGCCCAGCCTCTCGTTTCCATCTCGTAAATAGCAGCGACATAAATTCAGTGCACTTTTTGACGTTTTGCCTACCTCCTAGGAGTAGGAGCAGCAGCTACCTGGATGGTTGGTTGGTTCCTACACCTGACACAAATTTTCCCTTGCTTCTGGTTTTTTTCTTTTCTATTTTTGCCGCTAATCTTTGTAAACAAATCACTGGCAAGGCCGGGGGCGCGTTTTCAGCCACCTCTCGTCCTGTCGTCCTGTTGTGTCCTTGGGGACACACGTTGGTTTTAATTGCTGCCAGACATCGCATAATTTATGAGCATCAATAAAGTGTCAACTTTTCTCTCAGTGTGTGTCTGTGTGTGTGTGTGGAAAAACGGGCAAAATAAAAGCGCTTCTGGTTGTAAATCATCTGAAATGTTCCTGGAAAGGAAAGAAGGGCCCAGCATTCTGGATTCTTAACTCGGCCAAGACATGCAATGCAATGGCTAAGCTGGTTTTTGATGGCATTTGCATTTCAATTGAAGCAAAGTCATTAATGTATCGTATATCTGTAGAATTTTAATTGCCAAGTCAATGGACTCTTCTCTCTCCACAGAGAAGAGATGCAACCACAATCTTTTTTCTATTCACTATTCAGCATGAGGAAATATTGCCCACTCAAATTCTTGGCTCGATGGTGTAAGCGAGGAGTCGCGCGTGTGGCCCCTCATCACGTAAGCCTGCTCAAGGCAGCTGCTGCACAGAATAACTACAACAATTAAAATATGAAAGGGTTTCCACAAGAACCAAACACACAGAATGCTGACCAAAATCCATTGCGACTTGATTTTTCCAAAATTATGGAGAAAAACAAATGTGCTCCGACTGGATGCACGTGATGATTGCATCATTGTGTCAGCTTAGTACGTGCTCTCGCCCCTCTTCTCTGGGCTTATCACATAAAAAATGACACATAATTCGAAATGTATACCATTTTGGCATGCTGTGCCTATTTTTGCCCATTTTTGCTATCCTGGCAGATGTGCCAAAAAGGGGAAAAAAACTATGTTTTGTTTAACAAACTTGTGGTGAGATAGATCGAGAGAAAACTCCACTTGACAATCATTTCAGGCAGTTGAGAAGCATTTTCTGTAGGACCAACTGCTTCTATTTTGGAATTTATATCCTTCTGTCGAAAACAATTGCTGCCATGGATGGAAACCCTTTAAAGGAAACCGCAATTAAAGGGAAATTGTAGGAAAATTAATTGGGGAAATAACATTTGTTAGATATACGAAAAGAACAGCAGATATCAGACATCTAAATATGTTACGCTGGATCAATTGCGGTTTAAAGTCACGAAATGAGGATCAAAATAACCCAAAGAAGTATTTATTAGGATGATATATAGAAAAGGAATTCATTTAAAAAGGGCTAAAATGGTTTTAAGACTTGAGAAAATATTTAAAAAGAACGAAATTACGATCTTTGAAAAAGTATTTAGAAAAGAATTCACAAATGTGGATAACCTTCTCGAAATGCTTAGGCCCCCATTTAATTTAGTAACCTAAAAGTTGCTTATAATTGTTCAGGAATTATTATTCAATACGATTTTGATTGATAATTAATAATCTTAAAATTAAAATTAGATTTTATTTATTACTTTTGTAGCAAAACGAGGGCAATACGAGGGCGATTGATTTATTTATATAGTTTGGATTATAAAATGCAATTTGCAGGTAAATTTATATCATGGGGCAGGCAGAATACAGAATATGTTATACAATTTAAATTAAATTTACATTAAATAATTAGTCTTAACAGATTCTGTTGCGTTTTTAACAGAGTTTAAGAGAGTTTAAAAAATTAAGTTTGGACTATGAAATTTAAATAAAGAAAAAAGGGCTTTCGAATACATAATATGTGAACATACTTACTTATGCTTTATTTGAAAATTATGGTAATAATGATAACTACGAACAAAAAGTCTTAAATTCTACAATTGAACCTTAATATTTGATCTCGTTTTTAAAGTCAGGGAATACATGATTACTTTTTGTTAACAATTTCAAATTTATTATTTTTATTTCTATTTCTGTATTAAGTTAGTTCTGCGTGAAGTCTGCTACAAAATTTATTTGGCCTCCCCGTGTAGTACAGATAAATATCACAACGAAATTTCAATTTTAATCATACTAACATTCACTCCATTCAATTGGGTAAATAAATTCATTGGGTAAATATTTCAATTAGTATTTATTTCATATGGTTTTTACATAAATATTTCACTTAAATTATTTCATATCGATAAAATCTTTCAAAAAATTTCCCAAAACTGTTGATAAAACGAAACCTTTCATCTAGTTTTGGCATACACATAAAAAGTAGCCACAAAAAATATGGGTAAATAGGTCTATAAAATATGTAAAACGATCCATTTAACTATTTCCTACCAGATGGTTAGATTTAAATTTCCGACTTTAGTGATTTTGCCGCCGCCTGGAATCGATGACTCAAATAGATGATCATCAATGATTGGAAATTATTCCGTAGAAGCATCAGCCATCATCTATTCTTCTGAATTTTTTTTTGAACCGATTTCCGTTTTATTGTTATGCTAAGTCCTCCATTAAATCTGAACGTAATATTGAAAACGCACAACAATGCGGATCCCAGAGCCTGTTTAACTTTCGCCCGCACGAACACAAAAGCCAACTCCAAACGGGGGGGAGAGAGAGAGAGAGAATAAAAAGAAGTTTCTCATAATTTATGGCAAATGCGAGCATTAAACTTCATTAGATCGAAAAATTTCAGGCAAAGTCCCATAAAAAACCGATCGCTTTTTTGTTTGCAATTAGTTCAACGGATGGAAGCAGAAGCTGTGCACCGCAACAGAGAGACCAAAAAAAAAAGAGAAGCTGAACTGGACTACAAGTTCATTGAAGGAATGAACGAAATGGGGGGAAAAAAAAACCTAACAAAAATATCAAAGAGACAAAGGCGGCCACATAAATTTATTTTTAAAGAAATGCCGAAAGAAATGCACCACCAACTGCGTCATTGTTGGCGGTTGCAGTTGTCAAGCAACTGCCGAGTTCCCCTCCGACTGAAATTAAAATATTTTTCGGGTAGAGGAGACACCCACCCAACCACATTTGGTCGAGTGAGGGAGGGAGGGGGGGTTGTCCATGTGTAAACATTTGCTGGTATGTCAAAACTAATTTGGTTGCTGCTGGCGTGGGCAAGTGCAGCTTCATCTTGTCGATAATGATGATGATGAGGGAGGGGGGGAGTGTTGAAAATATCATAAATTTCATTGCCAAATGCAAAGTGGAGCTCAGCAGATGTGGCCGCATGTGAAGGGCCCCATCAAGTGAATGGCATCTAGGAGAAGGAGAAGTATGAGAAGGCGTTTCACTCCTCTGCCACGTTCCATTCAAATTTTTCACGCTACCTAAACACGCGTTTGCCACTCGACCTTGACCAATTCGCGGCGTGAAGCGCATCGGCTCATAAAAATCAATTGAGGAAATTTTGTGTCACCCTCGGCAAAAAGGGAAAGATGAAAACCTTCACCCGCTGGGCGTGCGTCGCGACTTGTAAATGACCTGGATAAGACATTCTCGTCTTCTTGGGAAAGTTCTCACCCAATTTGTCATGCCCTCTGACTGACTTCATTGGAAATTAGCTAAAAACAGCGAGCGATCATAAATCAGGCAAGGATTCGCGTGGATAACACGACGCGTGTGCATTTTTCTAGTGACCATTTTTACCTGTTGTGTGTCTCTCTGTCTCTGTCGGCAACAAGTGTAAAACTAGCAGCCATTTTGAGCAGCCTTTTCAAGAAAGTTGGGGCCACAAATCAGCAGAAGAGTCAACCTTGGGGGATAACAAGGTATCGTGGCATCGCGGCATCCCTATGCGCTTAAGGCGCGTAAATTGTGGCAGACATTTAAGAGCCAAGACAAGATTAAATGTTAAATTACGTTAAGGCTAATGTAGATAAGCCACACACACCGCACACACACACACACCGACTCTGATTCCCTGTCAGCGACTCTGAGGACCGGAGGAGGAGTGCCCATGGCCCCGTGTCCAGACCAAGGTGGTAATGATAACGAAATGAAATCGAGTTAACCAAAAGTGGAAACTCTCTACCCAACCCAAGCATGTACTCTCATCTGCTGCACTATCTCAATGCGTATAAAGTATGAAAACTGATGCGTAGCATAAATTATCAATGCACTGTGGGAAAGAAAAAACCAAATCATGAAAATTAATACTAGAATTGAATTGAAAGTGCATGCGATAACTAAAGATTTAGGGTAAAGGTTCTCAAAAGTAACAATTTCTTACCATACGGAGGAGGGAAATAATGAAAAGTTGCAGGTCAAAAGGCTCTAGGATAATAGCTAATCGAAATAGATCTGCCAACTCTTGATTACTAATTTAACGATTTTTAACTATCTTTTGATTTGTTTAAAAAAAATTATGGCTTTTAGTTTGAAGCATTTTCTAAACATTCCCTAATTTCATTCCTTCAACGGTCTTCCAAAGATCGGTAATCGGTTTCAGTATATACAATTAAAATATGATATTAACATTTCCTTCTAAAGAATTTAATTAATTTTTTTTATTATTAAAATTAGGGCTTGGAATTTTTGTCATTTTCTAAAACATTTCTTTTATCTTTATTTCTTTATAAATTCTTCCAAGGATTGGTAATCGGTTTCAGTACATACAATCAAAATATGATATTAGCATTTATTTCCAAAGAAATTGTTCTTTATTTAATATATAACAATATACTGATATTTGGACACATATTTTTTACTATTTACTTTAGGATTAGCAAAAAAATAGGTTGCCAGATGTGAGATCTAACAATGTAAATATTATCAGCTATAAAATGGATTTTAAAAGCCAAGAACATTTGTATAAGAAGTTTTCGTATTTAAAGAAACCAAATTGCTTAAATAAACAATGTAAAAATGTATTACAAGTAGAGTATAATTTCTATTGATACATTTCTTAAAGACCCAGGATAATCCCTTCGATTTTCTAACAGAAAATATATATCTTTATATGAAAATAAATTGAATAAAAATATATCGTTACAGAAGTTATTACATGGAGTTTCTTCAAGAGCAGAAAATTATATTTTCATTGAAACTGCATTAACTAAGTTTCAAATATATACCCTCAACAAGTTCTTTATACAATTTGATCTGAATTTTCATTTAAAGTTCCCTCAAAAGAATTGAAAATCCGCTCCTGCCCTCCAAGCAGACTACTTAAACTTCCTTAGTTATGTTTATTTTGTGTTGGGAAAAATGCATTCTTTGCCCACTGCCCAAGAGTATTTTTGTTTTTTTTTTTTTGCCTGGGCTTATCTCAGATTGAACATGGCTGTGAATGTGTGTGTGTGTAAATCTCTTGGGTAAAGCACTTGAAACAAAGTCACAGTTGGCATTGCTATCGTCTCGGTTGCCTGGCCGGATTTGACCCAGGGAGTCGTCGTCGACGTCGACGTCGTTGTCATCGTCTGACTGATAAGTAAAATTGATTTTTGCAATTATTTTTAGCATAGCTCAGAAAAATCAGTTTGGAAAATGTGTCAAATGGCAATCGATAGAGAGAGAGGGAGAGAGAGAGACTCATAATTTTATGATTAGTGGCAATGCTTGTTAGTCTCTCCTCCTCATCTTCTCGAGGTTGTTGTCTCCCTGCACATCAACAACACGTACGCACACCTCTCCCTCACACACACACACACACACACAAGCTGAGGACGAGAAGCTTTTTTCGGCAAAAAGGCCGCCAAGCCGACGTTCTGTGATAAATTGCAATGATAGCAAAAGTACTTGACTGTGTTGCAAACGAAACGAAACGTTGTTTTCTTTTTTTTTTTTTTTTTTTGGCAGACGTGTCCACCAGACAACCGCCAAAATAACCGAAAAAAAAAAGAACGGAGAAAAATTGAACCGCCGGCAACAGAGTGTTGCATGTAAGCCAGTCAGTCAGTCAGCCCCGGTAAGATGATATATCCGAAAATTCCATATAATGACTGCCAGGCAACAACTTTGTTGTTCCCAGTTTGCCTGTTGCTGGTCAGCAGCAGCAGCAGCAGCAGCGGCAGCCACAGCGGCAGCGGCAGCAATAACGGCAACCACTCGACGCGCATTAGAAGCTGGTGGAAGAAGAGAAAAAAAAAAAAAAACACCCAGACATGGGAACTATTTTCACGCTTAGTTGCAATCTGTCAATGCCGTTCGCCACACCAGAGCCGCCACGGCACGACACCTTCCTCCTTCCTTGTGGCCTGTTGCATTTGCAACGCCCCGGCACGCTGGTCCACACCGACCCCAAACCAGCTAGCCTAGCTAGCCAAGCTCGCTGATATATCAAAGCCAAACCATCATCATCTTATTAAAGAGTGCCAACTTAATTTGCTTCTCCATGTTGCTAGACAAGTTGTTGTTGCCCGTCGTCTAGGTGTTGCTGTGGGGCGTTACTGAAAACAGTTAGGAATGAACAACAAAAATTGGGAAAGCTCGAAGCTGCGAATATCCTTGCATTTCAAAGAAATTTCTCAAAATAATTTTATTTCAACTTGCTTTTTGTAGTTAGTTAATATGCTTATGCCATAATTCGAATATCCTTGCATTTAAAAAAAATTCTCAAATAAAAGTTAAAATTTTAACTATAAATTATAGAAAATAAATATTTAGAATTTCATGGAATTTTATTTGAACTAGCTTTTTGCAGTTAGATAATAAACTTTTGCCATAATTCGAATGTCCTTGCATTTTACAAAAATTTCGCAAATAAAAGTTAGAATTGTAATTATAAATTATAGAAAATAAATATTTAGAATTTTATAGAATTTTATTTGAACTTACTTTTTGCAGTTAGTTAATATGATTTTCCCATAATTCGAAGTATTCTTGCATTTCAAAAAAATTTCCCAAATAAAAGTTTAAATTTTAAAATTATATAAAATTTATATTTCGAATTTTCTAGAATTTTATTTGAACTTTATTTTTGCAATTCAATAATATGCTGTTTTTTAAGAAGAAATATTTCTAGTTGATGCAACTGTTGAACTTGAACTTCATCAATTGAGGAGTGTGGGTGGGTGGGTAAGGGAGGTTGGGGGAGGACCTACTCCTTTACTCAACACCTTTTGGGCTGCCGCTAGCTGAAAGCTATAATTAATAGATTACCATCGACAACATTTTAAATTCGCATTAAACTTGCCAGCGCGCCAAATTGCAGCAGCGCCAAAGTGGAAAATGCCAAAAACTATTTTCTAGCAATTTTTGTTCTCCACCTCCCCCTCCCCCGCCCCACGCCCGCGTTTTGTATTTTTCTTTCGTACTTCTTCTTCATTTTGGCATTATTCTTTTGACTGCTGAGCGAGCGCTTTGGTCAAATACGCGGAAGTGATTTTTCCACTTCAATGACGTAGTCATCATCATCATCATCATCATCATCATCATCATGATCATCATCATCTTCATTATTGTCCTCGTACAACGAGTTTCATCAGGTTGTTGGAGGTGTCTGCCAATGTTGTTGCCTTTACGTGCCAAGCAACAAAAAACATGGCTCATGTTGTTGTTGTTGTTGCTATTGATAGACAAGATCAATGTTGCAATGTTGCCACAATGTTGCTATTGTGTTGTGTTGCTGTGGTTAGTTAGCCAGTTTTCTTGCCGACTACGCCCTTGGAACAAATGCCATTTCGTTGCGGCCAATATAACACAGTTTCTCTAGCTCATTTTTGTGATCAACAATTTATAGAGATTTCTGTAGGTGAAATATTTTAACTAAAACTCATTTAAATCACTGAAAAATGTTTTAAACAAATTCTGAATTTTTATATTAAAGTTGCCCAAATGTAAGTAACAGGCAGAAGGAAACATTGTCGACCCCATAAAGTATATATATTCTTGATCATCATGAGAAGCCGAGTCAATTGAGACATGTCCGTCTGTAGGATCATCGAGATCTCGGAGACTATAAAAGCTAAAGCTACCGAATTTGGAATGTAGATTCGTGTGATGTGTACGCTGATGAAGTTTTAGTTTTGCCATGCCCCTTTTCGCCCTCGAACACCAATATTTTGTGAACCATCAAAAAATCTAGAGCAGATTAAGTTTATTTTGCATTTTTTCCACTTCCGCCCCAAAAATTCAATGAAAAGTGATTTTCTGCCGCAATATTTAATATGGCCACATATCATTCCATAAGTTGTAGTCTTTATAATTTGAAGAAGAAATTTATATCCTAGATTTATCTTCAATTTCCCAGCCAACTTTTTATCATGCAAACCAATATTGCCTAAGCCAAAACATCTTAGATGAATTATATCTAAATTGATGGATTTTATGTCCAAAGAGGAACAAAAGTTTCTTAAAAAAAAAGAGTTAATTTTAACTTAATGGCAAACTATATTTTTCTAGAATGTAGATAAATATTTCAAATGGTAATAGATCTAAAAGACAAGTTTCCATTTTGTTTATACTCAAATGAATTTTTTTGTTTACCTTATTGCAATTTAATTGCTTGCGATTTAATATTAAAATTTAATTGATTACTATTTACAATAAGAAACACATCCTGTGGATATCCTATCATATCCCAGTTTTTTCCTTTGGTATGTAAAGATTTAAGTTTCAAGTTTACCCAACGATCACACGGTCTATAGGAAATTCCACATATCTTGTCCTCTTGTCACCTGCTTGACTATTATGGCACATTAGCTAGACTCAACAGGCTGAGTGACTGAGTGAGTGAGACTTCTTTCCGCACGAGCTGCGGCATGCCAATATTTATATTGGAAATTAACGTTATTGGGCACATTAAGCTGGCAGAGCCAACTCGTGTTTAATAAGCAAATATCAACAGCTCACGGGGAGAGTAGAAGACCTGACCTCACATACGTTAATTCTTCTTTTATTTTTGCGCGCCACAGAGAAGAGAGAAGAGTGAATGATCGATGCTAAGTCTTCTCGTCAAAAGAAAGAGAAGAAGCAATCAGCAAAGAAAACAATGACCCATAATGATGAGGCTGATGATGCTGATGAGTTGAGTAAATATAATTTTTCAAGATCAATGTTTATTTACACAACGTGGGCCAAAAATGCATTATTATTGGCAGCAGTCACCAAAGAAAAACCAAAGGAAACGGAAAGAAAAGAAAAAAAATAACTAAAAAACAAACAATGGTCGAATGGTTGAATGGTCGAAGCTTCGAAGACACGCAATTGCAATTAATGGTAACCAAAAACCGATGGATGGGACCCAAGACGACGTCGTCAAGTGCGAGTGTGTGTGCGAGTGTGTGTGTGTGCGAGGCGTCGATGCACGCACACACACGAAGCTGATGTGTTGCAGCTACGGCCTAGAGAAGACGATGAAGATAAACTTTGTTTCAAGTGCTTTGGCAACTTGACGGCGACACGGCCAGTCGGCAGCCACAAAATTAAGACGTCAAGCGACGTCAATTGCTGACCAAAGGCTTCAACATACAACAAAAATGTCTATGAAATATAAACAAGCAATGCCTGATGATGACTATGTATCCCAGCAACATTTTCTCTCTCTCCACACAACTCTCTGGAGTGTCACGAAAGACGCAGCAGCAAGTTCAATGGCCAAGGATATAGAAAAAAAACAGAAAAAATACAGAAACCAATATCCAATATCGAATACTCGAAACAATGGTCAGCAATTGCGTGCCACATGCAGCCAGGAACAGGAACCTCGGCAGCGGCAACAATATGAGATGCTGATTAGGCAGCTAGTCAGCCACAAGACACGCATGTCCATAAAAACGCTAAATGCATATTGGCAAAAAAAAGCAAAATAATAATGATGACAGTCTTGCTAACTAAGCCAGACAGTCTGGCCACAGTGCAATATGAAAGAAAAACCAATGCAACTGCAACTGCAGCAGCAACAGCAGCAGCATCAACACATTAAACAAATTAAGATGCAAAAGGTAGACAGGTAGTCGTCCCATTCAATGTGCTTATTATTAGAACACTAGACAACCAAAGTGGGTAATCAAAATGCTGAATTTCAGAATGGGAAACTTAGCTCTACATATTCGATTCTAGAAACGAAATGAATTAATATTGATTGACTAAAATAGATAGAGAATATATATATATATATATATAGATATATGTATCTCTATAGAGAGAGAAAATTGAATTTTAAGAAGGGATTGATGAGAACAGAAAAATTTACTCCAAAGGAATAAAAGGAGCGATTCTCACCAGTTTAATCTTAAGAAAGGACTCAGAAAAACAGTAAAAAAATGTATTCCAAAGGAATAAAAGGAGCGACTCTCAGCAACATAATTATTTTTGGGTTTATTGTTTATCAGAAGTCGTTAATTTTATGGGAAAAAAGTTAAGCTACGTATTTCTCAAGATTTTGAAAGAATATGTTATTTGGTTTTTACCTTATTTTTAAAAAAAATAAACAAGATTTAAGCATTCTAATAATTTTCTAAAATTAGTACGAGATTTTTCACGAATCTGCATTTTAATCTGGTAAACCAAAAATAAGCCATCCTAATGATTTTCGGAAATGAGTACGAAATTTTTAACGAAAAAAACCTCCAATTTGCGATTCTCTATTATAGTTATTTAATGCCCGATTTTGTAGATTAATTTATATTTTTGTTGCCAATTAAACATATTTTCAATCAGCATTCAAATTTGGTAAACTTAATACTTACCCGATTGGGAAAAAAACCAAAAATTAAGCATACTAATAATTTTCAAAAATTAGTACGAAATTTTTGACGAAAAAACCTTGACTTTGCGACTCTCTTTTTTTTTTTTTGACCCATTTTGAAGATTCCGTTCTTTTTTTTTGTTACTAATTAAACGTACTTTCAATTTGCATTCAAATCCTGTAAACTTAGTTTTAAACCGATTGGCAGAAAACGCAAAATTAGGCATCCTAATAATTTTCAAAAATTAGTACGAAATTTTTAACGATAAATCCCAACTTTGGCGACTCTCTATTATCTGAGTTCAAATCTTGTAAACTTAATTTTTATCCGATTTCGAAGAACAAAAAAAATCCTAATAATTTTCCAAAATTAGTACGAAAATCCTCAACTTTGCCGACTCTCTATTTTGGTTATTTCCTGACCGATTTTGAAGATTCATGTCTTTTTTTTGTTGCTAATTAGACGTACTTTCAATCTGCATTCAAATCTGGTAAACTTTTTACCCGATTTTGGAGAAAAAAAACAAAATTAGGCATCCTAATAATTTTAAAAAATTAGTTTATTTCGTTTAAAATATAATAAGCACCTTTGGAATAGAAAGTACACAAACTATGACTAATTAAATTTCATTATAGATTTCTCTGACTAAAGAAAAGTATTCATATTAACTAATAGATAACGCTTTATTTAGAAGGTAATTATATTTGAACAAACTTTATGTTGTGTAGAGTAAAGTTAAAGCTAAAGCCTGACAATGTCTGTGCACCTTATGTCACATTACGACAACGTTGACAATGCCTAGTTGATGCCTCGAAGTCTGAGAATTGGGTCAGTTGGGGCTCACGTCAAGGTGTTTCTCACATGTTGCTGCCGGGCCTGGCCATGTCAGCAGCAACAAACATACAACATGCACAACAGATAGAGAGAGAGAGAGAGAGAGACTAAGCTGCATCTTAATGACAGCCAGAACAAGAGGTAAAACAAACAAACAGACAAACAAACGCAGTCACAACTTTGGGAGGAGGAAAGTTTTGTGGCCAACAATTGCAATTGTCTCATTAGCGTGACAGAACAAGGCATATCCGCCCACTCCTCCCACCATCATTTCGATTCAATTTCAACTGTTGTTAGATAAATTTTGTTGCAGCTCTCGTAATTAATCTGCGTCCAAAGTAATGATTTCTCTACATTGTTTCTCACACAACATTTGCATAATTGTTTCACATGTTGCTGATGCTGATGGCGTTTGCTTTTTTTTTTGTGTAGGTGTTGAAAACTATGGCAAACTCTGGCCGACTTTAATGCACTATCTCTCTGGCTAATTTTGCAACTATCTGCGATTAATCAACTGGCACAATAGAGCAGCAACACCAACAACGGAATGGAAAATGGAATGGAATGGCATGGATTACTCACATGAACCGCGCCCAAACTCACACACACACACACACACACACACACACTTAAATGAGTGTATCTACATTCGACTTTATGTGTTTGTTTTTACTTTGCCAATTGCAATTTTTCCATAGGCATTTTTCCACCATAATTGATCATATTGCATATCTAAGCTAACAATTGTGTCTGCTCGTAAATTTTTTGGAGTTTGGGGCCGCCGCGAGGTAATAATCTGCTAAAAACTAGTCCATTAGCTTTTATTTCAGTTCATTTCAGTTGCCAGCATCCGTTCCAGATGGTGCGATATGATTCTAAATGCATTCATTAATAATACATTAATTGGAAATGAATGTCTGCTCATAGTTTCTAAAGGCCTCGTAAAATTATCACTCAAAACTCTGCAAATTTTTGGAAAATTCCTAACAAAATTTTAGGAAAATCTTACAACAGAAATCTGTTATTTTTCACAATTTTAATGGAACATTTTAGTTTAGGTGAATTTTCATATGTAGCACAAATACGTAATACTAAATTTGCATTTCAATTTAGATTGCACATTAAAATTAATATAATCAGAATTTTTTTTGTTTCTGAAAAAAATAGGAGAAATATCTTTACAATTTTTTGGAAAAATATCTGAAAATTCTTAAGCCAATTTAGTTTCTGAAGTTTCGGAAAATTCTTTATACACTTTTTTGTAAAAGTTGGAACAGAAATCTAATTTTTTACCCACAATTTAAATGAATTACGTTACTTTATTATTCTTTTAGGTGAATATATACATATATCTTAAAGTAGAGCCTATTACCAAAGTTCCCATTGATTTAAATAGAAATTGATCTATATTGATTACCCATTACCCATATATCTATAATTTAGATATAGATTGTATATAATTATCGTATTAAATTTCAAAATATTTCTTAGTCTCTAAAATTCTGAATAAAAATGAAGAGATTTACTAGAAGAGTATGAAAGAAAGTACTCAAAAAGAATGTCTTTGAGTTTTCTGAAGAAAAGTGAAACAAAAATTGATTTGTTTATTTCTTAAAGTCGAGAATCAATTATGATCAGGAATATCAAAGGCTGCTAAATCCTCTAAATACCAAAAACTTTTCTTTTTGGCAAGGTAAATTCACTTCAGTTCACTTTCAATTAGCAAAGTTTAAAAAAATAAATACCACATTCAAAAGCAACAATATTTGGCCCTTAGATAAGATCATAAAATAAATAAAAATTCGCCTTGATTTGCCCAAAAATAAAAAACATTGTAGCAAGTAATCGCTTATTCAATTATTTATTTAATAATTTTCTGCATAAAAATATGCGTTTGCTAGTGTATAATTTTCATGTTCATGCATTTTAATTTTAAGCAAATGAATTGAAATTTTAACCAGTTTTTTCGCTGTTTTGGCAATTCTCTCGGCGGCGGCGCCCACCGGCGTCAATTGAACCGCTGAGCCACTTTCCCAATATAAAATGGTGCTAACTAAAAGAGAGGTGGAGGGGTTTGTGGGGGTTGGGGTCTCCAATCTGCATACGTCCCACATCGGTCGACATGCGTGGCGGCATGTGATATATATTTTCAATTAGTAGCAAACTTCTTTTCTTTTTTTCTTTAACGGCGCAGAAAAAACTTGCAAAAAAGAAAAACAAGTTTTGTTTTCGAGCATTTTTTTTCGCGCTGTTTTTCTTCGTCCCTTTTTTTTTTGCACGCAAGCAATTAATTTTTGCTTAATTTTAATAGTTCAGTTTTTTTATTTTATGGAGTTTGTTGTTGTTGATGTTATTTTTGCATTTCTGCAGATTGAAATGGATACGAACGATAGTTGACCTGGCACTGCGTTTTGTGCTGATTTATGAACTTTCGTGAATAAAATGAATTAATTCATTAAGTGCGAAGAAAAAAAAAAAAAAAAAGTGAATGCAAATAATTTCAGCACTTTGAATCATTAACGCAACGGGGAGTGATTTTTAGTTAGCTCGAACGGAATGAGTCGAGGTGTGGCTTAAACTTTAATAACAATAAATGCTGGCCAGCTGACCCAAATAATTATAACAATTTTTCTCTAAGATAGTTTTTAAGATTATCCATTTGCGGTTGCGGAAATTTGTTGCTGTGTTGTGTTTTTTGTAATTGTGAAAGGGCAAGTCGTAGCTCTTTGTCTGGTCTCTCGGCTGCTGCTGCACCTTTCCTTTGCCATTCGTCTAATCGCATTAGCAATTTTGCAAGCCCATAGTTAAATTTCTTTCATTGTCAATGCAGATGCCTCCACATAAGTGATTTTCACACTTGAATTTCCCAAAAGACACACACAACAAAAAAAAACACACACACACAAAGGAAATTGCGCCTTCGGAAGGATTTTCACGCTTGGCATTTTTCCTGTCCTGTCCTCTGGTGTCTCCGGTCTCTTCGGTATCTCTGGTGTGTGCAACATGCATTTCAAATTGGATTTTGAGCGAGACGAAAATTCATTTTTGGCCAGTTGGCAAAAAGGCAAAAACCAAACAGCGAGAATAATTTTTACAATTTGGCAGCTGCTTTTGGCCAAAATCATTAAAAATTGCAGCCTATATAAAATGCGACTGCAAGTGATTGGTGATTATCTAGGAGGCCAATATCTAAGGAAAAAATGATATCTAGATATAACTTTTTACATTTTTTTATAATCTAAGGAGATCTAATGATCTATAGATATATCTCTTCACCTTTAAATGGAAAATTTAGTATGCGTTTGGTTATCTTAAACAAGAATTGAATCACTTTAATAGCAACTAATGATTTATCTTCTCCTAATTTGAACTTAAATCTGGATCTTGGAGACTTTAATTAATTAAACTTACCCTTTTAACTTATTATGAGAGCTGTGGGGTAACTTCTATACCTAATTTAAACTTAAATCTGGTTCTTAGAGACTTTAATAAATTAATTTCTCAGGCTTAACTTATTTTTTGGAGATATGGGGTAACTTCTTTACAGGAAATACATATTTAATTCATGGAAATAGCTTAACACTTGCTTCTAAATTTAAAAAAAAATGCTTCTAAGGTCACCAAGAAGATGTGTAAGATCAAGTTATAGAAGTTATCAAGGGTTAAGTTCTTCCTCGAGAGCCTTAACTACAGCCATCTAATGCTTTTTTGCTACATAGATTGTTAGTCATAAGATGAACTTCGAGAAGCTATTGCCCCAAGGATCTAAAAGGTTCTCTCAAGCGAAAGATTTAACGTTTTCAGACCAGCTTGAAGTTGAAGTCCGTTTAAAACAAAGGGCAACAACAAGTAGTTATAAAATCTCCATTTGTAAGCTTAACAAAAATTAAGTAGGAAATAATTTATACATAATAATTTATACATACCTTTGAATTTATCATTGCTTTCTAAGGCATTACATACTATAAACATTATGCAACTAATTTCCGGGCTAAAAAAAAATTCCATACCTTTAAATTCATTCATTTTTAAGGCATTAAATACTATGAAAATGATAGAAACTATGACAACTTTGAGCTAAGAAAAAATCCCCTTGTTTGATAAAAAAGAAAATCAATCTGAAATTTTTTACAATCAGTTAAGACTAAGATAACACTATGAAGATGATGCAACTAATTTTCGGGCTAAATAAAAAATTCCATACCTTTAAATTCATTCATTTTAAGGCGTCTAATACTAAAAAATTAATATAAATTAAGACATTTTAGAGCTAAATAAAAAACTCGACTTATTTGATCGAAAAATAATAATCTAAAATCCATTCCAGTCTAAACTGACTAAGGAAACACTGAATCCTTTAGGAATTAATCAAAAACCTTTGAGGTCTCCCTTTCAAACACTAATTTCTGTTTCTTCTAATGAGAATATCTCTGAGATACTTTCAATTATACTGAGGCACACTTTTCGAACTGTCTCCAGTACTCTTTTTTGGCTAAAAAAGAAATTCATTGGCCCGCTGCTGGTGGGCCACAAAGACATCTAAGATACGAAGCCATCAAAGTTCAGTTCAGTACAAATTAACAAAACACTTTCACAGAGATTTGCCGACTCGTGTTTTCTCGACTAATGAACTTTATTTGATGGCCCTATGTAGGCTTGAGATTTACGCTCTTTTAATGACTCCCCCCCGCCCTGCCCTGCCCTGTCAGTCACTCTCTCACTTATTATCGAGTCAAGAAAGCAACACATGCTGCGCTTTTGCTCAATACTTAACCTGGTTTTACTTTTAATTAAAAGACAAACTCACATCAAATGGCGTTAAATTTAAGTCCATAAAAAAGAACCTCGCCACGGGGTATCTAAGGAAAGTAATGCTTTCCCCCCTCTCCCTCTGCCTCTCTCTTTTTCTTAGCTCTGTAATATCTCTCGAGGCCCTCGTATTATTATCAAACCGATAATGTTAATGAGGGCCTTTAAATAATTTTACGTTTATTGAAATGTGCCTACAAGAAGTTTGTTGTCTCAGTCAGTCAGTCAGTCGGTCGGTCTACTGCAATTTTGTGGTCGGTAATAAAATTGAATTTTATTTCAATTTTTATTACAAAATTTTTTACTTTCCTCAATGAGTTGTAGTCTGTACACACTTCTTCTATGATGCCAGAGGAGGGGAAGGGAAAATGGTAAAAAACTTTTGGTAACAAGCGAAAGCACTTTGAGGTTAACCAATTGATTGATTTCATTTGATTTGATTTGATTTACTTTTGTGATGTGATGGGGGCAAAACTTCTACTACACAAGCAAACTATGTTTTTATTCAAATCAAAAAGTTTTCGATGACAAAATGAGACTTTGGATTAGGGAAATAGTCAGTAAAATAAAAGATTAGCGATGATTTTTCATGTCCTTCCACATATGTACACTGCGCGTCATGAGGTTAGCTTCCCCTTTCTGTTGGTAATCCTCATTTATTTGAAATGTTTTTTTAAAACTCGTTTTATGCAAACTTTTTAATGATTATTAAACCTTATTTATTTTCTAAAACATTAACATGAAAGTCCTGCAATTTTTATCAAATAATTTTGCATAAATTGTTGATATAATTAGATAAAATTGGTTTTTGTAACTCTTAAGAAAAAATTTTATGTATTATATTTATTAGTAAACAGTATAGCGCAATCAACGAATATAATTTTATATGACCAATTCTGTTTTGTATATTTGTATATTTTCTTTTTGTATATTTCCAAATTTTTATGAATTATTTATTGTACACTTGATAGGGAAATAATCCATGAGAATCGAAAAATAATAATTCTTATGAGGGAAAAAGGGAAACCTAAAATACAGATTGCTATATTTATCAAGTACAAGCTATAATTTAATATGACCAATTCTGTTTTGTATATTTCTATACTTCCAAATTTTAATTAATTATTTATTGTACACTTGATAGATGTAAATAATCCATGAAAATTTTAGGGTGTATGAATTCCAGATTAAAACTAAACTTTTTTAGTTCCACATTTACTGAATGATTCTAGTCTAAATTGTGTTTTTTCCACAAAACATTTTTATAATGAATACCATAAAAATATTGCTTTTTTTCTACAAACGTCTTCAGTAATAAATACCAAATGGTATGCCAAATATTGCTAATTTTTAATAAAATGTGCTTCAATAATGAATATTAAAGGGTATGCCAGATATTGTCATTTTTGTTTGAGGCATTTTTGAAAAAATTTGCAAATCATTATAGTAGAATTTTTCAATAAAAAATATTTATTTGAGGTTGAATATTTTTAGTATTTTTCGCCATTAAAACCATTTAGGATTAATGTAGTAATAAATATTTATTTGGGGTATATAAATAACTAATCACTTACTGAAAAAATAATAATAATAAAATAAATTTAATGGAAACATTAGTTAAATGCCGTTGAAATTAAATTGCGAGTCGTTAAAATATTCAAAATAAACTTATATATTCTATATATAGAATGATCTCTCAGTTAGTTCTCACCTTGGACGCCACACACCCAGTACCCAGTCTGGGTTTAGACTCTTAGGAGTAACAATTGGAGTCACAAGAAAAAAGAAACCACACCCATGTGGTGGAGCTGCTAATGTGTTGTAATCTAAAGCTAAGCGTTTTAAAAATCAATTAGAAATGTCAGTCACATTGTGCCCCAATATACCCAGTGACAGTTTGGAGCCGACAGTTTGGTAACAGAGAGCACTGTCAGTTGTTGTCCCCAGAGAGACCTTTAGAGTTGCATTTAACAATAACTTGATTGCATTCTTCTAGCAGAGTGTGGGGTGTGGTGTGGTGTGGTTTTGGTATGGAGTCTGTGTGTGGCTGATTAGTTGACCTTTGAGTGGAGCTAGAGAGAGAGAGAGAGGGAGAAAGCCTTCATTTATCAATCGAGAGCGATTCTGACGCTGACAATGACTTCCAATAAACAACAATTAATCAATTTGTAAATAATATTTCTGCGCCTACACATAACAACAAAGAAGACCGAACTGAACCAAAGAATGGTTCATCAATTAGACGGCGCGGCACTTGCAACACATGCCTCTGATGGAGCAACTCTTCTGCAATGGCGCCTGTGGGGGGGAAAATTCTTGTTCGTCTTCTCATTTTTCATAATTTCCACACTTTTCGCAAAATGCATTCAACGACAGAGAGAGAGAGAGAGAAGGAACGGAAAATCAAATACCAAAACATACGACTTCCGTTCGCAATTGATGACCAGAAGGGACGGGCTACAATTGTGGAGCATTGCCAATGCCAGAAGTCAACTTAATTAATTTTTACGCCAATAGCGAAAAGTCGGACATGGAATTGGGAGTAGGGAGTTGCTCATGCCATTTGCTGATGCTTTCAGGCAACGATTTTCATGCAAGTTACTGCAAGAGCACTTAAAGTTATCCCGAGACAGGAAGTGCAGGCGTTGCATATATCTATCTATCTATCTGGTTATAATGCCGCTGCAGGAGCTGCAACTGCAACTGCAACTGCGGCAGGTGTTGCTGATATCTGTGGATTAAATGGCATACGCCGAATCATGGCCAAAAGCGTTTGTGTGCCAATCCACTCCTTGTTAGCCGCATATTAAATTATGCTGCAATTGTTGTTCGCCCCCAACACTTGCTCCCATGTGAAACTTGAGATGTTCTAAGAACGGCAGCCAAGGCAACTATTGATTAACATTCAACTGATTCGCAATTTGAGTGAATTGAGCTTTACGTTTTGACATTAGTCATATATACAAATCATTAGAGGATGAAATGGTATATTAAAGTCACTAAAATGTAGAAGGAAACATCTCCCACCTTACAAAATTTATATATATTCTTTATCAGCATGAGAAAAGAAATTGATATAGGCCATGTCCGTCTATATCAGTGCTTAAATCTCAAAAACTACAAAAGCTAGAGCTACCAAAGTTAAAATGTAGACTCGTGTAGTATATAAGCTGAGCAAGTTTACTAATATTTTTTTTTGCCACGCCCCCTTGCGCCCCCATAATTCGATTAAAAATGATTTTCTCCCGCAATTTGACAAAGTAATTGATTAGGAAGTAGTTCGATAGACAGAGTACTAAAAACACTTGCTGTGGTCGAGAAATTAAAGTATTTTCGAGATGCCTTGCACAGGTCTCTCTTAAAGATCCTTCGAGGTAACGAAAGTAGTTGAAATTTGGTGGAAATGATAGACCACCCAATGAATCACTTGCGAATTTCTTGGAAAATCCATATTAACCTCAAGTTAAGAATCTTTTGTGATGCCCTTTGATAGGCGGCCGCCTCGTTTGATTTGTCCTTTACTACTCCACTTCCTTAAAGTACTTGACTGTACCCGTTTTCGTCCGTTGCAGTCACAGCAGACCGCATGACGCTTGCTTCCCTCACTCGGCTGGAGGCTAGTGCAACTGTGCTTAATATGTGGTCGCCCACACAGAGTGTGTGTGTGAGTGCAGAACATGTCTAACTGTTAAAACTCACACATTTTCGTAACGAATTGTCAATTAGTAATGCCCAGAGACAACTTTCCTTCCTTCTGACTCATTGCCGACTACTGACATCGGTCTCTGGAAAGATGAATGAGCCCAGGCACTCGATCGATGATGTGGACCCACCGCAAAACAGCAAAAAAAAAAGGGACAAAATCACTGCCAAAAAAAAAAAAAAGACACAAGAGAGAAAAGAATAGATGAAAAACGACAGGGAGACAATGCGGGAGTCAAAGCCGGAAGATGTTCGCCTAGAACCGGCGTGTGAACCGTGTAACAAGTGTAGCAAATTTCCCGACGAACAAAAAAATGTGACACAAATTAGTAACGCCCTGGTCCCAGGACACGACGCTTCTAGTCCTGCTAGGGTCCTCTCCCTCCCTCTCTCTCTCTCTCTCTGTGGTCCTAGTTAAACGTGGGTGTCGTAGTCTTTGGGTCTCTGTGATGGTGCCGCCAGCGTTGTCTTTGTTGATTGTGAAACACTTTCATCACTTCACAAAACCAACCAAATGCATGTCATCCATGCCGACTCTCCGACTATGTATGTATGCTTGGTGGGCGTTTGTTTTAATAGCTCCGCTCTTGTCATCTTTCTGGCACTGAGATTGCGACTGACTTTTTAAGCCCACACACACACGCACACACACACACACACACTAGAGTCACTTCTCGCACGTTTTTCAGCTAAAAACTGGAAGTCTCACATTATTCACATGAAATGGAGAAGCTTTCACATTGCCGAATACCAAATGCCCTTGTGAATAAGACACAAATTTAATAATTGTTTTTTGAAGTTAACTGCAAAGACCTAAAAAAGAGATTTTAGTCATAATATTTTTTGGTCATAATATTCGTATGATTATGCCAAAAAAAACTATTTGCTTTTGATTAAGAAAATTGTTATCAGCTATAAATAGGTGCTTAATATCGTCGATTGTGATTTTTAGGCTTCTCAATATGTGGTGTGGTGTTCAGAAAACAATTTATTCATATTTTAAAATCTGTTAAATTTATTTCCTCAAGTTTTGGCGTATTCATCTAATAATCTTTTGCTTTAGAAAGAAATTTATTCATATTTTAAAATCTGGAAAATTTATTTAATTTATTTCGTCGATTTTTGGCGTAAAATTTTGGTGGGTAAATCTTTTTTTCTTTAGCTCATGGAATGGAATTGAAAAAGTATTAAGACCAAAAAAAATAAAAACTAAAACTAATAGTTCCTTAGATCAAAGTTTTGAGTAAAAGAAGAAGGTCGCTTATAATTAATAATTAGTAATAATTAATTTGCACTGAGATTCATGTGTCGGCAAATACTAAACGACTCTTAGAAGTTTTAACTTCTCCTAGTTCAAAATACTATAAAATAATAATCTTAATATATGTAATTGTATAATTTAATCAAACGTTGAGTATTAGGCAACTCAAGGTCAATTTTCCAAGTAAGAATTTCACAAATAATTAAATAAATTGATTTCTTTATAATTTATTCTAATTTTTATACTTTATCTAAGAGAAACTCAATTTTGGAATACATATTTAAAAGTAGATCGTTTACTAAGTGAAGAGATAATTTCAGTAGCGTTATAAATAACAGATTTTTGGATCAAAAAGTTAGCAAAAACAACTGAATTTCTGGAATTTTCTGAAATAGAACTGAAATAGAACTGCCATCACTTAAAAGAAGTAAAAGAAAACCTTTTATAATTGCCCGCTTCTACTGCAAAAGGCTTAAATAAATTATTGCTTCATCTAGCTATAATTCCCAACTAGTTTTAGCATTGAAGTAGTTATATGGCCTTCCAATTCTAACCATTTGTGCTATCAAAAATTGACTCTTAATGGTTTTAACCAACAAGTTTGATAAATTTATCTAAATATCGAATATACATATGTATATATATATAGTAAATTCTGTAGATTTTGAATCAAATTTCTTTTAATCTAACATCGAGAGTATCCACTTTTCGACTGATTCCATTTGTTAATAAATATTTAATCCGTTATGCGTTTCGTTGATTCGTATTCTTGTCATATGCAAAACTCTTTGAACTGAAAGTCAAGTAACTTGGCCCACACCACCTGCTTGTGGTGGGCCATCGACTTGTTCTTATGTCTTATGTGTCCTGAGCAATTACCTGCCTATCTACCTGTCGCATGTCGCAGTTAATTTGTGTGCTCTTTGAAATCAACTCGAAGAGAAAAGGAAATTCTAAAAGTGTTGACAATGCCTGTGGGCAGTCGACCCCCCTCCTCCTCCTGCTCCTCCTCCTGCTACTCCTCCAGGCTGTTCAATATGCAAACTATGCACAGTGACACAGATTTTCATTTTCATTAGCCGCCCTCTTTTCACCCTCCCGCCTTAAAGAGAAAAGTCGAATATTGCAATGAATGACCGAGCAACCGAGTAGCATTCGGTTCCCTCGATGCGATGCTGTGCAATGACTGATTAGAGAACAACAACAACAAAAACTACACACAACTGGCAACTGAGAATCCTCTGGACTCTTGGGGCAACGTTGATAAAGAGGAGAAAGAGAGAAAAAATGGAAATGTAGCTCCACAACCACAATGCGGAATGGAAACGACGATGGCTCCCGATCCAAGGCCTTGGCAACATTGCACTTGATTAGAAGCAGCAACAACAAATCAGAGAAGGAGGGGGCGGAATGGGGTAGTGGGAGGGGACTCGATAGGCAGTCAAACCTGGTTACTTGCCAGCTTTTGGCTCCGCTTGTTTCTGCATGCGTTTCATTATGTCAAACAGTCAATCATGCAAAACAGTTTCCAGCTACCAACATTCAACATTGGGTCTACACGCAGATGTGCCCCAAGCACAGTGGGGCAAAAGCGAAAGCAACAGTTAATGAGACACCAAGCAAGACTCTGCTTTTTTCGCTCTTTAGTAAGGCATTTTGAACTGAAATTGCCTTTGCCATCGAGACAGACTTTGATAACTTTATATTCTAATCCCTAAAAAACATTAAATTAAATAAATCTCTTGAGGTTTATATATTTCGAATCGGTTTAGTAATTTTATTTCTTGTTTTAAATAACTTTGACTATAATAACTAAATATTTTAGTCCCTGAAAAACATCAAATTTAATTGATCTCTTGAGATTTATATATTTCGAATAGGTTTATAAATTTATTTATCTTTATTTCTTGTTTTAAATAACTTCAGGTTTCTCTTATACCAATTTAATCAGTTGATGAAATGCCCAGAAGATAAAATATATATGTGTATATATAAATATGCTCTTGATCAGCATAAATTATAGACTATTGTAGATCCATATGCTGGGGGTGGATCCAGAGAAACATGAATTTGAATATATATTTAAAATATTTTGAATTTTTGAGGGGCAACAATATAGTATAACATGGACAATATAATATTGTATTTGTAACAAGTACAATATATGTATTTCAATAGAAAAAAATATTTATTCCTAATGTAGACATCAACCTCAATATTATACAACAAAATTCATACGATGTTTGCCCATTTTAGAATATTTTTCTGCATTTAAAAATTGAATATGGTAATCCTAGATAAAATTAGAACTTGGATATGGTAATCCTGGATTCGTCTCTATCCATATATGTACATATATTAGTTTGATTTGATAAGCGTTATCTAACGATACTACAGATACACTCATGGCCAGATTAATAGGTGTGACCCTAAGATATATATATATGTATATCTATCAATCTTTTAAGATTGAACGACTAAAAGGGAAACTCTAAATGGAAAAAGTTTGGGTATTTCTATTATAATAATTGTAATTTTTTAATTAATAATTTAATTGTTCTGCATTATGAGCGATTTGTTTCAATTTGAGATGAAGAATGGTTAGAAAAATCATTTTCTGAAAGAGAAACCCATATTTTAAATACATTATAGATAGCAAGATAAGTTCTAGTAACCCTTAAAAGGAAAGATCGATATGATATCTCCTTTTGTATGATATCTCCTTTTGAAGATATTTCTAATGAAATTTTCATGAATTTTCCTTCATAGCACTGAAAATGTTTAGCTCCCTCTATTAACTAAGTCTCTTTAGCATTTGCTCCACTGTGTGTGGCTTTTCTGATGACCAAGAACCGCAACCAGCAGGAGCTGAGCACAAAAGTTTGCTGCCAGTAGGCCATCATCATCATCATCTTCATCATCATCATCATCTTTATCATCATCATGATGTGAATCATGTGAATCATTGTCGGCATAGGATTTTAAGTATATGCAAAGTCAGGAACCAAAATGCAATGCTTTTTCGAACTGCACTGATTCCCATCGACGATTCGGGTCTCCGGAGTAGAAGACCACACACACAATTGAACGGGGTCTTCAAACAGTTCTTCTCTTTCGGTGTTTTTTGTTTTTTGCACAAACAATTGCACATATTTGGAACAATAAAAGTAGAAAGGAGCCGCCCGTTTTCAGGGACTGGCTGCCAAAACACTTTAAGGATGCGCAAGTGCAGCCAAATGAGTTTCAAATGAAAACAAATCGACCGACAAACAACAATGGATAAAAGACGTCAGCAAGGATCAAACGAAGCGTTCGCTCCTGCTCACTTTGACTCATCAGAGAGATGAAACATGGCCCACACCTAGGCAAGGCAAGGCAACCGAAAAAATGGCACAAACAATACAAGAAAAAGAGTGAGCGAGAGGAGAGAGAGGAAAAGAAAGCATTGCTCAGGTGACAATAACAATGAAAATGACAATGAGACTGAGAATGACAATGACAATGACGTTGTGTGCGACATTTTTCCAATGGCCATGGCAAAACCAATCGGTAGTCAAAAGGAAGTGACGGAGGCTCGGAGGCTCGCCACACGCAATCACCAAAAACGATGACGTTGACATAAAATTCATTTTGTGTGGGGGACACAAGTTGGAAATCGTATTAAGGTGCCGGCCATCCCCTTCCCCTTCTCCCTGTCCATCTCCATCTTCGTGTGTGGCTACAAGTGCGCCTTGTAGCAATTAGAAGTCTTTGGCTCTTTGCCGTCTTTTGTTAGCCAACCGCTCAACCTTGGCAAATTAGTTAATAAAGGTGAGAAGAAAAAATGTCATCTTCTTGTTTTTTGATGCTTGCCGCAATGATTTTGCAAAAATTTCTATACTTTTTGAAAGTTTTTTCTTACTCAATCTTCGATGGCTATCGGTCTCTCTTTCAATATTGTGACAGGCGCAACAATCGCATAGAACATTGCAATCAATTGAGATCAATGCGCAGTTCCCACACAATTTCAAGTAGTCGGCTAAAAGAAAGTCTCTATGGGAAAGAGAAAATAACAAATGATGGAAAGATATTTGCTAACAAGGAGACTAACAATAACCATCTCAAATAATTCTGGAAATCAGATTTTTAGGGACTTTTTCAATAACTAAATTCATGAAGGAAACATTTGATGAGCCAATTTTGTATGTTTGTTTGAGGAAAAAATCATCATCCTATAATGTATTCCTTGATTCTTCATGATTGAGAACTGATGATTTCAATGACATTTGAAACAGCAAACAGAAATCTATAAAATGTTAACTAATATCAATAGATGATCGAAAAATTGGACCAAAAATGGTATCAGTTCTTTGACTTTGAGCAGTTTTTGAAATACTTTCAGTATAAAAGGGTTAGAATAGAGAATAGGTTGAGCCATTGTCAATTCGTTTTACTGATTAACGGAATATTTATTTTTCAACAATAGCGTCGACCTTTTCATTCATTAAAGGATAATTAGGAATATTTTCGGTAAACTGCCAGCTACTATAGTAAATGGCATGATTTGTGGGTCTTCCCTTTAGAGGTTGAAAGTGGATAAATTTATATTTAAATTTATATTATTAGCTGATCAGCATATGCTAGCCCCTAATGGTTTCGTACTGAATTTATCGACATTAGTTTAACAGATTTCTAAGCTAAGACTCTCCAGAAATAAACTTAGAATATTATTACAACTATTTTTTTTGGGGATTATTATATTGTTAGTTAGTTTGAGTTATTTGCTATTTATTTTATTCACTTTTGCAGTTTATTTTCAACCAAATCAACCAAAAAGTGTCTAATTTTCGACCACATAAAATTCCCTGAACCCTCCAATATATTTGCTATTCCTTTATTATCGATTTAAATGGTTTCACTTATATGAATATTATTTGACAATTTTAGCGACCTTTTTCATTTTAAAATTTATTAAAGCGTTAAGTATAAAAAAAAACTAAAAGGTGGACTTGTAGATTCACCAATTCTGAACATATTTATTATTTGTGGCGTTATCTTATACCAAGTTAAGTATCACTAATTAATATTTTAGAAAAACTATCTAAAAATTGCCTTCAAAAAAAGGCAAGATTAAACCATTTCTAATCCTTGCTCACACTGCACCAACTTCTTGGTACTTCTGTACTTCTTTATTTCAGTCCTCAATTCTTTTTAAATACTGTCAAAAAGGTAAATAAGTAACTGTAAATAAGTCAAAATAAAACCCGCCCCTAACTTTATCTAACGGATTCTTTCCGGTTTGATCGTTAATTTGGGAAAATGCTTCAGGCACACTTCAATTTACTTTGTGTACAAATTTTTACAGTTACGGATAAAATTGTTTTGTTTTTTATTAATTACACACCGAGTGCCTAATTACGCACAGCGAAGCGCAAGAGGCACTTCAAAAAAATAAAGGCCGACAAAGCAAGCTGTTGCCTAAGCCCTTTCGCATCATTGCCACATTGACGCATTCACACCTTGCCCCAAAAGGGCCCCCAAAAGGAGCAGGAGCATGAGCAAAAGGAATGTACAAAAGTTTAATAAATATTTTTAATATGAAAATTGCGGCTTTTTAAGTGAGAAACGCCCCAAAGTTTTAGCAGTCAACAGGCAGTTGGATGGAGCTGGAGCTGGGATTAAAGATCACCTGTTAAATATTGTTCAATTCCACCTGCACACATTTACCTCTAGATATACATATATATATATATGTAGCTATATGTATGCTATCATTTATGATTTTACACGCTTGTGATTTTATTGCCGTGAAATTGCCAATAATTACGAGTGAGAAGAATCATCCTCTCAGCCATCCTCATGTCTGTCAAATTTTGCCTGCTAATCAGATTCCTGTTTGAGCTGCCTGCCCTTCTTTATATATAGGGAGTAGATCTTATCGGTTTAATCAACAACCAGATTGAGTGAAGCCGCCGAAAGAGTGAAGAAGAAAACTTGCTTAAAGAAATAATAAGAAGAAGAAGAAACTTCTCTTCTTCTCTCTCATTATGCGACATGGCAATGCCATTTGCCAGTTTCACTTTGGCATTTGCCTTTAAGCCGCTTGGCAAAAACAAAAAAAAAGGAGAAGAAAAAAACCTCATTGCAACTTTAATTTGGCATTTTCGCTAGTTTTGTCTCTCCCCCCCTTCCGTCTGTCTTTGCCATCTGCTTCGTGGCTCTGTGTTTGGCACAAATTGGCTTAAGCCCGCACAAAAACGGTTTTCCATCATCAGCATGGCAAAAAGTTTTATGGCTCCGGCCCTGCTTTTCCGCGCTTTTGTCACAAGTTTTCCTTTTGCGTGCTATCTCTCAAATTCCTTACCCCCCACCACCCTCTGCTCCCCCTCTTTCTGTGTGTGCGTAATTGTATTGCATGTTGCGCTGCATTAAACATTTAATAATTTCTTTTTCACTTCTTTTTTTTCCGCCATCTGTTTGTTAAACTATTTTCATGCTGTTCGTGTGGCAGAACCTTTGTCATTGGCTTACGTTTGTTTTGCCCCGTTTTCCTCTATGTTTCCTGCCAAAAGTTTTCATCGCCAAAAATTTTTACATAAGCCTCACAAATGAGTTTCTCATAATGGCTGTAATCCATGTAGAAAAAATCTGAAAAAAAAAAAAGTGGAATGCAAAAATATTTTATTTGCAAATGGGGAAATACGCTTAATCCATCTAGAATGTAGAACAATTTAAATTTCTAGTGATAAGGGATTTATTTAAATAAAAAGAAGAAAATAATCAATAACATAATAAAAGGTCGCTAAATTCTTCTACTTTCTCGAAACCGATCGGTCTATCTCTGGTTAATTTAAAAACAACATTTTAAATTAACTACTTATATTTATAATTTTTTTATTTAATTGTAAGAAAGAAATTATTCTAAGTTACAATGAGTTCTGAAGCCTGAGCAACAAAGGCCTTCAGGCTGACCTACTTCTATTAATTATGTAATTATATAAATCTAAATAATTAATTTTTCTTTTCTTTTTTTAGGTTATTTGCTTCTTGGTGATGTTTTTTAAATTTCTACATTCCTAAAATTACTTTATGGGTGAGTAACAAATGATTTTAACTTAAACAACTTTGTTAATATCAAATCTGTCATAATATTTGCAAAGGTTTTAATATTTTAAAATCAAAATGTCTTGTTTCACTTAAATTCGAAAACTCCTTTTTGAATATAATCGTCTTTGAAAATCGTTTGCTAACTTTTTACAAGTATTTCGATTAATTGTTAGTAGATTCCTCTAGCCAAACATAAAACAGGAATTTTGGAAAATACATTTTTGTGTATAATATTCTTTGATAATCATTTGCTAATTCTTTAACAATATTTCTCAAATATGCTAAATTCTCACATGATTCCTCTAGCCAAACATAAACTTTCTTGATCGAAAAGCTAAATTTAACATTTTGTTTAGTGTTTTGTTGATTTTCTTGAAAGGTTTGAAACATTATTTTGCATGGCTAAATTTACAAAAATTTCTTTGAGTGCTTTAAAGAACAAAATTCTTTATTTCTAATTCTTCACCTAAATATGGCAAATATGATTAATTCTTAGAAGATTTCTCTAGCCGAACATAAACTTTCGGATTTAATTGATCGAATAGCAAAATTTTATATTCGGTTTTTAGTGTAATGGGGATTTTCTTCAAAGGACTGAAACATCATTTTGTATGGCTAAATTAACAAAAATTTCTTGAAGTTTTTTAAAAACCCAAACATGTTTTCGCTATGAATTACCAAGTTTTATCAAATCGATTTATGCATTTGTTTATATTATTTATTATTGCTCATCACTGAAAATACTTTTTGGCAAATAAAAGTTGTTAAATATTCTTCCTAATGCAAAGTAAACTTCATCCATCGCGTAATCGGAAATAAGTTCTTAAGTCCTAACTGATTTATGATTTATATTATGTATAAATAATTCTCTTTTTGAATATCATGTAGATTAGTTTGGGACTAAGCTGACATTTGCCTTGACCTCACTTCCTGTCGTATTTACTGCCCCTTTCCCCCTCCCCGTCCTGCTCCGATTTCGTTATGCTTATTTAACAATGGGCAATGGACTCCTCCTATAGAGCATTAACTCCTCTTTGCTAGTGACATTTGTCTAGCTGGCAGGGGCCATTGGCCACGCTTTTTGTTGTCCAGAAAGGATAATGGTTGCTATCATGGGCTACCAGGTGGGTGTGCTAAGAGAGCTCAAGGTGACCAGGGTCCGCTCTCTCTTTTACTTAATTCGCTGTGACTAACTGCGCTTTGTGCGCGCGTGCACAGAGCGCACTGGACACACGTTCCGCGATTAGGCACGCATGCGCAGTGCCCGCTGGTCCACACCGGAGCCTAGTTAGTAGCTTAGAAATGTCAACTTCTGCTTTCGATTTGACACGCTGCTGCTGCTGCTGCTGCATTCTTTGCAATCAACTTGGCTGCCTTTTAATGGCATGTCATAAAATGCAATTTCAAGGCTTCTGATTCGGTAGTCAGTCGAGAGAGTCCAGGAGCAGCAGCAGCAGCAGCAAATCCTTTGTCTTTGCTTCGTGGAATTTCAGAGTTTTTGGCAAATATTTTGGCAGAAGCAAATCTCACGCCGAGTCCAATTGTCTCTACCAAGGACCAAGAACAGGCTCGTGCTGCGTGCATCCTGGAAAGTTGTTTTCTCTAACAATTAAAAAACAACTAATTCCTGTTTATGTTGCTTATATTCATTGCGGTTTTGCTCAGGTGCTAGCACGAGCAGCTGCCAATTGCAAACAAAGGTATGTTTCTAGAACTAGATATTCCCCAGCTGCCAAAATAGACTCTCCAGAGATCCTAACAAACAGACAGACGCAAATAGTAGATGAACTAAGCCAATTCAAAAATGTCCTTTTATCCTTTTGTCACAATTGGTTATCTCAAAATTTGTTTACCCATTTGTTTTTCCATCTTTAATTATCAATAACTTCTTTGCATCGTACATTTTTTAATTTTAGATTATTTTTTTCTCCTTTTTCTTTATTTTAGGAATATTTTTAAAGCTAGTTAGAAGCTAATTTTTGATTTTAAGTGATCAGGATCCTCTTATACTATAGAAAATGTTTCAAAAAATATCTTAAATAATCTTAAATAATAACTAAATGATTTTTTAATTGTAGCTTATTTTTTCCGTCTTTTGTTATTTTGATAATATTTTTAGAGCTAGTTAGAAGCTAATTTTTGATTTTAAGTGAAAAGTAACCCCTTAAAGTGTATGAAATGTTTCAAAAACCTTCTTAAATAATCTTAAATAATAACAAAATGAATGCTTACTCAAATTTTAGTCTCGCTGCAATATCATTTCAGTGCAAAAATGTCGCCAAACTATTCTTTTCACTTTGTTTGATAGTTAATTAGTTAGGAAAATTTTTCTAAATTGTCTTTTGACTTTGATTCTTTTTAGCCAAATAAATTCCAAATGATTTTAGTTGCAAGCCTTTTAAATAAAAATAAATTCGAGTCTCTCTGCAATATTATTTCGGATGTGTCAGTGGAAAAATGTTGCCAATCTATTCGTTTTACTTTGTTTGGCATTTAATTAGTTAAAAAAACTTGTTTTAAATTTCTTTTTACTTTGTTTTCCATTTAATTAGTTAGGAAAATTTGTTCTAAATTTCTTTCTACTTTGTTTGACATTTAATTAGTTAGGAAAAATTTTCCAAATTGTCTTATGCGCTTTTCATTTGAATATTTTTTTTAGCAAGATAAATTTTAAATGATTTTAGTTGCAAGCCTTATGAATATTTGCAAGAAAAATATTTCACTAGCTTGATTTCTCAATTTTTGAGTAAGAGCCAAAAATCATTTGGTTTTTCATGGTCGCCAAACTTGGAACATAAAGCTGATAGATCGTAAAAAAACGCATTAATAATTTCGGTTAGTGACGTTTCCAATTATCTGCAGAGAATTTATTATAAATATGTTTTATGCCTTGCATCTTTTTGGACTCAAAAGTTGGCAGCGAAATTTAATAGTTCATTATGTTCCACCACTTTTAAACAGTGTGCTGGAAATCTAAGTGCTCTGAATTGAAAGAAAATGCAAAGACAAAATCCAAAAAAATGGGTTTAAAAAAAGTTCTAGAGAAGGAGTGACACAAATTTTATTTCTTGCTACTGAAAGAACTTAGAGATTCACTAAATTTCGATTTTTAAACTCGTCTCATACTAATTAAATTAATTTATTTTATGACTTAATTGCTAAGTTCATTTAGTTTAGTAACTCTGTCCATAAATTCTTTTTAAACTAAACTTCTATGATAGAGAATTTAATCGTCCTCATTGTCAGATGAATTTGTTGCAATTTTCTACACAAGTTTTAGGCAAATCTCGCAGCTCGCAGCTCTTTGCAACAATAATAACACCCAATAGAGTGAGCCCTGTTGCAATTGTATCGATCGAATTTATAATTGACCTAATAACTGGCCAAAACTATTGCAGCTGCCGTCCATTGTTGTTGCAACATGCACTTGAGTTTCTGTTTCTGGGCAATTGCCACAATTGCAGCTAATTGAGCCAGCAGACGAGAGGGAGAGAGAGAGAGGGAGAGAGAGGGAACTCTCTAAGCTGCACTAAGTACACTTGGAAAATTGAATATTAATGCCTGGATTCCACTTGAGGTGGTCAAATTGCAACCTAAATCGAAGTCCATGGCATGCAACAAATTGCAGCAGACATGCATCATCTCTCGTCTCTCTTCATAAAATCAAATGGAGCGAACAATTTTATATTAGTTCTACGACTCCTTCTTCTTCTTTCCATTCGACACACGCATCACGGGGAAGAAGCCCAGCTGCCTAGGGTCGTCGCCTGTGTAACGAAACGGTAGTGAGCCAGAAAAGGACATTTCATTAGCACTTTTCTCTGTGCATCTTTTCTCTGCAGATCGTTCAGCCAGTCGAGCGTTGAAAATTTCATTTCGACACGAGCGATTTGCTCTTTTTACAGTTTCCTTTTGCGCAGACGCAATCTGAATCCGGAGTTCGGGCGTCCTGCTGCCCCCGACCTACCGAGCCTAGTGCGTAGTGCTTTGAATGTCACTCTCGTAAATCCTGTTCCTGTAAATTAAGTGCGTTGCAGCAGGCGGCGGCTTGCGTGTAACGAATTTCTTATTTGATTTTGAGCATACTTTTTGTCATTTACAATTTGTTAACTTGTGTTTTCCGTGGAGGAAAAACAAATTTTTCCCCGTTTTCCCGTTTTGCAACGCTTTTAGATTTTCAATTGCCTTTTAGTAGTCCTCCCTGGCAGATGTGGCGCAACAGACAATGTGTCATTTGCTTGTTGATTTTTGGGTCACTGTTAACAAGGATCGCAGGGATCATGCCAGGATGGGGGAGGATTGGATGCAGTTGGTCATGCTTAGGGTGTTCATTGGAATGAATAGTTTTTCTGAACCTCAATGATCTTTAATTCAATTCTACAGAATTATAGTTTTAATACCGTGTTTAATTATGATTTTAAATGCAGGAGAGAGTATGAATATTTTTGATCGGCAGAAAGGATAAATGTGAATTTTAGAGAGCCAAGGATTCTAGAGCAGGTTAATGCAATCTACTGGAAATTATTGGCACGCGTCTTTATGCTGTAATTAATAAGACAAGAGTAAGAAAAATTAATTAAATTAAATGAATTAAGTTGGATATACTTATAGGAAAAAAGACATTTAGAAAAATTCATAGTGATGTTTTAATGGAGACTTCTCTCTCCTCTTCCGATCTTTTGCTTGATCTATTTATATTTGCCTTTAAAATAAATATCTTTGTTGATATTAACCATTTCCTTACCAAATATGGTTTTATTTCCTATGCTTTGCACCTTTTTTTGGTGGTTCAGCCATTTTATTTAGAGCGCAAATATGGAAAATAAACATATGTGTATAGCCCAAATAAATTTCCAATATTATTCCTAGTGGAAACACACATTTTGTTAACCATATGTGGAAAAGGTAAAACTCTGAAATTGGGTTAAACATCACTTAAGTCAAGAAGAAGGAGGAAGGAATTCCCACTATGTAAAATAATTAACATAAAAAGAAAGGAGTTTCCTCTATCCAAAATTGTTCCCATAAGATTTAACTTCTTTAGAACTTTTTCATGAATACTTTTTTATAATATAATTGAATTTATAATATGTTTGATTGAGAATATAAATGCAACATAATACCGATCTTTAATGAAAGGTTTGTAAATATTCAAAATATATTAAAATCCCTTGTAGACGTAGATATTTAAAATATAGACCACATTTTCAGTGGAATTTTATTTTAGTTGATCGTCGAACGTTTGAAAGATCTTTAAGGGTATTCTCGAAATGTCTACAATTTTATCCCATTTATTTTGAACTGAATAACTATATAATTCAGATGTATAAAATGTCTACAATTTTATCCCATTTATTTTACATTGAATAACTATATAATTCAGATGTATAAATTAATCATTGTTTGTTCCTTGTTTTCTTTAGTTATTCATTACTCATCTCAGAAATAAATGAATAGTTCTGTTATTCATCGAAATGGGATTAAAATTCAATATCTCTTTCAACAATTTCTCTAAAAATTGTGGGCATATTTAATGATCAAAATATTGGCATGTCACAATGTTTAATTAATTATAGAAATTATAGAAATAATAAATAAATAATAGGTGCTCAGCTGAACTAATATATATCAATTTAAGGGGGGAATATAAATAATCTTTAGTCATTTTCTTAAGTAAATGTCGGAATTTAAATTGGAAAAAATACGAAGTTGCTTTTTTACATATTATAGCTATGTAGAAATTATCATATCGTATAGTTTTGTTGATCATAAAACATAGTTGTCATAACATGATGTTGGTCTATAATATTGCTATAGTTACCCCTAAAAATATGCTCCGTTTTGCCACTACTTCCCAAATGAACTCTAGAGAATTTCAACAATTATTTCTCTTTACTTTAGAAAAGAACGTAAAAGTAATTATAAAGATTTTCCTTATGACATACATTCCTACATGAAAGAAGTTTAAATAGTTCCACAGCATCTCTTCTCAGGATTCTGCAGTGGCCATATTTAAGCCTTTAAAAAATATTTTCTCTGTCCTTTTATCCATATCTTTCTTTTCCAATTCGTTCCGATCCCTCAAGCTGAAATATTACCACTCCAATTTGACTGCAAAGCAGCTGAAATACACTTTCATAACTTTCTGATATTATGATCATTTATCCATTGTCATAACCAAGTGTCTACTTCTAACCTTTTACTAGGTCATTTGAATGGCCTTAAAAAAGGAAAGAAAAACAAATATACGTCAATTATCCAGCCTAAAAATTGGTCTTTCCTTTTCACCTGGTGGTCTTAGATCGAAGTCGTAAAAAAAAGGATGACGTAGTCGACACTGCTGCAATAACAAACAAGGATACACAAAGGGACAACACACACACACACACAGACAGGTAAATGGGGGCTTAATGCCACAAATTGAGCAATTCTCTTCATGTCCCTATACAAATCTCTTCTCATCTCACTCACTCTCACTCTCCGTCTCTCTCTTTTTGCCTATTAATGCTGCTATTTCAAAACTAATGAGTGGCATTCAGCAACAAAAAAAGAGAGAAAAGATAGAAGAACTAACAATAAACAAATGGGACAAAAAAAAAAGAAATAGAAAGCAAGCTGCAGCCAGAAATCCGCTTACAGCGATGAGATGGAGAAGAAAACGACGAGTGGGCATAAGGATGGGGATGAGAATGAGGATAACAATGAGAAGAGAAGCCAGCAGCCTGGCAAAAGGAGCCAAGCCCAGCCAAGCCAAGCCGAGTGCAAATGAATGCGCATTTCAAATTAAGCCCTAATCCTTTTAGAATTGATGCTGTGCAGCCAGCCATATACCTGTATGAACCATGTGTGGTTACTCCACCAACAACAACAACAACAACAACAACTGACAACTGTTTGGTGTTCTTTCGTTTCTTTGTTCCGTTTGGTTAGCAGCAGCAATCTGTTTGTATTTGCCTTGGCTGAAAAAGGACTCGTATGTGCCCAAAGGCAAGCCTTGTTATTATAGTCTCTCGGATCTGCTGGGACTGACCTACCGCGTACTCACTCGTTGGGATTGCTAAGCCACCGATTCACTATTTTCTAAAGAATACTTCAAATTAATCTATTTATTATTTGCGGATAGAATATTGCATGTTTATTCTAACTAAGCTTCTGTTTAGAGAGATTTTCACTAATCCAGAGCTTAAGTTCCTCTGACTAGATTAACCTCAACTAGATTTACCTCTTCAAAAGCAATCAAAAGTCGTTTGTCGAGGACAGGTTCACTTAGAGAGGAGCGACCTTGGGAATAGAGTGTACTCTGAAAAATTTCAACACATTTATTATTTATTTTTTCACAACTTAATTTGGTGATTTTCGAGGAGCGCTTTTAAGCATCCTAGGTGGAGGTGAAAGATGAATTCAATGGTTATATCAAAGCATGAGCACTTGAAGACTAGTTTTCCAGTATTATCTGGAGTTAATTGTAGTCTGCAATGGTTCATTCCTTAGAGTTAAAGTCTATTTTGACGTTGGTATTTTAACCTCTCTCCATAAAGTCCTTTATAAATAATTTCTACAAATCAAAAAATAATAGAAAAAAGGCAAAACTGAGTAAAACATAATACTACAATGAATAATATAACGAATACACAAAGAATACTACGAATTAAATAATCTTCTCAAGACATTATTAGCGAGCTAAATTAACTAGGAAATTTATGTAACTTGTTAGAACATCTTCTAAGAATATATCTCTCTATTGAAGTAGAAGTATTTTGCAGGGAAACGGCTTAATACACTTCTATGTAAAGAATTGAAGGAAGGAATAGGGTAAAAATGTTTACTTATTATTATACAACTCTTCCAAAACATTTCAAAAAATTTTAATAAGAAAATAATTAATTTTTAGTCTTTAAAAACCCTACAAAAGGACTTCATGAAATTGTTGGGGCATCATTAGCAGGTTTTATTATGGTTGTTTTTCATCGAATCGATGGAGAGAATAATATTATTTAGAAAGTTGAGAAAGTGGGATGTTTTTCTATATATTTATAAATTCAAAAATGTTGTACAACTATTTCATTTTATCATTGATAAAATAAACTACATAATAAGATGAAAACATATAAATTTTGGATCTAAGGATATTTCCTATAACAATTCAAAAATTGTCGTAGTTGTTTCAAAGAAGAGCAACCTTTATATATAAAATAAGAATTATCTAAATTTAGTTAGGGTTCTTTAAGTATTACTTAACGGAATTCGGTGGAGGGGGGTCCTTTAAAATCTTACAGCGGGACTGTAGTTCAAAGAGAACATTTTTCAGAATCATTGTGAATTCAAATTGCATGAAACGAAAATGAGAACAAAAGCGATAATCATTTTAATTTCTTATTAAAAATGGTCACTTGAATGTTGAGTGGGGGTCAAAAAATTTGCAATAATATTTGAACGACCCCTCAAATCGATGCTAAAAATTTCTATGATCGCCACATTCAAAATTTCAATGCAACAATATTCGTATTATCTGAACTATTACTTCTTAGTAGAACCTTTGTAGAATAGATGAACCTGAACTACAATTTCCCAAGGGCATCCCAAGGCTTTCGCATAGACAAAGTCAAGGCAGTTCGTTTTCATATTCATTTGTATTTATTTGCATTGAAGGAAACACCTTTTGATGATGTTTATAAGAGGGAATAAAGCCAAGTTTACTTAAACACTTACCACATGGAGTCGTTATATACATACAGTGGTCCATGACAGGTTCGCTCGCCCCCTTAAGCGGCTCACATAAATTAGACGACTCCTTCTTGGCCAATTTTGTTTTGTGTTGTTTTTTTTTTTGTTTTTCTTTTCCGGAACGACCATTGAAAATCCGCTTAAATAAAAAAGAGAACGAAACGAAGGGCCGCGACAAAAATCGGAATTAAAATGCAACAATGTGGAGGGAAGACAGTGAGCCAGGGAGCCAAATGGGACGGGCGGATCTGACAGGATGGGACATTTTTCTTCGCATTTCTCTTTTTCCGCTCGATGGCTGATGAAGTGCAGCAGAGGCAGCAGCAGCCACTTTAGGCAAATTCCCCTTTTTTTGCGCGCGGAGTGATGGCAAGTGGCAAGAGGCAAGTGGCAAGTGTGTGTGGCAGTGCGAGTCGCTGAAACAGAAACACATGTCACAGATTTGTTTCAGTTTCGGAAGCACTTAAGCACTCAGCGAATTTGTTTGAAAAATCTGGAACTAGAACTCCTTCTCCTTTCGCTGCCATTATCCGCTTGGTTCTTCTTCCTTCCCGCTCCTCCCCTCTCCCCACCTCTCCTCTCCTCACCACTCTATGATGCCATAAAGGCGGCTCATTGTTCACTCTTTCGCTTTCGTTGGCAGTTTTATTTTTAAATATTTGTGGGGTAGGGTAGGGGAGGGGGGTTGGGAGGGAGGCCGCCGAAAAACAAATTGATGATATGCCCCTTTGACACTTAAGTCCATTATTTATGCGCAGGCTTGCGATTATTTTCACATTCAACTGACTCACACAGTTTCTCTGTGAGTGAAAAAAGGCTCTCGTCTGATGGCTTACAGATTTCATGCACTTTCCCAATTTAATACACAAAATTCACCGTTGAGTGCCTTGTTTCAGTGTGTGCCCACTTGTTTGTTTTAAATACTTACCACTCGCCTGATGCACTTCTTCTTTATTGCATTTTAAGCTTAACGGCATCTATATGACATTTGATTAATTACCCACGATGTTTTAATATTTCCTGATGCCATAAATTTCACTCCTCCTAATCCACGGATTTTGGAGCAAAACTCTCTAATTAGTCAGATGACTAAACTGAGTGACGGGCTAGATAAAGTTTACATGATGGCCATCAAAATGTGACAACAGGTTGGAGTATATCTAATTTAGTTCAATTTTATGCTACTTTTTATTTAAAAATTTTTCTACACAGGAGTAAACACTCTAGGTATATATTTAAAACTCTTAAAATTGGTGGAAAAAACTCCTAAATTCAGACCAAATATATTGTTGGTCCTTTTTAATGAATTTGTACAGACTTCGATTACCACAAAAGTTAATGGAAAGAGACGAATTCATAATTTTCAGTGTGTCAATAAATAACTCATATCTCGATTAGGAATTTATTCGCTATGATCAAGACCCTAACATAATTTTAGAATAAATAATCCTTTCTTTTATGCCTTGAACTTAAAATAAACCAGAAGCCAAACAAACAACGTCGCGTAATTTAGTTCAAAACAAATAGAAGCTCTCTTTGATGGTTATTTTCAATATCTTTGAAAAATATTGAAAAAGAGAATTAGATTCATTAGTAAAAAAAAACATGTCAATCGGCTCTGATAAATAAAATAATTTGCCCTAACGTATATTTAGAAAAAATGAAAAAGAGAATTAGACAACGTAGTAAAAAAAAACTCCACATTAATTGGCGCTGATATGTAAAAGATATTGCCCTGAAGAAATATATGAGAGGAACTTCGATTTTTAGTTCAATAAAAATTTCAGTAAATTGAAAAAGAGAATTAGATAAAGTAGTAAAAATAAAACTGATGTGTAAAACATTTTGCCCTGAAGAAATATATGAGAAAAATTTTGGTTTTTATTTCAATAAAAATTTTAATATATAAAAAAAGAGAATTGGAAAAAGTAAAAAAAAAACTCCACATTAAATGGCGCTGATGTGTAACATATTTTGCTCTAAAGAAATAGATGGGAAAAACTTTGATTTTTGTTAAAATATATTGAAAAAGAGAATTAGATAAAGTAGTAAAAAAAAACTGATGTGACATTTTGCCCTAAAGATATTGGGAAAAGAAAAGAAAAAACTTTGGTTTTAAAAAAAAAAAAAAAACTTAGATAAAGTAGTGAGAAAAAAACACGTCGAAATAATATATAAAATATTTTGCCCTGAAGAAATATATGGAAAAAACGTTGGTTTTATTTGAATACAAACTTCAATATATTGAAAAAGAAAATTAGATAAAGTAGTAAAAAACGTGTAAAATACTTTGCTTTGTAAACGGCCATGGATTGTAAACTATATAAGAAAGGGAAAACACTTTGATTTTTATTTTACAAATTGAACTCAAGCCTCAAATAGAAACACATATTTCCAACGGACTTTTGAATCAGACTCTTAAATGAAATTTCTTAAGAAGCACACACACGATGCAAACAATTTGCAGCAAGTTGATTGCTGCAATCAAATTTGCACGTTTGAACAGGAGTGGAAGCATTTTGCTGCAAACAAAAAATTTGCAATAACTGTTTGCGGCAAATATTTTCTATATTATCATGCAAGATTTGCATTGGTGTGAACATTTGTGCGAACTTTTGCTGCAAATTATTTTCAACTTGCTGCAAATTGTTTGCATCGTGTGTACCTAGCTTTAGAAATTCGAGTATAAATTCGTTTTGCCCCACAGTCATTGGGAGGCCAAAGAAATCTTCCACCTTAGCTAAGGCTAACTTAATAAAATACGAAGTAAGAAAAAAATTTAATTTTGACTTTTATAAAACCAAATCAAAGTTGGCTGTCATTTCGAAGTGAGTTTGATAGCCTTCATGTACAACCACAAAAAATTCAGTTTATGTAAATATTTCGAACAGAAGACACACTACATTTTTAAAAAGTAAATATTTTTATTATTTTAAAAATAGTGATGTCATTTTTCAAAAATTCTAAAAACTTAAATTCGAGTGTAAGTCGAAATTTTATTGACTTGAATCGATACGAAATTGTTATACATTTAATTTGCAGAAGTCGAATAATGGCTTCTTTTTGGATAATGTGGAACTGAAGAAGGGTGAGGACCACGACTATGAGTTGCCAAGATGCTCGAAGAGTATGTACACTCAGTTGCAGGTCAAGGAGCAAGGATCTACATCGATGGAGAGCACAAAGTCGCTATGTAGCATGCAATCCAAGCCAATTTACGTTCCAAGCAAAGATTTGGAGCAGGGTCGTCAGTAGAGAGAGAGAGGCACTACATCCATTGCTCTTGGAGCACCCTGTTAATTGCAGCGGACACTTCGTGTCGTTGTCCCACTGATGCAAAAGTGCGTAAATCATGCCAGCATAATGAACTATTAAATGTCGCTGCCAACTTGTCCTAGACGGAGGTTTCGCAAGACGTACATAAATATATTTATAATAAATTGCAAAGTTTAAAAATGACGATATATCATTTGTCTCAGCATGTGTCACAGAGAGGAGGAGGAGGAGGAGCTAGGAGGGGATAGAAAACTGGGTTTGTTTGGCAAATAGCAACTCAAAAGTGCGAACGATTCAATTAATCTTGACACTATTTATTATTATTAGGGGAAACAGAACGAAACGAAACTAGAATGTGAAGGCTCTCTAGATGCGACTTGCCCATGTAGTTGTTACATTAATTAGTAGAGCAGGCTCAAAACTTGTGGTCTCTTCTCTCCGACTTGCAGTTGGCATTATCATATTTATTAAGCAGCCGCATCGCCTGTAGGCTCCTACCAGAGGGCCGTTCCGAAGCCTGTCTGGCTACCCGCGGCTATCACAACAACGAAAATTGATTGCTTCTGTTGTTGTGGCCTGGCTTTGATCGTGTTAAGATAGGACCGACCGACGACCAACAAGAAGAAGAAGAAGAAGGTTTCCCTCTCTGTGTGTCTCTCTCTCTCTATATAGAAAGTTTTATGCATAACTTTGCCCTGGCCGCACCGTGGGCATCGTAAATATCTTTTACTGCCATCCTGTTCCTTTCACAGTTTTTGCATTGCACGCATTTTTATTATTTGCCCATAGAATATTGCAAAAGGAACGGGTTGAGGTTGGGGGGGGGAGCAAAAAAAAAAAACTATTTTTGTGACAGATCATAAATCAAAAATCATACACGCTGCTGCATTTCAATATATATACATATATGAGTAGCATATTCCGCAGGATGATGGCTACTTGCAGGTGTTTGAATGGGTCTCTGTGCGATTGTAAATTAAGTTTCAGTCCACCTTCTCCTTCTCCATATCCATCTCCATCTCCACTGACGGACTGACTGACACTTAAGGGCAAACGGCGGCTGCGTTTGCTCTTAATTCCTATGTTTATTATTACAGTCAGTCAGTCGTAGAATATATTTATATTTTTCCATGTTGTAGCATAAATTAAAACACATTTTTTTTTCTGGCTTATTTTTGTGGGTGGGGAGAGGAGCAATAGTTAAGTTAGTTCACACCAAAATCCCCAGACACTTTTAATATGCAGTCAAGGGATTAACTTGATTCTTAGGACCTAAGAAAAATCTCACATCTCTCAGAATCTTTTTTCTACAGAAGTATTTATTGCCATTCGTTTAAATTAGACTCGCTTATTTTTAATATCCTTCTTTAAAAAAAATGAGAGATTTATTATTTATTTATTATTATTTAGAGATTATTTTTGAGTCATCTTTTTTTAAAGAAGGTTTTAGGCTAAGGAGCTGAATAGTTAATAAATCGATCAAGCCTAAAAACTTGGTCATTAAAATGTTTAAAAGTGTCGCGTTGTAGTAAACTATTTCAATAATATTGTGTTGAAATTTCAAAACGATCGGAGCAAAACTGTTAAAGGTAAAGTCTTAGTGACTCTACCTCGTGCGCACCTTAAAAACTTAAAAAGCTTTTTTTTCAAAACTACTTTTTCATCCATTATAACTCAGAAACTACTGAACCAATCCTTTTTAAAATTTAAACACACTTTCTTTATAAAAAAAACCCCCTACCATTTTTTTTTTAAACATTAAAATTGATTTTTAATTATAAAATTAAGAAACTTTTTGCGAAAATTTACTTTTGTGACGTCAAACAGGCGTAAAAAAACCCCTACCATTTTTTTAAACATTAAAATTGATTTTTAATTATAAAATTAAAAAACTTTTTGCGATAATTTACATTTGTGACTTCAAACAAGCGTGAAAAATTTAAAAAAAAATGAAAAAAAAAATAATAAAGTTTTACTTTAACTAAACAAATTTAAATTCTTAATTTCGGTGGATACCAGAAAAAACTTAACAACTTAACTTAAGTTCTCGCAAGGGCTTGATAATATGTAAAAGTGTTTATTAAAATAGCATAAACCAATATTCCCAAAGAAATCACTTAAAAGGTCCAGCTACTCCTACTTCTCCCTTAAAAACAATTTACAATTTATTATTATTAAAATTTAGAAACCAAGTTATTTTCTTTACCTTTTCAAGTCCTTAATATTCACTTATGCATTTAATTTGTTGGATATTGCCATTTGTCCTCATCAAATATTCTAATATATTATCAGTAAATGTTTTGAAAAATTCATTAAATGGCTAAATGAATTCTAAATGATTATATTCACTTTTATTATCACAAAAGGTTTAAAAAAATTCATGTAATGGCTAAGTGAATTCTAAATGATGCTATTCACTTTTGCAGAGTGTTTAAAATTGATTACCAATTTATTTGGCAACCTTTTTTTGCTCAAGACGATTAATAACAAGTATTTGGTGAAATATTAAAATGGATTTCCAATTCATTTATTTATAAGGATAACCATTAAGAGAAGCATCCTTTTTGGGTATTTACCAAAATGTGAGAATTCATATGCCATGCACGTAAAATGAACCCAGAACCCCGAAGAGTTAATCGTCAAAAGCGATCTGTGGCATATGCCTAATAAATCTCATCTCTCTCTTTCTTTTTTTTTTCGGCAACCAATTGCTACTAATTTTTAGTGCGTTTTCTCGAGCACAGGGGGCGACGTGTGAGATGGTCGATTACGATATTACCAAAAATACTCCAACTCACGTATTTCAGTCACAACAAATTGCTTCATTCATGCCACAATATGTTGGCCATTACCTGAGGGAGAGACGACAGACCACGGGGAGTAGGAGAAGTGTGTCTAATCAAATCTTTATCAAATCTTGGTTTATTCCTAGAAATCAAATCTCAACTCTCTGTTCGTGTGATGTCCGGCAGTTGCTGGAGTCGCATTTTTAATTAGTTTAGTGCTTCATGGAAGCAATTACCTCGGAAAACAAAAAAAAATTCTAGTGACAGTTTTTTTGGTTTTTGATTTTTAATGCATTTTTAAATTATGACAAGCAGAGGAGAAATATTTTATGGTTGAATTCGACTTAAAAACGCCAACGGAAATGCAAAGACCCATTAAATTGTGTGATTTGCTTTGTGTGCAAGTCAAATGCGATCGGAATGGGGCTAGGGAGGGGGAGGGGGAAGAGTTGGAGAGATCTTTTATGATTTAAGCCCAGACAGAGAGCAACTTCGATGCCTAATCCTTTGAGTTATTGACGCAGACTCGTAACCAGTTTGCTCCCCCCCCTCTCTCTCCACCCCTCTCTCTGTCTCACTTTGATGAAATTTTATTTATTTATTTGCCCCTTTTTGTTATTGTTATTATTTTGGGTCCGGCGAAGAGATCGTGTAGTCGGGCAGTCATCAGTTTATGGCCAAGTTAAGTCTAATCCCGCAGGAGTTCCACTTTTATTTATGTGTGTAAGTGTGTGTGTGTGTGTGTGTGTGTGTGTGTGTGTGTGTGTGTGGGGATCGGATACGATACCATGTTGATGTCTTATATAACACAGTGTTACTTTTGACAGTTTTATTGTTAGCCCTAGCAAATGCGGCACAAAGGAAATCGAATACAACAATTCCCAATGCATTAGGGATTCTCGTCTAAAGTGGTAATTAAATTGGATGGCATTGTTAAAAGAGAACGACCAAACAGCCAACTTGTTATATAACTTAATCTAAGCAACCGTCAAATAATTAGCCACAAAAGTCACTCCAATCGGCAAAATCGCGCCGAGACTTGGCAATATGACAAATTAAAGGGGGAAGCGGGAGAACTGGTTTTTCTCCGTCCATCTACGCATGCCAGTTGGCCAAAAGGCATGGCAAATTAACACCTCAAACGGACAGGCCAAACACATTTGGCATGGGATGTCTAATGTTTTGGGTACGCTGACAGCAGCGAATTGCATTTGACGTAGCCAGTTGAAGTGCATTTCCTGCCAGCAACAGTTAAATGCGGATTTCAGGATTACCGATTACCGATTCCTACCCACCAAAAACAAGCAAAACACTTTTTCGAGAGAGAAGAATATTTTTTCTCAGCTCTGAAAGAAAGTCGAATGGCTAAAAAATTAATTAAAAACTCATCAGATAAATGATGTCTTCTTGGTCCATTATTGTTATGACCAGACGAAAATCGTTTCGTTTCTAGAGAACCCATGAAAACGAGGAAGAAGCGACCATCAGAGATGCCTTCGCTGGTCAGTTAAGTATTCATAACTATATTTATCAGCCATCAAAAATCAATTGCAGACACACTGAGTGGAGGCCAAAAGGAAAGGTAGTGAACCGGTCCCCCAGCTACTACTCCTAACCTGCTACACCCCCCTCCTGCTCCTGCTCCCGCTCCTCTGCTGGGCCGTGTGGCGTTCAAATTGCGCTTGTTAACATTTTTGACCGCCTGCTGGGGGCCAACAAAAACAAAAACCAAAAAAAAAATAAGAAGCCAACAAACTGAACGTGTTACGCATAATAATTTTCGCAGTCGAATAAATATTTCAATGGCTCTCAAATGCGTGTGGTTTATCTTGGTTCAGGCATCGCACTCACGCTCAAAAACAGAAACAGAACTCTGCCAACTGATAAGATGGACCAACTGCAGTCAGCAGCAGGTACAGACACACACACAACTTCCAGTCATCCATTCCTCGCTCTCTCTCCTTTATTTTTGTTCGTTTTTATTGAAATAACAGAAATCATAATGTTTATGCCATTAAATTGTTAACAAAGCGTACAAGCTACTGGCCCCCCCTTTAACCACCCCCCACTCAACACACTATCTCCTCGAAGTGAGAGTCTCAGGTAAGAGGACGACCTCTGGAAACGGGTCCCGCATGTCAGCACGCACATAAATTATCGTTGATATATATTTTTGGGTAGTGCTTCTCTCAGCTTGTCGTGTGAATGTCCAGTATATGTCCGACAAAAAAAAAAAAACTCTCTTATTTATTTGCTTCTTCTCTTGTCCTCCTACGTGACATTCACGCTTCGATGTCCGTCGTTTTCCACTGTCATACGTGACCCAGTCTAGGGTCACTACCGTTCCACGATACAACACTCCCCAAGACCCACTGTTGTGTATCTTCTTATCTATGTACGCTTATCTCCCGTCGGACATTTCTTAATTCTTTCCCCTCACTTGCTCGAATTATTTCCTGTAATTGTTGTGCCCCCAAATCAACCCACTCCCCCAGCATAATCTTTAGGCGTAAAAAAATAATCAAATGTTTCCTGGGATCGACAAAAATGCTTTAAAACGGACCCAAAAGATATTCCCATTCCAGCCATTTCGAGCCATTTCGAACCATTTCGGACCATTTCACTTAAAGGAAGCAAAACGAAAGGATGTGTGTGTGTGTGTGTGAGAATGAATTGGGCTTTGGGTTAAGGGAAAAATGGGACTAGGGACAACAACGTGGTCGGTCACACTTCCACCCAATTTTATTTATGACTTTATCTTTTATTTTTGTTTGGCCGAGAGATTTTTGTTTATGTTTTTCTCCTTTCCAGGGAATTTCACCGAGATTTCTGTCTTACACACACACACTTTTCCCTCACTCTCTCTCCGCTTATTGTTTCTCTGTGGATTTTGTGTGTGCGGTCGAATTTGTTGTTGTTTTTGGTGGCTTCATTGCGACTTAATCACGTGCCCCGCGTTCCATTTTTTCTCCGTCTTTTTGTTTTTCCAGTAATTATACCTCAGTGGGTCTTTTAGAATGTGACTAAACTTAATTTTGAAATTATACAGAAACCACTGAGAGTTGAGTAAATGGAATCACATTCAAGGTGAGAGATCAATGGGAGGCTGATTCATGTGCCATGGAGTCTTTACTACTTCTTTTTTAAGGTGGATTAGGTGGTTTCCATGAGGTTGACTTAAGTGCCACACAGAGACCTTCATAGGCGCTTCTTTAAGGTGTGTTAGATGGTTGGGTGACCCAAATTGACCCACATAGGTTCTTCTTTCTAAAATCCTTACCATCTGGATGAGGTTGGTTGAAGTGTCACATAGACCCTTCTTTATCCTTGATCCCTCTTGTACACCATGCGTTTTCCCGAAGGTCCGTAACATAATATATCATCGTAGAACGTTGGAAAGAGACCGACATAGGTAGATGATTCGTTTTCCCCAAGGTCCGCATCATATTATCGTAAAACGTAGAGGGAGACCCACTATTCGTTAGCGCGAAGGTCCGCATCATTTTACCATAGAACTTTGGCTAGAGACCAACATAAGTTCTTCTTTAAGGTGCACTAGGCGTTGTTTGAGGTAGTTTATACGTCCTTCTAGGCTCACAACACTTTTCCTAGAGTCCATATCATATGCATAAGGTTGGTTTAAGTGCCACATAGCTTCTTCTTTTCCTGCTTTAATGTGTACTTGTCATTTTTCTAAAGAGATTGTATCAAGTGCGACACAAAAACCCCATGGGTTCTTCTTTAAGGTGCGTTAGGTGGTTTCCTGAAGTCCAAATTGTATGATTGACCCACATAGGTTCTTCTTTAAGGCGCTCTAGGTGTTTTTCTGAAGTCCATACCCATGAGATTGCATCAAGTGCCGCACAAAAACCCCCATGGGTTCTTCTTTAAGGTGCGTTAGGTGTTTTCCTGAAGGTCCATGTAGCATCTTATGCTATGAGGTTAAAGAGACTTAGTTGTGCCTTTCTATGAGGTTCTTTTTATTTCAGGAACCCACGTAGTTCCTTCTTTACGTTGCACTAGGCTTTTTAATGAAGGTCCCCATCATATGAGGTTGCTTTCTTTTCCTTTAGGGCTTTTCCTGAAGTCACTTCATGTTGATGGGATTGGTTCAAATGTCGTATAAGTTCTCCCTTAAAGAGCACTGGGCGTTCTTCTAATAACTTTAGATCTTTTGATGTCGCAGCATTTTCACAGCATATGGCGATGGTGCTTCTCTCCCTCCCCCCATTTTTCACCTGCACCTGACTTGATTCTTTTGATGTCTATTCTAAGCTCCAATGTCTTCTTCTTCTGCAGTTAATGGTGATGATGCCGCCCTCCTGCCACCTGTCTCTCTAAATGCTGCAATCAAATCAGATAGAAAAGAGAATACAATAACATAAAATTTGATTAGCACAATTATATTATTAGATGCCACAAAATGTGGCAATTAGAGCAATTCACTCCATTGTATGGCATTGACCCACGCAAGCTTGAGATAAATTCCTGCGACACCACAACCAACAAATAAACCAAAAACCACAAATGAACGACATTAGTTACACTTATAGACATGGGCATGAAAAAAATAATTAACAAATTAAATGCTATCTGGGGCAGAGCCAGAGAGAGAGAAGAATTATGAAGAAGAACTCTGAACAAACCTCACAGAGAAGAGACGCTAATTGAGGTTTGAGGTTGAGATAAATAGAGAGAGATAGATAGATAGAGAGGGGTCAAGTTTACATAAGCTAATTGTTGTTATACAACTTGCAACTTGTGAAAATCTCTTCATCAAAAAGGCCAAAAGGGAGAACCTTTTGTTGCACACACACTTGTCAAAATACAGAGAGATAGAAACACAATCGAGTGAAGGGAATTAAAAATGCATTTTGACAGGCGACGCATCTCTCCTCCTCTACCTCTACCTGATCCCTCCTCTACCTGTTCGCACTTTGCGGCTTTGATCGATAATCAGCGGCCCACGCAAAAAGTGTCTGTCACGCTAAAACCCTAATGGCATTACGAGTATTCCAGTGTCCCGCGACTAGTTTTTGTGGCCTGAACAAATACTGAAACCACAAGGATTGAGCTGGACAAGGATTGAGCTGCTGCCTGCCTGCTCTACCCAGTTTATCCTTTAATGTGCTTTTGTCTGCGATGGCTCGTCGCAAATCCTCTCAAGTGCAACCGAGCTGCATCAGATTAGAACAGGTTCGTCTTTGTCCCTGGACAAATAAATCCAAATTTTAATGCTCTTTCACATTGATAATGAGCAGCAGAAGTTTTAACTGGAATTTTTGCGTTGTTTTTGGCTTAATCGCATTGACTGAAAAGTTACCAACTCCTCAACTAAGCTGCAGTTGCCGCCGCGTGTTTGTTTCTAACTTTGCAATTAAAATCCATCCCGAAAACGCACTTCACACCCTTCAAAAAAAAAAAAAAACTCTAATTTTCCATGGAAAACTGTCATCATTCAGAATTGAGATCCCAGATCCCAGATCCATGCATTTCGATAACAAACTTGTCACAATTTCTGACAAGTTGCTGAAGAGAGTTTTGCGTTCCATGTTCTAATGAAGAAATTATCTATAATGATACGCGGAAAGTGCAATGCCTGGAAAATGGAAAATGGAAAATAATAATAATTGAGTTGCGTTCTGATAAAAATCAAATTATATGGAAACTGAAACCCTTCACGAGGAAATCCACTCAAATATATCCAAACAATGGGCCCAGAAATCATTATGAGAATGACGTATTATTTTATGATAAGTTTATGAAACATTTGATGGATTTATTACTAGACTCGTTTGGAGTGTGACGACGGAGTAAAGGGAAAATGTGTGTGCGTGTGCGTGTTCAGGATATGTCACTCACCTGCATCTGGGAGCAGGTGAAAATAATTTGTTCTGGAAAATTGTGGCTTAAAAAAAAAAGAGTTGTAGTAGAGTGGTTAAATGGGGAGAGTGGGGGAGAGTGGAGTGACATTTGTTGCATCCCAAAAGAGAGCTAAGAGCGCTTCCAAAGTTATTGACATTTTCATTAATCCAGTTATTCATAGTTCATGGGATTTGTCCTGTGCCCCTGTGTATTCAATAATGTTGTGTCTAAGTTGTCATCATCAATTTGTTTGGGAATATAAATTGAAGGAATGAAAGATTATATTTCCTTTTTTGATGTTAGAAAGCAATTTTTGCATAATTTTCCTTTTGAGTGACAAAATTTGCAACCAGAAAAACTTGTTTTTCATAAATTTTTCTTCACTTAAGCAACCTTTTAATCATTAGTTTTAGCTTTAGGACTCTTACTAAAGCTATATTTACATATATATATAATAGTTTCAAACTCCAAACAATTGTAAAGACGCTCACACACGATGCAAACAATTTGCAGCAAGTTGATTGCTGCAATCAAATTTGCAAGTTTGAACACGACTGCAAACATTTTGCCGCAAACAAAAAATTTGCAATAACTGTTTGCGGCAACTATTTTCTATATTTTCATGCAATATTTGCATTGGTGTGAACATTTGTGCAAAATTTTGCTGCAAATTATTTTTAACTTGCTGCAAATTGTTTGCATCGTGTGTACCTAGCTTTAGAGCAATAAAGAAGCATTTTGATCTTATCGGTCTTTAAAGGCTGACAAATTTTGATTAAAATAGAAAGGCTATAATATAATTGTCATAGACCTAGTAATAATAGTAATAATATTTCCACCTTAGTTGATCAACATTTACTAGGCAAATCGATTAAGATATTGATATAAAAGAAGGCTTCTAGAAGCTAGAAATTTGCAGCTGTCACTTTTGACCTCTTAAGCTAGGTACACACGATGCAAACAATTTGCAGCAAGTTAAAAATAATTTGCAGCAAAATTTTGCACAAATGTTCACACCAATGCAAATATTGCATGAAAATATAGAAAATAGTTGCCGCAAACAGTTATTGCAAATTTTTTGTTTGCGGCAAAATGTTTGCAGTCGTGTTCAAACTTGCAAATTTGATTGCAGCAATCAACTTGCTGCAAATTGTTTGCATCGTGTGTGAGCGTCTTAAGAATCTTTTCGTATAGGGAAAGAACTTATGAGGGATCAAAGTTTGGCTTAATTTGAATCCAAAAGTCCAAATTTAACAACAAATCATACACAAGTTCTTCCAATTTTTTTTGCAAAAGTAAAACTTCAATAAGTAATAAGAAACAAAACCCAATTTTTAATTCCATTCTTTTGCAAAAGTAAAACTTTGCTAACTAATCACTGATTAGTAATCAGTAATAAAAATCATTTTTGAATTTCATTATTTTGCATAAGTTAAACTTTGCTAAGTAATAAGTAATAAAACTCAATTTTTAATTGCAATTCATGCTTTATTTCCACATTATTATTTAGCTTAAAGGTAGCTTATTATATTAGTTTAGACTTATTTTATAGGAAATTACATTTTAGCAACTATTAGACTTAAGCTTGCACAATTTTTAATTTTAGATGGTAAAAAAACAACCTTTTAATGAGTCAAAAGTCGAAAAAGAAAAACCATTTTTAATTTTAGTTGGTAAAAAAAAACCTTTCGATGAGTCAAAAGTCGAAAAATAAAGTTTGTTATCTTAAATGAATGGAAAATCACTTAAGATAATGGCAATTGAGACTTCTTTCTTAAATTTAATATACTTCCAATTCTCTCAAACTATACTTCCAATCGAATACTATGTTTATTCCATATCTATCCAATTTCAAGCGTAAAAGTTCCCAAGAAAATAGCATTTGCATATGAAAGTTATATCAGAGGGAATGATATACACGAAATTCTTAAGTGTAAAGTCAATGGGTAATTGTCTATACCAGCAGCAGGAATTAATGCGATATCGTTTTGTTGGTAATATTTTAACGATTCTACTCAGGATTTTGTGGCATCTGTGTTTTGTTGGGGCTAGAGCAGAACAGTTCTGGCCATTTATCATGTGGACAAAAGCCAGCATAATAATATACATAATATGTTCCTAATGCAGGCACTGGCAACGTTTGCATTTCAATTGTCAAATTCTTGGTTGAAAGAACCCTCGAAAGCGACCAACGACCAATGATATACCCATCACCCGATTAAACCAAATCGAATGAATTCGAATGCCACACATATGCTCTCTTTTTTTGGAGTGGTTAACGAAATATTTCCAAAGTGTTTGAAGAGCTAAAAGCATGTTATCACTCATCTATGTGTTTACATGTGCGTATCAAAGGCGAACACGAAGAGCGTCGAGGACCGACCGTAGCAGAAGAAGAAGAAGAAGAAGAAGAACCTAATCAATATGCTCGTCATTTGCGCCAAGTTACATTTTCCTTTTAACCAAGTACGTGTCAACGGGGCTCCAAAGGCACAAACCAAACATTGTACGTATTAAGGGAAAGCCTTGGTGCCAAGGGGGAGGGGTGGAGGGAGGTGTGTGGGGGGGTTGTCTGAGCCCTTGGCATTGTGTCTTTGATATTTCGTGCATTAAACTTTGATGAGTTATCGCACGAAAAGTGCCAGTGACATTGCTTCTATTCAAGTATTAAATAATTATTTTTACTTTCAAGTATCTAAGGTGTTTTTTTTCCCCTCCCCCCACCCACTCGTTGTCTCTTCTGTGTCTCTCCAGTGCGTTGCTTTAATTTATGTCCCTGACCTTTTGCTGGCCCAGGCATCTCTTTTGTCAACTCTGACTCTGACACGCAGCGAATGATGGGGAGAGAGAGAGGGAGAGGGGGAGAGCGCCATCAAACAAATTGCCTTGGCAAGCGTGCGTTGTATGCACATTGAATTTTGATATGGATAAGGATAAAGCAACACCAGCTCCACCTCCTGCTCCTGCTCCACCTCCTGCTCCTCGTCAGGCGGGGCGAGACCCATGCGTAAGATTAATTGATACATGTCCATTTTGTGTTGACAAGCACTGTGAATGGCAAGAAAGAAATCTTGTCGCAACAAAAGAACACAACAATAAAAAGGTACGCAACTATGGCCAAAAATAAATGATGTACAATAAGGCTAGGACACTTTTATCGCTCCCAGTTGATAATAAACAATCTAGGCAAAGCACACGAAAAGAAAACCCACGAACAACAACTACCTTAGCAACCATTCGAAGGGGGGGAGAGTGTGTGGGAGGGTCTAAATTCCTGGGTCCCTGCTTTGTTGAATGACATATGTGTGCGTGGTTGCCCCACTGACTGCTCATCCATTTAACTGTCCAATGGTTTGACCATTACCGCTAAAGAGGGACGTTTCATTAGTTCATGGAACACAAAGTGAAGTGAGAAGTGAAAATAAATAGAGCGAGAATTTGATAGAGACAAGGCGACAAGTTTAATGGGTAATCATCCTGAAGGAGTAGTCAGATTTTCTATATAAAGTGATTCCATTTAAGCATATAGAGGCCTTCGGAGAGAGGCTCCTGTAGAAGTTCCTTCCAATTTGCTAACTCTTAAACTGTTTAACATTAGAGTAAAGACTAGATGCTTCAAGATCTACTTTCTTTCCGATTTAGTACTTTAAAAATGTTTAAAAATAGCAAATTGATTAAATTAATATTCGGGAGAGTTCTATTTAAATGGACAGGAGTGTACCTATGTATACCTATATGAAAGATATGTCGTGCCAAAACCGGAGTAAACCGTCTAGACGCTTCAAGATCTTCTTTCTTCCAGATTAAAAAATTTTTAAAAATAGCAAATTGATTAAATTAATATTCGGGAGAGTTCTATTTTTAAATTTATTTAAATGGAGAGGAGTGTACCTATACTTCTATATGTAAGATATGTCGTGCCAAAACCGAAGTAAAGGCTAGAAGCTTCAAGATCTACTTTCTTCCAGATTCAAAAATGTAAAAAAATTGCAAATTAATTAATTAAAAATTTGGAAGAGTCCTATTTAAGTAGACAGGAGTGTACCTATATGTAGGATTTGTTGAGCCAGAACCGGAGTAAAGACTAGGCGCTTCAAAATCTTCTTTCTTTCAGATTAAGTAGTTCAAAAATCTTACATAATTGCAAATTAAATTCGAGTGAGTCCTATTTAAGTGGAGAGGAGTGTACCTATACCTATATGTTAGATTTGTAGTGCCAAAACCGCTTCAAAATCTTCTTTCTTTCAGATTAAGTAGTTCAAAAATCTTAAAAAATTGCAAATGAAATTCGAGAGAGTCCTATTTAAGTGGAGAGGAGTGTATATGTAAGATTTGTAGTGTCAAAACCGCATCAAAATCTACTTTCTTCTAGATTAAGTAGTTCAAAAATCTTACATAATTGCAAATTAAATTCGAGAGAGTCCTATTTAAGTGGAGAGGAGTGTATATGTAAGATTTGTAGTGTCAAAACCGCTTCAAAATCGTCTTTCTTTCAGATTAAGTAGTTCAAAAATCTTAAAAAATCGCAAATGAAATTTGAGATAGTCCTATTTAATGAACGTAAGATATTTCGCACCAAAACCCCTTAAGAAACATTCAGCAATTGCTTAAGCGGCCCTCTTTCGCCTGGCTTTTAGCATTACAATAGAAGTCCTTGGCCATTGTGTGCACGGAAAGAATTTGAGAGAGCGCACGTTCAATAAATTTACACAGCATAAATGTTGGATTTCCAACGTGGAGATGACTGTGGGGAGTGCGGGTCAAGACGTTGATGGTCACAGGAGAGAGGAGGTGGGTAGGCATTGCCTTTACAGTTTAATTACAACGCACACAGAAGGACGCGAATCCAGGCATGGCCGCAGTGCCTTGACAGGTCCCGTCGGCTGACGTGTTGCGGCGTTCAATCAAAAGCCTGTCATGCTGGTCAAGCCAACGGGCTGACTGACTCCGTTGAAGCCTGGAAGCCAGGGTAAAAACTTGTCAGCCTTGCGCCGCGACACATAATGAAAAACCACGATGCGTCCCACGATCGCCCACTCTCACCTACATACACATACACAACGCCCACGCCCACTTAATTAGTGCCCCAGCTCATTGTCAAAGAACGTACATATATGGGATATATACCAGTCGGTCGATCCGGTCCGGTCCGTCTGTCTCTTGATTGTTTTTGGGGTTTGACCCATTTGTCTAAATGCGAAACAAAAGCGAACGAGAAGGATTCTCTCTATGTTTGAGGGTAAATAGTGGGTGCACTACCCCATCCCATCCCAATGGGGCGCTGTTAAACAACGTTGACAGCTGTAATTTCTATGCAGCTTTTGTTGCATTCTCAATGCACTCTGACTGAGTGACGGACGGACGGACGGACTCAGTGGCGGACTGACTAATGGGCCCTGCTGCAACTGACTCATAATTTAATTCATTAATTTCAAACACTGTGTGTGCGAGTGTGTGTATCGTTCGTTCAGATGATGGAGGTCATAATTACGCCCTGTTGATTTACAGCAACAACATTTAAGCCCCTAACGAGCTGACAATTTTGCAACCCCGTCCAAATTGTATCTCCCCTCTCGTCCCTTCCCACGCCATTGCATCTTTTTATTGCGTCTGTAAAGCAAAAACTATCGAAAACTTACATACAAACGCAGAGAGTGAGGGGAAAACTTGAATTACAGGCATAGGAAATGTTGTGGGAAGCACACTTTATACAGTGAACACTCCTTAACAGTTACTAGTGCACTCAGAAATAAGATATAGTAAAGATATAGGTCAATTCTACATGTTTTATAATAGTTTGGTTTTCTATCAGCTGTTCTCGTGCTTAGGCTGCTTATAATTCCCAACTGGTATGAACGAAACATTCTAAATCAGCTGTTCTCGTGAGTAAAGTGCTAATAATTCTCAACTAGTATGAAAGTTTCCTTCTGAACCAGCTGTATTCGTGCTTAGTCTCCTTATAATTCCCAACTAGTATAATCTTTTCATTCTCAATCAGTTTTTTAGCTAATAATTCCCAACTGGTATAAACGTTTCCCTTTCAATCAGCTGTTCTAGTTCTTAGTCTGCTTATAATTCTCAACTAGTATGAAAGTTTCCTTCTTAATCAGCTGTATTCGTGCTTAGTTGTCTTATAATTCCCAACTGGTATAAACGTTTCCCTTTTAATCAGCTGTTCTCGTGCTTAGTCTGCTTATAATTCTCAACTGGTATGAACAAAACTATCTCTATCAGCTATTTTCGAGCTTAGTGTGCTTAAAATTCCCAACTGGTATAAACGTTTCCTTTTGAATCAGTTGTTCTCTTGCTTACTCAGCTTATAATTCCCAACTAGTATGAACAAAACTATCTCTATCAGCTATTTTCGTGCTTAGTGTGCTTAAAATTCCCAACTGGTATAAACGTTTTCTTCTCAATTAGCTGTTCTCCTGCTTAGTCTTGTAATTCCCAACTGGTATGCAGGTTTCCCTATCAATCAGCTGTTCTCTTGCATAGTTAGCTTATAATTCCCAACTGGTTTAAGCACGAATTATGCGCAAAGTCCATTAAAGTTCGAGAACTGTAAACTTATCAACATTAAATTGGTTTCAAATGCTTCCAATAACATTTCTGTTGAATTTTTCTTACCAATCGTTTAAGATTTATGAATCTTGTCCCATTCAGACTAACTTTTACTAGTAGTTACTAATATTTACACGTAGTTGTGGTATATTTTCTCTTGAAATTAAACTAAGCTACCGCATTTCGAATTTTCCGGGAAAATCAAGCAACCTATTTGTGTGAAAATGCCGTCAATCTTTTTGCAAAAGACACAAAATTCAAACGTTTCTTCCAATTTACCGCCCATTGTGCCTCTGCTGATGTTGCTGTTGCTCGCGTAGCTGTTGCTGTTGCTGGTGTCGTGGTTGCTGCTGCTGCTGCTGCTGCTGCTGCTGCTGCTGCACCTCCGAAACGCACAATTATCGATGCTTCGAACAGCTTGAACCGCAACAACGTCCACAAATTGGCAATTTGACTTGAGCCAGTCGCCCCTCTTAGTCCAGGAGTCCGGACTCCAGACTATTCCTCACCGCTGGAGACAATAAAGACGCGTCGCGACATCGCCACGTCGAACTGGGAACACTGGGCAAGTCAATATGATGATTTAGAGCACGGAAATTGGTGTCGTCGCTGGAGTAGGATTAGGTTGGATTGTTTCTGTTTTTGTTGCTGCTGCTGCTGACAGCGCGATGTCTGGAAATTTGAGCTGCCGCTGCCGTTGTTGTTGTCTTGTTCATAAAAAAAGCATTAATTCTAATTGGCAGCAATTGCATTGAACCACCCTAACCTAGCCCCTCTTACCGCTTACCTCTTACCTCTCTCTCATGTGAAACATTTTCATGTACTGTCCAGAGACACAAGAAAAAAAAAATAGTGTTTGGGTCCGTGAAGAGTTGAGCCCTTTTTTTTTTTGTTTTGCTGTTTGTTTGCTCTCCATTCGCTTCGTGCGGCAAAAGTACAAAAGAAAAGGTAACACTAGAAATATAGTTACACTACAATTTAGCGGCAGTTCAGTAGTTGAACAAACAAAACTTTCTGTCTTGCGGATGATGGTTTTCCTCATCTGTGTGTGTGTGTCTATATAATTCTCGCCAACCTGCTAATTGTCTTTTGTCCATCTGAATGTGTGTGTGTGTATGCTGGCCAAATGCGTGGACTTTGTTTTAAGTGCAGCCGAGAGATCGACCCAAAGAGCCAACAAACAAACATAATAAAGTCGGAGCAAATTCCTTGTGAATAGTGTGAAACCGTTCGTAATGGGCAAAATACTTATTTTCCATTTGCATATGACGAGATAAAGATTTCATACTATGAATATAAAACAATACGGCTTTGTTTTACCCATTACTTGGACGGGTTTTTCATTGAAAAATGCACTGCAAATTAATTTGGAATAGATTGTAGTAGAGGGAGAAAGAGTGCTTTAGACGGGAGAGTTTTGGTGTCTCATCTTAACTTATCTTCATCTAAAATTTAGATTCTAAATGATTGGATGGGACTTTGTTGGGACTTTTGAAAACATTAATCTATTATTTTTATTCGCAAGTGGGCAGAGCATTTAACTAGACATTTTTCTGATGCTTTTCTTTGGGAAAGAATAATTTGGTTTCAATAGACCATAAAGAAGGAAGGGTATCGCTGTAGTTTACATAATTTAAACCATCCGATTGACAACTTGATTTTAATTCACTTTTCCTTTTGTTGTTGGAGACTTTATATTCACGAAAGTTTTGCATGCTTTTTCTCAATTAGAACACGCCAAACTTTTAATGCCCTTTTGGGTACCGCCCTGCTTTAGATTCTCATACACCCATGGTCAACAAAATAAGTACAACTACATAACTTTGATAAAAACAGACAAAAGTTTTCCATTTTTCCTAAATCTTTTAAATTAAAATTAATTTAAATAAAGTGTCAAGTATTTTTTATCGACTTTTGAGACAACCTGCTCACTTTTTGTTTGCTTCCAATAAATGACCTTAAGCCCGATTTAATAAATATTAATTGTCAAGTTCAAAAACGATACGGCGAAAATATTGAAAAAGTAATTTCGAAACCAATTGATTTTAGTTGGAATTTTGATGAAATAGAATTAAATAAAAACTGTTAATTTTCTTAATTCCTAATATGTACTTTATTGAACTTAAAAGTTTTAAATTTAAATATAACGAAAATAAGAAGTTGGAGTTGTAAGCTGTTTCTCCTTTTTTCGCTTAATCTATTTATAATTCCCAACTAGTTTTAGCGTTGAACTTGAGTTTTGCTTTCTCTATTTGTAATTGCCAACTAGTTTTAGCGTTGAACTAACGGTATGACCTTGCAATTCTAGAATTACTAGCGAAGTTTGCTGATGAGAGAACTTGGTAGTGCTCGAAATAGTGTTATACACATTTTAGTTGCTTCTAATAAATGACCTAATACAAAATATGGTTGCTAAAATTGTCAAATATAGTGAAAATAATTGTCAAATATAATGAAAATATATATTATTATACATATTTGTAGTATTGATTTTAAGACAAATTTAAAATATTTTACTCTAAGGCAAAGATATGCTGATGTTCATATTCTCTTGACCGTAGGTGTTAATTCTTGCTTCTAATGAATGTGATTTAGATTAATCCTCTCCTACATTTGTATCTGAAAATTATTCCTATCTAATTTGCAGTAATCGAACTAAGAGTGAAAAGGGTTTTATTTGTAATTTAAAGTATATTTAATATCCAAAAACTTCATATTTCTATTCTGAAAGCTACTTACTTTGTTTCCATCCATTTGCGATACATTTTCCAAGTGCTGTGTAACCTGATTAGGTCTTTGAGACAATGGGTAGAGAGAGAGAGCGAGAACAAGAGACAAAGAAATTTGAAATGAAGCGATGCGCAAAAATCAAGAAAGCAAGCTGAAAACCGCTTGCACTTAAAATATCAACCGCAAAGTGTCAAAGAGTTGGACACTTGAAATGAGAGACATTTTCACCCACATGAGACCCCAAAAAGTGCGCCATTAACATTTAACTTTTGCTTAAGAAAATGCCAAAAGGATTGTGGGTGGAGAGGGGGGGAAACTTGTGATAATTAATTGTTTCATTACCGTGGCAAGTAGAGAGAGAGAAGACATTCTGAGAACAAACGAGGCAAGTGAGTGGGCAAGAGGTAGTTCGGGGGTTGGGGATGGGGGGAAAGTAGTGAGATTCATCTGGATGCCTGATGGACAGGCGTACAATGAAAGTTTGACAGGGCAGCTAATTGAATTGTTTCTCTTTAAAATCAGAAAGAAACACCAAAAAAAAAAAATCCAAGCCAAAAAATAAACCGCAAGAAAAATAAAAAGAAATAGTTTTGGTCGGAAATAGTTTAGGAATGTTTTTCAAATTATTTTAATGCCCATCGGACCGACCCGTTGATGAACTTAAATGTTTGTTGTTTTTGTTTCGTGTTGGCACAACATGGAAGGGGAGGGGAGAGGCCTCCGATGCCGCCCCAATTCAATTTGCGGCAAGCGGCAGCAGCCCCCGCTAATAGTGTCAAAAGTTTAATGATGAGGCACCGGCTGTCAGTTTTTTGGGGCCGTGTGCCGTTAAGTAGTACGAAGCCAGCTCCATCTCCCATCCCCCCATCCCCCCGGCATGTTTGTGTGCGAAGCAGCTGTCAGTGAGGAAGTGACAGCAACTGGCTGCCATTTTGCAGATGTCGACCCGACCTCCTTTACTTTGCTTCACGTAGATCGGCCAGAAAGAGAAAGAAAAATCGGGTTAATTACTACTCTAGCTGGAAAATGTAAATACAGTTGAAAGGATCTTAGTTTGCTCTCACCTGTGACCACACACACAACCACAAATGTTTGCTCAATCTTTCACCATAAATCTAACCAAAATTCTCACATTTGCCTATCAAAAAGAAAAAAAAACCACATCTCCTCTCCTCGACGCATGTGTGATAAGCTGAGATGGCTATCTAAAAGGATCATCATGTGGTTGACACCTACCACAAAAATACACACACACAACCCGAGAGAAATCTGCACATGTTGTAAAACGAGGCACAGGAAGAGGGAAGAAGCAGCAAGTGAAAGATATATCCCTTGTTATCGCACTATTTCGATCGCTATGTGAACACACAATATGGCTCGATCTTGATACGGCACTAGCAAACGAGAGACTGGTTTTCAAACACACACACACACATGTGAAAACGAACCCAAATTGCGTTGTTAAAATGCGTAAGGCGTTGACACACACACATGGTTTTTAGTTCTCTAGTCTAGGCAAACAATGAGCGTCTTCTCTCTTATCAGGCATCGGCCCACAAGATGGGCCCTATTGAAAGGAGTAGGATAAGTTTGGGCTTGATCAATGATACGCTCTTGAATGTGACCCTGAAGGAAGGAAGCAGCAGCAGCAGCAGCAGCAGCAGCTGTTCATGCCACTCAACACCTGAAAGAAATCTGTTGGCCTTGATCGAGGGTGTGAGCTTACTTGCTTGCTACAAAATAATACCCTGTAATTACGAGCCGCAACTTTGCTGCAAATGGCAAACGGCAGGTGTCAAAATAATTAGGCGCCTACTTGGTAGAGAGAGAGAGAGAGAGACCGAGAGAGAGCGAGACCGAGTGAGAGCTTTCAAGTATCTCTGATGTCTACCCAATTACCGATAATTATCGTCAACACCTTGCATTCAAGGTGTCAAAATGTGCGCAGGGCATCATGCAAAATGGCAAAAGGCACTAAAACCCCCGAAGAATACCTTAACTCGAATACACTAATTATCTGAGTGGCAGCTCAGTCATTCAGTCAGTCATCCAGTCAGTCAGTCAAAGTCAACGAAATGCAGTCCGAAATTATTTTTAGCAAGTGTGAAGTTGATAGTCGGGCTCGTTCATTAATCATTTGGATTGTTAACAAGGCAACTCTTGATGGCAACTGACAGACCCAAAAAAACAGCCGAAAAAAAACAGCCGAAAAATGTAACCCAAGACGATCAACATCGTTTCTTCAACTTAATGGCATTCGCAAGAAGAAAAGAAAAGAAAAGAGATTTCGAGGGTAAGCCAAATGAGTCTGAATTGTATCACTTTGATTGTGTGTTCCACTTTTCATACGAAAATCCCCTGAAATTATTGCTCAATTCGATTTTGCAAATTTTTATTTAAATTTATTATTTTAGTTAAGTTGGACAGCTTTATGTTAGTTAGCCCATTAACCCTAATTGCCATTTGATTTCAATTTAATCCTAGTGATAAATCGTTTTTAAATATTTCGATTTTTTAAGTCAACACTTAAGAATTTTATTACGAATATATTGCAGATCGATTAAAAATCAAAGAGATTTTAATTGCTATCGCAGTCGTATTTATTTTATTTTATTACAACACTTTTTATTAGATCAAAATACATAAATAATAAATGTGCAATAATACTAAGTATAAACATTTTTCCAGCCACTTTTGAAGAGAATAATCTTTTTATGAATCCTCAATATCAATATAAACATGTGCTCTCTTACATCATTTTTTCACTCGTCATTTGGCACAGTTTACCACAAATTTGTACTGCAAAAACTTAGCAGAAAACTTAAAATAAATTTCTTTATTGAAAACTTTAGAAAAGATTAAAAAATGATTAATGCTTTCTACTCTAGAAATTTTATCTCAGATCTTTAACACCTTTTAATTGCTTGCAATATTTTGCCTCGAGCCCTCTTTTATAAATTCTAAACAAATTTTAAGATGAAATCGGTCGCTAAAATAGAAAATAAATTGTAAAAAATTACCTTTCCAAAGATCCACTGGGGCAAGGCTCCTCAGCGGTTTGGAATAAAATTCTTAAAGTCTTTAGAATCCTGTGATATTATTGCCTGAACACTTAAGCTATTAGTCGAGGAGCTGCTTCAAAGGATAATTTTATCTTGTTGACTTTTAGAAATGGCAATTACATATGTCATTATCCTATTTTGAAACTTGTGAATTAAATATTAATGAAGGAAGTCATCCTTTTTTGAAAGTTATGAATTCATTATTTATGAATTCAAATTTATATTTTTAATCGCGGAAGTCTGATAATTCAGTTCGATCAGTACCAAAACATTTTATAATTTAATTTGTTTTTAGACTCTCTTTTTATACCATGCATCCATAGGATGAAATGGTATATTAAAGTCGCCAAAATGTATGTAACAGGGAGAAGAAAGCTTTTCCGACCCTATAAAGTATATATATTCTTGATCAGCATGAGAAGAGAAATTGATAGAGCCATATCCGTCTGTCCGTCTGTCCGTCCGTCCGTCCGTCCGTCTGTCCGTCCGTAAGAGTGCAGAGATCTCAGCAACTATAAATGATACAGCTACCAAATTTATAATTTAGACTTGTGTAGTCTTGGCGCAGACCAAGTTTATGTTTTTTTTTTGCCACGCCCACTTCCGCCTCCGGAATTTAATAAAAAGTGATTTTTCTCCCGTAATATTTATCGTATCGTAATTTAATTTGGCACACTAATAGATCTTATGAACATCTATCATTCCACCAAATTTTGTTTGCCACGCCCCCTTCCGCCTCCGGTATTTAATAAAAAGTGATTTTCTCCCGCAATATTTATCGTATCGGAATTTAATTCGGCACACTTATATATGTTATGGACATCTATCATTCCACCAAATTTGATAAAAATCGGAATAAAAATGGCCGAGTTATGCATTGAAACGTTTTGCACTCAAAGGGCGAATTTGGCCGGTGGGGCGCTAAAGTGCACACACATAAGAATGAGCGAGATAGCATATGTTAGAAATCGCGCATACGAAAGAAATTTAATATATGAAATAAGTTTTATAAACTCAAGGAAATTTGTTTTCCCCTGATGCATGGTATATCCAAGTCGGCCCGGCGACTTACTTACTTTATTTTTCATTATTAGTTAATCAAAATTAATTCAAACAAACTAATCAAAATTCGCTAGATTCAAAATATGATTTAGATTAACTGTTAAAAACACATAAATTATTTCTATTAAATTTTATTTTGAATTCAACTGCTTTACCAACTTAAATTTTACTACATATATTTAAAAAAAAAAAAACAAATACTATAACTAGATTAACTATTGAAAATTGTAAATATATATTTTTTTAAATGTTAAGTTGCTTCCAGTTTCTATCCAAAATATATGAAACTTTTAGTCTTTTTAGTATCCTTCTTGAAAGATGGTTATCTAAGTTATTTAGAGAAATTTTTAAACTTATTTTATAGCTAAGTTACGCCATTCGGAGTTTAGTTAATAAACTTAAAGTTATATTCCTGTAAATTTTTTGAGTGTTAATTAATTTTGTAGTGTAGTTGGATATAATTCTGCTTGATCTCAGTTGAGATTTCAAATCTATCCAATTGCCAATTTCATACCCATTGATTTTTGATTTAATGACTACTAGTGAAATAACTGTGTAATGATGCAAGTGCTCACATAATTCCATTAAATAATTGTAGACAAATGAAATTTAATCGTTTTCATTTGATAAAAGAATCTTTAAGTTTTTTATGCTTAACAATTTTTATTTGCATCACAAAATTTTGAGAGGAATTTTACATGTTTACATTCTTTTCATGTTCAATTGATTAAGAATTGAAATGCTCAAATTAATGTCTGTTTGTCTGAAATAATTGTTTTGCATTCCATGTCCTGTTAACCAATTAGGCTTAACTTGAAGATTGATTGTAAATTTCTGAATTGTTCGAATTTTATGTTCATGCCAATTTACCGCCCGGTGTTTAAGGATTGTGTTCAAAATTTATTGAACTTGAATTAATAAAGGCAGCTCCATTAATAAAAAAAAAACAGAAAAAAAACGGAACGATAAAAAGCTCAATTGCCAATATCATCCTTTTTGAACTTGATTCTCATGAGAAAAATTGCATCTGCTTTAACTTTCTTTTTTCTATCTTTTGCATTCATTCTCCTCTACATACACTGGGCAAAAAGTAGTAGTTAGTTTGTCACTCAACAAAATATTGAAAATAAAAAGAATATGAAACTAAGAAGTTTACTCTCAAGGAGAAAATCTTTGGAATTCTTTTCGTTAAGGGTATCAAAAGTACGTTGATCCACAAGGAGAAAAACTACCTTGACTTGGCGATTTCGGTGCCTTCAGTGGCTGCTGATTAATGTTGATGGTCACACCTCTCTCTCTCTCGATTTGAACCCAACTGATTGCAGAGGTGCCAAAAATTTTACACCTGCAACACACACGCAAAATTGCAAGTCAGCAGAATGTTGTGTGCCCTAGGACACAGCGGCGAGAGTCGCAACAGGAAGCCATAAATAAAAATTAGACAACGCGAGGCTATAAGAACTACCGTGTAGCATATCATTTGGGAGCACAATTTTCTAACACAACAAACTATCTCTCTCTCTCTCTCTCAATCAACCAACTTTGGGCGCTCTGCAGGTGCAGTTACAGTTTCTTGTGCGTTTTGGCTGCTGATTGGCGGCCATTTAACGCTGCGTGAGATGCCGCTTTCAGACCGAGAGACCTTCTGAGACCGGTCCGGGTCTTTAGTGGCGCCCTTTGCCAACAGTTTTTCTAGGCGTTAACTGTAATTCGAGGGCCCGGGCGGCGACTCGGCATGAAACAAACGCAGCAGGATCTGGCACCTTGAGAGGGAAAAGTGTTTGCCGAAATTATGGGTTTTGCTTCTGCCTCAATCTGTTGCACCACAGCACATGATGATGATGATGATGATGGTGATGATGATGTACGACATCCTTAACGGACACCTTTGATTCAAAACAAGCTGGGATATGGCGCCGCTGGGCAATTAAAGTCTTGTTATGAATCGTAATAACCTTTACCGATACCAAAACTCGAACTCGTCTGTCCACCACCGTGATTACCGTCTTTCACGGTGTGGGTAAATAATTAAAGTCTCTTTTTTGTGGATAAACTTCTCATCTTCAAAAGGTTTTTTTTTTCCATTGCCACAGTTTAAATTGTTTTTACACTTCTTTTCGAATTCCAACTAATTCTTCAAAGGAATCGTTCGATGTGGAATAATGATGATGATGAAAAATGTAGTTTGCTTTGCCCTGAAATTTTATCAATTGAAATTCTTTCATACTTTAATTAGCCATCAAAATAGAAAAGGGAAATCCAAGATCAACAACAGTTGATATCAATAATTTCTTCAAATATGTTTCTGAAATATTCTAAACAAAATTTTTTAAATTATAAATTTAATATTATAATTATAAAGATATCCTTATATTGAATTGGTAAGAAAGACACATCTAACTCATTCTATTCATAATATCATAAGTTCTATATGAAGAAGTTAGTTTTCTATGCTCTAACGAGTTTATTAAAGAGAAGTTCGACTGTATTTCAAAATTTTCCACGTAGTATTTCAAAATTTTCGACAGTAATTCAAAATTTTCCACGTAGTGTGTATTCAAAAACTTTTAAATGTATTTCAAAATTTTCACAGTGGTGTGTATTCAATAATTTTTAAAAATTATTTAAGGCATTTCTCTTCTAATGTTAATTCCAATTTTCAGTTACAGTTTCCTCAGAATTTCTTTTGACAAAAGTTCTAAGATTTTTTTGCAATAAACTTTATATTTTATTTGGAAATATCTTGTCCAAAAATAATGAAAAGTTGTAATTTCACTACAATTTTTAAAAGCAAATTCAGAGGTACGCATTAGCAATTTGTCGGACTTGAAAAATTTGTTAGAAAACACAATAAATTTAAGACTGAATTAAATACTATGAAGCAGTATTCTATATTTTTCGATTAAAACATTTTATATCATTAGAGATTCCTGTTCATGCTTCAACATCTTCTCACAAAAAAAATTCTCTACAATTCTAAAAAGAAATAGAAATAGGTTTAAGTTTTGGATAGGAAAACAGACACAATACAATGCCAATACTACTTCGCTAGATATTTCTACTTCAATTTAAACTTCTCCTAAAGAATAAGCAAAATAAAATTGAGCACCAAAATTTTTCGAATTTCTTCCAACAAAAATTCTGATATTTTTATGTAAATTTTTCTTTGAAGTTCAGAATACAATTTCAGATTTTTTGTAGACTTTTCTTCCTACGTAACTATTAAGTTTCTATCATTAGAATTAGTTCGGAAAACACTTTACCTAAAAAGAATACTTTTAGTTTCAAATAAGTTTCAATTCACTTTCAAATAAGTTTCAATTCAATTTGAGTTAAGTTTCAATTCAGTTTGAGTTAAGTTTCAATTCAGTTTTAGTTAAGTTTCCGCTCATTTTTTGCTTAGTTTCAGTTCAGTTTCATTTCAGTTTCTGCTCAATTCAAATTCAGTTAAGTTTCAGCTCAGTTTTAGTTCCGTTTAAATTCGTTTCCTGCTCAGTTTCAATTCAGTTCAGTTTTAGTTCGATTTCTGCTCAGTCTTAGCTTAGTTTCTGCTCAGTTTTAATACAGTTCAGTTTTTGCTTAGTTTCAGTTTAGTTTCTTCTTAGTTTTAGTTCCGTTTAAATTCGTTTTCTGCTCAGTTTTAATGCAGTTCAGTTTCTGCTTAGTTTCAATCTAGTTTTAATTCAGATTCTCAAAAAACTGTTCATAAGAACCATTAAAAGATTAAACCCAAAAGTATGTATATTAATTCTCCCAACTTACGATCGCTGAAATGGAATAACTCAAGAAGAAATAACTGGTTTATGCTAATTGCGGATCAAAGGACTCCGCCAAGGACTTGGCGAATTGAGTTCAAGCAGCTGGAGATGTGTTATCCTTGATGACAAGAAATAGATCCGCTTTGTAGCGAAACCAAAACCAAGATGCTTAGACTACTGATGGCAATCATCATCATCTTGGGAGTGCACTTTAAGAGTCTTTGAACTTGCGTAAATTGATATTTTCCACGCTTCAAACCGAAAACTAAAAACCCAAAAAAAATAGAAAAAGAAGAAAACAAAGAAAAACAAATCAAGATGGGCAAATGGAATGATTTTTCGAGTCTAACCACGTCGAGGGACGACAAAAAGATGACATACCATTGGCATTGGCATCAGTTCCCAGTTGGCAGTCTCGATCTTAATCGCGCATCTCTCTCCCTCTCGCTCTCCCTCTCGCTCTCTCTCCCTCTCGCTCTCTCTCCCCCTCTCTCTTTGGGCCCTACCTGTTTTGAGATAACCACAAATTGTTCTTCTTGTACGTTTCGGTTATTTCGATTTTTAGATTCTCATCAGCATGCGATGTGTTTTTGTAGTTGTTGTTGTTGTCCTTTCAGGGCCCTTCTTCTTGTTCTTTGTCAACACGGGTCTTTGTCAACCGATGAGAGGGGCTGGCTCACGTACGTTCATTCGAAGGTCCATGCAAGGCTCGGCTAGGTTGGGCAGATTGTCTCTGGCTTTTGTTCTAGCCAGATATCGATCATTAGATAGTTGCCTCTGCCTCGAACCATTGTTCCCATGCGTTCACATACACGTTGTGCAGGGGTCTACTATACGTGTGTCCTATGTCATCAATTATTACATAAGTTTTATGTCTCATGTGTGTTGTTGTTTGTTTGGTTTTTCTTCTCTTCAGATAGGCGCACTTGGTTATTCGTGGAATCTGACGCATGCCCCCCCAGGACAACAACCAGCAAGAGTGGGGGGAGGGGGCATGATTAACTGGAAATATTTTGGGGCGTGTGCACATCTTTTTATCTCTCATTTGCCACTTCTTTGCTGCCTTGCTCTGAGCCAATTACCAAAAAGACTTCAAATTCAATCCCGTTTGCATGTTATCGATGCAAATTATCAACGCTTTCGATAAACTGTTAAACAAACTTTTTAAACCTTAACTGCTTCAGCTGCCTCCTGACCTAACAGTACTGTTGAAAATTGATACCATTAGTCCCAGGTTCTTACCTTGTCAAAGGTGTGGAGTGTGAGAGAGGAGCGCAAAAAAGTTTTCGTGCAGCATGCAACACGTGCCTGCATGAATTATGGTTGCAAGGAAAGTTGCAGCCAGCTTTAACCTCAGCTAGCCACAATCTCGCCACAAAAACCCATTCCGATATCCATCCAGCCGGTGGACTGTCATAACGAACGAACGAACGAACGAACGAAATACTTACACGCGCTTTGTGTGCTCACAGAGGAAGTGGCCATTCTTAGGAAAAGTAACGCAAACGAAGAAGCACTTACGCAACGAAGGAAAAGCTGTAAATGTCATCTGAAAACTTGTCCTCAATAATAAATAAATATGTGTCTATGCTGTGGCATGCCAGGATACTTGAGCGAGAGTTCCTTTGGATAAATAACCAAAGAAAAAGGGCAGAGGTGGGTGGGGGGGGGGCAGGGCAGGTAAGAAACTCTTACACTCAAAAGAGAAACGAAAGAAGGAAAGAAGGAAAAAGCAAAATGAAATAGAATAGAATTTTTATTGCATAACCGTTTTGTGGGTAGCTATAATAATACTTTCAACGAACATCATCCAGAACCCTTGACTTGCCTTCACTACGTACCTACTAATGATGACACACATTTCATATCTTGATCCTGTCTCCTCCGTCGTCCTTTCGCTTGTCAAAATAAATTGAAGCACATGCTTAGGCGCGCTCCTCCACACAATGCTATTAACTTGGACCACGTCCTTTTCTTATAAGCAGTGGGCAGTGCCATTGGGCGGTGACAAGGACTAGAGACACTAAGGACTATCAGAGGTTTATGATCTCTCTCTGTCGCTGCTTAAGTCTCCTGGTCACATCATCAAAATGCCAACTGGTTTATTGGGAATCTAACCGGGAGCATCAACTATCGCCCCTTACTACCGTTCTGGTAGCCCTTTTGCTGCAGGTGTGTGTGTGTGTCATTTCGTGGGCTACTGTTAATTTTCACCTGCACCTGCAGTGAATCCTTTTTTAATGAACTTCAAGGATAAGTCTTCTCAAAACTAGAAATGATGAAGTTGTGTTGTGAATTCCCATTAACAAGAGGGCAACAAAATTTTCCTCTTCCCCCAAAAACAATTCCAGGTGAGCATGTAGGAAAAATTAATGCCATAAAAGAAGACCCAAATAGATTTGCTATGCCTGAATTGGGAGTAATTCTTAAAGTAGTAGGAAAATCTGGTCAATAGGAAATATTTTTGGGTAGAAACATATATCAGAAATCGACTATACAAATAATAATAATAATTCTTCTCACACCTACTTTTATATTTGAACTAAAAACTAATACTAAATTAAGCAAAATGTAAATAGTTGTATATATGTAAAACTTTACTAGCAAACTCTACATAAAATCAAGCCGAAGGCCCTCGACGCCAGCGCTATAATCTTAAGTGAGACTTAATTTCAATTATATCTAACTTCTTAAATAAATAAATAAATAATTCTCAAAACTCTCAAAAATTAAAATACAAATTGCAATTCAATAGAGTCCCTCTCTCTGGTTTTTCCCTAAATAATTCAGTATAAATTAGTGTGCTTTCTTATAAGAAAATATTTTTATGATATATAAACCATCTTTTCTGTCTTTGTTTAATATGAAAATCCTTTCATTTGGCTGCTTTTGAGCCCGATTAGAAAACTCTTAGTGAGACTATATTTCTAGGAGTTTAAAATATTGAAAATATTGAGCTCGAATAGAAAACTCTTAGTAAGACTATATTTCTAAGAGTTTAAAATATTAAAACGAGCGAGATTTTTATATATAAATTGCGAAAAAGGTTAGATTGATATTTTAAAATTCTATCCCATACAAAATAAAATAAATAAAATGTATAGCGAATGATTTCTTTTGGTAAAATGAACTTCTATATGGGAAACGCCCATCAATTGTCTAAAGAATTTAGGGGAACTACACAATCTTTGTATTGATATATTGAAAATATTGAGCTCGATTAGAAATCTCTTAGTAAGACTATATTTCTAGGAGTTTAAAGTATAAATTGCGAAAAAGGTTAGATTGATATTTTAAAATTCTATCCCATACAAAATAGAATAAATTTAATGTAAAGCGAATTACTTCTTTTGGTAAAATTAACTTCTAGAAACGCCCATCAATTGTCTAAAGAATTTAGGGGAACTACACAATGTTTGTATTGATTAATATGTATTTATTCATTCAGTTAGTATATTAAATATAACTTATTAAACAATTGGTTGGTCAAAGTTACATACCTAGAAATTAAAAGTTCATTTATCCACTTAAAAGGACTAGTTACAAATTGCTATTCCATTAAAATGATTTGGTTTTCAATTACATTTTCAATGTGTTTCATTTCAATAATATTTAAATAATTAACATTATTATTATAAAGGAAAAATTGAGGAAAACATTTAACCCTCTAAGACTATTTTTCAAAATAATTAACACAAATAGTTCATATATATTTTTTAAAAGTGTTTTCAAAAATGTTGGAATTTTCGTTTATCTCTGAGATAAGAAAAAGTAAAAAGTAAAAAATACTGCTTTTGTGGTCAAGGCATAAAACTGAAACACTAAAAAATTCAAACTAATTAAGTTAATCTCAACGATTTAGTAGTGAAACTAATTTCAATTAGTTGGCAGATACTGAGAAAATGTTGTTCATTATTTTAGTAGATAAACTGTGTGTAGTTATTTATTTCTTGTAATTACTCTATCTTTCTTACTGCAATTTTCAAACGAAAATTTCAATTTCTTTCAGTATCTAAAACATTCAAAATTTTAAGAGTTCAAATAAGTTTTCAGCCTTCGTGTTTGTTGGCTTAATTACTTCATCAGCATTTCGTATGTTTAATTTTTGATTGATGACATGCACAAATTTGTCCCGACCAAAATGCAAAACAGCAGCAACATCGGCAACATCGTCAACAGCAACTTGCAACAGCAACAAATTATGCATGCAGCAGCAATATTGTGATGAATGAATGAAATGAGGGAAATGGAAAATTTAAATACAGCTGCTGCCGCTGCCGCTGCCGATGCAAATGGAATGTTGGTCAAGTGCAACATGAACATGAAATTATCACGCGGCGGGCGAGGGCGTTGAAAGCTCAAAACATTTGCCCCAAAAGGGGAGGGGGAAAGGGGTGGTTGGTAGGTATTCATATGATAAATCATAATTTGTAGATGAGTTGTAACACATCAAAACAAAAGTGACCCATGTGGACATTTCTTTTTTTTTTTTGTTTTTGGTTGAGTTCTACGCACAAGAGCAACTCGCAACATCGGTAACAATCATTCCGTGGCCTTCATCTCGAATGTCAAAAATTGAGTTATGACAGATGACCGGTTGCCCGGTTGTCCGGTTGGTTAGGCTCCCTCCCTTCCTCCCCCTACCGCCCACCCTCCCCTGCTGCTGCTTTTGCTCAGCTGTCAACTCATTCGCTGCTTTACAACTTTGGGCGCGTTCATAAATTTTGGTTTGAGTTTGTTGAAAACAAAAAAAAAAAAACAAAGTTTCATTCATTTCAAAGTTCCCATTTAAAGGGCGGTCCCGGTTCCAGTCCCATTCCCGGTGCCCATATGAGGTTATAAAGCGTTGCCAACAACAACATGATGGATTAGTTTTCCGAATGCCTGGCGTTTTTCTACATAGTTTGATATGTGAGATGGGCAACGTTCGTTCCTCTCTCTTATTTTATTTATATTTATGATGATAATGATAATCGCATCGTTTTTGTGAAATTGAGCTGTGAATTTCAGTTTGGATGTGAATGTGGTCGGTCATGTTATGGTGGTCATTCCCCTGAATCCCCTTTCCTGATGTGTTCCAATTGAATGTGACAATGAGAAACATTTTAGAAACTTTGTTAATTCTTCAAAAATAAAAGAAATTCCTTAATTCTTTAAATTCTTAAGGTGACAGATCTTGATCAATTATAGCTAAAGCTTCTTAATGGATAAGTCATCCAATTACAGTTTTATTAATTGTTATTTGTCAAGTTTGCTTATCAAAATTATATCATCTGGTGACTAGATCATTTTTATATCTAATGGAACCTCATTTGAGAGATTTAAAAAGCTTTACACTTCTCCATATTCTTAGTTTTTATATTAGTTTAAAACTTTTTAGATAGTATAGTAAAATCGTCTGCTAATTTCACATATTTTTCAATCAAAGTGTATATAAATAAATAATTATTTTAGATTCCATATCTTGTTATGAAAGACAGCAATTTTTCTCATATTATATTCTTCGTTAACTTCTGTGATAATAAACCTGTTCTTTGTCAGAATAAACCTGTTATTTCTTAGGGTAAAAACATGGCGCCCCCTGGTGGCCACTCTTGCAAGTATGTTTCCAGCTCTTATTTGCAATGATATCGTTATCGAATGCTTATATCCTTTATTTCTTATCCTTTATTTCTTATCCTTTATTTCTTATAAGCCCATTGATTTCTAATCGATCTTATACAGATATCTGTCTCATCCAGTGGTTCCCAAACTTTTTTCTTTTCAAAATTTTACTGGTCTCAGATAAAATCCTACTTCTTTTTCTATGCAAATATAGGCCCCTGTCGAGACCTCCGTGAACGTTTTTGGCAATCGCTAATCTCATCGAATTTCTTGTGCGATTTAATTGAAAGTCTTTGATATTATAAATAAAATTTATATAGTTGACTTGTATCTATAATATCAAATATACATCATTCGAAAGTTTACTAAAAGTAAATGTTAAAAAGGACCCAAAAATATTAAGATATATAAGTAGTTGACTTTACATTTTTTGGACCATACTAACCTTTTCTTTTCGTAAATTTTTGAATGATCAGTCTTAAGATCATTTATGTATATATATTTATATGATAAGATATGTATAGAAATTTTCGAATAACTAAATACTAAAATAAAAGGTTAAAAAGGTCCAAAATGTTAAGATATATAGTTGACTTAACATTTTTTGGACCATTTTAACCTTTCCTTTTCGTAAATTCTCGAATCATTAGTCTTCAGATCATTTATATACATATATTTATATGATAAGATATGTATATGAAGATACGCATAGAAATTTTCGAATGATCAGTCTTAAGTCATTTATGTATATATATTTATATGATAAGATATGTATGTATATGAGCCTACGACTTGATCGAAGTCACTAGGCCTCAATTTATCTACTGTACAAATATGGAATATATTAATTCTACTTTTATGTCTCAAAATCCTAACTGAATATTAGATATACTATACATATAGCCCTTAGGTTTCCATTAACCTTTTGTTTATTTAAGAATCTATATTATAATATGTACAAAATAAACAGTTAAAAAAAAAAATATATATATATATAGAAATGCCGCAGATGAATGAATGATGATGAATGAAAATATAAATTTGTACTATTTTGTTTTTATTATTTATTATTTACTATTAATTGTTCCGAAATATGTATCTATTACTTTTAAGATAATGTATCAAACTCTAATTAGAATTATTCTCATTGCAGCGCCATCTGGTGGAAATTTGTGGAAGCACAACAACCTAAATCTATTGATCCTGTATCGATTCTCAAAAAGTAAGTCTAGACTCTAGATGCTTTACATTCGGATTAGCGAGATAATTTCAAATATATTTTAAAAAGTAAATTCATTTATTCGCCCATCGTTTGCAGTTAGTTGCAGCCCTTCAGCTCAGCTGAGGCTAGTGTCGTGTCCTACCGTGCATGAAGCATTTTATCACTTCAGTCAGACCGTATAATTGTACGCAAACTCTTGTATGCCAAGCGAAACGTAGAGAAAAACACAGAAAAACACGACAAATGGTGACAACATTCGCATTCGCAACTCGAGCGCGTCCCTAGCTACAGATACAGATATAGAACTCTAGGGCGGATATTAATACTATATAGCGTACAGCTGGCCCCAAATCAATTAGCAGAAACATAATGCTAATTAGTGAAAAAAAAAACACTTCAAGTTAAATGTTTTTGGGGCGTGCAAAGCAATTAATGCAAAACTGTTTGTAACCAATTGACCAAATGTTGGTATTAAGCAATTACAGTTTATGTAAATTTCTGACAACCGAGGAGCCGCCAACACTCACAATCTAACATGATTCCGAGTGATGTACAAAGTTTTCTTAGACTTCCGCACTCGGTTGGGTCATCTTTTCGTTGTTTTTTTGTTTCCGCTAAAACAAGATTTATGTATTTACTTCAATTTTTAATATGTTTCTCTCATTTTTCTTGGTCGAAAGAATCTTTTGCCATACTATAATAATTGCTTTCGAAGGGGTTTTTTGTTGTTGTTTTCGGTTCCCTTTCTTTATTGTGTTTCGTTTTGGGTTTGTTTCGGGTTTTGTTCTGTGGGGAGTGTCTTCATTATACCCTGGAATGAAAGAAGTTATGAGGGTATATTGAGATGGTCGAGGTTTTTAGTGTGGGTAGAAAGAACTAGAATTAGAATAGAATATAGAAAGACTAAGAATTTTTGATGTTTATCGATAAAGCATAAAGTATTCACTAGATTAATCGATTGAATAGTCATCGATATGAATTTTATTATGTTTTTTAAGGGGCTGCTAAGGACCTTTATTTTATATATAGATATATACACGATCAGAATGAAAAGTCTGTGTTGAATACCATAGATCAAGTCTTTAAATTTTGTATTTGTATATAAAAACTTTCTGAAATGTTGATTTCTAAAATCTAGGAAATATTTAGACTATACGTTCATGCATTTCTCTACAAAAGAGTTATTAAATTGGTCAGTAGATGTCGCCAGTGTGCTGATTGAATAGCAAAAGAGAATAATACATAAAATGGAGAGTGAAAAGGCCTCCCAAAAAGGAAGAAATGGACCTCAAAAAAAACGAAAAAGAATAGAAAATTAATAATTTTTAAAGAAAGAAAAGATCTGCCTGGAAAATGGGTCTTTATCTACCATCCCTGATATACAGTGGTTCCAACGCCAAATCGGACAAGACTTTGTGTTTATTAAAATTAGTTTTTTCTTTATTACTAAGTTACTTATTTTAAGTTTTAATATTTTTCCTTAAATTTATGAAGGCTTATCTTACTAAAACAAAAAAAAATTCCAAATTTCTAACACTAACATTTTTTAAAATTTAAAAACGAATAACAAGTCCGATTTTGAGCTTCAACGCCAAATCTCCAAGTCTATTGTTTTAGCCGATTAATAAGTAACTCAAAGTCGTTGCCCTTGAATTGATATAACAAATGTATTTTTATTTGGAGCACTTCAAAGCGTTCCGCTCGGACCTCTGTTGTTGCTGTTGCTCTTCTTTTATTTGTATGAAACGATATTTTAGTTATTTTTCCATATTTATTTTCCTTTATCTCTCTCACTCCCCTGGGCCCCCCATCCCATCCTCATCCCCATCCCCATCCCAAGTAGCAGCAGCAGCAACACATAATTAGTGTAATTAACGCTTTTTGGCTGAGTGCGTGCAGAAAATTGTGTGTGAAAGTGCGTGGCGCTCTTTGAATGTTTTTCCGTTTGTATTTGAGTCGATTCTGGCGCGGTTTTGTTTTTCCATTTTGTTTATTTATTTGTCTGTTTCTTCGTTCTTTCGGTTCATTCAACTGATTTATGATGTTGGCCAACAACAAGTAGAGTCTAAGCCACATGAAGTTGCATTTCCAATTGACCGGATAGAACCGACTCGACTTCTATTCACTTGTGTTAATTTGTGAATAATTTGTTCAGCACGAAAGCCAATCCAAAGAATTGCAGCAAACGGGATTTCTTTGAGGTCTTTAAGGCTAGATGAAGTCATTTGATCTCTGATCAAGATTGTTTAGATGGTTTAATTAGTGCTGAAGATTTTTCAGCCAAGACATCGATTGGCATATCAATCGAAAGATAACGTCACCGAGATCGATGGTCTGTGGCAACTAAAGTGATTTATTTCTGTAGATGCCAGATATTTAATACTAATAGCCATGATAACTTTAATGGAGAAAATAGCATGACATTGTTTAATTGGTTTAAATACCTTTGAATTATAGCATTCTGCATCTAAACTGGAGCTAATTATAATCTATACGTTTTCCATTCCGCCCACATTGTGGGATATTTAGCAGAAGAGTCTAATTTTTTAGAAGTTTCACGCTTGCATCATTTAATAGCATTTTTAAATTTATTTATTTAAAAAAGTTTTATTAAATTTATCTCTTGTTGAGTCTCTCTTTAAGTAAAGCAGCCAAAAAAACTCGCATTTCAGTAGTTCACTTTGTACTTCATTACTAGTTTGTTCTATTTGATTCCCTGAAATTTCTAGCTTTGATTATGTTTATAATAATAATCCTATAGATTTTATAATCCTATTTTGTTCCCTGAACTTTCTAGTTTTGATTATATTTATAATAAAAATATTTATTAATCCATATTTATATAAACATCTTCCACCTAAACTTTCTCTCACAACTAATTTCTTTTTTCTAACCCTTTTTACGGAGTTGGTTTCCTTTATTTCATTTGATAATGGTTTGATTTGATTTGTTTCAACAATTTATATCATTAGGATTGTAGAAGAACAAATTTTGAGAATCTTTAATATAAAATTAAATTTCTAATAGATTTTATAATTAATATTTAATGTTGTGACCTTCTTTTGGGGGGAAAAATAAGACATGGGTTTAAAATGCATCTGTAAAAATTTATTTATTTATTTATATTATAAAATAAATACATGAATTAATAAGTAATTATATATAGAATAAATAAGTTAATAAAAAAGTTAATTAAAAAGTTAATAAATAAGTGATTATTAATAGAATAGAAATAAATTAACAATTACTTATTTATAATTACATATTTATTAATTTATTTATTACTTATATACTTATTTATTACAATTACTTATTTATAATTACTTATTTATTAATTTATTTATTCTATGATTGTGCGGTAATAACAAACTACAAATACCCTACTACATATATAGAAATATTTTTATATTTAGTTAAAGATAACTTTATACTATACATTTTATATTATACATTTTATATTATACATTTTATATTATACATTTTATATTATACATTTTATATTATACATTTTATTATTATGGTTATTGCTGTTTTGTCTTCAACTCTATAGTCCATATAGCTCTGAAGCCTAACTAATAATATAGGCTTTAGGCCAGTATTTATTAACTAGATTAGACTAGAATTATACTAGATTTAACTAGATTTTACATAAATTTACAAGGGGTATAGAATTTATTTTATTTAAAATCTCCTTTGGTCGAGAGGCTGTAGCCTTTTTATCCTTCGGTTCAGCTAATATGGAAATTCCCAAATGCAGATGCAGCACGATCCAGTCGGCTCCAGTCCACCTTCATAGCGCCTAGTTTAGTCAGTAATTAGTCTGTTAATTAGAAAGATTAAAAAGAAATTAATGAAATATATTTAGGTATTAGTTTCATAGTTTTTGTCGTCTTTGGTTGTTTCATAACGAATTTTTCGTTCTTTGTCCTTCTGAACTACCTTTTTTCTATGAACTCGCTCCCCATCTTTCAATTTCTACTTCCAATTTTTTGTTTCCCCAATTTCATAATAATCTATTCTCATTCTTTTTAAGTAGAATCCACTCAAATGGGTTTGCTTTTTAAACATTACATCTAAGTAATCTTTCATTTTAATTCCATTCCATCTGAAAACCATTCGAAATCAACTCTCACCACTTTAATATTCAATTTTTATTGAGTTGCATACATTTTAAATAGACTTTGACAAGTTGCTCTCCCAATCAGACACATTAATTTGCTTGGCCAATGTAATTAAAATATAAAATTGACTAACTAGAGGCAGAGACTTGTGTAAATGTCTGAGAAGCAATTTTGTGCGTTTGCGGTTTATAAATCAAACTTGCACTTGCTCGTTCAGTCGTCGTTTGTGCCATCTGGGCAAACTAATAGAAACTATAAATTAATATGCGACCAATATGGGAGCCCCAAAGAAGGAAGGGGCCAGCCACCGTAATGGCCTCTTGTGAGAAGTAATTAAAAAAAACAACCGAGAAACCCTATTTCGGGGACGACAAATATTAATTGCATGCGAGTGTTTGAAAATGAGCAGCGATTACAACGACTTTGAGTTACCCTTACTAAACGAAATCTAATTTTGAGTAACGTAGCAAGTTTTCCCTTTTTTTTTGTGTGGCATCCAAATGCAATTGGGAGCCATATCCATGGATGAGTGTCATAAGTTTGACAGCGCACAATTTACACGTTGATGGAAAAGGATAGCAGAGAGAGAACCCATGGAGGGATGGCGGTCTGCTGTGCGATACTACGCGAAGGCAAAGTGTGAAAACTCATTTGTATCAAATTTCTCATACGTGGATGGGATGGGAATGGAAAGGGACAGACAGGGGGGGGGGGACACACACAAATTGATGTAATAAACTCTACGCGACTGCGGCGCTGACAGGACAAACTTGTCGATGTCGAGGAGGAGATGAACGAGATGACTATGAGATGAGATGGGGATGGAGATGGGAATGGGCATGGCCATGGCCATGTGGGGGTGCAAATCCAGATCCAATGCGGGCAACGGCCAAAACCAACGGCGGACTGATGGCATTTCTTTTTTTTTCCTCCCCTCTCTACCCAGTCACTCACCGAGTTTGACATTTTTGACACGGTTTGTAATTGACACTTGCACTTGGCAGAGAGACTGAGAGAGAACGCGAGAGAGAGTGAGACAGAGAGAGAGAATTGTATGTATCTTCATCTCATGATGGCATATATGCAAAGTTCTTTCCACTCTCTCCCCCCCGGTTCCCTTTGCATATGATTTATTTCATCACTTGCGTTGTTTACGCACAGAGATTTGATCTGCTGTCATCTATTCGTTCCTTCGCTGTCACTCAAAGAGCCAAGAAATATGCAGAACCATTAGAAAAGTAACTTTTCCAAACGTTATTATATCGAAACATGTGCCAAAGATACGCATAAATATGCTCCCTCTCCTTCTATGATGGTCTCCATCCCCATTCCCCACAATTGATGGGCTACAAATAATTGTGCGTGGAGCGTTTTATTGGATTGAATGTGATAAACAAGTCACTCCAACTACCTACTACCTTGTATTTACTGCAGCAAAAACCCTTTGGACAAATATCAAAGCAATCGTCACAAATTTATTGACAATGCTTTGAAGAATTCTTTCCAGGAATTCACACAACAGGAATTGGAAATCACTCTATGATTCACATGGTCTTTTTTAAGGGACACAGAAATTATCATTTAGATTATCTTAAGCATACCAGTCGAGAACATATATTTTGTTACATATATCTCAAAGTGAGAAGGCTTGAAATTTCGGTTAAAGAATTTACTCATACTTTATTACCATTTAAAAACACATTCTAATACAGAAAACTATTTTAATGCTATGGAAAGAACTTCATAGTTCTCCAAATATGTAGCTCCATATGGAATAGTTTGCTATAAATATAAATAAGTTTGATCAAACCAAAAAAGGTCGAAATCGATTGTCAAACTATACATACTAATATTACAGCTTACTTGACTTCTTTTTTTTTGTAAACAATTTGAAACTTTTTAACATAAAGAAACAATCTAAAAAAAACCTTAAATATTTTTTATCGTTCAGTATTTTAATAATTAACAGAATCCAAAAAAGGAAACTTTGTTTATTAAAGAAGATTTTATTCTATATTTCTTTTTCTTCGAGTACTAAGAAGGAACACTTTTTATGGGGCACGTAAATAGGGACACGTATAATATAAAACGAGTTAAAACTTGTATTCTGTATTGAAATTATAATTTGAAATATTTCAAAAGAATAATAAGTATAGGGCTCTTATGATGAAAGAGAAAAAGTGCAATAAGAAAATTCCTACAAAGAAAAATAATCTCTTACAGAAAATATATGGAAAAAATTTTAACTGGTTTATGCAATTTTCTCGAAAATCAATTTAACAATAACAAAAACAATATGAAAGGATACATCAAAATAGCACTTTCACGTAATGCCAGACGCATATTTTTGATTAATAAGTAATTAGTAAAATTAAGTATTAAATTGTGTCATCAAATTAATTTTAGTAGTTCTTTAAATTACGCTAAGAATCACTAACAATTAGTATACTTAAGACACTGTTCTCAATACCAGTTCTTTATATTGAGGAGCAGGTTTACTTATAATTCTTTGAGTTGGTTCTAGGCAATCGGGTTTAATCTACATACTAAAGAGTCAGTCTACAAATTGACAAAAGAGTTTTCAAGAAATTTGTGCTAGGAAAATACTGAATAGTTTGTTAGCAACAACTAATCTGTGCTGTCACATTCTGCTATAGAAAACTTAACTATTTCATAGAACTAATATAGAAAACTTAGTAGTGCTGTCTCTATTTGCATTTTAGTTCTCCAAAGAAGCATATATTACCCCATTTCAGTAAAATTATTAAGTTACCTATTCAATTTATCTTTATTTTGCATTAATGAAATGAAACTAAGCGAAGTGAAATCTAAGAATTCCCTTTTTCACACACCTGATCATCTTAATGAAAACATAAAGTAAGTAAGTCGCCGGGCCGACTTGGATATACCATGCATCAGGGGAAAACAAATTACCTTGAGTTTATAAAACTTATTTCATATATTAAATTTCTTTCGTATGCGCGATTTCTAACATATGCTATCTCGCTCACTCTTATGTGTGTGCACTTTAGCGCCCCACCGGCCAAATTCGCCCTTGCACCTCTTTGAGTGCAAAACGTTTCAATACATAACTCGGCCATTTTTATTCCGATTTTTATGAAATTTGGTGGAATGATAGATGCCCATAACGTATATAAGTGTGCCGAATTAAATTACGATACGATGAATACTGCGGGAGAAAATCACTTTTTATTAAATTCCGGAGGCGGAAGGGGGCGTGGCAAAAAAAAAACATAAACTTGGTCTGCGCCAAGACTACACGAGTCTACATTCTAAATTTGGTAGCTCTAACATTTGTAGTTGCTGAGATCTCTGCACTCTTACGGACGGACGGACAGACGGACAGACGGACGGACGGACAGACGGACATGGCTCTATCAATTTCTCTTCTCATGCTGATCAAGAATATATATACTTTATAGGGTCGGAAAAGCTTCCTTCTCCCTGTTACATACATTTTGGCGACTTTAATATACCATTTCATCCTATGGATGCATGGTATAATAAAAAACCAATTCGATGATGTTCCATCTCTCTCTGCCATCAAAGTTCCTCCCGAAAATTACAATTTACAGAGTTTTAAAAAGAAGTTAACCATGCCCCCATCCACCTTATACTTAAATCCGAACTCGAGGCATTCGAAAGAATTGTCAAAGGGGAAATGTGCTACTTGAGCTAATTAATGGATATGGAAAACGAAAAAAATCCTTACCCTAGGCACAGTCCGGTTCGGCCCTTCTTCTGCCTGGTTTTCTGCGACGCCCAACTAATGAACAGGTTGAGAGCGAGAAACGACAACTTTAATTAGGCCAAGACGACGAGGAGGAGGAGGCTTTTGCATTTGCCATCATCCTTTTGGGTCATTCATTTTCGACTGCAAGTGAAATTCACTTATCGTGATGTGGCAACTTGCGAGTTATTCATGTGATTCAAACGAAAAAAGAAATGCATTATGAAGCTGATTATTGATCGGCGTCGAGTTTGCAAGTGTTGCAGAAGCCATTACGTTTCCGCTTTGGTGATTCGATTCAATTGGAAAGCCCATCCGCCGCGCACCTTTAATTTGGCCAAGAGGCCGAGACGAAACGATGCATGGGGGGGGGGGAGGGAGGGTATAGGATACTGCCTTCATGCACTCATGCTTACTTGTCATTTGATTAATGAGACCACGCTCGGCCATCGATCTCCATTTAGCAGTCTTAAAGCTGCCACAGAGAGACCAACGACCAAAGAGAGAGAAAGGGAGATGGAGAGAGATGCGGAGAGAGATGGGGAGAGAGAAACTCTAACTCAGACAGACAATTGCACAAAAGGCGAGCCCCAGCGAACAGTCAAAGCATGAATAATGGGGGCGTTTCCAGAAATACGTGAGTCGGCGGAGGTGAGTATTCGCCATTCCACAGCACCAACTCGAACACTCGAACAACATTCGTTGTAAGCCCCCCCTTTAAATGGTGTTCTAATTGTGCTGTCTCTTCCTCTCCCCCTCTCTTTTTCGCTATCTCACTTGCACATATGTTGCCAATGCGAAACGATGCGTTAAATTTTTGCGTTAAGGGCGTCAGACAAGCTTAAGGGGCGTGCCTAGTGACACGTCGCAACTGACTAATATACATACAATACAACTGGAATTATAAATACATATTCATACTTGCTTTAAATATTCATAAATATTCGTTAGAGCTGCTTCTAAAACTGCTTTCAAATGACGTTTCATTTTGGGCTAAATTTGTTTCATTTTTCAACATTTATTCAAGTTTTTCTTGCTTGATTAAAAATCTATGTTTCCTTCTCTAATTTGTTCGTTTTAGTATTAACTTTTATTCTCAAAGTTTTTCAAAAATGTTTGCCCAAAATTGCTTTAAAATAACAGTTCGCCATCGGTTTATCAATTTTCCCATTTTCTGTTTTAGTCATTTTTCATTCCTTTCAATGGTTTAACCTCCTGTATTGGAATGTATTTGCAATCTTTCAAAGTTTTGATGGCATTTAATAGTAGATAAAAATTCGATAAAAACTACATCAAAACTTTAAAAATCGGTAGAAAATTGTTCGAAATACAGCCTTAGAAAAATTTTAATTTTGACCAAAAAATTTTCAGGAACTGTTCCAAATTGTAACCAAAAACCTCAACTTTACAAGCCTCTAACTATGCCAATTTTTTGCCGATTTCAAAATGTCATGTCTTTTTTTGCTGCTCTGAATGTGAGTGATAAATTGGCATTCAAATCTAAAAAACTAATTTTGACCCGATTTTCGAAAAAAATTACAGTGTATACACTGTCATAATTTTCAAAAATCGATTCGAAATTTTTTTTTCCAAAATTCCAAGCTTTTGATAGTATGTAAAAGAACATAAAAATTAAATATGAAATAGATAAAAAATTTCAAATTCGGTTGAAAATTGTCTAAAATACAGCCAAGGGAAAGTCCAAAATTTGACCAAAAACATACAGTTTTTCAAAAAATTTTCAAAAATCCCCAGCTTTGAAATCTTTTTAAGTTTTGATGACATTTCAAAGTAGATAAAAATTCGATAAAAACTACATCAAAACTTTGGAAATCGGTAGATTTTTAAATCCTTCAAGCTAAACTTTAAGTCAATTTGCAATAACTTCTTTAAGAGTGGAAATATCTGGTTCGAAATTTACAAAAACTTTATACAATCTACCTAGATATTAGACGAAATAGAAAGCTTTGAATTGATTTAATTCTGTCAAAACCTCAATTAACAGCCAATGGTGGAAACAGGGGTTGGCAAAGGGGGAAAAAGCCCATCAAAAGGTTTCCATAATAAAAAAAGCCAACATTTTACCATATTCGCATTTTGAATGCAGGAAAATAATTCTAAAATGGGCAAACATCTTATGAATTTTAATGTATAAAATATATTCCAAGTAAACGTTTTGTCCCTATAAATTTCCCTCTGGATCCGCCCCTGATAAACTGATTGCACATCTAAATATTGTCTTAGTAACATTCTGTTAAATGACCCTTTAGATCCGCCCCTGAAAAACATTTAAATATTGTCTTAATAACATTCTGTTAAATTCTATGAATTCAGCATAGTTAAATGATAAACTATTTTATAGATTAAATGAATATTATGTTATACATTTATTGAAGTTATACATTTATTTAAGAAGTTTCATTTATAAAATTGAACCGTTTTAGCTTTTGAAAATAAACAAAGTAACTTCAAAATATTTAGTTAATAGCTTGCATACAAATCCCATTTGTTACTACAGATTCAAGTGACTGGAATAAGAAACATTTAAGTGTCATTTAATGTGAATTCTTTGCCATTCTCCTGTATATTAAGTACAAGTTTAATTTACTTGTTAATCATAGAGATTTGGTTAATCTTCGCCTTTGCTGGTTGACAACTAAATGCATGAACTATTTCTCCATCCCCTTCCCTTCCTCTTTTTGCTTTCTTTAGTAGTAGGTACTTAGAGAGAAGTCACAATTTCTTAAATGAAGTAACCCCATTCCCAGGCCCCTGGCCCAAGGTGTAGTTGGTGTAAGGCAATGCGAAAGTTTCGATTTTTGTTTTTTCGGTTATTCGCATTGGTTTTCTTCTCACTTCTATTGATCTGTAATTGGCTTGAGGGCAATATCTTGGCACTATATCATTGCTGTCTCGATTAATGACAGCTCATGAACTAAGCCACAACTAAATTGTCGCTGTCACTGAATGCCAGTTGCCAGTTTGCCTGTTGAGACCGCTGTTGCGACGGTTGCGACGGTCTGCTGATGTTGTGCCATCCCATGGCACACTAAACTAGGTCCCCGTGTTGCTGCTTGCTTGTCCGCTGTGCCCAGTTACCCAGTAACACAGACCAGCTGACAATTAAGATGCACATACATAGATAAGGAGAGAAGGAGAGGTTCTCTACGATGCAGGCAACCACCACCTCCAGAATACGCAATTTGGGCACTCTGCACAGTCACAAACGGATGTGGCGAGAAAGTAACGGACAAAAAATGCTGCAACCAGCGACGACATGCAACAAAGTTTAAGGCGCACCTTTCGCCACATCCAATTGTCGCCTCATCGCGATTCGTGTAATACTTTCCAGCCACAAGAAAACACCAAAAACTGTTCTCTTGTGAACACTTTGAACTCAATGCTGGGTCTTGGGCCCTCACTTGTGGGCGTTGAGAGACAGGAGACAGAACAGGATAGGATAGGATAGGAGATAGCAGAGTATACTCTCTGGGGGCAGAGAGTTTTTAATTGATTTGCCATTTGTAATTGCCTTGCGCCGCGTTGTATTTCGCATTACTCATACGCCGCATGCAACGTGCAAGAATTCGCTGTGCAATTTTCCGCTTGCCACTTGAATGTCGGTCCACCAAAATAAGTTAAGTTATTGCCAAATCATTAACTCGACCAGTCGAGCATATGGCCAACAAAATTTTTGTGTTTTTTTTTTTTTTTTCTCGATAATTTATTGGTACACAGCGCACAACGACATCAATCACTTTGCTTTTCGGTACGCTTTTCAATGCAACTTTTGCTGCTGAATGAAAACAAATGTTCACAATATTGCCGCCAAAGTATGTAAAGTTTCGTTTCGTTGTTATTTTGGCTACACTTTCTTAACCACGGAGAGCTCATGCCCTCCTTCAAGTCTTTTGTGACACTCAACGAGCATCTACACATAAGTGGCAAGATAAATGTGCCATTAAAAGACATCAAGTGACTGATTTATCTGATATGGTTGCCTGACAGTGAATGTTAACTCGTATATATCTATCTCTGGATCTCTGAAATGCTTTCATTTGCTTAACAAATTATCCGGTTTATGCAATAGTTCATAGTATCTTTGTTATTGGCTCTAAGTTTTAGTCTTAATACTGAAATTGTAATTATTTCTTGAACAAAAAAGGATTCCGATGTAAGTGACTTTCTAGAGTTGAATTACTCGATATTCCGATAACGATAACATCGGGTAGTTGTAATCGGTAGGTATAAAAAGGATTAGGGAATAGACGCTCACTCTACAGTTGAAATACTCGATGTTCCGATAACGATAAAGTTGGGTAACTGTCATCTCTAATGCATAATTTCACCACCATACCACGAAAGACACGATAACGATATAATTTTAATTCATTTATTTCACTTTTAATAATATTACAGTGTTGTGAATATTGGCTCAAAGTTCTAGTCTAAATACTGAAATTTCAATCATTTCTCGAACAAAAAGGGATTCTGGTGTGAGCGTCTTTCTAGAGTTGAATTACTTGATATTCCGATAACGATAGTTTTGGGTAATTGCCATATCTAAGGCATAATTTCACCACCATACCAAAAAGAAACGATAACGATATAATTTCAATTCAATTCATTTATTTCACTCTTAATAATAATACAGTGTTGTGAATAGTAAAGAAAATAAGAGTTAAAGCTAATTACATGACCTTATCTACTTAGATATTAATGCGTAGAGAAAGCATCTGAAATTTATGGGGATAAATATTGACTTTGAAACCGATAACTATATAGCTAAGTATAATTAATAGAGCAATGCAACCATCCACAGTTCGAGACATAATCATTGTCAGGGTAGTTTCTTTTGAATATTATCTACTTTTTCTAATGGTTGTACTACTTCAAAATTCAAATATTTATTTATTTATTTAAATATATATTTCTTTATTTAAATATATATTTATTTATTAAAATATATAAAAATAAATATATAAAATATATTTATTTAAATATATATTTATTTATTTAAATTTCTTTCAAATTTCTTCCTCTATCTTAGTCAAATTTCTTATTATCTAAGTACATTTATATAAAGTTGCTACAAATATTAAGTATTTCCAATAACAATTTTGAATACTCTTGATCAGCATCAAAGACTTATACATTTTAGAATCAAATTTTATTTCAAAGAATGTGGATAATGTTTTTAGAATGAGATAGTAATTTTATTTCAAAGAATCGTAATAATGGTTTTATTATTATTATTATTATATACAGTTTACTTATAATGTAAAATTATTTAATGGTTTTATTTTATATTATAGTATAAAATAAAATTTTATTTTTATTAAATTTTGTTTTAATTTTAAAACTTTTAATTTTAAAACTATCTAGAGAAGAGCAAGGAATTAATTCGATTCTTTGCTATTTAAACTTTATTAACTAGAAAAGATTTCTCAGTCGATTGTACTGAGTTTTTTACGATAAATTTTAGGCAACGATTAAATTCTCCATTGCAATTCCGTAGGAGTGAAGTAGTGTTGATGAGTCAATAGCAAACCTAAAGATGTTCGAGTTCAAGAGGGCAAGAAATTGGTTTTTAAATAAAAGGTGAATAATCTCACTTAGTTTATTGAGTACTTGGTAACCTTCAGTTAGTACTAAATGCACAAATCTTGGAGATTTTGAGAGCAATTTGAAGTGACCTACGCCATGAGGAGTAAAATGATCTACTTAATATACTAAGAAGTATAATTTTAGAGATTTTGAAGTAACCTAAATGACTAAAAACTACTTAATCTAATCTACTTAATGTGCTAAGAAGAATAATCTAGTTGCTGGAAGATTCACTTTCCTTCTAACGCCTTGAGCTTGCTGTTACCCTTATGGAAAGGGCATTTCAAGTTCGTTCATCTGGGCAATGGTTGTCCCACTAGTTGGGTTTTCTGTTGTTGTCGTCGTCGGCATTGTGCTAATGGTTTTTCCGTTTGATTTCATTGTTTTGGAGAGAGACCGTTGTTTGGTGGGGTGGGGGGGGGGTAACCCCAACCCAGGCATGCCGGACCCGCTTTATTGATGATTTCTTTCGTCGCTGACAGCACAAAGGAAACTGGAAACCCCCGTCCTCCCCCTACCCCTCCACCGGACTCCAACTCAAACGTTGAGATTTGACTTACTGCTCGAGTTGAGTTGCAGTTGGTCCCCGACAAACCAAAACAAAAATAATTTGCATACAGTTGAGCTTGAGATCTCTGAGTTGACCAAAAATGGCAGCAGCAGCAGCAGAAGCAATGCAAATGAGCCGAAGGAGACTGGGCCGAGAGACCTTCTCCCCATATCCATCTTGGCTCTTAATAAAGCGATATGCGTGCACTGAAACAATGGAAATATAAAATTAGCATAATAAAAGCCAAAGCCAAAGAAAGTGCGGCACAGGATGCCAAAGAATTGTGAGTAAACTACTCACTTGAGAGAGGGGGAGGAGGGAGGGAGAGAGAGATCTGCAGTAAACTCATTTCGTTTTGAATGCCAACGGACCAATTTGGTCGGAAGGAACAAGGAGGGACAAAAAAAATGTGAACCAAAGTGTGACACGCATTTAAGTCACGCGCCCCAAACATTACGTGCTCTGTACATTGGCTCAGAACCAGCAACAGCAACACAGAATCCGATTCGTAGTCCAATCTCTGTGTGCAACTGTGGTAACTGCTGCCGCGTCAGACATGACACAGTTATGCGATTTATGTAACTGAGAATTATGTGTCAAAGCTGCTGCCGCTGCTGCTGTTGCACCAGTGACGACAATGACGCAGTTTGTTGTCCGCTGTCGACACGAAAAATGAGACCAACATCCATCCATCCAACCATCCAGAACACAATTGCGGCACATGATGCATAATGGACCAAGGCAAATTCCACCGACTTTTCTCTACTTCCTTTGAGATGAGATCTAACACAAAATTCGGATTTACAGCTTTTGTCGCTTTGTTTGGACCCAAAATATGGCCCGAAAAATACAGAAAAACAGACAAAAAGATATACTAGTAGAAAACAGACGTGAAATGTGCCTATCACTAGATAAGCGATATGCAAATTGCTTGCTCCGGACTTCAAGTGACAAAGCAGTCAACCAGCCAGTGGGTTGGGTGGGTGCATTGCCTCCAAATGGGTCAACCCGCTCAAATTGCAAAATAACTCGACTGGGTAACTGGGTAAGGGCAGGCTTTAATTATCAGAGATCAGAGATAGACTCTCGCAATATGCAATTATAAATCGAGGGTGTTGGAACTTAACACAAAGAACTTGACACTCTCAGAAGGTAATATTCGCTATTGAATCGAAGAAGATTTTTTAAATGTCCCTAAAAAAATATTAAATAAATAAATAGGTAAAGAAAAAAAAACAGAAAAACTTCACAACATAAATCAAAAAATTTTTCCATCTTTTAAATCATTTTAAACTAAGCTTCTAAGCAAAACATATATTGAAATAGTAAATCATCGTAGACATCATTAATAATCATTTATTTCAGTATTACTTGCCGAATTTTATTTTCCAAATATTGCAGAAAACCTTCCCTTTATAAACTTAATATAAATTAAACCAGAAGGCCGGGCTAACTTCGGCCATGCCGAAGTTTGTATACCCTTGCAAGCTCTTGTGTTACTAGATCCCTAAAAAGAGTTATCTAAATGTAAGGACCCTGGTGTAAAAATCCGTTTTTACACGCCATAGCACGGCACGTATACATATGCAGACATGCAGCATGCAATTTTTTCATATGTTTGTATGACAGCTATATATATAGTCTTCCGATTTTGATCAAGTTTACCCAAATTATAACTTTCTATGTGAAAATGTTATTTACCAAGTTTGACGATGATCGCTCAAGAAACAAAAAATTTTCTAGAAGAAAAACTAGTTTTGGTCCGATCGTTCATATGGGAGCTATATGATATAGTAATCCGATCTTGATCAAATTTGGCATGGATGTTTGGATGTATAACAAACTGCCAAATGTTAAGTCTTATGATAATCGGGTGAAAAAGAAAGAAGTTATTGATCTAAAATTCATTTTTCGACCGATGGTTCCTATGGGAGCTATATGATATAGTCGTCCGATCCGGATGAATCCGAGATATACAATGCCTGCAGTATATACAAGACTTCGTGCAAAATTGCAGCTCTGTAGCTTTAGCGGTTTCGGAGGAGAAGCTGTTGATCCAGACAGACGGACAGACAGACAGACAGACGGACAAACGGATTTGAACTCGTCTTGTCATGCTGATCAAGAATATATATACTTTATATGGTCGGAGATGCCTCCTTCTATGCGTTGCACACTTCTGACCAAAATTAATATACCCTTTTTGCAAGGGTATAAAAATTTAAATATTAGAGTTCATAAATAATGATTTATTTCAGTCTTACTTGCCAAACTTCTATTTTCAAAATTTTTAAAAGAATATTAAATTAATAAATAGGTGAAAAAAAATGAAAACTGCAGTTCACAATTTAAACTCAAAAAAACCAAGTGGAAGCTTAGATTTTCTAAAGAATATTAAATATATAAATTTAAAATTGACAGAAAAACTTTACTTCAATATTTGAACTCAACATAAATAAAAAATGTTGCATCGTTTAATGCATTTCCAATTAAGCTGCTAAGCAAAACAAATATTTAAATAGTAATGATCATAAATAATAATTTATTTCAGTCTAAAATCATATTTTTAAAGTTTTTAAATTTCTTAAAACATGTTAAATAGATAAATGGGTAGATAGGTAAAACTATTTTTATCTTTTAATGCACTTTAACTTGTTAAGTAAATATATATCGATTTATTTTTTATTTATTTATTTATTTATATTCTGAATTGAAATCGTAATTGCAAATTACGGACAATTCTTAAAATTATCTATAGCTACTAGGCCTTAAGCTAAAAATGTGCTAACTAGTTAGTTAGTTTATTTCAGTCTTAATTATTAAATTTCTTTCTTGGGACTTTTTCTATTTCAAAGTCGAGAACTATATGAATGCAGTTTGAAAATAGACTTTAAAAGTGAATATTTAAGTATTACATAAATTCATCGAATTTTTAAATTTTGTTTTTGTTTCATAAATTGCAAAAAGGTCCCCAAAACACGACAAATATTATATAAATTGTTTATTGATCTGTTAAACAAGCTAATAATACTTATTTTCGATCAAAATAAAGTTTAGCTCTAAGTGACTTTGTTTCAGTCCAATCTATCTATCTACTTTTGAGTCAATTGTCTTAGTCAAGTTTATCATATCAATTCCTTCTCTCATTCATACTCAACTTCAGCTGAGTTTTTTTTTACTTCACAAACATTTATTTTGATGATTAACAATTTCAATTTCTTAAGACTTTTCTTTACCATTGCTCTTTGGTTCCTTTTTTCCCAAAATTTCTACTTTGATGTAGATAAATTTAGTGCAATTTAAAACACAATTTAGCATATGATATGTAGAACAAGATCTCAGAAACTTGAATATAAAATAGAAAAATAGCGTCATTTAACATGTAATCATAAGGGAAATCAAATCTTTTCTATTCTTAATTATTTACAAGAATTAAATACTTGTTAATGTTTAATTTTTGTAATTACTCAATAGCTAACTTCCCCCAATATTTTCGAATAACCAAACTGAGTTAATATATTTTGTATTGATCGTCAATTGCTGGACTATTCGCTTATTCATTGATCTATTTGTTTTCCCTCCTAATGAAGTGCATTCAACAGCGATCGGACCCAACTCTGGACCAAGTGTAGAGTTGGACAAGCCAAACAGCTGCCATTTGTCCTCTTAGGCGTTGGCGCCTCCGACAGGCGCTTTGCGTCATGCCGACTCCGACTCCCTCCCTGACAATGGGGGGACTACTCCATCTCCATCTCACGAGTGTACGAATGTGTGTCATTTGGGGCTGAATGGTCAGTTTGGTTTTCATTTGGGGGGCTGACTATGGGGCCAGCTGTCGCTATCACATTTGCTGGCCATTTGTTGCACCGCAATTTGACTTGCCAACCTTAAAACCAGTAAGCCATGGTCTGGTCTCTGTCCTAATTAATAGTTGGCCATTTCCAGTGGGTTCGATTTTTATCGCTGCCGTTTTAAAAATTTATGCGCGAACGTTTTGAAAGGACCCGCGATTGCTGCCAGCAGTGAGAGTTGATAACAAATTCGAAACATGTATTCTCTCTCTCTCACATGCATTTCAGATGAGCCAGTCGAAATGGGATAATGATAGAGTGAAGGAGGTGTGGGGGGAGGAACTGTCGGCCATTTACCCAAAATTAAATTGAAATCGCTTTGCTCACGAAAATGTGTTCAATGGAATGGTTTCAATTTACTCTCTTTACTTTTCACAGCGGAAATATTGGATTGGTTTGTGGAATGCTTTCATTACGGGGAAAAAGGGAAAACGAATGGGCACTCCCCTCCCCCTCCCCACCTTTTGTCTTTTCTTGTTTAATGCTAAGGGGGGAACTATATGCCCCCGATCAATATTATAGCGAATGCCCAAAGGCGATTTGCCATACAATTGAACTGACACTGGGCCACACCTCAAATTGCATATGGTAATGCAATTTGCCAATCGCATTATATTGGCCAATAATTGCCGTTGTTACCCCGTTTGCTCTGTTTCTGGTCAAATCCAGTGGCAAATTGACAAATATCTCATTGTTGTTAACATTGCCAATTCGTTGCGAATGCCTTAATAAATTATCACTATTCAAATAATTGAAATTTAACAATCTACACGATTAGGACATGAAAAGCATATAAGAAAAATTCAATGTGATTGGCTAAATTCAGTTGGGGAATCCTCAGAATAATACCCAATATTCAAAGTTCAAAGAGTTCCGCCAAAACTTATATAAATTGTATATAGCAGTATATAGTAGTAGCAACAATAAGTTAATAAGTAGCAAAATGATAAAAAAAATTTTGTATAATATTGTAGATGTATTTCCTGATCATCATTTTCAATGAACATTTTTCAGTGCTTTTTCAGCTACCAAAATTTGTTTGTAAAAAAATATATATTTATTCAACTGCTTTTCAAGCTTAATCACCATATTAAGAAAGAAGATATAATCTCAATATTTCAATAAGTTTCCTTACTACTGACTTAAGTCAGTTAATCTAGTTAAAAATAAAGTAAGTAAGTCGCCGGGCCGACTTGGATATACCATGCATCAGGGGGGAGTTTATAAAAATAAGTTCATATACTAAATTTCTTTCGTATGCGCGATTTCTAGCATATGCCATCTCGCTCACTCTTATGTGTGTGCACTTTAGCGCCCCACCGGCCAAATTCGCCCTTGCACCGCTTTGAGTGCAAAACGTTTCAATGCATAACTCGGCCATTTTTATTCCGATTTTTATGAAACTTGGTGGAATGATAGATGTCCATAACATATATAAGTGTGCCGAATTAAATTCCGATACGATAAATATTACGGGAGAAAATCACTTTTTATTAAATTCCGGAGGCGGAAGGGGGCGTGGCAAAAAAAAAATATAAACTTGGTCTGCGCCAAGACTACACGAGTCTACATTCTAAATTTGGTAACTCTGACATTTGTAGTTGCTGAGATCTCTGCACTCTTACGGACGGACGGACGGACAGACGGACAGACGGACAGACGGACATGGCTATATCAATTTCTCTTCTCATGCTGATCAAGAATATATATACTTTATAGGGTCGGAAAAGCTTCCTTCTCCCTGTTACATACATTTTGGCGACTTTAATATACCATTTCATCCTATGGATGCATGGTATAATGATCAAGTCAGATCTGAAACTTTGACTGATTTTGAAGTTGGCTTAACATTTAATCTCTGGGTTGGTCATCGACTATAAATATGTATGTATGAAAAAAACTACTTTAGTTTGTTTAACAAATCATTTAATATTCTTAACTATTTATTGTTTTTTAATGCAGTATATCTGATTTTCTTAATGATCTTTAGAGAATCCCAAATTTTTTATAACTTTTTAGTGATTGTGAAATATTTAACGCGTCTATTTTCATAGCTTGAAATAGAAAATCCTCTAATTCTAAAGTTTTCTCAACTCATTGATGAACTTATTAATTGATGATTAAAAGTTTTAATTTAAAACACAACATACCGATAATAATAATTTGTACATACAGTTAAATCTTGAATTTAAAGTTTTCCAAATTAGTTTTTTCCTAACATTTATCAAAATATCCATCAATAATAACACTTGCAAATTTCGAATAGATATATTTCAAGCATAGTTCTCATAAATATTAATCTCGTAGAATCGAACTATTAAGTTTTAAGGTATAAAGTGATTAAAATTTTGTTGCTTTTGATCCGCCACAGTTCGTCATTTAAGCAATTCGAATAGAATACTTCAAGGAATTGTCAAAATATACATTTTTATTTACATTAACTAACGTTCTGAATACTTCTCATCCTTTTAATACATACAGGATTTTTTTGAAAAATGTTTGAATATGTTCTTTTGACATTTGTCTGATTTTGAGCCGTTTTATAAAAGCCACCACTCGAAATTTCAAAAAGATTTACACTCTTTTATAATAAGACTTCTCCATCGACCAGGATTAAGACTGACAAAATCTATTTTGGATACAGAATTCATCCAAAGATATCTATTTTAATATACTCTCTAAATTAAAGAAGAGAAGAAGTTACAAAACTCATCCAAAGATATCTATTTTTCTATACTCTCTAAATTAACGAAGAGAAAAGTATGAAAACTAATTGAAATAGTTTACTTATATTAACTCCAAATGGAGTTAGAAACTTGCTAAAAATATTTTAATTGATTTTCGTTAGACACACGAAAAATATGCAATAAATAAATGAATTCAGTTTTATCTGCGCGGCCTGTCAGCGGGTTGCAGCGGTCACAAAATGCATATGATAAATCAATATTGGGAGTTAATATCAATCTCCTAATATGCATATGCAAGAAATTGCACTGAGAGACCGAGGAGGTTGGTAGGGGGGAGGGGAAAGGGTTCGCCTGGTTGGTGAGGGGGCGTGACTCAACTGCCTCGTGACCGCCTGCTGAGTGAGCGGGAGTTTGTTGCAAGCTTTGTTTATTTGCTTTTTTTGTTGAATGCATTACATAACACCTACACAGTGACAGGGGGAAGAGAACTCTCGGGATACACACACACACACACAGACAGAGAGTGTTAAACAGCTGTCCGATGGCTGAATGGTGTTCTATAAATTTCATTGATTGATTTTTATTGAAATGCTGCACAGTTGGAAACCTGCTGACAATTCCATAAATATTTCGCCCCAATGCGGCTGGTTTCGATTTACACCCAGCTCCAACACAAATTTATGAAGTGACAAAGGCTTAGCCCAGGCTTTGGGTTCTTTTATATTTTTTGTTGGTATTTTTTGTTAACCGGTTTTTGGCCAGGAGCAGCAGCAACAGCAACAGATGAAAAATTAATAATTTCATGGGCAATTTTTAATCTAGTACGTGATTTAATTCGCTTACCTTCTGCAGAGCCTCCGAAGACAGACACCGAGAGTGGAGAGTGACTTTAAATACAATTTAGTTTCTGCTTAGTTTAGCCCCAAGTTAATTTGCAAATGGCTTTTATGCTACTGGCCCCCAGGTTGCAATTCCCTCTCGTGTTGATTGGCCACGTCTACGAAATTAGTCCACACCGAGGACGTCGGTTGGTTGTCATAACTTAGTCTCCATACCAGGTCCATAGATTCACTTGATGATGAAGTGGTCCAGAGTCAAGAGAGAGAGAGAGAAATTCTAGAGTCAATTAACGTTGGGCGTTGGAGAGTTTAAATCTTAAGCGAAGTGACTAACTAAAATAAAGATCAATGGAACACATTAGGGACTCTCTCTCTCTCTCTCTCTTGCCACGAATTTTTGCCAGGTTTTTGGCCATATTTGTTGTGCAAATTGTGGACTGGGTCGAATGTAATCCTGTTATTGGGCCGAATGCTGCAGCAATCAGCCACGTGAACATTGTGTGTGTGTGTTTGTGTGTGTGGGATGGGGGGGAGGGGGTATTTGGATTGTGGTTGCCACTCGAGAATGACTCGCTCGGACCCAGTCATCGTCATAAGCGCATCACAACGGTAAATGCTGCATGGAGATGAAGTTAAGCCCTTGTCCAATATGCAGTAAAAACCCAAAAGAATCGCGTTCGCGTTTGGCCAATTAGAGCGGGAGAAAAGTGCCAACTCGACGTGAATGGCAGGCACGTTAATATAAAGACCTCTTCCCCCCACCCTCCACCCCTCACTTCCTTCTCCTCCTCCCCTTCTATTTCTCTCTAACGCTCCAGTTTGCATTGAGACCCGGCGGCTGAATATTTCGCGCTAATCGAGTTGTTACATTTACGAGGCCCTACCAACAACAACAACAACAGCAACAACAACGACCACGTCGAAGAGTTAGCTGCCTTCCAAATGTCAAGAGTTCAAACGCCTTGAACTTGAAGCGAAACGTGGCCGAGATGCGAACGTGAGCCATGAATGCGGATTGCCTGAATGTGAAGGCCTACAAATGCTAGAAGAGAAGTCCAAAACTGCACTAAGCCTTCTTTTTTCTTCTCTTTTTTGGTTAGTGGTCTATGGGTGTATACTCTATTATGGCACAAGGGTTATAGACTTGGAGAACTATTTGGGAATTGGTTAAACAAAATCGAAGTATTCAAATGGTATAAAGCTCTAAGTGAACTCTTTCTCCTTCTATCCTATGGAAATCAGTTTTATCAATTGAATTGGTTTTCTAATATGAGTCGTTAGCCCCTCAAAAATAATTAAACTATCAAAAAATCTAGAGATTTTTAATCGAAATTGTTGAAAAAAGATATATTTTGTCTGCAAGATAGGTGATCAAGTTCTGTTTTATAAGAAACTTTAGTGCAAAATGGGCTAAAAATTTAATAATTAGAAATGTATTAATAGTGGTATAAACTAAATATCAATTTAAACGTGTGTGCGCCACAAATATTTGCTAAATTTCTTTTAGAAAACTCACAAACAAAATGCCAGAAAACTTTTTCTAACTTTATCTCAGGTGCACTGTCATTTTTGGGTTAATATTATTATTATTATGGAACATTTTATTTGAGATAAATTTAAATATTTCACAAGTGTGGGTAATTAACAAAATGAAAACAAAAATAAGAATAAAGGTTTTGAATTTTTTTATTTAAACAAATAATAATAATAACTATTCTTGAGATGCAGTTCGATCAAAAAACCTTTAAAGTTTATTATAACATAATTTCTTATACAAAAATATTAGAAAAGAAACATTCTGAGACATTTAAGTTTATTATAACATAATTTCTTATACAAAAATATTACAAAAGAAACATTCTGAGAGCTGTAAATAAATAGGTTATCAGGATATATTTTTAAGGATATAAAAATTACCTTTTCAACTATTCTTTAGATACAGTTCTATCAAAAGTAGATTGAATTTTATTACAACATAATTTCTTATATAAAAATATTACAAAAGAAACTTTCTGTGACATTCTGAAAACAGTGAATCAATTTTAGCGTTATCATGATATATTTTTAAGGATATAAAAATTACTTCTTCAACTATGCTTTAGTTCGATTCGAAAAATGATTGAAGTTTATTATCAAATAATTTCTTTTGCATATATTTTAAAAGAAACATTCTGAGAACTGCAAATAAATGGGTTATCAGAGATTTTAACTTCAGAATACAAATTCTTGACAGTAATTAAATACTTTGTTTGCTTTTTAGTGAAATTCGCTAACTTGCTATAATTTTGATTACTTTTACTTTGCTAAGTTTCCACCGTAATTATCCAAGTTTGCAACATAAATTTTTGTTAACTAAAAGTTACATTTAAATTGCAGAATCCTAATTAAATTAGTTAAAATATAAGTTGATTAGAAAAACAATTGCACATTTATTTATTTTACATATTTGAAAATTTAAAAATTTGATTTGAAATTTTAATTTACGAAGTATACAAAGTCCCTCAGTTGATTAGAAAAACAATTAAATATTTATTCATTTATTTAATCATAAAATTTTAAAACAGAATTAATTCTAAATTACAATTGAATTGCATAGAAATTTATTGCTTAAATATATAAAGAGCATTTCATATTCGTTTCTTAGGCAATATTTATAGACGAGTGTAGATCTAGCTTTTTTTTTCTCTATTTTTTTTTTGTCTGACAATCGAGATCTCAGCGTGCGCATGAGCGAGGCAACGGCGGCTGCGGCGGCGGCTTCCAACGCTTCTGCCTGCAGGCAGGCAACACGGTTCCAGCCACTCCGAACGATGTCTCCTATGCGGCGGCATCCAATTCCGACACAGCTTGAAGTCAGGCAGAGGCTTCGCCATCGCCTGGCAATGGTCAAGTCAAGTCGCGTCAAGTAAGAAATCATATTGAGGCTGCTAAATGCTGAAAGGTGTTAACTGAGCGGCCATTTCGCGCAGTGTAACGGCCATCAGTGCAACTGATTATGATGCATGACCATAGCATAACACCCCCCTTCACCCCTCTCTTAAGGAGGGGGGGAGCACATGTGGTGCAGCGGCGACAAGTGAAAGAGATGCCGACGCTTTGATGAACCTTGCACTACTCTCTGAATCTCTCTGGACATAATGGAAGCCCCAAAGGCAGGCCATGGACTTTTTGCTTAATTACATAATGCAATGCAAATTGCTTTAACCACGCCCCAATTTTCATTTTGCACAATTCAGCTAAAGATTATGCACCCAGCCAATTGGCAGTTTAACCCCGCCATAACCTTTGGACCACCCAACCAAATAAATATCAACTGGAAAAAACACTGAAAATATTGTAGATACATTGACTCACAGATACAGATATATATATATATAGCAATCTACCTGAAACGAAACCTTGACGTTCTAAAATGCCAATTATAACTGGCGCAAATACGAGAGTCCAACAAGAGTTCACTTTGGAGAGCCGCCGCCGCCGCTGCTGCTGCTGCTGCTGCTGCCACAAAAACCAAACAAACAAAAGTCTGCTCAGTTTTTATTTTTCATTTTTTTGTATTTTGGGTTTTCCATCAAGAGTTTTTCCCATTACGCTGGAGGTTATGGCAAAACGCCGATGCCGGACAGGTATGTAGGTTTATTGAGTTAGTTTGTCAAAGCAATTAGTCCGTCCGTTCGATGCACTTTTTGGATTGCTCTGTCCATATACAAGATTGGCACAATGAGCCCAGATTCCAGATCGATGCCAAAATATGAAACTTGTTTTGCAAAAAGCTGAAGAAAATGTTACAAAGTGAGGACTCAGTTTTGAAATTTAAAATAAAGAGCTAAAGCTTGAGTCAATATTGAAGAAATGGAGAAGTAACTTTTAGTGAAATCATTTAAATATAAAATGGTTTCCCTTTATATTTTTAAAGATTGTGAGGAATCTTTCGGTTCTTTCCTTTCGTTTCTTTCTCCAATTATCATCATTATTTTGAGTGCTTTTCATAAATGAGTCTGTAAAGAATGGAAACAAAAGTGATATATGTAATTAATAATTAAAGAATTTTAATATTGCAGAAACCAAGATATATTTAACTACAAATTATTAATTAATGCTGTTTATTATTTTATTTAATAGTAAAATGTTCCTAACCTATTTTTAAATGCCAGGAAAACTTTATGGGATCGCATAGCTGAAGATTTTAAAAAATTTTTATATGAATTGTAAAATTTTGGTAAATTTTCTGATTTTTCCAAGGCTGTATTTTACACAATTTTTAACCGAATTTAAAAATTTCACTTCATTTCGTATTTAATTTTTACGTTCTTTCAAATGCTTTTAAAAGCTTGGAGTTTTGGAAAAAAAAATTTCGACCCGATTTTTGAAAATTTTGACAGTGTATACACTGTAATTTTTTTCAAAAATCGGGTCAAAATTAGTTTTTTAGATTTGAATGCCAATTTATCACTCACATTCAGAGCAGCAAAAAAAGACATGACATTTTGAAATCGGCAAAAAATTGGCATAGTTAGAGGCTTGCAAAGTTGAGGATTTTTCAAAAAAATTGAAACAGTTATTGGAAAAATGTTTGCCAAAATTCTAATTTTCTGAAGGCTGTATTTAGAACAATTTTCAACCGATTTCCAAAGTTTTGATGCAGTTTTAAGCGAATTTTTATCTACTTTGAAATGCCATCAAAACTTAAAAAGATTTCAAAGCTGGTGATTTTTGAAAATTTTTTGAAAAACTGTATGTTTTTGGTCAAATTTTGGACTTTCCCTTGGCTGTATTTTAGACAATTTTCAACCGAATTTGAAATTTTTTATCTATTTCATATTTAATTTTTATGTTCTTTTACATATTATAAAAAGCTTGGAATTTTGGAAAAAAAAATTTCGACTCGATTTTTGAAAATTATGACAGTGTATACACTGTAATTTTTTCCAAAAATCGGGTCAAAATTAGTTTTTTAGATTTGAATGCCAATTTATCACTCACATTCAGAGCAGCAAAAAAAGACATGACATTTTGAAATCGGCAAAAAATTGGCATAGTTAGAGGCTTGCAAAGTTGAGGATTTTTCAAAAAAATTGAAACAGTTATTGGAAAAATGTTTGCCGAAATTCTAATTTTCTGAAGGCTGTATTTAGAACAATTTTCAACCGATTTCCAAAGTTTTGATGCAGTTTTAAGCGAATTTTTATCTACTTTGAAATGCCATCAAAACTTAAAAAGATTTCAAAGCTGGTGATTTTTGAAAATTTTTTGAAAAACTGTATGTTTTTGGTCAAATTTTGGACTTTGCCTAGGCTGCATTTTAGATAATTTTCAACCGAATTGGAAATGTTTTATCTATATCATATTTAATTTTTATGTTCTTTTACATACTATCAAAAGCTTGGAATTTTGGAAAAAAAAATTTCGACTCGATTTTTGAAAATTATGACAGTGTATACACTGTAATTTTTTTCAAAAATCGGGTCAAAATTAGTTTTTTAGATTTGAATGCCAATTTATCACTCACATTCAGAGCAGCAAAAAAAGACATGACATTTTGAAATCGGCAAAAAATTGGCATAGTTAGAGGCTTGCAAAGTTGAGGATTTTTCAAAAAAATTTAAACAGTTATTGAAAAAATGTTTGCCAAAATTCTAATTTTCTGAAGGCTGTATTTAGAACAATTTTCAACCGATTTCCAAAGTTTTGATGCAGTTTTAAGCGAATTTTTATCTACTTTGAAATGCCATAAAAACTTAAAACGATTTCAAAGCTGGGCATTTTTGAAAATTTTTTGAAAAATTGTATGTTTTTGGTCAAATTTTGGACTTTGCCTAGGCTGCATTTTAGATAATTTTCAACCGAATTGGAAATTTTTCATCTATATCATATTTAATTTTTATGTTCTTTTACATACTATAAAAAGCTTGGAGTTTTGGAAAAAAAATTTCGACTCGATTTTTGAAAATTATGACAGTGTATACACTGTAATTTTTTTCAAAAATCGGGTCAAAATTAGTTTTTTAGATTTGAATGCCAATTTATCACTCACATTCAGAGCAGCAAAAAAAGACATGACATTTTGAAATCGGCAAAAAATTGGCATAGTTAGAGGCTTGCAAAGTTGAGGATTTTTCAAAAAATTTGAAACAGTTATTGGAAAAATGTTTGCCAAAATTCTAATTTTTTGAAGGCTGTATTTAGAAAAATTTCTAAGCGATTTCTAAAGTTTTGATGCAGTTTTAAGCGAATTTTTATCTTCTTTTAAATGTCACCAAAACATTCAAAAACCGCAAAGCAGCAAAAAACGCATGAATTTTTTAAATCGGACCAAAATTGGAAAAGTTAGGCAATTGCTTTTCAGCTGAGATATATTTATATAGATAGTTAAACAAGTAATAGTTTGATAGGTGAAAATATAAGTAATATGGCAGGGAAAACACTATTACAAATGGTTTTCCAAAGCTATATACTAGATATTGAGATAAACTTGACTAAACTAACTCTAACTTTTCCTACTGTTATTTTCCCGTGTAATCAAACAATTTTTTTTCTCTTTATTGAAAATTGTTTATTGTTATTATTATTTAATATCTTTACAAATTTTAATCTTTAATTCTAGAGGCGCCCATGGTTTATCTGGAGCTCGGACTTACTTCAAGCTGAGGAATGTTTCGTTCTGTGGCGGAGCTAAAAAACCAACCTCGCATATGACAAACAACTAACGTGAGTTAAGACTTCTAAACAACATGATGAAATGTGGAACTCGTAAAATATTTGCCAATTTTCAATTGCAATTTTTCCATTAATAGTAGGTATGCATACCCCCCCACACCGCACTCCCCACTTCCCCCTTCCGTAGCACTCACTCTTTGTCATTGGTTGGGATTGTAATTGGCAATTGTTTGGCATTGCACACACACACACACACAGAGAGAGAAAATCACAGTTTTTGTTTTGCCTAATTGAAGTTGCAATTATTGATTGGATGCAAATTGATTGGCAATTGCTTAGTTTCTGTTGCTGTTGCTGTGTTACCATTGCAATTGGCAATTGGCAATGCTGTTTCTGTTGCTGTTGCTTTTGCCTTTTGCTGTGGGGTCCATTCTGATTGCACCTGCTGGTTTATAGCTTCCAAGTCAATATATTTCAGTGTATACATAGCTCGTCCATGGCCAAGTTAATGAGGCACTGGGTACTCTACTGGCACTTGAGAGCAAAAAGGAAAGCCACAAAATGATGTAATTCAAAACTCTTTGGCAAAAGTCGTCCTCTCCTTGTCGTATTGTGTGTCATGACAAATTTGTGAAAAGTTCTTTGCGTGCCGGCGGAAGTCACAAGAGGACTAGAGATTCTTCGACTTCAACTCCAGGAGAGTGTGTGTGTGTGTGTGTTTGTGTGTGTGGAGTGCATATGTAAATGATACCCTAAGCTCGGTCTAGGTTGCCATGTGCGTCTGCCATGGCAAAAGTTTTCGCTTGTCTGGCCAAAGTTTATTCAACAGTTCCAGCTAGGAAAGGAGGCGGAGGTGGCGGGAGAAGTCGAAATTCTTATGTTAATTGTTGGCATAGGTGGAAGTAATAAAACATTTTGCAACATTATCAAATACCACAAGTTCCGCAAGCAAAGCTATCCCCAAGAGGGAGTTAGGTACAACAAGAAGTTGAGCCAAACCAAAAGGATACAAAGCATTCTCTCTTTCCTGAAAGAGAAGACTTTTTAAAAGTCAAGAATGCATTTCATATACACATTAATTTCTTATACTTATATTTTATGTATTTAATTACCATTTCGATCCTATGTTTTTTTAGAATTTCGATGTATCTGGAATTTAATTGGATTACCCAGATTAAACTCCTCGCAGCAAATTTTACCCTCCTCACCCAAATTCTAACTCTGGAATTTGTTTTACTGCTCTGACGGCATTTAGACGTATGCAAAAATGTGATTCAAACTAGATAAAGATGTTTGAAATCGGTTAAAAAAAAAACAAACTATAACTCAAACTTACGGTAAGTCACAATATGCAAAAAAAAAGAAAAAACAGGGACAAAATCCTTAACATCTCAGTTCCCCGCAGGACTATTGGCATGTGCTTTGGACAGAAGGTGTCCTGAACCTTCACAGGACTTCATTTTTTGGCTATTGGACGAAAATTACAGAAAATTCGATGTATGTAAACCGATTTAAAAAATGATATCTATTTCTTTATTCAATTTTACGTTTTTGAAGTAAGAGGCTTGCAAAGTTGAGGATTTTTCAAAAAAATTGAAACAGTTATTGAAAAAATGTTTGCCAAAATTCTAATTTTCTGAAGGCTGTATTTAGAACAATTTTCAACCGATTTCCAAAGTTTTGATGCAGTTTTAAGCGAATTTTTATCTACTTTGAAATGCCATTAAAACTTAAAAAGATTTCAAAGCTGGTGATTTTTGAAAATTTTTTGAAAAACTGTATGTTTTTGGTCAAATTTTGGACTTTGCCTAGGCTGCATTTTAGATAATTTTCAACCGAATTGGAAATGTTTTATCTATTTCATATTTAATTTTTATGTTCTTTTACATACTATCAAAAGCTTGGAATTTTGGAAAAAAAAATTTCGACTCGATTTTTGAAAATTATGACAGTGTATACACTGTAATTTTTTTCAAAAATCGGGTCAAAATTAGTTTTTTAGATTTGAATGCCAATTTATCACTCACATTCAGAGCAGCAAAAAAAGACATGACATTTTGAAATCGGCAAAAAATTGGCATAGTTAGAGGCTTGCAAAGTTGAGGATTTTTAAAAAAATTTGAAACAGTTATTGGAAAAATGTTTGCCAAAATTCTAATTTTCTGAAGGCTGTATTTAGAACAATTTTCAACCGATTTCTAAAGTTTTGATGCAGTTTTAAGCGAATTTTTATCTACTTTGAAATGCCATAAAAACTTAAAAAGATTTCAAAGCTGGAGATTTTTGAAAATTTTTTGAAAAATTGTATGTTTTTGGTCAAATTTTGGACTTTGCCTAGGCTGCATTTTAGATAATTTTCAACTGAATTTGAAATTTTTTATCTATTTCATATTTAATTTTTACTATCAAAAGCTTGGAATTTTGGGAAAAAAAATTTCGACTCGATTTTTGAAAATTATGACACTGTAATTTTTTTCAAAAATCGGGTCAAAACTAGTTTTTTAGATTTGAATGCCAATTTATCACTCACATTCAGAGCAGCAAAAAAAGACATGACATTTTGAAATCGGCAAAAAATTGGCATAGTTAGAGGCTTGCAAAGTTGAGGATTTTTCAAAAAAATTGAAACAGTTATTGGAAAAATGTTTGCCGAAATTCTAATTTTCTGAAGGCTGTATTTAGAACAATTTTCAACCGATTTCCAAAGTTTTGATGCAGTTTTAAGCGAATTTTTATCTACTTTCAATGCCATCAAAACTTAAAAAGATTTCAAAGCTGGTGATTTTTGAAAATTTTTTGAAAAACTGTATGTTTTTGGTCAAATTTTGGACTTTCCCTTGGCTGTATTTTAGACAATTTTCAACTGAATTTGAAATTTTTTATCTATTTCATATTTAATATTTGAGTTCTTTTACATACTATCAAAAGCTTGGAATTTTGGGAAAAAAAATTTCGACTCGATTTTGAAAATTATGACACTGTAATTTTTTTCAAAAATCGGGTCAAAACTAGTTTTTTAGATTTGAATGCCAATTTATCACTCACATTCAGAGCAGCAAAAAAAGACATGACATTTTGAAATCGGCAAAAAATTGGCATAGTTAGAGGCTTGCAAAGTTGAGGATTTTTCAAAAAAATTGAAACAGTTATTGGAAAAATGTTTGCCGAAATTCTAATTTTCTGAAGGCTGTATTTAGAACAATTTTCAACCGATTTCTAAAGTTTTGATGCAGTTTTAAGCGAATTTTTATCTACTTTGAAATGCCATAAAAACTTAAAAAGATTTCAAAGCTGGAGATTTTTGAAAATTTTTTGAAAAATTGTATGTTTTTGGTCAAATTTTGGACTTTGCCTAGGCTGCATTTTAGATAATTTTCAACTGAATTTGAAATTTTTTATCTATTTCATATTTAATTTTTACTATCAAAAGCTTGGAATTTTGGGAAAAAAATTTCGACTCGATTTTTGAAAATTATGACACTGTAATTTTTTTCAAAATCGGGTCAAAACTAGTTTTTTAGATTTGAATGCCAATTTATCACTCACATTCAGAGCAGCAAAAAAAGACATGACATTTTGAAATCGGCAAAAAATTGGCATAGTTAGAGGCTTGCAAAGTTGAGGATTTTTCAAAAAAATTGAAACAGTTATTGGAAAAATGTTTGCCGAAATTCTAATTTTCTGAAGGCTGTATTTAGAACAATTTTCAACCGATTTCCAAAGTTTTGATGCAGTTTTAAGCGAATTTTTATCTACTTTGAAATGCCATCAAAACTTAAAAAGATTTCAAAGCTGGTGATTTTTGAAAATTTTTGAAAAACTGTATGTTTTTGGTCAAATTTTGGACTTTCCCTTGGCTGTATTTTAGACAATTTTCAACTGAATTTGAAATTTTTTATCTATTTCATATTTAATATTTAAGTTCTTTTACATACTATCAAAAGCTTGGAATTTTGGGAAAAAAAATTTCGACTCGATTTTTGAAAATTATGACACTGTAATTTTTTTCAAAAATCGGGTCAAAACTAGTTTTTTAGATTTGAATGCCAATTTATCACTCACATTCAGAGCAGCAAAAAAGACATGACATTTTGAAATCGGCAAAAAAATTGGCATAGTTAGAGGCTTGCAAAGTTGAGGATTTTTCAAAAAAATTGAAACAGTTATTGGAAAAATGTTTGCCGAAATTCTAATTTTCTGAAGGCTGTATTTAGAACAATTTTCAACCGATTTCCAAAGTTTTGATGCAGTTTTAAGCGAATTTTTATCTACTTTGAAATGCCATCAAAACTTAAAAAGATTTCAAAGCTGGTGATTTTTGAAAATTTTTTGAAAAACTGTATGTTTTTGGTCAAATTTTGGACTTTCCCTTGGCTGTATTTTAGACAATTTTCAACTGAATTTGAAATTTTTTATCTATTTCATATTTAATTTTTATGTTCTTTTACATACTATCAAAAGCTTGGAATTTTGGGAAAAAAAATTTCGACTCGATTTTTGAAAATTATGACAGTGTATACACTGTAATTTTTTTCAAAAATCGGGTCAAAATTAGTTTTTTAGATTTGAATGCCAATTTATCACTCACATTCAGAGCAGCAAAAAAAGACATGACATTTTGAAATCGGCAAAAAATTGGCATAGTTAGAGGCTTGCAAAGTTGAGGATTTTTCAAAAAAATTGAAACAGTTATTGGAAAAATGTTTGCCGAAATTCTAATTTTCTGAAGGCTGTATTTAGAACAATTTTCAACCGATTTCCAAAGTTTTGATGCAGTTTTAAGCGAATTTTTATCTACTTTGAAATGCCATCAAAACTTAAAAAGATTTCAAAGCTGGTGATTTTTGAAAATTTTTTGAAAAACTGTATGTTTTTGGTCAAATTTTGGACTTTGCCTAGGCTGCATTTTAGATAATTTTCAACCGAATTGGAAATGTTTTATCTATATCATATTTAATTTTTATGTTCTTTTACATACTATCAAAAGCTTGGAATTTTGGAAAAAAAAATTTCTGTAATTTTTTTCAAAAATCGGGTCAAAATTAGTTTTTTAGATTTGAATGCCAATTTATCACTCACATTCAGAGCAGCAAAAAAAGACATGACATTTTGAAATCGGCAAAAAATTGGCATAGTTAGAGGCTTGCAAAGTTGAGGATTTTTCAAAAAAATTGAAACAGTTATTGGAAAAATGTTTGCCGAAATTCTAATTTTCTGAAGGCTGTATTTAGAACAATTTTCAACCGATTTCCAAAGTTTTGATGCAGTTTTAAGCGAATTTTTATCTACTTTGAAATGCCATCAAAACTTAAAAAGATTTCAAAGTTGGGGATTTTTGAAAATTTTTTGAAAAACTGTATGTTTTTGGTCAAATTTTGGACTTTCCCTTGGCTGTATTTTAGACAATTTTCAACTGAATTTGAAATTTTTTATCTATTTCATATTTAATTTTTATGTTCTTTTACATAGTATCAAAAGCTTGGAATTTTGGGAAAAAAAATTTCGACTCGATTTTTGAAAATTATGACACTGTAATTTTTTTCAAAAATCGGGTCAAAATTAGTTTTTTAGATTTGAATGCCAATTTATCACTCACATTCAGAGCAGCAAAAAAAGACATGACATTTTGAAATCGGCAAAAAATTGACATAGTTAGAGGCTTGCAAAGTTGAGGATTTTTCAAAAAAATTGAAACAGTTATTAACAAAATGTTTGCCAAAATTCTAATTTTCTGAAGGCTGTATTTAGAACAATTTTCAACCGATTTCCAAAGTTTTGATGCAGTTTTAAGCGAATTTTTATCTACTTTGAAATGCCATCAAAACTTAAAAAGATTTCAAAGTTGGGGATTTTTGAAAATTTTTTGAAAAACTGTATGTTTTTGGTCAAATTTTGGACTTTCCCTTGGCTGTATTTTAGACAATTTTCAACTGAATTTGAAATTTTTTATCTATTTCATATTTAATTTTTATGTTCTTTTACATAGTATCAAAAGCTTGGAATTTTGGGAAAAAAAATTTCGACTCGATTTTTGAAAATTATGACACTGTAATTTTTTTCAAAAATCGGGTCAAAATTAGTTTTTTAGATTTGAATGCCAATTTATCACTCACATTCAGAGCAGCAAAAAAAGACATGACATTTTGAAATCGGCATAAAATTGGCATAGTTAGAGGCTTGCAAAGTTGAGGATTTTTCAAAAAAATTGAAACAGTTATTGGAAAAATGTTTGCCAAAATTCTAATTTTCTGAAGGCTGTATTTAGAACAATTTTTAACCGATTTCCAAAGTTTTAATGCAGTTTTAAGCGAATTTTTATCTACTTTGAAATGCCATCAAAACTTAAATAGATTTCAAAGCTGGTGATTTTTGAAAATTTTTTGAAAAACTGTATGTTTTTGGTCAAATTTTGGACTTTCCCTATGCTATATTTTAGACAATTTTCAACCGAATTTGAAATTTTTTATCTATTTCATATTTAATTTTTATGTTCTTTTACATACTATCAAAAGCTTGAAATTTTGGAAAAAAAAATTTCGACTCGATTTTTGAAAATTATGACAGTGTATACACTGTAATTTTTTTCAAAAATCGGGTCAAAACTAGTTTTTTAGATTTGAATGCCAATTTATCACTCACATTCAGAGCAGCAAAAAAAGACATGACATTTTGAAATCGGCAAAAAATTGACATAGTTAGAGGCTTGCAAAGTTGAGGATTTTTCAAAAAAATTGAAACAGTTATTAACAAAATGTTTGCCAAAATTCTAATTTTCTGAAGGCTGTATTTAGAACAATTTTTAACCGATTTCCAAAGTTTTAATGCAGTTTTAAGCGAATTTTTATCTACTTTGAAATGCCATCAAAACTTAAATAGATTTCAAAGCTGGTGATTTTTGAAAATTTTTTGAAAAACTGTATGTTTTTGGTCAAATTTTGGACTTTCCCTATGCTATATTTTAGACAATTTTCAACCGAATTTGAAATTTTTTATCTATTTCATATTTAATTTTTATGTTCTTTTACATACTATCAAAAGCTTGGAATTTTGGAAAAAAAAATTTCGACTCGATTTTTGAAAATTATGACAGTGTATACACTGTAATTTTTTTCAAAAATCGGGTCAAAACTAGTTTTTTAGATTTGAATGCCAATTTATCACTCACATTCAGAGCAGCAAAAAAAGACATGACATTTTGAAATCGGCAAAAAATTGGCATAGTTAGAGGCTTGCAAAGTTGAGGATTTTTCAAAAAAATTGAAACAGTTATTGGAAAAATGTTTGCCGAAATTCTAATTTTCTGAAGGCTGTATTTAGAACAATTTTCAACCGATTTCCAAAGTTTTGATGCAGTTTTAAGCGAATTTTTATCTACTTTGAAATGCCATCAAAACTTAAATAGATTTCAAAGCTGGTGATTTTTGAAAATTTTTTTAAAAACTGTATGTTTTTGGTCAAATTTTGGACTTTCCCTATGCTATATTTTAGACAATTTTCAACCGAATTTGAAATTTTGTATCTATTTCATATTTAATTTTTATGTTCTTTTACATACTATCAAAAGCTTGGAATTTTGGAAAAAAAAATTTCGACTCGATTTTTGAAAATTATGACAGTGTATACACTGTAATTTTTTTCAAAAATCGGGTCAAAATTAGTTTTTTAGATTTGAATGCCAATTTATCACTCACATTCAGAGCAGCAAAAAAGACATGACATTTTGAAATCGGCAAAAAATTGGCATAGTTAGAGGCTTGCAAAGTTGAGGATTTTTCAAAAAAATTGAAACAGTTATTGGAAAAATGTTTGCCAAAATTCTAATTTTCTGAAGGCTGTATTTAGAACAATTTTCTACCGATTTTCAAAGTTTTGATGCAGTTTTTAACGAATTTTTATATACTTTTTAATGTTATCAAAACTTTTAAACGTTCTACCGCTTGGGATTTTTGAAAAATTTTGGAAAATCTGTATAATTTTGGTCCAAACTTTGATTTTCGTTAGGCTGTAATTTAGACAATTTTCAACCGATTTCAAAATTGTTTATCTTATTCTTTCTACCTTTTCCCATACTTTAAAATGCTATCAAAAGTTTAGAATTTTGAAAAAAAAAATTTCGACTCGATTTTTGAAAATTTTGACAGTGTATACACTGTAATTTTTTTCAAAAATCGGGTCAAAATTATTTTTTTAGATTTGAATGGCAATTTATCACTCACATTCAGAGCAGCAAAAAAAGACATGACATTTTGAAATCGGCGAAAAATTGGCATAGTTAGAGGATTGCAAAGTTGAGGGTTTTGCAGAAATTTGGAAGAGTTTTTGAAAAATTTTTGTTCAAAATTTAAATTTTTCTAAGGGGTCGTATTTAGATTAATTTCCAACCGATTTCCAAAGTTGTAAAAATCCTTAATATTTAAGCTACCCGCAGGACTATCTGGATGTTTTTTGGACACAAGGTGGCTCTTATTGATCCAATTAATTTGACATCCTTTTTGTCCTGATCCTTTAAAGGACCCGCGAGATATTTCATATTTTTTTGAACAAAAAACTCTTTTTATTTCAGCTCCCTGAAGAATCTTTCAGGATCTCATAGTGTCAGTCGATGCGGCTCATCAAGGACTACTATCCTACCAAAGGACATTCGGATCGCCTATGAATTGGCCAATTTATCAGGACATTTATGGCTTTTTTGTTACTTTTTTGCGAGTTTGAAGAGTTACTTGTATGTTAAATTAAAGAATCGCATATTTATTTATATTTTTGTTAGAATATTTTTTAATATATATTTTTTATACATATATTATAATAAATTTAATTGTAAAAAATTTTAAACTAATTTAAAAATTAATAAAAACAATTTTAAAAATGACTAATAAACATCATTTTTCTTTTTTTCCTTATCTAAAAAAAAATTAATAAAAAATTAATAAAAAATAAAAAAAAATTTTAAAAAAAATTGAAAAATAAAAAAAAATAAAAATTAAAAAATAAAAAATAAAAACTAAAAACTAAAAAATAAAAACTAAAAAATAAAATCTAAAATTAAAAACTAAAAATTAAAAAATAAAAAAAAAATTTTAAAAAAATTAAAAAATATAAAAAAAAAAAATTAAAAAATAAAAACTAAAAACTAAAAAATAAAAACTAAAAAATAAAAACTAAAATTAAAAACTAAAAAATTCAAACTAAAAAATAAAAACTAAAATTAAAAACTATAAATTAAAAACTAAAAAAAAATGAAAAAATAAATAAAGTTCAAAGGTCGAAGTTCAAAGGTCAAAGTTCAAAGGTCAAAGTTCAAAGGTCAAAGTTCAAAGGTCACCGTTTTATGGGTACATTTTAAAGGTCAAAGTTCAAAGGTTAAAGTTCAAAGTTTAAAGGTAAAGTTAAAACCTTAACCTTTAACCTTTGACCTTTGAACTTTGACCTTTGAACTTTGACCTTTAAAATGTACCCATAAAACGGTGACCTTTGAACTTTGACCTTTGAACTTTGACCTTTGAACTTTGACCTTTAAAATGTACCCATAAAACGGTGACCTTTGAACTTCGACCTTTGAACTTTGACCTTTGAACTTCGACCTTTGACCTTTGAACTTTATTTATTTTTTCATTTTTTTTTAGTTTTTAATTTATAATTTTTTAGTTTTTAATTTTAGTTTTTATTTTTTAGTTTTTATTTTTTAGTTTTTATTTTTTAGTTTTTAGTTTTTATTTTTAATTTTATTTTATTTTTTTTTTTTTTTTTTTTTAATTTTTTTTTTTATTTTTAATTTTTTTTAATTTTTAGTTTTTAATTTTAGATTTTATTTTTTAGTTTTTATTTTTTAATTTTTTTTAAAATTTTTTTTTATTTTTTAATTTTTAGTTTTTAATTTTAGATTTTATTTTTTAGTTTTTATTTTTTATTTTTTAATTTTTTTTATTTTTTATTTTATTTTTTATTTTTTTTTTATAAAATTTTTATATTTTTTTTAAATTTTTTTTTATTTTTTATTAATTTTTTTTTTAGATAAGGGAAAAAAAAGAAAAATGATGTTTATTAGTCATTTTTAAAATTGTTTTTATTAATTTTTAAATTAGTTTACAATTTTTTACAATTAAATTTATTATAATATATGTATAAAAATATATATTAAAAAATATTCTAACAAAAATATAAATAAATATGCGATTCTTTAATTTAACATACAAGTAACTCTTCAAATTCGCAAAAAAGTAACAAAAAAGCCATAAATGTCCTGATAAATTGGCCAATTCATAGGCGATCCGAATGTCCTTTGGTAGGATAGTAGTCCTTGATGAGCCGCATCGACTGACACTATGAGATCCTGAAAGATTCTTCAGGGAGCTGAAATAAAAAGAGTTTTTTGTTCAAAAAAATATGAAATATCTCGCGGGTCCTTTAAAGGATCAGGACAAAAAGGATGTCAAATTAATTGGATCAATAAGAGCCACCTTGTGTCCAAAAAACATCCAGATAGTCCTGCGGGTAGCTTAAATATTAAGGATTTTTACAACTTTGGAAATCGGTTGGAAATTAATCTAAATACGACCCCTTAGAAAAATTTAAATTTTGAACAAAAATTTTTCAAAAACTCTTCCAAATTTCTGCAAAACCCTCAACTTTGCAATCCTCTAACTATGCCAATTTTTCGCCGATTTCAAAATGTCATGTCTTTTTTTGCTGCTCTGAATGTGAGTGATAAATTGGCATTCAAATCTAAAAAACTAATTTTGACCCGATTTTTGAAAAAAATTACAGTGTATACACTGTCATAATTTTCAAAAATCGAGTCGAAATTTTTTTTTCCAAAACTCCAAGCTTTTTATAGTATGTAAAAGAACATAAAAATTAAATATGAAATAGATACAAAATTTCAAATTCGGTTGAAAATTGTCTAAAATATAGCATAGGGAAAGTCCAAAATTTGACCAAAAACATACAGTTTTTAAAAAAATTTTCAAAAATCACCAGCTTTGAAATCTATTTAAGTTTTGATGGCATTTCAAAGTAGATAAAAATTCGCTTAAAACTGCATTAAATTTTTGGAAATCGGTTAAAAATTGTTCTAAATACAGCCTTCAGAAAATTAGAATTTTGGCAAACATTTTGTTAATAACTGTTTCAATTTTTTTGAAAAATCCTCAACTTTGCAAGCCTCTAACTATGTCAATTTTTTGCCGATTTCAAAATGTCATGTCTTTTTTTGCTGCTCTGAATGTGAGTGATAAATTGGCATTCAAATCTAAAAAACTAGTTTTGACCCGATTTTTGAAAAAAATTACACTGTCATAATTTTCAAAATCGAGTCGAAATTTTTTTCCCAAAATTCCAAGCTTTTGATACTATGTAAAAGAACATAAAAATTAAATATGAAATAGATACAAAATTTCAAATTCAGTTGAAAATTGTCTAAAATACAGCCAAGGGAAAGTCCAAAATTTGACCAAAAACATACAGTTTTTCAAAAAATTTTCAAAAATCCCCAACTTTGAAATCTTTTTAAGTTTTGATGGCATTTCAAAGTAGATAAAAATTCGCTTAAAACTGCATCAAAACTTTGGAAATCGGTTGAAAATTGTTCTAAATACAGCCTTCAGAAAATTAGAATTTTGGCAAACATTTTGTTAATAACTGTTTCAATTTTTTTGAAAAATCCTCAACTTTGCAAGCCTCTAACTATGTCAATTTTTTGCCGATTTCAAAATGTCATGTCTTTTTTTGCTGCTCTGAATGTGAGTGATAAATTGGCATTCAAATCTAAAAACTAGTTTTGACCCGATTTTTGAAAAAATTACAGTGTATACACTGTCATAATTTTCAAAAATCGAGTCGAAATTTTTTTTCCCAAAATTCCAAGCTTTTGATAGTATGTAAAAGAACTTAAAAATTAAATATGAAATAGATAAAAAATTTCAAATTCAGTTGAAAATTGTCTAAAATACAGCCAAGTCCAAAATTTGACCAAAAACATACAGTTTTTCAAAAATTTTCAAAATCCCCAGCTTTGAAATCTTTTTAAGTTTTGATGGCATTTCAAAGTAGATAAAAATTCGCTTAAAACTGCATCAAAACTTTGGAAATCGGTTGAAAATTGTTCTAAATACAGCCTTCAGAAAATTAGAATTTTGGCAAACATTTTGTTAATAACTGTTTCAATTTTTTTGAAAAATCCTCAACTTTGCAAGCCTCTAACTATGTCAATTTTTTGCCGATTTCAAAATGTCATGTCTTTTTTTGCTGCTCTGAATGTGAGTGATAAATTGGCATTCAAATCTAAAAAACTAGTTTTGACCCGATTTTTGAAAAAAATTACAGTGTCATAATTTTCAAAATCGAGTCGAAATTTTTTTTCCCAAAATTCCAAGCTTTTGATACTATGTAAAAGAACATAAAAATTAAATATGAAATAGATAAAAAATTTCAAATTCAGTTGAAAATTGTCTAAAATACAGCCAAGGGAAAGTCCAAAATTTGACCAAAAACATACAGTTTTTCAAAAAATTTTCAAAAATCCCCAACTTTGAAATCTTTTTAAGTTTTGATGGCATTTCAAAGTAGATAAAAATTCGCTTAAAACTGCATCAAAACTTTAGAAATCGGTTGAAAATTGTTCTAAATACAGCCTTCAGAAAATTAGAATTTTGGCAAACATTTTGTTAATAACTGTTTCAATTTTTTTGAAAAATCCTCAACTTTGCAAGCCTCTAACTATGTCAATTTTTTGCCGATTTCAAAATGTCATGTCTTTTTTTGCTGCTCTGAATGTGAGTGATAAATTGGCATTCAAATCTAAAAACTAGTTTTGACCCGATTTTTGAAAAAAATTACAGTGTATACACTGTCATAATTTTCAAAAATCGAGTCGAAATTTTTTTTTCCAAAATTTCAAGCTTTTGATAGTATGTAAAAGAACATAAAAATTAAATATGAAATAGATAAAAAATTTCAAATTCGGTTGAAAATTGTCTAAAATATAGCATAGGGAAAGTCCAAAATTTGACCAAAAACATACAGTTTTTCAAAAAATTTTCAAAAATCACCAGCTTTGAAATCTATTTAAGTTTTGATGGCATTTCAAAGTAGATAAAAATTCGCTTAAAACTGCATTAAAACTTTGGAAATCGGTTAAAAATTGTTCTAAATACAGCCTTCAGAAAATTAGAATTTTGGCAAACATTTTGTTAATAACTGTTTCAATTTTTTTGAAAAATCCTCAACTTTGCAAGCCTCTAACTATGTCAATTTTTTGCCGATTTCAAAATGTCATGTCTTTTTTGCTGCTCTGAATGTGAGTGATAAATTGGCATTCAAATCTAAAAAACTAGTTTTGACCCGATTTTTGAAAAAAATTACAGTGTATACACTGTCATAATTTTCAAAAATCGAGTCGAAATTTTTTTCCAAAACTCCAAGCTTTTTATAGTATGTAAAAGAACATAAAAATTAAATATGATATAGATAAAAAATTTCCAATTCGGTTGAAAATTATCTAAAATGCAGCCTAGGCAAAGTCCAAAATTTGACAAAAAACATACAATTTTTCAAAAAATTTTCAAAAATGCCCAGCTTTGAAATCTTTTTAAGTTTTTATGGCATTTCAAAGTAGATAAAAATTCGCTTAAAACTGCATCAAAACTTTGGAAATCGGTTGAAAATTGTTCTAAATACAGCCTTCAGAAAATTAGAATTTTGGCAAACATTTTTTCAATAACTGTTTAAATTTTTTTGAAAAATCCTCAACTTTGCAAGCCTCTAACTATGCCAATTTTTTGCCGATTTCAAAATGTCATGTCTTTTTTTGCTGCTCTGAATGTGAGTGATAAATTGGCATTCAAATCTAAAAAACTAATTTTGACCCGATTTTTGAAAAAAATTACAGTGTATACACTGTCATAATTTTTTAAAAATCGAGTCGAAATTTTTTTTTTCAAAATTCTAAACTTTTGATAGCATTTTAAAGTATGGGAAAAGGTAGAAAGAATAAGATGAACAATTTTGAAATCGGTTGAAAATTGTCTAAATTACAGCCTAACGAAAATCAAAGTTCGGACCAAAATTATACAGATTTTCCAAAATTTTTCAAAAATCCCCAGCGGTAGAACGTTTAAAAGTTTTGATAACATTAAAAAGTATATAAAAATTCGTTAAAAACTGCATCAAAACTTTGAAAATCGGTAGAAAATTGTTCTAAATACAGCCTTCAGAAAATTAGAATTTTGGCAAACATTTTTCCAATAACTGTTTCAATTTTTTTGAAAAATCCTCAACTTTGCAAGCCTCTAACTATGCCAATTTTTTGCCGATTTCAAAATGTCATGTCTTTTTTTGCTGCTCTGAATGTGAGTGATAAATTGGCATTCAAATCTAAAAAACTAATTTTGACCCGATTTTTGAAAAAAATTACAGTGTATACACTGTCATAATTTTCAAAAATCGAGTCGAAATTTTTTTTTCCAAAACTCCAAGCTTTTTATAGTATGTAAAAGAACATAAAAATTAAATATGATATAGATAAAAAATTTCCAATTCGGTTGAAAATTATCTAAAATGCAGCCTAGGCAAAGTCCAAAATTTGACCAAAAACATACAATTTTTCAAAAAAATTTTCAAAAATGCCCAGCTTTGAAATCTTTTTAAGTTTTTATGGCATTTCAAAGTAGATAAAAATTCGCTTAAAACTGCATCAAAACTTTGGAAATCGGTTGAAAATTGTTCTAAATACAGCCTTCAGAAAATTAGAATTTTGGCAAACATTTTGTTAATAACTGTTTCAATTTTTTTGAAAAATCCTCAACTTTGCAAGCCTCTAACTATGTCAATTTTTTGCCGATTTCAAAATGTCATGTCTTTTTTTGCTGCTCTGAATGTGAGTGATAAATTGGCATTCAAATCTAAAAAACTAGTTTTGACCCGATTTTTGAAAAAAATTACAGTGTATACACTGTCATAATTTTCAAAAATCGAGTCGAAATTTTTTTTCCCAAAATTCCAAGCTTTTGATAGTATGTAAAAGAACTTAAAAATTAAATATGAAATAGATAAAAAATTTCAAATTCAGTTGAAAATTGTCTAAAATACAGCCAAGTCCAAAATTTGACCAAAAACATACAGTTTTTCAAAAAATTTTCAAAAATCCCCAGCTTTGAAATCTTTTTAAGTTTTGATGGCATTTCAAAGTAGATAAAAATTCGCTTAAAACTGCATCAAAACTTTGGAAATCGGTTGAAAATTGTTCTAAATACAGCCTTCAGAAAATTAGAATTTCGGCAAACATTTTGTTAATAACTGTTTCAATTTTTTTGAAAAATCCTCAACTTTGCAAGCCTCTAACTATGTCAATTTTTTGCCGATTTCAAAATGTCATGTCTTTTTTTGCTGCTCTGAATGTGAGTGATAAATTGGCATTCAAATCTAAAAAACTAGTTTTGACCCGATTTTTGAAAAAAATTACACTGTCATAATTTTCAAAAATCGAGTCGAAATTTTTTTCCCAAAATTCCAAGCTTTTGATACTATGTAAAAGAACATAAAAATTAAATATGAAATAGATACAAAATTTCAAATTCAGTTGAAAATTGTCTAAAATACAGCCAAGGGAAAGTCCAAAATTTGACCAAAAACATACAGTTTTTCAAAAAATTTTCAAAAATCACCAGCTTTGAAATCTATTTAAGTTTTGATGGCATTTCAAAGTAGATAAAAATTCGCTTAAAACTGCATTAAAACTTTGGAAATCGGTTAAAAATTGTTCTAAATACAGCCTTCAGAAAATTAGAATTTTGGCAAACATTTTGTTAATAACTGTTTCAATTTTTTTGAAAAATCCTCAACTTTGCAAGCCTCTAACTATGTCAATTTTTTGCCGATTTCAAAATGTCATGTCTTTTTTTGCTGCTCTGAATGTGAGTGATAAATTGGCATTCAAATCTAAAAAACTAGTTTTGACCCGATTTTTGAAAAAAATTACAGTGTCATAATTTTCAAAAATCGAGTCGAAATTTTTTTTCCCAAAATTCCAAGCTTTTGATAGTATGTAAAAGAACTTAAAAATTAAATATGAAATAGATAAAAAATTTCAAATTCAGTTGAAAATTGTCTAAAATACAGCCAAGGGAAAGTCCAAAATTTGACCAAAAACATACAGTTTTTCAAAAAATTTTCAAAAATCCCCAACTTTGAAATCTTTTTAAGTTTTGATGGCATTTCAAAGTAGATAAAAATTCGCTTAAAACTGCATCAAAACTTTGGAAATCGGTTGAAAATTGTTCTAAATACAGCCTTCAGAAAATTAGAATTTTGGCAAACATTTTGTTAATAACTGTTTCAATTTTTTTGAAAAATCCTCAACTTTGCAAGCCTCTAACTATGTCAATTTTTTGCCGATTTCAAAATGTCATGTCTTTTTTTGCTGCTCTGAATGTGAGTGATAAATTGGCATTCAAATCTAAAAAACTAGTTTTGACCCGATTTTTGAAAAAAATTACACTGTCATAATTTTCAAAAATCGAGTCGAAATTTTTTTTCCCAAAATTCCAAGCTTTTGATACTATGTAAAAGAACATAAAAATTAAATATGAAATAGATACAAAATTTCAAATTCAGTTGAAAATTGTCTAAAATACAGCCAAGTCCAAAATTTGACCAAAAACATACAGTTTTTCAAAAAATTTTCAAAAATCCCCAGCTTTGAAATCTTTTTAAGTTTTGATGGCATTTCAAAGTAGATAAAAATTCGCTTAAAACTGCATCAAAACTTTGGAAATCGGTTGAAAATTGTTCTAAATACAGCCTTCAGAAAATTAGAATTTCGGCAAACATTTTGTTAATAACTGTTTCAATTTTTTTGAAAAATCCTCAACTTTGCAAGCCTCTAACTATGTCAATTTTTTGCCGATTTCAAAATGTCATGTCTTTTTTTGCTGCTCTGAATGTGAGTGATAAATTGGCATTCAAATCTAAAAAACTAGTTTTGACCCGATTTTTGAAAAAAATTACACTGTCATAATTTTCAAAAATCGAGTCGAAATTTTTTTTCCCAAAATTCCAAGCTTTTGATACTATGTAAAAGAACATAAAAATTAAATATGAAATAGATAAAAAATTTCAAATTCAGTTGAAAATTGTCTAAAATACAGCCAAGGGAAAGTCCAAAATTTGACCAAAAACATACAGTTTTTCAAAAAATTTTCAAAAATCCCCAACTTTGAAATCTTTTTAAGTTTTGATGGCATTTCAAAGTAGATAAAAATTCGCTTAAAACTGCATCAAAACTTTGGAAATCGGTTGAAAATTGTTCTAAATACAGCCTTCAGAAAATTAGAATTTTGGCAAACATTTTGTTAATAACTGTTTCAATTTTTTTGAAAAATCCTCAACTTTGCAAGCCTCTAACTATGTCAATTTTTTGCCGATTTCAAAATGTCATGTCTTTTTTTGCTGCTCTGAATGTGAGTGATAAATTGGCATTCAAATCTAAAAAACTAGTTTTGACCCGATTTTTGAAAAAAATTACAGTGTATACACTGTCATAATTTTCAAAAATCGAGTCGAAATTTTTTTTTCCAAAACTCCAAGCTTTTTATAGTATGTAAAAGAACATAAAAATTAAATATGATATAGATAAAAAATTTCCAATTCGGTTGAAAATTATCTAAAATGCAGCCTAGGCAAAGTCCAAAATTTGACCAAAAACATACAATTTTTCAAAAAATTTTCAAAAATGCCCAGCTTTGAAATCTTTTTAAGTTTTTATGGCATTTCAAAGTAGATAAAAATTCGCTTAAAACTGCATCAAAACTTTGGAAATCGGTTGAAAATTGTTCTAAATACAGCCTTCAGAAAATTAGAATTTTGGCAAACATTTTTTCAATAACTGTTTAAATTTTTTTGAAAAATCCTCAACTTTGCAAGCCTCTAACTATGCCAATTTTTTGCCGATTTCAAAATGTCATGTCTTTTTTTGCTGCTCTGAATGTGAGTGATAAATTGGCATTCAAATCTAAAAAACTAATTTTGACCCGATTTTTGAAAAAAATTACAGTGTATACACTGTCATAATTTTCAAAAATCGAGTCGAAATTTTTTTTTCCAAAACTCCAAGCTTTTTATAGTATGTAAAAGAACATAAAAATTAAATATGATATAGATAAAAAATTTCCAATTCGGTTGAAAATTATCTAAAATGCAGCCTAGGCAAAGTCCAAAATTTGACCAAAAACATACAATTTTTCAAAAAATTTTCAAAAATGCCCAGCTTTGAAATCTTTTTAAGTTTTTATGGCATTTCAAAGTAGATAAAAATTCGCTTAAAACTGCATCAAAACTTTGGAAATCGGTTGAAAATTGTTCTAAATACAGCCTTCAGAAAATTAGAATTTTGGCAAACATTTTTTCAATAACTGTTTAAATTTTTTTGAAAAATCCTCAACTTTGCAAGCCTCTAACTATGCCAATTTTTTGCCGATTTCAAAATGTCATGTCTTTTTTTGCTGCTCTGAATGTGAGTGATAAATTGGCATTCAAATCTAAAAAACTAATTTTGACCCGATTTTTGAAAAAATTACAGTGTATACACTGTCATAATTTTTTAAAAATCGAGTCGAAATTTTTTTTTTCAAAATTCTAAACTTTTGATAGCATTTTAAAGTATGGGAAAAGGTAGAAAGAATAAGATGAACAATTTTGAAATCGGTTGAAAATTGTCTAAATTACAGCCTAACGAAAATCAAAGTTCGGACCAAAATTATACAGATTTTCCAAAATTTTTCAAAAATCCCCAGCGGTAGAACGTTTAAAAGTTTTGATAACATTAAAAAGTATATAAAAATTCGTTAAAAACTGCATCAAAACTTTGAAAATCGGTAGAAAATTGTTCTAAATACAGCCTTCAGAAAATTAGAATTTTGGCAAACATTTTTCCAATAACTGTTTCAATTTTTTTGAAAAATCCTCAACTTTGCAAGCCTCTAACTATGCCAATTTTTTGCCGATTTCAAAATGTCATGTCTTTTTTTGCTGCTCTGAATGTGAGTGATAAATTGGCATTCAAATCTAAAAAACTAATTTTTACCCGATTTTTGAAAAAAATTACAGTGTATACACTGTCATAATTTTCAAAAATCGAGTCGAAATTTTTTTTCCAAAACTCCAAGCTTTTTATAGTATGTAAAAGAACATAAAAATTAAATATGATATAGATAAAAAATTTCCAATTCGGTTGAAAATTATCTAAAATGCAGCCTAGGCAAAGTCCAAAATTTGACCAAAAACATACAATTTTTCAAAAAATTTTCAAAAATGCCCAGCTTTGAAATCTTTTTAAGTTTTTATGGCATTTCAAAGTAGATAAAAATTCGCTTAAAACTGCATCAAAACTTTGGAAATCGGTTGAAAATTGTTCTAAATACAGCCTTCAGAAAATTAGAATTTTGGCAAACATTTTTTCAATAACTGTTTAAATTTTTTTGAAAAATCCTCAACTTTGCAAGCCTCTAACTATGCCAATTTTTTGCCGATTTCAAAATGTCATGTCTTTTTTTTGCTGCTCTGAATGTGAGTGATAAATTGGCATTCAAATCTAAAAAACTAATTTTTACCCGATTTTTGAAAAAAATTACAGTGTATACACTGTCATAATTTTCAAAAATCGAGTCGAAATTTTTTTTTTCAAAATTCTAAACTTTTGATAGCATTTTAAAGTATGGGAAAAGGTAGAAAGAATAAGATGAACAATTTTGAAATCGGTTGAAAATTGTCTAAATTACAGCCTAACGAAAATCAAAGTTTGGACCAAAATTATACAGATTTTCCAAAATTTTTCAAAAATCCCAAGCGGTAGAACGTTTAAAAGTTTTGATAACATTAAAAAGTATATAAAAATTCGTTAAAAACTGCATCAAAACTTTGGAAATCGGTTGAAAATTGTTCTAAATACAGCCTTCAGAAAATTAGAATTTTGGCAAACATTTTTCCAATAACTGTTTCAATTTTTTTGAAAAATCCTCAACTTTGCAAGCCTCTAACTATGCCAATTTTTTGCCGATTTCAAAATGTCATGTCTTTTTTTGCTGCTCTGAATGTGAGTGATAAATTGGCATTCAAAACTAAAAAACTAATTTCGACCCGATTTTTGAAAAAAATTACAGTGTATACACTGTCATAATTTTCAAAAATCGAGTCGAAATTTTTTTTTCCAAAATTCCAAGCTTTTGATAGTATGTAAAAGAACATAAAAATTAAATATGAAATAGATAAAAAATTTCCAATTCGGTTGAAAATTGTCTAAAATACAGCCGAGGGAAAGTCCAAAATTTGACCAAAAAAAAAACAGTTTTTCAAAAAATTTTCAAAAATCACCAGCTTTGAAATCTTTTTAAGTTTTGATGGCATTTCAAAGTAGATAAAAATTCGCTTAAAACTGCATCAAATCTTTCTCACGCTTAACTGTCGTAAATTCAATTGGAGGAACCATTTCCCACTAATTTGTTTGGTTTCTTTTATTCTGAAAATAGTTTTTGAAGCCTTAATAATCTTTTTGTGAACTTCCACTGATTTCAGTTCGCCTAAGAGATGCCATTGAAGCCAGACTTCCGGCAACTCTCATTAACATTCAAATCAAAACGCATTTAATGTGATTATCAAAATGAAATTGTTGTCTGTGGCAAAGTCAGGAAAAAAGATTGAAATATACGATTCGTTGCCAGCTGCAAACAATTTGAGCTGTTCTCTCATAATCGCAATCATTTAAAAATGTATTACAAATGTTTTCTGTCCGCGCCAGAAAAGAGGTGGAGGAGGAGGAGGAGGAGGAGGAGGAGGAGGAAAATGCCTGCCTCATACACAGTGAGTGAGCGCATATGTTGCCATGTTGCATGTTGCAGCGATTGGTCAGGGAAAATTGCGCATTTTGCCGCATTTGACCCACATTGGAATAACGCACAAAAATGCTGCCGCAATGGGAAAGAAACAACACACAAATTGGTCAATATAATTATCAACTAGTTTGGTTAGCGACCATTTTAATTGAATTTTCAGCGATTTATTAGCTGGTCTTTGATTTGTGTGTGTACTTTGCATTTAAATATACATATACATACATATTGCCTGCATGATTGGCAGTTAATTGATCTCTGCCACAGACATATTGGTGATCAAGAGTCGTGCGCCCAGGTATAATCATCATCGAATTGAAATAATCGGAGTGGCTCGATCACTGGCGAGGGGCTCTGGCTGCGGGGCCTTTGCCTGCCATCGCTCTGCCATCAAAATCGATTCAATCTTCGAATATAAAATGCAGCTTAAAAGTGAAAGGATTTAGACGCGACGCGTCTCGACACCCATTTTGAATCTATGGCCACAATTCGCTTTCGTTGCCCTTTGGCGTTGATTGAGTCTAGTTTCGATTTCATGTCAATTTAATTGATCGCCCAGACATTTGTCTGACGTCTTAAGAGACAGACATTTGGGAATCATGGCAGGTGTCGACTGGCTAGACTCCTGGGTACTTCCTCTTCACTGAGTACCTGATTTTTGGCACTGATTGGAAATGAAAATTGTCGTTGTCTGCAATCTCGCAAAGTGAAAGTGAATTGGTACTGCAGCAGCAGCAGGTAGGAAAATTTTACACCAATAACACATGGCAATCAACTGTTTAGAGGCAATCAATTACACTGGGAAAAAGGAAATTGGAAACCAAACTTAATTAACATTTTCTTTCCTAGCTTGCCAGAAGGGTTAATGCAGTTCTGTAATCTATTTTATTGCTATTTAATTTAATAAATTTAATCACAATTGCTTTCTTTTAATTATTTGTTGGAAACTTCATGCCAAATATTCTCAATAAGTTAGAAAAATATGTTTTTCAAAGTTATCTTCCATAGACATTAATTTTATGAATCTCATTAAATCACAGATCCATCAAAATCTAAGCAAAATAAATTTTATCTTTCTTTTCTAGTACACTAATGACTTGTGTTTGCTCAATGACCTTTTTGAACCCTTTGGGAAAAATAAAATTCCCTTTTTTCAATAAAAAACGTTTTCCTCAATGATTACTAAATTTGCCTATTGTTTAAAAATTTGTTTGTTTAGTTTAAAAATTAAAAGAAATAGTTACTTGGGTTATAATAATTATATAAACGGAAAAAATATTACATATTTACATTGAAAACTTTATAGATAGAAAAATTTAAAAAGAGTTTGGATAAAATTTGATGTAAAATTTACTAAATTAAAGATTTAAGATTTGGAATTCTCCAGCGGTTTGATCCATAAATCAAAGATAGGAATAGTAGCAATTTTGCTCAGTAATAAAAAATTAAATTTTCAATCGTTCTGTTTCATCAAGTGATGCCGCATAAGTTTAACATATTTAAAGAGTTTGTTTCAAATTCGATAAAAATTCCTTTTCATATAGAGGTAATTGTTTGTTTTTGAATTTTTATTCCATGTTAACCCATTTAGAATTGATTTTCCATAAATATGCATTCATATTTGATTTTGGGGCTGCATTTTTCGTGGATGTTTGAATCATCACGTTTTCGTTTTGACCATTTGTAATATTCCACGGTGACTTAACCCCAATCGGGGGATTGGAGGAAGACGTGAGCTTACTTCTCTCACCTCTAGCTACAAATGTGGCCAAAGTGTCAAGAGCAAAAGTGTTGACAAATTTTCGAGGCATATCATTGCCGCATTAATTGAAGCCGTTTGCATAATATTCACATAAATTCACTAATCATTGCTGTCAACCTGCCTGCCCTGCCCAAGCGGCACACGGTGCATATTAATTTCCATCATAAATGGCCCAAAAAATATATAAAAGAGTTACTTATCAAAAAATATTATTAAAAAAAAAAAAATGTATTATTCGGCAACTGAATGGGTCGACTTTTAAGGTACTCTGTAGTGTGTTTAAGTTGCTTTTATTCTGGTGGTCAATATTTTATTAATTCTTCTTTGCTATTTATATTTGTTAAGGATTTGTGACATTTAATTGAGATTAATTTGGCGAAGATCGATAGAAATTTGCAAATGTTTTAAGAGGAAACACCGATTAAACAAAATGTGACTGAAAGTTTTTCTTTTGATCTGAGAGTCTGGTGGAAAGGAATAAAATAAAGGTAGAAATATAATCTTATACTTGGCAGCTTTTTTCCAGGATGTTAATTTCATTTTTTTTTCTAATTTCTAAAAACATTTTCAGGCAATCCTGACAGGATTTAACAGGAAGAACAAGACGTGAATTACATAAAAGCCCCGAGCCAACAGGATCCTCTTACTAACCAACACAAATTACTATGACGTGTATACAATATATTTTGTATATATTACAACGGATCAAGCTGAACTTCGCAGATTAGTTAAAGCCTTAAGCCAAAAATTTATATTACTTCAAACTTTATTTTAAGATTTTTATGTTTCCTAAAACAAACTAAGCTAATATATATGAATGAAAATAAAAATGAAATGATTTAAAAACTCGTGTCGTACTTTTATTTTAAATATATTTTCAGTTATTTAAGATGTATGCCCCAAGATGGACTTAATCAAAGATTTAGACGTCCTCTTTATAAAGAATTTTTTCATAATTCTGGGATAAAATAATCCACGATGGTATAGAAGATATTTTCAATATATAAATATTTTTCTAGATCAAATCTAGATGTGTATAAATAGACGCATTTATCTATAGCAGAACGAACCATTTCTCTATACCAATATACCCCTTTTTCCTTATAGGTTACTGGGTATAAATATTGTGCCTAACGCCGGCTTTCATTTATAAAACTGTGTGTGCCCCCAAAAATTCTAAGACCAACTTGTGTGTAACTACTTGTGTGTGTGTGAGTGTCTGTGTCTGTGTGTCTATAAAATATTAAAATTATATTTCATATGCAATTGTCGTTGACAGTTGGCGGATCGAGGTCTGTTGGACCGGCTTTATATATTGCAAATGTTCGTTCACTTTTTGATATTTTTTCTCTCCACATTCCCCCCCTCACCCACCAATTTTTTTTTTGCGCCTTTGTTTGAAACATAATAAATGTCTGGCAAAACGCTTTCAAACTGTGCTCCGCCCAGAAACTGCGAAATTTATGCCACATATGAGAGTTTATATGAATTTGGCCCTGTCAGCGGCTAAGCGGACGAAAAAAAAGGCGCAAACATTTAATAAAATAATAAAGAAAGAAAAAACGCGACCTTTTTCATGTGCAAATTTATAGGCGAAACATTGTCTGATTAACAAAAAGGGGCAACAAAATTGTGCCACAGCTTGCAAATGACATTTAATGAACACACTTCACTTGCATTAAGTTCATTAAACAGTTTGAGAACTCCACACTCCCCGCACAGTACAGTAATTGCGATTCATTGGGCAAGGTTTAATGGCAGTAACTGTTAAGTGATTGCCCATATCTATCATAGGTTGGTATTCACGTTTAAGGGGGGAGAATTAATTTGCTAACAGGTAGAGACTCTAAGGCGAAGATGGGTATATATAAACTTACTTACTTCCTTGTTTGATTAAGATAATCGAAAACAAAGGCTAGATAATTTATAAAAGGATGTTCAAAAATACTTAACTAATATTTCGAATATCCAAAAGGACTAAGCTTTGATTTTCCGAACCTCTAACTCAATAGTTTTTGAAAATTCGTAAGCAAAGAATAAGTAATTTATAAAAAGGAATACTAAAATATTCGAAATATCAAAAAATATTAAACTAAAATTTTATCTATGCTAACCTTTGACTCACTTGTTTTGTAAGCGATTTCAAAACGTTTTCTTTTTTTGGTTTCTAGGAAAATAAATTTATGTTTGACTCTCAAAACTATAAACCAATTTTTTATCAAACTTTTGCAAGCTGAAAATTTTCAAAAATCGGTTTATATAATTTTTTATCAAACTTTTGCAAAGTGAAAATTTTCAATGTTTTTTGTAATGTTTTTTTGCATTTAACATACTTTACATATGTTAACTTATAAGTTAGAATAGAATATAGAATATAGTAGTAAATATGAAGAGTATTATCCAAAAAATGTGTAGTATTATAAGAAATATATACAAATTCTTATTTTCATTTATTTTTGCAGCTATTTTGCATTTTTCTTGTTTTTTTTTCCCCCCTGTTTCTGTGCAAGACAACTACATTCCTATTTTTCTGAACACAGCTGTATATTAAGTTAGAAAATAAAAGAGGATTAGCATGTTAATCATAACATATTCATGTCATCATAACTTTAAAATATTTCACTCTAAATGGAAAATTTTCTTTTGAACTTATTATTTTGGCCAGAAGTGTATCTATGTACATATGTATATTATTTAGTTCTTTCTGGTAGAAGTTTCACAAATAATTAATTATATATTTTTGCAATTTACTGTACGTAGTTATTATTAGTTATTATTTAAGGTCCATTTCAATGTATTTAAAATAAGAGGAGAAACAAAAAGGTATATATGTGCATTATTAAACAAAAATAAATGATATACAAAATATTGTTTGTTTACTCATTTTTTCTGATTTTGTAGGATAGTTCGATATTAGTGAAAGTTTTTTAAATAAAACTAACAAAATTCATTAAAAGAACGATCTGTTTGTCTTAATGTTGCTTAGGTAAACAGAAAGCTTTTATCCAAAACTATTTTCAGGGGGCAGTTTCAATAATATTTATCAAAAAATTATTGCTTTCGAGATATGATAATACACTTATTGATTGACTTAAAAATAGTCCGAGGCATTCTTTATAAATTCCAAAATTTGGTACTAGACAATTTTAGCGATTATATTTTGTTGTACAATTTTTTAAAGCAATTTTTTTTACAATTTTTTTCATTGCAGTTTGTCTGCCTCAAACAATTCTGCTTTAATAAATTTTAATTCCAAATTGTTGTGAGAAATTGTATTTTTTCATAGATTTTTATCACCTAAACGAAAGGGAATTTATAAATTGTTGCCTTGAAGTACTTCGTATTCGAAATGGAATGCAATTTGAATAGAAATCTTTAATAAGCAGCTCACAAAATTTTATAAAATGCAAAACGAAACAACACAAATAATTCCCAAAAACCTATTTATATGAATATTTGACACCTCTCGGGTTCTTCCTCGATTGCGAGAGCGCACAACTTGCATAACAATGAATTTTTGTACCAAGTACAACGGAGGGAGGGGCAGGTGCAGAGGGGCAGGGCAACCTATTAGAGTCGTTTCGTTTATAAAGTATTTTGTATTCCATATTGAATTTATGATTCGAAAGTGCCTCTGAGAACGAGTGGAGGAGAGAGGGGGTGAGGTAAATTAACATTAAATAACTATAAAATGCTGCAAAAGGGTTTGCTGGATGGTCGGATGGATGGATGGATGGATGGATTGCCACAGCGTCGCGTCAGAAGTTGTTGTCCTTATGACAACTCTGTCGGTTTGTCGCAAAAAGTGGCGGACAGAGTCGAACATAAATCAATGTTTCTTGGCGTCCAGTTGACGTACTCTTTTGCCGATGGATCGATCGATCGATCGCTTTGCGCTGATCGAACAATAAATTATTTGATATTTGACAGTAGCGTTCATGTAATGAGAGAGCGAGAGAGACTGCTGGCTGCTTAATTGATAAGTTTTTGTCCTCTGCTTTGGGATGAAGACGAGGCCACAGATCAGATTCGAGCCGTGACTATATCGTGTAATGGAATGGGACCCATAAAATTGCAAACTACTTTTGAAGATAATGCCCTATGTATGCCATTTTTCTATACAGTCAATCAGGAAGTTGTCAGTTGCCTCTCCGTCGGTTTATCGGTTGTGTTAATCTGGCGACATTATGTCAAACAAGGACAGGCCATGGCGAGTGTGATATGTACGAATGATGCACCTCATCCTCATCCTCATCTCGCTTTCTCCCTCTCCCCAAAATGATCGATTGCGCGCAAACGCATTGACATATCGACATGAATCTTGCATTATTAAGCAATGCCGAGAATTTTAAATGAAGACCGCGACGGAACGTCCACGGAACTCGTGCGATGCCTGCCAGCCAGCGTGCCTTCCATCGCCATTTAGCTGCGATTGTTATCGTAATGATGCGTGGTCCAGGTCCAAAACGCATTCCAAACTCGCATTCGCTTCACACGCCATTCCGGGCGAGAGGCCAGACCAGGGCAAGCCAACAGAACAGCATCACATCCATCCCAAGAAAAGGGCAATGCGGAAAAATTAATAATTTCGCATCAACACCCAATTGACCAGGCTAACTCGTCCCAATGACAACCAGCTGATAATAAATTATGTTTTATTTCTTTTAAATGCTAATGCACACGATGCTTCTGATAATGAAAGCGACCATTAAAGGGCTTTTGGCCATGGTTACATTTCGCAGGATGGCTCGCAGCGCGGCCATTTTGCTTATGTTTTCATTTATATTTTGCAGAAGGTTAGCAGGAAGTTTTTTTTTTTAAATACAATATATGTAACTCAACTTTACACTGAAAGAAACTCTATAATTTCCTCGGAGGTTTCAAAACTGTCAATTTCTAGTCCTGTTTAACATTGAGATATTGCGATTAACAAAAGTTTAATTCAAACTTATAAGTGTTCAGTTCATAATTACAAAAACTAAACTAACTAAATAATATAGAATGAAGTAGGGTATAAATAAAGGTATTAAAAAATAGGACGATAAACTAATCAATAAATAAAGCTAATTATAATTCTATAAACTAATTAATAAATAAAGCTAATTATAATTCTAGTTAGCTTGAATTATTGATTAGTTTTATAATTATAATTCTAGTTAGGAAAGCATTTTCAAGTTAATAGCTCAGAGATCGACAATAAGCAAATTTATCGATATAAAGGAAATTTATGAACAATTAAGTTTTCGATAAGTGAAATCGATTAACAATTGATAATCTTTTAAGTTGTCGATATCGATAAAAAAGTATTTATGATTGAACTATTAAGTTATCGATAAGAGAAATCGATGCCCTGTTGAATATCAATAAAGCAAATTAATGAACTATTATCGATAAGTGAAATCAATTAACTATTGATTTCCTTTTAAGTTGTCGATATCGATAAAAAGTATTTATAATTGAACTATTAAGTTATAGATAAGTGAAATCGATGCCCGATTGATTAACTTTTAAGTTACCAATATCGATATAAAGTAGTATTTATGATTGCCATTTATATACCAAATAAAAACTATATAAAATTAAAACCTAAATACTCCTCCAATCTGCCAGTTAAATATATATATCTACGCCTATTTATAGTCCATATTTTAATATTAGAATTAACTATGTAGAATAATCGCTTTCTTGAATTAGAGCTGGAAAATTATCTCTACTTTTTACTCCAAAATTAACTCTATTAGCTTTCGAAAAAAGGTTTTTTAGGTTAAATATTTAGTTTAAATATTTTCTCTACAACTCTCATGTATTGGAACTTTAAATGTTTGATTGTGTGAACTTTAATCCTTTCATTGTTGTTGGCATTTTAATTATCATCAAATAAAATTATAATTGAATTGAAAATGCAAGCGAATTTTCCAATATTTATATATATCTAAACATTTGCGGGTAAAATCGAATATAAAGCAATGCGTGGAATATGCATTCTATCAGGCGACCCGTCGCCGCATCGCTGGACTCCACTGGGATGACAAAATGCCAAATAATGGCAAATGCTGTAATATTTGTTTCAGTAATTAATACTTATATACACATATATATATACATATTTGTATGTGTGAATTATGCAGTGTGTTCATGTGTATGTATTTGCGCATTGTAATTATTGTGAGCGTGATTTTTGGTTGAAAATAAATGTATGCGTTCTATATGACATCCGCAAGGGATTGATTGGCCGCGGGTCAGGCATATGGGCATATGCGAGGGTCAATCAAAGGGAAGCCTAAAAACCATAAATGGTCAATGAAGCGATTCCGATTTGTATTTAGAAGTATAATTCAGCTGAAATTATGGTTCGTAAAGCTTCGTAAACATAGAAAAATCAAGAGTTGGCTATCGATAACAAGTTTCATTCAATTATCATAGTTATGATTATCTATAATCAACTTTACATATCGAAAACAAAAACTCGTATCTGTATTGTTATCTTTTAACTATTAGAAACTTTGGAAAACTGTAGTTTATATAAGACATCACTTGTCGATATCGATAACTGATAGTGCATCGATATCACTTATGGATATCTACAAATTACCAAAGTTCAAAGTATCATTTCTGATCCTGAATTTGGGAAACACAGAAAAATCGAGAGCTGGCTATCGATAATAAGTTTCACTCGATATGTATACTTATCGACTATTTCTATAATCACCTTTTCATATCGAAAACTGTTTTGTTTTGTTTCAACTATTAGAAACTTTTGAAAGTTGTTGATTATATAAGACATCACTTATCGATATTGATAACTGAATAGTGCATCGATATCACTTATGGATATCTACAAATTATTAAAATTCAAAGTATCATTTCTGATCAAATTGATTTTGGAAAAGAAAAATAAAGCAAGGGTTGGTTATCGATAACAAGTTTCATTGCAAAATCACTCGATTATCATAATTTTTGACTACCTGGTTTATCACCTTTCCATATCGATAATGACAACTCTACTCTTCATTGTTATCTATTAACTAATGAAAACTTTTAAAGACTATGAAACAGATAACACAATTTACTGTGGTAATAACTGAATAATTAATCACTAGTAAATCAATTTCACTTATCGATAAAAGCTACTCAATAGTGCATCGATTTCACTTAATATAAGCGATAACTTAATAGTTTATTAATAGTTCATCAATTTCCCTTATCGATATTCACAAATTACAACTAATTTGCTTATCGATTATCGATTTAATGTTGATCTTTTATCGAATGGTTCTTATTTTGGAGTTCTGGCAATACTTTTTACTTATCAATTTAAATGGAAAACCAGTTTGAACTCGTTTATCGGAGAAGCATCCCTCGCATAAATGGTAAAGTATTCGATTTATTTCAATAATACAATTTAACCAATCAATCAAACTGTTAATTAACTAACCAACAGTTTATATATTTTTAATTTTTAATTAGTTTGTCAGTCATTCCCAACTCTCCTGTCTTTGGCAGCAAACCAACCATCATCTTTGCGGATACCCTTTAATTTGTTGTGAACAATAAATGCATCAAATTGTAGAAATAACAATTAATAAGATTTCTCCTCCCTCCCCTTCCAAGTGTTTTTGAAATATTAAATTCCAGAGAAAATGATATGCAACGACGGGTTTGAGAAATTAAGTATCTCCTGAGATTTATGCGAGTGCCAGAGACCAGAGAGAACATTGGCATGCGAACAAATCTTGAAACAAGTAAGCAGCAGCAGCAGCAGCAGTTTGCAGTTTTTTTTTTAGCCAAGTTGGCAGAGTTGGCTTGCATGCACTTTGCGATTTGTCAAAGGACACACAACGTGGCCAACTGTCAGTGCAAGTTGGTTGGCCAAAAGAGAGCAAACAAAAGTTGCTTGCTTAGAATTTATCTTCTGTCAGCTGTCCGACCGACCCACCGAATCCCCTCCCAGTATGCTGGACATTAAAAAAGTTATGACAGTGTCCTTGTTGACTGCGTTACGATTCCTTACCTCCCCCGCACCCGTTGACTGCGTTCTTTTCTTTGTTTGTTGGCAGCGAATTCTTAGCCAGTTGTTTTGCCAGCTTGTTGTTTATTTGTTTACGGCCAGGCCAGACCAGGAGCAACTTTTGATGTGCCACCCCCTAGAGTGGGTGGGGTCTTACTTAAGACCGGGAGTCGGTTGTCGGCTGTCGGCTGTCTGTTGGCTCTCTTAATGTCACAAGTTTTATGCATCTTTGGCCATTCACTTGAGATTTATATGATGGTCTATAAACATTTTATATGAGCGAAAGTCCTTAGCATTGCAACGCCCTCATCTTGGCCAGCTCATTAGCCCAGAGCAGCAGCAACAGCAGAAGCCACTGACCCAGGCCAGAACCAGGAGAAGAACCAGTTATGGCCAATGATGTGACATGATTGCAGACAGATTGCGATATATAGCAACTGCATCTCTCTAACTGCAGCAACTGGCACATAAAACACAGGTCCATACAAGTTGTCAACCAGTTGGCAGCTGCACGGAAACATTTGCTTCCTTAAACAGTCACAACACATACACACACACACACAGAGTGGAGAGACCCAGTCACAGTTGCCTGTGCATTGCCAATGACTTAAATTATGGCCAATGGAATTTTTATAGATTTTTCCAAAGACCTCTCAAAGCCCGCACAAAAAGTGTGCAACAAAATTAAATGCATTTCATAATTTTTGCAGCAGGCAGCAGGAAAAACACTCGAGAGCTCCACCAGAGTCAGAGTCGGAGACCAGTCTCACTTGCCATGGTCATTGCCAATGCCAGAGTCATGCCACAATGGTAAAGCCAAATCCAAAGTCAATGCCAGATGCAGGTCCTCTCCTGCATGCAATGCGTTTTTGGTTGCGGCAAGTGCAACATTGTCTGTCTGTTAACTTATTGACACCCATATTTGGGATTGAATCATTAAAGCCAGTTTAGCTTCGGGCTCGTTTAGCCTTTTGTTTATTTGGCTATTGTTTTAAGCCCGACCGATCGACCGACCGACAGTCAGCGTTAACTTTGGCTAGACAAATTTTATTGGTTTACGCACGCGCTTTGACATTGACAATGTGACCTTGTCAGCCTTAAGTGACAAGCGACCAAGCGGGACCAAGTGGCTCAATATCATCAATAATTTCAATCCGTAATAAGATTATATAAGCGAAATGAGTTTGCTTTGGAAAAATAGTTTATCATAAAGTTTGCCATTTCTTTTTAAAGAAGTTTAAGTTTAAATTTTGAATGAGCATCAAAAAATCAATCAAACATGCTTGATTTAATTTGAAATAATGATTTAAATTGAATCATATTGAATATTGAAATTCAATAAAGAAGTATGTATATATAGTTAAACCTATGTAAATAAAGATTTCAATTTAATCGTATTGAATATTGAAATTCAATGAACAAATACATAGTCAAACCTATAAAATATTGATTAAAACAGAGAACTAGATTAGCCACATTCTGTGATAATGTTTGACTATCTTTTCAAATTTCTTCATTGACCAAACGATCCAAAAGTCCTATTTCACTCATATATAATAACACGAAATCTATTTGAAATAACCTCAAAATTAAATAAAGTAAGGATAAGCAAGTACTAAATACTTTATTTTAAAAACTCTAACGAAACCAAAATAATATTGAATATTGGAGAATAAAGTATGAGAAATGATTAAAATAAATCAGGAATAAAGTATGAGAAAGGATTAAAATAAATCAGGAATAAAGTATGAGAAAGGATTAAAATAAATCAGGAATGTGAAATTAAAAAAGCTACATTATCTTCAATTGACGATAACGATTTTGACTAAGCTAGATAGGGTCACACTCATTAAAAATAAAACAAGCAGATTTAAAAAAAGACTAAAAAATAAGACAATAAAAAAGAGTCACACTTTTTTAAAATAATGTAACAGATTTCAAAATTAAAACCATATAAAATAGGAAAAGATAATTCACTTCGAAAATATTAATTTTTAGCTGCTTAGAAAGAAAAACTAAAAAGACTAGAAGTTTTGAGTTTACAGAAAATGTTTCCAGGGATGTTTAAAAACTTATCGAACTAGTTAAATTACATTCTGTTAGTAATCAATTTGGTCAAAGAAGAGCTTGATATTATTTTATTGAAGGAAAAACTTCCTATTATCTGGCTTTAAATTAAAAATGAATAAATCGGAAATATTTTTTTCCTAGATGCTATATAATTATGTTACAGAAGGGCTGGACATTATTCTATCAAAGATAAAATGTCTAATTCTGGCTAAAAATCACAAATGGATAAATCGGAAATACGATCATTTTAGATGCTTTTGTTAAATACACAAAAATTCAGTCAGATCGAATGTACAATTTGGTATTCGAAGGATAAATTCTCTCTACGATAGATAATAACCTTTTTAAAAATTAAATTGAGTAGATCATTTGAAATGAGTTTCGATAAAAATATTCCTCTAATCTTAGAATAACGGCAAGAAACTATTAGATACTCCATTCCCATGATGGCTTAACTAATTAAGTAGTTTCTCTCAACAAGTCCTAGTTATTTTTGGATTAACGAACACTAGAAATCCGCTAATTGTTGATTAAAGTGATTACGAATGGAAGCCACTTTAAAGTGTTCTTGATGGCGGTGTGGCTCCTTCATACATATGTATATACATGTATTGCGCCAGCAGCTATCATAACAATCTAATGAGCCACTTAATTTGCCAGCCAACTGCCTCCACACTTGATGGGACTGTGGCATGGGGCGCACCCCTTAGCGGCTGACAATCACACCTAACTAATAACTTCATTACCCAATCAATCAACTTGACAACACGACTCTCGAACGTTATAATAAGTCATCGAAGCGACTCTCAAAAAAAAAAACTGAGTGGAGGCAAAAGCTAACAATGCACATGCAAAATGCAGTGGAACGAACTGCAGTGAGTCTGTCTGTCTGTCATGCGAAAGCACTTTGTGGAAAAACTTGAAAGCGTTGTGAGCTTCCGTCGTCAATGTGACGGACGAACTGCGCTCGGTTCGTTCGAATGGTCGGCTCTAGGTCGAGCAACTCACATGCACATCGTTGGCATATGTGGAGGAAAAGAGCTTTCATGTGTGTGAGAGTGCGGGAGAGTATGAGTTAATTGCCGGCCGCATTCGCATAAGCTCATTTCCGTTTACTCTCTCTCCCACGCGCTCTCACGACTCTCAGCTACCCCCGAAAAAGAACAAAAAAAAAAAGAAGCACGTGAGACGAGGCTATCATAAAGATACCGGATGTAGGAAATTGGGTTACAAAATGCATTTCGTGTGCGCCGACATTTCCGTTACGGACACGGACACACAGCTAACAGAGCCACAACAGAACCGTAGACTGACTCAGTGCCGGAGCTGGTCAGATAGAGGCCAGGCCCCAACAACAACAGCGACAGAGGATGCGAGTGGGTAAAACACATATGTGTAAGAGCTTGGTTTTTCGTTTTTGTGGGTTCTTGTCTAGGCTAAGGCGCGCAATGCACCACGATGCGAATGCATTTTCAAACACACAAGAACTTAAACATTCCCCGGGTAAATACTTTAGACAGAGAGAGAGAGAGAGAGGGAGGGCGACCATTTTGAAGCACTTTTGTTGTGCGGAAAGTAATGAAACGAAAAGCAACTCAAAGCAAATTGAAAGCCAGCTAAATTGCGTGACAAATTGAAAGAAGAGACAAAGCGATATACAAAGAGACAAGTGGAAAAGATGATAAAGTGAGCGCGGGCAAAAGGGTTTTCTGCCAACAGATGGGAAACTTTTTCTCCACTACGGAAGCAAAGTAAAACTTCTCTTCAGGTAGTAAGTAGTACATAGTACATAGTTGACTGAAGTAGTTAAGTTAAGCGAAATTAGCATAAAGTGACTTCCACTCAGTGTTGCCAAATTGGCTATTTTCTAGTCAAATCTGGCTTTTCTGCATAATACTGAGGTGAATAGTAAATTTTGGGCAGAAGTGTATGCCTACAAGGACTCAGGAGGGACTCAAATAAGTTGCTCTTCTTGCTGTGGTCAAACGAAGAGATGAAGAAAATTTTTAGTCTAGTTAATATTCTAAAAACTAAATTAAATGAACATGCTAAGCTCCATTTTAAGCATTAGGTTACACAAAATATTTCATAGTTAGCATTTAGATTAATAATAAATATTTTTCATTTACAGATTTGGTTTGAATCGACTCGAAAAATGTTGAATCGACTAAGAAGAGTTCCGCAAAAGTTTTGAAATATGATCGGAACAATGACCAACCTAAGCAGCTTTGATGTAATAATGATGATATAATGATTTAAAATAAAGCTAAAAAAATCCAATTATCAACATCAGTCTTTTTCTAGCTTTTTCGAAAAATTTAGAATTTTTAGTCAAGTTAATATACTAAAAACTAAATGAAATTAACATGCTAAGCTCCATTTTAAGCATTAGGTTACACAAAATATTTCATAGCTAGTATTTAAATCACTAACAAAAATTTGTTTTTTTACAGATTTGATTTGAATCGACTCGAAAAATATTAAATCGACCATGAAGTACCGCAAAAAGGAGTTTAAAAATTATGGAAACAATGCAGGCGATAAACAAAGACCTAGAGGACGATATAATTGCTATGCTAACCGCTTAATATAATGATGTAATAATAATGATGTAATAATAATGATGTAATAATATGGATGATATATGATTTAAAATAAAGCTAAAAAATAAAAATATAAACATCAGCCTTTTTTTTAAGCTTTTCTCCCCAAAATTTCAGCTCTTTTTCCACTCTCTGCCCATCAAAAACAGCTGTTTTTCTTTAGAAAAGTTGGCAGCACTGCTTCTACTCGAAAAGAGAGAGAGCAAGAGGCTTTTGTGATGCCCTCTAAGGATCTATGGGATCGGCTAGCCCCATGTTGATATCTATTTCATCTCGAAGGGTTGCGTTGCCGCCAGCTGCTGCCGCTGCTTAAGGTTCAACCCCCGTTTTTTTGCCTTATGTACCATGGACTTTAAGTAGTTTTGCGTAATTTAAATATAAATACTCATTTAATTAGCACCGCTTCTGTGAGACTTTCTGGCAAACCTTTGATCTCCGGCAAATGTGTAAATATTTGACATTAATTACAAGTTGAATGCTGCCAGCAGCCCTTTCACATCTGCCTCGTCTGCGTCGTCGTCTGATGATGATGGTTAACCCGTTGAGGCCTCATTCCACACACACACACACACACACACACACTTTGCTTTGGTGGCTGGTTTTCTTCACACAGGGACGCACAGGCAATAACTGGAAAATTTATTTAATATTCACTTGTAAAACCTTTGCTTTTGCAACGGCAACGGTGGCAAATCACTTAAGCGCTTATTTGTCAACTACAATATGGCTGGGCTTACACACACTCCTGCTCTGTGTGTGTGTGTGTTCTTACATTATATATGTATTTATTTAGGCAACAGAAACTCATTAATTTGTAGCAGAAAACATATAATTTTTTGCCTCTCTCTGTTTTCTCTCTTAACCTTAACCCATCGTCAGCCTATATCAATTATTCAGATGGCGCCCAACTTCGAACAGCCGAAAAATGGCCTCCAGCAAAATGGCGCAGACGACGACGACATATTGCCCCCCTCCCCCGCCTCTTCCATTGCACTCACTTGGGAAATAAAGTGCTCGAGGTTCCCGTGTGGGCTAGGGCACAGTCTTTTTTTCTGAATGAATGTCTTGACTGCAGCAGCAAGATTCATTTATTGAAAGTGGATTGAGAATGTAGAGAATCTAAAGGTTGGCCAGGTTTAATATGACTGGCCGAATGAATGTGCCTTTTAGACATAAAATCTACAAGTTTGTGGAGAAAAGAATGTGAGGCGATTGAATGCATCCAAGAGAGTTATACATAATCAAAGTAGTTACATCTACCATGTAAGCCATTGGGTTTTTCAAAATTTCTATAATATTTCCTTTACTTTAACACAACAATTTTTCCATGCAAAGACCTAATAATATGGAGAGTCATCCTCTCAAATTTATACTTGCCAGTTGCACTTTTTAACAGAAACTATTCTATAAAGTTTAATTAGATATTTCAAAATATTTACTCTTACTTCTAATTCTTCTAACTTAAATATAAAACTTGCCCTAATCCCATGCTTCTTATGAAAAAATTCTAATTAACATTGGAAATTTCTGGAAATAATTAATTCACTACAGGAAAAAGAATTAGTTATGATATCTTAAAAGTCATTTTCTTTGTTTCTATAATTCCCGTAATTTGTTGATTGAAAAAGGAAACTATTGTACTTTTATTTGAAATATTTATAAAGATCTCTAATTTGTAGCTTGATTAACAATAGTTAGCTGATCGTTTTTATGCCACAAAATTTAATATCCATCACCAAAATTATGAAAATATAATATTATAAGTTACAACAGCTAATTTGATCTTATTCAGCAACAATTTATGGAACTTTATGGAATAAAAATTGTAGGATTTTTATTTAATTGGTTTAGAAAATATTTAATTGGTTCAGAAAATATTCAACACAAACGAAGAATGCATAGAGGGGACCTAACCTGTTGAGGCGAAGTGTATGATTTAATTAATTGAAAATTGTCTTTGCCATAAATATAAAATATTTCAATCTATTAACTTTAATACTTTGATTGGAATAGATTAGGAAACAGTTAGGCCAGAGGGTATTAAAACCTAATAACAGAAGTTTCTATTATCCAAAATCTTTTTATGATAGAAAAAGTGGGAACTTTAAGCGTTAAAATTTTAGAAAAATATGCAATACTCTTTATTTTAAAGCAAATGTTTCTGGAACATGGAAATTGACCAAAAACTTTAGCACTAATAAATCAATTGCAAAAGTTTCTCAGTGATTTAACATCAAAAAATCAATACAGATTTATTTGTAAATTCTTTTTGACTGGAATGCTTCTATTTTGAGATCACTAAATTGTCGATTAGTATAATTAATATCTTTCAGGTGGAAGCCCACTTATTTTATCTGTAAATATTTAAAAAAACACTTCAGCAATTTAAAGGTTAGTAGTTTCTTTCTCTAAATCACAAACCGAAATATTTATAAAAATCTTCTGTTGATGCCCCAAAAGAAAACACTGTATAGTATGTTATCCATCGAAAGGACGGGTTTTTGAATTTTCCAAAGATATCGATTTTATTTGAAAAGTATCAAAGTATTGAAAAGTATCAAATAAAATCGATATTTTTGGAAAATTAACAACCCATTCTTTTGATGGATAACTTACAGTGTTTGCTTTTGGGGCATCCTTTGGAAACGCTTTTGGCAACTGGGAAACAAAATGAAAAGTCGCAAATTGGAGTATTAAATCTAAGTTGCAACTCGAGAACCGAAACGCACAATGGTTTAATCTGACCCAGTATAATATAGACACACACCCACTTACCCACCCACACACACACAGACGCACACACACTCTCTCTCTCTCTCCACCATGAATTAGATATGCAAAAGCTAAAGTCTCAATTGCATAATTCGTTCATTTTGGTGTGGCAAGTGCCGACTTAAACACATTGCGCAAACTTTAATTATAAATAATTATTTAGGGTCAGAGTGTGCGAGAGAGAGAGAGAGAGGGAAACTGCATTTGGTTATGCAAAACAGAATGATATTTCGACTTCGACCATTGCACTCGCTCTCTCTCTCTGGGGCACTGGTCCAGTGGTCCATTAGTCCACTCTGCATTGGCTGCATGTGTTATTAATGATGAGTAATGCGCCAGTAAATATTTGTTAATTAAATTAGCATTCCTTGCCACTTCAGAGAGTGGTGCAAGTGCGAAATGCCAAGTACCTACAGTAGATGCGAAATGCAAATGGTCCTCGACATTTCGGTTTTGGGTTATTAGAAATTACTGCGAGTTTTGCTGTTTACAAATGAAGATAGTTCTATTAGAAGGCTATCTAAAGTTTACTTTCTTTAGATTTAAATTCATGTTACTTAACCAAAGATCTAGAAAAAAGGAAATCAAAATGGGAAAAACTTTTGAAAGACTTTAAGATAAGCTACAATATATTAAGGGAAATATGGTTTTTTTTTTTTTTTTGGGAATATTTCTTTAATTGTATATTTCGAGGTTTAGTTGTTGAAGACTTTACAGCAAGGAATTATATTTTTCATAAGCTCCATCAACAGCTAAAATCGCCTCAAAGGCATAAGTTATCTAACTGCTTAGATAGAGCTGCTTTATATGAATGTAGATTTTTCCCCATATAAATTAAATTATTACTTTTAAAGGCTTAAAGGATCGTTTAGAATTTAACTGGAACTTTTACAGTGGCATCCTACATTGACCTTAGACTATTATAGAATCGGTAGGAACAAATTGATAGTTGGTAATAATTCTGTAATCGTCTAAGGTCCTTTTATTCCAACTGACAATTTAGTTAAGACAAAAATCTCATAAACTAACAAGGTGTTTAAGGTGTTTATTAAGACTTAATTTTCGTTGACTAAGTATTGATAATATGAGAAATATATTTGTTAACTATTTATTGATCAAATAAAATACACTTATATATACAATTATATACAATTATATAGGCACGAGATATTTTTTGATCAAGTGGGAACATTTTAACAAACGTTAAAAAGCTAAATAATGACAAAAATATTTTTTATCGTTCAGTATTTCAATAATAATTATAATTGGCATGATCCAAACAAGGAAACATTGTTTAATAAAGGGGTTTGTCAAATTAGAATTATATTTTTGTTTGAGTACTAAGTACTAAGAAATATGACTACTTTTTATGCAAAGAATGGCGGATTCAGGGGGAGAGTTCCCTCGAGAAGAGAAGGGGGAGCTCAATGTAACAAATTAATGGTTATATATGTACTTATAAGTATGTACATTCGCAAAAAACATGTATTTATTTTTCAATTTTTTTAAAGCAGGCTCGAGATCATTTACTGAAAGCAAATAAAAAGTGAGCAGATTGTCTATATAGCGCTATTTCGAAAACTACCATACCACTATTTCAACGCTAAAACTAGTCCAGAATTCACTTCTATTACAAATTATTTCTGTTGACGCATTATCACAAAGACAACATTAAATTTTCAATAAAGACCCAAAGGTCTAACACCTACAACACACCTTTTGGAACAAAATGTTCAAAAGTTTACCAAATTTATTTATTTGTTAAACTAAAAAAATGTACTAAGCAATAATCATAATTTCAGGTTTTTGCTTTTGCTTATGATAATCGCTTGAGAAGGTCATAGATTAGTAGATAAAATCATATATTTTTGCTGTGGAAGAACCGAATCGATATATACTCTCTTATGGCATATCAATTTAATCGAACAAAAAAGTGGCCGCTTGCATTTTGCGGTTTATCTATTGATATACAGTAAATCTCGTGCTATCCCTTCCGATTAGCTAAGCCAATGCATTTCGACTGTAAATCTTCGCATGGCCATAAGGAGGCAGAAGGTCGGTCTCTTCTCTGTGTTAAAATTTACATTGGCCATTTGCTGCTAAACATGCACTAAATTGAGGGCTCCTTTTAGCCACCACATGAACGTGGTCAATGCCAGTGGATATGTTGGGATGGCTTTTTGCTTCCTTATTGGAGGGAACATCATGTTCCTCTCTCTTTCTCTCTCTCTCTCTGCTGCTGCTTTGTGTTTTGGCCAATTAATTTACGCGCACTTTGCAGGCACTTTTAACTTGGCTTAGAGATGTGCACACACACACACACACACACACATCACGATGCTTATCGTGGCGGCGGCTTAAACCTATATCATTTCATTATTATTTGGCGGCTAACGGTGGCTGGAGCTTGAGCTGGCGCTCCTCTCCTTTAGTTGGTAACATTTTAAATTAATTAGCCGCCTGGCAGAAGGCTTGGCTTGGCTTTGGCCACGTTGGGCAACAATTTTTGACAGCATCAGCCAAAAAAAGCCAGTTAACATTTCGGTAGTTGGGAGTCTCTCTCTCTGTCTCTCTCTCTGTCTCTGTCTTGCTTATCTTGTGGGCCACACGATGCCTGGCGACGTCGACAACAACGACAATTTATTGACAAGACAATGGCGCTCAACGTATGTAATTAATCTCGACATAATCTGAGTAGATAATTTTTGCCGCTCGTCGTTTGTTGTTGCCTGTTTCCAGTTGCCTGTTTGCCGGTTGCCTGTTGGCCCGCTGGCGGTCTATTTTGGTGTTTTGTGTGTCTCCTCATCCTCGCCCGCTTTGGTCATGTGCTTTTATAGCTCGGGTTCGGGCTGTTTGTTGGCTCTGTCAGCTTTATGAAGTGCATGCCTCCATAGAGGGCTAGGGACAACGATATTGTCCTTTTACGGCCTCTCCTCCTCCTCTGCTGCCGCTGCTGCTGCTGCTTGGCCTTTCTTTCGTTTCGTTTCGTTTAGTTTTTTTAATTAAGCAAAATGCTACAAATGCAATCTGCCAAGAGAAATGCATTCCATAAAGTTAAACGAATGCTCTGGCAGCATCGAGATTTAGCTCACTAGAAGCATCTCTATCTCCCTCTCTCTCTCTATCTCCCTGCTAAACCATTCAAATATTTTAGCATACCCTTTGCAAATAATAGTAGGCCGAGTCCAACAACTGCTGCAATCAGTTTGAGATTTTTCACTCTTAAAATAAATATTCTGAGTCCAATGACTGCGGCAAACAGTTTGTGGATTAAGTTTTTTTTTATGTTTTTCACTCTTAAAATAAATATTGAAGTTCTTCCCTTTTTCCATCACAAATAATGTTTGAAAATAGAGTGAATCGTTTCCTGTTCTTATATTTAGTGGGTAAAAAGTGCTGGAAAAAAGTTAAATTGTTTCCTTCGTTAACTGAAATTGTTCTCTCTCTCTCTTTGCTCCATGCAACAATGAATTTACATTAATGATGAGGCTATGAGGGCACAGACAACAAGTCATCTCCATTTTGCCAGGAACCCACCCAGGCTAAGCCAACCTTGAGAGCATCTCCCACACCTTCATTTTTGGGTATCAACTTGTGCAAAAATCGTAACGCAAACAAAACTATGTGAAACATTTCTTTCCAAAAAAAAAAAACCAGCCCCAAACCCTCCTCCCCCTCCCCATCCCCATCCCATTCTTGCATGCAATTTTAATGGTTATGAAAACTGAAAATGGCACAAACTCCCGCCCAATCCCCAACTCCCTGGGTGGCCATTTGGTCGGCTTGGCCATATTTCATGGCTATGCATATTTCAGATAGCGAAAGTGAAATTATGAGACGCATTTTTGTGCCAAAAGTTTTAAAGTGGATTTTTGCTACCCAAAACGAAATGTAGATGGAGATGCTCAACCACACCCAATTCCACTCCCAATCCCAAGCCCCAATTCCAATCCCAAGCCCAACTAACCAACTAACCAATCAAGCGTCGGCGTTTTTGACAACTCATCAAAAATGATTTTCATCTAACATTTTGAGTATAGACAAGGAGCGGGTATAGGGGGGGGGGATGATATCAGAAGATGATAGCTTGTAAAGTTGTTAAATTAAGTGGATGATGGCACAACGAAAATGTCAAGTGACTGTAGTTTAGTTTCTCACTTTCGATTTTCACGAAAAATTTTAAACAATTTGTTGTTTTTGGTCTTGTCAAATGAATTCCTAATGAGTTTTTAGTCGAGAAAACTTTTAAATGAGCCGCAATAAACCACAAAAACAAAGCAATTATCGATTTATGATCAATGAGAAGAAACATTTGAGAAGAATCTTCAGTTAATGCATAAAATTTGCATAAAACTGTTTAATTGGCAAAAATTTTCATTTAAAATTTACAATATTTTATTTTCTATTTCAATTAAAATTGTCAAAATAATATTGCCTTTTGCATTCATAGCTAATCACCTCAAAGATGACAAATTCATTAATATTTCTGCTACCCACATAAATAATTGAAGGATTTAATCATGTTTAATTTATTACAAATTACTGTTTCAATTCAATTTAAATGCATTGTGTATGTCTTGACTGGCTAAGATTTTCTAATGTGAGTTATTTAAAAAATTTTCTGTTCATAGTGGATTCTGAAGGAAATCTATGAACATTTTGAATCATAGTCAATGTGAACATGTTTAAAATGTTTAAAATAATAAATTCCAAGAAGGAGTTTTTACTGTTCTATTGAATTTAAATGAGTTGTGTAACTCTTGAGTAGCTAAGAATTAATTTTTTCTACTGTGAATTCTTTCAAAAATATTTTTCTACTGTGAATTATTTCAAAAATATTGAATTTTTTTATCTAGTAGATTCTTAAGGAAACCTATGAACATTTTGAATCAAAGTCAATGTGAACATGTTTAAAATGTTTAAAATAATAAATTCCAAGAAGGAGTTTTTACTGTTCTATTGAATTTAAATGAGTTGTGTAACTCTTGAGTAGCTAAGAATTAATTTTTTCTACTGTGAGTTAGTTCAAAAATTGCAATTTTATATTCATAGTGGATTCCGAAGGAAATCTATGAACTTTTTGAATCAAAAGTCAATGTGAACATGTTTAAAATGTTTAAAATAATAAATTCCAAGAAGGAGTTTTTACTGTTCTATTGAATTTAAATGAGTTGTGTATATCTTGAGTAGCTAAGAATTAATTTTTTCTACTGTGAATTCTTTCAAAAATATTTTTCTACTGTGAATTATTTCAAAAATATTGAATTTTTTTATCTAGTAGATTCTTAAGAAAATTTATGAACATTTTGAATCAATGTGAACATGTTTAAAATGGTTCGGAAAAATTGTGTTTTTTTGTATAGAAGCTCCAATTAAAACTACATTTTGTGGACATAACAGGAGCATGAGTTGGCCTCTTTTTTTAGGAGTTTCTAATTACTAAATTATTAAAATTAAAATGTATATTTAAAGATCCACGTTATTAATGAAAGAATAGTAATATATTCGCCATGATTTTGATTAAAGTTCTAATACTTATGTATAATTTGTAAAATGTTTGTGTTAATTTTTAGTGCTTAATTTAAAATATGTTACCGGAGGGAAAATAATTCGTGGCTGCATTTTCTAGATACATATGTTTGTATTGAACGGGAGAAAAAATTAGGCCTCTACTTAATCAGTTTTATATATAAATGACAGATAGAGTAGGAACGGATCCAAAGGGATATGAATTTTATGTTGTATTTGTGATAATGAGTCCAATATTATAATATGGACATTGAAATTTATACGATTTTTTTGCATTTTAGAAAATAGTCAAATATTTTTGAGCTAAACGCTAAAAATGGGAATTGTTAATGACAAAAATGTTGGGTGGGGAACTCTTCCCTTGTTTCCTCCCCCTGGATCCATCAAGTTTCCTTCTGCTAGTGTCCAATTCTGTGTCGAGTCTTTGACTATATTATGAAATCCAACTTTTGGTTATTTTCTTGGTTTCGTTGTATGCAAAATCTGACATTTTTCGATCAAAGTGCGGAATAACTTAAATTGTTGCTGCAATGTTTTCAATATTTGTTGTTGGTTTTCTTCTTTAGATTTTTTTTTTGTTGCTTCTTTGTCATTCTTTAACTATGTAAACGGCGCCTTTATTTATTACAACTACATTAAACCGAAAATGTCACGACATTAATTTTGTGAATGCGATTAATAAACGTCAGCATAATGTCATTGTTAGCTAATGCCCCATAGAGACAAGGGAGATTGTTGTAGTTGTTGTTGTTGGGGTAGCCATTATTTGCAAGCCATTGACCACAAGTCGAGTCAAGTCAAGTCCAAAGACGAGACAGCCCGAGACACTGGAAACATGATTTACACCCATCCATTGTGTGTGTGTGTTTATTGTTGTTATTCATGCGAAAATTCAACCTCGGAAAGGTGTCTGTCGAACAGTGCGTGATTTACCAGGTGAGTGAGAGAAGCGACCCACATTCGGAGCGCGGACATGGACACTTTAATCAGAGCGAGAGACAGAGAGAGAGCCAAATGTAAATTAAAAACTTGTCAATTGCCAAACGGGCAGGAGTTGCCATTTGGGGGGAAGGGGAGGAAAACCTTGAAATGACACACACACACACTCGCACAGCGAAATACTTAGTTTTCCAGGCCACAAATCGCTTTGGAGTAGCCTGGCGCATGCAAAGAGCCAATCTTGATTACAATCTCTGTCAGTCCAACAGTCAATGGAACCACTACCACTTGGAGGGGTTGCAGGGAGGGGGTGGGGGGAAGAGGCAAGAGCATCCAGGCAGGCCGCATGTTTGCATGTTGCTGGGCGATAAAGATCAAATGAGAAATGAATGTCGCCGACACAGCCTCCGAAGCCTCCGAAGTAGATATTCGCATAGAGGACACACTGAGGGAGAGACTTCAGTTGTTGCATGTTGCCCAGATACACAGATTTGCATTCTGCGGGCGGTCCACAGAGCTCGAATATTCCACCATAATTAGAAATCTGCTGCTTATTTATTGGTATTTTCCACCATAAACATCGAATGCAATATTTCTTCTTTGCTAGGATCCTCAAGAAATTATATTGAATATGTTTCATATTAGTTTTGCCACTTCACTTCATTCACTCACTGTTTAGTTACTGAGAATTTCGTGATATGTCACGAGCCTATCAATAAATGTATACAAATTTTTAAACTCACTTCTTCAGGTTTAAGCAATGAAAAGGTTTTTTATACCCTCTATGCATAGTATTAGCGGGTATGCTGGGATTTATCAAATGTTAAAGAGAGAGAGAGAGAGAGAGGATATGATATTTCGATATAGATCTCAATCATCAGTTTGTTAAATGAGTTAAATCAGTTTGTTTAATGCAAATTAAACGTTCCCTTTGTACCCATAAAGTTATATTAAACACAAAGAGTATATATTCTAGTACAGCAAAAGGGAATACCAGCAAGATTAGTCATAAAAATGTTATGAGACTGAAGCAATGTGAATGTTATCGATAAAACGATTAAAATTGATATCGAGATTAAGCTTTAGAGAGAGAGAGAAGAGTTTCTTAGCTTGTTTTTCTAAAACCAAAACATTTAATTATTTCTAACTGAAGTGATAAGCAAAAAGCAGAGAGGAAGCATACATATATCGATAGTTATCGATGATTTTGGTAAGACTATAGACTGTACTTAAGCATCTAACACCAAGATAGCCCGTATTATCTTATTAAATTATGAATTTAGCAGCCAGAGAATTTATAAGAATGTTATCAGATATTATCGGTGAAGCAATGTGAATGTTATCGATAAAACCATTAAAATTGATAACCAGATTAAAGTTCAAAGCAATGTGGATGGTATCGACAAAACGATTAAAATCGATAATGAGATTAAGGTTAAAACTGATATAAGTAGAGTTTCTTAGTTTGTTTTTCTAAAACCAAAACAAAACTAAAACACTAACTTAAGTGATAAGCAGAAAGAGGACATAGTTCGATAGTTATCGATGCTTTAGGCTAACTGTACTTAACCCTCTAGCACCCAAGGTTTGTTACAGGCTTTTAATACTATATATTATGAATTTGAGCAAAAACAACTGAAACTTTAAATATTTTTGTGTTTTCCTCATCTAGAAAATTATATTCGAATTATTTTCTTTCATTATTTTGATAATTTTTAACCCAACACAAAAGGTATCTCTCGGTCGATTCTGTGACTTTTTCTAAATATAATTTAGTCGGCAATAACTTTGTCTCTACAGAATGCAGCAAGACTGTAAATTACTTGGCTCGGCTGTGCAAATTAATTTCAACTAACTGACAGACTGATCGAGACCAGACTGGAGAGACTGACTGACTGACTGACGGACTCTCTGACTAGTCGGTCTTCGATTAGCTTGAGCTTGCTGTATCAATTATTTTATGAGTGAAGCTGGACAGAAGAAAAAAAACCCGTTAGCTTTGGTGGTCACCAAATTCGGATATCAATTTGAACAATTTTTATATCTCTGCCATTCTCCGTGACATTTGCTGACGTGTCCGTCGATCACTAGCAACAACAATTAGGCCAATTGGTCACACAATCTCGCAATCCCAATGAGTTAGATGCAGAGCTTCGCTTGTGGTCGGTCCACGCCCCATTGACATTGCCACAATGCGAGAGATCTGAACTATGACATGCACATCCTAGGAGACGGTGGTATAAATCACAAGTTACACCATTGTAAAGTCGTCTGCCGATGCTCCAGGAAGTTTGCTGTAAAGTAGGTTTGGCTTTCACGCCGTCGAGGCAGGCAGGCGGCCCCTTTCGAAGGGGGCACACCTGAAACGGAGCCAAAATAACATGAAAGCGAATATGTATGAAAACATCAACGGCTCAACAACTCTCAAGACTCGACTCGAGACTCTGTTAACTAAATCAACTGCCAGAAAAACAAAAAACAATGGGGACCAGCAAACACATAGATTCAACCCACACATACCAAGCGAGAGGGAGAGGGAGAGAGACTTACTAACCAAGCCAAAAAGAGCCGCGCAAATTAAAGTTAATCGAATGCTTTTGACCTTTTTACCAGCCCAGCCAGCCCCACACAGAATGCATCGGAGCATGGGGCATGGGGCATGGGGCCCTTCTCCTTTGAATGCATTGTGTATTCGATTTGCAATTTCAGATAAACCAACAGCCAAGAACTATGCCAAATGGAGGAGAACTGCTGGAACACACTCTATTCAATGGACTAGCCCCTGGCTTCAAAGCGGAATTCCATGCTCCAAAACTTTTACAATTTGTCACAAATATTTTAGAAAATAATATTATCATTCTACTTTATATAAGGGCCTCTCAATTGAAGTTACTATAATTTTAACTAATATTAATTTGTAATAAGGTATATAGAGAAAACCTTTTCCTCTCAAGAAATCTCTTCTTAAAATATTAAAATCTAATTTTAGTGATAAATCTAGATACATACTCAAAATTTTAAACATAATTATTGTGATAAATCTAGATACTCCACTTATCTTCACATAAGTAATATAACATTAATATAAATTAAGTATTAGTGCTTGATTTAGAATAAGCATTATAAGTTAAGTCGTTTCTAAGGTATTTTGTAAGTTTTTCCCTATTATACTTTAATTTATAATAATTTTTAGTATCCTACATTTATATTTTTGATCAAACTCCAAAGATAAAAGAACCAATATTATACTTTAAGCGCAATTATGGACACATAAAACATGTTTCTAATAACTAAGCAAAGAAATCTATATAGCCTGAACTCATAAAACATAATGTTATTCTCAAAAATGTGTAGAATGATGATACATTAAAATGAAATAAATAAATGAAATAAAAATATTAAAATTTTATGTTTTTTGACTGGATGGTTTTACTATCGAAATAGTTATCGAAAACCTATCGGAGAATGGGTGAAAATTGCTGAATTGCTTTCTCCTGAGAAGGAAATATATAAATAAACTGAACATACATTAAAAGGTAAGGAAGATCTCGTTACTATATCTCATGGTGTCAATAGGAATTATTATCCTACTTTTTTTTAAAGAATTATAAATGGCTTTGAAATTTATAATTGCAATTTTATCATCAATGAACTTTGTCAGTAAAAAATGAACTGACTTTCTAAGGTTTCTATTCAAAAGGAGTTTAGAGTGTTTTCCATATTAAGGATAATCAGAAATTATGGTGATAAGAGCAGAAAGTCCTTTTCGAGATATATATTCTGTTCAATTTTGAGCTTCTTAGCTTTCAAATTAAGCATTATGCATTTAAAAAATGATCAAAGTTCTGTTAAATCTCTCAATCTATAAATTTATGTCTTCAATTATTGGCAACTGAGAACTCTATCGATTTGTAATCTCAAAAGTCATTTGGAGTAGAGCTGCAAAACAAATCGATTTTTTGCAATATTTTGTATGAAAAATATCGATAATATCGATATTTCTGCGATATTTTGGCGGCTCTAATTTGGAGTCTTTTTTTAGGCTGTCTTGGAGGGTATCTTATTTATTTTTTTTATGACTCACTGTCAGAAAAAAACACAATAAACTCGAAAACGAAATTCAGAATTCAACCAAAACTTTTTATCTTAGCAAACCAAAAAAAAACGTACAAAAAAACATGGCTTAAACAGAGATCCTGATAATTTATGAATTTAATTTGTTTACTTTCGTAATAATTAATAAAATAAATAAAGATTTCCATTTGGTTACTCAAAATTTGAATTTAGGGAAAGAGTTATTAAGGGGAAGTTATTGAATTCGAATATAGATCCATTAAGAAACCAATAGTTGAGGTCTTCTAGAAAATTAAGCGACTTTGGGAGCTTTTCCCTGTGACTTTACACACGTTTTTCGCTTTGAAAATGAGTTTTCTCAATTACTCATCGTATTGATTTTGTTCTCGATTTCAAATCAAAGATTACTTGTCATTCAACCATATTAAATGACAATCAAATTCCTCTTCCATTCGCGAATCAAATGCCTTTTGTCTCCGGTGGGGCACGTGCGGCATTTGCGACATGTCTCGACCGTCAAGTTCAAAAAGTCAATTCGAATTAAACAACGCATTCGATTGCCATAAAAACGGGCGACCGCCCACATTTATGGGGGCCACAATTGAGTTTTGCATGTTCAGCAACACAGCAAAAATGCAGTTGCCTAGGTAAAGTTTGCTTTCGTTTTTTTTGGCCCCAGAGCAAAAACGTGGTTGACCGTGGCGGCGGTTGGCCACACCCCCTCTTCTACCCAAGTCTAACAAATAAATAAAATTGAAATTATCTTGAAATAAAATGTAAAGAAATAAGAACAAATTCAAGCGGTCTAAAATTAGTCAAAAGCAAGCCTTGAACAACAGTGAATCGAGTCAGTGGATAGACATAGAACCGCCGGGGCGGTGTTTCAATTAGCTGCCCAGCAATTAGGTGTGTTAGTCGGCTAAAAAGATTTTAATCGGTTTGTGTTTTAACATCGATTTCGTTTTTCGCTTTGAACTTGCCTTTTTGCTGTCAAATTGCGGTGGGGAGGGAGAGGGAGCGACATTAGCGACACTGCCAATTGCAGTGTACGACTTGCCTTTTGTTTGATTGAAATCCCCAGATATGACAAATTCAATTAAGGTTAATTTTTGGGCTCTTTGTTCACATAACAGACACATCCTTCTTTCCCCCCCTTCCTCCATGTGGGCTGCATTCATCCTGTTGTTAACCTTAGTCAGTCTCTCGAATGGCTGAATGAGCACACAATGTTGCCAGGGGGAAAGTGCAAATTTAGCCAGTTCTCGGTTTACTTGGCCACAGAGTCGACCTAGTTTGGCCAGAGGGTACAAATAAATCTATTTCTAAAACATAACTAATACACAAACTAACATTATTTGAATTACTAAATGTGGGACAATTCAATGGCAGGCAATTTTTCTTACTTTTAACTAAAATTTGAGACTAAAATCTGAAAGGGACTGTTGAGGACTGCCAAGATTTCCATTTTTTTTTTTGTGTTGGAGGGAGTTTGGTTTGGTTTTGAGATGATTAAAATTATTATATTAAACTATTTTTATTTTATTCGAATTTTTGTTGATTATTTTAATGTGAATTATATGAGTATTAGTTGAGTTCGGTTTGGTTTTTGGGGTGCTTAAGTTTATTTAATTAAATTTGTGTTTTTTTTTTCGAATTGTTCAAAGATTGACAATGGGTAATAGTCGAAGGGAGTTCGGTTTGGTTTTGGGGAATCATCAAGGTAATTCAGGAAAGAAGAATTTGATCGATTTACCAAATTTCAATAATTATTTAGTTGATTATTAAGTCTTGAGTCACGATATTGAATTTGAAAAAAATTTGAAGTAATTCAAATGATTATGACTTGAAAAAACTATTAGAATCTGTGAGTTTATGAAGGAAAATATCTAAAAACAACTCGGAACATTAAAAATGAGGTTAACCTAGACTTTCTACCCCATCTCTCACCCTACCAACATACTTTCCTCCACCCATGGGAGTTGCTCAAAAACGTTACTCACGCACATTTCTAACAAATAAGAGTAAAACCAACAAAATTGCATAAAAATATTGTTCAACAATCTTATTAAGCAAGTTTTTGATGTTTTTCTCTCCACCAAATCGATCACTTTTAGTTTTTTGGGGAATGTTTTCCAGTTGGCAAAGCACTTTGGCGCTGAAACATTCAAATCATAACGAAAATAGTTCCTTGTGAAGTTGTTTTTTTTTCTTTCTCTCTCAATTGATAGTTGTGCCATAAACTATCGTTGATTCACATTCAAAAAATAGGCAAATAGTGAGCTCTGCCACCCACGACACCACAAAAGAGATAACCAAACAAATGCAATCAGTGCCTACACTCCCCCTCCCTCCTCCTCTCTCTCTGTCTCTTTTGGGCAATACAAGTTGAGAATTGTGGGGCGAAAGGGTGTGGTGGCGGGGGGTGCATAGAGAACGGGGAGTTTCGGGTGCCAAACTTTGTGGCATAAACTTTTAATGAGTTCTTTTTATTTGCAATTTGCATGACCACGCCCCCCATTTGTCACACAAATGAAATCTGGTTGAGCGAAATTGCATTAAAGTTGCCGCTTGGCGGTAAATTATTTCACCCCCTCTTCCTCCTCTCCCCCTCCTCTTAACTCCACTTCAATGGCATTGCCTACTTCGAGATAAAGTTTTGGTCAAAGAGGACCGAAGCCTCCGACCCCCCGCCCTTGCCACGCCCAAAAAAAAAACAAGCACAGCTCAATGATGAGCACAAAACAAAAATTGCGAAATAAAATAAATAAATATATTATGCTTGGGCGCAAAACTTTTAAATTGAAAATGCGCTTTGAATATTTCAGCGTTTTTTGCCATTTTGCAATTTGCCTTGCATTTGTAGCCCGTCCGTCCGTCCCTCCGTCCGTCCGACCATTTGTCCTTCCGTTCGTTCTCCATCTTGTCTTCTGGCCGCCGCCATCTTGTGCGCCATTGCACTTGCTAACTGTACTTGTGCTCATCTTTGCGCTTTCTCCCCCTTTCTCTGCTGCTGCTCGGCAAAAGGCGAAAATAATTTGAAATTTTAATTAAAAGTATTTGGGCAAAAGTTGCAGCGTTGCCAATGGCACTGCCGCTGCCGCTGCCGCCGCCGCTGCTGCTGCTCGCTTTTCTATCACCAGACAAATACGACAAAATCAAAAACACAAAAAACCAAAATTGCCAAAGCGCAAAAAGAAAGCAAGAGAATGGGATAGAGAGAGAGAGGGAAATGCGAAAAACTATTTCCGGGCCTGATGCTTCGAGCCACTCACTCACGATGGCATTTCAGCTTAAATTTTAATATTGCCGCCGAAAGGCAAAAATGTGCACTTGAACATGCACTGTGAAGGGTAGGAAGGAGGGAGATGGGAGGTGGGGGGTGGGTTGTCGTTGCAACTTGCAATTGTAGCCAATGCGACAAGTGTTTCTTTTACACTCTTGGCGTTCATGCGTGGCTGCAACATCGTGAAGTCTACAAATTAACAAAGCCAATATCGATTTGTTATCGATTGTTCTAATATGAGTGATCACAATTAGGCAATGAAAGAAAAGATCTCTTGCATGACTAATCAGTCCTCGTGAACACTACAAATTAACAACGCAAATATCGATTTGTTATCGATTGTTCGATTATGAGTGATCACAATTAGGCAACAATACAAAAGATCTCTTGAAAGACTAATGAGTTCACTTCCCCATTTCGATTAATTACCAAAAGTATATCGATATTAATTCCACATACTATTTAAAATGATGTTCTCATTTCCGATTGAATTATTAATCATTCGTACCTATCGAAATATAGTTCATATAGTTTTCGGGATTGCTAGCGATAGGAAAAAGTCATCGATAAGTGCAGCTGATTGTGAAATCGTTTTTTTTCGTCGATTGCTTTCCGCTTACTGTGACTATCTATGCAAAAATTCTCATAATTTACCAAATGTCAAAATTCTCATCAAAGTACAAATGAATTAAAAAATTATATTGGTAATTACTTCTCAGTTCATTGACAAATATATATGCGAACGATTTCAGACCGATAAATTCAATTCCCCATCCGGGAATCGTAATACTTTAATTAAATTGCAAAACAAACATTGATTTTCCAGGAGCTTTCCCTGATTTCAGACCCATTAAAGCAATTCCAACTCCGAGAAATAATTCATACAGCATTGAAAACGGGAACAACCCTAAATTGAACAGTTTTTAAGAGTTGCCAGCAAACATTAAATTTCCCTGAGTGTTCTTCCATGGCAATCCCATGATCCTGCGCCCATTCTTTCCTAATTACAATACAAATAATTTTGATACTTGCTTTCCTGGACACTTTGTAGAACCTTTTCGTTGTTTTCTTGATTTTGCGGACCCGCGTGATATATGTGAATGGGGAAAACTCCGCCCATGCTTGTAGATAATGCTTTGAGCCTTATATTTAGGGAGTCGTGGCTTTTGACATTTCCTCTGGGCCAAAGCGGCTAAAGTGGGAACTTCCAGTATAGTCATATTTTGACAGATGTACGTTCTTTTATGTATAACTATGAGATTCTCCCCAGATATTTGTTTCTTCTACTAGTTTTCAAAATATACTACTAACTCGAAAACAAATGGAATATCTACGTGTTGGAAATGAATCTAAAAGCCTTCCTAGACCAAACCAATATTGAGGGATTATAATTTAAGGTAAACTAAAATCTTTTTACTCACCCTTTGACAAAGTTTTTCGGGAATACTTTTCGATGCAACATTTCCATAGTTCTCGGCATTAGTTTTGGCATAAACTTTGCAAGTATTTTCCCTCATTGCGTATGTGTAAAAAACGATTGCTTCGGCTTCTTCTTCTTCATGCCGATGCTGCTTGGATTTCCTTTTTGTCGTTCGGTTCTTATATTTTTTTCTTCTAGTTGTAATTAAACCTTAGTAGCTGACGAAGAAGAAGAAGAAGGCAAAAAGGATAGGAAGCCTTACGGCATTCAGAGAGTGTTGGAGAAAAAGACACACTGTCTGTCACTGGCGTTCTGTCGCCTGATTCTCAGTCTCAGTCCTGGCCCATAGCACTTGTGTGTGTTTCTCTCTTTGTGTGTGTGTGTGTGTGTGTGTGCTGCAGAGAAGAAAGAAAGAAACTTTATTAATAAAAGTTTTTCCTTTGGTATTTTACCCAAGTATTATTAAAAACTTTCATATACGCAACGTTGGCAATTCCACACGCCCACAGACAGAGGAGAGGAGAGGAGTAGAGACGAGAGGGGAGAGAGAGGAGGACCCACATCCTTGCACTGGACCCAATCCTCGGCATATGTCGACGGCTGTTCATACATTCAAGCGTTAAATTGTGGAGGCCCTTTTTATGCACGTGACAATATTTGTTGCTCTTTTCCCCCTCTCTTTCACTTCTTTTCTTTTCATTTTGTTGTTTTCTTTTATTTTATTAATTCTGTTGTCATGGCATTGAATTTTCCAAACTTCAACTTCTTGGTAATTCGCTTTTATTTTGAACACTTTTGTTACTTCTTTTCACCTCTTCTCGGTTGGCCTGCGGTTTGTCCAGAATGGGACGTTAGAAGGAAAAACCTTCGATTGGCCACTCCAAAAGGAAAAGATTTATCGTTGGTAACCAAAAGGTGCTACACTGAGACAAATTACTGATCAAGTCTGTATTTTTTAGCTTTTAATTAATATCGATTGTTTGCGATGACAAAAAGTTATCGATAAGAGTGAGTCACTGTCAAATCGATCGTGTATTGTTGAAGTGTATCTCGAAAATCACAATTAAAGGCAAATATTTTAGCTGTAGACCATATTTTTATGGCTAAATTGTTGGTAAGAGATCTATTTATTGAAGTTCCATCTTTAGTCTAAAATATGAAGAAATAGCTATGGATATTCGAATTGCGAAAAGTTCTCCCAATTGAGAATTAGTTGGATATTTCCAGAGTAAAAATCAGCAAAAATCTGCAATAAACGTCGTGAAAAGCAAAGAAAGTTTAATTCAGAGAGGACAAGATCAGCCAATTTAAAAAGGTAGAATCGCTTTAACCTTAGAGATGTGCAACATAATCGATAACATTAAACATATCGATAAGTATAAAGATCAAGCCAATTTAAAAAGGTAAAATCGCATTAGCCTTAGAGATGTGCAACATAATCGATAACATTAAACATATCGATAAGTATAAAGATCAAGCCAATTTAAAAAGGTAAAATCGCTTTAACCTTAGAGATGTGCAACTAATAACCTAATCGATAACATTAAACATATAGATAAATGGCAAATGCATGCTTGCAACACAGAAAACTGTTTATAATTAGACAAAACTCTATGAAATTCATAAGCTTTGCTGATAGTTCCCAAAAGTATGCTACAAACAACAATATTTTTCCATTTAGTGTACTCACTGAAGAGATATCAACTTTTGAGTAACAAAGAGGATACATTTTCAATAAGCATTTTCGTAAAACGATCCAAAATAATTTATATAGTTAACCTTTTAGCAACAAATTTGTTAATCTGCTTGATAGCTAAATGCTTTTCACGCCAAAAGAGAAGGCTCTTCAACACTAAACTAAAACACAAAGTTGTCATGGCTCTCCACGGGCAAAGACCGCAAAAGCCAAGGCCCAAAACCATACCTAGCCTCTCCCCTATCCATGGGGGGGACAGGCAAACTATCCAAAAACCTTTGGCCTCTCTCTCTCTCGCTCTCTGTGTACTCCACTTACAGAAGTTGTATGTATTTTAGCTCTCAAACTATTTGCACATTGAGTGCATGCATATTAGCATCGGAAAGAGAATATCTAATGAAGTGCGTTGCGTTTCGTCCATTAAGTGGAGGAACGCATTTTCTCTATAGTAAGTTTAGTTCCATTAGAACCCCCGCTCCCCTCCCGACCGTCACTCTGTCTGGTTTTTCTTTTTTGTGAACTCTGTTAAACGACTAATTAAAGAAAACCAACAGCATTAACATTGAAATCCCGTTGACCAGTTGACTGAAAGGAATGCTGCTGCTGTGAATTGATCCTGACTCCATCAACATCTCTGCACCTGGGTCGCGCATGAATATGCAAATATGAGACTGTCATTGTCATCATCATCCTCAACATGGTCTCCATCTCTTCACATCTCTCTCTCTCTCTCTCTCTCTCTCTCTGTTGATGTCAGCTTTTGCTATTTACTTCAATTGGGTGCGTTGTTCATTAATTTGCCATGGCAGTGCAGGGTGGGGAGAGGGGGAGAGAGAGAGAGGGGGGAAATGATGGCAGATGCCAGATGGCGTGACATCGATATGGCAATGGCTTGACTTGACTTTACTGTCTCTTAATTGATTGCAGCCATTTAGGCATCGGTTCTGGTCCTGTCCTCTACTCTGATGCTGCTGTCTGGTGTGAATCTTTGCGCCTGGATTTGAATTAATTAGTGAGTGCCTGCCTCCATCCATGTGTCGCTGCTGCCTCCATTCAGAGCGTCATGTTAATTGAAATTAAAGAAAACACTATGCGAAACCCTAAGCTTGGGCTTAAACATCTATTTAGCAACAAAGTTGCAACAACTTTGACATTATTTTCCAGTGGAAATCGGGTGATAAATAGTTGCCGATAAAATATATTTTTAGGAGTCGATTAACTGTACTAGAAAAGCTTACAAATTTAAAGTAAAGGTGAACGGGGCTAATGTGTGTCAGTGTGGAAGTTCAAAAAAATCCACATGTCCAACTAAAATTCTCAAAAAATCACTAAAATTGGGCTACAACCTGACGAATTGCGTCTTCAGGGACCGCAAATATGTTTTCTCGACATGAAAGTTAAAATTTCAAATTCCCGATGTTTGGTTTTCATTACCAGTCTTCCTAATCTACTCTTTTGAGATTACTAGAATTACAAGAATGTTTTTTGGAACAGAATTTTATAACAACTTTCGTTACAGTTTAATAAAAATTTTTTTAATTGAGTTTTTTTTAATCAATTAAAATATTTTTCGCGTCTTCAAATATAAGCAACAAAAATCCTCATCAAGAGCTGATATTCGATACCTTTTCTAAACATCTCAATTTACACATTTATTGATTAGATGTTCTCATAGAAACTCCAGGCCCTCTCAGGTCGGCAGTAATTTCTTTAGAAGGAACCTTTACAATTTGTAGATCTACCAGATTTTAATATATAAACCAAAAGCCAAAATGATAACTGATCGAAAGCGATTTGTTTTATCATAGCAAAATCGTTAGAGATTACTAGAGTTAAGAGAATGTTTCTAGATGCAGAATTATATTACAATTTTTGTTTCAGTTTAATGCAAGTGAACTAAATCAAATATTTTGTTAGTAGTTTTCCTTAACAAATTATCATTAATTCGAAACCCCTTCTAAACATCTCAATTTACACATTTATTGAGTGGATGTTCTCATAGAAATTTTATTTCTTTTGATCATATGAACTTGGTCGTATCATCATCTGGACTGACTTGAATGAGTAATCCTCGTTATGCCAGTCGGAGTACCAGAAAACGCTTTTACCCCGAAGATTGAAAATCGTTTCGCCATCTGGTATATAATGTCCATTGAGATTGCTAGGAAAATCAACAAATTTGCTCAATTAATCAATTTCCAGGGGAGAATTGGCTTATACCAACCTAAGACTGCCATCGTCCTCGTACCACCAGGCACCATGATAAGACTTTGCATCCATGGACGCGTCTCCTTTGTCGAATGTACTGAAACCACAGCCCACATTATCCGTGAGGGAGTCGCCAGCTCCGCCGGAGAAGGTGCCCAGCGATATCAACTTGTAGGAATCCTCTTCACTGCCCACTACGAATTTACTGTAGCGGGCAAATTGCGTTGCATTGTCAAAGTCCTCCAGGTGAATGAATAGTTCATGCGGCTGCTCGGTGGTCATCTGATGGAGTTTCTCCAGGCCAATGAAGAACTCGCCGCTTAAGTTGCCAAAGCCCTCCCGATAGTCTGTCCAATTGCGATAGAAATTCTCACTGCCATCGATTCGTCGCTGGATCACTGTCCATCCTGGACCAGCTGCAGGCAATTGACCATTGCAGACGACATTGAAGGCTCCGGTTTGGTCATTGACATGGATCATATGGATATCGTTGGAGCTGGGGAATGTGATGCAACTCTTGGCCTTGCAACAAGATGTGCTGAAGATCTTACTCTGAATATCAAGATTCTCAATTTGAGATTTGAGCAATTCTGATTTACCCATTTGACTTGATTTCAGCATCGATATCTTTCCCACGTTGCTCTCTATTTCGTTTTCCAAGTCCTTGACTTGTCCTGCTTTTTCTTTGTTCTCCACAGCAAGACTAGCTAGGAGATTCCTCAATCTGTTAATTTCCCTTTTGGTCTCATTTACTTCCTCGTCGGTTTCCTCTCTTTTTGTTTCCAGTGATCTCTTCGAGTTAGCAGCCGCTGAGGGATTTATTTGCTCTGCCAAAGATCGTGTTCTTTTTGCTAGAGTTTCCAAATTTAATTTGTATTTTTTTAGTAACTCAGTTTCCATCAAGTTTTGTTGCTTTTTCTTTTCTTTGTACAATTTCAGAATATTTATTTTCCTATTTGTGTGACTTTCATAGCGAACAGACAGATTGTGCATTTGTGTGAACAAGTTGAAAATATTATCCAAAGTGTTTGGCTCTTCGGGCATCTTGAAGATCTTTCTGTATTCACTTATATCGTATTCCTCCACTGCACCAAATTCTCTGTCGTCCTCATCTCGAATGGCAAGTAATCCAAGAAAAGTGGAAACGAAAATTATGCTGAACAAATGAAATGTTTTCGCCATTTCATCCAAGCGATTCGCAAACAAACTGAAATATTGTGATCTGCTCTCGAACAGAATTCTGATTATCTTGGCAAAAGCTCGCAGAGAAAGTCACTACACTCAGAAAAAAATTCTATAATATAATCTTCTTAGACTCAGAGAAAAATTCTATAAAATAATCTTCTTAGACTAAATTTGCTAAATTTCATTCATAATAAATTTGAGATTTTTCCAACATTTTTTAGTTTAATTGTTTTATAATTAAATAGCAAATTTATTACTATTCGAACAATTCGATCATCTCACACCATTCTTAGTGTATATAAAGCTCAGCTCAAAGCTCTTTGTTATCAAGCGAAATGGTTGATAAGGTTATCTTTAAGAAATTATTAATCCCACTGAGAATCACTCAAATACAAATTAGCTTTTCCTATGAATAATTTAAGCTTAAGAAGACCGATTCTGATTCTCATTCTAATCTCAAATAAAAAACGATTAGAGTGCTCCACATGACTCATATTTGTATTCATCATAATATTCTTAAACTTTTCAATTAAAGACTTGAGTACAAATATATATCCCAAAGAGTCATTATCATTTAATATATTATTATTTATGTATATTATATTATTTTGCATGTGCAAGCTGTAATCAAAATTTTTTTTTTGCGAATATTAAAAATGAATATTTCTTTAGAATTGATAACAACAAAACAATAAATACATACTACGTCAAGTGGAAGACGTATTTTTTCACATGGAATGCCACCCAAAGAGTGTGGTAATTTGGCAATCAGGGAACTCAAAAAGATATGGAACATAACTAGATCCCATTTATATCTTAAGGTTGCTAAAAGGACTTTTTATCTCCAATTAAATTAAATTTAAATTAATCTAAAATTTTAATCAAAAACCATAAATAGCTTTAATATTGTTTGCCAAAGTCTCCACCAAGGCGACTCCTATGACATATAAAAACCGTTTGCTATTAGCCAAAAAGGAAACAATATTGGAAAGTAGTTTTTCTGAAGATATTTTGATCAATTTGGAAGGCCTAAAATGGTTGCCATATTGTAAAACAATGTTTAGAAAATATTCTGTGAGTCAAACCATACTAATTGAAGAATCAATTTAATATTCTAGGGGGTCAAACAATAAAGAATTTATAAAAAAACGTCATTTCATACTTATATTTTTTTTCCTCAATATAAATATGTTATAAGGCCTTTGCTGCAACTAAGCTAAGTTTACTAATAATTTTACATTATAAGTAAACTGTATATAATAATAATATTTGTTTTAGTTTTGTTCCTTAAATATAGATAGACTTTTTCAACATAATCATGCCGATGTCCGTATCTACTTTTTAACCAGAGAATTTACAACTTAAAATGGGAATAAATAAAGATAAAAATTTCCTTTAGACTAAGAGATCGTCTTAAATAAATAAGGCACTTGCTTTAATTAACAAATTAATTGAGCTAAAGTCTTTCGAATATAATGAAAGCGAATCGAATCGATCGAATTACTAGACTCACACATTAATCAAAAACGCTTCACAGCTTTTTTGTTTATTAATTAATTGATTTATTTTACGATTTAGTTTGTTCTCAAGCATTGGCCTTCTTGGGAATGCTTGTTGAAACAACTATCGAAAAAGAAATATCGATTGAATAAATATCACACAGATTCTGACTTGTGCTCAATTAGAATTGGAGCACTTGATTGAGCTCCACAACAATCCTGATAATTGGCTAAACGAGTTTTTGCATTCCCAAGGGAAGTTTCCAGTGCATCCAATTCGGCTTGCGATTTATGCAAATTGTTGATCTCGGATTTTTGGTCCATTGCTAGTTTCTTTCCGTTTGCGATTCTATCGGATAGATTTTTATTTTCAGATTTCATCGAAGTCAAATTATCGTTCAATTTTTTTAGTTCCTCCTTCGCTTCCTTGAGATTATTTTTGGAGTTTTTCAATGAACTCATGGCATCACTTAAGCTTCTTCTGGTTGACTCGATTTGTTGTTCTTGCTCTTGAATTTTCTCCTGGTGAGTTGTGATTTGTGATTTCAGAGATTGCAATTGCGATCGCCTTAGTTCGGCCACCATTTGCACGTGATTTCTTAAGTTCTCCAAGTGACCAATTTTCGATTGACTCGTCAAAGCTTTTCGCGTTAGATTGAAGTGTTCCTCTTTGGTGCGTTCGAAGACATACAAAGGGGTCGCCTTTTGGGGGATCTCATCGATGATTTCTTTTGCCATTAATAATTCGCACACAAACGAAGCAAGGCAGCAAATTATTAAGATTAATTTCGACATTGCAAATCGACAACTGAATACAACTGAAACGAAATCCCAACTGAGTATACGAATCAGAGCTAAAGCTCTCTCTTCTATCAACGTTTGATAAGTCGTCTGTGTTTGCTCTCAATTCGCTCTTTCGATTTAATTTTCAGAACGAAAACTTTAAGACTCACTGTGAGGGGGGGTGAATGAGAAATTGCCAGTGTTATTACCACGCCAATTAAGTGGTTATTTCATTAAAAATCGTCTACAAAAGACACATTCTCCTTACTCATTCTTATAGCTGGGGAGTTGAGTTCCATTTCAATTCCCATTGCCATGACAAATAGACGCCGAGATTTTCGCCCATTTTGCGATGCAACTGAGCGTATGCGCAATATGCGGGACGGCGAGGGTTGGAGTTGCAAGTTGAAGTTGGAATTGGAGGCAGGTTCACCTGAGCCTGAGACTGAGCCCCGTCGGTTGCCATAACGCTGACGTGGCATTGCCTCAAACACACACACACACACACACACACACACACACAGAGAGAATCCCGCATTCCCAGTCCCAATTTGAAGGCCATGCCGAGACCTAACGACGCCTGCACTCCACATTGCAGACAACGCTGTTATTTATTCCGGATTTGTCTACCTTTTGCTCTTCCTTATACTCTCTCTCGCCAAGAGGGTAAGTACACTTTGCATATCATTTTGAGACATTTTCTAGCACTAATTATCTCTATACGATGCTTTAATCTAGTGCTTAGTTTATCTAGTGATGGAATAACTTCGATAATTGAGTAACTTTCGATAACAAATCGCAAAAGTCATGTTTTTACGCATGATACAATAATAATTATGTTTCTATGATACTATAATCTTTTAGCTAGTGATGGAATAATATCGATAATTGAGTAACTTTCGATAATATATCGTAAAAGACATGTTTCTACCAAAATTTCTATGAAATCTATGTGAAAGCCCAATTTTAGTTCAGTGAAAATGCAGAACTGTTTATAAATTATCGATAACAATTGTTTATCGATTGTTCTTAAGGTAGCCAAAGCATTTAATAGTCCCATCTGAATTAAATTTGGTTATTAGAATCAGAAATAGATGTTATTTGGATTATTTTTGTCAAGTTTGATACCACTAGCACTCCTTTTACTCTTTATTTTGACAACTATCGAAGCAATCGACACTTATCTAAAGAGACAGTCTACAGACTTGATCCCAAGCTAACTAATAATCAATCAGCTTCAATCCTATGATTCCACACGAGTTATAAATTGTCCGTTTAAGAGAAATGTTCAATTGGCAATGCGATAATAAATTATTTCGATAGAAATATATTATTTTTATCCCACTGAAAGTGTATCTCAGGTGCGACACACCATCGATATTTAGCTCAGCCCTTTGGCTTTTTTATTTATGTTTGTCAGACGCCAATTTTCATGGCGGTCTACGCCGGAGGTATGCAGTTCAGCTGCTAATGCTGCTGCTGCTGCTCCTGCGTCTGTCTGCTGGTTGGGTCTCCTCTGAACGTGTCGCGTTGCCGCCTCGAAACCTGCCCAAAAACCCAGCAACTTCATCCAGCTATCTGCACATCCGGATTCGCATTCTCATCTGTGTGATTTCTACTCTTGGCCAGGCGGAAAATAAAAGAAAAGAGTCTAAACAAACCGACGGAGGGGAGCCAGAGACCGACCCCATCATCGTGTACGGGTTGAAGTTGTAAGCTCACCTTTGATTGTCTTAGACGGGCTTTTGGTAATGCTGGTCAGACATTTGCTGCTACCGTTGCCCGGTAATAAAATCTACCCCCGCAGAAAAGAAGATACAAAATGCAGCTCATCCCTTTCTTCTTCTTTTTTTGCTTTGTTTGCTGTAAATATTTCAACAGCAAAAAATGCCTTTGGACTTTACTTTTACCTTTTGGGCCATGGCTCTTTGTCTGTGCTTTGTCTTTGTCTTGTGGTCAAGATTAAAAGGTTTCAAATTGTTGCAAGCTGCTGCTGCTGTTTGTCATTTGGCTAAACACTTTAAGTGTGGCTAATTTTGATTAAAAAACTTTTTCGTATTGGGGAAATTCAATAAGCGCCGCCGCTAGACCAAAAATCAATACACCAAACGGAAAAGAGAAAACGAAGAAAAAATCGCCAGATGTCTGGCTAAGTAATCTAAGCCACAAAACTCCACCACAGAAATGGAGAGGAAGATGATGCCATGCCATGCGATGGGTGGGGTGAGGGGCACATAAATTCAAGATGTGGCAATAAGATTTATGACGATTGCGAACGTGGAATTTTCGACGGGGGTCCACCCAAGACTCTCTCTGGGAAGACTGGCAACATTTGTGAGCCTGTGGCCTTTTGAACTTGCGTTTTTCGGTCAACATGGTACCGACGAGGAGAGCGCAGCGCAATTTACACAGTAGGCATATAAAATACACATAAAAATTGAAATGGCTCCACAACCAACAGAACTTCGGTCCAGTCTCTCTCGGTGGCGTATACTTTACGCATTTTAAGTTTCAATTTCACAGTCGAATTTATGGCGTAGGATGCGGATGCGGATGCGGATGCTCGATGCGGACCAAGGCTATTTTTATGGCCACTTCCGTTCGGACCACCTCTCTAAGTGATTTCTGACATAAAAACATTAACTGAAAGTCATCCGCAAATATAAATCTTTTCGGGTTTTCGGTTGTTTTCTCTTCTAATGATGAACTTATTCGCTGACAAATTCTTAAATCAGAGAGTCGGGAGCTTTCTTTCATTCATTTTGTGGAGCCCTGCTTAATGAAATCCGGCAAATATTTTTCCATGTCATTTGCATGCGAACTTTTCAAACCATTTCCATTGCCAGCAATCAATTGTCAGCAGAGACCCATGTCCTCTCGCTTATATCCTTCGTCCTTCCATAATCCGGCTTATTATGCAAAGTAAATGCGACGCTGCCGTCGCCGTCGTCCCTTTTGCCTGCCTCCCGATAATCTTTAGTGATATTTCATTGTCGTCGCCGAGGCTTGTAAATGCGTTAACAGCTTCGTCCCACACAAGCTCCCCTCCCCTTCCAACTCCTTGCCCTGCATCGCATCCCATCCATTTTATTCCATTGCTTGGACGCGGCACTCCTCTCAATTGTGAAATATTTCCGTTTCCTGTTGCCGCCCCGCTTATGCACTTCCTCTGCTCATTTGTCGCCAACTTGTATCTCCATTCCAGCCCAAGGACTATTTTGCTACGATTCTGATTCACACATATAAGGAAATTCATATTGCTCTGACAATTGTCTCGCCATTTCCATAAACGGTTTCAATTTCAATCTCGATATCATGCGTTGGAAAGGATTTCGGTTTACGGATTTGCATTTCGGTTTCTTTCTAGTCATTACCATATTAAATGTTTCTCCTTCAAATTGATGAAGTATTAAAGTATACGAAGCGGCACAAATGATACCGAACCGACTGCTTCTGTCGCATTATGGACACGTTTTATCTGCCAAAAAAAAAAAACATGGACCCATCTGGAGGAACGAACGAAAGGGTGAATCACCTTATATGGACATTAACTTTCCAATTGATATGGGGGACGGACGGTGTCCAATTTGAGGGTCCATAAAAAGATTTCTATTGCTATTTACATAATACATACGTTTCCGTTAATGTAATTCAAGAATTTTAGATACGAATGATTTCAAATGTTTAGATAACAGAGCTGATTTTGGATGTCTCAATGTTTTTAAATTTTTTTGAGAGATTATTTATATAGAGGCAAATAAATTATAGTTTTTAAAAGAGTGTTCTTCATTTGAAATAATTTACTTAGTTTTTCATTTCATTTATTAACCATTCATGGATTGTATTCGAGAATAACTCATTCAAAAGTGCCTAACATCTCGTTCGTTTAAATTAAATAAATCTTTTTCTTCAATGGATCTCATCAATCACATTTTTAATGAATTTATTCGCAATGATTTATTCAAACTCATCTTCATCCTCGTCGCAACAGATGCAATTGGTGCATGGACTGCAAACAAATGTTAATATGGACATGCAGATGCATAGAAATAAAAAGATTGCACCGCCAATAATTATCAGGACCAGTCCGAATCCCTTTTTTCTTGGTTTTTCTTCCATTTGAATGATGTGTGTTCGAATTACAACAAATAATAGCCACATTTTCCATGACATCCTACAGTTCTAGAGGGTTCATTTGAATATTTAGAGTGCAATAGCCTTTTTTCGCTAAAGCAGCATTCGATTAATGGCTAAATTTATCGATAGAAATGCGATAAGCTGTCGGAACTGTATGTAGCGTGTTGTTGTCAAACAAATTGTGTTCAAATTTAATATGTAATAATGAAAGAGAGACAGATTGTGAAAATATATCGTATAACTAGTATCTAATCTTATGAAATATATGAAATTTGACTTTTTATGATGAAAATATATATCGTATATCTAATATCTAATCTTATGAAATTTATTTTTGGACTAGGTTATGAAGTAAATATAAATCTCAACTAAATATAATCAAGTAAATATAATCAAGTAAATATAATTCTCGTATAACTAGTATCTAATCTTATGAAATATATGAAATTTTACTTTTTATAATGAAATATATAAAATTTTACTTTTTATAATGAAAATATATCGTACAATATATCTAATATCTAATCTTCTGAAAATTACTTTTGGACTAGGTTATGAAGTAAAAAATATAAATCTTAAGTAAATATAATTCTAAAGTAAATATAAATCTCGTATAACTAGTATCCAATCTATTGAAATTTACTTTTTAACTAGGTTCTCAAGTAAATGTAATCAAGTAAATAACAATCTCGTATAACTAGTATCTAATCTTAGAAAATTTATTTTTGAACTAGATTCTCAAGTAAATATAAATCCTTTCGGTGGCAGAATACGACAAAGTTTGTATTCATTAATGGATAGAAAGTAAGGATTCGATTTATTAGTAAAGAAAATGTCAATTAAACGTTATTTTTGAGATAAGAAGCATATCTCCAACTTGTACTCCTGCGATAGCTATCCACCCCACGATATTTATATAAAAGAAAGAAGAAATCACATCATCCACGTAATCATTATGCAACCTCTTAAGATCCTCTTTGAATTTTCCGTACAAAGATGAGGAGTATTTCTCCTCAGGACTTTTGTGTGTTTAGTTTAGTCAGTGTGTTTGGGTCTATCCATTCGAATGACTTTATTTTGAAGCTCGCTTTGGCATGCAAATTCGCAAACTGATTTTGTGTGCCCAAATCACATTGTTATGTGGCACAGAGATAGGAAAGATGGTGGGGAAGGTGTAGGGGGGAGGGTTACGACGTATGGAAAATGCAAAAACGATTTAAAAACTCTAAAATTAAGCTATCATAAGGTTTTACAGCTGGCCATCAACTTGGAGTACACGGTAGAAAGAAAAGAGAGAGAGAGAGAGACGAAAGACAGAAAGAGAAGTGCAGTGCAATGTCATTAAAGTAGACAGTCGATGGACGAAGCCAGACCCAGACAACGTACAAAAAAAAAAAAGGACATGGGACAGCGGTTCACATAAAATCACAACACACACACACGAACTCGGAGAGATACGAAAAGGCATTCGAATGGCATAGAGAGGACGAGGAATCCTTCCCCGCTTATCGTACACTACACTACTCCTGTGTGTGTTGGATAGGGGTGTGCGGAGGGTGTGTGTGTGTGTGTTGGTTGTGCGTTATACATGCGGTACACTAAAGCTGTAATCTGTGCTTATAAAATGGCAAATGGCAAAACTACAGAGGGTTTTTAATTGTCTATGCCGGATGGCAAAATGTTTGCCAGTTCCCTCCTCCTCCTCCTCCTCCCGAGTCCTCCTCCTCCTCCCGAGTCCTCCTCCTCCTCATCTCAGGACTTTGTTGAGAGAAAAAATCCGGTTTTCTTTTTTTTGGGTCCATTTTCTTTTTAATTAAAACCCTCTCATAATATTATGTTAATGTCGTCTGTCTGTCAGAGTCCTACGCACCTATGTGTGTGTAGGTATGTGTGTGTCCATAAACTACGCCCATTTCTGGCAACTCTTTGCCGTCGTCGTCTGAGATTGAAGTGTCAGCTAGAAAGTTATAAAAAGTAATTGGCTGGCAGGTATTCGACTTCATTTTGGCATTTTTGCTCGTCCAAATGCAAATTGAGTGCGCTATCAGCAACTTTCATGAGGTTTACTGCCCATTTCCCAGCCATTAAGAGGGGGGGAGGGGGAACAACCCAACCCAAACCCGTTCAACCCATTCCCTCACATGGAACGGGAGAATGGAAATGGGACTGGAGGAGGAGCAACTATTGTCGCATTGTCGGGGGGCAGGAGGAATTCACCTGTTTTGGTCGTTGAAAATTGCCATCATCGTGGTCCGTGTTTGTGTAGGCACTTCTTTTTTTGCATGCACTGTATGTCGCGTCCAGTCCAGTTCAGTCCTGCGATGATGTCGGTAGATTTAGCGCACGTTTCACATTTTAATAACAGCGCCGCCATTGTCATATTTGTACAACCAAAATGGTTGCCCAGTTGGTCAGTCTCTTCAAATGGATTAGGCTAGAATTTTTCGACAATTATTTGCTTTGTTTCCCCCTTTTTTTCTCTCCCTATCTCTGTCTGGCCATTTTCGCCAATTTCCAGCACAACTGACAGATATCAACAATAAAAGGAATAACCTAAACTCCTGTCAGGGCGACGACTTTTTGATATCCTACAATAAGGTAAAACTGGTCATCGATTTCCTCACATGGAACTGCTAAATATAATGTAGTTAATCCTTTTAATAATCTTACTCTTAGGATTGACCTCGAGCTGGCTAAAACCAAAGGTTTCATTCATTTCAAGGAGGTCAAAATTGATTTACATCGAATTTTAAATGCAAAAATCGAGAATTAATTTTGTACAGTTTATTTTTCTAATCATTTTTGCCCCAAAAAAATTTATTTATTTGTTTAAACTTTTTTGTTGGAAAACAGTAATTGGAAATCATAGGTAAGACCCAATTTAGACAGAATTTAAAATACCCTTTTATCTTGGTTTCCATAAAGTTTTGGCAGAATTTTATATACCGCTTTATCTTTGTTTTTCATAAAGTTTTGGTAAATAATATTTAACTTCCAAAAGGCGGTATCGAATATTGCATACTCTTGCTTCTCTTTTACATTAATTATTGATGAAAACTGTTCGAATATTGCATACCCCTTGCTTCTGTTTTACATTAATTATTGATAAAAAACTGTTCGAATATTGCATACCCTTGCTTCTCTTTTATAGTACATTAATTTTTCCAATAAACTATTCGAATATTGCATACCCTTGCTTCTCTTTTATAGTACATTAATTTTTCCAATAAACTATTCGAATATTGCATACCCTTGTTTCTCTTTTACATTAATTTGTGATGAAAAATATTTTACATGCTCTCTAACTCAGAGATTTTCCAACCTATTTCATTAGATTTGAAATTTTTTACAATTTAGACTAGAAAAAAACTTTTAAAAACTTAGTTTTAAGCTTTAAAGTTCCATTAAAATCAATTTAAACTATGATTTCGTAAAGCAAGTAGAGGCATGACTTTCTAAATGTGAAAATTACAATGAAATTTACATGATAAAAATGTTTATCAAATTTTAGATAAATGATAGATTTAGATAAATGTCAGAATGTTAGACAAATGACTGTGGAATCATAATTATATTAGGTAAAAGATAATGTCCCGTTCTTACTGTGGGAATAATTGTTAGTTCTCTTGCTTATAACAAGAATTTTGCTCTTAATTTAAGATTCTAAATTTGCATTTTATGGATTAATAGCGAAAGAAGCAACTGAAAATGCAGCTAAGTAAAGTATTATGTGACCTTATCTAGAAAGAGCTGAGAACTAGATACGATTGTTAAATATTTTTCAAATTAAATATAAAAAATAATAATACAAAAAACCAAGAATATAAATTCTTTAGTTATAGAAAAAATTCTAAATTTTTTAAGGGATTCTCGGAGTGGAAAATTATGAGACTAGAGAAAAAGGAAAGAGAGACCTTAAAAAAAAAGAGAGACCTTTGAAAAAAAAGGTTTTTTATGGATTTCTAAAGCAAGTCCATCTCCATTAGCTAATATTTGGTATCATTAGAATAAGTCGTGATAAATATTTTGGCATACAAATAAAGGGGTAACTCCCCACATTCAATAATTATTTTTCTATTTATCCCCGCAATTGTCATTTCTAATTGCTGGCAATTAATTTGACAACTTTTTGGATCACGTTTCACGGCGGCGGCACCCACGACACACATTCGTTTAGTTGTGTCCAATTTTTATGATTGTATAGCAGAAAAGTGGAAAAGTCTTGGTCATATTTGGTTAGTTAATATGCATCTTGCGGCCATATTGAATCATCTGAAAGGAAAGACCGCCGCGGCTCTCTGATAAGGCTCAGAGTCACGTAGATATGATTTAAAAGAAATCATACATTAAATCGTTTCGAGTGGTCGAAGCGCGCGGCACGTTTAATTGCGGTCGATAAGGTGTTCCGCGGAATCATCATCATCATCATCATATCGAGCGACCGAAAGACCCAACCAACCATCGGTCGCAATTAGTCAGACGAATTTGTTGTTGGCGAGGAATTAATCAGAAGTCATCGCCTCATAGTCGCATCGCGTTTCCCTCCCATTTGTATGCAAAATGCGTACACTGAATTACGGCGAATTCTACTACTATAAAGCGCAGAGGTAAACACAAAACACTGGACACATTTTTCAGCGTGTAAAAAGAGAGCCGCCAGGTCCAAGTCCAAGTCTATTCCAGATGAGGATGAGGATGAGCATCATGATGATGATGACTCGTTTTGGCATCGTGCTCGTTGGCGCGTCTACATTTGAATACTAATTGCATTTAGCCCGGGCTTTAGAGTTTGCCTTCTGACTGACTGACTTTTGCGGTAAATATGATAAACAACAAAGCGCGTCATTTTGACATTTGTCTGTTTTATGCGCCCACGTTTGCCACCGAGTCGGAGACTCCCACGATTCAACTTCATCCTCAGTCTCAGTCTCTCATCCTTAGTAATCGCAAATAGATATGCGGCTAAGATAATGATCGCCAAACGAGCAGAGCTCCAGAGCTCCAGCTCCAGCTCCATCTCCATCTCCATCTTTGGCTTTAGCGTTGTCGGTTGGCTGGCTTTGAACTTAAATGGGTTTTGTCTCTCTCTCTCCCTGTCTCCCTCTGACATGCTGTCTGCGGTTTTGCCAAGCAAATTTGCCATATGTTGGCCAAAATGCTTTTCTGCCTTTTTGACTTCTGATTGTGAGTGGCTGCTGGCTGACTGGGCAGGACATTTTACAACATTTACTGATAATTAAAATCTGTAATTCTCATTTAACAATGCATTCAAGGGAATTTAACATCTTCGAATGGCTTATTAATGTGGCTAAAGTCTGAAGTAGATGCCATTGCGGTTAACACACAACAAGCTAAGAACACTCACAATGTGAATTCTAATTTTCAATTAAAAGTGGTAAATGCATCGCGGTTAGAATTTACAGAAAGTTAAATCGATACTTTTGGCAAGAGAGTTGGGTAGAAAAAAAAATAAAACACATGTGGAATGAATCCTTGATAAACTGGGAGAAAAACGAAACCACGCGGTTACATACTGAAGACCTACTCACCCTTTTTTGAGAACCACATTGAAGTAAAGCAGAGTTCCATCTGAAATAGGATAAAAAATATAACATTAAATATGTATCTACTTTAGTGCTTTTAAATCATGTAAATTTACAAATTTCTCCCTCTAAAAGTATTATAATATGTTCTTTGTCTATATGTCCTATATCTTTGTCATACATATATCTACTCTTGTTGTATCCCTAAAATTTTTAAAATCTGCGGGTTCTCCCTATAAAAGTATTATAATTTTTCTTTGTCTATGAATTGGCGTGAGAAAAATGATAATCCAATGAATAGATAGATTTAAATACAGATATGTAAGATATGTTACCCATATAAGCAAAGAGTTAACTGATACATAATTCGAAACTCAAGATATTTCAAACATGAAAACGAAACGAAAGTCGTGAAGTTCCAAATGATTTTCAAAGACTTCAAATAGCAAAATATAGCCGAAAACGACTTTATTTAAATATCATTGATATTCTTTATACAATAGTTAAGCAGTAATAAGTTTTTTAGGAACACTGTAAAAATAAACTGTGAGCCACTGTATGGCTTTGTGCCAAATTAACTCAGTTTTCAAAAATGTTACAAAAAGGAGTTGGTTCTGGATGCAGATGCTTACAAATACGATTGATTTTGCATATTTCTACCCATCGGAACCAACTATTATAAGCAAAATACTACATTGAGCTCAATCGGCACGAATTTAGCTCAAAGTAAAAGTAATTATCTAATTATTAGATTAGATTCTAATACTTGGAAATTGTGTTAAATTCGGTGGATTCTTATAAAATAATATATAAAAAAATACAAATAATTTCCTTCTTTTTAATACAATCCTTGTTTTGAATCAAAATACTGTTAAGAGATAAATATAAATATTTATTTGGGTTTCGTTTTACGTATTATTTTAAGTGATTCGATTTTAATTTCAGTGTAATATTATAAAGCGATATGTCTTTTTAAATTGTATTGTGCTGTATTTCGATTAAACCTAATGTGCAATCGTTATCGTTATCGGATGCTTCAACAAAATATAGTAAATGGATATTAATGGGTGAAATGGCTTGATTATAATTTTAGTATGTTTTATTTTCTCACATACATCTATCGTCTCAAGCTTGTCGGAAAAAAATGGGTCTCAGAGTTGTCTTTCTTTATCGATATCGGCTTAAGCTCAAGTGATATCGATATGACTTATAAGCCATTGCGTAAAGGGTTTTAGTACATTAGGGTTCTATATACATATACATAATTACATTCTGTATTTCAAAAGCTTACGCTAGTTTTTTTCAAGAACGATTTCGATAAGTGAATAAAAAAGTAAACCTCTCTGCCTATTTATAGGGTATCTCTCTGACGTTCTAGTCTCTTTTCAGTAGTGTTAAGTGGAATGTGGTAATTTGAAACCATTAATAAATACCCTAGAATTGCGCCTCAATGGTGTTCGTTCCTTTAGACATGGTCTACAAATTGGTCGCGAACATAAAGCTAGTATATATGTATGTATGGAGTCTGGCCAAATGAATAATTACCCTCAGACATATTTAACATCGAAGCGGAAATTAATTAAACAACAACATGTCGAGTGAGTCTCGGAGTCAGCAGGCGGCTTTTGGTGAGCGAACAACAAAAATGTCTGATAATTATCACTAAGACGCGCCGCAGCTGATTAAAAATGCGACGCCGACATCGGAGTCCGAGTTGGAGTCGTCGTCGTCGTCGTCTCAGTGGCATCAGAAGAACTCTTCCAATTCTGACAGTTTTCGAACGTCTGACATGACAAGCTGCCAAGAGAGCCGATGACGCGAAAGAGAAAAAAACCCCCCGAGAGGGAGGAGCTTCTGCTTCAGGATGCGGGTGTTGCATATAAATGAGGCGTGTCAAAAGTTGACAATGATATTAACCTTGAGTGGACTTTTCAGCAGGTTTTTTGCTTGAAGGTCGCCATCGCACACACATCTCCCCGAAGAAGGGCCTCTAGAAATTGATCGAATGAGAGTGTGTGTGGGGGGTTTTTTTGCAGTCACTGTGTTTGTTTGAATTGCTTTTAATTGGCTTCGTGCGGTGACTTTTTCACCTTTTCTCACATGTTAAAAAAATAGAGTTTTGCATGCAGAGTAGACATTTAGTTTTTGTGTTTTTGTTTTTCGCTTTGTCTACTTCATCTTTCATTTGACCTCGTTAGGATTGGGATAGCAAGTTGAAATACTGTTAAGTGTTATTGCACCTCAACATTAATGGCAAGACACAAAAGGAGCCAAGTCGAGAGACCGAGAAACTGGCAGCCAAAATGCTGCTAACCCAGTTTTAATAATCACGAAATTGAAGTTATTTTACGGTAATTACCTTTTGCATTTGGCGAGATTTTTCAATTTTTTTTTTTTCGCTCTAACACAACACGAAAGACAAACCCAGACAGAGGGGGAGGGAAAGAGGGGGAATCGAGGGGGCAGCTCCTTGTGGAAGCACCAGCTCCATTTTAGCTGTGACTGACAATATCAGAAAGCATAAATCTTTAATTCAAATGAAATTTATTAATTTTTTGAGCCCAGAAGTAAATGGTGCGAGACTTAGTTGGAGATGGAGTTGGATGTGGAGGTTAAGTAACTTATACACTGCAAGAAATTAACTAATTCGTCACCGCTGGCTGTCGATTTCGGCGACCAAATGTCTCACCATCCTCCAGAGTCTCCGGCAAGGGTAATCCTCGTGTCTCGGGAATGAATATTGTACCAATTACCGCTGAAATCGAGAATATGCCAAAGATCAGGGGCGTAATCCATGGCTCAATGGTGGCCAAATCACAGATGAGTGGCGCCAAAATGCCACCAATGCGTCCCACCATCGAGCAGAGTCCCAACCCGTTCGAACGGACCACAGTGGGAAAGAGTTCTCCACCATATAGATAGGCATTCGGGAATGTGACGGAGGCCCCAAAGAGACCCAGTGTGGCACATGCCACCTGCATCCACATGCTGGACTCGGAGAGGAACACCAACAGGATAAGACCCACGGCACTCACACTATTCGACAGCATCATGGTGATCTTACGGCCCAGAAACTTGGTCAGCACCACGCAAAGACAGGTCCCGGGTATACCCAAGGCGGCGGCCACCAAATTGTTGAGGAATATATTGCCACCCAATTTGGATATATACTGAGCTGTGCCATAGTACACCATGCAAACGACCAACCAATCATTGGCCATGCAAATGGTCTTCAATCGCAAATATGGAGTCCTAAACAGATCCAATAGATTCCCCTTCTTGGCCGGTTGTCGTGCCGACATCGCCCTATAACCAGCTTCAATCTCCGGACGAATATTCTCCCTCGGCGCACGATTATGTTTGGCAATTTTCTCCAAGATCTTCACCGATTCATCCACACGTCCCGTGGTGAAGAGCCAACGCGGAGATTCGGGTACCAGGCAAATGAAAATGAAAAACACCACCGAAAAGATCGTAATGCTGAATTGGAACCAACGCCATGTCCGTATAAAGTAGGCGAATACGGCCAACGAGGCGTGGCCAATGTTGAAGGGAATCTGATAGAGAATGGCCACAAGTTCACGCTTCTTTGGCCCAATGATCTCCATGATCAGAACAAAGCTGCATATGAAAAGGAATTAGTGAAAGGTTTCCAGTGGGGGGATTCCATGGTGATCTCCTACCTGGTGGTCATTAGTCCGCCCGTGGCCAAAGCAACTAGAAATCTGAAGACACAGTATAACCAAAATGTGGGTGATACACAGACAAGAAGCCCAGTGAATAGCTGTAAAATGCAGCAGGTCAAGAAGGCAGGACGACGACCACAACTGCAGGAGGAAAGGAAAGAAAAAGTAATCCCAACTAATCGATCTCTCTCTCTCTCTCGCTAAGGACACCTCACCGATCTGCCATCATGCCAAACGACATGCCGCCCATCATAACGCCCAACATGACAATGGATTGGGATAAACTGGCCAGCGATTTGGATCCACAGGTGAGATTCCATTCCGTGATGATGGTTGATTCAAAAACGCTCGTATCAAACTGCGGATCATCGCATTCGTCACTGCAGGGATCCGTGACATTCTCCGTGCCGCAACTAAACTCGGTGGGTGCGGCCAGGAAAATGTGTCCAATGGTATGCCAACCACTTCCGAATTTCGTGAGGAAGATGAGGGCACAGAAGAAGAACTGATAGCGTCGAAAGTCACCGATTTGAGAGATAATGGGATCGGCCGTCTTCTCTACCGGTTGGATCTTCGTCTCCTTCGGCTGCTCCTCCTTCTTTTTTGCATCAGCCGTACGGTCAGCCATAGTGCTCCTGGAATAAACATGAATTTTGAATTTAATTTCTCCCAGTGCAACCCAGTGTGGGGGAGTGGCGGACTTTCTCAAATATTTACTGGCACAAATTGGACATATCGAGACCGTATTTAAACGTGGCCGCTCGTAGACTGGCGTGAAAACTAATGGAATCCACAAAATAGTCGTCGTCTCTGTGGCTCTGTGTGGTGCTTGCTTGGAGTAACCGGTTTCTTCCGATCGAAGCGCCTGAGAGCGCGATTTTTGGTTGGGCACCATTCATGGGCAGCGTGTGCATAGAGCACTAGATCACCAGGCACTAACGTGACCTGGTCCGGATTAGCACCTCTCACGGATGATCATTTATCCCAAAACTTTTACTCTTAGCTAAAGGTAAGTATGTAGGTAAATGAAGTTGGTGTGCTTCATTAATTGGGGAGGTGCGCCGAAGCCACCGAGCCACCGAAGATACTCTGGCAGAGATTAAGCCATTGTCTGCCGCCAGATAGCAGTTCCTTCAATGAGATGGCTTAATTAAGGAAATGCCAAGCCAACAATTGAGTGAAAGTCTTTAACCCACAACAGAGAGAGCGAGAGAGAGAGAGAGAGGGAGAGAGAGAGCGAGCTGAGGAGTCAGAGATTTTTGCCAATCCACATAACATGTTCCCACGGCAATACGGCAACCTGTCTCGACTTGGGTCTGGTCTGGTCTGGTCGAAGACCTTGCGCAATCGCGCAAAATGTCACAACAATTGAAAATAAATTATATGCAAATTGGATGGCCAATCAATGCGAATCGCAGCCAAACAAATACTTCTCCCTCCTCCACCTCCTCCTCCTCTACTATTAGTCGGCCGATCCGATCGAACACATATGATAAATATGCCAATAAACCAAATCCGCATTAATGTCTACACATTGACACCCCGCCATAAGCCAAACGTGATCGTGATGCCATGAATGGGAGAAATTATTCAGAGTATTTTGGCCATTTCGGAGTAATTTTTGGCATCGAACAGCAACTAAAAGATACTCTTCTTAAGAAGAGAATAATCATTTAGTAATTTTCTCTGTTACTAAAAATAAATGCAGTTAGAAAACTTTACTCAAATACTCTTCAAACGTTCCAAGTTAAGAAGCAATCTAGCAATGAAACACACAAAAAAAAAAGTCCAGTCAAAAACCTTCCCTAATATACACTAATCGATCAATTAAATAATCTGAAATGTTGTGGGTTAATTTATTGACTTTTTGGTATAAAGAAATCCAAAGTACATCCAATCTTCGGCTTTCAGAAAGTGCAACAAAAGCAAGTAAAAATATTTTTCATAAATTCTTAAAGGGTTTTCCTTAATTCGAAAGTAGATCTAATCTTCGGCTTTCAGAAAATACAACGAAATCAGTTAGAATATATATTTTATAAAGTCTTAAAAGGTTTTCTCCATTATTCATTTACATTTTTTTCAATTTTTTCTTTTTAATTATAATATTTTTACATACAGTTCAAAAGCAACCATTTCCAATGTTACATATGCCTAAACACGGTTCTTCCACTTAATTTTTAGCTTTAAATGAAACAAAAGCAAAGAATGAACTTCAATTTTAAACACTAAATTCACGACTAAACGGGGCCTCTCACATTTTTGGCATATAATTCACTTATTTATTTCGATTTAGATAACAAATTTTCACACATTTTATTAGATATTCAAGTGCGCGTCAAAGCCTTTTCAAATGTTGCTTCTTATCTGGACGACTTTGCAATTTGTCTGACTGCAAATGTGTCTATAATGAGATTATTTAATAGAGAAATATTCCCCAACCAGATAAGAGTTGCATCTGTCTTTGCATATTGCAAAACGAGGTGTGGTCGAAAAGAATACAAGTTTTTTCGATCATCTCCCCTACCAAGTTTTAAATATTTGAAAATAAACACAAATAATCAGTTAATATATAAATTCGATTTTACTTGAAACTGCATAAAAAAATCATCTTCAGATTGAAAGATGTAATTTTTAAAAAAGAATAAATTAATTTTTTGTTTGCAATTATAATTTTACAAGTGGTTGAAAGAGTTAATTTTAAAAAAGAATAAATTAATTTTTAGTTGCTTTAATAATTTTTCCAGTGGTTTTATTTTTGAAAATTATCAATATTTTCTTAAATGAAGTGAAGATTAATACTAATGATCATAAATTTCGCATACTTTTTGAATATTTGAAAATTAATACAAATAATCAGTTAATATTGATTGTAATAAATATATAAATTCGATTTTACTTGAAATTGCATAAAAAAATCATCTTCAGGTTGAAAGAATTAATTTTTAAAAGAGAATAAATTAATTTTTAGTTGCTTTTATAATTTTTCCAGTGGTTTTATTTTTGAAAGTTACCAATATTTTATTAACCCTTTCGACCCCAACTTTTTCCTGTGGAAGGAAAATTTATTTTTTTTACTCTTAATCTTTTTATATTAATTTTACAGGAATTTAGGCCAACATTTGAAGTGAATATTGATACTAATGGTCCTAAATTTCGCATACTTTTTGAATAAACCTCGTAAAGATAATATGTCTGGTGATGTTTATCGAATAGTCTCTCCCCAAAAATAGGTTTCCCCTTAACTCGTATTTATTTAATAGTCGTCTCCCACAGATAGAGTTGCTCTTAAATCAGTAAACCTATCGGTAGTCAAATTGTTGGATTTTCCCTTGATGCTTACGTCACTCATTTCTTATGTAAATGCATATATATGTCGATTTGGCTATATGACAGACACTAAGTCATTCACTTTTACAGTTTCTGTCAATCAATCAAGTGAGTTAACTTTACTCTCTCACTCTTAAAGTTGCTATAACAAAACACTTTACTCCACACTCACTATTATTAGTTAATATTTATTCAACTGTGAATTTTGCTAGTGAGTTTCCCCATCAATTTGAGACTGGATTAACTTAATGAATAAGAGAAATTAGTTGTATTTCCATGTACTCACTTAGTTCTCTTCTCCGAAATGCAATTGTAAATTTATCAAACTTATCGCATTACTCGAACAAAAGTCGTAAAATAACCCTTATCAAATGCGAGTTTCAAAACAAAATGCGATCTCAAATATTATATACGTCTTTGTGCCGTCAACGCTTCTCAATCAATGCCTCCAGCATCTCTCTCCTCTCTGGGAATGAGAGCTCAGAATGTGTACTTTAGTTCCACCACTGATAAGAAGCACTTCGACCAGGAAAATGATAATGGAATTATTACGATGTGACATGTTATGGAGGCCCGACGATTCGCACAGTGAGCTACCGAGAGGGAAGGACGGAGGGAACTGGCAAAGATTATCTTATCTAATGTGAATAAAATAATTGCTTAAATCCCATCAGCTTCTGTCTCTGTTGAGAAAAACATGCTCGAATATATCAGCAATTAGAATGTCATAAAACCTTAACCCAAACATGTCAATTGCTCGCTCTGTGTGTTGAGCGATCTAATTAGTAGTCAACGTTTGAGTTTTCAATCAAGTGAGTGAATGATATGCCATCACATGGTTAGCCCTAACTTAATAAATTTAAATCAAAACAGCTAGTATAAGAGGCGAATTTGGGATACCCTAAGTTGGCTATTTAATCTCGTTTGCTAAATGAGTATCAATTGAGATCAGGTTAAATGTTAATAGCATGTAAAAATTTTAATTTTAAAGTGATAAGAAATTGAGTAAATTTAATAACCAATTTTCCAAATTTTGTAATTAATTTCTTAACAAATATTACTTCAAATCTTATTTAAAATTGTTTAAATAATTTATTTAGAAGGTCGCTAAATTTTTTAATGTTGTTCATGAGTTGGGATTTTGTCCATCTTTATTTTGGAAATATAATGGAATACAGCGTTAAGCAGATAATAGAAAAATTATATGTATATTTGTGCAAAATATGAAACCAAATAAATATACTCTTTTCGCAAAGATAAATAAATTTTTCTTTTAGGAATAAATATTTAAAATTCACAGAATGTTTCATTGTTCATGAGTTTTTTTCACGATTTGTTCAAGCATTTAATTAGATGTTTGTGTTAGATATGAAATAATCCTTCGGTCGGTCTCTGACGAATATTTATGTGCAAAATTTAGAAACCCAAAGATTATATCCCATCTTCACAATTGGTCGATTAAATGTTTTAAAAAATTATGGCGATGTTAAATAGATTTTCAATTAGTGTGTTCCTACTTCCTTATCTTCTTTGATTGTTTTTAAATAAATAACTCTAAGCTAGTAATACAATTTTGGGAAAATAAAAACCCAAAAGAATTGGGATAATTATGCTTTCGAGAATATAATTTTTAATGATCCTGTTCATCACAATGAACATTCTGATTTTATTTAGCTGGGTTCAAAATAAGTTCAACATATTCATTAATATTTTTTTGTTGTAATCCTTTAAGCCATCTCTATCACAATGTAAGTTGGGTAAATTTGTAACAATTATTTGTGACTAGAGAAATTCTGTCACATATTTCCGGTTTAGTTCCGTTTTATCTGATTAAATAGTCGATGATCTAATACGAAAGTGATCACTGGTTAGTTTCAGTTAGTTTCTTTTTATCCATTATGTTTTAAGTCTTAATCAATTTCCGGTTAAGCTATTTCTTTAGCTAAAAGAGGGAAAAATTGCATAGAGTATTGAAACTTCGTTGGATTTTCGTCAAGTGCGAGTATTTTCCTCTAATTGGAGAGCGAAAAAAAGCTCCACTTTCTGCGGTTAATTGAAATAATTTCACGATATTTTTAGGCATACAATATGTGGAAAATCTGTTCATATTTCATTTGATTTTTGGTCATTTTTTTGGGGCGCGAGAAATAAATCCAATTAAAGTGCAGTATTTAATATTTATTTACATTTGGAAGGCTGCCAAGTGGCTGGTCTAAGCCGCTTTCAATGTCAGGATGGCCCAAACTGTTTATGCCAAATATTTTGCCAAAATATTCTAGTGGGGCTGAGTGGGTGGGTGGGTTGATTGGGTGGGTGGTTGTAAGGCTTTTATGGGTATATAGAAACGCTCCAATTAGCACACAAAAGGATTACAGCAGAAATACCAAAATTTGTAGGGCTTTTCGAGAGAGCTGTGTGTGTGTGTTGGTGTGTGTGTGTGTGTGTTGCCACTTGGCAAGGCCGACAAAATGTTTTTTGTGCCCCAAACTGTTGGGTTGGATCCGTTTGTGGTTTTTGGTCCATAATTGCAACTCAAACTGAAACCGGGTCCGTTTTGGCCGCTACTGAGTGGCTCTCTCTCTCTCGCTCTCTCTCTCTCTCACTCTCTTGCTCCGCCACTTGAAAGCAAATCAAGCAAAATGAAACGCAACAAGCATTTAATTTCAAGCTGTCGCTCTCTCTCTCTCTCTCTCTCTCCCCTCTCTCCCACTCGAGCACAATCACAAAATATTTTATAGGTTGGCCATAAAGAAAGAAAGAATTCATAAAGCGAATGTGGCATGGTGGATGGAGCCAAATGGCGACTTCTTGCCAATTCATACGAAAATTGCTAACTCAGCACTCACATATATCATTTTTATGCCCGACCACGCCCCTTTCAACTCATAGTAAATTGACAAATGCAGCGCACCAGCAGCAAATGCAACGCGGCAATGTCTTTGCGCCACTATTTAAGGTCTTTTATGAACAAGCTCCATGTGAAGCTGCAGCGGGGGAAGGGGGAGACGACAAGAGTTGACTGAGCGCGAAATGAAAAAGCGCACCAAAAACTATGAGCAACGCTCAGCGAAATAAAAATGCTTGTAATATGTAGTTAAAAATCCAAGTAAGAACATAATCCCATCACTATATACATATATATAAAACCACCGACTTGTTAATGCTCTAAAAAAAACTTACCCAGAAACAACTTTAATTGGTGACCCCGTTTTTAACCGGTTTATTATGCAAAAAACAGCAGAAATAGAAATCAACGTTTTTGCGTTAATGCGTCACTTTACAATGCGTCTTTCTCGTCGAGCGGAGTGCGTTCAACTGATCGCCTACTCGTTTGGCAAGGGTGTGCCATGCGGCGTTGCCATATCAATGGGAAATCTATTGAATACTATTCTTTACATTGATTAGTCTTGGTTTTTGAACATTAGCCTTTTGTTTTCTACCTGTTTCTAGCACCTGCTGCTAAAAGGTCCTTCTACCTGAATGGAAAGGCTAATTTCTTAAATCTTGATTTCTTTTTGCTAAAAGCCAAGTATTCTCTGCCTTCTTGGCAGGGTATTTGGCACAAGAGTTTTGTTGGAACAAAAAGGAGCAGCCCATCCAAAGACAAAGCGCCGCATAAACGCTTTTGGCTTTGCCTTGACTTTTTTCTGTCTTTTTTTTGCTGGCTCTAGGTCTGGGACAATGCTCGCTGCTCGATTCTCCGTCTCCGTCGTCGTCGTCGTCGCTCTCTCTCTAAATCTGCTTTGATTAAGTGCTCAGTCTTTTATGTGGAAATTTTTTAATCGTTACCCTCTCGCTCGTCGTCGTCCCCAATGGAAGGAAAACGAAGACAGAAGAAGGAAGATGGGGGCAGAACCTGCAGAATTGTAGTCATAGTGCATGTGACCATGCCCCATAGATTAATCGCTAATCTGTCCCTAGAGGGCGTACTGACATTTTGCAAGACGCAGCCTCATTCCCAACATTAAAGGCAAGGGAAGGGAGAGCCCATCATCATGCAATGCCACTTGAAGCTAAAGCTGGATGGAGCCTTTAGTTTTTATTGCCCACATTTACTTCTGTTTGTGTGCGTGAAGGAGAGTTTAGGTTCGCATTCGCACCTCCTTTTGTTGGGTTTCCCCAACCGTGTAAATAAATTAATAAGTTTAAGCCCAGCATTAATTATTATGCAGCTTGGGCAAGAAGAGCTTGGATAAATGTTTTAATTTTGCTGGCTAGTTTTCGTTTCTCTCTCTCTCTCTCTTTAAATTATGCGCGCCCTCTGTTTGCAGTCCAGTTTACATTTTTTTTTTATTTTGAGTAATTCCCTTTGCCAGCGGCGCGAAAATGCATTAAAATTCTCTGCGCAGGTCTAGAATTGTTAATTTTCGAAAAGTATATAATAAAATGCGGCAATATGTTTTAGCCTTTTGCCTTGGCGGCATTCAATTTGCGTTCAGGGACGCGGCCCTGCCCCCAGGAGCAACCCAACCCAAGCCTAATGTGTGTCACATAAATCAGAGATGCGATCTCTGAGCTGGGGATGGAGATGTGATGAAGCCAAATCTGCGCGGTCCCAAAAACCAAGTCAACCCATGTCCAGGTAGTTAAATACTGGGCGCGAATGATGATGATCGATGTGCCAGCACTTTCGAGATTAATGAGTGAGAACAAAGCTCTTCTGCCACTTCTCTAACTCTCTAATGGATCCAATCAAATGCAAGAAAAATGTATCTCCCTACATGGATAACATACAAATTGCACCTTCTGTTTGCATTTAATAGGAGAGAAATTGCCTTAAAAGTTGCAAGGAACAGAAATTCTTGAGTTCTAGACATCTTTCCGCTAATGTTAAAATTAAATTACTTAACTGCGGCTTTAACTACTTAAATCTTCAAATATTTAATAACTTTAGAGAGATCTGATTAGGTCAGGCAACTAAATTTAGTTCTATCTATTTTTTTGATTCCATTTCGCTGGAAATTTTGTCTTCTTATCTTCAGACTCTAGAAATCAATTTATTTAATTTTATTTATTATTAATTATTATACAAAATAATATAATAACTAACGGGTAAGGAGTGCTAGCTACTAAGGCCATCGACTTAAATTTATTTAAACAAATAAGTATCAATTATAACTAAAATATCTACAAAATTTTCGCACTTTGGCTTTGGTTAATTTTCGTAATTTAAAAATTTTTAAACATATTATAAATATTATATCATAAATAAAGGGTAAACTGAAAATTTTTAAAAATTGATTATCTTTTGCCTACTTTATTTTATTTATTGCTTTAGTCAGAGCTAAGTTGAAGTTATGGATTATTTATTTATAACTTTTCTTTCATAAATACTATTGGTGGATTTGTTGTATTGTTAATTTAATGTTAAAAATGGTTTTCAAAATTAAGAAAGTGATTTTTGTTACAGTCAAAGACATTGAAATACGCCTCAAACCAAATGGTTAACCTAATATTTTCCAATATTTATTTTATAGTTTTGCATTTAATTTTTGTGTGTAAAAAAGACATGAATTTCTTGACTTTCAACACCTTTTTTGTGTTCTCAGTTCGTTTTGAATGAGGAGGCTTTAAAGCCATTGGCTACCACAAGCTCAGAAAAGTATTAATAAAATTTTTAGGCAGAGATGCCTGAATGGACCAAGAAGTATTGAATACTTAGAAATTTTTGGTTTATGCCACCATAAACAGAAGCAATTTCTAGAAGGATAAACCAAAACTAAATGCCAGACAATTTTTGCAATAGCTGTTTCCTAGTTGAAAAATATAGCAGCTAGCTCTCTATAATTTAAACAGATTACTTTAGGCTGTCTTTTCCTTCAACCTATCAGAATATAATGGATTGTCATGGAGGTCAAGGAATAGAAAGAAAGATTATCCAGACCACATCAATATATACCTAATAAATTATTTGCATTACTAAACGTTCCATTAATTTAGTTTAAGATCCGAAAATTATTAGCGATCTTCTTTTCAAACATACCCAAAAGATAAATTATTGAATTTCGTCGCATCAATGTTTTAACTTGTTAATTATATATTGAGAATTTTCTTTGTCAGAATAATGTAAGTTTATCCAGTTCGTACTTCAAAATTTTTGCATATACTTTGACTTTTATCATAGACATAAAATTTAAAATTGTAAGAATATAATTTTCTCATTAATACAATAAATTTTTGAAGTGAAAAAACATGCTAAGTAGCTGAAATATTTTAATTCAAATATTGAGGTATTCTTTGTTTTAATCCACTTTTCCCCGAATGAAGTTTTGTAAAAAAATTACAATAAAATAAAATTATCTGGCATTAGTTTTCCCATGAATTTAAGTTCTTAAATTAACTTTTCAAGGAATAGGCTCAAGTTCATTTATGAGTAGCAAAGAAAAGTGATCAGTTTGTGCGAATAGTTCGGAAAAGAATTCAAAATTTTGATGAAATATTTTATGGATCAAAATAAACTTTAGGGTGTTAAATTAAGTTATTCGTTAAAAACGGTTATTGATTTGAGTTTGTGTTTTTGATTCTTAGAAATGTACTTGATCATAGGCTCTTGAAATACTTTTTAAACCAAAATTTTGACCTTAGGAATTTCAACTTTTTTCGAAACTTGCATTGAAATAGTTTGCCTCATGTGTTGATAATGCCGCGTTAACAGTTGTTGAATGTTAGGCATAACGTGTAATCAATTTATCTCCCTCTCTCTATCATCTAGTATCTCTCTCGCTCTTAGCTATTGGATATAGTATAGAATTGGTATACCTGATTTATATATGACAGGCACGCAAATCGAGGCGTTTAATTTCCGTTGCCGACAGCCTCTGACCACACGAGCTGCCAGCCAGTCGAGGCAGCTGTCATAATATCGTTTGCCCTTCTTTCTATATTACCCCCTACCCAACCCCCCGCCTCTAGTGGGGGTGCATAGGAAGGGGTTGCAATAGACCAGAAGGTAAATAAACCCCTTGTCATGGTTCGCAGCTTTATGCATAATTAGCTTTTGCCTGGCAAAACTTTAGCTCGTTACAAAAATTTTTGCAAACTTTTAATTTATGCCTTGGACGTAGGAGTCCTTACCCCTCTCCACCCTACCCCTCTTGTGAGGATGAGGGGGGTGTGGATAGTGTTGGTTACTCTGCAGTATCCAGTTGTACATAGTTTAACGTACAGTTTACTCAACACACACACACAACACATAAGCAAACATATTTTAATTTGAGGTTATGTTTACATGCTGTGTGTGCTACGCTTCAAGTCACACAACAACAACGACAACAACCGAGACACTAACAACAACAATGCCAACAGGATAATGGTAAGAGAACTTCACTTGAAGGCAAGTGTATAGATACACCTGCCAGCCTGCATAATTTTACAACACTGGTCAACAAATTACGGTTTCTTGCACTATCAATTTCATTCTTTTTCACTCCATTTCGATATGTGTCCTTTTCCTTATATTTTAACTGGCATAATAAATGTTTATAAAGATTTTTTAGCCTCTCTGCACGACTTTCCAACACTGGCCAACAATTTCTAAGTTTTTGCACTTGAAATTTCTGTCTTTTTTCACTCTATTTCGTATATTGACTGGCACAATGAACGTATACATATATATTTTTGACTTTGTGTATCTATTCACATGCCTCTCTACATAATTTTCCAACACTGGGCAGCAATTTCTGTTCTTTGCACTTTTAATTTCCGTCTTTCCGTATTGGCTGGCACAATAAGCTTATATATTTGGTCTTCTAGCCGTTGTGTGTCGATTCATCTGCCTGTCTGCATACTTTTCCAACACTGGTCACTAATTTCTGGTTTCTTGCACTTTAAATTTAATCTCTTTCCATATTGACTGGCGTCAATAGTTTTTTTTTGCCTTTTTGTATCGATTCATCTGGCTGTCTGCATAATTTTCCAACACTGGTCACTAATTTCTGGTTTCTTGCACTTTAAATTTCCTCTCTCTCCATATTGACTGGCGTAATTAAAGTATATATACATTTTTTTTGCCGTTTTGTATCGATTTCTCAGACGCGCTGTATAATTTTGCAACACTGGCCAACAATTTCTGGTTTACTTTGAATCTTCATCATTTTTCACACTCTTTCCATATCGATTTGTGGCCTTTTCTTCACATAGTACATGTTACATTTATTTGTTGGCCCAATATTGGCGTAGTGCAGTGTGCTCCACGGTGGCTCCACCAGGTTGGATTGCCTTCTTGGCCACATTGAACGCATTCCATATGTGTGTGTGGGTGTATTATCGGCCGTGCCATATCAGACACAAACATAAATGCAAACAATAATATTTGCTTAAAATTGGCTACAGGATAACGGTCCGAAGGGAATGTCCAATTCCCCAAGCGCTCGTTGAATGAGGGAGAGGAGGTGGGTGGACTGCGGAGGGTGGGTGGTGGAGGGTGCTGATGGCCAGATAGTAAAAGAAATAAGAGGCAACATGTGTTTTACATTGACGTTCGGGTGGCAATGATGCAGCGGCCTAGGTTCGAGTGGGTGGAGGGGGGGAGCATTTGGTTTGGTTTGGTTGTTTGCTGTTCAATCAGTCGTTCAGTTTATGGGCCGCTCCATCGAATGATATGCCCAACCGCTCACTCTCTCTCTCTCTCCCCTGTTAGTCTAGCTGCTCTGCATTCCACTGTGTCCACAACTTTACAGCCTTGTTTACTTGCCAGTTTGTTTTCTACTGCGCTCTCTCACAACTCTCTGCATTGCGTATACGCCGCGTTTGTTGTGGCTGCCCATTTTGCACCTGACATTTCACCTGCTGCTCGTCCTGATGCTGCTGCTGCTGCTGCATATTATGCAAATGAAGCCAAATATTGTGAGCAGCAGCGGAACTGGCATCCTTTGCTCTATTTACGTGAGTGGCCACACACAGCAACAATGTAGCCAGGTTATTTGTTTTGGTGTCAGCCAAAAAAAAAAGCGAAGGGAAATGTACTTACATGGCCGACATAGAGGAGCAAAGAATTCAGTTCAACTCTCTAGGTAGTTCCAAAAAGGGGAGGAGGTGGGCAGGGGGGAGGTGGGCACTGCAGTGGCTTATGCAGTTATTAAATGTGCATATATCCACCGGGATTCAAGGCATCCAATTGAATGGCTTTATAATCCACTGTATAATCAGTCTTTAAGCCGACTTTGTTAAACATTTAATGCTCTAATTGTTGGCATTATTTTGGAATTTGCGAATTAAACTAACAGTTTCTTAGATGCATTTTAATTCCTTTGATGGGCATTTAAAATTTTGAAGGTATCATTTGTATCTTTGAATTTAATTTTGTATACATAATATCTATTTATATTTCCCATAATGTTCAAGCAAAATATAAGATCGAATTTACATCTGTTAAATATAAACAAGAAAAGGCAGAAAATATTTCTCTAATTTGATTTGGTTTTTAAGTCTATTTTTAAGAATATTTTAATGCGCAGAAATAATCCCAATTATTGGCTTTAAAATTGCAAACAAAAAAGTGTTTTCAAACACAAGAAAATGATAATTAAGATTATTAATAATCCAGACAATTGTCTGAAATTTTAAGCCCTCATTTTGTTCATCAAATATGCATTAGTTTGTTAATTAGTTCTATTTTTAAGGCGCACATTTTGCCAGTTCGGAGAATCAAAACAAAAGAGATTAATGTGTTAGTTATATATTTTAGAGGAGATAAATTCGAATTGCTATCACAAACTAAAAATAGTTTTACTTTAAACAAATATCCGTATGGAATTTTCTGTTCGTATAAAGTCGCTAATTAATTGTTTAATGTTGCTCATGAGATAATAAATAAACTGCTAAATCAACATAAAAATGTTTGTCAAATTATTATTTGATGTTCAATTGGAAGTTTTCGTTTAGCGTGTGAATCTTAATTTGTTAAAAGAAAACAAAAATGTATATGAATTGGCAACGTTTGGCGTTTGTTTGTTAAACAAATTGAGAAATGGGTAATCGATGTTAAAGTTAAATGTGCATTAGTTTTTTTTTTTTTTAATCAAAATTTAAATGAACATTTTGTTGTTCGGGTTCACATTTTTCTTACATATGTATTTACATCAGATATAGAACGAATTATTCGATATACTTTTCGATCGCTAATACATACAAAAATCGTATTTTAATACGGTTTGCATTACAAGACTTAAAACTATCAATAAAAATGTTCTTCTTTTTTGAGAAAATCAATTGAATTTGCTTTAATATAGTTAATCCAATGTGTGGAATTATTAACAAGAATTTCGAATGACATGAAATAATGTTTAAGCCAAATAATAACCTTGTCTTTTAATTTACTAATGAATGTAATTAAACATGTTTTTTGGTAATACTTTTTATCATTTAAAGGTGAATTTAAAATAGTTTAATTCGTTGTAAAAACTGTCTAAAGCTGAAGCAACAATATGAAAATAAATTGAGTGGAAAAAAAGTAGTTAAAACAGAAATTAAACTGAGAGGTTTATGGTATATGCGAAATCTAAGGAATGAATCATCGTAATAAAAACCATCACGCAGTTGGATGATATCCCTCCCATCAAAGTTCCTCCAAAATGACAATTTACCGAATTTTACAGACATTTTAATAAGAAAGATGACAAAGCCCTTCCATCTTATACTTAAATGTGAACTCGGGAGCCCTGAAGGGGACATTTCTTTGCTCCCCATTCCCTAATTACCACTTGCCAAACACTTTCTTCTCAATCCTATTACTAATAATCTGCAGAAATCGATTTATATCGATTCTTGTCTGAATTCTCTCAAACACAAAATGAAAACTGCATGTACACTGAGAGAACTTTTCTTCTGCTCATTTGGAATGGAACAAATAATGCATAACCGAAAATAAAGGAGGCATTAGATTTGCATTTCCATTTCCAATTAATGCAGCATGCAACATTGAAGCGCACTCGATCCAATTAGTAGACTTTTGGGGGCCAGTGAAAAGGTTTTTGCCATTTTAATTACACACACACACACACAGACGTACAGTCACAAAAAGAGTGAAAAATATTTTAGCCTACTTTGCAGGGCAGACACACACAGAATGCGAGTGGGTGAGGGGAGGGGGGCTGTGGTTTGGTGAGGTAGTTATGCCCAATTTGTAGGATCGCCAAGTGCTGCTGCTGCTGTTGCTTTCGGTTTGTCTTTTCGCTGCGGGGATTTTAAAATGCACATCATAAATGCATTCATTTGTGACACTTGATGTAATTTGTTAGTGTGGTAATTACATAAAAGTGCAATGGCCAAACAATCACACACTTAAAAGCTTTTCGGGGGGGTTGTGTCGGTGTGTGGTGTGTGTATGTGTGTGTAGTGTGTGCATGCGTGTGTGCGAAATCGCATTAAAATTAATGTAATTTACAACAATGACCATTAACTTAAATTAGCGATGAAATGCACTGTACAAGGAGAGAAACCAGGCTGCAGGAAGTGCCACCCCCTCAGAGGGGCTGTCCCTGCTTGAGGGGAGGGGGGCATGTGTGTCCTGGCATGCAGTCACGTGCATTTTGCTGTTGTCCTTGTCTGGTCAGTCACAGCTTTTGTTTTCGAACAGGCGTCAAGGAAACAAATCATTTGCACACAGTTCCCTTTTGCGGAAATCTCCCTCCCTACCCACCTCCCAACCGCCACCCGCTCCCCACTGCGTTGCCACGGCCAACAAATTAACGGCCATAAAGCGTTTTTCGTTGTGGGGCGTGGCAAAATTTACGAGCCATCATGGGGCTGCTGCCTGGCCCCAAAAATTATAGCGTACATAAATTGTTAAATGCGAAATCCTTTGATTTTAATTACGTTGAGAATTTTTATTGCCAGACATAGCGGAAGCGGAAGAGAGCAAGGAAAGGAGAGGAGAGCGGTTGCTTCCGGGATGCGTTTTTTTTGTCTTCCTCCCCCCCCCCTCTCTCTCTCTCTTTGTTTCTTTCTTCTTTTAACGCTCTTCCGTTCCGTTCGTTGTTCAGGCAAATTAATTTTAATTGTGGTTTGGCTGACGCAACGTAATTAATTGCAACTGAAGAAAGAAAGTCTTCTAAAAATGCCCAACCCCCGCCCCGCCCCCTCCCACGATGGATTGGGCCGCCGCCTATCAAAACAAATCAAATGAAACGCATATTTCTGCTTCAATTAATGAAATTAATTGAAATTTAATGAACTTAATTGTTTATGCTAGCCGCCCCCAAACCCCAAACCCAAACCCAATCCAAACCACCTCGATTTGCCAGGCAACATTTCCTATAATTGCCCAGGTAGTAGCCCTACTAACCGACGGACCGACCGACTGACTCACTGACTGACTGACTGATGAGAGAATATGCAAAAGCGGAAACGGAGACAGCAACAGAAAATGGCCGCAAATCAAAATGAAAATGCTTTTGGCATTTCCTGTGCTGAAAATTTAATAAAGTCGCCTTCAAGGCGCAAATACAAAATGGCAACGCGCGCGCGCCTGTCAACGATTCCCACAGGAATTCTTCGGTTGCTGCTTCCTTTTGGTGTAGGATGCCATGGCAATCCCCCTCCCGCTCCTCTGACCGCTGGCATTTTTCAATTTCTTTTGATTTTTAGTATGGCGAGCAAATGACAAAGACTCAACATTTTAACAACGTATTATGGCTAAGCAGGATAATAACACTTGGTCTTCCTTCTTGTGGATCTTTCTACGATGTGTGGGGCATGGCATGGACTGCGTGTGTGTGTGTGTGTGTGTGTGTGCAAACAAAGCTAAAATAAAGATACTTCCGGGCCGTGACCAGTGACAAGCACTTTAGTTGCGGCCAGCGAGCCGAATACTACTGCAATTGGATACCAAACAGTGATGCCAGTTTGGAGATTTTCAAGCTAAATTATGCCAGCTAGCTAGCAAATTTGTTTTATGAAAAGTATTTTTTTGTTTGGACAAATCCATCGACTCCAAAAGACTTAAATTTACTCTAATTCCAAAGAAGAACTTATTACCAATAAAAATCAATCAAATTCCCTGAATTTTCGGTAATTTTCCTTAAAATTCATATTTAAGTATCAAGTCATTTGAAAAAAAAGCAAAAATAATGTTTAAATTGATTGAAATGGTTAAATATGTTTGTTACAATGATATTTCATCAACTTCTTCAATTGCTTTAATCAAATTAGTAATTAAAACCATTAAGAAAATTTTAAAAAAAATTGTCAAAACTTTTTAACATTCTAAAAATGTAAAATTCATTCGAAACAATTATTTGTGTGTCAAATCAGAATCATTCCAATTACCTTTTCCATAATTTTCCTTAAAATTAATCAACTCATTTGAAAACAAAGCAAAATATTGTTTAAATTTAAAAAATGTTTTATCAAAATATTTAACCACTTCACTTGCTTTAATCAAATTACTAAATAAAGCCAGAAAGAAAAAAAAAATGTTCAAACCGTTTTTAACATTTTAGGACTAAAAAATTCATCCGAAACAAATATTTGTGGATAAACAAAGCTTAAAAAAAAATTAATTTACCAACCACTTAATGCAAAAATTGTCGTTTTTCACACTTGAAGCTAACAAAATTTGATTTGACAACCACTTAATACAAAATTTTCGTTTTTTCACACTTGAAACAGTTAAAATTGAGAAATAATCATAAAAACATTTTCTTTTTTTTCAACCATTTAACTCCAAATTTACCGAAGAATTATATAAAATTAAATTTTTAGAAGTTTTTTTTTTCTATTTGATCATCCCAAAGTCTTATATAGAATCGTTTCTATATATTCTGGATTCAGCTTAGGAGAGTTTAGACCATCAGAATTTGTGTGATTTTCGTTGTGTGAGCATTTCAATCTCAGTTTTTTGGCCAAAAAATAAGTTTCATCCCTTGAAGTAAGTTGATGTCCGTTTGTTTGCGTTTTTTATGAGCTGCCAGCTGGGAAGAAACAGGACGAAATGTTGGTCAACACTACACAAATTGTTGCTATAGTCCGTGTCCGAGTCTGAGTCTGAGTCCGAGTCTCTTGTCCTTTGTCCCTTTTTTCAGTTGTTGTTGTTGTTGGCTCGTTCATTGTGTTTGCACCATAAATCGCTTCCGTTTATGTTTTAGAGCCCCACACACACACACACACACAATGGGAAAAGAGCCAGGACTAGGGCCAGAGCATCAATGGCCAGGCCATGGCATCCCATCGTGTGTCCTGCGCCGCTGCTCTGCTGCTGATCACAAGCGTAAACAATAAAGTTTAAAACAACTAAGCAAGATACAAAATGTTCTACGGAATTTCATTTCGCATTATGGTGAGTGTGAGAGTGTCTTTGTGTCCTTGCCCCCGCTCCCCTTTACGCGGCTCCCGCTCCATGTGACCAGCTAGCCGTGTCAGTCATTTTGAGCGCCGTTACGCTCTTGTAGCTCCCCCCTCCAACTCCACCCAACTGACCCTCTTAGCCAAAGAAATCTCATCTGAGTGTGTGTGTGTGTGTGTGGCCTGAAATAAAATAAGTTAGTCCAAGGCACTAGCAAACAAGTCCTGCCTCAGGACATGAAATGACATCAGCTCTTGTTGACTTTTCCTATTTCAAGTCCGTTTACTTTCTTTTTTCTTTACACTTGCTTGGCTCTCGTGTTCCTCTTTCTCGTCCTTTTCCTCTTCCTTGGACTTCTCTCTTCTCTTTTTTTTCTCAAATTTGTTGTTCTTGCTTTCAAAATGAAAAGTTTTCCCCCTCCTCGGATGTAGAAGGAAAATGTATATTGCATTTGCTTAGCTAAAGTTTTAATGATCCAACGCAACAGTAACGGCAAAGGGCTGGAAAAGATTTTACTTTTTTTTTTTCAGGTTTAAACTGAATGACCAATTGAATCTTGGATCATGTTGCAATCGAAAAGTGCAGTCGGACAACTTTCTTTTAATAAGTTTCCTTATTGGGTCAGGTCTTCGTTTTAATGCATTTGCAACATAAATCAAGGCAAGAAAGTTTTAATTAGTGTTCAAGCAATTCAATTGTCGTGCAACCGAAAGGGCTGAAGCTTTAGTAGAAAAAACCAGAAACTATAGTCATTATAAGTTTCTGGTAAGAAACGATTAAATGATCGATAATTCTGTATATATCGATAACTTACATCGGTGAGAACATTGATACATATTGATCGACAACTATTTATCTGGTACTTTTCTATTAATTTGATCTTTTATAAGGTTATCGATAACTTTGTACCTATCGATAACATAGATCAGTGAAACCTTTAGTTAAAATCGATCGATAACTTTTCATACTTATCAATCGATCGATAACTTTGATTGTTTTCAATTGATCCGTTTTTCAGTTAGAAGATCGATAACTTTGTAACTACCGATAACTTACATTAAAGCCCTATTAGTTACGAATTGATCGATCACTTTTTTCTTTCATTTTTAGTTAGTGGTAAGGATTGGGCTTCAAAAAATGGCAAAAAATTGATGTAGTAATATCGATAATAATTCGCATAGGTCCTTGAAAGTTAGGTAGAAAGAGATTATCGACAACAACTTGACTCTTATTGGTTGCGGAATTATGCAATGGCGGTTCTAAGCCATTTATTACGACTCTTAGCACCCGGATAACTCCGATATCACAAAAATGTATGAAAAAGTCCTCTGTTCAGAACCGCTTCCAGGCGCCTTATCGATAAACCGCTCTAAATACCTCCATAAGTATCGTGACTGTTTCTCAAACGTTGCCAAAGACCCTTAACCCGGATTACAGTGAGCAATAAAATGTATGTGAATCTCTCAGGGTCGTCCACTCTCCTAGAAAGCCCTTAAAACCGTTTTTTTTCTGCCTTCAGTTATGCTATTTCCGCTTTATCCTTTACACGGTTCACCTAGTATTCGCCCGCAGAGGCTAATCTTTTGCTTCAAGCATAATCGAACTAATCAATTTGCGTAAATAAACTGCACACGGTTTATTATCGACTCGGAAGGTGACACGTGCCGATGCTACTCGCGCTCGGTGGCGCCTCCAGCAACATAAATCTTTATTTACAAAGGTGTAAACAAAAATTACTCACTCAGGCGCGCAAGAGGAAGAGAGAGAGAGATCCAAAGCCAAAAGTGAATGTGTGTGTGTGCGGGGAATGGCGGGTGGGGGGAGGGTGAAGCGTGTAATAGGCTGAAATGCGAAAAATCAACGACTTCGACAGGGGAACAACAATTGGGGGAGTGGGGGGATGAGCTCCAAGCCTCCACTCCATTTTGTTTGTGTGGGTGAATTAGCATGTGAGGAGACCCATGACATCCTCTCCCTCCCCTCTCCTCCTACGCTCCTGCTAATGGCTCTCCAGTGCCAGTGTGTGTGTGTGTGTGTGAGTTGGGGCTGGCTCCAATGGGGGAGCCCGTTGAAAAGTCAACGATTGCCGCGTTGCGGAAATTAACGGAAAATCAGCAGCAGCAGCAGCGGCAAAAGAACTCGTGGGTCGAAGGAGTCTTGATTTAATGTACAAAACTTTTTTTTGATGTTTCTTCTGTTGATGTTGGCAACGATGTGTAGGAGTTCCATCCCCCGAAAAAACCCAACTTGTGGGTTATCTTCAGGGACGATGAGGGCAGAGCCATCTCGGTTACAACATTTCTTCTTGTTTATTTCAAAGTAATTATGGCCAAAACCCGACCGAAGCATGGCCCCCAAAACATTGTGTCAGCCAAGGCGCGCGCGTTGCCAAATCATTGAAGCAGAATGCGGCAAATCACGAAGCACAACTCCCTCCCCCCTCCCCCCCACAGAAGGGTGTGGATGTGTGTGTGTGTTCACATATATTCTGTATAAAATGTATACAAATTATGCGTATTTATCAGGAAAATTCAATGAACTGTAAATGGTGTGGAAGTTGTTTATGTGTATGTGTGTCTCTGTGTGTGTGTGTATTTGTGTGTAAAGGTGTTTTTGGGGTGCCTGGGCCCATTGTTATTATTGTTGCCTTTGCTGTGTTGTTCTGCGGCTGTCTGTTATAACATTAAACCAAGAGAGAGAGAGAGGGGGAGAGTGGGGGGGCTGGAGCTGAGCTGACAGCTGAGAATGCTCACAGGTGTGTGTCAAAAGGCATGTGAAAAGGTGAGCAAGGTGGTAAGGGGTGAGAAGGGTGGAGAAATCAACAGCAGGCGACCTACCCTATCCAGAAAGATGAATAGGTAGCCCCATAATGTGGGGGGCGACATTAGAACACAAAGGTTACACCCATCATAATGCAAGCTCTTCCATGGTTTATTTGCACAGACTCTAATATTAATTTAGCAATATTCAAAATTAAACTGATTATATTTCTTATGAATTTTAGAAATATTCCTTATAGAAAAGTACCTCAAATCGAATCATGGAAAAGAGAAACATCGGTGGGCAACTCTGATATGGCTTGCAGTAGATACATTTGCTATATAACTCTGGAAAATATTTTACAACAATTCATTCATTATCTAGTTGAATAAAATATTACAACAATTCATTCATTATCTAGTTGAATAAAATTACAATTCAATCATTATCTAGTTAAGAAATAACTTCTCAAATATATGTATATTATTGTATATTAATATTAAAAATTTATTAAACAGGATCTAGGTCATTTATTGGAAGCAAACAAAAACGTGAGCAGATTGTCTGTATAGCGATATTTCCAGAACTACAAGTTTTCTCATCATCATACTTCACTAACGAGGCCATACTTCAACGCTAAAACTAGTTGGGAATTACAAGCTAAAAAAAGGAAACACAGCTTACGACTCAAGAGTTCACTTCTTATTTGCATTCCCGAAAGACGTCAACAGATTAGTTTAAGAAACATTGTTCAAACTCACCAACTGTTGCGTTTTATTAACTGAATAAAGTATATTCCACTGCATTTAGTTGAAAATTAAATGGTCTTAGAATCTCAGTAGAAGTATTAAAAATTTAAATTATACCGTTACTCCTCTCAGTTTCCAGGAAAAAGCGATTTTACACTTGACAACATGAAGTCAAAATACTTTTATCCACAATTGTAGCTCGTCATTTAGTTTGACTTGGGTAGACGAAGAGTTCTTCTCAGTGTATTATGAATTAAAAGTAATGAAATTTATTTACAATCAAACTTCTCTAAAATAAACTTCTACTTATGTATATAATATCATATAGTTTCGCTTTATTATGAATAAATTTCAAACATTTTCAAGGCATTCACCTTTCTATTCATAATAGACAAATTACTATATAACGCAATTAGTTTTCTGCTTCCGTTTAAACTCCATTACATTTCGATCTATAGAATTTGCCTGCATCTGAGATTTAAATACTTAATCTTTGCCCTTTTCTTCACCAACTTTAAGCCAATAGGAAACAAAATTATAAAAAATGCCGCTAGCAGAATATAAATATATCTTTTAATCTTCATAATTGTTTATTTATAAATTTTCCTTTAAAAGTCTATGAAAATAGATTTACCATAAATTTCTTGGAATACGAATTCAAATAAGTTTCTTGGAACGCAAATTTTGGTGGGCGATTTTTTTGCGAAAATGTTTTAAAGCAAAAAATGGACAGAGATGAAAAATGCAGAAAAATTTTAAGGTAGAAATTAGCTAAGAACATAAATTATCCATTTATATATAACTTAGTCACTTGATTGCTAAAGACATAATATTTTAAAATAAGGGAATAGTTTAGGGACATTTATTTATTTATACTTTAGAATCTAAATCTAAATAAAAACATAAATGGAAAATACTCTGAATATTCCGAAGATTATTAACACTAAAAAGAGGAACTTTAGACATCAGAATGGAATTTTAAGCCTGATTTATTATATCCCTAATCCTAGTTCTCATTTTTGTATTCCTCTTCTTAGTGTTAATAATCTTCTGAATATTCGGAATAGAGTATTCTCCATTTATGTTTATATTAAGACTTATTTATAATAATCAAAAATCATTTGACTATCATTTTCCCTGACCATTTTCCAGTCAATAACCACCACAAGGAAAATGCTTTTCGCTCCGCTGGAACAGGAAACCCTAAAATCTATCTATGGTAATTGTCCTTTGTAGTTTATCTGCGTCATTTACCATTTGTAAAATTAATTTCATTTGATTTATGAATGTGAATAATAAAAGCGAGTCGCATTTATGGTTTATCTTTGAATCGAATCGTTTACCTGACAACAGTTTCAAACCTTTCGGAGGAGTAGGAGGGGGTGCGGGTGGAAGAGTGGATGGGGTTGAACATTGATCGAACCAATTACTTTCAGCTGTTCAAAGTTCATTGATTCGCGCTGTCGTTTAATGTCGCATAGTAAAAACCTTGACCCCTGACCCATGAGTTCTCTTGCCCCGGGTGGCAAGCGTATAAATATTTAATGGGGAACAAAACTTTTTCCAGTGGAGCGCGCGCGCGCCAGTTATTAGTTAATAACTATTTGCTCTTTGTTTATTTATAATGCCTTAATTGCCAGGACGTGGGGCAGCAACTTTTCTTGCCACCTGCCGCCTGAGTGACTGGTTGGACTACCAAAAATAGAGTGTGCCGGCTGCCATTGTAATTTAATGGCCAACGCACAATTATTTTCCAATTCAAAGCCCAAAAAGCCATTGAAATTTTTGCCAGGCCCACCAGCCCAATCCCAATCCCATTCCAAATTTAGGTTGTCAAGTTAATTTGCTTGGCACACAGCAGGTGTTGAAGTTTGGCTAATTAATAGGCCTTTCGACGGACGGACGGACGGAAGGACGCACTGATTTTTAACGACAGGTTGACCAGCAACGGGTCACGTCCAGATACGTTTTTCAAACTATGCGGGGCGACAGCTGCTTTGAGTCTGAGAAGTTGCGTGCCTGGCAACGTTTTGTTCGAATCCATGTTGCTGGAGTTATTACTTATTTTGAAATTTATGTGCATTTAATTGAAATTCGGTAAGGGGTCCCGGGTCCCGGGTCCAGCCAAGACTTTGACCCACTTGCCACAGCCAGGCACAGGCAGGCAGGCAGACGACACGCATCCCGCAGCAGCATTGCAACGCCAAATCGAACACGGCAAACAAGTTGCAAACAAGTCGTCGCCAAAATCTCTGGCAACATAAATTTTCGCACATTTTGCCTTCTTCAGTTTCACTCCAATCCCCAATGCAATTCCAAAGTCATGACCATGATGATGCTGTTGCTCCTGCTGCAAGAGTTATATGGCCACAAGAAATTTTTTTGTTGCCTTTCGGGCAGGCAGGCAGACCGCAAATTTATTACGTTAATTAAAATAATTCTTAATTAATAAGAAGCTGAAACAGCGAGAGAGAGAGAGATGGGCACAACAATGATTGCCAATTGCCAGAAGGGTGATAGGGAAGAGGGTGGTGGAAGGGGAACCCCCTTTTGATGTCATTCTTGAGCTGTAGTCGCGTTTGTCTAGTAATGCATGGCACATCAATTATGAAAAAAGCTCTTTGCAGCCCCCTCCCCCCCACCACTCCGGCGGAGTGGCAAGTGAAGACGCGCCCACTCGGCGAGTTTCTCACGGGGCCATGCTTAAAAACGAATTTAATATGCTTTTTAGCTCAAGTGAAGAAGTTCTCGTGTCATCGGCAAACAATGGGTAAGTCAATCTCGAGAAGTGCTTAGAAAATCCATAGGGAAAGTACCACTAATGTGTTATTTAATCAATTTTAGAGGGGAAAATCGATTCCAATTTGTCAAGTGCTTATATTTGTTGTCTTTAAAAGAACGTTTAGATATTTCGAAAGTATAATTTCAGTATCTCATTCATTCAATCTGTCTGAAAAATGAATCACTAACCAAAAAGAAGCAAATGGCAACTGATTATGAAGACCCTTAGGAGATCTTCTTCTCAAATACCTTCTTAGATCTCTCTCTTGTAGTTCGAACTCTTCTTCTAATTACGTTCAATTATAAATTGTAAAACATTAAGAATTTAAATTTTAACTTCGTTGTAAAAGCTGTCTGAAGCTGAAGCAACAATATGAAAATAAATTGAATGAAAAATTCTTCTAGTTCTTCTACACTTAAAATAAGAAAATGAAATCTCTCTTGTAGTTCGAATTCTTCTTCTAGTTCTAGTTCTTCTTCTAGTTCTAATTCTTCTTCTAATGCTAATTCTTTTTCTAGTTATAATTCTTCTTCTAGTACTAATTCTTCTTCTAGTTCGAATTCTTCTTCTAGTTTTAATTCTTCTTCTAGTTCTAATTCGAATTCCAGTTCTAATTCTTCTTCTAGTTCTAATCCTTCTTCTAGTTATAATTCTTCTTCTAGTTATAATTCTTCTTCTAGTTCTTCTACACTTAAAATAAGAAAATAAAATCCCGATCAAATCGTTAAAATAAAACACCAAAAATTAAATAAATGAATAAACTTAAGAAATAGGTGAGTAGATTGTCTGTATGGTCACTTCCCGAATGCCTCACTAACAGACTAAGATCTAATGCCATATTAACTCTTTGATGCTTTAACCAGTTGGGAATTCTAAGAGCAAAAAACAGCTGTTTTAGATTGTGTGTATGCTCACCTCCCGTTTGCCTAAGATTTAATGCCATCTCTTTGATGCTTAAACCAGTTGGGAATTATAAGAGCAAACAACAGATGTTTTAAGAAATCCTCTATTAAAATGGAAAGTGCTTGCTTACTGAACGATAAATCAATGAATATATTCTTGAATCACGAACAAATAGGTTAAAATTTGCTGTTTGACGATCTGAGAGATATAGCTTCCCTCTATTGCTAGAATCACAACCACTGTAGTGCCGCATCAGCTGCTGATTCTGCTGCTGCTGCACTTGTCCTCCATGGCTGCAACTCATTACATTATTTTCGTGTGTTTATTGTTTCTTTGCTGTCATTTGCCGCCGCCATCGGCCACTAAACTGGCGCCCTATTGTTCCTGCAAGCCAGCTAGCTAGCCAGCAGCCTGGGCAGACAACACCAGAACCACACGTCCACGTCCCTGCAGACCGTTTTCTGAAGACCGCTGCAGGCTGCTGGCTCCCTGCAGTAGTGCAGTTTATTATGCAGCAACGCACCCCCAATGCGGCGAATGGCAATGACGATGGCGATGGAGACGGGTCGAATTGGGTTGGTTGGTTGGTTGGATCGGCCGGCAAACAGACAGCGCCTGACAATGAGTTTTTAACTTGTGCGCGCAACCACAACGTGGACGAGGATGACGACGGGCAACGCGAAGTTCATTTCGCTGCTTATCTGAGCTCTGGCAATGTTTGCTGTCATTGCAAATTTTCGAGTTTGACAGCTTACACGCAACCACAAGCTGAACCACAGCCTCGATTGTTGACTGGATCTTTTGGTTCTCTCTCTCACTGCTTGACGCACAATGTCTTTGCCTAAGTGGCGCTATGCGTCGGACGTCTCATCGTTTCATGCTCACACACACACACACACTACCATGGCGGTTATTAGTTGGTCGAGCGGTCGTAGATACGTGGATATGTGGTCTTAATGATGTCAGTCTAAACGGTACAATGAACAATGCAATGAAAACTTTCGCAGGCGATTCTTGAGTGAGTGAGGGAGTGCAGTGGGGTGACTGGGTTGGCCTGCCCCGGCCTGGCCTTAGAGCTTATTAGCCATGTTCTCCTTGGCGGCTTTCGAGTCCATTGGCCATTGTGCAACTTGGCTCGCTTAATTCTTGTAAAATATACGTGTAATTAATGTGGACTTGCGCGAACTTGCTGAGCTTGGATAACAAAAGATACGTGGTGCACACAAAAAAAAGGATTTACAAAAACAAAATGCCATGGACAAATTTCAACTTTAAGATAACTAACTAATGCACATGAGACGAAATCTACTCGATAGTTACTCAAAACGTTGCTTACTGAACTGGAATGGGCCTTTAAAAACAGAAATTATTGACGCTTTTCCTCTATTACTTTCATAGAAGTTTATGGACTATCAAAAACTATTGTAATCAATTAATGAGAAGCCCTTTAGATCTTCTTGTTCATGAACGAAGTTATGATCTATTCAACTAATATATTTTACACGAGAATCCATGTTCGAATCCCAGGCATAGTCTATGGATGTAGTTATTGTCTTGTAAAAATTGTTAGGTTGATAATTTACAACTATATCCTATACTAAATATATGAAATGAAATATATATTATATTAATAATCCTAAAACTTCTTTAAATATAATACATATAGACTTTTCCTTCAGACTTCATTTATATTTATATATAAATTTCGATTGTTAAAACAAATTTCTATAGATCTATAAATAAATTTTTGAAGATTGCTAGATATTTCTGTATAATTCTACATATTTGTAAATAAATTATAAAGATTTTTAGATATTTTTCTATGATTCTACATATTTGTAAACAAATTTTAAAGATTTCTAGATGTTTCTGTATAATTCTACATATTTGTAAATAAATTTTGAAGATTTCTAGATATCTCTTTATAATTCTACATATTTGCAAATATTTATATAGATTTCCACATATTTCTACAGATCAATATAGATTTCTATATGTTTCTAAAGACTTCCATAGATTTCCATATACAATATTTCTACAGATTTATGTAGGTTTGTGTTAAAATTAAAAGTATCCGTCATATTTTAAAATTTCCGTTAATATTCTAAGAAACATTTTTTGTTTCGTTTTAAAATGTACACGAAATTAATTCTGTTACATGTTAACATTTCTGTTAAACTTTTCATGTATCGGACCTCTAGATTTTGGCTGTTAACTCACTTCTGCATATAAAGAAAAGTTGAAATCAGTTGAAATATATGGAAATCTATAGAAATACAGGTAAGTGTAGATAAGACCTGATCTTTTTCCTATATTCCCGTAGACCCATTCGAATAATTTTAGGTAGGCCACTTTCTAGGTGAGAGCGTTTACTTTCCAGACGTGCAGAAACTAAAGAAAAGGTTCCCTTCAAAAATAAATCTAGGATACAAAGAGAAAAAGTATACCAAAAATGGTGGTCACTAAGTTTAACCTACTCCAAATGTATCTATCTGTTCTCTATAATATATCTATCTATATCTATAATATAGTTACCTAGCCCCCACTTTAGATTCAAACTTCTCTAAGCAACATTTAGAAATTTTGCAACATATTTATCAATGTTCGATTAGAGTTAAGGGAATTTTGCAGTTGATTCACTTTTCTTTTGCCCTTCACTCCGTTTTTACTTTTGAGTTTATTGAAAAATGGGGAAACCTTCTGCAAGGAAGGTCCGAAGAACGAGCTACGTCAATAATGACGCTGCATTTTAGTAGATGCTGGTCTAGAAATAATCATGTTAGCCATTTCTTGTAGTGTCGTCGTCTCCTAATACATATGTTTATGCCAATTTTCTTATTACATAAGTGAGTCAGCTGAAATAAAAAATAAAGAGTGGAGACGATGATGATGATGATGATGATGACCATGATGATGGCATTACAAGTTTGTTTGCTGCTCTCGTTGAGGATTGGCATCTCATGGTGAAAAACTGGTAAGAGCAAAAAAAAAAAAGCAGCATCTATCGACAAGTCAACTCAAGAGCTAAACTGGAATATCGAGTCATCATTATGTCGAATTGCGGTTAAAAAATTTATGCACTTATTTGCTACTGTCCATAATTTGATTGCTAAAATTCTGAGAATGGAGACTAATCCCTGGAGATACATACATACGTACATACGTATATCTGTGTGCTGGTCCTTGACTTGCTGACACAGTTTGAGGAAAACTAAAATAATATTTATCCACGAGTTATTTATTTGCTTTGTGCTTTTTTTTTCTGTGTGGAATTTCAGATTTTTCCTTTTTGCTGTCATTTATTGCTCTTGAGATATTTTCGAGTCGAGAGAGCTGGAATAGGTTTTTGCGCAAAGGTCATCCATTGCAGCAAACAAGAGGAAAAACAGTCATCACATCGACCTACCCCCCTTTCCCCTCGCCCTGGTGCGCCGTTAACTTTCACATTAGCTCAGAGTGAAGCAGCTCCTCCATCTGGTGGTGTGTGTGTGCTCTATCCGTTCATCGACAAACATTATCATCATCATCTTCATTCCATTCTCACTAGCTTCATCATCATCATCTTGGTTGGTTGGTTGGTTGGTTGGTTGGTTGTTTGGCATCGACATCGTCATCAGTTTTAGGTCGTCGTTGGCGCTGACTTTGGTTGGGGCTCTTCTTATCCATTCGTTTCAATCTTTATTCTCTGGGCCAATATTCCTTTGATTACCGCACCCTTTTTGTTCGCCATGGTTCATTCTTTTGTTTTTGGCTTAGGTCATCATAAATTGTTTGCTTTCAAGTCAATTATTGATATAGGATTTGTAGTCATGATTATGGTTGAGGGGCCGAGCCGAGCCTTAGCTTGGGCCAAGTGGGTCAGTAGAGTGTGCCCCCCAGTCCCCCCACTCCCCCTCGTGTCTCCTTTTTTTCTTGGCGAAAGTTCAATGCCAGGCGTAGAAGGAGAAGTGCATTAGTTAGCCTCATAAACATTTGATAAGCCAAGTGATAAGGTTTTCCCCCTCCCCCTCCCCGGACCTAGTGGAGTGTCGTCTCATAATTTGTTTTTGATTGCTTGGCACTTTAGGAGACGACTACAAGTGCCAAGTTCCTTTTGGGCTGCGGCGTTGTGTCCTAAGCAAACCGAAAGAGATATATAAATCCAAACAAGTGGTCGGGGTCTTCTCGTTGTGAAGCGCCGGGGTAAACAAAAACCAAGGAACAGGCCAAGCCAGACCAGGTTGTCGTCTTCCCTCTCCCGTCTCCTTGTTGTCGGCATCTTTTTCATTTCGCTGGCGCTTCCGTTGAGCTGCAGCGCGCAGGAGATGCAAATGGAAATGGGATTGCGATGGGGACTCCAAAAGTCTTTTGACAATATTTGTGTGCGCCTTGACAATAAAACGCGCTGGCAAAGTGAAGTCTCGAGTTGTCGTCGTTTGGGTCATTTAAATTTCATGCTAAATCAAAAATCGTTGTGTTTATTATTTGTTTTCGTTTCTCCATTCTCCATTCTCGGTTCTCGGAGTTCTTCTACCTTTTTGCCTGTTTATCTTTGCGTTCTAGTTCATTTCGATTCGTTCTTTGCTTGGATGGTTGCTGCTTCTCTCTCCGTCTCTCTCTTGCTCTTTGTTTTTGTCAGCCAAAGAGGCGCCCCATCCCGTTTCTTTCCCTGCCTGCTATCGTGTCGGCATCCTTTGTGGCCTACACAGGATGTCGATTACATTTGTTTACTGCATTCACTGCACTATAATTTCCCTCTTTCCCGCGACCATTTAATGAACAGGTGCTGTCTCCATACCCCCCACCTCCTCAGATCTCTTCTGGTTAATTTGCCAAGTGCACCAATGCGACAACAAGCCATTCGCCCATTCGCTCTTTCACTCTTTCCAGCCATTGCCATTGCCACACAAATGGCATTTTATCCCAAAAGCGCATCGCCAGATTTACGCTCTAGACAAGATCAAAGCGTCAACTTAGCATTCAACAGGCATCCAATCAGTTGGACTAAGAAATCCACTTGAGATACAATACATGAAGTGCCGATGAGATTGCCAAAGGAATACCATCATCATCATCATCATCCTTGTCCTCATCATCATCATCATCTTCTGGGCACTGCCTTCCATCTTAGTCCATGTCCATGTTCAGAGCGACTTTCATTCAAATTTGCCTTTTGACATTCAAGATAAACGAACTTAAGGATTGCAATCGTCACTAGTGAATACTTAGTTGTTGGTTTAGTGAAGGTATTTAATAGATTAAACCTAGAGACAACTTAACTCAATGTTCTTTGGGAAGTTTTGATTATATTTTGAAATCAATTTGATCGATTTCCTGCACACTCAATTCCATTTAATCATACAAAGAGACTTGAATGGAATATAGATAGAAGTGAGGATTTGCAAAACTGTTTATTGGATTCAAAAACTAACATGGTGGAATATTGTTTCCAATTAACTATTTGAAAATTTATCTGATTAAATTTAAGTTTTCAAATTGTTTTCATTTCAGAATTTATTAAAATCTGTAGCTGCTGAAGAGGATCTCCGAGGAAGATATATATTTTATATATATAGAAATATATTAGGAAAACAAAAAAAAAGAAAATTTCGTAGTTTTTAATCATCGACCTCGAGCAGAGGAATAAGGTTTAATAATTTGGATAAATATTATATAATTATATATAGAGGGAACATATCTACCAACATACATATATAGAACAGTCTTTCAACATATGAATAATTAGAAAGATGTTTCGCAAATGTTGGATTAAAAATATATTTTACTTTTGAAAAAAATGGAAGATATTGGTAATGAATGCACTCAGAGGATTTTATATTAGCTTTAGAGAATTCATTTAGATTTAGATAAACAAATGTTTGGTATTATTTACATATGTATCTACATACTTATGTATATTTGATACACCAGAGAAGTCGTTTAAATACTTATGTTAAATATTGATTCAAAATTGTTAAGTTTTTGAAAAATTCAAATATATATATTTTAAGCTTTTATATATGTTTGGAATGCATATTATATGTATGTATATCTAAGTACAATCAATATACCAGAAAGGCCGTTTAACATATGCATTTAATTTAAAATACTTGGGATAAATGTTGATTCACAAATGTTTAGTTTGTAAAATATTAAAATACACATAAATTTTGTAAAATTTTGTAATTAAATAAACAATTTTTTTTCGCAGATTTCTTTCCCAAATATTGAAATTATTGTTCTTTTGAAGATCTCAAATTTAATTTATTTTTACTCATTTTTTCTATCAAATTTAAGTGCAATCAATCGAAGAAAAGATTTAATTATAAGAAAATTAAATGAGATTGTTGAACAATACATTGGACTAGGTCTGCAAATGGAAAAAGTGCCTCGAAATGTTTTCCAATGTTTTACGAACCAATTAGATCAATTTATTGCTTAATGTAGGTTTCGAATATTTTTTATATATTTCAGAATCCTCCTATTACTCTATGAAAGTAAGTTATGAATTAAAATAAAAGAGGTTAATAAATAAATCAGTTTATCTTTTCCAACATTTCTTGTCTCAATATTTAAAGAAACATAATTTAGTTCGACTTTTGAGTGCTCAATGTACTTTTTTTCTAAAACCAGAACTTTAGATGGCTCTTAGAGGACCTTTAGGCAAAAAGGATAACCCTTAGGAGAACACTTTCTAACGTTGTCAATCGACTTAATAGAAGCGTTGCCGCTTCGTTTAAGCGCATTAGAAATGTATAAGCCATTTGAGAAATTTATTAATAGCCTTTGTAACATGTTTTATGAATGGTGGCATTTTAGAAATTTGCTAATTAATAATAAAAGGGAATGATACAATTATTGGCCATGTCGAAGGGAGTGTGTGTGTGTGTGTGTGTTGGCCATGTCACATTGTTGCACTCGCTAGCCAGATCGTAGTGAGTTGGAGTTGCTGCAGATCTGTAGGAACCGGCAATAACATTTTAATGGCCATAAATGCAGCTTAGCACTTGGTTGTGGGTAGGTGCCGATTGGCGGGAGGTCGTTTCTGCCATTACTCAATCAGCAAGCCATAAATGCTAGCTGATTAATGTAGCCTCCAGACTGACGACAAGTCCAACATTTCCGGTGACGCTGATGAAGTGATGCAGGAGGAGCTAGTGCGACGACGAGGCGACGTCATGCAGTCTACGTAGTGCGGGTCCATGGTAACACACACACACACACACATGTCTAAGGCCCATGCCAATGACAAGTGTCAGAACTCAGGTTGCCTGTAAGAAGTTCCCCACTCATTTAAATTGGCATGATTTACGGCCACACGTCTCCATAATCCAACATATCCCCCTTCTTTTCACTCTCTCTCTCTCTCTTTGTCTTTCTTTCTCTGGTTGGCATCCGTTGGCTCCGACTGGGGCTCCGTCTGTGGCAAATTCCAACAGCATTTAACAAGCCGCAGCCAAAAGGAAATGACAAACAGCAGCACAAAAGACAAGACGTTGACACTCGGGATCGGAAAACAGAACGGAACGGAACGGAAGAGAATGAAACTGCTGGGCTGGTGGCTTTGGGCTGGACGATCTGACAATGTGGGGGCCAGTAGTCGTCGAGGGTCGTCCCATGTCCATGTCCATGTGCCCATGACTACTACATATACATACACATGTCGCAGAGCCCGCCGGGCCCGTCGTCTCGCCCCATTCCTCATTCCTCTTCATGCAAAGTGTTGAATAATTTGTTGCGAAATATTTCTAGTTACACGTAGCCTAAAAGCTTGTCCACCACACAAATGTGTCAAGTTTGATATCGTTCTATTTAGTGGGGTTCATAAATGAGTTACCAAGTTATGAGTTGAAAAGGTATTAGAATACAGTCTGAACTCGGTTTACTAGTAGTTTATAAGGTTACTTTTACAACAACTAATAATTACATAGTATTTAAATATTTTCAAAGTTATTTCGAAGATGATGTATCTACAAGTCCATTTGACTGTGCGATTTTTCATAATCGCGAAATTTCGAAACTTTTTTTGATCAATTTTGTAAAATAAAAAATATGGGTTTAGGAATTTAATTCCAAAAAAAAGTTATATAGTTTTTACTACGTGATATTATAAAATCTCAAAAGAATATTCGACTGGACACCAGATCGGAGCTTAACGAATCTTTATTTTTGTATTTAGTATCTTTTGTTAAACAAATCTCAGCTATAAGTGAAGTTTTTGGATGATTTCGTTAAACATTGTTAAATTATTTGGGATTGTATGTCTAATAAATAAATAATAGCAACGAAACTTCACTTAGTTTTAAGCAAATAGTACCAAAAAGTTGATAAATGATCATGTGGATCCATCTGAATTGAGTTTGAGAACGTTTTAGATCTTTTCCTTAGAATGGGTTAGTTGGAATAAGTCCCAAATTATCTCGAAACCAACCTAAAAACTCTTGTAATCCATTGAATATCAGTTTCTTTTATATTTGAAATAGGTTTTCTAGAAACTACTTTGAAATTACCTAAATTTTCACTATCTTGCTAGTGAACTGTCGATGATTCTATTATCCAAGAGTTTTTAATGCGATATTAGAATCTAACAAATTTTACTACATACAAAACGAGTTCAATAATAGAAATATACATTAGGAAAGCAGTCTAATTTTTAATTTTACAAAGAAATCCAATTAAATTTTGAATCAACATATGTTAGTAACTTTTCTAAATCTTTTTTGATATGACTACCATAAAATTTGGATCTAAAATATCGGAATAGGCATAAGAATTGAAGCTTTTCGAGATTCAATCTGCTTAATAAAATATTCATTTATCGATGTAGAACAAAAATCATTCATGATGATCTGATATTCCGATTATTATCGATAGTTTAACATCTCTGTTTAAAAGATTTAGATTACGTTTCTGCTTTGATAGTTCTTGAGACATTACAGATACAATTATCGATTTAATAACAATTACAATCGATAGTTTAACTTCTCTATTTATAAGTTTTCGATTGCGCATCTGGTTTGATAGCTTTTGAGACAGAAATGGTTCTTAATTTTGGTTCCCAAGCCTTTAAGATTTTTGAGATTAAAGTTGCTGAATAAAATTTTCATTTATCGATACAAGATAAAAATCATTCAAGGTGATTAGCGTTACAATTATCGATTTAATCGTAATTAAAATCGATAGTTTAACAGCTCTTTTTATAGAATTTAGTTTACGTTTTTTCTTTGAAAGTTCTTGAGACAGAATAAGTTTTTATTTATGGTTTCCAAGCTTTTAAGGTTTTTGAGATTAAAGTTGCTGAATAAAATGTTCATTTATCGATACACAAGATACAAATCATTCTTGTTGATTAGCGTTACAATTATCGATTTAATCGCAATTACAATCGATAATTTCAGAGCTGTCTTTAAAAACTTTAAAATGCATTTCTTCTTTGAGAAATTCTAGTGATAAAATAATCTCTTAGTTTTGTCGCCTGTGCGCCATAATGCTTGGCTAAGTCTGCGCTGTGGCATGCTTGTTAGTGTGCAACATGTTGTTGCAACGCCGGCGACTGCGGCGACAACAACAGCAGAGCATGAGGATGAGGATGACGACGATGTGACTGCGACTGTGACTGCGTGGCTGCGTAATTAAGTGGGCGACAGTCTGGTAAATGCAAATTTCAGAGCCTTGTCGCGGCTGCTCACTGCAGGACATGGCCAATGCAGATGCTGGCAACTGATATGGCCGATAAGCGGGCTTAGTTTTGTCTCTGTTGCTGTTGTCTCTGTTGCTGTTGTACCTGATATTGTAGACGACGATAAGAGGCTCGCCTATGATCTATGATCCTGACCTTGGCCGCCTGCAGATGTTTGCAGCAGAGCGCAGAGAACGCGCATACGCAATGTTGGTTCGGCTTAATTAAAATGTCAAAACTGGTTTAATGGCCTTAATGAACGAACAGCCTAAAGGCAAAAAAAAAAACCAAATACATTTTTTGCAGCAGTTCGTTAGCCAACAAACATATACTACATATATACAAGATGTGATGTTTGACAAAATTGTTGAAATTCTTTGCACTAGTTCATTGGTCGAGCAATCGAATCGAATTGCGGCTTTTGATCTGCTGCGGCCAGGCTTTGATTTATTGTCAAATGTGCGAGATTTTCTATTGAAAACTCACCGCCGCCACAAGAAAATGGAAAGTTTTTGGCCAGTTGTTGTTGCTGTTGTTGTTTTAATAAATAGTTGGCATATCGGGGGCATTGATTTATAGGAATCAAATTGAACGATTTACCAGAGAGGCTTAAACATTTGGCTGGCTGGCTGGCAAGTGGTCATTGTTTGTGCAAGGGTTTGGGGTTTAGATCTCTGATTGCCACAGCCTCTCTTGGTTGCGCGGCGCCACACAAAAGCCACTTGGACCGTTTCGATTTTATCGATTTTGAGCACGCAAAATAAATGATTCGATTTTTTTTTGTTTCGGCCACAGATGTGTGACTCTCCATTTCTGCACACACACATCCATTTACGGAAGTTTGAGTGCACTTGGAAAGTTTTTCAATTCAATTTAATAAATATATTTTTGTATATGAAAAAGATAGAAATCGCTTAAGAGTAGCGAAATATCTCCTCCAGTCGAGTGTGTGAATTTAATTTGAAGTTTCACTAAATTTTAAAAATCAGTTTGGCAAACTAAATACCAATATAAATCGGAAGATCGGAATATCATTCTTTAAGCTACTATTAATTAGTTAGAGCTCTAAAGATTTAATTGAATTTCATGGTGTTTCGATTAAAAATAATATTTTTCTGCCTATATTTATTGTATATAAAAAATAAATTACAGGAAAAATAAATAAAAAATTTTATACATTGAAATTCATAGAAAGTTAGCCAAGTAAGCAGCAAGTTAGAAACTCGGCAAATATTTTTCTGAAATCGAACTGAATTCAAAATCTTAGTCACACACACAAAATTTTCTGCTTTTTGTTATACAAAGTAAGAACTCCATTTCCTTGGATTCGCCACTGGGCATACCAAAAATTACTATCACCTACACAAACTTTCTTTCTTATTTTCGATTCAAAAATATGTTTGGCTTAAGCATTCTCCAATTCACTATTTTGCATTACATTTTCAAGAAATTTTTGATTAAAACGGCACATCCCAATCCAAAATACATTGACATTTTATGGATTTTTTACTTTTATGCATATTTTATGGACTCATAAATGCTTCTTACTGCATATTGCTTACATTTGGTCGTTTAAACTCTTGTAATTTATTGAACCGCAGGGTTCAAAAACATCAATAAAATCGATGCGGAAAGATAAGCGTCTAATTTTTAGCTTATTTTAAAGATAAATATTTATATTTTCATATCAAGCTCAATAGACAAAAGCAACGCCTTGAAAAGACTCAATGAAATATATATACATATGTACAAACAGCAGTGTTCAGAAATATTTTTCATAATACTTGGAATATTTTTTAAGAGAAAATGTTACTTCAGCTTGCCTAACATGTCTCGAAGACAAAGTGACAACTTTTGGACATAAATTAATGGAAATAAGAAGGGCATATATATTTTTCATTATACTGGTTTTTTTTATATAGAAAATGCTACTTTAGTTAGCCTACCATGTCAAAAAGACAAAGTAAGACAAATTTGGCTGTTCATTCTTCAAAATAAGTAAACAAAAGTCAAATATTTTATCATAGTTCCGCGTTTTAAATGTCTTTCCTATTTTTCTGAACACAACTGTATTTGAATCCCTCATATTTCTCTTTCCTCATCTTGTTTCAGATCAAACTTAGTTGCTTAAACTTTACTAGGTATATATTCTCCCTACCAAACACAACTAAATAAAGCATCAATCAGTTTCTTATATACATATGAATGACTGAGGTAAACTATTCCACTCTTTTTTTTGTTGGATTTTATTTACCTTTTAGTTACTGCAGATATAAATCTGTATGTATCTCATTTATATATCTCTCTCTGCATATTCGTAAATCAATTTAAACGATGTCCGAATTGTGCGTCAAATGCATAAAAATAAAACTAAATTATCATTATTATTATTATTTTTCTTTGTGTTGCTGTTGTGGAAAACAATGCCACGATTCACTCAACAATCGACAATCGACGAATAAAATATCAAAGATCGACAATCAATTGTTTCACATTTGAAATTGGGCAACATATCGATGCAATAGAAGAGGCCAAACCTTAAATTTGAGTGTCGCAACAATTTTAGAATGAAAATTAAAACTTTTCTATTTAGATAACCAAAGTTAACCCAACAACAGTAAATGAATAATTGTAATAATAATTTTAACATTTCAACTTTAGCGCTATCTTTTGCCCCTGCCCCGTTGCCTTTTTTCCCCCTTTTTTTTGTTGAGCTCCCTTTGAATACCTTTAACTGCAATTGGCGTCGTTGCTGCATCTGTCAGTTTTCTGTTTGTAGACCAGACCTACTTTGGTGGGGCTAAAGGGTGGGTGGGGGAGGGAGTCTCGCGGCCCCATGTCTGCAAAGTTGTGTGATTTATTCGGTCGGCTCGTGTGTTTGTGTGTGTGCGCGCTGCGCTTTTTATTATGGCACAATTTTTATTACTTTTATTGGTGCGCACTCGAGTGGAGTTTGTGGCATGACATGGAGTGCCTCGCCTGGCCTGGCCTAGCCCGGTCTGCTCTGAAGTCTCGTGGCGGATGGAGCCAAATATATGGAGGAGTGCCATGCCAGTGACGCACTCTGCAACTGCATATCGTTCGATATATGTACATATATATAGGCATAGTGTGTGTATGTATTTTTATATGAATATCCAGACGAATGCAAACATACAAATATACATTTATTATTTTACTTGGCTTGCTCGCATTTTGCAGAAACAATCTGTAGACACAATAAATTACCAATTATATTTTCATTTCATATTTCTGTCATTGATTTCTCGTTGCCCAGACTCCTCCATCCACCATCCTCCATCCACCAACATCCCTGGATCGAGGCCGTTTGTCGGGAATCAAATTAACCGTGCCTCATCGAAATCGTGTGCGTTTTTCCATTTTTCATTTGCTTGTTAAGACGAACGGGGCCCAATCGTAAATAGGCCCTATTAAGTAAATACAAATACAACAAATTGTGAATACAGCAAACGAGCACAATGAATCATTTGAAATTTTTGCCAATTTCTCCGCCATATAAATGGGAAATTTATCAATTAATTCAGGTCTCTTTCTTTACGTTCATCCAGGTAAATTTCCTGGTTACTTAAATGAATCTTTTATCTCTTAAAGTCACCTTAAAATGATTTTTATTTAACTCCTATTCCTATCCAACTTGATTTTAAATTTTTGTAATTTTTTTTCCTTGAGGATTTCAAGCAAAAATTTAATGAAAGTTAGCAGCCGGAAAAATGCAATCTTAACATTGCCCCCACCCACCACCTCTCCACCCCCAACTGGTCTGTCTTTCAGCCTCAGTTGTTGGCCAAAGAGAAAGCGTGAAAATCCCTTTGTTTGCCTGTTTTTATTTTCATCTCTATTTCTGGTAACAGGAATTCGCCCCAACCAACCACTTGCCCCCGCCGTCTATTTTTTTAGCCCTAGACACTGTCTATATTGCGGCATGCTGTTTGTTCTGATGGCGCCCCCAAAAACCCGTCCCCAGAAAAAAAAATAGAAAAGAACGGACAAGCCGAACGACTGTGTCCAGAAGCCACCGAAAAGAGGGGGGACAGAGGCAAAAGCATTAAAAGCCCCGGCCAAATAATTTGAGAATGGAAATCAAAAGTCGCAGTTAAAGTGTCTAGAAAATTGTGCATGCATTAAATAAATGAAACACTTTGCAGACAAAGTCCTGTCCGAGGGTCCGACTCTGGGGTCAGTCGAGAGTGAAATTTAAAAGTTCAAATGAATTCCTTTTGCGCCTTTTTTGGTATGGGGTAATCAGGGAATGCAAATAATTATTAGCAAGCTTTTCTTAATTTACAAATGAAAATATTAAAGACTTAAACGGGGTTTCAATGGATGATAGAAAAAAAACACGTAAAATTATTACCTCCTCCTCTCACGGTTTAGTCAATGCTTGGGAGGGAGTCTTTCGAATTTCGAATGATTATTTTGCTTTCCTCTTTAGTTCTTTTTTCTGTATAATTATTTTGTGTATGTGCACATTTCGATAAGTGTTCATTCGATAACTTAATGTTCGATAACTAAACGGTCCTTTCATTTAGGAGCTTACAGAGCAATAACTTATCTTTGATAAAGATTGGATTGGAACCATTTTAAGACCAGTTAACCCTTTATCTTGCTGAAATTTGTATAGCTTAACAGTTTCTCCCTTCGATCAGTCTTATTTAAGGGCAGACTTTTGTGGAATATATGTATATGTGAGTTATATATTTTCTAAATTGCAAATTAAATTACATATTGATAGAGTATATGGAAGTCATCTGTAATCAATAAGAAATAAATAAAATTCTACCGAGAAAGAATTTTCTATATTTTTCAGAAAGTATTATTATTTCCCGGGCGGTTTTTCGCTAAGTTTTGCCCTAATATAATGTAATAATAATAATAAAATGTAATAATATATACCCAACATGTAACATAGCAGAAAAGGTCATTAGCCCTGAACTCTAAAGTAATTATATTTTATAAGCATACCAATATTATAACAAATATATGCAATAAATTGAATTGAATTGAATTGATTATTATTTCCAATAAACCCAGAGTTTAAATTTATTCTCAAACAAAAACTTGACTTCGAGCCGGCATAATAAATACAAAATTAATATTGTTATTATCAAGAAAGTTCACGAATTAAATTTAAAACCTACTATATCAAATAGAGAAATTGCTGCAAGGGCTTAGGGCTCTTTAAAATTTTTTTTTAAATTTTAAAAACACCAATCTTCAACAAATAAAACTAAGAAAAGTTTTTACTACAATTAATTTTTAAATTTTTCATCACTTATTATAACAGGAACCAATTTTATTTCAAACTAGAATGAGCTGTCGATTAATATATTAAATCGAAGAGCAGGTAATTATCACATCTAATTCAGTGTGTTATTCAACATTTTGGAAACATTTTCTGCCTACAAAATAATATTTATATGTGGATGAAGTCATTTCACGCTGACTGTGCCCCGTGAAGCACACAGAACTTAACCATGAATGAGACTACAAATTGTTGATAAACTTATGTGGCAATTATTATTATCATGATTAGCTCGAAAATTTGCCAGTTTCGACATCTAATGAATGGAAATAATTTGAAAGTTTGTAGGGGCGGAGTTTTCCTAATCAAACATATTGTCTAGCGAGGCGAAAGGAGAGGAGAGAGGAGTGAAAAGGTGAGTGTAGGAATATCAACAATTTTGGGTCCTGCCACGTGTATGTTCCAAACCACTGTAATGTTGTTGTTGTTGTTGCTGTTTTTTTGTATTTTTTTGTTATTGTTGTCATAAGTTTTTGGCAACTTGTTCGCTTCCTTGGGGCTAACCGTAGCACATTACAACTAATACACTCCGACTGAAACGTAGCCCGAAAGTTTGCTTGCTCCTTTCACAAAGAGCATAATTACCAACAACATGTAGTAGTAGAAGGAAGACCAACAAAATATGAAGATGGCAAAAAGGAGAGAAAGACCAGGAAGCAGCCCAGCCCCCCAACCAGAAAGGGGGGAGCAGAGCCGTAAACTTTTCTACAAAATTATTTGTGGTTGTACACAGAAAGGAAAGGAAAGGAACGAACGAAAAAAAGAGAAAAACTTTGACATAAAGAAAAGTTTGAGCAAACCGACTTAAAGAAAATTATAATTACACGCACAGTCAGCCAAATGGTCCAAGTTTGGGGTGTGTGTGTGTGTGTGTGTAGGTGTGTGGGTGGTTGGTTGGTTTCGAGTTCGGTTTTTGGTTACGGCACAAAATACTTTATTTGCTGTTAGTTTACCAAAAGTTTTCAATTCGCAATTTGTATGTGAGGACAAATGCCAGACAAACACAAGACCAGCCAAATTATGGCAAAAATATGCTAAAAACTGCTATGAAGCATGAAAATTCTAAAGTATAATTACAGTACGAAAAACACCGACTACCCCCCATCCACCACGCCCACCTGGCCACAGAATTGAATTGCCTGGGATTGAATTACGTGCCATGCTTATAGAGAGGTGCCTTTGGCTTGGCTTTTTCATAGTTTTTAGTTTAGTTAGTTCCTGCAACAAAAAGGGGGGAAAAAACCAAACTTTTGTAATTGGCTATGGCAATTAAAACCTCCTCAATTAGTTTCTTTTTATAGAAAACTCCTCAAATGAAAATCACTCACTAAATTCTCAAATTTTTTTTGGCAATTATTCTGAAAGATTTCTATTCTCCTTGTTTTTGGTATGGTATTAGTTTGTTCTATTGGAGAATTTGAAATCTTTGCTGGAGTTTAGGTAATCTAATATAATACTGAAACTAAGTAAGATTTTCAATTTAGGTATAATACTGAATATAATTAATATAATACTATAATACTGAATATAATTAATATAATACTGAAGCTAAGTAAGGTTCTTAGACAATTTCTGGAATACAGATTTCGATTTAAAACAGTTTGGAATTTGTTGGAACACATTTTGAAGTTGGCAAATTTTAGTTTACCAGGATTATGGTAGTTCAAATGGGTACACAATATTCTGAGGATGATTTTGAAATTGGGATTCTATGGATAGGATTATGGTAGTTGAAATGGGTACACAATATTCTGAGGATGATTTTGAAATTGGAATTCTGATTAATTGCATTTACTTTGGGTAGATCCACTTAGACTAGAGAATTAGAATGCTAAAATAACCTCTTGGCCTAGAAGTTTTTATCAATGAAAAGCCCAAAAACTTATTGGAACTATTGATTTAAAAGGAAAATCATATTTTGCCAAGGCTATGTCCCTGCATTTGTAGCATTGAAAGTCTTTAAAGGAAAATAGAGACTTTTAAGATCTGAGGATGAGGTCTGTCGTGTTCATATTGGGAGTCTCATTGCTTTTATTTGTCTTGGGTAGATCTAATTAGAATCGAGCGAACATTTTTTTATCATCGAAAAGCTCAAGAAATTCATAGAACAATTGAATTGTAAAGAAAAACACCTTTTGTTAATGATAACTTCGTGAAAATGTTACACTCAAAACATTTAACGAAAAATAAACACTTTCATTTGTATATGGAATATATGGTTTTCTTTATAGATCATTTCAAAGTGCAAGAACTACCATTTTAAGGCCCGACCCAGCTCGAAATAATAGGACAATGTCTTAAGGATCGAACTATAGTATACCCAACAATAAACCTAATTCCTTTTAAAGGAAAAAGTTATATGAAAGAGTCAAAAATGTATCCAACCCAGAATACATTCCCCCACAAATTCTTTTTTGGAAGTTGTTCTTTCAAAATAATATGTTTCAAATATTTCAGGATTGTTTTCGAGACAAAGCACGTGCATATCTGAAGAATCAGGTGATATATTTTGCTTCATTTATATTAGAGCTTAAGAATTTTTGTTGATTTCAAACCTTTAGTGCCTAAAGATTTTTATTTTGAGGCATTAAAAATCGTAAATTTTGTCACAGACGAGTATTCATTTCTAGTTTTCGTTAAGACTCATTTACCACCTGAAAATTAAGCATCCAAAAAATAATAACAAACCTTCATCACCTAATTAACTTCATCTTTAGTCCATCTAAAAAAAAGAATGCTAATCACATTCAAATGGCGATGGAATTTTCAGACTCTTTTGTAAGTAATATCGAGAGAATAATGCAGAACAAACGCAACCAATTGACAATGCATAAAACCAACAACGTTTTCACTTTTTGTTCGTCCACATTTGACCAACAGGCGGCAGACAAATGGCCAACACAGAGAGTAAGAGGCAACTGCAATATGTGCATACAAGAAAATATCTAACAAAATGCACGATTCGCATATTGAAACCAAAAAGACTGTGTGTGTGTGTGTTAGTGTTGATGTTGATGGGGAATAACACGTGATGGGGACTTCCCCCCTTTTGGCTCAACCTTAGGGCCTTGGATGTTAAGTGAAGTGAAAATGAAAACAAAGTTTAACAAACCGTGGCTAACGAGCTACATTATTAAAACTTCAAAAATGCATAAATTTGCAACGAGTGAGAGAGACGACGATGCACAGTGCCTCTAATATGTATGTGTCTATCTATCTACACATATATCCTGGGCAGATATTTGAAAGTTATTGACACCTACTACATTCACATTACAAGCGAGTCAGACCAGACCAGACCAGACAATACTCGTGATCGTGAGCTAGCTGCAGGATGGGCCCCAAAATAGAAATAGGAATGAAGGGGAGGGACCATAACTCTCCTCACACAAGGTGTTGCAACTCGTTTCGACTCGACTCCATCCTCCTTGTGGCACGATCAGAGGGAACCTTACCTAACCGGACTCTGATTCCTTCTCCTCCTTCCACTCCCCCTCCCACTCTCCCGGGGTTGGAGTTGCTGTTCGAGACTTGCCTGCCAAGTCATTTTGCGCATATTAGTTGCCCATTAGGCGCCCCAGCATTGTCAGCTGTGTGCAGACACAACGAAACGAAAAGACTCCAAATCGCATTAAAATTCAGTTTGTGTTAAATATTACAAGCGCCGCCTACCCCCTACCCCCTCCACCCAACCCCCTTACTCCCCAAAAAGTGGAAAATGGGGAAAAAGGTTTCAGTGTTGATTTGCTGCCCGCCAGTCAAGTCGTACATCAGTTGCATTTCGCCTAAAGCCCAGCTCCAGTTGAGGGGATAAGGGGGTGGGGAGGTGGGGGATCGAGAGTGCAGCTGCAGTTTGTTGCTGTTGCTGTTGTTGTTAAATGTTATGTAGCAACGTGATATGTTAATCATAAAGACAAGACAAACAAATGGATTGTCTAGCATGCGGATGTGTTTAAAAAACATTTTTTGTTTAAAGAAAAACACTTGTCGGGGTCACCAGCAGACAGAAAAGAAAGTGAAGGAGTCAGAGAAAAGCGAATACAAAAATAAATATTTAACTTAACTATATTATATGCATAAATACTACTTTGATATGTATTTTGCAGACTGATATTGCTTTGCTTTTCACATACCTACATAGGAGAAAGAGCACCCTGTATTTCTCTACACATTTAAGCTGCTTAAAATAGTTGATAAATTTCCAAATAAGTTAACAGAAATGTTTTTTTGTAGCTCCAGGTCGGGAGGTTTAAATGAAAATAAATTTTTGTTTCTATTTTTCTGGTATATTACAGAGTTGCATCATTATTCGGGTCAAATAGTTTTACATTGCTGCGTAATGGAATTCGCATTTTTATTCAATGCAAAAAGGAATCCAAATCAAAGGACCCAGAGGTGTAATAGTTGTTGACACTGCCCTTCAGGGAATAAACATAGAACTATTCAAACATTGCAAATTAGATGAGAATGAAAATATTCATGGAAGATATAAATTTTGTACCCTTGGGCTACATTTCTCTATGAATAGTTTAATAATTTACTCCATCATTTGTGTGATATTTAGTCTAATACTCTTTTCAGGTGAGTTTGAAGTACCACTTTAGTCCGAATACCTTTAAAACATTTCATATGTATCAAAAAGGTTCGATTGACACCTTAAAAGCATGGAATCTCAAGATTCCTCTCTAAACGAACCTATAAAACAAATGTACAACATTCAAACTGAACCCATCGTAAAGAAAATAAAGGATATAGCTTTGAATTAAATTTTGCCAGCATGATCTACACTAAAAATCATTAAAATTGCGATTTCATTAGTCAACTAAGCTTATTGAATAAAAGATAATCATGAATATTCACTGAATATTTCATCTGTACCTTAATTGAAGTGAAAAACTCTTTAGAGCAGTAGATTCCAGGACTTACTGTCACTATAATCATTATTTTATATAGCCAATATACAAAAAAATCAATAAAACATATTAAAGAAATTTTGTATAAATATATGGAACATTTTTAAATGGAGAAAAATTATAGAAGATAAAAACTTATCAGAGGAGTAGATTTCAGGACTTAGTGTCACTATTTTATATAGCCAATTTCAAATAAAATCAAGTAAACATATTGAATGAATAAAATCAAGTAAACATATTCAAGGAATTTTTTGTAGAAAAAAATAGAAGATTTTTTAAATAGAATGAAATTATTTAGTACCTAGAATTGCCACAAATATTAGTGATACTTTTTGGTTTGGAGACCCCTAAAAGTATGCAATAAAGTCTTTGTTGTATTTTCTAGTACAGAAAACTGGGAAAAATGGAAAAATTCCTAAAAATTTCTATCTTTTTTTGGAAGAATTTTATGCCCAATTCTGTTTCCCTGTTAATTTGTTTGAAAAATTTAAATTTTTGTATTGCAAATTGAGCAGCGAAATAGAAATGTGACAAAAGTTAAAAGAAATTGTTTATGCCTTCATATTAGTCATTTTTTCAATAGGTTAATAGAGACAATAATTAAGTTTTAAATGCTAAACAGAAGTATATCCAAATTCTAGTTATTCAAATGGTTTCTTTAACTTTCCACTGTCATTTCTAGTCACTTATTGAAATCATTATATGGATATTGTTATGGACAAATATTATTAGAATGATTCAGTTTTAGATGCCGATTAGAAATACATTATCCAAATATATCGATATCCAAACGCTTCTCTCTTATTTATTCCCACATGAGTTTAGTTGAATTTCAAATACTTTTTTACCCCCTTCAGTTGTAGATTCAAGAAAAATCTCTCAACTAATTTTATAGGATAATTTTCTTACATATTAGATAAAATTAGGGTAATATTCTTTTCGCAACATCTTTCTCACATATATAATTCTAACCATATTTAGTAGACAGTTTAATTTAGTTAATTTGTTTTGGCATTTACCAATCGGGGGGTATTATTAGTGCAATTCAGGTGCAATTATTTGTGGTTTAAATTATTTTCGAAATCGAGGTTTTAAATCTATCAATAACTAATGCCACTAACATGCTTCTTAGCTCGATTGCCATAACTTGTGGGCCATCTCTAATCGGCTCCTAACTCAGCATCACATTGAAGGCACTCGGAGAGTAAGTGAGCAAGTGAGCAAGCGAGCAAGCGAGCGAGCGAGCATAAAGCGCAATTATAGCGGTGAACAGGGCCATGAAATACCAACACCCGACAGCTGTAAACAATAATTTGTTGTTTGGTCGGAGGACCCATCGAATGGCGGCGGCAGCATTAAACCCCATCCCGAAACGAACCGGCAAAATGGCAATAACTCCTCGGAAGAGATCCACCGCGTGCGATCCCAACGAACCAGCGAACGAACGAACGCTTATAAAAAGTTATTTAAAACGCCAGCCAACCAACAATGGCAAATGATGATGAGACATCCCAAGTCAAAGTCGTTTTCAGGTTAAACGTTAAACGTTTTGCCAGACGAGACAAAGTTAGACAGACAAAAAAAACCCTGGTGAATGAAAATACTCCAAAGATACCGAGAGAGAGAGAGAGGACATTTTGTGGGGGGGATAAGGGAACTTAACGTAATGAACAAATTTATAGTCAATTGATAATTTAGTGGCATTCGGTATCATCAATTATGGCACAGGCTGGTCGTCCTCATCCTCGTCCTCGTCGTCATCGTTTCTGGAATCCCGCATGCGGCATATGGCGGCCAAGTTGAATGTGGAACTGCGAGGACTGCGAGGAGCGGCGAGTCTCGCCTTTTTATTGAAGATGAAGCATTATTATTGAGACCAATGAGGCACAAATTGTGCTAAATGTTTCTGTCTGGCTGGCTCCCTCTCTCTGTACGCAATTTTTCGGTCTTTTTTTTGTTTGCGAATATGAATTATGTTTATGTGTGTGGGAGAGAGAAACCATATTTTTTGTTTTTATTGTTGTCAACCCTCTTGGTTAAATTGGGTCAAAATTTCCGAAAGAAATATATGTATGTATCGCTTTTGTCTAGCTAATTGAACGCTTTGTTTGACACACATCAAATAAATTACATAATTTTCGAGCAGATTCCCGGCGCACCTTGCATACCTTTCCCTTCTCTCTCTCGCTCTCTCTCTTTCTGTTGCACGTCCTCATGTTTATGCCAATAATATGCCATAAACTATAGTAAAAGCCCAGACAGCAGCAGGAGCAGCCGGAGCCTGCACACAATGCACATGGAGCAACCGAAATGGCCGCATCATCGGAGGAGGAGGAGCTGGAGCGGCTTCCTCTGATACAACTTTATGATGTTGGCGGAAACTGGAAGCACAACTACTTTGTCAGACCAATTCTCATACCCTCTCTCCGCAGAGTCCTTACGGTATGGCGCTAAACTTTAAGCAATAGCCGGGGAACTGGAACTTTACGCACAACTTGAACACATAATTCAGCTTGCACCTTCTTCCCACAGTTGGTTGCTTCTATGTAGCAGTAATTATTGGGGCAGAAGAGAGATGCCTCTCGCATGTTGCTGGTAATTCGGGTTCGGGTTATATGTGAGTGCATTAGAAGCGACCACAAATTGTTTGGTTTGGCTTTAGCGCAAATTGTCGTCATAATTTCTTTTTTGCCGGCAATTGAGAGCTGCTGCTGCTTAGGATTTATGTATATGCCCCAACCAGAGGCTCTTAAAGTATGTTCGCAACGAGCAACTAAACACTTTGACCAGAAGACAAGAGATTGACTAATTTGAGGAACATTCTCAAAGGTTTAAGATAATAAGAAAATGATTTTGTAACTTCAATTTCATCACTTAGAAACTTTGTATTATTGATAAAACTTGATTTCGAGACCCCTAAAGATAGGCAATAAAATCTTTGTTTCTTTTTTCACTGAAGAAAATATAAAATTCCCTAAAATTCAGTTTTTTAGGGGCAATTCTATGCCCAATTTCATTTCCCTGTTAATTTGTTTGAAATATTCAAGTTTTTTGAATGCCCCTCACAGTATGCAATGGTAATTTAATTTCTTTGCACTTACCCAGATCAATGTAAATAAAGTGTAGATCGATAGAATCTAAAAAAGGAGAAAAAAATACAAAATTAATTATATTTAACATTAAAAACTTAGATTTTAAGATTATTCCCTATTGCATATATTTTTATGATTTGCCCAAGAATATAGTTTGACCTAGTTGAATGTTGTAATGCAGCTCTAAATGTTGTTAGACATTCCAATCGCTCGCAAACAATTGGAACTCGCACACACACTTATGCGGGAGACAACAATGGATAATATTGCCGGCAAGTGCCACAAATCCCACATTAATCAAACACGGACAATTGCCTTGCCCACGTCCTTCGACTTCCAATAAGTCCTTCCCTCTGCCTGCCTCTCTATGTACATGTATGTATGTGCAATGCGGTATCGTTGACTTGCAGTTTAATTTGACCACGATTCACTAACCGCTAAGGACAACAATGCAAATGCACATTTCTGCCACTGGACAACACACTGAAGTTAATCATCAGGAGAGAAGATTCATTATGCTAAACTATATAATAAAGATCCAATTTGGTTATAAGTATTACCAGAAAATATTCTATAAATTTCATTATGTGGAAAAAGATCTGAGTTAATTTATATCCGTATAAATTTGAAATAATTTTTTAAAAATACAAATCTATATCTGGGATTGAAACAAGAAATCCGAAGCTTTTGATTGTACTTAGTATGACAAATCATTATCATGCAATTTATAGAAAATATTGATGCAATTAAAAAACCCATTGGAAATTTGAAAGAAGTGTCGAGGGGGCAGAAAGTGTTCCTATAAAAAACTAAGCTCACATTAAATTTGAATTTTTTGTCATAAAAGTGAATTATTTTTAGTTCCTGTATAATTTTTTGAATCTTAATACTTTATTTTAGTCACTAACATATTGCTTTTTGGGTTAATAAGATCTAGAATTATTTGTTTGATACCATCCAACCAAATAAGTGCCATTTTGTGATTAAATTGGGTCAAACTTGTTAATTATTAATCCGGGTAAATCGATTTTATAGTTCCCAAAAGTATGCAATGAAAAAAAAATTAGCTTTATAGTTAAGTTATTTAATTTAAGTAGAAACTGTTAATCGTTGTATATATATTCAGAAAGCATTTGAAAAATAAAGTAAAAATTGTAAGAAGTTGTTTTTATATTTATTCAGATCGATAATCCACTAAAGATCCATTTTGGTCGAAATGGAACTTTGGAAAACTAAATTTCTTTCCATTAAGACCTTTTCCAATTCTAACAAGTCACTCTTTTTTATAAATTTAAACTCTTTTCCCAGTGTTTTCAGCATATAATCAGAAAAATTTGCCCTTAAGGGTATAGAAACTTCGTCATTTTGAAAGTCTTTGCCAAACAATCTGTTTTTCTATTTTATTTTTCACATTGCACAAATTGCCATACTTCCGTAAATGAACTTTGCATGAAAATTATCATATTATGCCACGCCTTACGCCTCTATAATACACACACCTGCACCCCCAGTCACACACACCCATGCATTCATTCATACCTGGGCAACCATGGAGTTCGGTGTCCCTGGACAAACTTGAAGTTAGCAGGATGTGTCCCTAGTTTTTCTGCATTGATTTTGTATTTCCAAGGAAGTAGCGCGGAAACTTGTTAGTCCGTCATCCGCTCCACTCCACTCGCCCATAAATTGCTTTGCATGCAGTTTTCCCACTCCCACCACGCCTCGCCCTCCCACCCTGCTGCCGCCCACATATACATATCTATCCAAAGACAGAGAGAGAGAGTGAGAGAGAGAGAGCCTGGCCCGGACTATTACGTTGGCAAATTGCAATGTAATTAGTTTTTACATTTCTATATAGTCGGGGAACGTATAATTGTGGAAAATGGCATTTCTAGTTAATTAATGGCTTGGTCACCCCCTCTTGCACCCCCTCCTCCTGCCACCCACCAAATCTCCGTCCTGCTGTGCGAAAACTTTCTGCAATTCCCCTACAGGAACAGAACAAAAAAAAAACCCAAACCTCTCCCTTCCCCTCCGCTCACCACTCTCTCACCCTTTCAAGCTTTGGCAACTTGCAACTTGAATTGCTTGAAAATTTAATTAAAATGTTGGCATTTTTGTGCTCGACGAATTGATTTTTTATGCAAAAAGAAGAAATCGCAATAAGGGGCCAAAGATATATATTTCAATATTCCAATGAGTCTCAATGGAGTGTTCAGACAATTGGTAATTCAATTCGAATTTATATTTGATGCAAATTGAATTGTTGTCAAATTTAAATCGTTCTCTTACATGACATTTCTTTTAAGACTACGAAAATTTGAGATGAATGAATGAAATCAAGGTCAAATTTTTACTGCATTCGATATTTCATGCCATTCATTATTCATATTTTCACTACTTATATTTATTTATTAATCTTTTTAAGGAAGTTCTTTGAATAACAAATTAACTAGTCATTTGTCTTTTGTAAAATAAGTGTAATTTGAATTTTAATTGACAAACGTAAAATTTGAAAATAAGCTTCAAGGTTCATTCGCCCATTAAATTTGTAAGTTAGTGTAATAGAAGCATAAAATGTTTAAGATTGAGAAATTGAAACTTAGATTTAATTTGATTTAGTATTGATATAAGACAAATGTCATTAAAATGCTATTTTTAGTTCATTTAAATTTGGAAAGTGAATGAAATATCCATTTGTAAAATAAATTATAAATTTTAAGGTACAAGATTTGAACTAATTCAGAATCCTTCCCAATTCTACGACAAATTAAGATATTATTCATTATTTAAAAGGTCTTTCGTAGAAATGAATCTTCATGGAAGTTTGTAGCTGACAAATATTTGACATTTTCTTCAACAAGTTTCATCTAGGAGGTTTTAGAAGCATTGTTTAACATATTCCTTTCAAAGTTTGAAGACTTTTGGGGAAACTTTTTTGTATAAGAAAGATTTAATAAATATAAAAATGTTGGAGCTTGTTTCCTGACCCCAGACTTTTGTGGAATGAACTTCATATATTATTTCTAAATATTCGTTTTACTTCTTTTATTTTTAGCCCCTATAGTTGGTCCAAGGTCTCTGATATTGAACTGGTTAAATTGTGGGTTGAATTCACACTTCTTATTTGGTATTATTGCCATTTGCAAATTTCAAACAAAAATATTATTATGCATTATAACTGGTGGCCTCGCATTCTAACTTATCCAAAGGCCAACACTATTCTGTCTGTGTGTGTGTGTCTCTTTATGTTTTCCCACAAATGGTAGGCAAAAAAAAAAAAAAAATAGCCCCATGTTCATTGGCTGGGATACTGTAAAATTTGCATAAAATAACAATAGCAATGAAACTGCAAATCAAACTGGCAACCGGCAACTGACCTCGCCCTCCGCCCTCTCTTCCCGCCCGTGAATAGAAAGTGAAAATCAAATACACAAAATGCTACCGTTTTATTTTTTGTCTATTTTATGTGGCTGCTGCTGGGCTGGTGCTTTGGCCTTTTGTTGTTATTGTATTTATTTATTTGTCGAGCGCCTAATTTAAATAAACATTTATTTGTACAGCGGCTTTAATACGTTCAGCAAATGACTTCCTGAATTTTGTGTGCAGACGACAACAACAACAAAACAAAACAAAAATTGCATAATCAGTAAGACAAATGCAATGGATTATGAAATCCTTCGTTCAATGCCTGCCAGTTCCAGTGACTCTGTGCCTCTGTCTCTGTGTCTGGGCCTAGATGTGAAACCTGGCAACAACCTGTCGCAGCTAAAGCGATTAACAGCACGATTTTAGATGCCTGCAGAGCACCGGCATCGGCAACGGCCCAAAAAACCTGAACAAAAGAAATTGAAATGCTTTTGGCAGAGCCAACACTAGTTTTTTTCTCTTTTTTCTCATTTAACCTTTCACTATTAAAATGAGGGTATAACAGCTGATTTGAAGGAACTATGGGTTGGTGAATGATATTTCTATTGGTTCTTCCAATTATGAAGTTGGCATCTGTTTTTCCTCGTGCTGGAAATGCAGCAATTGGGTTTTTATTTTATTTTATGATTGTATCACACAATATTTACACTTCATTTTGAATATTTGAATAATCCTAAAACGATTAAAACATAAGAATTTTCTATTGTTAATAGTTCAAATAAATTCCAATACATTATTTGGTTTTTGTTTAAGAAATTTCTAACGAGAGTGTGGTTTGAAAGTGTGCTTGCTTTGTTTTACATGAGATGATAAGCAAACGAAGTCGGTAATCGATAATAGTAGCTGATTACTAATTATCGAATTTCTATTTTCATTTAATTTTCGATGCTCAATCGACCAACAACTTGTACCTTTTCAGAAAACACTTCTACCATTACAGCAAAAATGTTTGAAGGCGTATGGTTTCATTCAAAACACTTGAAATATCATCTTAATAAATTTATCGATAACTTTTCTTAAAATACAAATATATCTAAATATACTTTTCAACGAAGAAAAAGTTAATATAACCATTTATTATTACTCGAGATGAATATGAAGGTTTTTTTTAGGACCATCTCTATCCTGAAATCTGTCCTGATCCACTTTCTGTCTTGAACCCTTCTTCATCCTAAATCCCTCTGCGCTCTGAACCCCTTAATTATCTACCATAAATCCGCTCCTGTAGAATTCAATAAACATTGTGTACATAAAATAATCATTGTTTTTACGCCCAAAGTGAATTGCTTTCAACTTTTCAAATTATTAATGGAATTTTTAATTGAGATTCAAGCAGACTCTTGCATGAAACTTAAAATTATTGAATTTTTTTTATTAAAATTAAACTTATTAGACGAAATTTCAGGTCTATATCATATCCTTTAAAGGACATCTTAAAGAGACAACTCACATCTAAACAGAAGTTCCTCGTTTCTCTATTTAGTTTTATTGGCAAGAGTATCGAGACTTTGTCACAATCGAAATGAGGTTTGGTCTACTGGTTTTGACATCTTGCTGCACATTACCAATTCGTGTCTCTCGCGTTGAAGCCAAATGTGAAAACGTTTGGGAAATACTTTCAAAGCATTTGCAACACAATTGGATAGATACACGTGTTTTTGTTGGTGGAAAATCAAATAATTTACCAAGCACATGGCCATGGGAGGGAGGGAGGGGAGGTTAGTTTTCCCTTTCAGCTTTTGCTGCATTTTCAATTGCAGCTATTGCAAATGACCTATAAACAATGTCGAAGCTGAAGCTACCGCGAACCCCGAATTGGGCAATAAATGAGTATCTATAATGGGTGGAATGAGGGGGTGAGGGGGGGGCCAACAATGACAAAGTGGACCAAACTAGGCAAATGATTGGCTCGTGACCCAAACTGACCCCTACAACAAATAGTCCCAATAAATGCTGTGAAATTCGAGTGAAGAAATAATTGAGATTGATTTTGCTTGAAGAAAAGAAAAGTATGGAAAATCAAAGCAAAAAATATCCATGTTAAACAGAATCCATATCCTTATTCACTTTATCCACTCATTGAATGTCCGCCCAGAGGCAATGAACAACGAGTTGGTTGGTTGGTTGCTTCTGCACTTAAATTGCAAAAGCTTTTATCGGCTCCGATTACAACAATTTAAAGCAACAAATCTGTCACTTTAAATGCAATACACAAAATGTCCGAAGAGCGAGCGACAGAGAGAGAGAGAGAGAGAGAGCGAGTCAAAGGGACACCTGAGAACGGAGAGCAACCTGAACCACCCGGATTGCTGCTGCTGCTGCTGCTGTGGTTGCCCCACCGCAACATTGTTGCCGAAAACCAACGTAACCTAAGCCAAGGCAGGCGCCAGGTGAATCGCCCCCCGCCGCCCCCAACACCCACCCAACGACCTCAGCACAGCTCCGCCCCCCTCATCCCCTCATTCCCTGCATATGAACTACCTTTCTCGAGCGTTAGCTAACTTGGCTTAAATAAATTTAATTTAATTACCAGTAAAAACCGCATGAGTGACTCCAGCTAGAGAGCTAAAAACGACAGAGAGAGTGAGCCGTGCAAGGGCAACGTTATCTTTATCTCTCATTTACCTGAACTACACTCGCAAATTGCCGCAGCTAACAGGTGACTTACAGACTTGCAATAGCTAGAATCAGAATTACTTATTTTCACATTCCTTTAAAATATGTTAAAGTCATTTTTAAATGTTTGCTTTGTTGCAAAATTGTTGGACTCTGTATATAAATTATATTCATTATTATTCATAAACCAGAAATTTCATAAATTCTCGGGATTCGACATAATTTTAGAGTAGAATTTAGTTTAAATCTATAGAAGCATTAATCGTATAATAAAATAACTTGTTTTTTAACAAATTCTTAAGTTTATCTTCGGTCAATCAAAGGGATTGTATTGTATATATTAGGTTTCAGAGAAAAACTTGTAACTTAAAAAACCAATTTTTTAATATTTTTACCTTTTACTATATATTAAATATGAAAAACTTTACGATAATCTTTTAAGAAGTATCTCGAGATTTATATCTAAGGATTTATATCTAATTTGTACGATCTAAACTGAAGCACGGGATATTATGCATATTCAGAGGCTAATGTGAATAGCGCAAAGGAGATATCCAGTAGATTTTTAATACTTTAACAATTACAATATGAATGAAAAGATAATGAAGAGTCTTTAAATGTTTCTTTTTTCGTAATATAATAATTTTGGTAGTTTTTTTTTTTAAACCAACGTTCTAAATTCTATTGTAATCATGGGAATTCTAGCAAAAGGTGTTATTTATATTTACTTCATCTTGAACCACATTATATTCACTTAACAAGTCAAATTTTAATCAGCTGATCTCTCACAAAAGGTTAAAGCTACTCATCTTCTAGTCTCCCTTTGGCCTTAAGTCTAAACAAATTTCAAATCTTTTACATTTGATACAAATTCTAACAAAAACTTATATTTCTAGTGAGATTTTGCAAAGGATTATTGCGTATATCTTCAAGAGATATAGAAATGTGACTCAGTGTAATTAAATGTTTACAATCTTTAACAAATTTGAAACATTATCTCAAAATATTATCAGTGTAAATATGATTAAGGCCGAATTTTTAGTGGATAACAAACATTTATGTTGAAATTTCAACAGACAGCAAAAAAGGTAAGCAGATTATCTGTATTTATTCATTTCTAAAACGACCCGATACTCTTATCAGGAGTTTTTGACTCCCTTAACATGTTTGTGATCCCTAACCTCGTGCCCCCTAAGCATTGTCCTTAGTTGTAATCCACTAAAAGGTATGTCAAAACTTTTCAAACTTCGAATTTATTCAATTTTTTTCATTGCCAAAACAATCTTTTGCGTTTCTGAAGATATGTTTATAATAAAGAGTCACATAAAAAATTATTTAAATTTCTTTTTTAATTTTCAACATTTTTTTTGTCAGTGTACCAGCAATAGATGAAGCCCTCTGAGGTGCCTACCTGATGCTACTTCTATTTCACTCGCTCTTGCCCTTTCTCACACTGTTTTTGGCCTTCTTCTCTAGCATTTCTCTTACAGTCCCTGTCTCTATCTCTCCCTCTCTCCCATTTCTAGGTGTCTGTTTGTGTGTGTGTGTTTATTTAGGATATAACATTTTTGTGGCAACACATTTTTGGATTTTATTACAACGTGAGTCCCCGTTGAGTGCTTTTCTCACTCTGGCACACTTGTTCACTCACTCGCACTCGCACACACTCTAAGGGAAGCTGCTGCTCGGTTGAGGTCAACATGCATTTTATCATTTTAAATAGCAGCAACAACAACAACAACTGGAACACTCGACACTTGACGATAAATAACCTTAATGTAGTGCCAAGCCAGCCCAGCCATTCGCCTCTGCCCCTCCCTCCTCCTCCTCTTTGACTTTAGTTACATGTTTAATTACAAGCGGCAGCAGCAGCAACAATTTTCAAAGCATACTTTTAGGCGCCGCTGAAAAAAGTACTCGAGAAAGTATAGTAGAAAAACGGGCTGCTGCCTTGACTGTGGTTTGCGGCTTTTTCTCTCCCACTGTGTGTGAGTGTGGGGAGAAAGTGGGTGGGATGGCTCGTTTGGGCCTGGGACAAGGTCAAGTAAATGCAAATCGTCGACTGCACTTGACGCTAAGGGGCGGCATCAACGCCGACATCAACTTTGCGATTATAATGCAAATTGGCCGCCAACTGTTTGCCCACGTTTGCAAATACATGAAGAGGAGAGGGAGAGAGGGAGAGAGGGAGAACCACTTGAGACACATGGCAAACACACACACACATTCATCCATTTAGCTCATCTATACCCTGTAGAAAGTTAAGAACTTTAACTTTAACACTAAGATCAGTTAAATATTCCATGTGATGATTATAGGAACGCTTTGAATTGCCTTTGAAACAAATTAGGAACACATTAAACTCTCTCATTATTTTATTTCAAGGATATCTAAAAGTTAGCGAAGAATATAAAGAAAAAACTCCTCCATTTAGTTAATCTATACCCTGCAAAAAATTAAGAACTTCTAATATCAGGCAAATAATGCATAAAATAATCTTAGGAACACTTTGAATTACCTTTAAGTCAATTTAGGAACACATTAAACTCTCTCATTATTTTTTTAACTTTAACTTTAACACTAAGATCAGGCAAATAATCCATAAAATGATTATAAAAACGCTTTGAATTGCCTTTGAAACAATTTTAGAACTCTTTCATTATTTTTTTTCTAAGGATATCTAAAAGTCGTCTAAAAATATATAGAAAAAACTCCTGGCTAAACAAGTCACTGAGTCGAAAATAAAGTCAGACCTCATTTAAAAAAAGGACAAACAATAAATTTAAGTATGTTCTTGTTAGAAATTAAAGTAACTTTGCTTTAAGACTTCAACTAAATGAAAACTATTGATTGCCTGGGCGCATAAAAAAAATTGTATTTTTTTGCTTCAGGTTTTTTTCAACAATTTTTCATTGTCTTTTGGTGCAGCAAAAGTTCTCTCTTCACCCATCCACCCAACCACCTCCTCTTCTTTTGTGTCCTGCTCTGCTCTGCTGCTGTTGCCTGGTAACCCAGTTTAATAAATAAATCGTTATTTTTTTTTTTGTCGTGTTTTAGCTGCTGGAAAAATATCCTCCCACCGCCCGCCCTCCTGTGTTTGTTCTTTTTGTCTTGGGCAAGTTATTCATGTGTGCAATCTGTGGGTGTGACTAATTCAATTACAACGCCCAATTGTGCATGCCTCGGCGAATGACGGTGACAGTCACCGATCTACCCCGCACCCCCCACTCTCCCAATCTCTCTCTCTATCACACTCTCTCCCTGCATTTAGACCATGATTTTTCATTTCATTTTCACGCTTTTCCTATGCTTGTGTGTGTATGGGAATAGAATTTTTGTGAATTTCATTAGGTTTGCTTCAGGTTTTTGCATTCGTGACACCCAGCCATTTAATTGTCTGCGTATGTGTGTGTGTATCCCTGTGTGTGTGTGTCACACCATTTATCCTTTTTCTTTTTTTGGGGCGTATCATGTTCAAAATTGAAATTAACTGGCATTTTGCTACCTACATTGTGTGAATGGTAATAGGTAACTAAGCAAATCTGGACAAAAATGATTTGTGTCACTAGCGACGGTGAGGGTAGCAAACCCAGTCGGTGTTTGTGGGTGTGTGTGAGTGTGATGAACTGCCACATAATGAGTGAATTTGGAATAGAAATAGACATGCAAAACATTTAAGATCCCTATGAAAAATGATTACCGTAAAGCGAATTGGCATAATATAGAATGAAATATCTTAAATATCATGATTATATATCAAAAATATCTGTTTGGAAACTAAAACTTCACTTGATTTACAATTATTTCTGATACAGAAAACGAACAAAAAAAAAAATTCGTTTATGTGTAACTGCAAATTTCTATAAGACACACATTTCCAGATACACATTTTTTAATTGTTCATCAATTTTTCTATATAAATGATAATTTTATGATCAAACAGTCATGTGGAAATATCAATTATATGCCAATAGATTTAGTATTTGCCTTACTTCTGAATATTTATGGAGTTTAGATAGAATACTTCCATGATTTTCTATCATTTTCTCATTGCAGAAACTAGCAAATATTTCTAACTTATTTTTGTTCAAATAATATCGTTAGATGATATTTCTGAATTTCATAAATTTATAAAAATTCTATGCACAATTTAATTTCTAATTGCTATATCGAATTTTATAAGTTTTAGGGATCTTAGTTTAGTTTTAAATTAATATTGATATCGAAATATATTTCGTTTTTGCTAAGTTTATAATCACAAGACACTAACATTTCACTTTATAGTTAAATTTTTGCTTACTTAAATGATTTGCTTCTTGGCTAAATTTGTATTGTATTTAACAATTTTTATATAAGCGGATTATATGGATTCGATGCATCTTATTAGTCACACAAAAAAATGTTTAATATTTTGTTCCTTATCCGAGATAGATCAAGGTAGAGAGGCTTAAATAAAATTATATAAAAACTATTTATATGAGAACTTGCTAAGGAAAAATTCGAACTCCACATAAATATTTTTAAATTTTGAAGTTTTTTTTGTTTGTTTATAATAAATTGTTTTACTATTAGTCATCTTTAAAAGCGAAAAGTATTGAAAGCTGATGCTCTATGTAAAAAAGTTGCTCAAAAATTCAATTTCTTAGTTTTCTTAGTTTAGTCTTCAGAATTTATAAAATTAAGGAACAAATTATTCATTATATTATTATCAATATTGACCTCGAGTCGTAGAAAGGTTCCTCCACTCATCATCTAAAAATTTAAATAAATCCAATAAAATTGGATTCCAAATGGATTTGTAACAAAATGCAATTATATTATATTGAAATGTTTGTCAGAATAAGTAAACTATTGAAAGTATTAATTCCTGATAATTACTAATTACTGAAATCGTTTTTCTACAATTCCCAAAATATTTTTCATTGAAAACCGATCCCAAAAGTCACCCATTTTCTAACTTCTTTACGCAGTGCTCTCACAGACCATCCACTGGATCATTCATTATGTCCGGAATTGTGGTGGGGATCATCAACACCCAAGCATCTTGATGATCTCTAACGAAAGATGCAAAGTGAACAACAGCAACAACAAGAAGAAGAGAACAACAACAACCAAGCAACCGATTGCAGAACGTGATTTGTAAGGTCATCATTCAAAAGGCATCGCAGAACAGAAGTAGGAAGAGGATGGATCTAGAACTTGCAGATACCAACGACCAAAACGGCAGCCAAGGAAAACAAAAAGAACTACAAAAAAAAATTAAATTCGTTATACATTCATGTAATTTAACAAAATTCAATTGAATGCCAAGTCAGCAGCGACAGCTCCTCCAACTGAAACTGAAGTAAACTCCAGCGAGTCGGTGGATGGGATGGAGTGGAATGGGATGGGTTTGGGTTGGGATGGGATGCTACTGCTACGCTGTGTCTGTGGCGATATTGCCGATGCCAAGCGTGAGATAATCGACGATTGTATGCAGCGATGATGATGCTGATGAGGATGAGGCCGAAGCAGAGGAGCTAGACTGAGAAGCAAGCCATGGCCACGGCCAGACAATGCACCCAAAATGCCCAACTCAGCCCAACTGCAGTCAAGTTCACTTTTCATGCAGGGCAGCCCCAGTTTCAGTCGTTGACTTTGGTTATCGCACGCCAACAACAACAGTTGCATGCCCCATCAGAGCGAAACTCATTCCACTCCGAGAGAGAGAGAGGGAGAGAGAGAGACCAAAGCAACGTTATCTGCATGCGATCAAATTTCCTGGGCTTCTGTTGCGGACAGCTTCGATGCACAGAGAAGCAACGGTCGCTCCGGTCGCTTGGTCGGTCGGTCGGTCATATTGAGCCTGCTTTTGACATTTTGGACACAATTTGAACCCTTTACCTTACTCTGTTTTTTTTGTATTTTTTGCGTTTCTTCTTGCTCAGCGAGAAGCCACGATCTTGGGAGCTTTTGTGAAGCAAGATTTCCAGGAATCGGTTTACGGAATCGACTGTTTGCGTCGCCAATGACATTGATTGAGAAATTGATTTGAGAATCGTTTCTTGCTGCCTTTTTGATTTTGATCTTTGCAAAAGGCGCTTCCATGACGGATCCCATTTAATTGTGCTCACTCATCTGAAGGCTCCTCAAGTGGAGTCTTTCACATCGACATAAGTATAACACAGAGCAAAAGTTATTTAAACTTTTTCCATCGAAAAATTGGAATTCTCTTGCAAATCAAATTTATATACTTTCATTTTTGCTCACTTACCAAACAAATGGGACTTTTTTTTTAACAATTTTTTAAAAACAATTAATCCATTCAAGATTTTGATAAAATTTGGTGTCAAAGTTGAAAAAGCTTATTTAAAAGGAGCTTCATAAAGAAGTTTTACTACTACAATATTATTAAAGTTGATTTAAAAATATAAAATAAATATTATTTTGAAAAGCAGAACTAGACCTTGAAATATTCTTAATATATAGGGATATATACCTTTTCGAAATGCATCTAAAAACCTACGTATGATATGCCTTGGTATAGTTTGTTTGATTGGTTTATACTTATAATATTAAAACAAAAGTAACCGATAAATAAGTAAATCATTGTTATTATCTTTCAAACCCAAATAATATAATCTTGTGATATCGATCGATCGATATCGAATGAGGACAATAAGACATTGAATAGGAATTTTGTAGAAGACATTTAATGCAATTGTACACAATCTTATTAAAGTTTTCTGATTTCCACAATAATTTTTTAATAAATTGGTGTAATAAGTCCTTTGGAAAAAGTGTATTAGAAAGTACAATTATAATAGAATCTTTTAATCGACTCATCTCATATAGACTTTTTTGTATAAGTCAAGTACAACCATTTCCTATTAAATTATTATATTTGGGCTATCTCTCTGTTGCAAGAGAATCAAAGAGCGAAAAGTGTTTCCATGTTCAATTTGATGGAAAATTAAATTTACCAAATCGCATGAATTCTCGCCCAAAAACACAAAAATGAAAACGAAAACTGAAAATGCAAAATGCTTCGCTTGTTTATTTGTTTTTTCGTTGGCATTGCAAAAAGTTAGTTGGAAAACTACTCAGATGCACATGGAATGCATTTGACAGATGTCAGTGCGATGGACACGAACTGACCCTGACATTTCTGATGGATGCAGATGAAGGTAAAGTGTTCAGATGAAGAGAGGTCACTGTGCCATTAAAAGCGAATTTTTTAGTCCTTTAGATATCAAAAATGATTAAATTATATGTACAAACTTTGTGAATATTTATTTATTTAACAAACTCCCATTTTTAAAATATTTTTTGCTCCTCTTTTTTTTCAAACTTAATTTAATTAAAATAATATCATGGCAGAAATTTAAACTCAGTCGAAATGCAGAAGCCATTAAATTTTTTACGACAAAATATAACCAGTCAAAGGCCATATTAAAGTTTTTATTTTCTATTACTTCCAAGCTAGTTTATAGAATTTTTGTGAATGTAAATGAGTCCTTCGAAACAGAAATCTAAAATTTCTTCTTCTTCAGAAATCATAGAAATAAAACGTTTATAGAATTTTTGTGAATTTAAATGAGTCCTTCTAAACAGAAATCTAAAATTCCTTCTTAAAAAAAACATTAATTGTTTAATTTATACAGAAATCATAGAAATAAAACCTAAAACCTCTTAATAAATTGTTTAATTTATTTAGAAATCAAAGTCCCCACAAAAAATAATTTTAATGGTTCTTCCTTGTATTATTTTGGTAAATATAAATCATGAATGAAATATCTGCATAATTTTATCAATTAGAGTAACGAAACATAGTTAAAAATATCTGAATTGTTTTATCAACGACTCGAATAGATTCCAAAAGACTTTAACAGAAAGTTCAGAGTTTTAGATTTAAAGAAAATCAGGAAAAAGTAGAAAGATTACCAGCTTTAGAGCAATTTATATGATAAATACAGAAAAATAAAACCCTTGAAAGTAAATTTATATGATGGATACGATAAATTACAGAATAGGGAAATACTTCCAACTAAAAATCAACATTAAAAAGATTTCCCATCCAAATTTTCCCCCTAGAACAACGATTCAGAACCACTAATGAAAAGCAAAGCTAAACTCGAAAACAAATTATCTCGACTGGTCATTAAAATTAAAGAAATATTTTAATAAAGATGTAAACTTGGGTTTACCTAAACTTTATACCTTTATTCAAGATTCTGATTGTTAGAACTTTCCCGCATTTTGAACCATTTTGTGGGGGGAGGGAGGGAATATGCAAAACTATGTGTCTAACAGGGCGAAACGCATTACTCAAACTATCAACGAATATGATGAAAACGCTAAGATACATCCCCGAGATGCATATCAAATGAAAATAGTTTGTTATGCTCATTAGGAGCGAGAATATTTTTGTGAAAAACAAAAAATAAAGAAAATGAAACAATCAACACTCTCCCCAGCAGCAGTCGAAACAAATAATTTATAATGTCTTAATTATTTTTAGCTTGTTGCCAACAAATTGTTTATTAACTCACCAGCAACATGGAAACACTTCCTCTTCTTGCTTTCTGTGTGTTTGTTTTTTTTCGGGTGAGGCACCCAAAAAAACAAAAAAAAAATTATATGCAGCAGATTAGTCGATGTGATAATTTGTTCAACGCCAAGTTTTACCAGAGACTCATTCCCGTTCCACTCGAGTGCGGACGGACAGAGGGACAGACCAGAAATGGGAAATAAAATAAAAGAAAGAAATAATTCGAAAAGAGAGTTTCAACTACTAAATTGAAAATTAACATATTTCGGCAGTAGATTGTATCGTCGTCGTTTCTCTACTCCCAAAGGTTAATTTAATTTTCCATTTTCCTGGCAAAGACCGAAAACAAAAAAGGAAATTTTTCATTTTTTGAAATTGATGGGCCCAAAAACCGGAGTCAGTTTCATTCTTGGCTTCCTGTCTTGGTCTTGGCAATTGTCTTGGCACAAATCTCATGCCCACCGCAAATTGAAACTACATTGTCCTTAGCGATTGAATAAGAATTATGCCAAGGATCCCACACACACACACACAAACAGAGAGAGAAACGTAGGGACAAAGCAGATGCCAGACACCCAGGGAGTCCTCTGCCCAGCTGTCAAGCTGTTTTGGAGCATTGTGATTAATGTGCTGCTTGGTCTTTTGCTTTCTGCTTTTGTCCGAGTCCCATTGTCTAGGGTTCGCTCTCTAACCATGTTTTGGCATGTTTGTCATTTGGTCGGTAGAATCGGCAGGTAGCTAGCCACACACATAGAGAGGAATATTGTTGTTAGATGACAAATGCAATCATTAGAAGACTAGCAAAATAATCAATAACTTAAGCCACAAAAGTAGTCAAATTGCATTTCTACTTCAAGAGAAACGCACTCAACGCTTTCAAGTCTCGAGCCCATCATTAAATCGAGCAGTCAGTCAGTCAGTCGTAGTCCATAATGGCCATTGCCATCATTCTTCATGGCTGCTGCACATGCGCGTCAAGACCAGCGACCATTCAACGCTTTTAGCCCAAACACTCGCCCAGGAGAGGAGGATGAGGATGAGGCAGCTCCTTGATATCAGGCGGCAACGTTCTTGGTTCTTGTTTTGGTGCAAAACGTTTGCGGCAAAACCTGCAATTACCATCGCAAGCTTTGATAGCTTTCAAGCAATGGAACAACAAAAAAACGAGTGGTCGGTGCCTTCTTCTTCGTGCTGTCTCGGCCATGTTTAGGTTTTAGGCATTTAGTCTTTGTTTCGACAGCAGCAACCAGTCCCAGTCCTAGTCCCAGTCCCAGTCCCAGTCCCTGTCCCAGTTGCTGTCCCTGTTCGAGGCTGGTAGCTGGCCAGTTGATATGTTGTTGAGTACTTTTAATTTGCATGCTGTTAATGGTAATGGTGTTGCTTTATATTAGGCCAGAGGAGCGGAACTTGTGGAGTGGTTCAAGGAGCCACAGAAGAATTCCACAAAGCCAGACAATTCTTGCTATGATTTCATTTTGGGCCTTGGGGCGTGCACTGACTATGGCTTTGGCTTTAAGTCTAGCATATTAATGGCCGGATCGAAATCAAATATAGAATGGAATGCCACATCCAAATGGCCATCATAAACTTCCATTTAAGCATCTTGCAATTGAAAGAGGAAGACATCAAAACGATGTTAACCAAAATTGGATTACTTGGTTTTAGATGATACGTTTAATAAATTTTTAAACCGAAAGACGTTTGGATAACTTTGAGAATAAATAATAATTTAAAAACTCATAAATAGTTTAACCAACAAGAATAGTTTATATCTCCATAAATAGTTAATTGTTGGAACTTACGAGGGATTTACTCAAGAGAAGTTTATTTGACTTCTTATTCGGAATTTTCGTAAGATAAATATCTTTATTTAATTAAAAACTGAACAAATCTCTGATTGTTTTAATGAAAAGACTTCTACATTACTATGACCAAAAAGAATAATTTATAAATTCATAATTAATTAATTGTTAGGACTTATGAGGGATTCACTCAAGGGAACTATATTTGATTTCTTATTCAGAATTGAAGTTCTTTTATTATTCTTAAGATAAATATGAAATGAAAACAAATTTCTGACTGTTTAAATTGTTAATAATAAATTGTCTGTGCTGACGTTGTGCTGACTTAAATAATGAAAAAGTATTGTTTAAGTACACATTACTATTATATTTACTCCATAAACCATAGACCAAAAAGTACTAAGTGAAGTACCAAAAACTCTGTGGAGGGCTTCATTCTAAACCCACAAAGGTCCCCACTTAAATAACTTTAAAAACCAGATAAACAAGCTTACTTTCACACTAGCGAAGTTTAAATATCCTAGCAAAAATTCTATAACATTCTTGGTGGATATGTAGGGAACAATATTATATATATATTCGATCCAATTCCCTTATTTTTCTATCGAATTCTGAGTTGTACTTTAACTTGATCGCTCATTTGGAATTTACAAAAATATATATTGACAATTTCTTATGAATTCTTATATGATTTTCTGTTCTCAGAACCATTAAAAATTCAATTAGGAGATATAAATATAGAATTTTGTATATAAAAGCGATTTAAAGCTCCAGGTAACTCTCCTATGGGCAATTTTTAAAGGATTCCATAGAATTTTCTGTTTTGAGAACCATTAAAAATTAAATTTGGAAATATAAATATAGAAATATTTATAGAAATTATGAAAAAGTAAATCTATGAACAAACTTTTTCATTCAATGGAAAAGGGTATACAGAAAACTTTAATCATCCATACAACAATTATATTTATTTAAACAATTTACTCTACAAAAGAGTTAATTGAGTTGACTTTTGGTCCGATTTAAGTTACAAAATTGTGATGTATGATGTAAATATCGCTAATGTCGCTGTGTGCCACAAATGTAATTGATATGATTAACTGATTTCTCATACCAAAAACCAAGTTAATTTGATCATATCGGATTTACATTTGCCATTTGCAATTACAGTTAGAGAGCGAGTGCGAGAGAGCCGTAGGCAATTGGTAAAATCGAATTGCGAAAAAAGTCTCTCCCTATCTCCCTCCCCCTCCCTACACAAAAGTTAGCTAATGGCCATATCCATGTCCATATGCACATGTCAGTTGGTCGAACACAAAAAAAAAACGGAAAAACAGAAAGATGCGGTGGCAATGATAACCCAAAACTAACTGAACTGAACACTAAACCGAAATGAAATGGGAAGAACTCCGGACAAGAGAGCAACGGGAATCAGCACACAAATTGCAATTGAAGTTAATTTCAACAAATTGCATGCCAAAATGTGTTAAAGGGAATAAATTCTGGCAACAGAAAAAAAAGGGACAGACGAAGAAAACTCGATCGCAGTGCTAACTAACTGACTACTCTGGGCTACAATTGGAACAACAACCAGAGGAGGAAAGAGGGAGCGGTAGAAAAAAAATTAAATTACAGGCTTAGGCGAATTTTGCAGCTTGACTTGAAGCCGAGTTGAGCTGTGCTTCCTCCATTTGGCTTGAAAATAAATGATGGCATGAATGAGTGACCGACCGGCTGACGGACTGACTAACTGACTGACTGAGCGAACCAGCGAGCGACAGAGCGAGTGAGTGAGTGACTGGCATGCCCCTGCGGATCTTGAGAGGGTTGACCATGGCTATGGACGACGTGCAACGGGCATCACTTAAGTATCTGCGCTTGCGGTGCCCACTAAAGCTCCGCCCACCAGGCAGCCAACCATCCCAAAGAGTCAGAGCCAGAGCCAGGCCAGGCCACAGCACTGCTGCATCGGGGCGCGAGATTACTCACGCGAACGTAATTTGGCAATTGCTTATTAGCGCTAACGCGCCGCCAACTACTACGAAAGGCCGCCGTCCGAAGCGATCCCAAGGCACAGTGGTCTAGAATCATCAAAACTGGGAAACAGAAAGCACGAGCAGTTGATTAAAAATGGAAATTAGCAACGATCTCAAGGTGATCTCTTGGATAATGAGACTTTTTTGGTGACAAATTTGAACGAATTGTTTGAAATTCAAAGTTGTTGTCAGTTCAAAAACCAATGTGAGGTTTCTTATTATTCAAAATTCTAAGCAAACTTGAAATATTTACTTTTCTAAACCCTGTAATGCTATCTAAGAAACGGTTATTCCTTATAATTATTAAACATATTAGTAAATTAAGTGAAGTTCAAGTATGGGATAGATTATTAAGAAGATTAGCAGATCTTTACTCGTCTTGGAAACTAAAAAGGAGGGCAATTCCTAATAGTTTTCGAAATAATGATCTCGTTTTCAACTGAAATGGCAACCATTTTGAATTTCGAACAAAAGTTTGTTTATCGAAAGATATTTCTAGGGTTGCCATGTCTCATAATTAAATAAACATTACGTTCTTAAATCGACAAACCTTACTAAAGGCTTGAAAAATTAGGTTTTGTTGATATTTCAAATATCTTATTAATTTAAATAATTTTTCCAATATAAAATGTACATCTCCTTACTGCCAAGCAAGTAATTTTCGATAAGTATTTCGAAATGAGAACATGTGAAATTAAAAACAGAAGCAGGAAAGAGTACATGACGAATATAAATGGAAATCGGCTTAAAGAATTATAGAAAATTAATGGCTACACAGAAATTTATCTACAAATAAAGGAATAATATGTAGAAAATAAAAATTAAGCTTTAAAAAGTAAGAAAATCGAAATCAAACTGCAGGGAAATAGCCACCAATTCTATATCCCATTCGAAAATGAGTTAATGTTGACCATGTTTAGCCACTATCTTGAAGCACTGTGCAATGGCGGCGGCATTGGCAATCGAACCACTTATATCACCTTCTTGTTAGACAGCGAGCTGGCCCGGTTCGGTCCAGTGCGGATCGGTGGTACGTCGATCCTCCATGCACTTCTTGAACGTCATTGGCCCGTCGTCTTGCGCAATGCCCGTCGTTGCATTTTCATAACGACACGGACGATGAGTGCCCCGAGCAAAAGATGGCACTGTCCGATGACTGTGAATGTGAAGTGCAATAATTTCCAGTTTTATTATTATTGCACTTCTTTGCCCCCCTCTACCCCCTGCCTCAGTCTCCCTATCTCTCTTTGGCCTTCCGGAGGCCGAGAGTGTTGAAGCATTTGCGCGTCATTTACAGATTCATTTTAATATTATTATTATTATTTCTTTTTATTTCGTTGCTGCTTAAAAGGGTACACGTTAAAACGAGATTTTGGCGACGAAAATGAGTGGAATGTCTCACGGAATCAAGACGTAAGTTTGTTGAACTAAAAGGAAGGCTCTCAACGCTTCTTATCTCTCAGAAATATTATAGAACTTTACTTGAAATTCATTTAACTAATTTCTTCTTTTCACTTGGAAATCACTTTTTTATTTCATTCTGATTTCATGATTCAACCAATTGGTTTGACAATTATCGAAATAATGGTGGCATGTGGTGTAATTTAATCTGCATGTGCGGCAAAATATAGAAAATCAAAGAGAGGCTAACAATCGACCTAGACAAAGGGTCTCAAGGGTAATTCAAATGCCCAAAATAAAAGAAAAATTCAAATTCTCAGTGTGACAAGGAAACAAACTTGGCTAATTTTGAATTATACGAATTTTTGGCACCCTTCTTGCCTATTATTCTATTTGGATCTCTCTTTCTTTATCACTAAGTAGTCGAATGCAATTTTTTCGGAAATACAGGAAAGAATAAATAAATAATATTAACTTTGCGATGCTTTTTTGACTCATATAAGGATATTATGTACTTTTCTCTAGCTTAAAACCAATTAAACATATCAATCTATCAATATTGTTGAACTCTTTAGAATTATTGTACAGATTTTTTAAATATTAGAATTTAAAATTGCATAAAATCTGTTTATTTATTTCATTTAAAAAGGTTTAGAGATGCTTCTAATTTTCACACATACTTTTGATATTGAAAAGGTAATCCAAAATAATTAGCAAGTTTTGAGCAGAATAATTCCTGATACTAGGATAAAGTTCTTTTAAAAATGAATATACCCATTTTCACAGAGAGCATAGAAGAGTGAAAACGGAAGACATTTTTGTGAAACGAAAATACGGGCGTAGATTTCTATTAAAAAATGTGAATGAACTTAGAAGGAGGAGCCCGAGACCAAGCCCAAGCCCAGTTCCAATCCCAATCCCCTTCTCAGTCCCAGCCCAGTGAACCTTTTGTCTTTTGTAATTTTATGCGACAACTTCTTGTGTCCCCCACTCCACTCGTTTTTTTTTTCTTCGATTCAATAAGGCAAATTAGAAAATGGCGGAGGGGCCTACTACAAATAAAAAAGAGAAGAGAAGAGAGAAGCATTTAAGGAATGCAAAAAGGGAAAAGTATTGAATAACATTTTGAAATGCTTAGAATTTTGTGCCCCGACGATTTGAGCCAAATGTCAACAGCAGCTGCGAGCGGCAAATGAGAGAGAAAGAAAAGAAAAAGTTAAAGAAAAACTCAAACGGAACAGGCAACAGGGAAAAAAATGAAAACGGAAATGAAGCTGAAGTGCAATTGAATGGAAATGAGAGAGAGATAGATAGATGGAGAGAGAGAGACACGCCCACACAACGCACCATGGCAAATTGTCAGCCCACTTAAAGCGGAAATGCGAGAGAAAATCTCGAATCGCTGACCACGCAGAACACATTAAAATTCAAATGCTTTGATATACCAATTAATTTTCGTGTTTTGCGTTTTGTCGTCGCAAAGACTTGAGTAAAAAGTTGGACGAACTTTTGAATTGCTCCGCGCCCCAGCCTCAATTAAATGCAACGAATCGCGATAACAAGATTATCCACCGCAGACATCTTGAGACAATATCTATAAGCCATAAAAAAAAAAAGGGAAACACAGCAGCAGCAGCAGCACAAGATTCTCGTCTCTCTGGCTGCCAAATTGGCGTTTTGGCAATGAAACGCAAATGTTACCGGCAAACTTCTCGTCTTGGCCATCATCCTCTTCCTTGTCCTTATCCTTGTCCTTGTCTTTGCCTTTGTCCTCGTCGTCGTTGTCGTCTTGTCAATGATTTGAATTTTATGCACACGCAGAAAGCGGAAAGAGGCAAGTTTTCGGTGCTTTGCCTTATTTGTCAGCTCAGATGCAAGTTTATGCCAATGACGCGATCTGTTTTTCAGTTGCAAGTCCCTGCCAATTGGGTAGTTGAGTGTAAAGGACACTTGCCAAAGCCAAGCCAAGAGATGTGACTAAGCCGCAATAGATATGCGGCCGATTCCAGACTTGATAGCAAAATGGCCTGCTGAATACTTAATGTGCACAACAACAAAAAAACCCAAATCCATAATCTTCAGTTAACTTAGAATGACTTTTATCTAACAAATGGATCTGCTACCAAAGAGAGGCTACTTTTCTATTTAACTCTTCCTATTTGGTTGGACCTAGAAAGGATTTTTGTTTTTCAAACTTGTTGAGACTAAATTTCATAATTATCGCTTCACCGTTTAATGGTAAATGAAGGATCTATCCTACGAAAGGATAAAAAATATAGTATAATATAATAAAAAATGAAGGATCTATCCTGCAAAAGAAATCTCTTCTATAATTTCAATTAGTTTCAGATATTTTGTATACAAATTGCCTATCGCATTGATATCGATTGCTAGCGATAACAAAATCTTTAAGCGTTAATTTCTTACTTGACTCTAATTTAATGTTTAAAAGAAAATCCATACTGAAAGAACTTCTCAACCATTAAATCTTATACATAAATCATCGCTATTTTGGGTATCTAATCAAAGAAAGTGTAAAATGATAATATCTAATCATAGAACGAGTATAATGGTGTTTATAATCCTTACATAAATAATAAATAGATTAATATATTATAGTTATGTTTGTTCCTTATAGGAACAATTGCCTGATGAGATCGTAGTATAGTATAACAGTTTCTATCTCTAAAACTAATTTTAGTATTTATTAAAGTTTATTAACCTTTAAGTAATCGTTGGATTTATCATTTTCTTGTTGAACTCAATCATTTAACTTTTTTTTGAGTAAAAGGTTCTGCCATTCAGATCAATCAAATGAAAACTACGACTCCTAGAGTCCGATAGTTGAAAGAAACTATTTAGGACAACAGGAATTATTGAACTAATAATAATAAGATACTAAAAGTACTACGTTAAGGATAAGTGAAGCATTTGCCGCATTGAACTTAGTAGACATTAAAATTGACTCTGCAAATCTTGTTAAATATCCAAGAATAGCAAGAAAGTCCAAATTTTAAGTACTTAGTTCAACATCTTTCAAAAATATAGGAAAATTATAAAAGATTTGGTTACCAAACTGCGAGTTTTTGTCTGCCATGAAAGCCTTACCCAAAGGAACACTTAATAATCAGAATAGTAGTAATTATTCGAGATGAACAATTTTTAACATAATAGTTAAATCACAATTGCCTGCCCAAGTCTATTATACAATTAAAATTACTAAACCAAAAACAGTTGAGATAGAAACTGATGATTTCATCCAATTAATTTGCTCATCAAAATTGATTCTTACATATTTTAAAATATTCGTTCGCTAGTCGCACTTTATCGTAAACAAAAACCCTTTCTACCCATGGAACAATTATGAAATAAACCCATCAAAAGACTCCCCTCCTTAAGGTAGAGAAACTTAAGAAAATGTAGGAACAATCACTCAAAAAACATGTGTTGAAAACTAGATAGTTCAAATTGCTCAAGCTAAACTCTTTTTTTTTTAGTTGACAACAAAGTGAACTCACTTCAATGGCAAATTTGAAAGCAAAAGAAAAACAAAACAAGATGAAAAATGCAATGAAATAAAGGAAGACGGCAGAAATGTGAAACTAGTTTTCAACCCAACTCAAAAGACAGAAAAAGAAAAAAAAACTGCAGACATCGTTTGCCCTCTCCACACCTTTTCCATACAACTTGGCTTTGGGTCTGGGCTGTGCCGCATCAAGTGTTCGCCGAGGCTTGTTAAAGTTCATTTTCGATGCAACGAGCTGCAATAATGCATAATTGTGCTCATTAGTCTTTTTGGGGCCAACGATCGTGTATGAATTTAAATTTTAGCGCGGCCAACCAGCCAACCAGCCATCCAGTCTCGACAGGGAGACAGACAGGTTAAGGTGAGCCCTAAATAAATACAATTGGACAGCAAATGGGATGACGACGGCAAATGGAAGAAGACCGACCTGACCGAACCGGACCGGATCGCATCGGATCGGACCGGACGACGCGTCGTCGGCGCGAACTTGAAACATTTGTGCGCAGGATTTACGCGTCCAGTTAAATTTACGACTGCGCACCTTTGCATGAAATTGACGTGGCATTTTATTTTACCCCACCTCACCTCACCCCTTCCCCCCCCTATCCAGACGGAGGTCAAGCTTAACTTGTTGGCGCGGTTCCACAGCCAAGTTAATATGAGGCGAAATACAAGGCTTGTTAAGTGATTAATCAGCGCCAGATATAATTTGTGTCTGCGTTAATTTTTTCATGTGAATAAAGGCTCGAACAGTCGACTGTGTGGTTAGCCACCTCAACAGAAAAAAAAACAAGAGAAGAGGATGAAGAAGGAGTCAGTCAGTTTCTCGTGTAAATTAGGACATAGCCCAGGTCCAAGGCGAAAGATGTGTGAAATTACGTACGTTCAAAACTTGTGATTATGAATCTCTTCCCTCCCTTCCTACAAAAGGGGGAGATGGGGAGAAGAGTCACTGGAAGAACAGAAATAAAGAAGGGAGCGTTTCTTTGGAGAGTTTTGATTTCGATCTGTGATGTCGGAGGAGTGCACTCAAGAGGTTTATCAAGGTAATTCTCGTAAACCTCTCGGATTAGAATAGATTTGGCGATGATCTTTTGAAGATTTACAGATATTATCAGGATTTAGGGTCACTGAGATCAAAGAAGACTCGATCCTTAGAGGTCAAAATAATGTTGTGAACTTTTTTTGAATTTTAGCAAATGTCTCAAAACTCTCAAAATGAAATGTAATTGTGAGTCTTCTGTTATAAAATTTGTCGATTAATTTGGATGTCATTCCTGACTCTATAGCGATCAATCTCAAGAATTTCCAGAGGATTGTTCCTCGATCTCGACCAAGTTCTAGCACAGCTTTTAGAAGCTTTTTTCAGACATTTTCTAAAGAACATAATTTTTAGTAGCTTATTTCAGACATTTTCTGAAGATCAAAAAGATTTTCTAATTTGGTAACCTGCTCACTCTGATTTCTAATTTCTAATAATAATATTGTAGTTCGATTTGAAAAAAGGGAGAACTTAACGATTTCAATGTCAAGCAGATTAAAACTACTTTTTAGAAGAGATCTTTTCGAACCCATAAAAACTCAGGGTCTAGAAAACTATTTGGAGAATTAATATACATTATTTTACTATGGAAGTAATATGCAACTCTACCAATATAGGATGAGATTATTCGAAGGACATCAACCAACTAAGAGACCTGTCCAAATCAGACGGAATTTACCATCTCGGGACTACTACAAGTGGTTTTAGACTTGCTGGACTCTTTTTCATTTAAGTAGATTTAAAAGAAGCCTAACTCTAAGTTCAAACGAAGCGAACCACTCCAAACTATCTATCTACTTTCGAATAAAATAATTTTCATATAAGAGTATTGATCAAAAAGACCTTAAATTGAGAAATTATTCACTCAACAAGTATGTACTTGAGTTCCAAACATTGCCAATCAGTTGAATGTTAATTGCTAGAGTAATCGAACTTATTTAAGATATTCTCAGTCCATTAAAATCTCATTTGAGTAGAAGAATTTTTTAATCAAACACACAAAAAACTCTCATAATGAAATAAGGATTGAAATTACAATTCTCAGGCATATGTAAATTAACTATGAATAAATGTATTCAAAAGAAATCACCGCCTCTGAAACGGAAGCATTTTGGGAGTTAGTGTCGACAGCCACAAAATTGTTCATGACGCATTTCCACACACCTAACACACACCTCTCCCTTACACACACTCTGAGAAATTTGGCAAACAAGCAAACAGAGAGAGAGAGGGAGAGTGAGAGAGGAGCACACTCCAAAGGGAACAATCTTGTTATCGAAGATGGGCTTTGGACTGGTATGAGGCCTAGGAGCCGGGTCCGGGTCTGTGTTATATAAACTACTTCAGGTAATCTAAGGCTTAGAAATGCTAATCGCCTTTATTTTTGGGAAACAGGCAAACAAACAAAGGAACGGCAGAGCTATGTACCTTTGTCGCTTTGTCACTGCTTTTTGTGTTGTCCTGGTCCCCGGGCTTTGATAATTGAAACCGTAAAATCGTTCGGCTTTGCTGCACAGGAAACGCAAAGGAAATCTAGGAAGGGGTTCATCAGAAGGCAAAGGATTCGTTCGTTCGCTCGTTCGTTTATTTATTTTTTTTTCCCTTTCTTTTTACGTCGATTTACTCGTGCGAATTATTCTCGTAAAAGGTATTGTAGTTCTCATTTTCCCTATTTTTCTTTTCTTCGAGGGGACATATTGCCGGCACCTTTGCATATCCTTTTAAGTGTGATATGTTTGCCAGCGAGCGAGAGTCAGCCCTCAAAACGAATCCCTTTCTATTCTCTATATTGCCTCGAATTTCCATACCCCTTTCCCTTTCCCGTATAATTGCAGGTTGCAGCCATTTGCTTTGATTTTTGGGCTGCTTTGGCACGGCAACCGCCGCCACAGCGGTTTTTAGCTGCGCATCTTCCGTGTTTCATATTTCAGTTTGTCAAGTTTTCTGTTTTTTTTCTGTTTGGTTGTGCCTTTGCCTTTACTCCTGCCATCTGATGCGTTTTTATTTGTTTGCTATCTTTGTCCCTGAGCCAACATCCATCCACATCCACAACCACAGCCATCGAGAACATCTTTGTCCTTTCGCTTGACAATTTTCTGCTTGACATTCAAGATTTTAATCGCTGGCATTTGCCATAATAAGATTCTATGGGTTTTGCCGTTTGTACAGTCTCAAATTACTGGCGCATCATTCAATGGATGGTAAATTGTGGGGGGACACTTTGCTTGCCTCCGTACTCTACTACTCCATGGCAAGTCATATTACGCAGTTCACATAAATAATGTACAAGTATCACATCGATTTCAAGTACAGTTTGTGCGGATAAATTTAAGCAATTTAAATATGAATACTTTAGTTGGATAATATTCAAAATTATGGTAGGGAGATTACCAAAGATTACCCAAGACATGTAACTTCTAAACAAAAATCATTCAAATTTTAACAAATCCTACGAAATTAAGTGCAAGTAAGTTTGAGTATCCAGTTATAAAATTTATCGATTAATTTAGAAGACATTCCTGGCATTAGAACCATGTCAAACATCACTAACAAAATCTATAATAATACTATATATTCTATATTTATCTTTACATATGCCCTGCTGTATCAATCTTGTAGGAATCTTTGAAGAATCCTCAAGGAACTTTCGTTGCCCTCTAGGGAATTCCTTAAGGAATTATGTATGGGCATGTTCTATGCATGGAGCAAAAGGAAACTGTCAAGGAGTTTCTAAATAAATTCATTAGGGATTTCTTTAAGAAATCTGAAAAAATAGTAAAATTAATTCATTGCGAGTAGAGTTAGAGCGTGAGGTTTCACCCTTGTAGGCACCATTTTTTAACTCGACAGCAAAGCTTTCTCAGAAAATAAGTAGTTAAGGAATTTTTGGGTTTTCGACTCTTTTTTTTAAGTTTGTCGAATGTTTAAAATTTAACTCTTCGAAAACTTCGACAAAATCTAATTAGAACTGAATACTGTCGTCGTAAACGTCAATGAAACTTCAGGGAAATCGTTCCCCAAGGAATTTTGGTACTTGCAGAGGGACCCTGAGACTCAATATTTCAAATAGATTAAAATATAGAATAAAATATGTACATACACATATGTGTTTCTTCGTCGAAGCGACCTAAATTGTTCTTGAAAATAATTCTTGACTCAAAAATGAAAATGTTCTAAACTTATTATGTCGTTTATTTGATGAATTATTCAATAAAATAAGTAAACAACATTTTTGCATAAAAAACTTATAGAAAAGCAACTTGGCAAAGCATTCTAAGCGTTCCTCATTCAGGTTTAATAAGAAACAAGGCTTAATTCATGTATAAATTTGAAACTGAACTTTCGAAAGAACTTTGCTTATTAATCCAAATTTCACCAGTAATCGTAGAGAGAACAATAGGACAAAAGTCCTCTACAATTTGCATGTTACTCCCAGATAACAATTACGAAATAAATAGGTAATTACCGAAACCAAACAATGTTATTTATGTTCTCTATCGTGCAATTAGATAGAAGAATGCGAATATTTCCATTTCAATTATTATATCTCATTCTCAGGTGAAACAAAAAGAAACCGCGGGCCAAACTCGATTTCTCATTCATTCATTCATTCAAAATGATGTCCATTACGCGCCTCATTATGTGCAGTCGGAGGAAAAGGTAAATGGAATACATTTCCGTACAATGCCAAAAAATTAAAAGCAAAATTAAACACATTCAATTAAATTTGTGTGTAATTTTTCGCAGCCCAAAGTTCTGCCCACCCACTCATGATTGCTTCCCCCACCCGCACCTCATCATCGTTGGGTGGGGGGTTGGAAAAGGTATAAAAGATATCCCTCCCGTTGAATGTTGCCTGTTACCTTGCCATTTACCTTTATGTACCGCTCAGTCAGTCAGTCTGCCTTCAATAAGTTGCGTATTTTTGTTGTTTGACCCACGGCGTTTTGTTGTAATGATGCTCGACGGGTGTGCCGCCTGCCCGGGTAGAGTGTGGGGGGGGGGGAGAGTGGGTGGTGCGGGGCCCGGTAAATATGGAAGAGTAATGCCAAACATCAGCGCTTATAACTGTGCAGATTATGAAGTTAATTTATCAGCAACGAAGCGGATGAGCAGACAGTTAGTCAGTCAGTCAGTCGAGTCAATCGGTGGGGATTCATGGGAATGGGCCGTTGATTATGAGAGGGAGGAGGAGGTGATGCTTAACTTTTTGGTTGCCATTTTGGATTGAGGTATTGCTGGGGCGGACATTCATTAAGCCATCAAATTGCCAAAGACAAATTTACCCAGTCAAATGAATAAGTGAGCATATTACGAGGGTCCAACGAAGACTAACTGAATTGAAATCATAGCAAATAGGGAAAGAAGTCTTCTAGCAACTCTCGCACAGCACACTTTAAAGCCATTTGCTAGGGAACTACAAAAGTGTAGGAAGTTCCTTTAACTTGTAGCACAGTTGGCAAAGTTCCTTCTTGCTAACTTTTTGCCACTCAACTCCTTGTTTTGCATACCCTTACAGTGGGTATAATCAAACTAGCTAATTGTTTGCAACAAAAATGAGTTTTAGGAGCCATAATGAATACAAATATTCTTAATTTAGCTAAATCCGTAAACCAGTCAATTATATAGTCGCTCAGTATTTAATTTATTTGAATGAAACTCGATAAAACAATCTTTCAATGCTAAAAAATTTTAATCTGATCTGATTTTTTTCTGATCGCTATATCATATTTTATAGAAGACGATCGCTTGCCGAATAAGTATTGAAATTAGTGAAAATAACTTTTTGGTTCATTAGATTGTCAAAAAACTTTTTCGAATATGAAAAATTGGTTATTTAACAGTTTTGCAAAGAGATTTAAAGCTTTTTATATAAATTTCTAGTATTTTTTAAATATCTCTGCTCATTATCGAAGATTTTTTTGAATCTATGTAAGAAGTATTTGAAGTTCCTCATAAACTTTTATATATAAATTCGCTTTCGATTCGTAGTTTTCCATTTCCGATTTCGTACAAAACATTCAAATGATTGAGAGAAATTCTTGAATTATTTATAGAAATTTTTAAACGTGTTTTATAATATTTTAAATATTTTATATATGTATATTTAGCTTAGATTTTGAAAACTTGGACATTAGCGAGCTCTATGTTAGCTTTTGTGTTGCCAATGATTTTTAAAATATATTTGTAAGCTAGCTAATAATTGTTTTATACAAATTCTAAATTCCCAAAATTAGAACAAAAATATTTGAAGAGTTTTTCAAGTATTTTCCAATTTAGGAATAAAATTGTTATGAGAAAAACTTTTTTTTTTTTTTTTTGTTGGAGTATCTAGAGCGAATTTGGTAGTCATATTTATAATATTTTGAATTGAGTTAGAGAAAGAGAGATTTCTGAACCTAATACTAACTAGCTTTAGGAGTCAAGGAACTGCAAGGGTATTCCCATGTCGGTTACGTGTCTTCTATTCATGATATTTTTGTTGTGTTGTTTTTTTTCGGTGTTTTTTTTTTGTTCACTTGCAATTTACTTTCAACATACTTTTTGGAGGAGTTTTTGTATATCCCTGAACACACACACTCTCTCCCACACACAGCCCTAACGATAAGACGCACGCACACTCACACACACACACAACACTAGCTGAGGGGCGGAATTGGAGTTAGAGATGGAGCTGGAGTTGGTAAGACATCGTCGTCTACAGTTCCGTAGACATTACCGCAGCCACGCGCGTGTTTTACGTTCATCTGTCTACTTAACGTTGCATGCCTCCTCGTTTTGCCCCACCCACATGGCGTTCCCGCCCTGCTTGCCACCACGTTTTTTGTCATTCCTCCTCTGTCTCTGGCTTTGGTTGCCTGCTCTTATTTTCATCTTCAATCTTATCCTTTTTGGTCCTCCTTGTTGTCTGCGTTTTAACGTACTAATCCTTGCTTTTATCTCTTGTTTGACTTTTGCTACGCGCACTCCATACACACGCTCATTTAATGTCATTGTCGCTGCCTGAACGCTCCCTGTTACACCGCTCCCGCCCCCTCCCCCTAACCCTAACCCCTTTCTAACGCTCCACCATTCATCCTGGTATGTGTGCTGGCTTTGCCATTCGGCGGCAATCCTTTCTAAATATTTGTCAATTTGTATGCTCAAGTTTCTTTTCAATTCACACCACACGGGGCGTATGCGTGTCATAAGCGTTCCTTAAAGTGTTTATCATCGAGCTGTGCTTTGAATAGCATCGCAAAAACACAATTTAAAATAGTTAAATGTGTTGATTGATTAGTTCTACACATTTCCAAGTATTTCCTCATGACAACCCAACTAATTTTAACCTTAACGAATCGCATTGAAATTCGATTACAGTGAAAAGACATAAATAGAGTTCTTTGGCATCTAACTAAAACAGTCGTCTCATAAGATTGCAAGTATGAAGATCATTTTGGTGGCATGTCTATTTGTGGGCCTGGTTCTAGCTGGCACTCAAGCCCGTCTAGTCGACGACGGATCATCTAAAAGTTGGAAACCCAGATAAATGAAAATATATATTTACCAAGCCAAGGAAATGTGAATAAACAAAACGTTTCCTCTTTATAAAATTGTGTCATTTCATTTTTCCACTCACGAAGTTCTTTAAAGGGAATTCAAGAAATATTTCTGAAGACAAAAGACAAGTTTTGATGGGAAGTAATCGATTGTTTGTGGTCCCTTTTTTTGGGCACATAAATCAGAACCATTTATCATGAGTTGAAAACGAGACTCTTTTTGAAATTATCCACTTTTAGATGGTTTTTATATCGGATCTATATTATAATGCAAGCTAATAGCAAATAGAACGGTTGAAAATATATAAAAAATCCATTTCCTTGACAGAATAAACAATTAAGTCTTGTTCATAGAGTTATAAAAACTATATAGCAGTCACACATGGCTTAATTCTATCCAAATAGATTTAAAAAGTTTGTAAAAAGAACAGAGAAGGACAAATATGTACCTCAAGGGACAAATATGTACCTTAAGATAAGGTCGTCTATAGATGATCACTCTGAAATTCGTGATTTTCATCAACTAACTAAATTAAAAATGTTCAACACAGTTTCAACTTATGATTCATAAAGTTATTTGGAAAATAAAATCAATGTAAATCGATTAATAAACAGCATCGTAAACAGAAAAAAATATTTAAGGACGTCATTTAATTTTTAAGTTGTCGTTTCTTTTCTAGAAGATGAGAAGCCAATTAACCGAAAAGAAGCAGTTGTTGAAGGAAAAGGGGATAAGTTCGAGTACTCGCTGAGAAGACGAAGGACTATAAAAACTTCGAATGCATCATATACGATTTCGTTAATTTCATATTCCAAAAAACTGTCTTATTACCCATTAAACTCTATTTTAAATATCGAATAAATATATTATAACCAAACTCCTACAAATATGTAAATATCTTTCACTCAAAAGCACTTCAGTTAAAGCCAAAAGTCTATTAAAATAGGTTTGAAAATACATAAACATAAATAAAAAGAATAATTTAGCTTTAGTTGAAGTAGCTATAGCTAATTTGAGAGTCGGTTGCGACCTAATCCTAGTACAAATAAATAAATAATGTTTAAAAATAAATTCACATGGCGTAAGAGTGTCGAAGAAGTTCCTACAAAAAGCAGGAAGTTGTTTGTTTAAAACAAGATTGATTAGTTCTCCATTTCCAGTAATAACATTATATAACCATTATAAATTTAGAACTTTCCATAACAAATTAAATTAGTTCAATTTTCTATTATAAAAGGATTTCCTTAAGCCACTACCTAAAACAGTCGTTTTATAAAATTGAAAACATGAAGATCATTTTGTTGGCATGTCTATTTGTGGGCCTGATTCTAATGGGCACATTTCCAGTAATAACATTATCTAACCATTCAAAAAGTTGCCCATTTCCATAACAAATCAACATGAAATTAAATTAGTTATATCTTCCATTATAAAAAAGCTTCCTCAGCATCTTCCCAGAAACAGTCGTTTTATAAAATTTAAACATGAAGATTACTTTGTTGGCATGTCTATTTCTGGGCCTGGTTCTAATCGGCACTGAAGCTCGCCTGGTCGACGACAAAGGATACCCTTATAAAAAATAAATAAATACTTTTATTTGTCTCCCCTTAATGGACTTAGTCCTTCTCTTTGTAATTTATTTTAAACAATATTTCCATTCGATTGGTGACTTTAGTTCCCACCTATATTAAAGCTTCGATTTTCCCTTAAAAGTCTTAGTTTGCTAATTAGATTAAAAATTCGGACATGGGGAATTTACAGACATTCAATTGATGTTGTTCTCTGGCAACTTCTAATGATGACGAACTCTCCTTCAAACATGACAACACAATAAACTCAAATTAGCTCGATGACAATGACAACCATGCAAAGGCGGCGCAGTGCCAAATGGTTCCCCTGTTGTTCCCTTGGGGAGTTGGATTTCTCTCTGCTATGCTTATTTATTATAATTAACAAAAATTAAAAGGGCTAAATTGTGAAATTGTGCTTAAAAAGCAAATGCCGTTTTATTAAACAAAAAGCTCTGGGTAAAGGAAAAACTCACCAAACATCCGACAGTGAAAAAACCCAACAAAAAAAAGGGGAGACAAGACTTTAAGGGGGGAAGTAAAAGTCTTTGGTTACCGCTAGCTTGTCTCAGTGTGTGTGTGTGTGTGTGTGTGCATTATATAATAGACATTATGAACGCTAATTCAGTTATTTCTTAATTATAAACTACTTAAGTCCGCCTCGCTGGGAGCGTAACAAATTTTCCTAAGACTTTTCTGAGCGCAGACTTTGTGAAACGACTCTAGAGGTTCGGTTCGGTTCTGCGTCTGCCTCATCTTGGGGCACGTGTGACATTCACTCGTTTGGGTCGCTTTCAGTGTTTACCCTTCAAGTTGGTTGCATAATTACCAAAGTTCTTTCTCCCTCACTCCTTCTTCTCCATGTGTGTGTGGGTAGTTATGATAGCTAAGATTACTCCGCGTAACTTTTCCAGAACGCGACTGGTATCGCCTTTGGCCACATTTGATGGCCAAAAGACGTTGGAAAACTGCACATAATTGGTAGTGCCCATAAACACACACACAGAGAAGAGGAAGGGAAAGGGAGTGATTCAGATTGGAGTTTATTTGCCTTTCCTACCACCCCTTTTTCTGCGTTGCGCTGTGTAAACTAAAATCAGCAACTTATCCGCGCGTCTGGCCAACGTTAAAGAACCACTTGAAGGCAGCGAACTTTGATTGAAATATACAATTTTAATGAAGCATCTGAATTGAACAAAATCTCGTTGTCTCTCTCACAATAATACACAATATAAATTTTCAGATTTTTTCACCCAACCCCCCACTCTTCTTTCTGTGTAAAGAATAAAGAAAAAACAAACAAAACAACACAAACTCAAAGTAACAAAGACTCGAAATTGAGTTACAACAAAGGAGGAGAAAAAACAAGTACTATTTCTATTTGGGGTTACTTTCGATCTAAGAAAAGGTCGCCGCTGGCCCGGCTCGACCCGCATACCCAAGAAGATCCAAAGCCAACTCTAAAATATTTATAATTTCCGCAAAACAAAAGCAATGTTTCATTTAGTTCACATCAGACGACAAATAAAACGAAATGGTGCCCCGCTTAATCAAATGGAGTGGGGCAAATTTTTCACATTTTTGAAGATGAAAGTAAGGAAGGAATATCTAAGAAAGTCTACAATTTTAGTTGGAAATATATGAAACTCAGGAAAGTAGCTCTAATTAGCATCTTAAATAAGTCCTTTTACTCCTCTTCTATTAGAAATTATATAGAGAATGAGTCCATTTAATCCTCTTCTATTAGATATTATATAGAGAAATTAAAGACGAATCAGAAAAAGAATAAGAAATTCATTGTTCAATTGATCAATGATTTAATCTCTCTATTTTGACTAACTTTCTCTTTTTTCTATCTTCTTTACAGTTTATTATAGCTGTATTTGTTTATCTTATATAATTTTAAGTTAACTCAATTAACTGAATTTTTATTATACAAGAAATGTTTCTCTTTTACTTAATTTTCAGCCATTACTGCTGATTCTAAGATTCAGTCAGCAAAGTTTCAAGCATTTAAGAAGAAATTTTGTTTAAGTTGTTGCTACTTTTACTTATTTTAATATTGGAGTCTCTAGATTCAAAATGATTTAATTGTTTAATAATCAATTATCTTTATTTAATTTTCCCCCAAATTATTTATTTCCTATTCATTTTATTTTTGATTTTATTTAAATCAAAAATATTGCCACAAATTTATTTTTTTTTATTAACTAAAGATGGTCTAATTTTGTTTTAATTTTCCGATTCTTCTTTTTTCGGCTTCTACATAAAACAAACTTTGCGAAAACTAAAACTCTTTTTCCACTATCTTTCAACAAAAAAAAATAAAAAACTTTCAATAAATTTTAAGTTTATATCTTATAACTCAAATGACTGAATGCTGTTTTATACAAGAAAACCTTTCTCGTTCACTAAATGTTTTCTAAATTTCAAACAGGGAAAAGTCTTACATACTTGAAGAATGAAATTATGAATGAAATTTTAACTGAACTCTTGAATTTTCAGTTTTAATATTAAAGCCGTTAGAGATAAGAATGTCAAAAACATAATCACTAGCCACTATGGAGCGAAAGTAAGATATATTCTGATTTACAAATTGTATCGAAAGAATCCTTTTTATATAGAGCCATATTTGGGCAATGTCTATTCCAAGAAATTGTTGGTTTTAGGAACATTTATATTCATTTTCTGAGCGAAGTTTTAGCATTAAAATTAAATAGTTTTCAGTCAAAGATTTCCTTTCACTTACCTTGAAGTTCCTAGATGTTCCTCAAGATATCTTCCAGCAATTTATGTATGTTCAGGAATAATTTGATCTGTAAAAAAATTAAATATTTGATTAATTTGTCAATTTTTAGACACCATCTTAAGATCTAATTTTTTCATCACCAAACAAACCCATATTAACTTATAATTTTGATAGGATATATTAACTAGTTTTTCCCATTGACATCATTTGGAGAGTTGAGTGATCTCATATGCAAATCTCATTAAGAAACTTCTCACGTGACCTTTGACTGCTGCTGCCAAACCAATCAAAATGAAATAACCTTAAATTATAGATTGAGAAATCCGTGAATGCTGATGGTAAATGAGGTATTAATTAGCAAACGCAACTACTGAACTGAGACTCAAGTGAAAGGAGCGAATTGTAGTACATAAAAAGTGTAATACAAGAGAGAGAGAGAGAGAGAGAGAGAGGAGAGAGAGGAGGATTTTTGATTACTGGAAAACAGAAAGAAACCGAAAGAATGAATGAAGCAAAACACAAGAGAAAATGATTAATTACGCTACCGAGTTGCCCGAGAGTTGGCAAGCTTCTCCACTCTTGAGTATGATTTATTGTAATTTAATTGTGGCACATTATGCGGTCGATTTGGGGTTTGGCTTTTGCATTTGAATGGCACTTTTTTTGTTGCGAGATGATACACACACACATAGAAATGAAAACAACATATTCGGTACATAGTGCCGCTGGCCAAAAATCGATTGTATATATATATCTGTAGTAGTAGAAGGCAAAAATTCTTTGGCCGCACAAAGTTTACCTTGCCACGCGAAACAAAAAGCAAATTATCATATCATCGGGAGACAAGGAGCCAAAGGAGCAACTGGCTGGCATTGTTTGTTTGTTTATAAGTAGGGAGCGGATTGGAGGAGGGGGGGAGGGGGTGGCAAATGTAACCAGGTGAAAGAAGTTATATATTCCCTTGATTATAATTTCATCAGCAGCAACACTAAAGAATCATCGAAGGCATGTCGAAGACAGCAGCCAGAGCTACTCCTCCTGCTGCTCCTCTTGAAGTTCCTTAGCTCTCATCATTATTGTGGCTGCGGTTTTGCTGAATGAAAGAAATGATTGAGTGCCGGGTGGTACCGGGTTCCTCTTTCCTTTAGCATGCTTCGTTGTACATTTATTGACTACGTTGCGCGCCCTGCCCTGTCTTGGCCTGTCAGTCAAGTCTTTGGGTGACGCAAGGACTCCAAGCCTTAGCAAAACCCTAACCACGCCCCGCCCCAGCCTCAATGTAGTCAGACAGAAATCAATTGTTCCCATTATTATAATGAGATTACTTACCTACTGAACGACAAAACGTAGTGTACTAGTATACCCAAGGACTCACTCCTTCTAGCTAGCTAGCTAGGCTACCTATCCTACCATAAAGATATATAGATATGTATGTATGTATATATAGATGGACGTTCGCTTTCTCCTGCAAATATAATGACTTTAGTAGTCAGCGGAAAATGTTGGGAAAATTGCTTGGCGAATGCTAAAAATGTTGAATGCTCAACTTGAAGGTTTCAAGGATGCGAATGGCAGCACTCACAGCACAGAAGAGGGGGGGGTGGAGGATGGAAAAGCTCAGCAAAAAGGAAGCAACCCAACCCCTTGTGATTATCAGTTTTGCATTGCATTTGAGCTGAGATTAGCGCGGTGGCAACGAGTTGGAAGTGGGTTGTGGAAGCAAATCGTTAAATGGGATTTTGATTTTCATGAACATTCCTCTCATGGAGGAGAAAACGGAAGGAGGATAAAATCGTTTCTTGAATTCCAATTGAAAATTAATAAGCTAAATACGGGAGAGACAGAGAGAGAGAGAGATCTAAAGCTGGGTCAGAGGTTTCCCACAATACTTGACTCAATTAGTAATGGAAACCTTTTTAGAACATGCTGCTGCTTCAATATCACTTAAATGTAACTTTCTAATGTCTCGACTTATCTAAATGGAGAGACAAAACTTTCAGTTCTTTCTTTCTTTCTGGCACCACAATAGAAAGTAAAGCGCCATCCATTTGAGACATATATTTTGTGCCTAACGATACCTTCTAGTGTTTGCTTTTTGAACTTAACCCACATATGACTTAAGAAATGCTCCAAATGATGCACTTGAAGACCTTCTCTACTCTCCTTCTACATATGTATATAGCCGAAGGTGTGAAACTACTTTCGATTTTCACAGCTAAATAAATAATCTTAGATGAATAACAAAAGAGTTTCCGACTTTAAATGACTGTGGCAAAATGGTCAGCTGCTGGACCAACAACCAAACCGACGACTTGACGAGGTCTTCGACATGGACACGGCTCAATTTCAGAGGGAGAGAGAGACGGAGAGAGGAGGAAGATGGAGACAAGTTGGACAGGCTGGCAAGAAAAAGAGTTGACCGTAGAAAAATATCGATTAACAAGAGGTAGAGATGAAGCTTGGAGCTGGTCTCCTCCTCATCATCATCATCTACTATGTGTCTGTCTGTATGTATATGTATATAAATGAATGAATGAGACTTAAGTGCCCTGCAATGGACTGGAGTAGACAGGGCGAGTGAGTGCGGCATGTGTGAATATCACATGTCAGTGGAGGTATAATTAATGCGGGTCAGACGCCGATTACAATGCGCCAACTGACAGCTTGAAGTGTGCATTGGTGTGTACGGTGTGTGTGACTGTGTGTGTATACCAGTCTAGGAAATGGCCCCAATGGGCAATGACAAGACAAGAAATCCATCCACACACGAAACGAAACAAAATAAAGAAAAGCAATGATAAGCAAATTTTCTGCGGCTTAGCTCATATTAAATTCATCAAGTTGAGACACATGCTTTCTTTATACACACACACACACAACTAGTGGAAAGATTTCATTATTGGTTCGAGATCGGATCGGGTCTTACTTGTTACACACTTTTTACAACAAGTTTTTAACTCCGACGTTCGATCACTTTCCATTTTCATCTAAGAGTTCATCAACAGCTTTCAATCAATAAAATAAATATCAAATTGATTGCTACATGATCTAGTTATATACTTTTAGTCAAAGTCATCTATGAAAATGTAAGTGGTAGGAAAGAAAACTGTATACATATATATTTTTTAGTTATTTAAAACGTTCACTTTTAAGTGATCTTTGTTGGCTCTAAAATTGGTGACTCTACCTAAGACTTTTCTCTTAAGAAACAGGATCTAAATGGAAGATTTCAATGGCACATATTCAATTTTTAGATTGTTTCAAGTTGATGACTTATTATAGGTGCGAACTATTTCAAGACATAATTTTTTTTCTACCTTATCAAACTGCAACAAATGTTGTTTTTGTTTGAAGAAGTTACATTAAGAAATATTAGCAAAAATTGAAATTTACATAGACGTTTGACAAAAAGTTAGAAAGCGTTAGAGATAAACGCGAAATAAAATGATTTCATACATCCTAATTTTAAATTATACATAATTCAATCAATTATGAGAAACATTTTAAAAATCGTTACAATTTCAAATGGTTTTTCAATATAATTTAGAGTAGTTCTTATGAATTTTGAGACATTGATAATTATTACACATTATTAAAACTTAAAGAAACTACCAAAGAAAATTCGTTCAGGAGAGATTCCTATAAAAAGTTTAAAAGAGCAGCTTTTGGTCCCTACAAAAATCCACTAAAAACTTATAAAACTCTTGAGAACACAAATATGAATTAATTAGGCATTAATCATTCTTTATACAACTTAGGGCATATTTTCGATCAACCGGAAAGACAAAGTTCGATTTTGACATTCGAGAGAGCATCCTGATTGAAACTGTGTGAGAACTCCATGAATTTTTATTTATTGTTCAACAGCCGCAAAAATTTGTCTAACAATTCGTTTTAGTAGTTCTTCTTATATTTTTTTTTTTTGTGTGCGCTTTGCGACCTTAGACAGTTCTCCTCTTCCTTTGTGGAAAATTAATGAATTTTCTATGCAAATGCAAACGGGGAAATAAAATTAAATGTCTTGAAAAAATGTTCAGGCGACGTGCAAACGACAACATCGTGGAATGAGTGAATGCGAAGGGGAGAGAGAGGGGGTCGCGGAGGGTTCTGGCAAATTGTAGCAAAAGAAAAATTAAACGCATTAGTACAAGGAACCGGCCAAAGGCGCACCCAAGACCCATCCTAACTGTAGAGAGAGAGAGGGGGGAGCCATCTTAAAGCGCAACTAAGCTCGTTCGTAGTTTTATCGATTTATGCAAAACTGACAGCAGGCAGTAAGGCTTGTCTTGCTCCTCCCTCCGTCTCCCTCTGTCTCTGCCTGTCATTATTATGTACATATATACATTTGGGCACTGTTGCTTTTGCCTCCTTGCCTCTGTTGTGCCTATATTCCAGCTCGAGGTCTTGGGCTTGGCTATGACAAGCGCTCTTTGAGCTTATGGACAAGTCATCATCAAGAGCGTCAACAACAACTGGGTCAGATCCCGGTTGCCGTTGTGGTTCTTGTCCTTGTCCTAGTCCCTATGACGTGCAACTGTCAACGGAAGGCAAAATCAATTGCTTTTGATAAACAATTTGGGCAAAATATTCAATGCATTCTTAAGTCGGTGGGTTGGAGTGGTTGGAAGTCATTATGGAAACCTGATTTGAATATTATTTGCATCTAACTAATAAGTACTTGCATGTACATAGATACACCTTGACATCATTTGTTGTTATGGGCAGGGATTTGTGATGGCTATTATCTTTTGTGAATCTAACTAATTAGTGCTAAATTAGAGTATTCGTGTTTCCTTGACCATTTGACACTTGTGTGCATAAAATTTAAACGAAATCAGAAAGGGTTGGCAGTTCAAGAAGCAAACAGTAAGTTAAATAACTAATACCAAGCCTAAGAAACAGTGTCCATAGTATCTGCATCTATATCCCAAAGATTTTACTCCATCATAATAAAATTAAAACTGAAACAGAATATAAGATTAATGTAGTTTGTATATATACATATAATAGAATATTTAGAAATACTTTCCACATCCTATAGAAGAGGCTTGTCCCTCCATCAGGAATCACCAGAAAGTCACGTTCTAACATTCTAAGACACCTGCGCCGACTGCAGCGTCGGCGTCAGTGTCCACCGGAGCCCCAATTTTCTTCATACTTTCCACATCCAGAGAAAGAGGCTTATTCTACCTCCATAGGATCCATTAGAAAGCCTCCTTCTAAATTATTTCTGATTACTTTAGGCCTTCGAACATTTTAAGACACCTGCGCTGCTGCGGCGTCGGCGTCAGTGTCCATCGGAGCCCTGCTTTTTTTTTTTTCTTCATGCGTCATTTCCCACATATATGAAAATTGATATTTCCAATGCGAATCCATTCATTTGAACACTTGCAGCATTAGATTAATGTCAATACTCATTTATTTGCACTTTTCGGACATTTTCAAACGCGAAACACAAAATTAAAACAATTAAAACGCAATTTGCGAAAATAGAAGCCAAGCGTCGCCAAAAAAAAACTTGCAGTGTGACCATATAATGAAAACTAGATCTGATAGCTTTAACCGAAAAACGCCAGATCAAGCTCTAAAAGCTAAAAACCGCCAAATTAGCATAGCTCGGTTAGCCGCTAAGTTTGAAATTTGAAATTATGTAACCGTTGATCGCATTAAAAGTAAACATATTTAAAAAGTGTTTTTTTGTACTTTTCAATTAACTAAATGAGTGTTTTTTACTTTTAATTTAATTAAATGCGTGTTTTTTAATTTCAATTTAATTAAATGTGAGAAAATCATTAAAGAAATGTAGAATAGATATATGTAATATTATGTATGTATACAAATAAACAACGAGAGAGACAGGGACAGAATTTTCCCATATTGGAAGTTGGAGCTTGTTCAAATAACGGAATTATTTACTATTTTCGTCCTCCCTCACCCTTCTGTAAGGCGGCGTTACGTTTTTCTGATCTTCAAGTGACAATTTTCACAGGAAAATTACAATAATTTTCGTTGTTATTTTAATTTCATGCAATTTCAATTCACAATGATTCTAAAAAAGGTTTCACTGGACGCCCCCTTCCCCATAATTCGGTTAACCTAATACTTGAACGGCCCCTTATGTGATCTATTTACTTCACTTAGCCATTTAGAAAATGTTTTCAAACATTACAAAAACTTTAACTTCAACTTTTGACTTGGGTAATTCATTTAGTGGCTTACCTTTTTGTTATCATCTGGGGAAATTACGTAATATCATAATGCAGGTGACCTGAAGTGCCTTACTGCCTCTGTCCTGCCTGCAGAGGACTATGGGCTAAGTGAAAAACCATTGCATACTTGCGGGCTAACCACCTGGGCCACCCACGACAGGGACTGAGACAACGATGTTAATATGCTTAGAGCAACACTTTCCTGCCACTCACACAACATAAATTAGCTAATTAGGCACAATTAAATATCCCTTTTGATTGCGGTTGCCAACTCCCCAGCACATCTCGACAGACCTCACATACACCCACCCACACACACACCCACACACACACCCACGCACACACACACTCCCAAACAGTCGTTCATAAAACGAACGCCCGCTGTTGGATGGCATTTTCCTTCTTTTTTTTCCATGGCAGAAAAACTTTTTCTTTTTTTTTTTGTTGCAATTTTCGGTCTTTGCCTTGAAATGTTGGACCAGGAGAATTCTCGTGTGGGTTTGGCTATGCCACGCCCACATTCCGGACAGCTGCAATGTCCGCCTCCCACACACACTCGCACACACACACACGGAAGTTTAGCCACAACGTGGAAAAAGTTTTGCCGCCAAGCAAATGTTATTTTCGTTGTCTTTCTCTCGAGGACTTTCCAACCGCAAACTTTTTGTATGGCAAAAACCACTGTTTTTTCGCGTGTGTGTGCAAGTTCAAATAATTGAGTTGGCATTGGTCTCTAAAAACAACATAATTACCGTAATTAATTGTAATTATAGTAAAATAAATTATGCGCAATGCAATAATTTGTTCGTTTTTTTTTTTTTTTTGAAACTGAACTGTCAGAATCTACATGGAAACGACAGCGACATTCCTCCGGCTGGCAAAACAACAGGAAAAAACCCGTCTAGACCTATTGACACTTACAAGCGCCAAGCGTTGTTTGCCTTTTCCTCTAACGGTTTCTGGCATCACGCACAACAACAACCAACAAACCAAGTTAACAGTCAACCAAAAAAAAAACAGGGCCTCGAAATTTGTACCTACAACTATTTCAGCTAATTCTGCATCACATTCCCTCACAACACTTCGGTGCTCTTGTTACCACCAACAAGAGTTCTTCTACCAATTCGCCTTCTTGGCCCGAAAGGTGATGAAAATTTTCAGCTTCAACCAAAAGCCAAAACCAAATTTAAATCGTTGCCATTGCCAACAACAAAAAATACAGTGGACAAAAGTGTTCTCAAAATGAAGATTAAATGGATAAAAGGAAAAGCTATGAAGATATCATATGATATGTAGGCATCACTCTGGAAATGGGACTTGCATTTACAGATAATATAAAATAGAACTTGTAGTTTGGTTTCTTGAACCATTTTTAAATGCAAACTCGACGTTAAAAAAGGTTTTGCTAAGATCTATTTTTCAAGCAGTAACAGGTAAAATCTCAGTCAAAATAAATTCTTGAATCTTATTTACAATCAAATCGAAATTTCCCGAATTCTAAGTCAATTATACATAGATATACAAAATATTATAAAACTAGTTTAAAAAGCTAAATATAATTCAGGAATTTCTCTTAATCACCTAATTTTTTTTTTTTGAAGGAATCGGAAACGGAAAAATATGAATCTATATATAAATTTTTATAAAGAACTTCAAAAAACTTCTTTTATAAACTCATATATTTTTAAAAAAGCTACGAAAACGAACGCAGATATTTATAAAATAGGAGAAGTTTATATAAAAAGCGGGAAATCTTTTTTAAAAACTGTTAAATAAATGATATTTTAATTTTAGTCTATGTCAAAATTTGTTTTGACAGCCTAAAGAAACAAAAGTTGTTCTCACTAATTGTAATACTTATTCTGAAAAGCTTTTGTTTTTGAAGCACCAAGTTCTATCATGAGCAGACTTTGTTAAACACATATCTTCAAAGAAGCTAAAACTAGTTGAGAATTACAACAAAATGAAGCGTCATTCGAATTAGTGTGAAGGCCTCTTTACAATCTTTTCGGGCATTACAGTCAACGATTCGTGTCATACCAATATATTCAACTAAATTAACAACCTTTTTGATTAAAATAGACTTTTTTGATTTTCAGAAAAGGACATTTTGCTCGAAAAATAATCCTGTTCTTTGATTTACGTGCACATATGTCCAAGTTTTAGTTAAGAAACATTAATAATTTTACTTCACAAATGATAATTGATTTTTCAGCATCTAATTAACTCTTTAGAGTGATCCTAAAATATAATTCATAATTCACCTAATCACTGCGAACCACTGTGAGAATGATTTGGCTTAACTTGGCGGGGAACTTTTGGCCTTCGTCGAGCAGCTCGCATCTCGCGGGTCTCGCGATGTGTTTGCAGATCGCGTTTGGCCGCGACGCATGCGCAAAATGCCAAACAATTTTGGTCGCAGCTGTGTGCCCGAGTGAACTTATCTTGGGGATCTGGATCTGTGCTAACTACGCTGACAACAACAACTGCAGCGATTCGAAAGAGTGCCGAAAACACTAAAGTCTGGTTCTGGTGCTCGTTTGCTTGTCGCTCATTTGGCGGCCTGTCCATTTGGTTTTTGGTTTCGCTTTGGTTCCTTCTTGTTAACTGTGAAAAGAACTTGCCACGGGGTTGGGGGCCATTGGGGGGGGAGTTCTTGTCAGTGGCTATAAGTGGTATAATTTGGTCTGTTATATTATGTCGCACACACACACACACACACACAGATGCAAAGAGTTCGGAGGCCTTTGCAATTAAACGAACGGACCTGGAGGCGTCCGTCTTAGTGTGTGAGTGGGTTAGTTTTGGTAGGTCTGGGTCTGATTGTGCCGATTTCATGGCATAACTAACTCGAAATGTGTCTAATTGTAAGTGGCACAATTTGAGTGGCAATTGCATTTGTGGTCTTGCCTGTTTTTGGCTGCAGCAGCAGCAGCAGCAACAGCAACTAGTCGGCATGTTCCATGACGATGAGGAATTTGTGATATAGCCAAGATTCAGAGATATCGTCAGACATCTACATAAATGCCAAACGAATTGGCAAATCAGTTACCTCGATGCATGCAAATGCAAACAGGAGCGTAACGACGAGAGAGTCTCATATCCAAGACATATACATATCTAAATCGATCTTGTTATATATATGTACATAGATAAGTGGCAAAATTTTAATAAGTTACGAGACCAACTTCAATTTGCTTATGAAATTGGTTTTATAAAATAATTATTAAACGATACTCGCAATAATTGAACTGTGTATTGAAGTAGGATATAAAATCTCTGATGTATATAAAACCCTAATAATAATCCTAATGTCCCTAATGATACCTATGATACCTTTATAACGAGATCATATCGTCATATCGATATCACTTACGCTTTAATCGAGTTGTCTCTCTTTATCGATATCACTTATGCTTTAACTAATATCGATAAAGAGAAACAACTCTGAAACTGACTTCCTTACGAAAAGCAAAAGGCATGTGTGAGCTAATAATACTTAATCTAATTTTTATATCTTGACTACAAAAGTATTCATACAAATTTTTACTGTACATACGATACTATATCTTATGGTTTTTCTGATTTTTGCTTCATCTTCATTTAACGAAAAACATATAAATGATTTCATTTATTAGTCAAAGAAACTCTTATATTGCTTGGAGGAGGATTAAATGAACCACAATGTGAATTTTGATCCCTTTGGTTCAGTGCTACTTTGATTTAGCAGATTTTCATTAATCGTTCGAATTATTGCCTATTGCCTATATAATCCTTTCAAATAAGAATGCAAAAGTCAAAAAATGACATTGATACCAAGTGAAAGTGAAAGTATCCCATTAGGGAAATACAGAAAAATCAAACTCAATTTTTGACCTATAATGAGATTTCATGGGATAAAATGTAGCATAGAAAAAGTATTTACTATATTTTAGCTGCTTTAAAAGTCATTACTTTTTTCAATCTTATATGTATGTACTTTATTTGGAGCTAATGCTGAAGTAAGAATAACAGTGTCTTTAGTTGGAAGTACTGGAAGTACCACGATCTCCTGGATATACACACATCGACTCAGAATTGTACGAAATCATCACAAATGATCAGTCTAAAAGTTGAGAAAGTCTTTTACTAAAGCTTTTTAAAGCTTTTTTTGTAACTGCAAATCACCGAATTTTCATTGATGATAGGAGACTAGCCGCATAGAAGTATTTATTTTGTTTTATTTATATTGGGTATCTAATAAAACTAATATTACTTAGAGAAATACTAAGAGTCTGGGCTATAAAGTCCTTCGACTCGATAATAAAGTCATAGAAAAGTAATTCTATTAAATTTCTTGGAACTTTCTTCAACTCTTAATGTCAAAAATCTGCTTAATTTTATTTTTGTCTCTTACTATACAAAAATAGACCTAAGTCAGTTTTTGACTCTATTGTCCGCTTCTGAGGAATTCATATGGACCTGATACTCGTATAATATGGTTTTAGTCATCCTGCGAATAATAAGCCCAAGGGAATAAAATCAGTCTCCAGATCCCTTATATTTAGGTAAAACTCGCTGATTACGAACCACATTGACTTTGAAATAATATTTCAGCGCTAAAATAATTTTCCCAAATTATTTTAATGCGGAAACTTGAATGCTTTCTCAGTTAATTCCCACGCAAAACTCATGGAGGTCTTCCCAAAGAGTCGCCGCCCATTTTGTCCACACCCATCGGATCTTAACTAACTTGCGATAGTATCAATAGTTTAATTTATAGATTTTTGGCTTCCACACACAAAATGTGTGTGTAATTCGAGACCAGCGACCGACCACACAACGGAAGTCACAAGGGTAACAACTATTTGACTAGGTAGAGAGGAAAAACAAAAGATTAACATGGCTACAAATTATGGAAAATCTCCTCTCCCACCCACCCTCAATCGACAATCGGATTCTATGATCTAAGTTGGACACAATAAATTACAAGCGAAATGTGGATGGGTCCACGCCCAATTGAATGGGCAGCTGCTGGCTGCGTCGTCTGGGCACACACACGTGTCCAGATCAACATGGCTTTGCATCATTCAAACTGGGGTCTTATCTTGCCCATTGCAGTTGCAGTGGGCGTGTGACCTTCGCCCAAGAGTTCTGTCATGTTTACACCTCGAATAAATATTTTCACAGGACTTACAGCAGGGGCAGCTGCCTGTTGTCCTGATATGATAATATGATAATGAGGGTAGTTACCCAAAAAAACGAAAAACCCAAAAAAGAAATGTAACACAAATCATGGCTTAAACTGCACTATGTTAATAGGCCAACAAACCAAAAAGAGAGACCGAGAGAACAAAAAAAAAAAATTCCTTGCCAATTTAAACAATTTTGAGGGGGAAAAAAACAAAAGCAAGACTGGAGCTGTGGAGCTCTGGAGCTCTGGAGTCGGCACTTGAAGAGTCGCCCAACAAACACTCAAATACGCAAATTTAAATAAAATCATCAAGAATCGGAAATTTGAATTTCCGAAAAGAGGCACTCAGCTGCAAGGTAGCCTAACCGCCATGGTTCCCCTTCTTCCCCCCCCCCCCCACTCATTTCACGTTTCTCTCCCAACAAACAATTCTCCGCCGAGCGACCACTTCAAGTTGAAAATCGCAGTTTGGCATTGCCGAAGCAACTTTTTCGGTCGGTGAGCCTCGCAGACCTCCGTTTGTCCGTCAGTCAGCACCTCATTCAAATGGCCTCCAATGTGTCTGTCCTTGTCCATCGCGGTTCCTACGGTTCCTGAGTGCAGAGGCACTTGGTTCTGCTGACTGCTTTGACTGCGACGACGGACGACGTCTTCTTGAAATGTTCGTTTCGTTCGTTTGGGTTCTCTTCTGTTTTTTTGTTTTTAATTTTTTAGATTTGAAAATTTTTGTTGGTTTTTGATTTCTCTCTTTTCTCTCAAGTGCATCCAATGTGCGCCCAACCAACGGTGGGTGGGTGGTTGGTTGGGTTTTCGAGAGAGAAGGGTCTTCTCTTTGTTGAGTGCGGCGCACTTTTTGCATAATTAAATTTATTTTTTAGTTGCGTGCCATCCTCTCCTCCCTCACTCGCTCGAGTGTACCTTTGGGTAGCTACCATAAAGTAGTAGTAATATTTTAATTAGAATTGCTTTTGTTTTTTATGGCAACTAGTAAAAGCTTCCCGGTAAGCAAGCAAGCAAATACATAAAGGAAACCGAAAACTAAGGCAAAGTTTCGCCTTCTATTGATGCAACTATTGGGGCCTAACTAATTAGAACGAATTGTAGGGGTCGGTCCTTTGTTAATTACATAAAACAGAATTGTTTGAATTTATGCGAGAGTACTCAAAGAATTACTCAGACATAACCAATTACATAGAATCAAACTATACAATTTCATTCGGTGTAATCAAAGGTTTCTCTCTCTCTCCTATTGAGCTTGCATCGTCGTGGGATGGGCAAAAGACCTACAATTAGAATGTAGAAATTATCTAATTCCTAGTCAATAAGACAGAGGTAATTATCGTCTGCCTAAAAATAATTTTTTGTTGGGAATATAAGAAACTAACTCTTTCTTTTTTGGGTGCTCAAAATTATCATCAGTAATAAAAAACAGGACTTTTTCGTCAAGCTTTAGAGAATTGGTAAGAATTATTTATATAGAAGATGTAGTTACTGTCAGTTGTATTGGAAAATAGATAATATCTGATAATATCAATACAACTGACACTAACTACATCTTCTATATACGTAATTCTTACCAATTCTGTTTAAATTTCGTGATCTATTTTTTGCATATTTTACCCGCATAAACCTTATGAGAATTTGCAATTAAAAAATGTTGTAGAAATATTTAAATTGGTTTAGTTATTTTTGTTATTTTTCTAATGTCTCTTGTTAAAATAGTTTTTGACCTACTCACCATATAGAAACAATTTCTTAATATTGAGTATTCTTCATCTGAATAATTTTTCGCCATATATATCTGAAATACAGAATAGATTAAAAAGATTAAAAATATTTTTCCAACTAAATTATTTATGTAAATACTGGATTAAGAAGGTTTCATAATAATATAAATATTTAGTTAACAAGACAAAATAAATTGTGATAGGACAAAAGGATGGAAAGATTTTAGATAAACAGCAATCGAATTATTAGTTCCTAACATTTTTAATAGATTTCTTTTGTGAACAAGATCTTAAGGTCAAATTTTGGAAGGAATTTCTGAAGTTTACACTTGAAGATGGAAAGATTTCTGACTTATAATAAGTAGGTAACATCAGAGTAAGAACAGCAGCTTGAATAGCAGAAACTAGACAGTAGAAGGGAAAGAATAGACAATAGACAGCTAAAATACTTCATATAACTTTACTTGTAACTTTTCAAAATACTCAAAATCATAATTCATATTCAATATAAAACTAAGTTGAGTAAACCCATTTAAATATTAAACCAACCAGTAGTAAAAAACTCCTTTAGCAATGATCTAAATCAATGAACTAGAATTATATAGGACCAAAAGACTATGGGAATCGTGCCTACCTTTTTTTTTGACAAAATTAATGGGAAAATTTTAATATTCTAGAACTAATTAATCAACTTTCCGATAGTACGCATATTAAATAATTAATTTTTTATGTGATATTGGTCTCAAATGCAATGGTGTAAGACATAAATGGGAAAATATGCTATATGATTCACATATTAATATTTTGGGCCAATATAATATGGAATTTGTAATAATGTATCAATGAAAAAATATTTATTTTGAATGTACATATATATCATCGATATTATAGATTAAAATTCATAAAAAAATTGCTCAATTCGGAATATTTGTATGGGTTTCAAAATTGGAAACACGGAAAATGCCTTTCTTTTTATTCTGGATCCACCACCGATAAATTTTCCCTTACTACAAATTATTTTAGCAATTGATTGATTTAAATTAAATAGAATTGTAGTTACTTTAACTAAATGTTCATTTTGTGTGCTCTTTCTCTTTCCCATGATTAAGTATCATATTGAGAACTTTTAGTTTCAATTTCTATTTTTTTGCACTTTCATTTAAATTATTCGCCTCGCCGAGCATGAAAATGAAATTCTATAATATAATTATCTGCATTTAATGGCATTTTGTTGGCACACTGCACTTGGCCAAAAAAAATGGTACAATAATAATAATAACAAGGGATTCCAACTTGCTCTTTCTCTCTCTCCCTCTCTTTCTGGCATGGGCCATGCAATTTCTCCTAAAAGTAGGCTAACAAAATTTATGTCAACTGACTGCGCACAACTTTTGTTAGCCACAACTCGATGGAGGAGACTGACTTCGACTTGGTCGCTTTTTACATACCTAGGTGAATCGGGGGAGGGGGAGGGGGGACATAAAATTGTCCGGCCAGAAATTTTAATATAATATAAAAAAAAGAGCAACGCAGTGGCTCGTTGCTTGGTTCGTGGGTAAAACTATGTCACTAGGCACATAGATAGTATCCTGATTCTTGGTCCTTAAGCTAGATAACTTTGGCAACAAACGAACCATTTTCTTCCGCTGCACAAAGCCAATTCGCTTTTTTGGGTTGCTCTTTTTTTTGTTCATTTTCATGTCGTGGCATTTTGTCTTTGACAAAAATTTAATACACGGCAGTTTGTCTTTGGCTTTGTTCACCCAAAAAAACCGAAACGAGAGGACTCCTGGGTCAGGACAAGGAGTCAGAGAATCGCTGGCTGGCTGGCTGGCAGGTAGGAAAAAGCACTACAAATGTGCAAAGACTGCGTCTTGTCACCAGTTGCAGCAGCTGCAGGCTTTGTGTTTTACACGACAAGCGAACAAGAAGTCAGTCCTTTGGCCTGGATTGGGGTTATCAGTGGGTTAAGAGTCTTGCAGTTTTTACAGTTTACACAGGATTGCAATTGCAATTGGAATGACTGCAACATGGGGCTTTTGCCTCTCTCTCTGTCTCTCATTGTGATGAACAGCTTGCGGTTTTCGTTTTCTTCATCCTCTCTTTGAGGGATTTAAAAGTTAATTTGCCAACTTGAGGAATTTTCGTAGACAATATCTTGAAAATATTAAGGCAACAATGCATTTTCAAGCATTTTAAAGTTTTTCTTACACTGCCATCCACTTAAATAGGGCTAAGATTTCTTGGAATCAATTTGGAACTCTTAAACACAAATTAAACAAGCTATATAATAACTCAAATATTTTTTATCGTGCATTAAACATGATCCGAAAAGATAACGTTGCTTTATGATAGAAAGAAGTAAAAGTAAAAAAAACTATAATGGAATAAAAACGCCTGGAAGATCGAAGGAAATATCTACATATATTAGGATGACTCATTTTTTTTCTCGAGCGTTCACCAGAATCAAAAACTACGAAGAAAAGCAATATATTTTTGATTTACATATTTACATACTTAAGTTTTTACGATGTACATTTTTTAAAAATTAAGGAATCAATAAAATAAATAAAGGATTTATATTCCACTTCAATACACAAAGATTAATAATGAAAGTTTTTTTTAGGATTTTTTTTTATAGATTCTGATTCAGGTGGACGTACAAATTGATCCGCTCTATAATATATATATTTTAAAAATATATATGAGTTCAAATTAAAAAGGGATAAGGAGTTGAGACTACAATTTATACTAGAGTAGTTCGTGAGTAACGTTTTTGAGTTCAAAAAATTGGTTGTGCGTCCTTCTTGGACCCATTTTCGAACTCAAGATCTCAAATATTTCCACTTATTCAGGAGATCAGACTGGAATTTTAACTAGAGTTGTTCATGGGTAACATTTTTTAGCTCGAAAGTTGTTTGTGCAACCTTCTTGGACTTCTTTTCGAACTTAAGCTCTCAACTATTTCTACTTCTTCAGGAGTTTAAACTGGAATTTTAACTAGAGTTGTTCATGCGTAATATTTTTAAGTAATTTCGACCCTCAAAATTAACTAAACTCTTTCTTCAAAGCTTTCTTCTCGCGCTTTTCTTACTCGAAAGTTTTTCACTAGTCTATTATACATAAATTTTCTGAATTGTGTTATTTATATCTTTTTCGAATGTTAGTTTTGTAAATAATATGATAATAAAATATTTAACACTGTTTACCTCTCTTTTATGATTAAGATTCTGGGAAATATTTCATCTTGGGTTATTTTGATAAAGTTTTTTTTAGCTAAATCATCTAAAATGTTCCCTTTATCAAGCAATTAATAAGCAAATTATTTAGGTTAACTTGGAGTAAACTTAGAGCTAGGAGTTCTAGAGCACCTCCTTGATGAATGCTCATCTTTAGCATCTTAGGAGACTCCCCACGAATGACTGACCTACGCTAAATATCCACCAATTGTAGGTCTCTGTGGTAACTAAGCTTAACCTAACCTAAATTGTATCCCCAATCTGATTACCCAACTTCAACTTACCTCCAAGTTAAATTGGAGCAGTTTTGAATTGGTTTATTTTGGGTGCACTGTGGCACCTTGTGGTTCCAGTTGCAAACAGTTGATCAACTGCCTTTAATTGGCTTTCGAAATTAGGCCAGAGCAATGGTTTTAGCTGTTCATCTTCATCATCGTCTTGTTGCCATTGTTGTTTGTCACACATTTGGTACGAATTCGACGCGATTTTTGAAAACTGCAAAGCCAACACACACACACACACACACACACACACAGAGGGAACTTCTCCGATTTCGTGTTCGAAGTGACCATGTCCGGAGCCTGCGTTGTGTGTCGGTCGGTCCCATGTCCAATGGCTTTTAATTGAAAGCGGCATATGCAAAGCAACTGCAACGGCCACAGAGACTTCAATGAAAGGCTGGCACAGTTAAAAATGGTTATTTCTCTCTCCCTCTCTCTTTCTCTTTTTGTTTCCCTTTTTGCCACGCCCTGCGACGAGTTCTGTTTCGAGTTAACTGCGTTTCATTCTTTCCATTCTCGCTTTTTTGCCGCAAGCTGCAACAAGCCGCTTTAAAAATTGAGTCGACTTCAAGTCAAGTTCTTTAGGCCGTTCTCAGTCACACAAATTAAATTGGCTTTAAATTGACACCTCCGGTGGCAGGATACAGCCAACACACACACACACACACATTAACTTTATTAAGGATTTCATGCTGCAGCTGCTGCCTAGATTGCTGTGGGCGTGGCACCAGCAGCAGCAGCAGCAGTTAATAAAGAACCAAATTATTGTGTTGTTCACACTTTGACACATTGAAACGGAAATTTAATTAAGGATTTTTCAATAAAATTGCCATTTTAATGGCCCGGGTCCCACGCAAACGAAAAAGAGCTTTAAGGTTGCAGCTGGTCCACCGAGTGGCTGTTGGAATTGAAATGCCCAGCGATTAAAACCTATCGAATCCCTTTTTTTTTCCCCTTTCCATTTGCATGTCACCGTTTTTTTCCGTCACGACAATTGCAAAAAAAAAGACAAACCCAAAAACTACTCTGAATGGAAATTGGTATAGAAACATTTTTTGTAGTTTCTGGCAAAAAGAACTTTGAAAATATATCAACCTGATTTGGTTCATTCAAATACGACTAAAAAGTACTTAAAAATGGCATTTAAAAATTAAGTTTTATCGAGAGGAGTTTTTTAAAGAGGAATTTATACAGAAATTACTTGAGGAATTCAGAGAAAAATTCATTGCATTATTGATTAAGTAATTTCTTGACAAATTTTAGATGAATTCCTTGAGATATTTTGGAACAATTATTGAAATATGTTTGGTCAAATTTTAGATGAATTCCTTTAGATATTTTGGAACAATTATTGAAATATATGATTGGTCAAATTTTAGATGAATTCCTTGAGATGTTTTGGGACAATTATTGAAATATGTTTGGTCATATTTTAGATGAATTCCTTGAGATATTTTGGAACAATTATTAAAAAACTTTTGGTAAAAATCGTAATTTTTCTATGGCTGTATTTAAAATACTTTTCTACCGTTTTCCAAAGTTTTTGTATAGTTTTTATCGAATGTTTAGCTACTTTTAAATGCCATCAAAAGTTTATGGGATTACATAGCTGAGGAGTTTTGAAAAATTTTTTACGAATTGTAAAATTTTTGTCAAATTTTGGATTTTCCCTTGGCTGTATTTTAGACAATTTTCAACCGAATTTGAAATTTTTTATCTATTTCATATTTAATTTTTATGTTCTTTTACATACTATCAAAAGCTTGGAATTTTTGGGAAAAAAAATTTCGACTCGATTTTTGAAAATTATGACAGTGTATATACACTGTAATTTTTTTCAAAAATCGGGTCAAAATTAGTTTTTTAGATTTAAATGCCAATTTATATATCACATTCAGAGCAGCGAAAAAAGACGTGAATTTTTGGTATGGGACAAAAATTGGCAAAGTTAGCGGATTGCAAAGCTGATGTGTTTTAAGGAACTTTGGGACAATAATTGATAAACTTTTAGTAAAAAATGTAATATTCCAAAGGCTGTATTTAGGGTGATTTTCTACAAGTTTTTTAAAGTTTTAATCTAGTTTTTAGCGTATTATTATTGTTTGAAATCGTACAAAAATTTGCAGATTAAGAAGATTGCAGTTGAAGTTTTGACATAAATACAAGTCCCAAAAAACCGAAAAAACTTAACATGAAATTTCGTGATGATATTATAGAAAAATTCATTGAAGAATTCTTTCGTTTTTAACTTCAGCTTCTTTTTAATATAATTGTATATAATTTATATGCTCAACCTTGCCTAAAATATCCCAATGAGTGACCTCTTCACTAGTCCCTAAAACATCAAAATGATTAAAGAAAACCACCCGAATTCTAGAATATTAGCAAATGCTTTAGCTGAATATTAAAGTTCTGAAATATTAAAATAGCAAACAAATTGTCAGAATCCTTTCTATATTCATATTCTCCAAATTATCTATCGAAAATAAATTGCTCTTGCCATATTTACCTACAGCTTATTGTGTGACATAATTTGCATAAGAAAAACTGATGGGAAATCCAAAAAAAAAACAAACAAACAAGAGAAAGTAGAAAACTTTATATAATAAAGTGCTCTTAAACATTAGTTTTACAGCAGAGGAGAGAGGGGGTAGGGCCGCCTCCTGCCATGTAATAGATATGGACTACAAATGAGCACAATTCGGAGCAAACTTAAACAGGAAGATGTTTTGGTAGACATCCTAGATGAGGTGGTTTGCTGGTGGTGCGGGGAGGCTGGAGGGGGGGTAGCAGCACGGCACTTCAATGCGCAACAACAAAAGAACTAATTAAAAAATTAATCTAGCTTAAAGTTCCATTAGAGCGCGCCAGCGAAGTTTGTGCCCAGCTCTCCACCAGCTTGTTATGAGGCGCAGCAGAGAGCAGCGTCGAGAAGGAAATGGAAAAACTTTTCTAGTGCAATTCTGTGTGCATTTCAAAGTGGGGGGCAGGGGCAGGGGGCACGATGATGGAGATGCTGCTGCCAATGCCGGCAGCAACAGACTGCTGCTGCGAGAGACAAGGACAACAATGGAGAGATGGAGCAGGAGATGGAGCTGGAGATGGCAACCGGCTGCCGGAAACGGAAGTGCAAAAAAAACGTCTGCAAAAATAGGGCTGAATAATTAAATTGTCCTTGAACAAAAACTAAAACGACCAACTGCATAAAATGTGTGCAAAATAAAAATTTAAATGCCGCACACTTCACTCCAAAATTTTTGCTTGTTAATTCACCAGGAAACAAAAAAAAAGAAAAGGGCTTAAAAACTATAACTTATGTTCATTGCAAATTTATGGCCCAAGCTAAAGCCTCTGACAAAGAAAGTAGGCCACAGTCCGGAATCCGCAATGAGAGAGAGAGAGAGATTCTGAATCAGAATCAGGACCACCAGAATTAAGCCACAAAGCACAAAAATGCTTTTCTTACAAAAGATTCCATCTTCCCCCCACCACCCTCCTGTTCTGCCCAACAAGTGAAAGTCCTGGTAAGCCATCAAAAGACAAGTGCAAATATGTATGACCAGGTCGGATTGTTGGCTCGGATTAAAGGTGGAGAAACGATTTAAAAATTGCGGCCAATCAACTCGGCAAAAGATGTAAGTAAAATCAACTTATGCAAAAGAATTAAGAGAAAAAGATTTCAATTCTTATTCAACTGGGCAAGTTAATTGATATATCGGGGGAATTTACGAAACATCATTTTGTTGAGATGTAAATTGGTTGATTTTTGCACTTAATCTTTTGTATGGCGGATTTATTGAAAGTTCTGTGGGAAGTTCAAAAATATGCTCAAAAACTGAGCGATTCTCATTGTAATTTTCATTTTTCACAAGAAAAAATCATTTTTAAAAGGAAACTGTATCATGGAGAAGGTCGCTAAACGCTAAAACTGATTTCTATCCACACCTTTAATTTAAGTTGAGAAATAAAGAGAGATACTAAGTCTTTCAAGTGCAAATGGATCCTTTCGAAAGTAGTTATTCAGTCTGATTTGAGTCTCAATATCTTTGTCTCCCTTCTTACTTGTTTTATCTTCTTCGAAGGCTACTGTTTCGTAGACTTTTTCAAAAACTGATCAACAATGAAGTTAACTCTTCCGATTTATTAGATATTAGATGACTTTTCTGTTTCTAAAACTCACTTCAGAAACTTTTTTCCCATTCACCTTAATAAAAGGTTTCACTAACTGCTTTTTAACTTTTTAGAACTCTTATCTTATAATCATCAATTAAGGAACATTTATTCGTATCCTCTTAAAAGAAACTAACTTTCGAGGAATAGGAAAACGGTTGGTTCTCATTTGACCTCCATTCACCTTAATAGGTTTCACAAATTCTTCTTCGAGCAATCCTTTTCCTATTTTCTGCAACTCTTCTTATAACTTTTAAGAACTCTTAACCTACATATAATCACCCATCAAGGAACATCTACTCGTATCCCTTCTTAAAAGAGACTAACTTTCGCAGAATCGGGAAACGTTTTGTTTTAACTTGGCCTCCTGTTTGACCAAATTTGTTGGATTGTTTACCATTTTTTAAGTTTTTTAATAATTTTAGATACATTACATATCTATTTTGGGAATGCAAACAAGAAGTGCAACTTTTTCGCTTTATTTAGTTGTGATTCCCAACTAGTTTAAGCGTTAAAATATTGAAGTAGGTCGTTATCGAAGTCTGCATGGTAGATCTCGAACCTTTTTTCGCTTTATTTAGTTGTAATTCCCAACTAGTTTAACCGTTGAACTAGTGAAGTAGGTCGTTAGCGAAGTCTGCTGATGAGAGAACATGGTAGATCTCGACAAATTTTTGTTTGACCTCGAGTTTGCTTCAATAAATTGTTCTTTATTATTTATATATACATTATTTATTAATTTAGTTTATGTATATATAAGGACCTAGTTTAAACCAATTTTTTTGTGAGTTCTAATCTATATCTTTCAAAATAAATATTTTCCTAAATAAAATAATAAATGCCATCTCTAAATCATTGTAAAAGAAACTTCAAAGTAACATTAAGTAAAGCCATTAAAAATATGGAAAATTAAATGCTTTAGTGCCATTACAATAAAGGAAATATGTTTGACTTAAATCTTCTCCAGTCTCCATATACTTTATAATGCAAATTTTATTTCTAATAACAAAAAAAAACTCCTATTTTATGGCATGTACTATATCGCAGATATGTTCAAGCGTTTTGCATTGAATTTTTGGTTTCTTGTCGGTGATTCATTTATAGCCGAAAACAAAAATGTTCTTGAAATGGCCAACACATCGTAAAAATTTCAGCTGACTTAAGTGAATATGGTAGAAGAATTTCAACATGCCACGCCCACCTATCTGTGTCATGATGATGATGTGTCCCTTTTGTGATAATGCGCTTGAAGCAAGTGCCATCGCAGCATCATAAACACCCAAAAGAGCGGCCAACAATGACAATTTCCATAAAAATATATAATAAGTATTGCCACAGAGAAAGAGAAGGGGGGAGAGGGCAGGGGGAGGGGACAGGAGAATCTAACCAAAACAAAGAACATTACGAGTGGCCATCACATTTATGAGAATTTCAAAATGCTGACGTACTTTTATGAGTTCTTCGCCCAAAAAAAAAGATCAGAGAGACATTTCGAGACATAAAATTGTGCCCGGTAGGCATTGGGTAAGGAGAGAGATAGAGACACGCCTCTATATATATATGCCATATACATACATAAATTCCTCACAAATCCAGAGGCATAAAAACTGTGAAACTCCTTCTTCTTGTTGCCACATACGAAAATTTCAACATGTTTTACAAGCAATCAAATTGCATTTTCCACATCGTGTCCAAGAATGGAAAATGAATGGGTTGAATGTGTGTGTGAGTGTGTGTCATAAAATAGGCTAAAGAATTCACAAGTTAATGCTAAAATCGTCTTGAGAGTGGAGAGATTAATAAGCCAAGAACAAGGCATTTCATTGTGTGTCTTATTTCTTATACCCTTCCAGAGAGTCTTATAAAATTGGTCAGTTGTTTGTAACGCAGAGAAGGAATGGTTTCATTTATGTATATAATTAGTTTGGATAAGATTCTTCATGAAAAATAAAAGCTATTCGCAGTTATTATCCTTTTACTCCTTTATACTTAAGTATATATATCCTTGATCCATGTCTGTCTGTCTGAACGTATGCTTACTAATCCCACAGTTTTGGAGCCACAGCTTTAGGACTTCGTATATACACTTTTTTAGATACTAGGCACATTATGTGTTTTTTTTCAAGAGGATCGTAGCCCTATATCTTATAGCTGCCATATAAAAAGAACGTTAAGTGCAAATAACTTCTCTTTTTCATGAAGAAAGCATACAAAAAACTCGTTAAATGGGAATAACTTCTCTTTTTCATGAAGAATCTTATTCAAGGAAAAAAAAACATTTGTATGTTAGCCCATTTTGAACCAATTTGGAATGTTTTTGAAAATTCTATTAATTATTTGATTTTATTTAAGTCAAAGGAATGCAAAGGAATGTACACAAATGAAACTAAAGAAGTGGGTTCGAATCCCTTTCGTGCCATGTATTTTTTTTTTAGATCTTTTTTTTTTTTTTTGTTTATTAAGCGAATAGAAGCGAGAGAAATTTTTTAATGTATTTAAAGTCTTGTGTCTTTAGATTCACACACAGAAAAAGTTGTTTCAAAGGGTATACAATCTTCGGCATACCCTTTATTTAGCTTCTATGACATTTTAATTTTGTTCTTTACCTTTCTGGGCGATTGAAAGAGGTCATTGTCTATGTGTTCCCTACGCTTCATTCCGCATAATTTGACAATATCTCTGGCAGACAATGACGATTGATGGCCTGAGAGATGTTTCGAGAGAGAGCTCTCCTCTTCATGCCAAATTACATGCATTTAATCAAACGCGCGCGCGAAGCTCAAGTTTCATTTGTTTGCTTTTGGGAAAAGTTTTCAACGCTTCTGCTGATAACGAGTTTTGTGCATTAAGCTCTATTATAACGCCCAAAAATTACGAGAAGATGCCGCAAGTTGCCGCAGCATGTGAAATCCTTGTCGAATCCTTGTCGTTTATCTTGGCAGACAAGGCAAACAGCCAGCCAGCAGGCACACGAGTGGGGGGGGGGAGGGGTATGAGATTCTGCGAAACACTCGTTTAGTGTAATTGGGCCAATGGCGCTTGCCAGTTACACCCACGCAACTAACAGCGACTGTTGCCAACAACAGAGAGACTCCAGCTCCACTTCCTCCTTCTCCTCTTCCTCCTTTTTTTGGAGCTGCAGAAACTTTTTGGCCAAAACCCCCACGACAAGAAGCCCAGACAACAGCAGCAGATATCTGTTAGATATATATATATACCTTTTTTTTTTTGGGGAAGGGGCAAAGTTTTATATTTTATGACAGGCAGACAGACAGACAAATGGCAGCGACATTTGAGCGACACTTGCAGTTTTTTTGGGGACGGACTTCGTCTAACCGTTAGATAAACTTCCAGACATCGGACGTGCCCAGACATTCAGACTCTGTATATAATTACAGTTAGATGACATTACAGTTACACTTTCACTCAAAAAACTAAAACACACCAAACAACCCACACACACACACACACACACACACACACACACACACAGAATAAAACTAAAACTAGAGACACTGAAAAAGTTGAAATTGAAGTGACCTGACCCCTTTTAAAGTGTCATTGAAGTTTGAATCACAGATGAAATGCTGCTCGTAGCAACTGAAATTACATTTTGAGTTATGTCCAAACAGTTGAGAGATCCCATAGAATCTTCGGATGGAAACCAACTTGTACTAGTCGTCCGTCTGTGGGGGATAGCACTAATTGAGGGACAGTCAATTATCTACAGCAACCTAAATTTATCCCTACAAGAGAGTGCAAAGACTGACGTGGTGCCTCATGGACCACCATTTCGACATTAAATATTTTTATATATTATATATATTTTATAGTGTATGGATGTAGTTATCGTTTAAGCCGAGTGCTTGTAAAATTTGTTAGGTTGATATCCTAAAACTAAATAAATAAATAATAATTAGACATCAATTTTTAATTATTTTAGTGGCCATATTTTGTTTTAAAATTTATTTTCGTTCTCCCATCGCTAACGACCCTACAATTCTAGGCCATAGCACTACTTCAACGCTAAAACTAGTTGGGAATTACAACTTTCTATTTTATTTATTAGATTTTCAGTCTATTTTGGGATGTTAACTTTAACATTCCAAAACATTGGTATTTTCAAAATTATTAGGTGTCTATTCATTTGATAAAAATAAACAAAATTTTACTCTTTATTCGCAGAGGGTTAAGAAGATAAGTTCTAACAGATTGGTAAGATAATTGAGGTCTGCATGAATGACAAAAATATCATATTCTGAATTAAATTAGTAGTCGATTTAGTTCAAATGAATAAGTCAGCTGAAGTACTTTTCAGTTGTGCAACATTCAAATGAACCAAAGACGTATTAAATGAGTGAGAATACAAATGATTCAATTCAACTCAATTCGAATGTATTCATTAAAAAGTGGACTGTAATTGAAGCCATTTAGTTGACTATTAGATAAGTGAAATCTAGTTATAGTTTTAGTATTTTGTTATTATTAGTATTAAATTAGAAGATGATTTAGTTCGACTCAGTCGCACCTCATTCAAAAGAAACATAATGAATACGAATGATTGAGATTCTTATGTTTCGAATACATTCGAATTCCTAATCAAAAAAGTCAATGTAAAATGTTAACTTTTTAATACATCTAGTTTTAGTTCTTTCCTAAGAAAAAAGAGTTTCAAAAATAAGATCACGATTTTTATTGGGTTTTAATCGCTGTTTTCCAAAATTTTTGACAACTATGAATCACTGGCTTTACCTAAAAGTGAATAATGATTAGAGACAATAAATGAAATATCAGAGTTAACATATTATAATAGGTAAATGAATGAATTAATCATAAAGAAAATCACTTTTTTTGAGACAGTAAGAGGAATATAATATGAAATGAATGAAATATCTGAGTTTACATATTATACTAGGTAAAAGAATTTATTAATCATAAAGAAAATAACTTTTTTGTGTACTATGAAAAGGTGAATAATTCATTTTGAGGACAATACGATAATTATTTAACATTATTTTGACAGCTTTGTAAGTGAAATTTAGGATCTGGCTGAGTTATATCTAAAATTAAAGCTTTAACATGTGTTAATAAGAAACAATTTTATATATAAATCATTTGAAAAAATTAAAGAGAATAAATTTTAAAAATTAAACAAAATTAGGAACATATTTTACTTGAAAGAAGTTTGGCCTGGATGATCTATGTACAAGATTTTAGTCACTTTAGAAATATTTATTCACAATTATTCACATTTGGAATTGTTTGCCATTTATTTATTTTTGTGGAGATGATTCACAGAGTGTACTTTGCGAGTGGGGCAGCAATTGCCGCTCCCTTTTTCTAGGTAACTTTGATTGCCCCTCCTTCTCTTGAGCCCCCTCTCTCGACTCTTTTCGTATCACACACACACAACTAACTATATCAGATCTTGTTGGCTCTTTGATGCGCATCATCGCTGACAAATGTAACACTTAATTTTAATATCGCACATCATGACTGGTTCTGCTTGTTATTATTGAGAGCAAGTCAACATTGTGCCCCCTGCCCACACTCGAGAGGATGATGATGATGATGGTGGTGCTACCATATGGACAGTGGATGGAGATGGAGAAGGAGGAGCTGGAGCTGGGGAGGATGTGAGTGATGAGATGAAAGCGCATTGCCGCCAACGGCAAGCGAATTAAAATGAATAAGCAGCAGCAAAAAAAAAAAAAAGGGAAACAAAACAAGTGCCACTTGAGTGGCAGAGAGAGAGAGGCACATACGATACTCAACTCATATGTAGATATGTTCCCTGCGAAAATTATGCAGACATAAACACAGTCACATAGGTTTATATTTGGCGTTTTCGTTGCTAATTTGACAGCCGTCAATGAATTTGTTTCGCCAAGGTGTCCTCCTTTCTGTGCCTTTTTTTTTTTTTTTTTGCTTTTTAGTGGGAACGCGTGCCCAGTGAGACTTTGATGTTTGAGCTCGTAAAGGGCCGGAGCAGAGCTAATTAGCCAACGGACCGGACCATGCGGCACCAATCCTTCAACACTTGAACACAATTACCAGCTGCTGCTGCTGCTTCTGCAGTTGCTGCTGGCCGAAAATAAAAATTTAATTACACAGATTTTTACGCCATTCGGCCATAGCTCAAATAACACATTCCAAAATGGGGACTAGCGACTATTTCCTTTTGACATAAAAATGCCTTCTTAACAAGCATTTCAACAAATCTGTCCGCACTGCACACAATTAAAATGCTAAAAAGCTTTAAGCAGCATTATGAACGGATTGAAGCAAGTGCGAGAGAGGGTCACAAATCGACAAAGAGTCGACAAATGAGCGACCTAGTAATGCTCTAACAAATGGTTTCAAAAGAAGAAATACCCAACTTGGAAGATTTACACAACAAATTGGTATTACGTAGTTACTGCAGTTACTTGGAATCAAGGATATATAATCAGAACATCCTCAATAGTGGATGCACTCTTGAGTTTAGAGCACAAAACTCGCAACACTTCATATAAATTTAATGTTTCTCAACACTGTTATATGCAAATCTCAAAATTGGATATCTGAAAAGTGAGTGAACACTTGTAAACTTAAAAGTTTAGTTGAAAAGATGAGAAACTGCTGCTTACTTCAATTTTGAGTACAAGATTCCTTTGGCCCCTATGTTTATATAACGTTTCTCAACACTGTTTTACTGACAACTTTAACCCCAAAAACTCAGCAGTGAGTAAATGTACTTAGAATGCGAAACTGCTGTTTTTTTCAATTTTGAGCACAAGAATCCTTAGCGGCCTATGTTTAAATAACGTTTTTCAACACTGTTTTTCTAAAAACTTTAACCCCAAAAACTCAGCAGTGAGTAAATGTACTTAGAATGCTTTGAAAAACCCACTAAACTTAATAGACTTTCACAAACTAAACTTTAGAACACACTTTTCTTAACACGTTTTGTATTTTTAAACCTTTTCAACACTGTTTTATCGTAAACTTCAGTGAAATCACTTAGAACTCTTCGAAAGCTTATATAAAAGTAGTTTAAAACTGTAGCAACTCCCACAAACTTGACTTCAGAGCACATGTTTCTTTACATTCTCTATATTTGAACGCTTTTCAACACTGTTTTGCCGAAAACTGTAACCAGAAAAACTTAGTTGGTTATCTTACGTTATCAGAACGCTTTAAAAACCCAAAAAGTAGTTTAAAACTTTCGCCCACTTGACTTCTCCTAACACTCTTTGTATTTTTTATCCTTTTTAACACTGTTTTATGGAAAACATTAAGCGTCAACTCACTTGGAAAGCTAATAGAAAATGTTTCCATCGCATTCCATTCAATCAATCTCTATAACAAAGTCACCATGCTCAAAGCAATCTTGTTCTAAAAATGATTTACAAGCCAATAAGGAGGAAAGGGTGAATGAATTTTAAAGAAGAAAGAATAAACGAACCAACGAACGACTGGGAATGAGTGAGTGAGTGAGTGAGTGAGTGAGTGGGGAGCGTAACGAGTCCATGGTAGATCAAAAACAGCTGCGCCCATGACGACAACTACGACAAAAGATAAAAATGAAGATGACTCCGACTCCAACTCCGAATCCAATTCTGATTCTGATGCTGATGCTGAGGCTAAGGAAGGAGCGCTTAACACTTGCAAATGTTGAATGCCTGCCTGACTGACTGCGTGCCTCTGTGCCTTCTGTTTGTTGTTCTTTTGACATTTCAACTGTCATAAATGGCAAATGCATTGCATTGCCTGTGTGCCTGGGTCGGTCTCTGCCTCCGACTCTCCCTCTCCGACTCTCCACCGTTCCAACTGAGCGCCTTTAATGCTCATGTGGAAAAGATTCACATGTTGCCTGGCCCCCATTGATTGACATACAACGCCAAATGCCACCGCACCTCCAACTGAAGAAACTCATACTAGTTTCCCCTCTCCCCAACTCCTCCTCCTTGCAGTGCATCCCAGTGACTTTCGACTGTCAACAATTGGCGTGAAGTAGTTTGGAACTTATTGTTGTTGGCTAACCATTCTTGTGTCGCATGTGCTGGCTAATTAATTTCAATTAAAATGCCTAGACAATTCGTCAGAGGGAGGAGGGAAAAGAGGGACAGGGAATTGCTTGCCATAGACCTTTTAATTGCCTTAAGGCTGTCAAGCAATTTAACTAATGAGCAATGGAAATTTCAACAATTCGAAAACATTTTGATATTGCAAAAATTATTATTATGATCGGAGGCAAAGTCTAGAAAGACAAACATTAAAATTATGTCATCATATGAGTAATATGGTAAATTTGCTTATCCAAAAATATTTATTTCATAAACAAATTCTATGAAATAGTTCATAAATGACATTTAGAGCTTCTTCAAACTCATTTTAGGTACTTATGTTGGGTGTAAGGTTTGCCAAAATCTGTTTTTCCAATAACCCAATAATCTATTTAATGATTATTGATGGATAAATTTGTTTTTTCGACATCTTTTTGAAATAAGAATTAATGAAAACTATCCTATCGATTCCGTTTTCTCACTAATAACCCCTTTGATATTTTTAGTATATTCCATTTATATTTTTGAACACATTCCAAAGAAAAAAGGACCAAAAAAAAGTTTTCCTTATACTTTAAGCGGATTCAGGGCACAAAAAACATTTTTGTAATAACTAAGCTGAAAAATCCTAACACATAAAGTTAAACTCACAAATGTTTAGAATAATAAGTTAAAGTGAAATAAATAAATGAAATTAGTTAAGTTAGAATAATAAGTTAAAGTGAAATAAATAAATAAAATTAATTAAGTTCCAGAAAATAATCTGGCTATGCTCTTCCTGTATTATATTTAATTATAAATTGTGTTCTTTAGGTTGGTCTATCACAACTGTCATATCAATAATGGTAAAATTAATATTTAATATATAATAAAGATATTCCCCTTGAACATTTGAGTCACTAAGAATTAAGCGATTCAACAGATTAAGGAAAGTATCAAAAATAAATAACGAAATTGTCTCAAACAAATAAGAAATTATTACCTGAAGAAAATATTTCTGGTCAAATATTTCATGCCACACGGAAAAAAAGTGTAAAACATTTTGCCCTGAAGACGATTATCTGAAAGTAACCGAAATATATCGGAAGAAAAGAAAATAGAACAAAATTAGATTATTTCTTACCAACATTTTTTGCATTTATAAGAAAAAAGATGATAAATTTCAATATCAAGTATAATAAATTATCAAATCACTTTCAGTCTATGGCAAACATAAGGAAAAGTTACGAAAAACAATGTGTAGAACTTCAAAACAAATGGAAAAGTTACGGAAAATAATGTTTAGAACTTCAGATCGATAGCTTTTCAACATACCTAAAGATGCCCGATACTTTGCTCTAGCTAACAATATTTTAAGTTTTTTATTTCAATAATTTTCTGCATTTTAGTAAAGAATATTTTAAAGGTCGGCATTCACCCAAGTCGTCGGCATTCACATAATCATTTTAAATTGACGAAATAAACCATAAAGTCTCTTAGAATAAGAAATAAATGAAAAATGAAATGATATCGATAAAGCAGTTAAGTCGATTATACAAGTTAGAACTTAACCTATCGATAATTTGCCTATTGTCAAACTGCTGGCCTCTTTTTCCACTTGAATTCGATTAGAATTCGATTAGATAAGACGTTCTTTACAAAGCTTATTAACAACTTGTAATTTTTTCTAAACATACTGCCTTTAAAAAACACGTCTTTCTTTTAAAATATAACTCTCAATAGCAGAAGAATCACCTGGAAAACATAAAGAGGTGGGAAAAGTCAAACGTAGATCCAATCAAATGAATATCATCGTTGTAGTAGTAGCTTCCTACCGATATCGGAAACTGATGCCCCGCCTAACCGATAACGGAAATTTGTTTTTGCGGTCATAACTGGAAAGCACTTTCATCATAACCCTTTCACATTCCCAAATGGTGTTGGCATTCTCTCTGGCAGTTGGTTATATTCCTGGCATGGCATGGCAATATATTGGATTTAAGTTAAGAGAGTTATTTAAATTTCCGCCTCGTGCGTTTCGTTAGACTTTAAGGCTCAACGGCAAATCACGACTTGCCAGACAAACTACTGTGTTTATACATATTTATGCCGGCAGTCGTCGTAGACAACAGCAACAGCAACAGCAGCAGTGCAACTGCCACTGCCATTGGAGGACGACAACAACAACAACAGCAACTACGACGACGATGTCGATGGCAAAGTTGCCCGTTCCCACCAAGCGAGCGAGCAACACAAACTAAACAAAACGTGTGCAACAAACTAAGCCATTTTTGTCGCCGCCCGTCTAAATACCAAACTTGGCTTATACCAAGCAGCCAGCCAACCCAACCCGACTGAGAGACAGACAGACAACAGCAGCAGCAGCAACAGCGAAAATGTCCTGCGCAGCGGCAATAGTGGTGCAAAACAGCAGCAGCAACAGCAACAACAACAAAAAAAAACTCCAAATAAATCATGATTCATGACCAAAAGCCACAGAAATGCCAAAAATAAAAGCAAAAATTGCATAAAACTTTGAAAAAAAAAATGAAAAAAGGTTTCAAGCACTTTTTTTTGTTTTGTTTCAACTGTGACTTGGTCTTGATACCCTTAGCAAGCTACTCAATGATTAGTCCTACAGAAGCTATATTCATTCAGATTTTTTTTTTGGATTCCCACGCTGAATCGAAAGACTTTTGAGTTACACAATAAAATTTTGGATGAGTTCTGCAATATGTTTCGAAAGTAGTCCTAGAAGTTTGTTGAAAGTAATTTTTAAAAAAGCAAAGATTTTCCTCATTAAACTGTTTTCAGGAGAAATGTTTTCTATAAAACTTTTTAAACTGTTTTCAGGACAAATGTTTCGTATAAAACTTCTTGTAAAACCTTTGAAAATTTTTTGAACTAGGATTTGAAAGCCTTTTCTTTGCTATTTTATAGATTTGTAGTTTTTAGGTGGTTTGAAAGTATTTAAAGGTACAGTGCAGTTCAACTGAATAGGTTAGAAAAAAAAGACTTTTTTTATATATCATAAAATTTTGATTGTTTTGCCAAATTTATTTGGATTATCAATAGATTTCAAACGTAATAATACTCCAAATTAATTCAAATAAATTTATTCAAATAAATTTGGAGTCAAATTTAAAAAAATAAAAAATACAAAAATAAATTTATTCAAATAAATTTGGAGTATTATTACGACAATTCAAATCAATTATTATTACGTTTGAAATCTGAAAAAAAAAGTCAGCGGTACTGTAAGTGAGCTGAACATTCTAGCAATCATTGTTCATCCAATCTGATGAGCTATATAGTAATATGATTATTTTTCAGCCCTAAATAAATTTAGTAATATAATTATTTTTCAGCCCTAAATAAATAAACCACTAATAAAATAATTACATACTTCGGTTGATCTCTCTATATTCGAATATTTTTGTCTGTTAAGATCAAAAATTTACCTTTTTTTGATGGTTTAATCTCTTTAAAGTCCTTCATAGATTAAAGTTTCATCTGAAAGGATCATGGGCTTCTAAAATATAACAAGGATCAGGGTAGACTGATCAGAAATATATGTTTTTGAAGCAACTTCCATGACGATCAACCAAGTACACAAAATTATCACTTAGAACTTCTTTTAAAAACAAATTTTCGAGCACTTTAAATTGTATTTTTAACAAGAACATAAATATCTAGGATCATAGGATTCATCAGTTAAAGAAGAATACATTCAAAAGGGCCTAACAAAATAGAATTGCCTTCTTCTAACCAAAATGCCCATACCCTTTTGATCAAAGGGTATACAAATTGCAAAGGCGACGACACAAACAACAACAAAAAAACAGAAAAAAATCCATTCGTGATGCGGCGAACGACAAAACCTGCGACTTCAACTTGAAACGAAACGAAACGAAAAAATAATGCGGAATATTTTCGAAAATACAGCAAATAAAAAACGAGAGAAAAAGGGAGAAACAAAAAAAGAATGTTTTGCGCGCATCTAAATAAAAGGGAGACGACTTCTGTTCCTTTTGTTTTTTGCAGTCGTCCTCAACGTCCTCATCGTCGTCATCGTCGCTGAAATCGCAGTCATATTGGCCATGTTAACAAAATGTGCCGTGTGCTGAGCATTTTTATCACGCAGACTTCTGTGTGTGTTTAGCCGCCGCCGTTGTCGTTGTCGTCGTCATTGCCGTCGAGCCGACGACCCAAACAGGCTCCAAAGTTAACATTTATTCGATTTCTTCTTTCAGTTTTTTCTGTTTTTTTGTTGTTTTTGCGAGTTCCTCATAAAAATCATGTCGGCTGGAACATGCATTGGAGAGCAAGCACTCTAAACGATCGTTTTGTCATAATGCGACATTTAAGGAATTTTTATATGAATTCACTTAAAACGTCTTTTGCCATTGCCATTGGGACGCGACGATCCTGTCGCATTGTCGTCTCGCGCACATTTTTCTCTCTCTCTCATTCCGCCTCTGCAGCGCATTTAGGTGTGGAATTGTAATTATCTCAAGCCCAAAAGGTGGACAGCACTGTGGGACAATTTTGAGGAAATGCTTATCAAAGATATATATTTACTTTTGATGTTCATGGGATATCCCTAAGATCAAAAAACCATAGCATAGTATTCTATTCAGAGCTCTGCAAACTTATATATTTCGAATAAGAGACGATTCGATTAGATCAGATCTTTTACTACTGAAAATTTATCAAATATATTGCAGTCTCAAGCTAACACTAGCTACGCAGAGAAGACTTGGCAACCCTAAAAGCGATAAGTTATCGATAACATTCTGATTGTCATCACAATTGCAATAAAAATTAAAAGCGTAGCTTTGTTTCGTAATGATGGCAAAGACTGATATCAAAGGAATGCCAATTGAGATCACTAAGGCCTTATTTGTCTTCCTCTTAACACAGTGTGGTTTAAACCGGCAAAAGGAGTGAAAGAATTATCGATAATAGGGAGATGATCTTTACGAAGTAAGCAAACTATGTTTTATGAGTAAATTTAATCATCTAAAAAAACAAATATGTTAATTTAACTATTAAATGTCAATCTAGTAATACTCCACATAAACATTTTTATTGCAAAACAAATCTATTTACACTAAATGAAAGAAGACCAATTATCGATAACAGGGAGTTGATCTACTTATATGAAATAAGCAAGCGATGTTTTATGAGTAAATTTAATCACATAAAAAAAAAACAAATATATAATTTGTACTACAATCTACTTATATTTCACATTAACATTTTAATTACAAAAAGCATCTAATTAAATGAAAGAATTATCGATAACAGGGAATTGACATATGGCGATATCTAGACGAAGAAAGCAACGCATGTTTTATGTATGAATTTAATTAAATAAATAAGAAAAAATTAAATATCAATCTACTATTTTCACAGTGACATTTTTGTTGCAAAATCTACTTACAATAATTTAAGCTTCTGCTAAGTAGATTGTCTCATAACCACACCATTTAGTTTATCGTTTAGAAATATAGGTACGATAACATTAATATATCGTCAACTTATCGAATCGATTGAATATAGATTTCATCTAATTTCGATTCGATCTAATAGCCATTTTATCTAATATCGATTTGAACTCATATCGATTTCAACTAATATCGATTTCATCTGACATTGATCTCATCTAATATAGATCTCATTTAATATCGATTTCATCCTACATATATCGATCTCATCTAATATCGATTTCATCTAACATCGATTTTATTTAATAACGATTTTCTGACGTCTGACTTTCAATAATAAACTATTTTAACTACTTCTAGGTATAAGAATCAAAGTTAATTTTAACATTAGACTGAAATTTTCCACCAAAATGTGTTGCCACTTTTGTACCCACTGTTTTTGCCGCCGCCGTTGACATAGATGCCATTTCCCATCCATACGAAATATGCCCCCTGACCAATAGCCAAACAACAAGCAACAAGAGGAACAACATCAATTTACAACTTTGTCAGAAGGCCCTCTTTTGGAACATCATGATGATGTCGACGAGATGACCACTTGCCGCCAGAGCCAGTCGTTCGGTCGGTCGGTCGATTCGCAACGTTTTTTGTGTCTTCTTTTCCGACTACCTTGTGGCACACACAATTAACTTGCTTGCTGACTTTTATAAAGGCATTGCCTGACATTTTTACGCGTGTACATGATTTTATTTGCCTCGCTGTCCGCGCGGGTAATTATGGCACGTTAAAGTGTTAATGGGCCACGTTAAAAAGAGAGACAGAGAGGGAGAGAGATAGAGAGAGAGAGGGATAGAGAATCCTGCTGTGAACTTTGTGCCAAGCAAAATCTTTTGCATGATTAAGCCATTTATGAGAGCAAAATATGAGCAAGTCATGACTAGGCGCACTCATATTTCAACAGTTTTTACTGAGATGACCAATTAGTTGACCGCTGTCAACGAGGTAAAAGGAATCGGCAACCGGTTTCGACTAATCTCCAAGACTAACTAACTGTAAGTTCAGGCCAAGTCTCCTCTCCATCCTGTCACCTGTTCGATTCGATTCTGCTCTGCTCTTATTGATATGGAGCCCCCAAAGTTCCTCTGCCACCCAATAGCCATAAGTTATTATGTCTCTATGGCAAACTGGTTCTCTCCATGCTGCTGCTGTTGGACATGAATAGATTGCCTTCTGCCCATGTATGTGCCATGTGTGTCTGGGTCTAGGATTGAGTCTGGGTCTAGTCTCTCGCTCTCTCTCTTTCTCAAGGCGTTCAGCAAAATTGCATGACAAATAAGTTTTGTGTGTCGCAGACAGATGACATTTTTTATGCCGCTGTCTGATTGGAGGATTGAGAGCAGGAGAAGCGCACTCCACACACACACGCATCCATCCCCATCCCCACAGTTAGGCGTACAAGGAGTAAAAATATTGATTTTTATAAATGTTGGCCGCATGCAAAGTTGGCAGTTTGTTAAAGCGAACCAATTGCTGCCTGGGGAGACACAGGAAGGAATTTCTTTTCATAGGCTTTAAGAGGAGTTCACCAGTTGGGAGGGAGAGATGGGAGAATGGTGTAACAGATCCCCATAATTGGATAAGTAAAAAAGTACCAAGGGAAATTTCAAATAAGTATGCAAAAAAATAAGAATTGAATTGAATTTTTGCAAAAGAATATTTTGCAAGCAACTTGACATTAAATAGAAAGAATTTTGTAGTTAAAGCCGAAAACATTTCTCTAGCGTAGGGTAAAAGGGGGCATAATATATACATATAATAGTTCTAATCATTTCTTTAGAGTTAAAAATTGTTGCAACAAATATTTTTAAAACATTTATGTAGTTGGTTAGTTTACTTTGAAAAGGTTTTATTTATGCAACATTTAAATTTTTATGTTCGACATGAACCCATAAATTTGTAGTCTGCATTGGATGCATTTTGAATCAAATTTTATTCCTAGAAATATTTTCAAAACTAAAAATAATTCTTATTTTTGTATCAAAAGTTATGAAAATATTTCAAAAATAAAAAAAGTCTAATTTTTGAAGCAAAATATATATTTTAAAAATCAAATAAAAATCAAATTTTATTTTTGAATCAAATGTTATTCCTAGATATATTTTAAAAATCAACAATAATTTTTTTTTTTTAATCAAAAGTGATTCCCAGAAATATTTAAAAAAATGTCTTATTTTTGAATCAATATTTTTTTTAATAAGTATATTTAAAAATCACATATAAATCTTATTTTTAAGTAAAATAATTTAAGTCACAACTTAACTATTATTATTAAAATTTGTAAATATAGTTTATGACTGTTGCGATTCCTTTTTTTGTTTCCTTAAATATTCTTCTTTCTAATCTCAAAAACAAGGAAAACTTAAGGAAACTTTTGGTAAGAACAATTGTCTACGCAAAAATATTCAATAGAATAATTAAATAATAATAACAATAAATTGCATTTAAAATTGCTTTCAAAGAAAACTGTTTGGTATGGAATGGGAAAAAATATCCGTATCAATTGGAACACGATTCGGATAATGGTAAATCCAGATAAAATTTAGAAACATCAAAGTAGAAAAAAAAAACAATAGAGAAATGTTGTAGACTATACCAGTTGGAACAGGGTATGGTCTAGTCGTATAATTTACTAAATTTAGTTCCATGTTAACACGCTCTTTTGAACATTTAGAATATGGTATTGCAGAGAGAGAGAGAGAAGGGAGGAGAAACATTTGTTAGAATGTTTTCATTGCATTTCCTGTAAATATAGTAAAAGAAAATATGTAGTTTTTTTCTAGGCTTTGGTCTTGTTATGATTTCAACTTGTTGCACGTGAAATGCATAACGTAGAGATTGCGGCTCTTTGTCTGGTTAGAAGAGATACCCTCCTGGCCTGACTCTTCTCCTTCGATGGTAACCAAGGCACGTAGCCAAAAGCCAAGACACGGAAGTTGACTGCGCAGCAAACCGAAAACCGAAAACTGAAAACTGCAAAACCTAAAACCCAAAAACCGAAAAACCAATCAAAAAACATAACCAACAATGAAAATCGATGGAAAATCTTAAAGTGTAAGTGGCTCAATTGAAAGAAAAGCGTCTTCATGCTCACGTAGCCAGGTTGGAAAACTGACAAACATATGCAACATATAAGAGAAAGAAAAAAAACAGAATTCCTGTTATTTTTCCATTACATGGAAACCCTCCCAGTCCTCCCCCCATCTCTCCTCCCTCCTCATGGAAGGGAAATTCAATTGAAAATTGCCTTACGGCCAATATTTTCTTCAGCTGACACTCGAGGAAAATTGAATTGAATTAATTTTCGTCGCAGATGAATCTCATCTGAAAGCTCTTCTCAAAAGGTTAAACTAAAATAACAATTAATAATTTAATTTTTAACAAACGCCTAATTGGAAATCAAGCTGCAATTGGGCCAAATAGGCGTGGCAAATTAAACGCCTCCCGGCAATATGATAATGTTCGATTTTGAAGAGCAAAATGTAAGCCAAAAAATAAAACGGAAATTGATAACGGAGCAAAAAAAAAAAAAATGCGGAAAACTGGGGAAAATCAAAGAGGAAAAGGCAGCAGCGAAAATTGTGGCAATTGTGAAACGAGCGTGAAATCTGCTTGAAGCCATTAAACAGAACCAACGATGGCTGAGCAAAAAAGGACAAATATAAACGAATAAACTGAACCGAACTGAATTGAACTGAACTGAATGAACGAATTGAATTTCAATCAATTAATAAATGTGCAAATTAAATAATTGACGACACTTTTGCCGCAAAAAGCCAATTTAAATTGGTTAAGCGAATAAATGTGATATGCATTGTATATGGAATATCTTCCCAAAATGCACACAAAATGCATCTAACAATCGCATCGTCAGACACCTGAGTAGGTCAATGGGTAATGCACATATCACATGTCCACTCAATGGACATAAAGGATATGTGTAATCAAGTGGCGAAACTATCATTATTACCACAATTGCCATCGATAAATTTGCTCATCGAGTTTACTGGCTCTGGAATTCTTTAATTAGAATTAAATTTCAATGCCTTTTGTAAATCATAATTTAATCTAATTTTATTTAATTAGTGCTTCAAGTGCTATGTAATAGATGAGAAGCTGCTGTAGAAGAATTGTAATAACTTCTATTGCTATCTTAAGGATTTATTTGAAGGAAAATTTTTGTTAAAACCAGGTTAAGGTCATTTATGGTAGTACTATAGGTAAAAGGTTAGGTCTGTGGAGCGCCCTTTAGAGAAATACAGCAGATTACGCTCACGACCTTAGAATCGTAATGCCATTCCACTACTTCAAGGCCAAAACTAGTTGGGAATTACAACTACATAAGTTATAACTTCAAGGCCAAAACTTGTTGGGAATTACAACTACATAAGTTATAACTTCAAGGCCAAAACTAGTTGGGAATTACAACTACATAAAGTTATAACTCCAGAGTTTTTTATATTATGTAATATGATGATAAGTATTTAAATCTAACAATCCACAATGCAGTTAAGTTAACATTGGGAATATTAACTTTATTTTTATACATTATATAAATTATTAATAAATTCAAATAAATAGTAAGTTAAGTAATACCTCACTTTTGAGGAATTTTAAGAGAGAATTTCGATTTCCAGTGAAATATGTTAACACAAAACACTATTTGATTCGATTTAAAATACATTTTTAGCCAAATTTAAAACTATACAAGTTGCAATTAACCTATACAAGTTAATTAATTACTCTATTGGTGAAGAAAAGCAATCGAACATAGAAAGATTTTTTTTGCCCCACCTTGTATTCAGATTTAAATAAAATATTCCACATTTTCTGTATGAAATTATATGCAGTTCTTAACTTTTGGAAGTGTATAGTAATTAGTTAACCGCAAAATTAATAAGATGATGGTAAAATATTGTTTAAAACTCACGAATTATAGTAATAGAGTAATTTTTATTTGAAGAAATATTTATGATATATAAAACTAACTGTCTTAAGAGAAAAGAAATATCAAAGAAGCTAACTTCGGCTATGCCAAAGTTTGTATACCCTTGCAGCTTTTGACCATTACATTTTATTTTCTAAAAATTTTTTTGTTTCTTAATCCAATAAAGAAATATTTTAAATACATTGGCCGGGGGCAGCCAATCGCCAAATAGTAGACAATGTAGCGATTGATATTCATATTCACACACACACAATCGCAATTTTGACACATATATGTGCTTCACTGCTTATGCGTGCACTGCTTATGGCAGCAGTACTGCTGCATACTGCTGCTGCCATAAGCAGTGCACGCTATATAGGCAAATTTTATATCGTCGAAATCAGGCGTTATGTTTATCCGATTGTTTTGAAATTCACGCATATGACGTAATCCCTTTTTATTTATGTACATAATCAGTTTGGATAAGATTGTTCAAAAAATAGAGAAGTTATTCGCATTTAACGATTGTATTTGTATGACAGCTATATGATATAGTTGTCCGATCTTATTCAAAATCGCAGATGTGTATGTGGCTGTATAGAAAAGCTTATATACGAACTTTGAATGCGATAGCTCTAAAACTGTGGGACTAGATCGCGAAGCACCAGACAGACAGACGGACAGACGGACAGAAGGACAGACGGACAGACGGACAGACGGACATGGCTATATCAACTCGTCTTCTCTTGCTGATCAAGAATATATATACTTTATGGGGTCGGAAACGATCCCTTCTCTGCGTTACAAAACATCTGACCAATTTTATAATACCCTCTGCAAGGGTATAAAAATGCGAATTATGAGATATATGAAAAGAAGCAGAGAGCTGCTAATTTGCTAATTTGGTAACCCAGAGTGGAGGTTTTACCAATCTCAAACAAAATCCAAAATATTCCCCTTAATTTTGTAGTTTCTACTGTATCCATTTAAGTAATTCACACAGGGTATAAAATATAATGCATTATTTATATTGCAAGCGAAATGCATTTCACCATTTTTTTTTTGTCGTTTTTATCGGAAACAAATTCTGTTTTAGTGTCAAGCAGCAACTTTATTTTTTATAATTGGATGCAATCAGAAATTCTGCCATATATAGGAAGTTAGAGAACTGGCAAAACTATTTTCCTGCCTGTCCTCCTGCTCTCTACTCTATCTCTTTGGAAAAGCATCAACAACAACAGTTCAAACTACTATTAAAGGGAGAGGGAGGGGGAAAAGGGTGCTGGGTCGCTGCAAATAATAAAAGGATGATAGTCAAAGTTTAATGACAGTTCAAATGATGTTACCGCTGCTTCTGCATCTGCCGCAACTACTGCATTGGTGCACTTTCCGATGCGGCACAACGAACAACTGCACGTTACTGTATTGTGTTGCCCTCACCAAAAATGGGGCATATTCATTTTGATCACAAGTTGGTAATCAAGCAAAAGGTGGGTAGAATTTTTTAAAGGTCGATTACACCATCTAAAGTGTGAGTTTTAGATAAATTAGTTGGCGTATCCCCCACCTCTAATAATTTTATCCATTAGATTCACTCGATCAATTGTTCCTAAGTGTGAATAGATTTAGTATTAGTCAAATGGGAACAATTGATCGAACGAATTTTATTTGTTTTCTTGTATTTTTTAGAGTACTTTATAGTCCACGAATTAATGAAAGTAGGAAAAAGTGGATGATCAAGTGTTCTATTACTCGTTTAGATATATTTATTCCTACATTTTCTGAAACGTATTTATCTGTATTTCTTGAAGTTTTTTTTAAACAATTTTTCTCAATGCGTTTCTTGCAGTATTTCAGATCTTATTCTTAGGCACTTCTGTAGACATAATCTTGACCACATTCTCAAAGATATTTTAAGCCCTATTACTAGAAGTAAGTCCAGTTTTAACTATTCGTATTTATCATGATTATCTTTGAGATATTCCTAAACGTATTTTGGATCCATTCATTGGGCTTTGCCTAGGACATATTTATATAAAAACTAAACAACCCATTATCCTAGTATTTGTTTTTCTTGCTATCTGTCTTTAATATATTAATTCCTTAATATTTTATCAAATGTCCTATAAATGTTTTTATACTTTTAGAAGACGTTTCTCTCAAAATATTCATATAAAATCAAGTACTTTCTCATTGTTAAATTTTTTACTTAAATACTTTTCAGTGCTTTCGTATTTGTAGAAGTAAATTCTTTTCTATTATTGATTTATCATGATTCTCTTTAAGATTTTCCTGATGATATTTTTGGGTCCATTTTTAGATACATTCATCGGGCTATGCCTAGGACAATATTCCTATAAAAATTCACATATAAACAATAAAACCCATTATGCTAGTATTTGTTTTTGTTGCTAATGGATGTCTGAAGATATTAATTTAACGAATATTTTAATTTAAATTTTTAAATTTTTTATAGGATAAATGTTTTTCTACTTTTAGAAAACATTTCTCTCAAAATATTCATATAAAATCACTCATTTGTCTCTTTGTTAAATTTTCGACTAAAATACTTTTCAGTCAAACTTTTTCCTCAATTTTTAAAAGTATAAAAATCCTTCTTCCCATAGTGTTCTCATTAGGTTAACAATTAAAGGGCATAGGAATATCGGGTCAGGGCGTCAATTTCTCGTTGGTTTTTTATATCATTTTCTGTTTGTTTTTTTTGCTCTTTCTCCTTTTTTTTTTTTGTGATGTTGTTGTGTTGTTTTTTTGTTGTTGTTCTGTGCGCTCTGTTGCCGTTGATATTATTATGATGGTTGCAGGCAACATGATGTTGCAACATGCGCTTGAACATAATAAATTTTTATGCATGATTTCTCACATTGCATGTGATGGCTGGCACTTGATGTGCCACATGGGGCGTATGAGCTTCGCCGTTCGGTGAGTGAAATATGCATTTTAAATAATAAAGTAATTTATGCCAAATACACACAAACACACATATATATATCCTACATATCCATCAACAAATACACACATACATATGTATGTATAAATGAAGCAAAAGTTGATCAAAAATTTAATCAGTTTGCTTCAAACTAAAGCGCCTTAGCGAGACCCACTTTTCGTGTTGCACATTAATGAATTCTTTAAGCTTTCACAAACTGAAATCGTTTGAGTCTTTTGCATAATAATTCAAATTGTTGCAATTTTAGTTGACAAACATTATGATTAAAAATCTTTTGCAAATAATCTTTTGTGCATGAAATATTTCTCTCTGACTTCTCCTTGGGCATCGCGAAAGGTCTCGACATGTGATTTAATTTTAACATCTAATTCAAATTATTTCTCTACATATTCTGATTAAATTGTTGCTTGGAGTATTGAGAAAATTTACAAAAATAATTGAAATAATAACAATTTATGGTCTTTATCTGGTCTATATCAAATTTTCTTGTCGAAGACTGGATAAACCATTTACTCATATATTGAATGTACTATGTAGCAAGTGACAACTGTAATAATTTTTTAAAGTATTTAAAAACTTAAAGTCTTATTTCCAAGTTCATTACAACCCATTGTAAAAATGGAAGGTATAAATACTGTCTTCTTAATATAAACTATTTTATTTTCTTATTCTTTATCTGTGCTTCTGTGCTTTATTTCCAGTAATATAAATGTTTCATTAAAGCTAATGTTTAAGTAAGGATATTTTATTGCGATTAAAAATATAGAAGATAGATAGTGAGGATTATTTTTTTGTGTTTTTGATGACTATAAATATGTTGAATAAAGTGTTCTTCAAAGGAACAGAGTGAAGAAACAATGTAAATTCTCAGATTAAATATGGATGGATGATCACTTCGAATTTTTGTTGGATCTGTTGATATATAAAGATTCTTTAATGGTAATTTAATTAATTATACGAAGTTCAGTAATTTCTATAATATATATATTCCTTGTAAGACCATTTTTTTGTGTTTTGATGACTAGAAATATATTGAATATGAAACATGTAAATTTTGAAATTAAATATGGATGGATGTTCATAATGATTTTTTGTTATATCGGTTTATATATATAAATTCTTTAATAGAAAATTAATTAATTATACGAAGTTCAGTAATCCCTAAATATGATCTAAAATGACATTTTCATGATTTTATTATATATTTCTTTTAAGACCTTTAAGGATCAAAAGGCTTTGGCCTAATGCATTTAATTTGAATTCGATAACTATAACTTAAAGAAGTATTGGAATTCCAATAAAAGATCAAGAGCATATTTAGGGATTTCTGAACTCGTATGATTAACAAAATTTCCATCAAGAATGATATCGAAATTTGAGTTCAAACTAAGCTAGCCTAGAAGAAAGTTGTAGTTTTATTTCCATATCATTTTTAATAGGAATCCCATTCATCTTTTTAATATACATATTTATATTTTTAATATATTTAGTTGTATTTAGTCCAGAATTAGTATTTACATAATTATAAAAGAAATATGTATTTAAAAAAATAAAATAAAGCATCAGCTTTAAAGTTTATTTTTCTGGGTAATAAACTTCTTTTAAGGCCATTCTGATATAAGTTTTGATAGTCAATTTTTGCTATTTAATTTATATAGCAATTAATTTAATTTATTTAATAGGTTTTTAGCAATGTTTTTACAGGTTAACCAACGAGCTTCGATGTTACTAAATTTGATCACATTTATCATATTAATTGCCCAATATTTAATCGCAGATTTAGCTATAATTAACTTTCCATAGCAATTTGAGGCTTACAAAGTTCAAATAAATAAGAAAAATTAACGAAAATTGCAGTGAACTCAACTCAAAACTAGCTTCACATTTTAAATATAAGATTGTTTCAAGCAAATTCCCACAGTTAGACATTATGGAGCACTTTTGACATGAACTAATCTGTGTGGCAGCTCGTTATGCCGATTGCTAAAACTAATACCAGACAGATGTATAGAGAGAGGGGAGGTGAGTACATCATCATTTGTCTGCTGCATGCAACAACATCAAAGCACTTAGAGCAAGTAACGAGAAATGGTTTTTGGAGGCATATGAATGGATCATAATGCAAATGCTGATCATGGAGTCGGCCCTCTGCTATAAATCTTCTGGCACTTGTGCATTATGCCAGCTCAATCATATTTCTTCTCTTCGTTCTTTTAATTGCAAAATCGCATTAGCATAAATTTGTTAAAAACATTTTCAAGTGAATTTTATAGCACAGACTCTTTGACTTTTCTTGGAGGGGGTGAGAGAGGGGAGGGGCAGAGAGGGGGCACAGCACAATGACATTAATAAGCAATTACAACACACAGAAATAGCAACTGCAAATTACTTCAAAAGGCTAAAAATGAGCCACGTTGGATAGTTGGATAGGCCCCCATCCATAGCTATACATCTTCATGGCACTGTGACTGCAAAATGACCTCCAGTTAGCTGGCGTTGTCGTCATCTGGACTGTTATAGCTTTAAGTGGCTTCATTCATTGCATGTTCCTTTGCCTTTGCCATTGCCATTTTCCATCCATCCATCCATTTCGCCCTCTTCTCTCGCCTTTAGTCTCCTCAGTCTGTTCTCAGTCTGTGATGAAAAACTAAAACTGACGCCAGACCACGACAGGCACGACAATGAGCCGACTGTTTAATGTACAACCAACTCCAACTGAGTTGTTTTTTCTTTAGTTTTTTGCCAGCTGCCGGGTTTTCGAGAAAAAAACAAGAGCAACCTTTATTAGCAAAAGTTTTTTTTTGTCCTCTATTTGGTTTTAGCCAAGATGAAGCGCCCGTGGCTACGACTGGCCAATAGTTAGATGAAAGGGTTTCTATTTATTAGTCTGTCTGGATATCCAGCAGATATGAGATGAGAAGGGATTGGACACTAAGGGAATTAGACCAGATTAGCAGACATACAGATGGCAAGGGAACGGCAGACAGACAGACAGACCGACCCACAATTAGATCGAATTGTTGTACAAATCGCATGGAAAGAGGCAACAAAAGTGCAATGAAGAACTGGATAATGAAGGTCCTGCATATTAAGAGGAAAATCCTTAAATCACTCACAAGAGGAAGAGTTAAAATTTGGCTTGGCAGAGGGATAAAGTTAGCCACTGAAAGAAACTTACCCAAAAAGGTCAATGTCAGTAAAAACTATTAAAAACAAACCTCAAGTTTAATTAAAAACTAATTAAGTCACAAAAAAAATAATCAATAATTATTGATAATTTAATATAAATCAATTTAATCGAATATTAATAAGCAGCAGATAGATAAAATTATTTAAATAAATAAACTGTCGCTAAATTGTTGTTGTGATTTGTTTCAAAAGAAGCCATATAATTTATAAGCGGCAAAAGCTTAGCGCCGATAAATAACGATAACTTTCTCTTCAAGTATTCCCTATTTTGACAAAGCGGTCACACTTGTTTTTTGACACAAGCGAAAAGAGGTCACACTTATTTATTGATAAAGAGAAAACTAAAACGAAAAAAAAGATATTAAAATATTCTTGGAGACAAATGCAAAACAATTTTTGTGATTTCAAAGAAGAAAAACATAAGCAAAGAAGAAAAACTAAGTAAAAATCGAAGAAAAATCTTATCTTACAGACAGTGTTCAATCTGAAAGAAGTCGATTTGAGAAACCTTCCAAAATCCAACATCATTTCACAATAATCTAAATTGTTTAGGAATTTGGTTCCAATGCTCTTCGATTTATATAGCTCAAATGTTTGCAGAGAACTTCGATGTGGAGAAGTTCCTAAAAATCTAACAAAAAGAGGCAAAAAATATGTTTTTTTGAAAGAATATAGAATACAATGCTCAAGAAAAAAAAGGTATGTATAATTTTTGTGTTCCTCGATGACCATTCCATTTGAAAACTCTAGTGAAAGGGAAATATTCTTCAACACAAATTAAAAATCACTTTCGGCTAAGGAAAAAAGAAAGAAAAACTTAGATCATATACAATATTTAATCTTTACAAATATAATAAACTCATAAATAGCACATTTATATGTGATAATGATGTTACATAATGAAGTTTATTAGTTTTATGTATTTTTAGGTTGATAATAATCAAGATTTTAAAATATTTACAATATTTATTAGTTAATTTTAGCACTTCATGACGTTATTTGTAGACATGAAGATGTTTCATCAAGATGTTTCATCAAGATGTTTCATCAAGATGACACCTTCTGCTTTGTTATCGTTCTGCCTATCGTTAATCGGCGATCATCTAAGGTAAAGAGATCAAGTTAACCTTGTGTTGTCAGACTAACAATTAAATTTAACATTTGTTAGTTGAATTTAGCCCTTAGGCGTTGTTTGTCTTCCTCGTTACATCAAGATGACACCTTCTGCTTGGTTATCGTTCTGCCTATCGTTAATCGGCGATCATCTAACGTAAAGAGATCAAGTTAACTTTGTGTTGTCAGATCTAATCTCCCATTTATGATTAAAAATCATTAGCAAATAATATTTAAAAGTGTAGTCTCACTTCGAATGAATGTATTCTCAAAAATTCATACAAACATGGCAGCTTTATAACTCCATCCATCCGATAACTTTTCTTTAATATGTCTGTCATAGGGCATTTTCAGTTCGCATTCACCCATAGAAAACTTTGCACCACAATTTCACCATCTGTGTCTCGAAATTACAGAGGACTTTCAACAGACCGCAACTATCTCTATGCAGTTATGTTGCATACATTAGGCCAAAATTTGGCGTTTCATGGCATCGTCGGCGACGACGACGGCCACAACAACACACTGATTATTGCTGATAATGATAGTCGGTCGAGTGAGTGTGGAGGAAGTGGAGGCCCAGACGATGGAGCCAACTAACCCGCAAAAACCATAATGTACTGGAATCCGATGACAATGTTCCTACGACTCGACTACTTAGTTGGCCTGCCAAATGGAAAATGGCCAACGAAAACACAAACAGTTTCCACCACACTGCAATTGCCATCGGAGGAGAGTCCTTTCCCCAAAAATTCTGTGTGCCATAGAGATATGAGCGAAAATTAAGTGTTTTGCCGCATAATGATGTTGCCTCTTTTTGCATCCTGCTGCAACTTTTTATCGGCAAACCGAAACCATTATGGTAACCAGTAGAGAGAGGGCTCTTGGAGAAGTTTCTTTTGCCTTTCTTGATTAATCAAAAACTGCCCATCATCGGGGGAGTCATAAAAAAATACTTGAAAAATATATTTACCAAAACGAAAAATTAAAAAAACTTTCGAGTGGATGACCATTTCAATTGAAAATCCAATCTGGGCAGCGGCGTCTGACACTGAAGTGGCTCATATGTGCAGTTCCCACAGCAATTAAATTTGAACACAGGATGCCTAAGGACAACGCAGCAGCAGTAGCCAAAAAGGGAGTGAGTTTCAGGATAACGAAAAAAGAAGACGAAGAAGTTGACATGCTTGGCAAACAAACAAACAAACAAGAGAGAGAGCGAGAGCTGAAAAAAAAGGCAACCAAAAGACAACCGCAGACATGCAACAACAACGGGCAACAAAGAGGCATAAGCACACACACACACACACACACAAAAAAAGGACAACTGTGCAGGACACACATCGCACTCAGCTGTGTGTGTTTTTTTTTGGGGGGGCATAAAGAAGACATCGGCCTGCGACATTCTTTTTGCTGCTTTTTTTCCCCAACAACAACAACAACTGCAAACTAAAAAGGACAACTGGCATACAAATAACATTAAGCCGGCGGAATCAGCAGAAGGACTCACTCTGTCGATGATGCGGGCGGGCCACAGGGCCGCACTATCGAGCTCGAGGCAGCCAAAGGACATCATTGGAAGGTGAAAGCGCTCCATAGAGCCATGAAAATGACAATGTTCCGTTTGCCCTTACCCCCTGCGCTCCACCCATTCCAATCTCTAGGTCTGTGTGTGACACAAAACTGGCATTAGGCAAGGATTTGCGTTGATTATGGACAGCAATGGGTTTTAGCTTTAGCCATTTTCAAATGAAAAGACAATGAAAGGTTTGTCGTCTCTCTGCTCCTCCTCTCCCCTCCCCCCTTTCTCTCGGATTGTCCTCGTTCTTTTCGCTTGAATAAACAATAAGACAATAATGCCATAAAGAGTACCAATTTCAGGTGAGAGACATCCGAATCCGAATCCGAATTTTTGCTTGCTTCTTGCCTGTTGGCATTTTGGCTGATAAAACTAATTACATTGTGTGTGTGGATTTAACCAGAAATGCCTAAAAGATTTATAACCAAAAGGCAAATCTCTGATTGGTCGAAAAAACCTAACAAACAAAATGGGTGGAATAACAAAATAATATTTGTGGTCCAAATTTTATTATTTAAACACAAATTTCTAACAAATTTAGGCAACTTCTATAGAAATTTATTTCCATTGAAATTTCGAGAAGTTAGATTTTTAATTTCGAAATATTAAAACAAATGATTTGGGTTTCGATTGGTTGAATCATTAGAAATAAAATCCAAATTTTATTATTTAAACACAAATTTCTAACAAATTTATGCAATTTCTATAGAAATTTTCCATGTAATTTCGAGGAATTAAATAAATTACTTTCTAAATATTAATACAAATGATTTGAGTTTCGATTGGTTGAATCATTAGAAATAAAATCGACAAATTTAACATCATAGTGAGCACTAAAACTATTTTAATTCCTCTAGAAATATGTATTTGTAAATGTGTAAATTCTAAAAGAAGGTATTGAAAATCTTTTGGAATAAATATGAGTATGAAGTATTAAGAAGATCTTAAAAATACCTAAGCAGTTCGAGCTAGATTATAAAAATTTATTGTATAGTCTATTAGAAATCAAACAAAGTACATTTAAAAAATATGTTTAAACTATTAAAATGCATATTGTTTCCAAATGTTATCCATTGAGAAACCTCTTATTTGTCCGATTTTAAATAGATTTTATTTTAATTATCCAGAAAACATTTATGGAAACCTAGGGACAAAAATATTTTAACCCAAAACTGTCACAATACTTTGTTTCAATATTTTGTTTATCATTAAGGTCTTCCAATTGTTATTTACTACTGTTTACGTAAGTTTTCTTAAATAAATATTTAATATTTCTAATAGATTTTACATAGATTAAAGTTCTCTCTACAATAAACTAGTATAATTTACATACCTATAGCAATATTTCCAATTTATCCTCTAAATTGTAAATACTTCTTTAGTTAAAAAAGGTTTTCTTCAATAAATATTTAATATTTCTAATAGATTTTACATAGATTAAATTTCTTCCTGCTCCTATATAAATATCCTATACTAAATAAATAAATAAATAAATTTCTTCCTGAAATAAACTAGTATAATCTCCATCCTTATATCAAATTTTTAAATTTATCCTCTAAAATTTAGAGTCTAAATTGTAAATACTTCTTTAGTAAGAACTCTTTACTTGTACAATTATTGCCCACTGAAACAAATATATATTCTAAGATCATGTGAATAATTAAAATGAAATTAAATATAGATTAAATAAAAGATGTTTGCAAAATTTCAGAGTTATTAAAATAAAGCAAAACTCTATATGCTGTGGAAGTGTCCCCAAATATATGGTAAGGTTAAAAAACATTTAATTGAATTGATTTTTATACCCTTGCAGAGGGTATTATAAAATTGGTCAGATGTTTGTAACGCAGAGAACGGATCGTTTCCGACCCCATAAAGTATATATATTCTTGATCAGCAAGAGAAGACGAGTTGATATAGCCATGTCCGTCTGTCCGTCTGTCCTTCTGTCCGTCTGTCCGTCTGTCTGTCTGGTGCTTCGCGATCTAGTCCCACAGTTTTAGAGCTATCGCATTCAAAGTTCGTATATAAGCTTTTCTATACAGCCACATACACATCTGCGATTTTGAATAAGATCGGACAACTATATCATATAGCTGTCATACAAATACAATCGTTAAATGCGAATAACTTCTCTATTTTTTGAACAATCTTATCCAAACTGATTATGTACATAAATAAAAAGGGATTACGTCATATGCGTGAATTTCAAAACAATCGGATAAACATAACGCCTGATTTCGACGATATAAAATTTGCCTATATAGCGTGCACTGCTTATGCAGCAGTATGCAGCAGTACTGCTGCCATAAGCAGTGCACGCATAAGCAGTGAAGCACATATATGTGTCAAAATTGCGATTGTGTGTGTGTGAATATGAATATCAATCGCTACATTGTCTACTATTTGGCGATTGGCTGCCCCCGGCCAATGTATTTAAAATATTTCTTTATTGGATTAAGAAACAAAAAATTTTTTAGAAAATAAAATGTAATGGTCAAAAGCTGCAAGGGTATACAAACTTTGGCATAGCCGAAGTTAGCTTCTTTGATTTTTTTCAACTAAATCGAGTAAATATGTATTTAAAATAATTTCCTAAAGGTTTTAGCCTTTGCTTCTAGTTAGTTAGGCTCTAATTTCATATTTCAAACAAATTTTACTCTCGATATACATTTTAGTTAAATAATCTCAAACAGAATTGAAAGTTATGAATACTCCAAGAACATCTGGATTGCCATTATTCTGGCAGATTTATTGTGTAAAGTTTGGCCCTCAAATAATTATATACACTCAGAATTATCTCACCAGTTTCAATTAAATTTGAAAGAAATACATTTCATCTCGAGTGTTTCTTGTTTTTTATTTTTCTGAGTGTCACATTTGGTTCGTTGATTCTATCATTTAAGAAAACATTCAGATAAACAAAAAAAAATGTGTTTTTGTTATTAATTCATTAGATGGTTTTTTATTTAATGGGTAGCATATTTTTTGTTGCTGTTGCTGGCTCTGGCTCTGGCACTTTAATTGTTAATTAGTTTAATGTGCAAAGACAGGCCACATGGCCAACCTCCAGTGACACCCAAAACAGTCGCCATCGGTTGGTCCCCTCCGTCTCTCTGTCTCTCTCCCACTCCCCTCCCTAGCTCAGTGGCAGACTATTTATTGGGCCCTCTAATTGGAGAGTGCGTTGAATTGGAAACCACAGAAATTGTTGTCTGTCTGTCTGAAAGTTATGAGTTCGTTCGTTCGTTCGTTCTACTAGCCCACCCACCCACTTGGGCAGGTCATAAAAAAGCCCGGCTAATAATTAAGAACCATCGTCTTCTCCCCCCACCCCAATCCCAATCCCAGTTGCCAGCAGTTGCCAGTTCCATAAATGAACATAAATGGGCACCCAAATGGGAGGGGTGGTGGGGGGGTGGTTTGAGAGATTTTAAGGGCGTGCTAATCATAAAAAGAAATACAACGAAAATTATGAATTTGTTTGGCGTAATTTTACACGCTCAATACAAGAGAGAGAGACGACAGAGAGGGAGCCCTTAAAAAAGCAACGCAAAAGAAAAGCAATGAAAATTTTCAAACCGTACAAAAAAAAAAGACAGAAAAACTGATGGAAATCCAGTCGATGAACATTTTCCTTGCCTGCCAATAATGACCCAATTTTGTGCCTTCAAATTTATGTTTATTCGGTCGGTCGGTCGGTCGGTCGGTCCCTTTCTCCTTCCTTCTGCTTCTTAAATAATAATATTAATATGTATAAGAAATTAACGGAGGAAAAAGACGAAGACGAAAACGAAAACGGAAAAAATCGTAGCGCATAACAAGAAAATTACTTTTTAATCTTATGAGTCATTAGAAGATATTTTCCAAACATAATGCTCATCGATAGGAGGAGACAAGGGTGGGGAGCAAAAGGAGTGGGAGGAGGAGAGGGCAAAAGTGTGAAGCCCCGATAAAGTCTTAAGTATTATAATGTAGAGAAATGTGATTTTCAAACAACAAAAAAAATTTACTTAAGCTGCCTTGGCAAAGTCTTTTGTTTCGGTTTCCCTCCACTTCCCCCCTCTCTCTCTCACTCTTCTAATTTTGTTATGTGTGAACTTTTGTTTGGGCAAAGGGAAAATGGAAATGAAGCTGTCCCCAAAGTGGTGTTAGGTGTGACCATCCGACAAACTAACACTAACCATCCATCTGACAGTTCCAGCTATAATTCCACATTAGCAAAGTCAATAGAATTTTAAGTGACAATGATGGAGAGAAGGTAACCAAACCAAACCAAACCGTTCCCCATAAAAAGAGAGAGGGGCGAAAGTATTGGTATCTAAATGGAGTAGGTAATCTTTTTTTTCTATGGATTGCACAGTCAAACTTCACTATGGTAAACTTGTTTATAATAATGTTTTTCATATGATGAATTAGTTTCCAAAAACACAGGTTTTCTCATGCTATTTATTCTATATCATATTTAGACAATGAAGGTTCTATATGATGAAGTTTCCATATAACAAAGTTTTTACTAGTCTTAAGATTATTTTAATATGGAAGTTTGACTGTATTTCAAGAGTGCTAAAAGTTATTCTTCGTTTAAAAATACTATTATTAACTTGTGTAGTGTTTTGTTGGTAAAAATTATAACTTTTTTACCTTTAGGGAATGTATCTGCATATGGAATATATATATCTAAACCTTGGGGTCTCTTCATGATAGTCTTTATATCAGTTTGTGTAGTGTTTTGTAATATATTTTACTTTTCGGGAATGCGGATTCAGAGATTTAAATATCTCCAAATTTTTGGGGTCTTCATGATAGTCTTTATATCAGTACCAAACCATTTTTATTTCAACTCAGTTTAACGATTTCATATTTAGGCATTAAATTGGTATTTCAAATAATTGATTAATTCTTTGTAAGTCACATATTCTTGCCTTTTAAAACTAAACTTAAACAAAACTCGTACTTCAACAGGAATTAATATATATCTTTCGAAAATAGCTTCTTCCTAAACATATTTAATTCGAAATTTCTTAAATTTGAAGTCTTTCGTTTTATTAAAAATATGACTGATAAAAAACATATGACTTTAAGGTAAATATTTAACTAAACCTACAAACAGAAATACCTTAACCCCAAAGCGACACAAAACTTTAATTTGGTTTCTTAAATTAGCATTCATTTTTGTCCTCTATATTCATTCATTAATTTTATTAACTAAAATTATTCGCTTGTGGTGGAAAAAAACAAATATGTATAGAGAAAAATGTATAGAAAAATTAAGAGTAATTAAGTACAACTTGAAAATTGCTCTGAAAAATAATAATCCGATTTTCATATAGGGAGAAAACTTTTTTTTTGACAATTTTTATAAATTATTATTAGGAAGAAAACTTGAATTAGTTTTAATCAAGAAAACTTTTTTTTACAATTTTACAATTTTTATAAATTATTATTAGGGAGAAAACTTTAGTTAGTTTTAATCACGACTCATAAAATTTTTCCTAAATAGATTTTAGCCATTGTTTGTATTAATTTATAAATTTTCAAAATCAGACAGAGGCGTTTTCTATATCTTTATAAAAGTAACAATAATGGTTTCAATACTGATAAATAAATAAGTAAAATTTTGCTAAAATATTTTCAGCTTATTCTTTGCAAGTTGTGTCTAAAATATTTATGTAATCCAATCGAATATTTGTTTTTCGTTCGCCCATTCAATTCCAGTTATATTTGTGAGAATTTGTTCTAATTCTTTTCATCAAGCCATAATAAAACAATATTTACATCCGATTTGGTGAAGCAACAACAAACTATATATCTTATATATACGATATATATATTTATGGGTTTTTGTTCCTTTGATTTGGTTTCCGTTTGCTATGCGTTGCCCAACTTGCAACTGTCGAGTCCTTTGTTTGAAAACTATGATTCAACAAAGAACTAAAACGAACCGAGAGTGTGGCCTGGGACTGGGACTGGGACTAAGACTGAGTGAGTTCGGGTCTCTGCCATTGAATGGTGGAAAACGCAAACAATTGTAATGACAAAACCAAACTAACCACACAGAGCTAGAGAGCTAGAGATAGAGCTAGAGGATGGGCAGGCAGCAGAACCACAGAATGAGAATGAATGGAAACAGATAGACGGGATAGATGAATGCTTAGAGATGGATTGCATGGATGGATAGAAGGTTGGTTGGTTGGATGGATGGATGGATGGATGAACGGATGGTCGCTTGGCCGCACGGAGAACGCAACGAGTTTTTACACAATAGCCGGGAGAAGAAAATATATAAAAATCTGCTAAAATCATTCATGGGGTTTGTAAATTCCATATAAAACTGACAAAACTGACAGACAGACAGACAGTGTGGAGGGGTGTGACCAGAACGGTGTCGAGGGGGGAGGGAGGGTTGACGAAGACAAAGGCGTTGTGTGCCGGAAAACATGTTGACAAAAATTGCACACACACAAAATGCTGAAAGAGATTCGCAGTGGGTTTTTGTGTGGAGATGCCCATTAGGCAGAGACAGAGAAAGGATATATTAGTTCCATAGTGGAAGAAGTTAGGAAAGATTTCTTCTATTTAATGTGGAAAGTATGATAAGGTTCAAGTGATTATTTTTAAGAGTATCTATCCCAGATTAAATGGATATTATTTAGATTAGAATCGTAAAAATGATAATTAAAAGTAAGAAAAAAACTTCATTTGAGAAACTAAATTAAATTGATTTTGTAAAACTTAACTGAGATCGGAATAATCCTCATAGCAAAAGCCCTTTCCTAAAAAAAAGCATTACCAAAAATTTAGGATCTCTTAGGATAGCTTTCCAATGAGCTAAGATGACAAGAAGTCCAGTTTAAACTACTTTCTAATTATAAATAATATTTAACAAATTAAATCTTAAATAATTACTAAACCTAATGAGCTAAGATGTCAAGAAGTCTACTTTAAACGAATTTCTAATTTCAAAAAATATTTATTTAACAAATTAAATCTAGTAATAATTACTAAACCTAATGATTTTTAATGAGCACTAGCTGCTAAGGCCTTCGACTCACAAATAATATATGTATCTACCCAATTGGAGGGTATTTCAAAGTCGTTCATGCTTAACTCTATTGTCAAATTTTTATTTTTATTTTATTTTATTTTTTTTTGTCAAAGGGGACAATGGTCACATGGTGTGTGTGTGTTGTGTGTGTGCGGGGAAAGGGCGTTTAAATAAAAATCTGATTAATTTCTTTTATGTGTGGTTTCGGGTTTTTGTATCACATAAGGATAGGAATCAACTGCACAGAGGAAAGGTGACAGGAAGCAAGAACAAGGACAAGGCCAAAACTGGTTAGAAAAAAAACATCATTGCCAAAAAGGCCAAGAGGCAAATGCCATCGGGCACAAGACATGTGCCATATGATTTGTATTAATATAAAAACACAAGAAGTGTACACACAGAGAAATAAACCAACATTGTAAATGGAGACACGTTTTGTATATTCTATGGACATATTTGAAGTGTCTGCAGCTGCATGTTCTAGGGTCATTTGGATACCCTGTAGCCATTAGGTAAGAAGGTATAACAAGTTCTGGCTTGTTTAAGTAAAATTTATAATGGAAAATATATGTTTTTAGGTAAAGAAAACTTGAGTTTTTTTGCCAAATGGCTTACACTTGTGATGAATTTTATTATCCTGTCTAAAGTGATTCTTTTTAAATAGTAAATTAATTAAATTTAATAAGGTAAATAATTTTTGTTCTCTGATGTACATAGAAATAGGATCTTAAGTTCACATATCAGTTTTTGGCTAAATCTAGTTTTTAAATTAAATATATGCTCAAAATTTTTAAAGAATTTAATTCAAATATTTATGTTTAGATAAGTTCTAATGGAAAATGTTAATATTATAACCATACTAACAAGGAACAGTCAGTGTAACAGCAGAGATCTGCAACTCGATAGCTAAATTTATGGATATTGGATGCAGAATTGAAGTAAATATCGAATAAAACGTTAATTTGAGGATAAGGATTTAATGGAAAATGTTAATCTCATAACCATACAAGGAACAGTCAGTCGTCTAATAGCAGAGACCTGCAACTCGATAGCTCAATTTATCGATTTTGTGTGCAGAGTTGAAGTAAATATCGATTAAAACGTTAATTTAAGAATCGTTGATTGATCGATTCAATGTAGATAGGTAGGAAAGAGTATATTCTGGAAAGAAATGCAGAAAGTTGCACTTCCTTTTAGAAAAATTGTATTTTTTAAACCTACTTTTAGGTTTAGCACCCTGAATTTTTAATGTGTCAAAGAGATCTTTCTCTCTTTTCTATGATCTGGTCACATCATTTTAGTTAATAGAGTAAAAAGCTTCAAGCAAACTACGAAAACCATATGTATGGACTTCACAGATGTGAAAGGACTTTCCAATCGGTTAACTCATACATATATATAAAGATGATTTTATAGTTTTTCCCCCCACTCCCTTGTTCCCTAGTTCTAAATCAACTCTTTGCTGCTCAATTGTCTGTGGAAAAGGAATTCCTCTCTCACTCTCTCTTCCATTTTTTCCTTTCTGACCATTTTTCATTTCAAAACAATATTATCACTTCGTTTATAGACCAAGTTTGCTGTTCATCTAACCGCATTGCATCGCAGCAAAGTGCAAAATGATTGCGAAATGTGTTTTTAAACCAAGTGCTTGCCAAAAAAAGGAAGGTACTCCTTTGGATTCTCACTTATTTTCCAGCATATTAGTTATTTGCCATAAACAAGATGCGGCGACGGTCGCCACTACGTTGTGGCGCCACCAGTGAAGAGCGACCGCCAACGAAGCACAAAATTAGGAAGGCCTCCCCCCCACTCCCACTCCCACTCACACCATTCGATTCTATCCATTTTTGCCATCATCATCATCAGCAGCAGCAGGGAGGGGGGAGTGGTTCCAACCTGCGACAACTTTTGCAAAACACAAACCAAATTGTTCAATGGCGCCGCAAAAATGACCAAAATGCGATGCCAGCAGACGCGCCGCCATTTTATTTGCAGCAATGCCACTTCCGGCGGCAAAGTCCGCCCTTTCGGCTGGCTCTCTATCTCTCTCTCTCTCTTCAAAAAGCTGCAAATTGATGGCGACTGGGCGCGGCGCACATTCAAAACGCTTTCATTATTGTCATAAGCTGATGCGGCTGCTGCTGCTTCTGCTGCTGCGATAGCGCTGAAAAATTTCTTTAGCGGACTTTTCGATTTCCGTTTCGTAATATTCAAGTGATTACGTCCCAGGACCACACAGGAAGCAACAAAGTACTCGCTGGGCAAGTTTTGCGCTGACGTGGACCTTCTCCATTCTGGTCCATTTCGTGGACCTGGCCAAGTGCCTTGCCGCATTATTTGTGTTGGGGTTGAGGGGGGAGATTGGGTTCGGTGTGGGTTCGAGGGTTCAATGACAAAGTTTACTACCACTAGGTATTTATAACTATTATTTATGTAGCCTCTTTCCCCATTTTAAATGCTCACTGATGCGCAACGAATTTCTTAATGGTGCAATTTGGCGTTTTATGTTTGAAGTTTGGTCGCCCAAGCGATTTGGGCCCAAGATGGGGGGGAGAGGGGAGAGGGTCATCATTTGGTTTTTTTTTTTTGATCGCTACGTGTTTCAAGTTTTCGCAAACAATTATGAAAAAGACCCATACACAAACATTAACGCCTCCCAGGACCACAAAAAGAGTTTTTAGCAAGAGGCTTAAATTCAGTTTTTCTTGTTTTTCATGGGAATTCAATTCATAAAATCAATAAAACTCAAACCACACATATGTATGGTTGGGGGAAAAAAATAAGTCAAGTGAAATATCAAACGTATCTATGGTGACTATTAATATACATGAAAATACACATACGGCGAGTCAAAAATGGGTAGACAAAATGTGGGCAAGCACATTTAATAGATAAAAACGTTCGCCACTTGTGACAATGGCCTCCATTATGACACCTTAAATCATAATGGCATAATGAATAACTGCAATGGGGAAAGCGTGTATCTGCAAAAGAATGAAAATTAATTGAAAATCCATTTTGCATGCCATTGTCTTCAATTAATTTTCATTTCAATCACTGCGAATGGCTTGTAAAATCATTTTTTCTTTCTCACCCTCTCTCTCTTTTTGCTTTTCACTCTACAAGGATCAGACACAATGTGAACATCTTTTGTACATTTTCATATACACATGTGCAATATTTATGTTTACAGAATGCACGGGGAATTTATTTCCATAGTAACGCAATAGGAATGCTCTTACTTAATGGCATATTCTATCGATGATTAACTTTATAGTTATATGGAGGACTAAAGAGTTAAGAGAACTGTACGACAACTCGATATCGATTGGTCGATGGGAAGATAAACCTCTAATTTATATGGGTTATATTATTTCAAAGATTTGTTGTCCCAACTGGAAGTATCATGAATAAATTTTGAGTTACGAATAATTCCTCCCAAAAAATTCCTACAAGAAATATGGAAATAGTGGATATTTATAAAATTCAAATAGTGGAAATATTGAGATTTCAACTAGTGGAAATATTGAAATTTCAACTATGGTGGAAATATTGAAATTTCAACTATAGTGGAAATATGGAAATTTCAACTATAGTGGAAATATGGAAATTTCAACTATAGTGGAAATATGAAAATTTCAACTATAGTGGAAATATGGAAATTTTAACTATAGTGGAAATATTGAAATTTCAACTATAGTGGAAATATGGAAATTTCAACTATAGTGGAAATATGAAAATTTCAACTATAGTGGAAATATTTAAATTTCGACTATAGTGGAAATATTGAAATTTCAACTATAGTGGAAATATGGAAATTTCAACTATAGTGGAAATATGGAAATTTCAACTATAGTGGAAATATTGAAATTTCAACTATAGTGGAAATATTGAAATTTCAACTATAGTGGAAATATGGAAATTTCAACTATAGTGGAAATATTGAAATTTCAACTATGGTGGAAATATTGAAATTTCGACTATGGTGGAAATATTGAAATTTCGACTATAGTGGAAATATTGATATTTCAACTATAGTGGAAATATGGAAATTTCAACTATAGTGGAAATATTGATATTTCAAGTATAGTGGAAATATTGAAATTTCAACTATAGTGGAAATATGGAAATTTCAACTATAGTGGAAATATTGATATTTTAAGTATAGTGGTAATATGGAAATTTCAACTATAGTGGAAATATTTAAATTTCAACTATAGTGGAAATATGGAAATTTCAACTATGGTGAAAATATTGATATTTCAACTATAGTGGAAATACTGAAATTTCAACTATAGTGGAAATACTGAAATTTCAACTATAGTGGAAATACTGAAATTTCAACTATGGTGGAAATACTGAAATTTCAACTATAGTGGAAATACTGAAATTTCAACTATAGTGGAAATATGGAAATTTCAACTATAGTGGAAATATGGAAATTTCAACTATAGTGGAAATATTGATATTTCAAGTATAGTGGAAATACTGAAATTTCAACTATAGTGGAAATATGGAAATTTCAACTATGGTGGAAATACTGAAATTTCAACTATAGTGGAAATACTGAAATTTCAACTATAGTGGAAATATTGATATTTCAACTATAGTGAAAATATTGATATTTCAACTATAGTGGAAATACTGAAATTTCAACTATAGTGGAAATACTGAAATTTCAACTATAGTGGAAATACTGAAATTTCAACTATGGTGGAAATACTGAAATTTCAACTATAGTGGAAATACTGAAATTTCAACTATAGTGGAAATATGGAAATTTCAACTATAGTGGAAATATGGAAATTTCAACTATAGTGAAAATATTGATATTTCAACTATAGTGGAAATACTGAAATTTCAACTATAGTGGAAATACTGAAATTTCAACTATAGTGGAAATACTGAAATTTCAACTATGGTGGAAATACTGAAATTTCAACTATAGTGGAAATACTGAAATTTCAACTATAGTGGAAATATGGAAATTTCAACTATAGTGGAAATATGGAAATTTCAACTATAGTGGAAATATTGATATTTTAAGTATAGTGGTAATATGGAAATTTCAACTATAGTGGAAATATGGAAATTTCAACTATAGTGGAAATATGGAAATTTCAACTATAGTGGAAATATTGAAATTTCAACTATAGTGGAAATATTGAAATTTCAACTATAGTGGAAATATGGAAATTTCAACTATAGTGGAAATATGGAAATTTCAACTATAGTGGAAATATGAAAATTTCAACTATAGTGGAAATATTTAAATTTCGACTATAGTGGAAATATTGAAATTTCAACTATAGTGGAAATATGGAAATTTCAACTATAGTGGAAATATGGAAATTTCAACTATAGTGGAAATATTGAAATTTCAACTATAGTGGAAATATTGAAATTTCAACTATAGTGGAAATATGGAAATTTCAACTATAGTGGAAATATTGAAATTTCAACTATGGTGGAAATATTGAAATTTCGACTATGGTGGAAATATTGAAATTTCGACTATGGTGGAAATATTGATATTTCAACTATAGTGGAAATATGGAAATTTCAACTATAGTGGAAATATTGATATTTCAAGTATAGTGGAAATATTGAAATTTCAACTATAGTGGAAATATGGAAATTTCAACTATAGTGGAAATATTGATATTTTAAGTATAGTGGTAATATGGAAATTTCAACTATAGTGGAAATATTTAAATTTCAACTATAGTGGAAATATGGAAATTTCAACTATAGTGAAAATATTGATATTTCAACTATAGTGGAAATACTGAAATTTCAACTATAGTGGAAATACTGAAATTTCAACTATAGTGGAAATACTGAAATTTCAACTATGGTGGAAATACTGAAATTTCAACTATAGTGGAAATACTGAAATTTCAACTATAGTGGAAATATGGAAATTTCAACTATAGTGGAAATATGGAAATTTCAACTATAGTGGAAATATTGATATTTCAAGTATAGTGGAAATACTGAAATTTCAACTATAGTGGAAATATGGAAATTTCAACTATGGTGGAAATACTGAAATTTCAACTATAGTGGAAATATTGATATTTCAACTATAGTGAAAATATTGATATTTCAACTATAGTGGAAATACTGAAATTTCAACTATAGTGGAAATACTGAAATTTCAACTATAGTGGAAATACTGAAATTTCAACTATGGTGGAAATACTGAAATTTCAACTATAGTGGAAATACTGAAATTTCAACTATAGTGGAAATATGGAAATTTCAACTATAGTGGAAATATGGAAATTTCAACTATAGTGAAAATATTGATATTTCAACTATAGTGGAAATACTGAAATTTCAACTATAGTGGAAATACTGAAATTTCAACTATAGTGGAAATACTGAAATTTCAACTATGGTGGAAATACTGAAATTTCAACTATAGTGGAAATACTGAAATTTCAACTATAGTGGAAATATGGAAATTTCAACTATAGTGGAAATATGGAAATTTCAACTATAGTGGAAATATTGATATTTTAAGTATAGTGGTAATATGGAAATTTCAACTATAGTGGAAATATGGAAATTTCAACTATAGTGGAAATATGGAAATTTCAACTATAGTGGAAATATTGAAATTTCAACTATAGTGGAAATATTGAAATTTCAACTATAGTGGAAATATGGAAATTTCAACTATAGTGGAAATATTGAAATTTCAACTATGGTGGAAATATTGAAATTTCGACTATGGTGGAAATATTGAAATTTCGACTATAGTGGAAATATTGATATTTCAACTATAGTGGAAATATGGAAATTTCAACTATAGTGAAATTTCAACTATAGTGGAAATACTGAAATTTCGACTATAGTGGAAATATTGAAATTTCAACTATAGTGAAAATATTGATATTTCAACTATAGTGGAAATACTGAAATTTCAACTATAGTGGAAATACTGAAATTTCAACTATAGTGGAAATACTGAAATTTCAACTATGGTGGAAATACTGAAATTTCAACTATAGTGGAAATACTGAAATTTCAACTATAGTGGAAATATGGAAATTTCAACTATAGTGGAAATATGGAAATTTCAACTATAGTGGAAATATTGATATTTCAAGTATAGTGGAAATATTGAAATTTCAACTATAGTGGAAATATGGAAATTTCAACTATAGTGGAAATATTTAAATTTCAACTATAGTGGAAATACTGAAATTTCGACTATAGTGGAAATATTGAAATACTGAAATTTCGACTATAGTGGAAATATTGAAATTTCAATTATAGTGAAAATATTGATATTTCAACTATAGTGGAAATACTGAAATTTCAACTATGGTGGAAATACTGAAATTTCAACTATAGTGGAAATACTGAAATTTCAACTATAGTGGAAATTCTGAAATTTCAACTATGGTGGAAATACTGAAATTTCAACTATAGTGGAAATACTGAAATTTCAACTATGGTGGAAATACTGAAATTTCGACTATAGTGGAAATACTGAAATTTCAACTATAGTGGAAATACTGAAATTTCGACTATAGTGGAAATATTGAAATTTCAACTATAGTGGAAATACTGAAATTTCAACTATGGTGGAAATACTGAAATTTCGACTATAGTGGAAATACTGAAATTTCAACTATGGTGGAAATACTGAAATTTCGACTATAGTGGAAATACTGAAATTTCAACTATAGTGGAAATACTGAAATTTCGACTATAGTGGAAATATTGAAATTTCAACTATAGTGGAAATATTGAAATTTCGACTATAGTGGAAATATTGAAATTTCAACTATAGTGGAAATATTGATATTTTAAGTATAGTGGTAATATGGAAATTTCAACTATAGTGGAAATATTTAAATTTCAACTATAGTGGAAATACTGAAATTTCGACTATAGTGGAAATATTGAAATACTGAAATTTCGACTATAGTGGAAATATTGAAATTTCAATTATAGTGAAAATATTGATATTTCAACTATAGTGGAAATACTGAAATTTCAACTATGGTGGAAATACTGAAATTTCAACTATAGTGGAAATACTGAAATTTCAACTATAGTGGAAATTCTGAAATTTCAACTATGGTGGAAATACTGAAATTTCAACTATAGTGGAAATACTGAAATTTCAACTATGGTGGAAATACTGAAATTTCGACTATAGTGGAAATACTGAAATTTCAACTATAGTGGAAATACTGAAATTTCGACTATAGTGGAAATATTGAAATTTCAACTATAGTGGAAATACTGAAATTTCAACTATGGTGGAAATACTGAAATTTCGACTATAGTGGAAATACTGAAATTTCAACTATAGTGGAAATACTGAAATTTCGACTATAGTGGAAATATTGAAATTTCAACTATAGTGGAAATATTGAAATTTCGACTATAGTGGAAATATTGAAATTTCAACTATAGTGGAAATATGGAAATTTCAACTATAGTGGAAATATTGAAATTTCGACTAGTGGGAATATTAGAAATTCAACCAATGGAAATATTATAAATTCAACTAGTGGAAATATTGAGATTTTAATTGGTGGAAATATTGAAATTTCGACTATAGTGGAAATATGGAAATTTCAACTATAGTGGAAATATATATATTGAGATTTAAATTTGTGGAAATATTGAAATTTCAACTATAGTGGAAATATTGAAATTTCAACTAGTGGAAATACTGAAATTTCAACTATAGTGGAAATACTGAAATTTCAACTATGGTGGAAATATTGAAATTTCAACTATAGTGGAAATATTGATATTTCAACTATAGTGGAAATACTGAAATTTCAACTATAGTGGAAATACTGAAATTTCAACTATGGTGGAAATACTGAAATTTCAACTATGGTGGAAATACTGAAATTTCGACTATAGTGAAAATATTGATATTTCAACTATAGTGGAAATACTGAAATTTCAACTATAGTGGAAATACTGAAATTTCAACTATGGTGGAAATACTGAAATTTCAACTATAGTGGAAATATGGAAATTTTAATTTATTGAATTTATTGAAATTTCAACTATAGTGGAAATATTGATATTTCAACTATAGTGGAAATACTGAAATTTCAACTATAGTGGAAATACTGAAATTTCAACTATGGTGGAAATACTGAAATTTCGACTATAGTGGAAATATTGAAATTTCAACTATAGTGGAAATATGGAAATTTCAACTATAGTGGAAATATTGAAATTTCGACTATAGTGGAAATATTTAAATTTCGACTATAGTGGAAATATGGATATTTCAACTATAGTGGAAATATTGAAATTTCGACTATAGTGGAAATATTGTAATTTCAACTATAGTGGAAATATTTAAATTTCGACTATAGTGGAAATATTGAAATTTCAACTATAGTGGAAATATTGTAATTTCAACTATGGTGGAAATATTGAAATTTCAACTATAGTGGAAATATTGTAATTTCAACTATGGTGGAAATATTGAAATTTCAACTATAGTGGAAATATTGAAATTTCGACTATAGTGAAAATATTGAAATTTCGACTATAGTGGAAATATTAAAAATTCAATTAGTGGAAATTTTAAAATTTCAATTAGTGGAAATATTAGAAATTCAACTACTGGAAACATTTAAAATTTAAATCGATGTTTGGCAAAACTTTTCTATATTATGAACAACGTTTTCTTTATATAGATATTAATCTCGAAATATTTAGCATATCCTAATATGTAAGGAGCTTCTTAGTAAATTGATTTGATAACCTTTTCAAAAATATGCCCTCGACGAGTTAGACACATTCAAAAATAGGGTTTACTTAAATGCATTCATAAATTCATATTCACAAATTAATTTCACTTTGCATTTAACTATTTATCCGCTTATCTTCTAACTTATGCAACATTTTATGGCCCTCTTTTGTGTGCTTTCAATCAATTTTCCGAAACTTTCCGATGATGACCTTAAATCATCTAGTTATCAGTCTAACTCACTCTCTGTCAATTGCCATGGCAAAGTTCCGGCTAATGAATTCACAAAATCTTTAATGTAATTAATGCTATTTGTTTAATGAAAGTTGTCAGAGTGTGTGTGTGTGTTTGTGTGTGTCTAGCAAAGGAAATGCAACGACTGCAACCAGGACATACATAATCGTATGCAACATTGTTGTTGGCAGGCATGTAACGGACATGCAACAACAACAACAACAACAAAACTGCCAACTGCAGCTACATGAGGAAGCTAGGATGTTTATACGGAGCGCTTAACCAGGATATGTTCGCAAGGATTTTTGTTTCCTTTGTCTCAATTGCTGTCAAAATTATATGAAAATATATATTAGTAGAAATATGAAAATTTTAACTAGTAGAAATATTAGAAATCAACTAGTGGAAAAATTGAAGTTTCAATTAGTGGAAATATTGAAATTTCAACTGTAGTGGAAATACTGAAATTTCAACTTTAGTGGAAATATTGAAATTTCAACTATAGTGGAAATATTGAAATTTCAACTATAGTGGAAATATTGAAATTTCAACTATAGTAGAAATATTGAAATTTCAACTAGTGGAAATATAGTGGAAATATTGAAATTTCAACTATAGTGGAAATATGGAAATTTCAACTTTAGTGGAAATATTGATATATAATTAATATTTAATTAGTGAAATTTCAACTATAGTGGAAATATTGAAATTTCAACTATAGTGGAAATATTGAAATTTCAACTATAGTAGAAATATTGAAATTTCAACTAGTGGAAATATAGTGGAAATATTGAAATTTCAACTATAGTGGAAATATGGAAATTTCAACTATAGTGGAAATATTGATATATAATTAATATTTAATTAGTGAAATTTCAACTAGTGGAAATATCAAACTTTCAACTACTAGAAATATTTATACCCTTGAATGGTATATTCCCATGGATTCCGCATTTAATAAAGTATCATCCTGATATTAGAACACACGATTTCTCATATCTTTCCACAAGATTTTCTCTCTTCCTCCGCATAAACATTTCGAGTTCTGTCCCCTCTGTCCAGTGTTACGCACTTCAATTCGTATTCCTATTGGACTTCTAATCATCATCGACAACGACAACGACAACTGTGCCATAGATTTTGTGTGTGTGTGTGTGTGTCGAGTCTGTCAGGGGCCCAAAATGTCCTCACCCCCATTGCCATTCGCCCCCCTCATCCGCTCCTCAGACCTGTGTTGCCGTGCGTTCTAATGCGCTAAAGTGCTTTTTCCTAAAAACAAGTTACACTTTGCAATTTGCACTAAATCCCACTTGGCTGTGGCCGCTGTGCCGAGTATTGGGGTCGTGCCAGGACGAGATTCAGGTCCACTTCCAGGATTCCCCCGTTTAGGATTGCCTCCGTTGCATAGGCGGGCAAAGTCTTTCTCTTTCTTTTGTATCTGTGTGTGTCATGTGTGTGTGTGTGTGTGGGTGGGTGTTGGATTGGTTGTGTGGCTCTCTGTGTGTGTGTAAATCCTTTGGCCGTTGCGTGGCAATTAAAAGGGATTTTCATGGCTAAAACGTATTTATTTTGCACACACACACACACCACACACACACACACTTGTACCTCGTTTAATATTTGATTTTTGATTTGTGGCTTGTTGTTGTCTGTGTGGGTGGATGGACTCGATAAAAAAGGCCTTCTTCATCCCTCTGACCAGTGGGATCAAAGGGGGGAGACGGGCGGGGTTTGGTTTTTGGGTGTGTTAAAGTACTCTTATTAATTACTATTGATTTTGCCTACCTTCCCTTCCTGCCACAAACAGTGTTAATGAAATTGAATTGAACACCGCAAAATGCAGGCCCATCGAAAATGTGTGAAAAAGCATTAAGGAAAATCAATAAACCAACCGCAGTGGCATAGTTTTTCCCTTACAAAAACAAAAAAACACAAAGAGGTGAAAAAAGACAGAAAACCAGGCCAGGTACAATGAACTTTCGTAAAATATCTGATGAGTGGTGAAAGATATGAGGACATAAGCGCACATGACATTGGTGTAGTCCCAGTCCCAGCTGCCGCTTTAAAATGAAATCATTCAAAATTCAATAAATAAAACAAAAATATCTGTTCTTTTTGCAGTGCTTTGTAAAAATATTTCGATTAGTTTTTACCATTATAAATATATACTTTTCTTTATGCTTTATTTATTTTACTCTTCTTAGCTCAGGCATAAATGTTTAGACTTATTAATTATTTAGTTATTAAGATAATTTGCAATTGAGATGAAAAAGTAAGTCGATTTGAGTTTTTGAGGGTTACTTCAATCATTTTCATGGCAAAAATTAAAGGAATTAAATGAACTTTTTGATATTACCTCAGGAAATAACTTTCTATTGAATTTTTTTTAAACATTAAAATCAAGCGATTTCATCTACAATCAATTGTATTTTGATTATATTCATATTATATTATATTCATATCTCACCGAACAAGGATCTTCCTGATGAATAAATAAATCTAATGAACGACAATTGAATTACATGACTATTCAGTATTTCGAATAATCACTTTAGCAACTTACTGAATAATAGCAATACTCATAAGGACACATACATATCTCAGATCAGCTATTCAGCACGATAATGTTAACTATCTTTTATAATACAGAACTTATAGAAATTCAACCAAAATCGTTGTTCGCATTTGTTGAACAGAAACATGTTCCGAATAGTAAGAATTTCTACAAGAATTTCTACAAAAATTTCTACAAGAATTTTAACAAAAATTTATTCAAAATTTCTAACGAAAATATACTTTTTAGGAATCTAAAAACCGGACATACATACATACATCAAACTGAAAAACTATATTCAAAATTGTGCAAGTGAACTTTAATTAATTAAAAACAAAAACTTCGACTGATGTTAATTAATTTCCTGGCCTTTTATTTTATTTTATTATTTTATTTTAATTTATTATCTTATTTTCTCTTCTATTTCTAATCTAAGAAAAACCTAACTCTAATTAGATTTATGATGAATTAATATATAATTAAAAATATCAATCAAATTTTAGCGATTCTTTTTCAATATATTTCATTTATATACATGTACATAGCATGTACTACATACATAGTTCAAAATATCGATCAAATTTAAGCGATTTTATTTCGTCCCTAGATAGTAAATTTACTATTTTTATTGGAACACAAATAATTGTTTTAATCATAAATCGAATTAGAGTAAATTTTTGTTTAAAACTTGAAATAAAACGCATTAAATTTTCCTAATTTTGATGTTACATAATTTTGCATTTCGAATGAGTGATAAACCTGGCCATTAATTATGTAAACTTTTGCTGGCCAATAATAAAATGTGAAATCAACGAAACGTATGACAACACTTTGACGCCTTTTTCCGCCGTCGCCTCTCACCCTTTGTGTATATTTCTATTTGTTGTGTCTATGAGAATTGTAGCCCATCAATATTGAGTTTGAAATTAAACCGAAAAAAGGGCACAATTGTCTGACACAACAACAACGAAGCGAAACTGCCTGGCAACAGTTGTGCCAAATTGGCCAGCTCCCCCCACCCCCCGAATATCCTCCCCCGCCCCCACCTTTTGCCAGGGAAATCTGCATGTGTTAATTACCGATGCCGGGTCGAGGAAGAAGCAAAAAAAAAAAAAAAAAATCAGGCAAAAAGGAGGAAAAATTGTCAACATGGCGGCGGTCTGCCTGGTCCACTGGTGGTCATCGGTGGAGAGAAACTGCCAACACAAGCTGCCATTCAGGGCGATGCGCATTTGATTTATAAACCTTGCAACACATTGAACAGGAGGGGGGTGGGTGGAGGGGAGAGGGGGTCGGCAATGGGGTAGATATTCCATCCACTTGAATTTGCATTTACCTACAGCAAAAACAAATAAACGTCTAATCGAGTGATGGGTTGGGGAAGGGAGGGAGGCAGGGAGGAGGACAGCAACAAATTATGTGACGTAACAGCTGCCGCTGCTGCTTGATGATGGGATGGGGTGCGGGTGCGGGTGGGGCAGGGGGGTGGTGGCTAGCAAAACTGATGCCGGCCATAAACAAATAAAACTCAGTTTGGTCGAGAAAATTGATTTTTTGCGCCTAATCAAAAACGAATTAATTTCTGCAGCAAGTGACAAACTGTTTTCCATTTCCCACAATGTGGAGAGAGAGCGAGAGAGAGGGGTGGGGTGTGGGTGTGGGGGCATATTGCCTGGCTAGATAGATAGGTAGGTATATAACCCCAATTGATTAAATTGGCATGAAATGAAATTTATGTTAGTGTCTGTTCACTTCGGTGGTTGCAAGGTGCTCCAATCCTTAGAGAATTTTGGGGTGGCTAACTGGGAGGTCCAGTAAAAGATGCCGCCGCCCCATCTTCATTTGGACGTGCAACATGTAACTTCATTTTCATGTGCCACAAAAAGAGGGTGGAAGTAAAAGTACACCATGCGGCCGATTAAAGTTCACTCCGCAAAATGTTTGCGGTGGCAGTCAGAGAAAACGATTTTCCAGCTTTAAGAAGGGAGAGCAAGAGGAGGAGGAGGCGGAGGTGGATGGTTGTTTGTATCAGCTCTGATTGTGGATATATGCTTAATGGATGATGTCAGAGAGATGCTGCTACTTTTTGGGGAGTTTAATTTGATTTGCTGTTATCAAAGGAAACTACTCCAAATATTTAGAAGAAATTGGATTTACTCTCTAGAGTCTAGATTTCTTCAGTTATTACTTTATGTCTTATTATATTTTAGATAAACAACGAAATTACTTTATTTCATAAAGAACTTGCTCATTCTTGTAAGAATTCATTTGTTTTAGTTTGTTTTGTTTCTCAGGAAGTTGGGAAATATATAACTTTTTAACATATTTGGAATATTTAAATGTTTATTTATGTTTATTTATTTTTTATGATTAAAATACAGAGTAAAATATGATCAAGGAGACTTTTGCAATAAATTTTTAATAAATTAATTATCGGCTGCTACTGTCAAAATACGAGAGCTCTTTCGATAACCGATTACAGCCGTCGAATCATCCAGCAAACATTCCAGAACTAATCATTCCAGAACTAATTACATACATACTAATACATAACCTTCTTTTCTTAAGGAATAATTTCAAAAATATGCTAATTCATCAAAACTATTCCCAAAATATAGTAATTGCCTGAGAATTCTAGCAGGATGCATAATCTTAGGGAACTTCGAGTCTGTAGTTGGTGGGAAATTCCCCAATTTAAGAGATATAATATAATATGGAACACTTATTCTAATTCTTCGTCAAATAGTGGACCAAAAATTATAATTTTAAAAATTTGTCAATAGAAGAATATTTTATTAGTTTGTATTTCTGTTTATCGATAAATGTGAAAATTCATTCGGCTTTTTCCATATAATACTCTTGTTTAGTTGGCTTAACACGGAGTGTTTGAGGAGTAAAATGCGATAGTATAAAGCGGAGGATAAAGCGGAGGCTCCTTTGGTCGAAACCCGAATAAGCTAGACTTTTAAAATACTCCAATATAAGTTAGGAATGTATTTTGAGTATTAAAGTGTGCAAAAATTACAAATATTCAACTAGAAGATTGGTTCATAAGCTTTGTTTCTTTGTAAACCACTTTTAAAAATTTGACTATTCTAGATAGACACTTTGTTTGAGTCTTCCAAGGATATCTTCTCAGAGAACTTTGGGAATTGTTAAACTAGACTCATATACGGCACACTTAGCATAGTTGTGGTTATATGAGCAGTCAAAGACGATTTTAAATTATAGATCTATAGTGCAGACTTTAAAATTACCAAATTTTCCAGCTCTAACTCAAGTAGATTGATAAGATTTGTAAATAATTAGCTACAAATAGAAAGAATTGGAAGAAGATTTATCTGCGTTACCTTTCGTCCGACTTCTTGTGTGGAAAGAAGAGAAAAAGGTTTAGAAAATTTCTTCTCGTAAGAAGATAAAGCTAAAATTGTTGTCAATTTATCAGTTTTACCTCGATACTATTTCAAATTTAACACAATTATGTGGAAAACATTTCCTCTAGACGACAAGTAACTTAAAATATTCAGTGATCTTCAATTTTAAAGAGAAGATATTTTCTTCTATGCACATTGAAGGCTGCTTTCCGATGTTGTTGTGCTCTTTTGGTAATGCATTTTTAATGAAAGGCTCACGCACATTACGTATACGCCACGTGCGAATTCGGAAAAGCGAATGCGAATGGAAGCCCGCCCTGTCATAATGCTAAGCAAACTTTAAATAAATGATATCCAAAAAAAAAAGTACAATCCAAACACTCATACAAAAGTCGGTCGGTCTCTCTCTCTCTCTCACCCACTCTGTATAAGTGTGTTTACATATATGTTTTGATGCTTGTATATTTCAAAAAAATACAAAAAATAACCATAAAAAGCAGCCATAAAACCCTTTCCGCAAAACGGAAATCCAGCTTCAAAAACAAACGCCATTAAAAACGAGGTCAGACCTAAGCGAGTTGAGGGGGGCATGGTCCCATAAAGGCGGCAAGGAGGTTGGAGAGGTGAGGGGTGGGGAGGCTGTAGAGAGATGAGCAATATTCGTATTCAAGGACTGCCAAAAGTCAAACAAAATTTACAGTCTCTCACAAAAAAACTTCAACGAAAAAATTTGAAAAAGTTAAAAAAAAATGGAAAGAATTGCCAAGAGAGGGAGCGGAGAGGGGGTGTGGGGTAGAGGGGCATATAATATAATATAATATTTTCAAAAGTGCGCATGGGGAGCAGCATAAAATATGGGCATGAAAAAGTTCAAGTTTACGAAATCAAGAGACACGGACATGGTAGGCAGACATATACTCTCACCCCTCCCCTCCCCCTCCCACACTCCCCACACACATATGAGAGTGTGTGGATGTGTGTGTGTGCTTTCTAAGGTATTTATTTTCATAACGCAGCACAACATAAGGAAGCAATAAATTTAAGCTGACTGACGACAGTTTGCATGCCAGAGAGAGGGAAGGGACTATGTCTAGATTTAGGTGCTGAGGCTTTTAGTCCTGGGCACCACATGGAATCCACCCACCCCCCGCCCACTGTGAGGTGTGTGTGTGTGGATCGTAAGGTAAAAACGCCAACAGTTGTGTCTGCACACATATTGCATAGTTATTGTTTTAAAGCTTAGCCCAAAACATATACTAACTCCCCCCCCCACCCCTTCGTTTCCTCTTCACCCTCCCTTCCATTCGTCTCTGCCCTCTCCTTGGCACGCCTCTTTGTCATTTAAATAAATTTTATGCAATTTAGTTAAGCTGCTCAGGCTCTCTCTATCGCACCTCTCTCCGTCTCCCTCTCTCTCTCTATCTATCTCTGTCTCCCTCTTGTGAGTGAGTAAATGTCATTTAAATATTTCTCTCTCTCTCTCTCTTTCTTGTATATGTGTGGCATTCCAATTTCTTTTCAACTTATGTGGCACATATCCTTTTCACCATTTCCCCAACCCCTCTCCCAATTCTCATCCATCCAAGGATTCGCAATAAAATATTTAACAGAGGGAAGAGAGAGAGAGCTATAGAAAGCATATATCTAGTGGAGGAGTGAAGTTTTTCTCCTTCTTCTTCTAATGTTTTTTTCTCCTGGCTGACTCTTGTCGTATGTCACCGAGAGAACTTAACTGAGTTGTTAGTTTTACTTTTGCCTTTCGTATTGTTGTTGTTGCAACACATCATAAACCCGTTTGTTGTTGTTGCTGCTCCTTGTTCAGATTATTTATGTTTGTCATGTTGCGTTTTGTCAGGGTTTTTTTTCATTCGTTGCATTTGCAACAGACGCGCATATGAAAGCATTAGGTCTTAATTCTTATATGGCGAGTGCACTCATAAAACACATGACAAAAAACACAAACACAAAAAAAAACATACACACATTTCAACAATAAAGCAAAAAGTCAGTTGGTCCATATGTGTTCTTCCTTTTCCATTGCAATTTCAGAAGAGTCTGTTGAAAACCTTGGAAAACATTTTTCTTAGCCTCTCTTACTCTCTAAGTGAGTTTTTTTATGGTGGAAAATATTGTAATTAAGTTTCAAAACCCTAGCAACTTTTACCCAATTTAAAAGCAAAATCATTGAATAAATTAAATATATTGAATATTCCTAGCTCGATTGAACATAATTGTATTTATCTAGTTCTTTTTGACGGAGGCTTTTGTTCTAGTCATAATAGTATTCAGTAGTATCTCAGATACAGGTAATTCAAATAAACAAATTGAAGACTCTTTAAACCTTAAACTACTTATATGTATGTGGGAGTAAAATAGTATAGTCAACTGGCCATATCTCTTACAAATCGAAGACGATAATAAAGACAGAAGAAGTTTTGAACGATAAATGACCTGAATAATGACATTCATATACTTATTCAAAACTAACTATTCATATTTTCTAAATAAAGTTAATGTAAAATAATAATAAAACCCAAACAAACTTAGAAAAATAAATAATCTATTCGATACATTAATTATTTGATGGGAAACAGGTACTACTAAGTCCTACATTTTCTTGATCTTAAATAATAGCTAAAAGATTTATAAATTTGTTGCATGTTTAAGTTAAAACCACGAGTCAAAAAATCAATTTTATGTTGAATTTTGTTTTTTAACGAAAAATCTAATTTTCCTAACCTAATTTGCTGCCTTTTTTTACTAAATTATTGTGCATAATTTACATACGATTTATAAAATTTTTAACCTTTTTTTCTGTCTTTTACAGAGACAGCTTGAAACTTAAGATGACAAAAAAAAATTGAAGCGAACTTCTGTTTAGTCATGAGGAAGGGGATGACCAGGGTTTTCTAGAATTCACTATGCCAGCTCTTAGTATAGAAACAAATTTCTTAAGAATACTTCGAATTAAATAGATGTATCCTTTCCTCTGCTAAATACTATATTGCGAATTCTTAGTTATTAACTATTGGGTATGATACATATAAAGTATGTTAAAATAAATAAAAAATACTAAATAAAACGGTTAAGAATTTCTGGCTACATTTTCCAGGCTTAAATGAATAAAAAGAGCTTCTTAATCAATATGGAGCTACGCCACTTGAGTATCATTTAAAGAATTATTCTTATATAGTATAATAAAAAATTAACAAGATGTTTTTAAAACTAAATATTTAATTGACAAGCCTTAAAAATGAAATTGTTTAATTGAATTTCCATTGAAAAGTCAATAAAATGCAATACCATCTTCATAAGAATTACAGGCAATTTACGGACGGAAGAGTTATACATATTTCGTGACAATTTTTTGTATCCTTTTAATTTGCTTATATATTTGAAATATTTACAGCGTCTTTCCAGCTTAAATATTTATTACATTTAATTGAATATTGCACAGCTGATACAATACATACATAAAATTGCAAGTATCTTGTGTATTTGTGCTTGTAATCAGAAGTACAAGCTCAATTCAAGTAATTGAATCAATCTTAATTAAAAATGTTTAGAGATGGCATAAATTTGCAAAGGGGAATCCCCTCGTTCTCTACCTGGGGGGATGGAGGTCTCTATCGAGCGACGAGCATATGCCAACAGCTGTTTCGTTTTTCTGCAAGATTGCCTCAACTATTTATTTGTACAAAAAATATAGCAAATGTCAAATGTGTGTGTGTGTGTGTGTGTTTACACAGACCCAGGACTTACACACACACATGTGTGTGAGCGTTGCCTTTAAGGAATAACAAAAGAAAATTGCTTTAGTAAATCCAAACGAAAATAAACACAGAAAACACAACTTGAGTAGCAAAGCAAACAAAACTCACTCCAACTTTAGGTCAGGTGGAGGTTCGCTTGGGGTCGCTTCAGGTGTGGGGTAAGTCAAAAAGGGTTACATACATATGCCAGCTAGGAGCTCTCTTCTCTCCAAGTGTTTATTATGTGAGTGAGAAGTCCTGTGTGTGTCCTCACCCCTCCCCCCCTTTCTCTCCTCTCTCTCTCTTGCTTATATTTGCCGCCTTATGTATGACACTTAAACATGCAAAGCTGCTTGCCGAGATGATTTATATTAGCCATGATTTCTAGCAATTTTTAGCACTTTTACCTCTTTACTTTCCAGGTGTTGATTGTTGTTGAACTCTCAACCCTCGCTCCCTCACTTTGGGTAAGCTCACTGAGTGCCATTTGACATATTTTGATAATAAAAACTTATTTTTCTTTACGTTTTTTTAGTGCATTACATGAAAATTCATACATTGTGCCAAATCGTGTAAGTTCTATGAGGGAGAAAAAATGTTTTCTTCGAAGGTTGAAAGAATTCTTAACTAATTTGGCAGAAATTTGGATGGACAAGGTAAACCAAATGTGGGTATCCCTCTCTCCCCCTCTCTCTCTCTAGCTATCTGTCTCTTTCTGTGCCCAGGCCATGCAAACAATGCGCGTGCAAATGGCAGTAAAAACAATTACAAGCCACAAAAGCAAATTCTGTTATGGGCCACTTTACGTATACGTAATATGAGCAAACTCAAAAGAGACAGAGAGAGTGGTAGGGGGAAAGCGAGGGGGGTGCGAGGGCTATTTTGGGCTATCAAATTAAGTAATTGCATAATTGTTTCACTAGCATTTTACTATGCCCACGGGTGGGTCGAATGGCGCTCGACTTTTTATATCTCCGTGTCCGTGTGTGTGTGTGTTTGTGTGCTAGGAAAGTTTTCTTTTATTTGCCTTCTGCTCGATGGGCTAATCCCTGTGCCTTCTGTTACGTGCCGCGTGTCTTGGCCACACACACACACACACCAGCAAGTGTGTGCTGGCCATTTCCAGTCATAAATCAGCGTCAAATCGTCGAGAGAGCAGAGCTTCTGGTCGTTTTCTAATTGTTTTGTTATAGACACATATCCGTGAGGTGGACTCCGGCCATATCGTCGTGGTCATGCCGAATGCAAAATGCAAATGCCTGTAAACCGCAAATGTTGTAATACTATGCCCCGCCCACTTGCACCTGCCAGGCACTTGGTGGCCAGAACTTGCGGTCAGTTGGCCTCGGCCTCGGTCTGGGTCTGGCCATGATAACGCCAAACGGAGCGATCAAATATGGCGCTAACATTATTATGCCAGCACGAAACCAATGCGAACCAAATATGCCAAAGGAAGGTGTAATGGTTTTTTTGCACAAGTTTTATTTCCAAAAGAATTTAATGCAGTCGGTCAGGGGGGTTTTTTTTTTTATTGATGGGTCAAATTGATAGAGACATGAGGCAAAAACCCATGTGATTTGTGGAACATTGAATGAAATTGTTTAAAATGTTTTGAATTTGGTTTTTTCAAAGATTCTTTGATCTCTTTGCCTATGACGATTATTTTCTGGATTAATATTACAAAAACAATCCGATTGTTAATGGGTTTATATGCACCTAGAAAGGTGGGGAAAAAACCTTGTCCGTCTGAACATATGCAAACTAGTCCCATAGTTTTGGAGCTATGACTTTCAAAGTTCGTATATAAGTTTTTTTTATATCCCAGGCACATTATATGCAATTTTCAGAAACATCGGACTACTATATCAAGGATTTACAAACTTCAGGTTAGCCGAAGTCATATTTTTCGATTAGATTGGATTCAACTTTTCTTAAAGGTTTTTGTTCGGTATTTTACAGTATCCTTTAACACGTTCATCACTTTTTATTACAAAAAATTAAACACAATTCTAAAAACAATGTCTTTTTGGATAAATAAAACCGCAATAATAGATTTAGAATAGTTTTCCTTTAAAAAAAAATACCACAAAGTACCCCTTTTTCCCGCTTTTAAAATGAATAATTCAGTTGTTTGTGGCAAGAAACTGGTTAACCCAAACATCATAATAATTGTTATTCAATTTCACATGAGAGTAGATTTTAGTTCATTGCAAGTTTTGCTCTCCAGTCGCTTGGTTCTACATAATGCTTTGGTGTCTAGTCCTATTAATATTCATCGATTCTCATGGATTCACTTTTGCTGCCCAATTACGTAAGTATTTCCATTTCGATTGAAGTTTAATTGATTTGAGTTTGTGGGTCTCTTAGCCACCGATATAGCCAAGTGTCACTTTGGCAATAATACCTGCATTAGGGATAGCATCAATTATCTCATACGAAATTATCCCAAGGGAATACCCTACATGAATCTGGCGCCATTCGATGACTTTAGGCCACCGGATGTAAAGTTTATCGATATGCCACACGAGGGCGGCATGTGGATGAGTTTTCGTAATCGAAATCAAGTGATCAGAGGCTGTGAAAATGCCACGATAATCGAGGTGAACGGATTTAATAGGGATCCAACGAAAGAACATATCGAGATAAAACTGCAAATACCGCGATTGACCCACAAATCCGACTATGACATGCAATTGAGATGGCTTTCGTTGGTGCAAGCAAATACCCATGGCAATTGTTTCGTTGATTTCCAAAATGTTATGCTAAGCGTTAGTCTAAAAGTCATAATGAAATACAAGAATCAGAAGCGTTATCTAAAGATATATCAAATGTTGCCCCACGCTCAAGTAGATCGGTGAGTAGCCAGAAAAAAGTAACCTAAAGCTTCTTTTCATTCTTTCTCGTTTAGTTTAATATTACATTTGACGAATCTGTACAAGGAAAACGAGGATCTAACTCAGGCTGTGGTCAATGCCTACAATAAGAATTGGCTGGAACTTTGGAATGAAATCGAACCAAAATTTCTCCCCGTCTATGCTAAATTGGGCACTGAACTGTTGGCCAAAGTATTTGATACTGTTTCCTATGATGATATGTTCCTACCCTGAGAATGCCACACAAACCGGCTAAAGGCAGAAGCAAAACTTGAAAACTAGTTTTCATGCAATCGCAAACCTGATGACATTGTAATTCATTCAACTTCTCAAAGTATAACGAAAACAAATAAATAAAAACACTTTCCCACTTGTGGTTTGATTTGATGAGTGTTTAACCAGTGAGTGAGTTTTAATTTATTGGCTCTTAATCATTTTAGTTTTACTAACTAATAATGTGAATATTCGTGGAAAAAATGGCACAGAATTCTATTTTTAACTAAGATTAATCCTAATAACCAAGAGAGGTCAGATTGAAAAGTTCGTAACTACTATGAAATTTAGAATTGTATTTCGTGAGTCTAATTAAGCGCATATACATTCCTAGAACTCCTAGAAAAATGATCAATTTTGGAGAATTTATTCACGAAAAACTATGTGAAAATGCGTAAAATTTTTTTTAGCAAAGCATAGTAATAAATATTTTTTAAAGAGTAATTAATGTTTATTATTAATTGAAACATAATAATAAACATTTGAAAGGATAATGTTTATTATTAATTAAAACATAATAATAAATATTTTAAAGGATATTCTTTATTATTAATTAAAACATAATAATAAATTTTAAAGGTTAATGTAAAATCTTTGGAGCTTCTAAAAAAAATTCGTTTGGATTACCCAATGGAGCTTTTCCAAAAATCATCAAACTTAAAAAATAAAACCCAAATAGATTATTAAATTGAGATACTAAAATCTAGTCTTTGTTTTAGCCGATTTTAAAAATATCGATTTTTGGCAAAGCGGCGACCGTTTGGAAAAAGTTGTGATTTTTATGCCAAAATCTGTTTTATTTTGCCAATCTAACAAATACGTTGAATTCCATAAAATAGTTTAGGACAATCAGAGAATTATGAAACTACGTGATTTGACTTCGATTGTAGGCACATATCAAAATGATTGGGGACATCATGGTTTACACAAATATTTGAATAGAATAACAAACTCAAGTCAATCCCCATTCAAAATGAGTGCTCGCGTTGAATGTTCAATTTATCTCACTCGATCTTGATTATTTTAAAGTCCAACCCATACCCAGTCCGACCAGTGAGTCAGTCAGTCAGTCAGTTAGTCCGGCAGACAAACCAATTATAGACAGCCAAAGTTGCGTGAAGATGGCACAACTTAGATGAAGATCCGCTGGATAGAACTGAATGAAAACGAAATGAAATGAAATTATAATGCGAACAACAGCAGCAGCAATAAAGACATCAACAGTTTGGGGCATCAAAAGAACAAATGTGTGGGGAGTGGGGGGGGGCGAAGACAAAAAAAAAAGGGGGAGCACACACTCTGCTGCTGCTGAGGCGCAAAAGGGCACAACTTATGAGATTTCCAAAAATAATATTAAAATTAGCAACGGAGCGCAACAAATGAGATTTTCTTTCAGTTTCGTTTCCATCTGCCTCGATCTATAAATTGAGATCCACAGCACGTCCAGGGAGCAAGTAGATCAATCAGTGCAAGAATGGATAAAACAGACTCAAAGATGAAGAGCTTAGTGCCAGTAATTAGGAATGATAAATGCTTCAAACTAAGACCCAAGTGCAATGGGTTATAAATAAAAGTAGCCCCACGAAAAAACTCAAAATTAATAGGTGGCCATGTGTGGAGGACGGTAAAAAAAGCTCCAAAACTGTGGAGATGTGGACGTCAGGTGATAGTCTAGTTGGCAAACAACTGACCACCTGACTCACAACTCTGACTTCTCTGAAGTTCTTTTACCATTTGAGGGTTTATATTTAATAATATTAGATACATAAATCATTGACCTACTAGGAGAATTTCTAGTTCAAATCGGTCGTATTCACCTATTGGATGGGATATTTTCGTATATATTTTATGGCCACATTGAATAACTTTTTATAAGAAAACTTTATTTACATAAAAGAGGTATATTTGATTTATTTTGGCCTCCGCACTTAAGGTGATATAAGAAACCTTTAGCTAGTTCCATGCTAAAACTAAATTTTTCCAGCGAAAATGTGAATAATTCAAATTTGGCTTATTGCAAATATGTGTAAGCTCAAAAATGTTCGGGCACAATATATTGTTTTTGTTTGATTTTTTAGTTTTAAAGCTCTAAAAATGTTTAAGAACACTTTTCATAAAATAAATAAAGTCATACTTTAAATTTATCAAAAACATAAAATTAACCACTTGTATTTAAATTACTTTAATATCTCTTTTATGTACATTATTTTTGTTTGATTTATTTTTAAAGCTCTAAAATTGTTAAAAAAAAAAAAAAAAACATTTGAAAAATGGAATCATAATTTATATTTTGAGACATTAAATTAACTTGTACTTAAATTATTGTAATATCTCTTTATTGTGCATTGTTTTGTTTGACCTTTTAGTTTTTAAGTCCTAAAAATGTAAAAGAAAACATTTGACAAAATAAATGAAGTCAGATTTTATATTTTGAAGCATTAAATTAACAACATGCATTTAAGTTATTTTGATTTCCCTTTTTAGTTTCAATATTATAGGAAGACATTTTTTTCAGGGTGCTGGTTGAAATAAGCTGTGATCCACTGTGAGTTACAATTAATTCTGCAAAATACAGATAGATTTATATGGTTTTCTACAATATAAAAATTAAACCAAGCATAATTTTATCGAACTAGAAAAGAGAGTTGAGTCCAAAGTCTAATAGATAAAATTGGCATTGACTTCCTCAAGAAAGTGATTTAGGTCTAGTCTTATAGACATCAGAACCAAATCGATTTAATGATTTTAGTCCTAAAAACGTTAATAAACAAAATAAGAAAAATAAAGAAAGTCATATTTTATACTTTTTATTTTTTCAGCACCCTGAAAAAAATGTTGTCTTCCTATAAAATCTAAACTGAAAAGGAATTTCAAAATAATTTAAATGCATGTTCTTAATTTATTTATCTATTATTTCTATTTCTGTTGGAAGCTTTTAAACTCCTACAATATAATGCAATATTTGAAATGAAGATCTAGAAGACCTGGGAAAATAATTTCTACAAAATAATGAGATATTTCAAATGAAAACATAGACCTTCTTTGCTTAAAACATTACATATACTATTACCAAGAAAATTACTTTCATTTCTCATTGATAGATTTTCAAATAAATTACATACAAATAAACAACTAATAGAATTAAACATATAACGAACAAATTTTGTACAATTATTGATCGAAAAGTAAGTTTTCTTGAGAAAAGTCTTCTCAATTATTTTTTAGGATTTTTTAGAATACAAAGTTTCCGTAAGGAAAATTCTATTTCTTTTTATTTGATTTATTTTTCTATCTGTTTTCATGTTTTGATTGTGTAATATGATTTGAAAGGTTAAAGTATTGCCCAAAAAATGCATTGTTTTGCAATTTTCGATAGAGGCATTCACGCATTGCACAATCAAGTGGCCCAAATGGCATAATAATGAGCTTCTGCTGCACATTGCCTTGGCATTACGGCACAAGAATGAATAATAAAATGATTCAAGAGGGGAAAAAAAATTGCTACTGCAACATAAACAATTGTAAATGAACATTTCTTGAAACACAAAGCAGCCGACTGAGAGACTGAAAGTCAAACTGACAGCAGAAAAAACTTTGAAACTCTTGTCAGCAGGGCCGACTTCTTCTGAATCACAGAGAATGCAGCAGCATTCCGATGTGTATATTTCTGAGAAAAGTTTTTGCAAAATGTGCGTTGTGTTTTTTGCATATAAATCATTTGAATATACATATTGACAAAGGTTTTGTATGTGGGGAAACATCATACAATGGAGAAGAGAGGCAAACCCAAATTGCTGTCAAACTAAAACCAATGTAAACACATGCAGTAGTTCGTGTATACATATATGTATGTACATACGTAGGAAGGAACATTCCAATGGCCACTTGACAGGGGCTAATAGCTGAGGTCAACAATTAAACTCATTCTGTCTCGTTTCTCTTCCCTTTAAACTAACAGTGTAGTTCGTCAGGCTGTCTGACAACTGCAGCGCGCCCATTGGAAATGCATTAATTTTAGATTGCCCTGGCCCATTCGGATTTGATGCACCCAAATCCCCCCCGACTCCCGTGTTACTTGAGAGGCAGAGAAAAATCCAAACACAGGAAAAATCAATCGCCCGCACTGTCAATGTGCCCGCATTTTCCGGAGTTGTCTCTTTCTATTTTATTTTTGGTTAGAAGGGAGAGTTGGGTGGGTGGGTGAGTGCGGGGAAAATGGAAAATTTCACCTATATGGGGGGAAAAGTCCATGGCGCGACAACTATGTAAATATTTGTCATGACCGACTGACAATATTTGTGCAGACTTCTGATTCTCTTGTTTTTGTTGTGTGTGTGTGTGTGTGTGTGCGAGTGTGTGTGTGTGTGTATTTTTGTGTTTATTTCTGCCACAATGTAGCCAACTAAGCCGGAAATATATTTCGTGTGTATTTGTATACATCGATACTAACTTTTGATATTGTTTTTATTGAAATTAACAAATTGTTATTCCAATTAAAAGTTAGACTCAAGATATCAATCAATGTTCGATTTAACTGTTATTAGTGTCAAATATTAGTTTCAAAAGGTTAATAAATATTTATCAATAAATTGTAGAATGAGTTGGAGGAGTTTTAGGCTTAGGTAGATCAGTTTTAAGCCTAATTGGGGACCTCTTTAACTCCAGAAGTTAAGCATTAAGTATTGGATTGTGTATTATATTAAGTATTGTATTAAGTATTGTATTAAATATTGTATTAAGTATTGTATTAAGTATTGTATTAAGTATTTTATTAAGTATTGCATTAAGTTTTAGTTTAAAATTCTGACTAAAGCTGTTGAGACTGATTTTCAAGCAAGTCATGTGAGAAAAATTGAATCGTATACAAATTTCGAAACCTTTTTCTAGTCAAAATTCTGCTATATCAAAATGGGACCGTCAGATAAAATGTCGTTCATGTCACTACGCTCTTCGATCTTGCTGTATTCGCGCAATAGGCCCAACGAGTGCCAGTGTCATCGCATCGATGTGAAGAACTGCCAGGATGATGAACGTACGAAAGGGGAATTGTACTTTGAGCAGGACCTCGACGACATTGCCGACAGTGTGATGCATGTGATGCGCATATGTGGCCTACAGAGTTGGAAAGTGAAGCACACGAGGGAGTCGATCAAGCGATCCTTTCGTCATTACGATGAGATACGTAAACGCATCGATATAGTGCCGCTCAAACGTTTTGCCAAGGAAAGTTTCATCTACGATCTGGCCAAGGAGGCGGGATTGTCGCGTATAGATTGCCAGATGGCCTACTCCATTGTGAAGAGGGCATTCAAGGCGTATTATCATGGAACTGCTGTGGAGGGAAAGCGTCTAAAGTCACTGGCGGACAACATGCGCCATAGGCAGGAGTGCCTGTGGCTACATGCGGCCAAGAGGACCGCAGAGATACATGCCGCATACACGGGATTAATGTATTCGGAGCAGCAGCTGTTCGAGGAGCGTATCGAGTGCGTTTACAAGAGTTTGCACGAAGTGCTACAGTCACGTGAGCTCTGGGAAGATGAAATGCACTGTATGTGCAACAAGAAAAACATGTCCAGTGTTGTGCGATCCCAAGATACGGGATTCAACACAGTCTCGACGACAGAAGTGGAAATTCTCTTCAAGAAACAGAGTGTGATTAGCAGTGGAGACGAATCCCTCGTGTCCATACGCATGGAACAGATAACTAAGCGGCCGGATAGCGTGATAGATCCCCCCATAGAAACCACTGGATTGCGACCCAGTTGTTCGTCCTCCAAGCACCACACCACAAAGAGAGGAGACAAAAGTACGGCCAGTGTTCTCACGGACCTATCGACAATGTCCCCGGCTTCAAAGACCAAGTGCACGTGTCCGCATTTGCGTTGCGATCGCGAATTTGAGCGGGAGGCTCCTGTAATCACTGCCGAATGCAGTCAGGGACCCTACATTTGCCGCTGGTTGCCCTACGAGGCGGAGGTTGAGGAATTCAAAGAACATCGTGTTCCCTTTCCTCCCCTGGAGACCATTTGCCCACCCTGCCCCACCGACGATTTACCCTGCGATAGTGAGTGCACTTGCACTTGCGATTTCTGCAAATGTAAGCCGATCTATGATGTGGATGGTGAGGAGGAAGAGCAACACGCTGAGAAGCTATCGGCCACTGGTTTGGAGGACTATGACACGGACTATTGCTGGCTGGCTCCGTTCCGCAATTGGCCGAGGGTGGACAAGCCGCAGAAGGAGGAGGAAGAGGAGGAGGAGGAGGCTGAAGAAGAAGTTACGTCAGTCAATGAAACAAAACCCTTCGATTGTCACAGCTCCTGCGAATATAGGGAGCGAGCTTTTCCTCATCTCTTTACCTACTTGGCGCCATTTAGACCACAAAAAGCACGGGAATCGCAGAAACCTTCAGAGAAGGTCCCTGTGTTAGAGGAAGATGAAGATCTAATGAACAAACGTCCACCATGTGGTGTATCTGTGGCAACTTATCGCTGCTGGAATCAACCTCCACCTCCTCCGGCATCGTCTTCGTCGTCCAATGAAGATGATCCACTTATTCTAGTTCTACCTAATGACCAGCAGCAGCAGGCCAAGATTGGTGGAATCTCCATGGATGTAACAGTTAAGAAACAACATCAAGAGGCGGCACAAGCGAAGCAGTCTGACCCCAAGTCGAAAGTGCCATCAAAACGAAAATCCCTAACAGTTTCTCCTTCACCCAATCCGCCCAAGCCAACTGCTCCAACCCCTCCAAGTCCCGTACAACCTCCTCGTGAAGCGACACTAACCAAGGATGAAATTTTAGATATTATTGGACTTCGTTTGAACTAGGCAAAACGCACTTTAGAATCAAAATAAATCCCTGATTGGAGAAGTGGAGGGCGGGGGGAAGTGTGGAATAGTTTTGTCAAGTTATTTGATATATTCTTTTGTCAATGATTTTCCATAAATTTGTGTGTAAGTGTATGTTTGTGTTTACCAAACGAACTGTCAATTGATTGTCAAATTATAAAATGGAAAACGGTCAGTTCACTTCATTCTGACACAGGACACGGGAGGAGGAAAAAGGAGATGTCCTTTTTCTCTGGGTGGGCAGCAACTTTGCAACTGTTGACACACACACACACACACCCCACCCCCCGGAACCACTTTAGCAGCAAAAACTATGTGAAATATTATACAACACGCACTCAAAAAAAAACAAAAAGAAACCATCGGGAATCAATTCTAGATTTTTGACACATGATATTTTTCGTTAAATATCTGGGGCGTGCCACGCCCATACAATGGACGCAACATTTTGTTGCTGTTGTTGTTGAGCAAATTACAACAAATGCGAAAACTGTTCTCTATTGTATATGCATTGTCAATAGTTTTTGAAAGCCAAAACAAAAAACAGAAAGAGAAAAGCGAAACTCGTTAAAACCAAATCACGAAAAGAATTCTTTCCTTTTTTTTTTTGGCTCTTGTAATTGCATAGAAAGTGTGCAAAGTAAGGACCCGAGGGTTGATTGAAGAGTTAGTGGTTTAACTGCAAGCAAATCAATATTTTTGTGTCTACAGAAGTAGTAGGAGGAAATTTGATGATGCTTTCTAGGTGAAAAATTAATTATTAAGGTTCTTAGAATATTTATTGTATTGTAATTATTTTCTAAACAACAAATATTTGACATTTTTCGATATTTAAAAGAAATGGATAATATATTTATATAATATATATTTTTATTGGTTTGAACACAGTAAAATAAATAAAATATAATAAAATATTTATTTTTATTGGTTTGAACACATTTATGTTTTCATTTCATTTTTTGAATGAAGATTATTTTATTAAGGTCTTTCAAAATATTGACTGTATTTTAATTTATAAATTTATAAAATATTCGACAGTTTTTGTGGACCATTTTAGCTATCAATAAATGAATTCGAGCCTCTTTAAAGCAAAGATTGTTAATATAAAATATTTTCAGAATATAATAACTCATTGAAAACTTTGATCTACATAATCGCTTAGACAAACGAACTGGCAAAAAACTTTTATTTATTTAATAAATTTAAAATTATTTTGATGCTCATTTTAAATCTATATATTAATATGTTTCTTGTCGGAGATTATGTCGTCTCTACAGTAATCTGAACAGACAAACTTCAGAAGCAGCTATCACTAAAATTATAATTGATTTTTTTTTTGTTTTTTTAAGAATTTGTCCTTATTAACCACTAAAATTCTTGTTTGGAGTCAACTTTTAAGAAAAATTCCATTAAAATTCTTATTATAGGTGATTTTTTTCAGAAAATTCCTTCAATAAGCTGAATGGATTTTGTAAAACTGAGCAGATCGAAAGAACTCTTCGTTTCCCTATAAATACTGACCAAGAAGCATCATTTAACCCTTGTGATAGTCCTAAATTGATACCCCTAAGTTCTTACAAACATCATTCGATTTAAGTTTCATATTTTTCGTGGCTTTCAGACTTCTAAACAGAACCCAAAAGCCTTTTTTAGTTGGATAGTTCATCACTTCTTTAAAATTCTCTCTCTCAATCTTCAAGAAATAATGGTTAAAATTTATCTTTCTTCTCAACCTACCCTCGCCTCGTAATATTTGTTGTTGCGCAACAAAATGGGAGACGATATGGTGGGGAGATGAGAGAGTTTTTGAAATCGGACTTGACAAGGGGCGCTTGAAAGTTTTGTGACAGACGCTTTTAAGCAGAAAATTGTTTGCTCATAACTTTTGACTCGATTTTAGTTCGGTGGAAGGGGTTGGGATGGAGACAAAAGATAGGAGCCTATCAACAAACAACAAACCACACATTTGTGCCTGAAAAGGTTCCCAAAAAAAGGCAACTGTGTGACATTAGATCTGGTTTGCTTATCACAAAGATGAGACAAATTGTATCTTACAATAAAATCTATTTTAAGAACGATCGATGAATGAATGAGAAATATATTTTTTATATTAGAGAATTATTCTCCCTAGGAAATCTCGCTTGGAGGAACTTTAATGAAGCCTTCATTTGCCAACTTGATGTGCGCTCATAAATTGCCAACTTTTGACGGCATATCGTGAACTTGACGCTAGGAAACAGCAGCAGAAGGTCATTAAAAAATTCCTTGTCGAACGAACCAGCTAGTCGTGCAGTGATGTAGTGCTATAGTGTCTGGAGAGTCTCGTTATGACCACGGGATGATGCGCATTGCTCATTAACACGAAACTAATTAATTGCGCAATTCAACTAAACTATCGTCTAGATACAATGAGGGGTGGGATGGGGAGAGGGGAGGGGGAGATAGGGTACCCATTACAAGCAGTTGATTGATCACCGGACTCCCGACATTGCCTGCATGATCTTCTTAGACTAACAAGCCAAAGACGTCGTCGTCGTCGTCGTCGTAATGGAGATGCCAATGAAAGGGTAAGAGAAGGCGAAGAGTGCCGCTTGGTGTTCACTGTTGTTGCTGCTGCTGCTCAGTTAGCCATTGCATTTTAAACGCTAATTTATTGTTAACTGCAGCATGTTGCCGGTATGCAAAAATGTTGCCCGGCATATGCAATTAATTGTAACAAGCAACCTTTAACGAGTCTGAGTCTCAGCCCGAGCCGCCATTGGCAAAACACTACATGGCCAACACTTTCCAACTACCAAACAAAACTGCAAACCAACCGGGCAACGGGGCAACCAAGCAACCAACTTCTTGCAGATCAGCGGACTCTGACTCTTGCGTTAAGTTGCTGCAATTTACGTGTTAATTTGAAGTCGTGTCTCTGCAAATGGTTTTCGGTTTCTGCTCTTCTCTCCTCCGCCCAAAAAGAGTTTTACTTTTACTCTGCAAAACGCGAAAGTTTCCACAATAAATACACAAGTCAACAAAATTTGAAAAATCTCTTAACGTGTCAAGAATTCAAATCAAGAAATCTATTATAAACTATTTTCGATTAATTGTGGTTAATACTGAATCTCAAGATATAACTTTAACCTCGTATTGGGAAGTTAGGGACTGTTCAAATATTACGTACCTCAAGTTTAGAAGCTTTTTGACCCTTACCCTATCCTTTTTAACCTTTTTCTGAACCCCAAGTGACTATTCTCAGAGGAAAGTTACAATTATTTTCGTTCTCATTTTCGTTTCATGCCATTTAAATTCACAACGCTTCGTTTAAACTAACCTCCCTACTTCTGAAAACGCCACGTAGTACTTCACTGGATTCCCCTGCAGCATTTTTCGGTTTTGAAATATTTGAAAGGCCCTTAGAAAATAACTTCCTTTGGGGAAAATTTCACAACACTTCTTAGAAAGGGAAAACACATTAGAAACTCGCAAAGTTTTTCTATAAATAGTTAACTTAGATATTGAAAAATATGCTCTACAAATTTTAGAGCGATATTCCCTGGACCAAACGCCCTCTGAATACAAACGACGGAGAATATTTTTTTGAAACTCGTTTTTTTGCATTTTTTCAATATTGCTCTCCTTGAAAAAGTAATGAATCGATCATCTAAAAATGAGATGAGTCTTTAGTATATTACAAAGAACTTACATCACTTCTTTATATTTTTTTTGATTGAATAATCAAGGTGAGAAATTTAACTTCTTTTTCAAACAACTACTAAATTGGTATTTTTCACTATTTTTACCAAAACTAAGGTTCTTAAACTTATAAATTTAAAAATGTGTGATTTGAAATAAAAATTGGCTTAACTGTCATTCATCTGTATCCTTCAGTTTCAAAATATTTTTCAAAATATATTCAATATAGTCCCAAAGTTTTGTTGAACTCCAATAAATTTTTAATAAAAAAAAATCATGAAAAGAATCTGCCTCCTTCTGGATTTTAATATATCGTAATACGAGTAAATAATGTGTAATTTGGATCAGATTTTTGTTTACCTGTGTATGTGGATGTGGAAAAGGTGAAACTGTAATGCATACATTATGGGTAATTGCTATAAAGGGGAGGGGGAGGGGTTTTATAGGTAACAACAATAGACAGATGCCAGCAGCTGCAACACAATTTCCAATTCGAGGGAAAGTGCCCATTTAAATAGTAGCCAAATAAATGGGCGTTCAGAGATCTACATAAGATTTAGTTCATGTTCATGATTCACACTCATCACTCCGAGATATTCAACGATTTTTTGGGACTTTATTCGGCATAAACCATAACCATCAATCAGACCAACACGCTTTCAACTATTTGCAAAATCAATAAATAGCCCGCAAACTAGTTGTTGAAACTTTTCTAGCCGCAGTTCTTCTCCATATATATATTTATATGCATATATATATGAAATTTTTCGGGATTTGCCAGAAGCAGCAGCAGCGGCAGCAAGAGTAGATAGAAACTGACAGCCAAATAGTTTTTCGGATACAAAAATGTTTGCCATAGTTTGAAAAATGTTTGGAAAACTTTTACACAAAATCTGTAAAGCCCGCACACACACACACACACACACACACACAGCACCCTGGAAAACCGAGACCGCAGAACGCACATTGAAATGCCTTCGCTGCTCCCTTCTGACATGCAGCTGGCTCGACAGAGCTGCAACTTGTTTGCGGTTGCGAGTATCTATCGGATGCAGTTGCGAGTGTTGAGGCCAAGATAGTTGCCTTTTTTGATGCCACTAAATAGTGGGAGAGAGACAAATCATTGTGCCCAACATATGTTGCCATTCAAAATATTTAACCACAGCGAAAGCTTTTCTGTTTTTTTTTTTTTTTTTTTGGTTGATTAATGGACATCATTCAATATATACAACTGCATGAAAAAGTTGCATGTAGTTCCATCAGATATGTAGTTTGTCAACGACGCTTTCAAGTGACATAATCATCAATTAATGCGCTATTAATAGAGGAGGCTCCCCCCCACCAACCAACCAACCAATGTTCCCTCCATCTGTTTGTTGTAGGCAGCAAACACTTAGGGCCGAACATATGTTTGTGTCAACTTGATTGAATAGAGACAGAGAGAGAGAGACAGAGAGGGGGTGTAGAAAAATTTAAATAGAAATATGTCGAGAAAAGAAAAACCATTTGAAAGCCATGACAAGAAAACCTTAACCATTTTTATTTTTTTTTATTTTTAATTGCTGCCAAATTATGGTATCATTAAAAATTCAATTCATAACCCATTTCGATTGGTATTAATCAATCAAATATGTGAGAGAGCGAGAGAGAGGACATACATAGTTTGACTTCTTATCAAGAGACTTAAGCACATGCGTGTGGTGGCTGAACTCTTTGATATGAAGGTCGCCACCAGCTAATTTACTGGCCATAATTAGCATTGAGGGCCAACCAACCAACAAACAATGTTTCCTCAAATGTCTTTAAAAATAACTTTGGGAACGTTTTACAGTTTTTCAAGCTGCTTTTGTGCATTTAGTAATCTAATGGGATGGGCCATAGATAATTTTCAATAACAGGCAAACCCATTTGCTGATGGATTCCGAACCCAGAAAGAGACAGAGAGACAGACAGAGACAAACATGGCATGAGAGTTTCTTGGACATGCATTAACCCTCTCATTTCTTTAATGGCACGCAATGGCCTTGCATTCAGGAGCGTAGTTAAGGGGGGGGATCTTGGGAATTACTTGGTTTCTAGTAAGTTTTAAGTTTAATAATCTCAAGTATTCAGTTGGACTTTCTTGGCAAATGAAAGTTTTGTCATAACATCGTTTGTTCCCATATATTATCTGGTATATTTGTTTGGGTTAATTTCAAGAAATGCAAAACCTTTCGACTGGAATTCTATATTATTATTTATGCTCTAATTGTTGTAATAAATCAAAACTTCGGTAGGTTTGAGATCAATTTTCCAAGTAAGACACATTAACAATTATTCCCATTGATCTTTAGAATTCTAAAACTTATAAATAGAGGTTAGTTGAAATTTCTACAATTTGAACAAGAAAGCCAGAGAAAACGAGTAGATAGATCTAAGACAAAAAGAAGACTCAGTCAATAAGAGTGTCGCAAAGGTGACAAACAGATTCAGTTTACCCTTGAATTGATTTAGTCTTCATATGGGATCACAATTTATAAAATAATGGAAATCAAGGGTAAATTACAATTTATTCCTGGTATGGTTTTAATAAAACTTTCTGTCCTAGCTCAAGAGTCTTAAACTAGATTAAGCCTTTTCAAAACTGTGAGTCATATCACTACTAGAAAGCTAAAACTAGTTGGGAATTATAAGCCGATAAATCGAAATAATGAGGGGAAGCTCCTCTGCACTAGCAGATTGCTGCAAAAAATAGGTTCTTTTTAACTGTTTTATTTTAATTTACAAAAAAATGGTTAATGTTTAATGACAATAATATCGAAATTTGATTATTATTCTTGAAGTGTATGCTTATCGATAAATCTAAAGTTACAGGAGGGAAATCCTATGGCTGTTATGACTCTTTATCGATATTTAAAATGTTTCGCAATTAATACTTATATTTGAGGCAATAATTTATAGAGCTTTTCGTTTTTAACCTATTAAAATAAAGTGAAAGAATAGAATTTTTATCTACTATTGAACCAAAATTATAGATTGTCCGAAGGAAAATTTAAATATGCTTATTTTTTAGCTCATTCCTTAGTAGATCTCTCTATAGATAAACGAATTTTCAAGGCAAAAGTAATGATAAGTGGCCTAACACCCCCTAGAATAAAATTTAGCTCCTCCCATGACTGAAATATTTCTCGTTAATACCTCTGGCCTCGGGGCAAAATGTAGAACTCATTTTTTGGTTTTTCGAAATAGATTAGTCAATATTTGGTTATGCATAGTTGCAGTCAAAGAAATGCCCATAAAAAATGAATCCAATTGCCGCGTTTGTTTGTAGTAATATGCAAACTAATTTCATGAAATAAAACAGACTGAGAATGTTTCAATGTGGAAACATTATAAACACATTTCTTCGTGGGTTTACTCAGCTGCTTTTGGTTTCAGCATCTGTTTTTCGGTTTTTTTTTTTCCAAATGGTTTCCAAATAATAAACTTGGCGAAAACACCGCATGAGCATTTTAAAGATGCAAAAAAAAAAAAAGAAACTTTTACATTTAACCTTGTTTATGGAGTCGCCAGCTGCTTGATGTATCCTTCTCGCAACTCGAATTTGATGCCACAACGACTTAGAGAGACGAGAAGATGAGGTAGGAAAAAGGTAAAAAAAAACCTTTTGAAGCTTTCAAAAGATTTTCACCTTTTATTAGATGCCGAGGCGAAAGTTTATTGTTTTCCTCAAGTTCGCGAGCTAAGCAAGCATTTCCATTTGAAAGGATAACGCAAGGATTCGCAAGGAGAGACCCACACACACACACACACATATGTATGATATGTAAAATTGATTTGCCTTTGCTCCTCTTTACTTTGTTTAGGGATAATCCCATACATTAGACTTGTGTGTTTGATTTTTTCTTCTTTTTTTTTTTGCTTTGCGGCTGCATGAAAAATGTTGATGTTTTTCTTTCTCCAAACCCCCATCCCCCCTTCCCCAAACTGATTCTCAAGGTATTTGTGCATTCCAAGAAAATTTTATAACCATAAATGCGCCAGATTTGCCTTTACTCATGAGGATTATGCTAGCCCCACACTCCTTGGGGCCAGAGAGAGAAAGTTTTGGCGAATTCACATAAAATTAGCAAATATTACATTTGCGCTTTCGGAAGAGCTCCCAAAAGGTTGCTGCACATCTTCTTCTTTCTTTCTTCTTAACTCAACTGGACGAAGGACCAAGTCTTCCATTCCCCTCCATCAGGCACTAGGCACCGACGAGAACACTGAGAGTTTATTTTGTATATTTTAAGGCAAACTTTTTTATTGCCGTAAACAAAGTTTGCCGCGCTACGGGGAGTTATTTAACTAAAAAAAAAATAACGAAAAAAACCGAAACGGAAAAAAAGTTACTAGGAACAATTCAGGCGGAAAGTCTCATACTTAGTCCCCCTCCCCCGCCCCCGTTTGCTTATATTTATGGATATAGTGAGAGTACTATGTCGTAGCTCACATGTTCCCTGATTGACTACGGTCTTGGGATGGATGGGGGCGTGGTTTGCATAAATCTTGCCTAGACAATGACAAAGGGGGGTGGGAGGGGAGAGCTTCTGGCTGTTAGGTTAATGTTAATGTGTTGAAAAAAGTTTTCATTTGGCTTTTTCTTTATTTTGGCAATTTACAGTTTATCGGTTATGTGATCTAAATGGGCCACATGCGATTTGTATGGCATTATCATTTACCGCTGTTTATGGCCTCAAACACTTTTGAGGGAGTTAGTAGAAAAGATAATGGCTTCTTATAGTATATCCTAAATGACATCTCTGATAAATTTTTGGTTCGACTTTATCTCTTAATGGAAAGAAACGTAAAATAAAGTAAGAACCGACTTGGTTATACCATGCATCTAGAGGAAAAACGACTTTTAATTTATAAAACTAAATTTATTTATTAACGCAATTTCTAACACATGCTATCTCGCTCAGTCGTATGTGGACACGCCCTTGCAACGCTTTTAGTACAAAACGTTGCTACGTATAACTCCGATTTGAATGAAGTTTGGTGGAATGATGAAGGTTCATACCATTTATGAGTGTGTCAAATTAAATTGCGTTACGTTAAATATTGCGGAAGAAAATCATCGAATTTTTAACATTTTATCAAATTCCAGAGGCGGAAGGGGGCGTGGCAAAAATTTTAAATAAACTTGATCTGCGTACACACTACACGTGACTACATATCAAATTTGGTAACTCTAGCTCGTATAGTCTCCGAGATCTCCATGATACTACAGACGGACATGTCTAAATTGGCTATTGATAGCTCGGGAAAGGTTTTCCTTCTGCCTGTTACATACATTTTGGCGACTTTAATGTACACTATTTCATCCTATCAATGCCTGGTATAATTAATTACAACATTTTATAAGACATACGCAATACAAGTTGGCCACATCAGTGTTTATCAAGTTTTTTCTTTGTATTATATCTCAGACTTGGGGGCCCTTTGTGCCAGGGTTTCTCTCTCTGAAGCACTTGCCATGCATCCGTCAACACAAAGTTGCATTTGTTGATGCCTCACGACTTGCAAGCAACTCCTACTCCTACTCCAATTCTGAACAGTGACTACAAGTCAGATGTGGATGCTCTGGCTGGCAAAGTTCTTGACTTGCATTTTTGATAAACAACGTGTCAACTTTGTCGACATAAACCATAATCTTCAGTGTCAGTTTGACTTACAACTCGTGTACTTTTCTTCCTCCCCGCCGCCGCCGCCTCACTCGGTAATCATGTCTGTGTGTCTTGGGTTTGAGAATATTCTCAAGAACTAGATAAAAGACACAAGCAACATAGCCGCCGATGCTGCCGTCAGGAGCATCTCCCTGTAGGAATAGTTGGCCGCCAGTTTAATAATAAGTGGCAACAACTGGCAGTCACTTCTTTCACGTTTCCCAAAATTGTCAGGTCTATGTGTTCTTAGATAGATGATAGACCTTTCTGGGAGCCAGATCATTAGCGTAATTAAATGTGGATGAAAAATTTCACTTAATTTAGCGTGTGTCTCTGGCCTTTTTCATAACTCAAAAAAAAACACAAGAAGAACAGAACGGAAAGGAAAAAGCAACCGAAATATAATTAATCAGCAAGGGAGAAGGAGAGAGGAGCGAGGAGAGGGGGGCAATGTGCGGCGCATGACTTTGACTCTGACTCCTGCAAAACGCCCTCGACGGCACCTAGAAATTAAACTAAGTGTCGGGCGGTCGGTCCAAGTAACCCGGCCATATGACGCACGCATTCCAGTTGTCTCTGCCCCTCTCCCCTCCCTCTCCACACACACACTGACATAATGGAATTTCACTTCGACAGTCAGCTGGCTGGCTGGCCCCGTCGACTCTCCTCTTGTTGTTGTTGGTCTATATATGACTACAAAATGTTGTCAGCTTAATTTTTTAATAATGCTAAATTTAGCCAAAGGCATCGAAACAATCAACAAGTCTTGGCAGCCATGTAATTTCGCTAAGTGCAAGTAGCTAGCGATGCGTTTAGTAGAATCTGAATCCCCTCCATTTCCCATATTCCTTCACTTGCACAGTGGTCAACAAATGGGTCAACAAAAGTGGCAGCAATTGAGGAATAAAATTATTTGTTCTCTTTTTTAACCTTTCAAGAGCATTTGACCTTTCAGTGAAAAACTTCTCAAAGGAAAACTATTTTTTAATCGGAATAGAAGCAACAGAAAAGATTCCGTTTTTATTTTAAAAATTGTTCTAAAGCCTGATAATTCCCCAAAACCATTCAAAATGTTACAAAAAAAATTTTTTGTATGGATTTAAGATTATTGCAAACTAGATTTAATTTTATAAATCATATGTTTTGCTATGTTTTTACGTTTAAACTTAATGATATATTGTTGCCCAGTGTTAATCTTATTTTCAAACTTGATATTTCTGTTTAAAATTAATTAAATAAATAAGAGATGTTAATCTCAATTTCGAACTTGATATTTCTGTTGAAAATTAATTAAATGTATAAGAAAAATTTTATATGACCAATGTTAATATTAATTTTGAACTTGATATTTCTCTTAAAAATTAGTTAAGTAAATAAGAGAAATTAATATGCAAAGTTTTCGAATATTTTTTTGACTCATTGAATATTTAAAATCAGGAAAGGTGATTGAAATAGAATAAATTGTTGTGACTCATATATTTGAAATTACTTTTAATAAACATTCGATTCACTTGGTATCTAAAACTACTTGAATATTGAATATTATGAGATGGAAAACAGAAATACATATTGGAGAAGCATTTTACCTACTAATCGAAACTCTTTTCGATCTTGTTATATACTCAATGAGTATTACTCATACTCGATCCGATAGGTTATCGAAATTTCAGACTATTACATCTCTAATCCGATAATATATCGAAGTTTCCCATTATTATGCTAAACGATTATTTTCATGAATTTGTTTAGCATTTAATTTATAAAGCTATTCATTTAAATATATTTGGAATTAAATCTTTAACAACTCAATAGTTTATTTTCTGCTTCAAGATTTAGTCGGGTCGAATTACTATATAAGAAGAAAATTGGAAGATTGGAAAAGAGATTTTAGTCGTATCGAATTACTATATAAATGTAGAAAAATGTTGGAAACCCCTTGGAGGATTGGAGAAGAGCTTTGAAGCTGCTCAATTCTTTTGCTATGACTATTTTCTGATTTGTTTCCATTATTTGATCACCGATCCCATTATAGACTGACCACTGTGCCTCTGGGCTCATCCGTAGTAGTGCAAATTTATCGTCACTTGCATGGAGCGTGACATTGAAATTGTAAATTAGCAACGCATGGGTAAAGAAACGGAGCAGGGTGAATTGTCCTGGCGCCGGCTATATATCCAATATAATTATACAAAAAAATAAAACTTGCAAGAGAGAAACATGAAATCTGTTTGTCGAGGTAAGCCAACTGGGGCAAAAACATCTGTAATTTCTCTATATACAAAAAATTGTATATCTCTGATGATGAGAGATAAAGATTTCAGCGAATGGAAACATGAGATGAGGGGGGAGGGGGGCACCTCTCAGACGATGGCTGGGCTCAATTGCAGATCCGCTGAGAGAGAGGCGGCAAGGCGAGTGCATTGTGCTCTGAAGTGCACTTAAAGGATATTTTTTTTTTTTCCTTCCAAACGAAGCAACGCAGCAGAGCAAAAAGAAGAAGGACGAAAATCAACAAAATGATGACAACTACCCCAGTAGATTTTGTCATCCTCATCCTCAGTGTCTCAATGCCGCTTCGAGTGTGTTTGTCCTTTCAAAATGTTTTTCTTTTCTAACAACTTAAGTGCTTGGCGTATTCTACTAATTTTATTTTTACACGCCCCGTGAATCCTGTTGACAAAAAAATCTCAAATGTGTGCTCGACCGTGCGCTGTCCTTATCCCCTACCTAGCCGTATATAATGATCCCTGTCTCAGGATAGCAGGTAGTCGAGTCGTTCCATCATTGATTTTTATTCGCGCGTGTTTAATTCCCAAATCAGTGCCCAAAGATCATCAGATCTCTCACTGCACATTGTCATCACTTTTCGTTTGTGTTCCCTTTTTTTTTTCTTTCCTTTTTGTTGTTGTCGGTTTTGTTTTTTTGTTTTTTGGGTTCGGTGTTTTTTGCAGCGCTTTGTTCCGCTTTTGGCAGCCGCTGATCTTATCAACGTTTTGTTTTGTGAGGCATTAAAAATTTGTCATTTGTTCCCCGTTGAGGTTTTGCGACGTTCGCTCTCTTGTCATCCATTTTTTTTCTTCTCCATTGTCGAGAGAAGGAAGCAGCTGGTGGTCTCATTGAAATCAGATCGCATCGGACTTTTAGCTCAACCAAAAACAATTTGGTAATTGCTACCTTTGAGAGAGAAGTATTGAGATTACTCTTTGAATTGCAATCTCTGAGAATTCACTTGGTTGCTTGATTAGCCGTTTCCGAATGGTGCAATGGATTTCTTTCAAGAGATTGGTCTCAGATTGCAATCAATCGATGTCGTCTCCTACTTTCTCAGACTGTTGTTGGAGAGGTCAATGAGAATTACTTAGAACAATTTACAAAAGGAATCTATTATTATTGATGCTGATTCATTATTTTCTCAGACATCAGATCTTCAGATTTCATCGACTTAGGAGAAAGATAACTTCTATACTAAGAAAACTTATTTAAAAACATAAATTTGTAAACGAAATGAATCAGAAAATCATAAGATATATTACAGATATATTAGGGCTTTGGAGCTGTGTATCTAAAACGCATCGGAAATTTGAGTTTCTTATATAAAAAAATCTTTCTTTCATGAACAAAAATTTTCCATGCTTTTCCCATATACCAAAGACCTTGTATATCCCTAATATCTCTAATAATATGTATTATTATTATTTTTTATCCTCAGAAATAAATCAAATGTGGAATACGTAAAGAAAAAAGAAACTGTATTGCTATTAATGATATTTTTAAAGTATTTACAAGTACTAGTTTATAATATTTGAAAAACATTTTTTATATTTCTCCCTTTGTCTTAACCCATACTTCAGGAAATTCTATCAAAATACGAAAATAAATACTAGAAAAGGGCAATCAATCACACATTTCTTACCTATATCAGGACATTTTATATATACAAGATCGGACTATATCGGACAAAGGCCAAAAGATTTATGAGCTTTATGGCAAATTGTACAAATTTTAACAGAAATTATCCTTTCTCACACTTTTCTAATGTAGAGGTGTTCTTTTTAGTGTTACCACTAACCAAGTTATAATTTGTATAATTATTGGTGTAACCTAACGCATTTTTTTCTCGATCAATATTCTACAAAGAACCTTCTCCAGAGAATGCAGAACAAAGACCCTAAATGCATCAGTTCCAGGAACAAATAAACGATATATTTATCTTATTCATACGAGTAACCAATTTTACACATTTCAAGGGAAAACTAGTTCTAATTTATTTAGGTGACTCATTTGAAAAATTTTCATACATAGGTTTATGAGATTTTAAACAATAAAGGATCCTAAAAATTAGAAAGCGCTGTAAAACCATCTCAATCCCCTTTGAAAAAAGTAATTTTTGTAATTTTTTTCCATCAATAGTTTTTTGTTTGCTAAATAATTTTTTGGAAGGTTTTTAAAATTTATAATATAATATAATCAAAGTGAGTTTTTTTGTAATAATTATTAAATTGATGAGTCTTTCCTATAGAGATTTTCTTTATAAAACCAAACATAGGTAACTTCCTCAAAGTTTCTGCAATTTATTGTATATTTTAGAAGGTACAACTGCCAAAAAGACTTCAAAAATCTATATAGATAAGGAATAACAAACCTAACAAAACATCAAACAAGGAAAAGCTAAGAAACTACAAAAGCGACAAAGAAGCAATAAGCTCAAAAGCCACGAAGAAACAACATTTAAGACCTTCAAAGTAGAAACAACAAACGAACAGCTAGAGAAAAAAGGCTTAAGTGTGTCCTCACCAGGACCTGGGCCATTTCCAAACAGAAATTTACGTTAAATTAACTTTTTATCAATCTCAAATAATAATTAAAATATATTGAAAATTCAAATAAATCTCCTACACATATGTCAATCGACAATTTTAAATAAAAGTAAATGAAAAGTGGAAGATAAATGTTGCAACATTTGTTTCCAATAACTTTAGAATTGTCAAAGGCTTGGGATTCCTGTAGCAATTGCATTCTTTTTTGTGTGTGTGTGTGTGTGTGTGTGCTCTGGCATTTATGTGCTGATGATGCAAGTGTCCTGGACCCATAGGTATGCATGCATGTAGGGAGGGAGGGAGGTGAGTCTCTTTTACCCCTTCAGGCTTTTGGCCCATTTGCTGTCTGCACTTTGCATCGTATTTGCAAATACTGATTATGTTTACATGCATACATCCAATGCTCGATGTCCAAACAAATGCTTGGTAGCACACTCCGTGTTCTCTTGCAACTCAATTGTCCGACTGGGGACAATGGGTCGTATGCGTAATGCCATATGAGCAATGCTCGAAATGCGTAAATGAAAATTGGCGCCGGGTGCAGTCCACACAACTGACTGACTGACGAGCTGAGCTTCAACTTGGAACTCAGTATCTCTCTCCCTCTCCCTCTCTCTCCATCTCTCTCTATCTCTGTCTATGCACAATATTGTCCTCTATGAATTTGGTCCATGGCCATCATGTCCATGGCTTGAGTAGACAAAATCAATTTGGTTTTGCGGTTTTGCGTCCTGGACACACGGACACGAGGGGAGGGGGGGACACGGCGACTGAGTGCTGTGCAATTTGCCAGGACATGCTGGTCCCTGCCATTGGACCATTGACAAATGAAACGGAATCTAAAACTGCATTCATTGAACTGACCCGACCCAGCTGCATTTTAGTTTAAATACATCAAAGTCACTGAAAATTATAAGGCGACGATTGCCGAACCCACCCAATAAACCCCACAACAGACCGAGGGGCAGGTAGGCTCGCTCCTCCATCGCCATCTAAATTGCAGAGAATTGCCTTCGGAAGGAAGCTAGAGGAACAGACACTCAAGTGTCCAAAAAAGAAGCCCATAGAAAGTTTCTCCGATGTCAGCGTATTTTGCTGAAAATTAAATGAAATCATCAACTAACTGTAACGACTTTTGTATGCCCTTTAAAAAAGAAACTTTAATTGGTTAAGTGGAGACTGGAAAGAGCAAGAAAACCACCTTAACCCTATAAAAGTGACGTTAGGTCCTGAATTCGGCAAAAATTCGTTTTTAGTTCCATAATTTTTGAAACCTTTTTCGAACTGAATTATTTCGAAATATTTTGAAGTACAATGATTTTGTTTAATATGCAAATTGGGTAATAATTGAGCTGATGTTTTTCTTACCTTTACTTTATATGCTGGTTAATGCTGGAAATTTCACTTCATTTTTTGAAAAAAGTTTCTAGAAAAAAAGAAGAAATAGACTAGAAAGAAATTTGATTGCAATTTTATCTTAGAATTAACAGTTGGACGTTGGGATTAAGTAATAGAAGCGAAATAAGTACAGTTTCGTTTACATTTACTTAATAGTTCGGGGTCACCTTTTGGTTTTCGACTCATAACTTCTTTCCGAGTTGGTATTATGCTTAGCTGTGCATGAGTAACTTTTTTGAGTACCCAAAGAACTTGTGGGACGGTGTCATTTTGGATAAAGTGATAGAAGGGAAATAAGTACAGTTTCGTTTACATTTATTAAGTAGTTCGGGGTCACCTTTTGGTTTAGCTTATTCACGAGTTGGTATTATCCTCACCTGTGCATGAGTAACGTTTTTAAGTACTTAAAGAACTTGTGGAAGGGTGTCATTTGAGCTAAACTGGAATGATTTCCTAAGTTCAGGGTCACAAACTGTAGCCTAAGAAAAAGGATGCGATCTAGAGTTCGGGAAATGGTCCTTAATGTCTAAGGTTGGAGGGTAAGGGATGCCCAAGATCAGCTGGTTTTGCTGTTCGTAGATTCGAGGAGGGAAAAAACATTCACAAATATTTTTAGCATACAAATTTTCTTCTAAAACATTTTGATTAATCCAAAATTCAATGGTTTCCAATGGAATTTCCAAACCTTTGGACAATTTTCCAATGCTCTTTTTTATGACAAATAAAAATTGCTTTCATTCTTATGGACGAGGGAAACTATTATTTGCAGTTGCCACTTCCACGAAGTATTTTCTTGTGTTATTGGAAAACTTTTGCCGCCAGGCATGCAAATCTCCAGCATTGCCAAAAAGTCTCAACGCAAAAGAAGAGAGAGCGATAGATAGAGAGATGAGGAAAAAATGCTTCAGATTTAAATGAAGTGAAGTGAATTTAATGGTCAACAGACATTTTGCCATGCAAACATAGAACTTGGCTATATCCTATAGCCAAGTAGTGGCAACTGCGTTGACTATTTACATCGCCAGAGAGTGGGAGAGTGAGAGAGAGAGAGAGCGAGAGAAGTTTGCACAGGGAGCTCGCTCGGATGGAGCTACTCCACTAGACGGGGGCTCTGAGTTTTCCGTATCAGTGTGTAGTTAGCATGATATTTGCATAGTATATATTTCAAGTGCTTGTTTGTATGCATGAAACACATGAGGGGACAGAGATAAAGAGATGGAGAGGGAGGAAGGAACTCTACAGCTTCAAGGGTAGTTGAAAAGGTTCTCATGCTCTCCTCCTGGCCCTCCAAATCCAAAATGTTTCCCCCTGTTGTTAGTCTACTCGGTGTAACTATCAACGCAAATGTACTTGAAAATTGTAATGAGCTCTAAGCTTAAGCGTCAACAACAAACATTTGCCAGTCGGAGTTTCACTTTGGATGGATCTCTCTCTCCCACTCTCTCTCTCTCTCTCCTAGCCTCCAGGTTCCTGGCATAACCATTCAGCCATATGCTTAGGATTAGGCAGGGCGAAGGGCCAAACACAGTTACACTTTACAGTTTTACAGCTAAAATCTTCAATACGATTCGATTCGATTCGATTGATGGGTTAGGAAATTGATGAAAAGCCTTCCACGGACGATGCATGGATTTTAATATTAATTGCAAGTTGGCTCAAGAAACATTCTCAAATGTTTTCCAATCACAATTTGGCTTAAATTTCCATTTAAACTTTATTATACCCTTGCAGAGGGTATTATAAAATTGGTCGGATGTTTGTAACGCAGAGAAGGAATCGTTTCTGACCCCATAATGTTTATATATTCTTGATCAGAGTGAGAAGACGAGTTGATATAGCCGTCTGTCCTCTACTATACGAACTAGTCCCACAGTTTTAGAGCTATGGCTTTTAAAATTCGTACTTAAGCTTTTCTATACCATAGGCAGTTAATGTGTAATTTCCAAAGATCGGGCCACTATATCATATAGCTCCCATAGGAATCCTCGGTCGAAAAAAGGGTTTTAGAACAATTACTTCGTTGTTTTTGACGGGATTATCATAAAACTTAATATATGGTTTACTATATATCTAAACGTCCGTGTCAAATTTGATCAAGATCAGACTACTATATCATATAGCTCCCATAGGAATCATCGAACCAAAAATTGTTTTACTTCTAACAACTCTTTTATATCTTTAACGTTCGTCACCAAACTTAATACTTAACATTTATACATAATAAATTATAAACCTGCAAAACTTGATCAAAATAGGATGACTATATCATATAGCTGTCATAAAAACATATAAAACAGTGTGTGATATGATATATGATCTATATTTTATTCAATACTGTGACGATACATCAATTTGCCTATCGACAAAACGACTATCGATAGTGATAGTCGCTTTCAATTGCTCGATCGATTTTAAAATCAACATTTTGTTTGCCAACTCATGCAATCAAAAATTCATTTATCAAGCAGAGGATTTGTCATCCATTTGATATGGAAAACTTATGTTTGCCACTAACACTCATTAGCCATAATACTTGCCATGGCTAAAACACAATCATCAAACTCCTCTCTGGATGTGGAATCGGCTTTCGAGAATGAAATCACGTCGCGCCAGTGCAACAAATTCAAGTTAATTGAATTCCAAAGTAAGCATAATTTTTAGCCAACCAACCAACCACTTTTCCCTCTAAAAGCGAGCACATAACAAGTCGTCAGTCAGTCATCCAGTCATTCAGTCAGTCTCTCAAATGGCCAATGGCTGGAATGAACGGGTAGGCATTTAAACTAAATTTAGCCTGAAATTGCTTCCTTTTTCTGTTGCTTGTTGGTTTGATATTGCGCTGCCGTTGTTGGCGTTGTTGCTTCTGATGTTGCCTGACGTTTGCCACTTTGCCGACAACACAAAATTCAATTACAATTGGCAGCAGCAGCAGCAACAGCAGCAACAACGAAAACGAAAGTCGCGCTTGAAACTGGCAGACAAGAAACCAACTAAACCTGGAGCTAAAAAGTTGGACCTGGACATGGACATGGACCTGAAGCTAGAGTTGGGAGCTGTGGTTGGGGAGCTGGACTCTAAAGCCGGTTTATTTTTTTGTTTCTTAATGTTTTCAGCACTTGCAATTATTTTGTGCCGCCATCGTTTAAAGTGTCGGAAATTTGGTCCGGTAATTAAATGAATATCAACAGCAACCAAACACAACCAACGCCTATGCCAAACCGAAAACGAAACGCAAAGAAATACAAGAAACAATAAAATAGATTTTAAAATACTCTTCTATATTTGAGGGCATCTTAGTTTTCCTGTATCTCAGTTTGGATTAACTAGAAGTTTGCCTATATGAGAGTTAGTCTTACTAAACTTGGGAGTTTGAGAGTGAGAAAGAAAAGGACTCAGTGAAAAAGGGAAACGAAACCAGGAAATGATGATGTATATAACCCAAAACTCTGAAAGTGTTTTAGTATTGGTTTCACATATAATTTGGAGAGGCAAAATTTAGAGTCATAAGGAAATGGTTAAAGCCGAAGCTTCTACTTAATATGAGTTATTTGTATTGATTCTTAATTGATTATTTATACTTACTTCTAAGGATTTTCACTGAATTAATTTGGCTGTTTTATGTTAAAACTTAAGTTAACTTAAAAGTGTTTTAAACGTTCTTTAAAATAAACTTTCACCAAATAATCAGTTTGAATTTTTGAAACCTTCTAGGTGTATAAAATCCTCTTAAAAAGCTTATGTGAGTGTGATCGCATCTACAAAGCCAACAAATGGGTGATTAAAAAATAGTGTGGCCGTTTTCACTGCTAAAACAAAGGCTTCATTCTGTTTTTTAATTAACTGTACAACTTTTCAGGAGTAGCTATATTTGTAAAGTTAAATATAAAAAAAATTCCATAAACCAAACTCAAATTTTCATTATCAACCTACTTTTTATAACCATCTAGCTAGAGATATTATATTTATTTATTATTAATTATTATACAAAATGATATAATAACTAACGGGTAAGGAGTGCTAGCTACTAAGGCCATCGACTCAGAGATATTAAATTACATAAACTAAATATATAAATTGTTGAACCAAAATTCATATTAAATTTAATATAATCTAACCAATTGCAGAGAATATTCATTTCGCTTGTTCACAAACAGTTGGCAGCAACTTGGAAAATATGAAATCGTTGATCTAGTGGCAGCTGCAGCCAAACTAGTTCAACTTGTTGTTATTCATTTGATTTTTGTGTAATAATCAAGGAGGTGGTAGGGGGAGGGGGATAAGTCTTACCCCCTCACAACATTCGAAAGCGAAGCCGACTTTCCGCACAGTAATCAAAATACTTGTGCCAATAAAATCAACACAAAAACTGATAGCAAAATGTAAGAGGAGAAGAAATAATAGTAGTAAGATGGAGGAGGGGGGGGGGAGGCCAAAGGGAAACCCTAACAAATCAAAGCACTAATGAATATTGAGAGGCCACTAAAAGGAACACGAGGCACAGTGCCAACAAATTAATATACTAGAGAAGAAAATACCAAAATAAACATAATAATAAACGCAGAAACTGCTGTCGAAGGGCTGGGGGCGGGGCTAATAAAGGGGAGCAGCAACTTTTTCGTAAGCCAAAAGAAAAAAGTAAAGGATAATGAAGTAGCGGCAAATGGGATGGAGGAGTGTAGAGGCCAAAAGTAGGAACACCTGCCTAACAACCACACAAATTGACAAACAGACAATGGTAATAAAAATCGTATAAATAAGCAACCCGAAAAGCAATGGGACAGAGACGACAGAGACTTACAGGGTGCTTGAAATATTATATGGGACCAGAGAGTCGAGAGCCAAGAGTCGAGGGGTGGCTCGTTAATTTGCAATAAAATCCGATTATAACCACAAAAATGCGGCCATATAAGATATATGGGTAAATTCGTACTTATACCGAAACGAAATGAAACCGAATTGAACTCTCTCGACCAGGTGGAAAAAAGCACCCGGAAGTGGAAGCCAACTTGTATCAATAACTTGGAAGGGGTTGGGGTGGGGTGGAGTGGGGCTTACTTTGATATTTAAGCCCCGCTATAAATAAGACGCCCTCAAGGCTGGCAAAAACCCACAAATTATAGTCAAGGCAAGAGAAAAGGGGTGAGTTTTCTTCTTCCAAGAACCCCTTGGTCTAGACCATATAGACCATTGAGATGGCTTTCGAATTTGCATGGCTTGGGTTGGCTTGGGGTGCGGGAAGGTCTCCAACAGAAATTGCTATGCATTCGCCCCCCACAAACAAACCAGGGATGAACGAAACTATCCTTATGAAATTTTGTTATTCCATTTATGGCAACCTAAAGATAAATACTATATTGACTCCAGCCCTGCGGGGTTTTCCTTGTACCGAAATTTTGAGCGTTAATTTAGACATTATTCAAAAATGACTACCCCTGAATACGCTGGGCAAGTTATGTCTTCAGCTAGCATTGGATTTAGTAGCCCAACTCTCCTCTTTCCTACCCCCTCCCTCACCACCCCATGCAGAAACAAATAAAAGTGTAAACACTGATTTGGCACGCGCCTCGCTTGCCGAAAATTTATGCATATAAAAAATTCCTTAACTAGTATTGGAGAGTAGACTGTCGAATACCCTACAACAATTGGGAGAGTCATTTAAAGTTTTCTGAATTGAATTAGTTAAAAATTTGGCTTAAATTTGAATCGGTTTTTCGACAAATTAGCTTTTTCATGATGGTATTCCAAGTAGGTACAGCGGGAAAAGCAAAAGTAGGTCCCAAACAAGTATTTGCTTCCCCTAAGTGTTTATTTGAAAGGCCTTAAGGATCACTTGGTTTATTTCCATTTCATATCAGAAACTTCTTCTGTTGGGGAAGAATCAAGAGACGCTAATCACTAATCATATATAGTCTCTCGAGATCTCCTTTGAACTAATTCTATTTGTAAATCTATCGAAAGCAACCTTGTCGATAACAGATCAATCGATTGTTGCCTTTTAGCCAGATTTTTCTTCCTTTTCCTAATAAAATCTAATAGACTACTTAAGAGAAACTTAATTATCTTAGATTCTTTATGAGTAGAACGGTTCCAAGTCAACTCTATTAACGATAACTTATCGATAACTATCTAAGTAACTCTGCATCGAGGTTAAAAACTGTTACTATTGATTTTATTTCTAAATTTAGCATTATATACTAATTAGATACTTATTTACATCGTCCAATTCCTATATGTGGTAGCCTTGTGGCGCCACCTAGTGTTCAATGTTACATATTTCACCTATTAAGTTACAATTTGGCTATTTTGAAAGCTATTTTCATGAAATTTCTTGACTTAATGAGCAAATACATTATCTAATAAATGAAACTGTGAATCAAAATAAAGAATCTTCGACGCAGAATTTCAAATTTACCATGAATCATGGCGAAGGATCGCGAAAATGACTGTCAGATTGCTCTGCCTATAAAGTAGGGGCTCTAAAGTACTTATTTCCGATGTTAAAACACCTTCTTTCCGTCATATCCATTCACCCCATGAAAAGTATAGGGTATAACAAGATTCAAATGCCTTTGGGTGGAGTCTAAATCCAAAAGTAAAAACCCATTGCCGTCGCAACCCTAAAACACGGTAATTACCTGAGTCCTTTCACAAAATTCACGCATATAAACACGTATTTTGTGGGTGAGCCAACGCGGCGGAGAATCAGCCCACAAAAGGCGATGTCTGGCAAAAAGTTTTCCTTTATCATTATTATCATCATCGGAGGGAGTCCGTCCGACACATGCAGGTGAATACATATATGTGTGTCCTTTTTCTTTGCCCTCCAGTCATGTCTGTCTCTCTGTGTGTGTGTGTGTGTGTGTTTTGTTTGGAGGTGTTATGGCCGGCTTCCGCAAGGACTTAACAACATTTGTTGTAATGCATAATTTTGTGGGCTAAGCCAAGCCGAAAAGTCACGTGAATAAATAATTTTGGAGTATTTTCAACTTCGCTTTTCTCTTTCTTTTTTTTTTGCTGTGCAAAAATTTGTTTGTTGGCTTATTTTAAGCAAATTATGTGTAATTATTCGCAAATTAACCGGGGCCAAGAGATAGAAATATTTAAACCGGGCAAAGCAACAGTTTATTGACTTGGCTTAGATCACTTCGTTGTTATTTTTTTTTTGTTTTTGGGGGCAAAGCCAAAGCCATTTATAATAATTTCATAATTTGGCACAACAATTTAGCAACAATTTAGTTAATTTATAGGCAGCTTTTGCTTTGGCTTTAAAATAGCCGTTAAATGCACAAAGGACACGCAAAGTTGCCACACACACACACTCGCACACCTCGCAGCCGAATCCCACAGAATCCAAGGTTTTGGCCAGGTCGGCGGACGACGATGGCAATCAGACGATAAACTTATAAATGTTGCAGACGCCGCAAGACAGGAGTGAGAGAGGGAGAGAGAGGCAGCAGCCATACATATAGTAATTATAGCTATGGGCTAAATATCTGAACAGTGTGGGGAGACGGACCGACCAAACGAACAACTCTCTGAGCTGAACAAAAAGCTGAAACTTTTCAGCAGAGTTTGTCGTAGGGTTCTGGCTCCAGTCGAGACGATTCCTTCTCCCCGAACCCAAAAAAAAAAATAAGGGGCACAGAAAAAAGAGTTGGAGTTGAAGTTGAATGAATTGTATGGACCACAAGGAGTCTGGCCAGGGTTCGTTTATGAAGTCATCGGCATTAAAGGCAAGTCATTTCTCTGACATGATGGAATCCCTAGAGTTAAGCGGAAGCCACAATCTAATTTGGCAAATCATTGACCACCACCAATAGGTTTTTATTAGGCAATTGACCTCGGTAGAAAACCCCAACAGAAGTCTTCTAAAGTACGAAATGACATGAGTGCAGACTCCATTAGAGAAATAATAGTTCCATGTTAGGGTGTGTCTGGACTTTGACTTGGAAATACGACTAAAGAAGAACTTTTTCTTAAAGTTAGTTAAACAAAACTCTATTTAAAGATATGTTTTAGGTAGGAAAAGCATTGCCTAAGTCCTTTGTGGAGTCCTAAACAAGGAAAAATGGAATGAAAAGTGCAGACTTTTGTTAGAGAGTATCAGGACTTCGACTTAGAAGTATAATATAGGAGCTCTTTCTTAAAGTTCGTATAGCTTCTTCCTATTTGAGGAGAAGTTTTGTTGAAAATGGTTTATTATTCTGAGATAAATTACTTTTTTGATCCTGTAGAACAACAAAGCAAGTAAAGTGGGTAAATATTTTGATATAACATCATTCTGACTATCATTTTCTATAATTTTTATCAATTTAACCATTGTTTTTGCTTATATTATTGCGAAGAAATGTGTTTAACAAAGCAAGTAAAGTGGGTAAAATATAAAAACATAATTTCAACTATCATTTTCTATAATTCCTCTCAATCGAAGCATCATTCTATCATTTTCTATAATTCCTCTCAATAGTTCTATCATTTTCTATAATTTTTATGAATTGAACGATTGTTTTTGCTTATTTTATTGCGAAAACAAATATGTTTAACAAATCAAGTAAAGTGGGTAAATATTTTGATATAACATCCTTCTATAATTTTCTATAATTCCTCTCATTCTAACTATAACTTTTCATAATTCTTACTAATTTAACCATTGTTTTAACTTATTTAATTGTGAGTAAATGTTTTAAAAATTTATTACCCTCAAAAAATTTTGGAAAGTGCGAAAATTACAAAGAATTGGACAGAATCTTATTCCTCACATATGCTTCTTTATAAAATTGTTAAAAGTTAAGCCATTTCTGAGTCGAAGGCTTTAACTGTGGCGTTCTAAACGAGGAAAATGGTTTTTATTTTTTATAATGAAAAAGTAAACCTCCTAAAACCAGGCGAAATTACTCTAACGCCAGAAAAAAACGTCATTAATTTAAATGTATGAGCATTTATGTATTCTGTCTATATTCAAATACTTTATTGAATAAATTTTCTTTTTAAAAATTTTCTGCATTGACAGAACCCATCATCATCATTAATTTAAATATATGGGCATTTATGCATTCTTTCTATAACTTTTGAAATGCTTTATTGAACAAAACCCATCAGCATTAGAATTCACTTAGGAAACACATCCTCAAACTATAAAAAAGCTGCAATAAATTTACTACTCGGTTAAGAAATCAATTCCAATCTATTTAAATCCATTTGAAATAAGCCAAAGTAAATTTAAACTCTTTTGCAGATAAGTTTTCAATATTAATAATTTAATACCAATTAATTTAATTTTGCTTATTTCCATGCATTTTGTATAACTTTGCAATCGATGCCTTTTGGCGACAAGCTTGTCAATCGAAAGGTCATAGCAATTGTCTTCTTATTAGAGGAATTGGATTGCAAAATAAAGTCAAAGCGTAAAGGTCAAGGCACTTAACACACTCTTGTATAACCTTTTTAATTACCCTCAGTTTAAAAATTTTGATTTAATCACACATTCGACATAGCTCTCACACACACACACACACACACTAATAACACATCATTATGAAGCTCCAAAATAAATGATGTGACTTCTTCGAGCGGGAAATGGAAATGAATTATGAAATATTATTGCGAAGCGGCCTAATGAGCCGCCGCAGAGTCAATCCGAGTGGCGTCAAAGTAAAAGTAGCTGTCACATTAGCACCTTACGCGATTTAGACCCAAGATAAGCCCCCTTCCCCCATCTTGCTGACCCGAGATGCCCCCCTGATGGGCAGTCGAAGGGTCGGGTCGGTTGGTCTTGTGCTCACTTTTATTTTTCACAAATGGCAAAAAAAAAAACATTGACAGGTAGAGAAAATGATGTGATAAAAAAAATATATATATTAGTATGTGCCTCTCCCCTCCCTCTCTCTCTCTCTCTCTCTCTTTCGGCCCATTGTAAATACAATTTTATGCGATTCCTTGGCCAAAAAGAAAAAAGGTCAAAAAGCGCCCAGAGACATCATAAACGAGGGTTCCAGCGACAGCAAAACAATAACTGCAGGCAATTTGGACTCTCGCAACTGTTTATTTGTCAAACATTTTTCTTTTTTTGACAAGTCGACTTCCAGCAGCGAAGGCCCAAGAAACACACGCCGCACTTTTCATCCAAGGTTAGTCCCCCTCCCCCCATCTGACCCAACGAAAAAAAAAAAAATGGGCAACCGAGTTGGGGATTCTGTGCCAGGGACAAGATGACCGAAAATTGTTATCGATGTTTTTGTCATGTTTGACTCAAATTAAAATCCCTCAATAATAAAAAAAAAAAAACACAGAAAGGAAAAACTGTCATTTCGGTTCACTGATACACATTATTATCCTGCTGCTGCATGCTAAGCAGGACTTCACTCAACAAGGACAACAACAACAACACAAAAAAAAAGCCATTCAGAATGTGAGCCGAATGTCCATGTCCATGTCCATTATTTTTTTCTGGTTTTTAATTGGCTTTGATATTTGACTTTTGGCAATTGCCCATTAGCCCAGAAATTGAGAGATCAAAACCATTTTTGCAATACATTGAACAGGAAATACTCTTTATATGGCAATAAACCAAATTATAAGTTGACAAATTTGACATTTTCCGCATGCGGAAATGAGGAAATATTTTGTGCAAATTTTATGAGCACTTTTTTAAGTGGAATTGAAAAAAAGTTACTAGAAATAGTTAAATTAAAACTAAGAAGAAATTCTCATAAAGACTGAGTTTCTCTCTTTCTCCCTTCCCTTGTTTATTTTCTAAAGATGTCAACAGAATCTTTTATTTCTTTTAAAATATCAAATAGAAGGACTTATAAAAGGGTATTCATTTATTTTAGTCCTTTTTGAAGGCTTCTGTTAAGTTTTACTAACTATTATTTAGAAAATACAAAAGAAAGCCATTATGATTAGATCTTTAAATTATTCCTCATACCTTTGGAAAAGTCTTATCTTTTATATTTTCATTACATTTGGTAATATTAAAACAAAATTTCTATAGAAATCAGACTAGAAATATAAATTAATAAGTTGATTTTTATTGTTGAACAATTAAAATTTATTAAGTGCTTTAACAAAGCTTTTTTTTAACGTAAATATGTTAAATAACAGATGTTATCGATTATCAGGGTGGATTTTTCATCAGCCTATATTGCTTTACAGCTCATTTTGGTTATCGGAGGACTAAATCACTGCTGATCTGGTACAGTCACGCTGTCTCTTCGTAATTTTTCACAAAGCACACAAAACGACAGTTCTCTAGGAACAAAGTTTTTACCTTAATATACCTAAACTTCAACTTCTTCTAAGGGCAGTGTTTGGTTTTCCTCAGCCCAAAAACTATGCTATTTATCGGCTCACAAACTTAACATATTAAAAGCCTATTTTATGCATTTCCTATTTCATTTAAATACCATAAGTTTAGGTTGATAATTTCTCGACTCTTTTGTATCACCTCTAAAAGAGAATGGTCGAATGGACTGCCACAATTTTCTACTTTATATCGATTTTAGGTTTAATTTTGAGATCCTTTAGAAAATAGTTTTCAAATCATTATTCCAAGATTCTTCTATGTTATATCTAAATGGAAAATATATCCTACAATTTAAACCAAAAATTTGAAAGATAAATGTATTATATTTTCATTTTTGAGTTAATTTTTAGAGGCTTCCTTTAAAACAGAGTTTTTCTGTTAAAAAAATTATTTCCTACCATTTATCTTGGAGTCTTTGTATCTATCCCCCATAATTCTCCTTGTAGAAGAAATAAAGACAATTATTTCAGTTTTCCGCGCAAATACTTTCGCATATGCTCAATGAATAATTCCCTTATTGCCTGTTTGTTTTTTGCCATTCGATGGAGAAGAAATAAATATGTTTTCTCCAACCCCAAATTTGATTACATTCATAAGTAGAGACAAACGGCAAAAGTTTGCCCACTCAATGCAAACGAAACTCCGACTCCGACGACTCCAAATGCCAATAATCTTGACAAAGAAGAGAAGAAAAAATATAAATGGCCTTTGCGATTGCAGCTTCATTTACTAATTTAACTGACTATCTGCTAATCGAGCGCAAAATAAGGAAAATAGCAAAAACAACCAAAAAAAAAAAAAAAGAGACAACGTTGTCTGGCATCATATCGGATTGCCCCTCCCCTCCTTCCCCCCAATTCGACCCTGTTGTCAGCCAGAAACTTGGAACGTTAATTATATGAGCCAAGTTTGGTCTCCCCCCTCCCCCTCTCTCTCTCTCTGTGTGTGTCTACGCACTTGTAACTAAACCGCGCGGCGATGCACATTAATTAGTTTTTATGATTATTGGCGGGCATTGAAATACAATACGGATGGGAAGAGAGAGAAAATGGGGCTGGTGGGGCAGCAAATTTACATAAGTCAAGTCTAAGGTCTAAAAGGAAGACGAATAAAACTAGAATGGTAGTTGAATTTGTCAATTTCTAATGCCGCTTTATCGTATGAGGCTTATTTACGAGTTCGCCTCGGGCAGGCCGACTCAGACAGCCGGAAGAAGGCGTCGCAGTTGGAGTCTATGAATGAACTCAGAGGGAGCACACCATGATGGAGGTTCTAGAGAGATGGAGTAGGCTTTAGACAGACGACACAGAGACCCATAAATATGCAGGAGTTTGCGTTTTGCCAAAGCAAAAATCCAAATCCATTTGGCTAAATAAATGCAATGGCTGACATAAATAAAAGACAATTAAATTAAGATAATCGTTCTGACTTTCTTGGCTTTGCTTTCCCATATGATGGCCCCCCTCTGTCTCTCAGTCTAGGATAGTTGTTGTTGCCCTGTTTAATGCGCTAGCACATAAACGTTAAATCCACCCAACAGCTTTAAATGCCCTACAAATTAATGGGAATCCTTACCCTCGCCCGACTCTCCCTCTCTCTTTTCGACAAATCCTTCATCATCCATGTTTAAGCTCCACTCTGCGACAATTGGCATGCACTTTGATTTGGCTTTGATTTTTGGTTAATTACTCGTACAACTGTCGAATGTTCATGTTGTTGGTTTTTGTTATTTTTATGGGCCACTCTTCCATTCCGCATCCATTCTGTGTTTTGATGTCTGCTGATAGAAATGAAATCTGAGCCATGCATAGCCATTCGATGTTTAATTGTCAGCAAAACCGCAAAACAAGACAAGGGGCGGAAATTAAATAGAAATAAAAATCAAAATTAACTAACAACACTCTTTCAGACAAAGCAAACAAAAAGCTCAAGATTAATGTGCAACTTCCGTTTTCTAGTAAAAGTTATAGCGGAAATCTGAATAATACTTATATCTTTGGGGTTAAGAACACACAAATCATGCAAAGTGGAACACACTCAAAAGTATATAATTTCATCACCTACAGAATAGAGTTGTCTATCCATAAAGATCTAAAAAAAACAAAAAAAAAAAACTGAATAAAGCAAAGAATGGAAAGGCATAAAAACTACGAGAAATAGTTATGACATCAACAAAAATTTGAGAAATCTATTAAAGGTTTCATTATCTAATTAATTTGTTACTTCTTAGGTTGTATACCTCGAATAATTCTTCGATTAATTCCAATAAAATGCCTTAAAAGTTAAAAATTTTTTGGTAAATAGGTCTCATATTGAAATGTTTTGAATTTTGTATAGTAAATAGAATAAAGTTTTCCATATATGCTTTCAGTTTTTCAGATGGCAATTTTCCGATTAGATCCCTAAAAATAGTTAGAAAGTTTGTTTAGAAAAATTCCTATTCATTTTATTGGCTTAGATTGATCTCTCGTCGATTCTTTGGTCATTTAGTAATATTCGTATATAAAAATTCACATTAAAGTATTCATATACAAGTATTCATATACAAGTATTCATATACAAGTATTCATATACAAGTATTCATCTACAAGTATTCATATACACGTATTCATGTACAAGTATTCATATACAAGTATTTATTTACAAGTATTCATATACAAGTATTCATATACAAGTATTCATATACAAGTATTCATATACAAGTATTCATATACAAGTATTCATATACAAGTATTCATATACAAGTATTCATATACAAGTATTCATATACAAGTATTCATATACAATTATTCATATACAAGTATTTATAGACAAATATTCACATAAAAGTATTCATAGACAAGTATTCCTATACAAATATTCACATACAAGTATTCATATACAAATATTCACATAAAAGTATTCACATAAATATATTCATATACAAGTATTCCTAAACAAGTCAAAGGCTCTCACTAAGCTTTAACTAAGTTAACACTGCACTTTAGTAGGTCAAATTAGCTAAATCCAGGTGTAAAATCGTGACTGGTTTTGGTATTAATCTTTTTAAACCCTCATAATTGCCATAAATTAATTAAAACTAAACAAAAACATTAATCTACAACTAAATCGAATCACCATTACGACAGTTAACCTTTTTGGAAACCAGTTTTTATTTCTTTTAGGGCAAAAATCGTAAGAAAATTGTTACCAAAAATATTTTCCTATACAATTGAGAAACAAAACAAACCATTAAAAATACATTTAAGTGATTTTTACCCAATAGTTTCCGATAGATTGAGCTACTTTCAGTTAATAAGTGTGAAATTTCAATGGCTTAGACCGCTTAGTCTCACCTTGCAATGAGTGGAGAGGAGAGTGAAAAACACTTTTGGAAAGTGAAAAAAAAAGAGTCCAAAGCATTTCAATAATTTTCACTTTTTGGCCTGGTCCCCACACTCTCCTCTTTGGGTTATTTATGCAGATAACGTAAACAAAACATTAAGAGCAAAACGACCTGCATAAATTTGAGATTGAAAAATCTCAATCGGCATTTGAGGCTCTCGAAGAAACAAATGAAAACATAATTCAGCTAATAGATTTGCATAAAACATGACGTTGCAGTCATATAAATTTCATTTTAATCGAGGGAGAGAGAGGGGGGAGAGATAACTTAATAATTTATATGGCCAAACAAATGTCCGATAGAAGCGAACAAATGTCTGTTTTGTTCACCGATTTGGTGGTAATTAATAAAAGGCGTGTTAAGGGGCATGCAGCATGCATTTTTTTTGTAACCAGTTCATGGACTGACATTTTGGGGGAAAAATCATTGTGCTAAACTGGGCGCAACTTCTTGTCACCTTGCAGCATCTGGTTCTGACTGTGCCACATGAACTTTCGAATCTGACGTGCGCCGTCTAACACTCTAGCAGGGTCTATGTGTGGGTCTCTGTGATTGCGAGTGGTGCATATGAGAGAATCTGGTTTGAAATTCAACTGAGTTGCCGCCGCCGCCAGTTATCTACATAATTAATGCATGTCTCGGGCCACATGAAACACACAAAACATGCAAACTCCAACTGACATATTGACCCAAAATATCACATCTAGGCAAAGGGCTTGACATTTATGGAAAACTATATGAACGGCAGGGAAACCCGAAAAAATACAATATCCAAAATTGAAAGAGAAGAAACAGAAGAGACGACATCGCGTGCCAAAAAGCCACAGACATTTATTCGAATATTTATTCCTCTGCAAGTCAGGCAAATAATTAAAACGAAACGTAGAAAAACGAAGGCCCCCCCAATAATTACTATAAACAGATAGAAAAAACAGGTAAAGAACAACAACAACAAACAAAAGTTGTTTGTGAAGAGACTTTTTTGGGGAATGACACTGGAAATACTTTCTGGCTGTGATTAATGATGGGTCGTGCGGATTCGAACACAAATATATTTGTTTTAAATTTGTTATTCACTTTTTTCTCCTCTCTTCTTCTTTTTATTTATGAATTCAGGCTATAGAGTTACGGTTAAATTCAATGCTTATTGAATTTTTGGAAAACTTAAAATTTACAAAAATTTATAATAAATTAATAATCCAACTTTTTTGAAGGCATCATATTTTATGGATCTCAAATCATGTAGGTGGAGTTGGTATCATAAAATAAGGCAAATAATTCTTATGATGTCGTTTAAGTTAGAAAGCTATGGGCCTTAATTTAATTTTGTTTATTATTTAGTAACTAAATATTGCTATAACAATTAGAGAAAGTAATTTATTAGCAGCATTAGCACAAGATCCAAAAGAATTTGATGCATGAGTTTTTAGAAAATTACACAACTTACTAAATATTATAGATTATCTATGAAATAATGAAATTCCTTCGTGGACACCTCCAAAAATTGGATATTATGTGCATTATTACATAATGGTTTATTATATCAAATTCGAAGAGGCGGGAAATCTTATCATTTGTCTGTTAATTTTTCTTTCTTTTGAGTGAATCAAAATGGAAACTAGTTCTAATTGTTTTTGGTCTAGCCCCAAGACGAGTCATACCACTCTGATCTATCTATATGATCTTTGTTAGGTTGATAGTTTACAACTATATCCTATACTAAATAAATAAATATCTATATGATCTACATATATGTACATATATAATAAATAAATATCTATATGATCTACATATACATATATAATAAACCATTTTCTTAGGATATATTAAAATTTTATCTAGTCCATTATCAGTAGTCAGAGCACTTTAGGATATATTGAAATTTTATCTAGTCCAATATCAGTAGTCAGAGCACTTTAGACTAAACTAGACTATTCAAGCTTGGATTAATTCATAGTATCTGGAACTTTTAAATATTGTACATATTCTATATTGATTGGGAAAACTTGTTTGTTAAAGTCTAGGACCAAGAACATGCAACATTTCTTATACATATTTTAAAATTGATTAAGAATTTTAAACTTTTAAGCAAATGTATTCTTTAAATGGCAATGGAAAAGGTCAATATTCTATTACAAAATTTATTTTGCATTCTTTAAACTGTTTTGAGCAATCGCAATCGTAGTTAAATTTAAGTCAATTTGTGATGGCTAAACAATTAATTGTATATTAATCGGAATCTCTAATAAATAAGCTTTAAATTGATTGCAAAAAAAAGAAAACTTCATTGGTAAAACTTAATAAAAGATAATGTCTTTCGATATCAACATTTTCATCTATCATCAACGGGAAAAGATGATCGTTAAAATTGTCGATTAAAAGACCCACGCATAAATATATCAGCATGGACTCATAAATTATCAAATATAAAATCTCTTTTCATTATTATTGTATTCAAGAATTTACGACATTGGAAACGAACACAATTGATAATTGCTGTCGTCTGTTTCTCTGTCTTTATTTCCATTCTGACCAAACCAATTAAAACCGTTCCTTTTTTTTGGTTGGTTGGTCCGTGGGTCTGCAATAATTTTTCCAGCAAAAGCAGTTTTCTTTTCTTCTGCGTTTTTATGATTTTGATTACGATTTCGGCGCCTCATCGAACGACTTGGGAGCCCAATAAAAATCGAAAATATTTCCCAAAAAAAAAACCCCATTTCAATTCCAATTCAATTTTTCAACAGAGTTGTTGGCCAAGCTTTTTGTGACACCTCAATAAAAAATCAGAAAACGTTACTCTCTTATGCCCACCAGGGAGGAAGCGGCATGGCATTGGCGCCATTCCGATTGGATGACCGACTGGACTGGACCGACTGCATGGTCGGGTCGGGGTGAAGATTCCGCGGCTCATGCATAACTAAGAAGATTGAAAAACAAAATGTTGACGACGCGACATCAGTGAACCAAACCAACAAAAATTTACCCCCCGTGGTATGAAAATTAAAATTTTATTTGCTTAGCTCTCAGTGAGCGTATGACAACAGCAAACCAACCTTCCACCTTCCACTCTCTCATGAAACTAGCGCGACCCCGAGAAATATTAATCAAATTCCGTAACACAAACAACATAACAAACAATATAACACTTTCAACAAAAACGAAGGGACGCAAATCCAATTAATAAAATCAACATTTTTCATTGTTTCGATTTCAGTTTCAATGCTCCAAAGACTTCTTTTACTCGATTTAAATATCACAAGTCGAAATCGGTTCTTGCCCACGCTGAGAATTCACCTTGATGTCAATTAATTCATTAAATTATGTTTTATATGTAGATGATTCGGTTTTTTTTTTTTTGGAGCGTGGCTTTAATGGAGTGTTTGTGCAGAGTATGAAATAGATTATAGAAATCACTTGAAGGAATATATTTAAATTGGGTATAATTATGTGACAGGCAGAGACAAATGCATTTGTGAAGAGAAATGTCATCTAAAAGATTTAGTTTAATAAATAAAACAAAATCAAGGTGTGTCTCTGCATCAGTTTGTGGCAAAAGTTAATGGAAAGTGGAATCTTATCTAAAGTTTTCACATTTTGCTGCAATGTTATTAAAAGGGAAAGCTCATAGCAAGGTAAGAGTATTCAGACGTTAGTTTAATGAAAGTTTTCGAAGGGTTTCATTAAAAAAATTTAAGATTACGTGTCATATGTTTTTTATATTTATAGATTTTATTGGAAAAGAGTCACAATTTTAGTCATAAGAGGCATAAGTTTGAATGAAAATTCTTATTAATTTTTCTAAGCCTAAATATCAAATTTTGAAGTTAAAAAACCTCAAAAGAAACTCTTCTTAAATTCTCCGTAAGTTCAGTCAAAAGAGGCATAAGCTTGAATGAAAATTCTTATACATTTTTCTAAGCGTAAATAACAAATTTTGCATTTTAAAAACCTCAAAAGAAACTCTTTTTAAATTCTCCATAAGTTAAAGATATTATGGTTTGAATAAAAATTCTTATTCTTATTCTAAATTCTCCAAAATAATTTTTCAAACTGTGGATAATTATTAAGAATGAAAAATGAAAAAACTCTCGTATGTTCTTTAGCCTTATCAAACATATCACACATTAAATTTAGTTTAAAAACCTCAAAAGACACGTAGATTTTTAATTTAATATTTTTAATAAATTCTTCATAATAAATATTGCTTCAAAACTATGCTTTATATTTTATTTAATATTTTAATAAATTCTTCAAAATATTTATTGATTCAAAACTATGTTTCATTCATTAAGAATGAAAAGAGAATTAACTCTGTTTATCTTTTCTTAAGTTTTAAGCATCATAATATATATAAAATTATAACAAATTCATAAAATTATCAGTGAATGGGTTTGTTATTGTTTTTAATAATTTAAAGGCATTGATTTCAGTTACATTGTGTTTGTATTTAGTTGTCTTCTTAGAGTTACACTTTGATTTTAAAAATCGATTGGCATTAGTTTCGGTGTTGCGTTTCCTGTCTGATATGTAATCTCAATTGCCATCTCACTTTTCGATTTAATGAATATTTACTAACATAGTGACAAGATTATTCATCATCATCGCCATAAAGAGCATTTCATTTCATTTAACATTTGAGAGGAAATATTATTAATTCCATTTGGTGTTTTTCCACAAATAATTATTGTTATATTTGGTTTGCTACCAAATTTGGTTAAATTGTTATCGCTAATTTTTATATATTGTCAAATTATTTAAATGATTGGACGGACAAGAGTCATTTTTTATTGTCACAAGCGAAATTAATAAAATTGAGCGGGAATGTTTGATTAATTAAAGGAAGGCGCAGAGACAAACACACACACAAGGCACACACGCATAGGCATAGGTAGAAATAAGCACACACACTCCCACTCCCACACACACCTGTGCACAACAACAACAACAACAACAAAACTTTGGCGGAGAGTTGAATTTGGTGTTGTTTTTTCTTGGGCAAAGTTGAGCGTTGCGGGTTAATTACCATGTCAAATTCAAACAAAAACAACAAAAGCCAACAACAAACTCAACGCAAGTACCAACCATACCGACAACAACAGCAACAACAACACCAACAAAATGAGGTAGTTTATCATTACAACAACAACAACAACAAATGGGTCTGAGGTACGGTAGTCAACGAAAATAATAGGCTGCCAAAAGGTACAAGGCGGCAGTGCGTTGAGGAATGAGACGACTCCGAATGTGGCAGAAGGGAAAAAGGTGAAAGGGAAGAACACTAGGAGGGAAGGAGGGGTAGGGGGCAGGAGGATGATGGGCAGTGAGACGGGAACAAGCTGTAAGGCCTAAGTAAAACCTTTTCTTATCATAATTACGCACAAAACGTAGAGACAGGTAGGCCCAACTGGCAGCATTTAATTGAGCAAGTCGTTGGTGTGGGTGTTCAAGTGTGAGTGAGATAGATACGTTTTGCGATACACTTGGAGAAATTCTTTATTCAGAAAGTCAAGTATAAATTCGTACATACACCCATGAAAATTTCAAAAACATTTGATCCTAGGATTCAAAGAACCCTTCACTTCCCACACTCACCACTCTAAGATCGCCGAGTCATAAAAAATACGCTTAAACCAGTTGGGAATTACAACTGCAAAGCACCAGAACAGTTGTTCTATGTTCGAAATGCAAGGTGAATGCTTTTACAATAATAAAAAAGGGAGCAAATCGTTCGAAAATTTTAAAAAATGTGAGTGGTTCTGTATTTTCTTTTTTTTTTAATTTTAAAATACTTTTGCCCTTCTGAAAAACTTGAAAATAAACTTAGTTATGGCTTACAAATTTTGTTTTTTGAGTTTTTTAAGAGACTAGTCATCTGATCTTAGAACCATATCGATCATAAACCATCAAAATAGATTTTTATATCGTCAATTTGATAGAGAAGATTTTAAAACCTGAAATCTAAACGTTTTTAACACTGAGTTAGGTATCAGAAAAGGAGGTCGACATCTCGATGGACTCTTCTATTGAAATGAAAGTCTTTCTTTTGATTTTTAACCATTTCCTCATGCTATCTACTTTTCTAACCTGTAATTTCTGACAGTGTAACGATTGCGACAAATGCAAATGCCCAATTGGGTCGACGGAAGTCGAGTGCTTGAAGCGCCGCCTGTATTGCATCTGCCTTTGTGTGTGTTTAAGTGTATGTGTGTTGCCTCAATAGGCGTGGCACACGACCTCCTAGACCTCGAGTTTAGTTCAGCCTACGCTTCGCTGACGATTTGCGCACTAAACAGACGTCCATTTATAATCGTCGTCCAGCCGTGCGGACAGGCCGCACTCTACGCAATGTCCGTCGCCATTCTACCTACCTACATGCCTACCCATGGACCCGTAGCCCAAGACAGAGTGCGTAGTAGTACATTATATACTTATAATGAAATTATGCATACAAAACATCGCTCATATATCAAGCGATGGTGAGGGAGTGCGAGTGCGAGTGAGAGAGTTGAGTTGAGTGAGTGAGTGAGAGCCTCGACGCATCGTCGGTCGAGTGACGTCGCGTATTAAAATAATGACTTAATTTCGTTTTATTCATGAGACCCAACAGAAATCCACATACTGGACTGCTCCCTGCCCTGCTGATCCCTTAGTTGCAATTGAGTTGGCGCGTTAATTGCTATTTCGCTGTCCAACTAAAACTAACCAAGAGAGAGAGAGAGACAGAAAGAGAGAGAGTGAGGCCTTATCGGACAAACAAACATATATATTATTAATATTATGCATGACAATAATTGAACGAATGGAATGGCGTATAATCCACAAAAGCAAATGCAGTGGTAAGAGTCGCCGTTGCCTCCCATCATTCCCCGCAGACAGGCAGACAGATGGATAGTTGAAAAGATATCCAGTTAGATGGATAGGGATAGCGATAGGGATAAGGATGGTACTAGACAGCTGACCCCGGGGGGCACAATTAACACAATGACTCATAACCACTTAGAAGGATAGCAAGAACAATATAGAAATTGAGGATTGTTTGAAGAGTTTTCGGAATCAAAATGAAAGCTTTTTTATCTATTTTGTGCATATTCCTAATCAGCTGGTTGAATATTTGGGTAATTCAGAGATTCTTCGGTAATTCTTCCTAATCAGCTGGTTGAATATTTGGGTAATTCAGAGATTCCTCGGATAGGAACTATGAGATTTTCTTCTTTAAGGGAAAAGCTGCCTTCAGACACTTTTCAATTCAGTCTAACTATAAAAGACTAACCATTAAATTACAACTCTGAAGTATTGGAATGAACTACAGTCGAGATAAATTGGTTCCCAATGATATTCATATTAAAAAAATGGTAGAAGAATAATTTATAAATGGTTTTAATATGTGGACAGTCTCCTTCAGTCTTTAGATTGCAGGAATGGGAATGTTTTCGACAAGAAGTTATGGAATTTGTTTAAGAACTCTTCAAATCGTTACTTAAACTGATAGTCGATTCGTTTATAAACCGAACAGAATACAGAACTTGGCAGTTTTAAGGGGACGATGCTTCAAAGTATGCGTTGCGAAATTTCTTTAGACTCGTTGTCAATTAAAATTGCATGAAACGAAAATGCGAACGAAAATTACTCTAACTTTCCTGTGAAAATGGTGACTTGGGGTTCAGAAAAACGTTACAAAAAGGGAAGAGAGGGTCCAAAATCTTCCAAAAATTGCGTTACGTAATTCTTAATCGGCCTTTAAGCATATGATTTGTTTGATCCATCTTATTAAACTGAATCTAAAATCTCAAATGCTTCCTTTGGTTAAGTTCTTATTGTAAACATTTGAGGAAACTTTTTCCATTTCAGACTCAAGGAAGATAAGTGAAGTCTACATTCTAGCAGTTACCTCAACGATCCTCAAGGTAGGTCCATCTATTCTTGTATAGAAACGGAAGCATTAGCTCCATAAATTAGATAGTCTAAATGAAAGTGATTACAATTTTTGAAGTTATTCAATTTTAGATTGATTTCTTTACTAACTTTAGAACGTTTTCCATTAAAATCATATTACAAAATGTCATCTAATGACCGATAGACATTCCTGGGATTGAAAAAAAACTTTCATATATTCAAAAACTATGTGAAATAAGTTGGTTTCACTTACAAATTGTAAAATAAGGAGAAAGCGCCACTCTGACGCTTGTCTTTTTAACATATTTAACAATTACTCTGATTCATTAGAACTGTCAAACTTTTCATTTAGATTCTTTTACTGTTGGGTGATTTAAAAGATAGTTGTATATTGAACTCTTTCATCTTGGCAAGAGATCAAGTGAACTTTGAAGTAAATTTCTGTTGAACCTGTCTCACCCTGTGCCCACACCCAGCTAACTGTCTTGCAAACTGTCCACTTGTCACTTTTCGGTCTGCTTGACCCATTTCATTTCATCTCATTTCATTTCTGTTCATTTCATCATTATGATTCAACTCGGTCATTGTCTCTTCACTCATTTTGGTCTGTCTGTCTGTCTAACTGTCAGTGAGTCGTTGTTAGAGAGCTCTAGAGCTAAGCTGAAGCTTCGTCTCAGCGCACACACTCAACTGACAGCTGTCATAATTAATTTTGACGTTTTGTGGTAATTAAATATTCTTGTGCAGGTTCTTCTTTAAGTGTCAGAGCAGGTCGCTCGGTCGGTCGGTCGCTCGGTCGATACAGTTTTGAATTTCGTCCCATGCCAGCTTTGATTAGCAAGATGAAAGGTTTGAGTCTCATTACGGGCAAAAAAAAAAAAAACCCAAGCAACTTTCGCTTATCATGGCCAGCAAGAACAACTCGCTCAATAATCACACGAAAGAACCCTAGCATTTTGTTTTGCCTCCACCCTCCCTCCCTCGAACCAATTTGGCCAACCATCAGTCAAAGGTGCTTAGAGTAAAATTGAAATTACTGACGAGCGTCCGCAACTTTTCCTTTGCGGTCAGGCCACAAAATGGGTTTTACTTAAAGACCACTCGCAGTAGGTATTTTTTTTTGCTAACCACATTGCATTGTTTGGAAGGTCTCCCTCTCCCTCTTTCTTTTTCTACGGCTGTGCGGTTCATATGCACGCGGCCGGAAACGACCTTGGCACGTTATCGTTGAGTTTTCATCACTTTCATATTCATACAATTTTCGAACGATGCCCGGTCGGTTGGTTGGTCGGTTGGCTATCCACATGGCTCCGGCTTTAGCTTTGCCTCTGACCATGCTCAGGCATGCATGCTGTCGATAGAGAGGGTGGGTGGTGGGTGGAGGGTTGTGGAGTGCCGGTATGTCAGCTGTGCCCTAGACATTGCGCTGATTGTGGGCCATCGTACATACAGGACCCGGCTGCTATCTGTGTCAGAAAATCTCAACTACCCAAACATACGTTATGAGTTTTCTTTGTTGCCCGAAAAACAGTTTTAATGGCCTGGGTATGCCTCCTTTCAGAGGCGGGGGCGGGGTCGTTAGGGTTGACGGCGCACAATTTCACTGAAATCTGCTCAAATTTCATATTTTTGTGTTTTGACAGGTAACTCACCTTGGCCGACTGGGAGGACTGTGCTGTGCTCTGCCGAGGGGCTATTTCTGAATCGGGATCGAGTATTGGAACAGGTGAAAAGGCACCGAGGTGCCAAACAATTGTCAGTTAAGCCACACTAAAAAGAAACAGGATATTTTCACTGGAATAATGTTGAATGAATGAATGAATCCACACATTCATGGCAAATCGGGGAGGTGGGGGGGCAGGGCTCAATGTGGTTTCATAATGGAAAAAGTAAATTGTTTTTTGTAACAACATTTATTAAAAAATGTTATAAATTGTTATGTAGATACATGGAATCTGCGAATAAATATATTTTTGCAGTGTGTTGCATATAAATGAAAATATATATTTTTGGTCTACAAACAGAAAGAGCAACTACTATAGAAAGTTACTTCAAATGGTTTAATATTCTTTTCAATATATTTTGAGTAACAAATTCTGATACAGAAAAGGTTTTTGTTAAACCCAGATGTACATTTGGTTGGTCTGATTTAACTAAAAGCAATTACTCTTTAGACTTTGCATATAGTTTTCTTTCAGTCAACCTCTGTACTTATGTATAACTAAAACCCTCAGAAAAAGAGTGTTAAAAATTAATTTTAGATTTCAAAAATTTAATTTAGATTTAGAATTTAATTTTGGGCTGACTTGGAGGAGTTTTTTGTCTTAAACCAATACCCCATTTGGCTCTTCTTATGGAACTATTTCAGGAATAAAAGTTCCGAATTGATTGATTACTTAGGATTTCCATGAGTTTGAATCCTCTTATCATGGTTTGTAGGTTTTTTGAGTGTTTTTTTCGAGTGAGATCTATTTTATTTGTGGTTCTTACGAGGAATTTCTAAAAGCAAGAAGCTATTACAGCTTCTAGAGGACCTCAAACTCTAGTTAAAATTTCCCAAGAAGATAACGACTAAAATTTGACGCTAGAAGAGAATAGAATAGCTTCCAAAAGACCTCAAACTCTAATTGAAGGTTCCCAAAAAGATAGCGATTAAAATTTGAAGCTGGTTTGTAGGTTTTTTTAAGGGTTTTTTCCGAGTGAGATCTATTTTATTTGTGATTCTTATAAGGAATTTCTAGAAGCAAGAGGTAATCGCTTCTAAAGCACCTCAAACTCCAATTAAAGTTTTCAAAAAAGACAACGACTAAAATTTGGAGCTACCTTTTAATAGAAGATGTGTTTTAAGGAGGGTTCCAAAGACCAGGCCGGATTTGGGCGAGAGAGAGGCCTTTACAATAAGTTAAAAATCATATTTTCTTGTAATTTACTATTCACAAATATTTCAAAGCATATTTTCTCGTAATTTACTATTCACAAGTGTTTTAATATTATTAAGAGTGAAATAAATGACTGAAAAAGAATTTCAATTCAAAATTTTGATAGAGATATACTCCAGGGCCTTAATTTTTTCGTTCCTACACACTTCTAAATCTTTTCCGGACCATAGCTACAGATTAATACCTTAACTGCCATCAAATTTCATTAATTCATTATATTTAAATTCTTATATTAAACTCAACCCACATTTGAGTAACTTTTCTAGATACTTTTCACTTGTTTTCTCTCCAAAATTTTTTTTTATTCAGTTTTTTGGGGGTTTCCAAGTGAGAAAGTTTTCCCAACGCAAGTGACAAGAGAGACAGAGAGTGAGAGAGAGAGAGTGAGTTGACCATTCAATTAGATTCAACGAGACCACAATTAAATTGTCATTAATTTTCGGAACATATGCTTTTGTTGCTCTGTTTTCCAACAACAACAACAAAAAAATAAACTTGAACCAAAACAAAACAGCAACAAAAATTGTTTTTCCTGTTGCTATCCAAACAGAGTTCCCATACCAACCACGAGGAGTTCCTCCCTCCCCCACTCTGGATGTTGGTTGGAAGTTGTACCTGTAGCTTATGGCTGTTACTTTTAACTGCTTGCCCGTTAGCCAAATAGTTATTTGTTCCCCTCTTGCTCTCTCCCTCTCTCTCTTAGCCATTAGAATGACACTACATATATGTAAGTATATGGAAATAGCAACAACTTGTCATTAGACAAATTCAATTTTATGCTAGGCCACCAAAACTGACGACCACAACATTTTTCGGTGGGTGCTGCCATACAAATTCTATTAAATTTTTGTCTCTCTCTCCGCCCCCCCGCAAAAGTAAACCTGAAACCTGGACGACTCCTCGATTCCTTTTGGGGTGGTGGGGTAGAGAAACTCCATCTAATGTGCACATTGGCACGTTCATTTTGTTGACACAACTGTACAAGTGCGCGCGAAAAGGGGGACGGGGGGGAGTGGGACTTCATGTTGAAGTTTATTTCGAATAGAATCGCCGCTTTGCCGTATCGCAAAGGACATTACAATGCAGATAGACCCGGGTCTAGGTGGGTGAGTGGTAATGGAGATGAAGATGGCAATGCCAGACGTTAAGGCATACCACACCACAGACAATGAACAGTGGGGCAAAGGCAATTTGAAATGGAAATCTATATGAAAATAAAGTGAAAAGGTTTTACATTAATTTCAATTAATTCACTAAGAAATTTGGTTTTTTATCGAGAAATAGTTTTTGCAACCTTTTGCCCCACTGTACTTGGGAGTCGTCTCGAGTGTTGTGCCAGCTGACGACTGTCGACCGCTTTTTGGTTCAGTTAGTGGCATTGTCACGACTTCTTAATGTCATTTTATCAAAGGCGGACCCGAGGAACCCAAAAGAAACCCAGCAGCCAGAAGCCAGGACCTCAAACAAAGAGCGGAGAGAGAGAGAGGGGGGTGGAACACGTGTATGGCAGCCGCACAACGTTGCGTATACGTGATGGGGTTATTATTGTTGCCATTGTTGTTCCTCTTGTCGTTTGTTGGTTGTGCCTCGTTGTGTTCGATATGTTTATATTTGTTGCGCGGTTTTGCGTGTCCTTTTTACATGACACACACACACACACACACGCATTATTACGACTTCATAATGTGTCTGTGTATCTGTGTGTGTGAGTGTGTGTGTGATAAGCGTGTTCGTATCAAACGACATTTGGCGAAAATTTTACATCGTATACCGAAAATTGCTGAAACCCTCCTCGGCCCCAGAAAAAGTGGAAAATTCTGAATGGAAGGAATCCTTGGCCACCCTTCGTCCCATCTTCTTCCCTCTCACTCTGTCCCTCTCCTCCCTTTCTCCTTTGGCGTTTTGTATGTTTTCGGTTTTTATTATGCGATTTGTTCAACTTCATTTTATTGCAAACTCACTCTCGAAACACACTCAAATACACACAGATATGGCCGTGTGTGTGTGTGTGTGCATTGGTATTGGTGTATTTAAAATTTTATAGCAAACATTTTTATGTGCAATCGATCGAAAAGGTTTCATTACATTTTAATGAAATGACAACAAAATATTTTTGCCTCTTCTCCAGAACCAAAAGAGAGAGAGAGAGAAAAAAGTACACAAAGTTTTCATCAAATTGTCAAACGAAGTGAAGTGCAGTTGAAATTTTAACTAAAAAATGAAATGAAGCAGTTTTCACTGGTTTCATTTGCACTTTTGGAGTAGCTCAGAGAATCATTTGCAGTATTTGAGGTCGTTGGGGGTCGAGTTTTTACACTTTTCTCAGTAAAAATATATGGTGAAGATAAATCGAACTTTGATTTCTATAAAACAGAATTTAAAAATATTTTTTGTGGAACACTCTGGACTCTATGGCTTATTTCTGCTTTTTTTAGGCAAATATAAACCTCTGTTGAAGCAATATTATCAAATATATAGCATTTGAAGTGACCATTCCTCAGACTATTCATGGGATATTTAAAAAAACTTGAAGACGCTTTTCTTTCAAACGTTTTTCTAGCTCGAAATCTACTTGACAAAGTCTTTTGAAATTTTTTCGCATATATTTTACACACTAAACCAAACAAATTCATCAGATTTAATAAGTTTGTTTAGGAAGTTTCTTATTTCTTATTTCTTCTTTAAATTCTTTTAAAATTTTTTGCATACATTTTACACATAGAACCAATCAAATTCATCAGATTTAATTAGTTTCTTTAGGAAGTTTTTTAGTTTAAAAGTTTCCTTGTTAGTTTTTATTAGTAATATTCAAATTTGTGTCGATTAATCAAACTATGTTTTAAAATTGAAATGGTTGAATACTATAATTGATTTTAATTCACTTAATTTGTTCGAGGCTATGCATATAAAGGTAAACTTTTGTATTGTAAGCTTTGCTTTTCTTTTTTCGCTTCATTTATTTATAATTCCCAACTAGTTTTAGCCTTAAAAATATGATATGGCCATTGCAAGTCTGTTGATTAAATAAAAAGTAGCTTTACTTTCGACTAAAGCTCTATTTTCCACATATGATCTGCATTTTCCTTAGTCCGAATTACTTTAGCATAAGCTCAAAATCAAGTCACGTTTTTAAGGGTTTTTATATGAACAATTGCATTATATAATGAATGATTCTCTTTTCAAAATTCACTTTCTAAGGGGGGGGGGAGTGAAAAAAGCCTTTTAACAGAGCTTCCACATTCATTATAGCACTTGCCAAAGAAACATGGTGTAAGATAAAAAAGGGAAGGGAACACGAGTATGAATCATTATTCAATTCACACATCTTCTCTTGGCATCATGTTCTTAACAAAGTCACAACCAAAACCTTGACATGTCATTCATTTTGAAATCGTATTCAGGTGTGTGTCCCCTCCCCCCCACATCCAAACTGCACTTAAACATTTAGTAAATGCGCTATAGAAAAATCATTTTGCATGACATAAATTTCAGAAATATATATATCTACCATATATATCATATATATATGAAGTTGACATACATTTTATGTGATTCTATGGCTTTGGGTGGCTTTTCTTCTGCTGCTCCTTCCCATCATACTTATATATAGCGTATGTATATATATGCTATTGGGGCTTACAAATTCAACTTCCTTCGATGCCGCTGACTGACTGTGTTCCACTGCCATTTCCAGCAACTGCCAATTCGCATAAATGTCACGTACGTCAGTTTGTCATTTGCGTAAAGGATGTTGCCTGTCTCTCTCCCACTCTCTCGCTCTCTATATATGTATAATTCTATCTCTGTCTCTCTCTCTAGATATATCTGCCTATATCGCGCGTTTGACATCAACTGCAATTGCATTTTAAGCAAGAGACGGTAGGAAGTAGTCTGCCAAAAAAGTTTCCTATCTCATCTTCTCATACATATGAATAACGCATACGCCCTATAGGCCGCACCCAGTAAAAACTAAGAGAGGGGGGGGGGAAGGGAACTTTTTTCAACTAATTAAAATTTTATAACCGCCAAAAGAAACGATGTGTGTGTGTGTGTGTTGGTGGATGGGTTATAACAATTTTGTCAGCTAATTAAATATTAAATTACACGATTTATTTTAAACAAGACAAATCGATTCGTGCTCTCTCTCTCTCTCTCTCCCTCTCTCTCTTCATTAATTGTTGAATTTTGCATTCACAATTGGCATTTCTTTAGGTAACTTTAGATTTTTATTTTTTCTTAGGATTTTTCTTTTATTTTTATCACATTTCAAAGTTCATTACACTTGTGTGTGTGTGTGTGTGTGCGCCTTAAACTGCCTATAAACGACAACGTCGCCGCTTCAATTGTCAATTATGTTAAACAAAGTTATTAAATTACGCAAAAATAAGGCAGCCAAGCGTGCTAGTCAATGGGATTACATAGAAGATATAGCAGGAACCTATTTCTCTACCTACAAGGCGACAAATCAATAAGCTCAGGTGTTTGGGATAAGACTCCCATTTCGGCACTCCTCCTCCCCCATCTTCTGCTCCTCCTTTTTTGTCTCTTGTCTGTCTCCTCCACCTCAAAAACACAACAAGTTGTTTGCTGAAAATTTCCATTTAGCATAAAAACTCGCGCTATTATCAAAATGGAATGAGGCAGTGGGGATGATTGGAGTGGGGGGGGGGGGCCTACAGACACAACACAAGAAATTACGCCACTCTACACACACACACAAACACACACACACACTATACACTAAAATATGCAAAAATAGCAGCACTGGGAGCAACATCAGAGAAGGGGAAGACTCTCTCTCCCCACTGCTCGTTTTTTTTTTTTTTGTTTTTTTAATGTACCATCGCCGCGGCGGCAGTAGCACAAAGAATGTCTGCCCTTGTACCCATAGACATCATAAAAATTCGTTAAAAAATAAAACACAAAAGCAGCAGCAGCAGCATGAGAGAGAGAGGGGGAGAGTGAGAGGAGCCATAGAAGCCGCCAACGACTTCCGTAAGCTTAAGCTTCAACTTCTCCACTTCTCCACTTATTGCTTGGCCCTATGGTTTACCGGCATTTTGCATTACGCATACGCCACCGTTTCGCTTGTTTCTTTTTTTTTTTTTGTTAGCAGGAAGTTCACATTGTTTTCGCCATATTTACTTGGCTGGCGCTTGCCTCGAGGCTGTTTATATGCCGGGCGCCATAAGTAACAAATTTTATAAATTATTTAAATTTTTATTCATGCAACGTTGTAAAGTTAAGACCGCTGACAGTTAGCTAGTTTCCTTTGGCCAACCTCCCCCTCCCCTCCCGACCCAGAACGCGCAATTTCCTTTTGCGCTTTATTTTCATAATTCTTTTGGGCTTTTCTTGTTCCTTTTCTTTTGTGACCTTGACATCTTGGCTTTTCAATATTGATAACGACCTTTGATCTAAGTCAACACACAAAGTCGACAAAAAGGAAAAAAATTCTAAACCTGAATTTCGGCCTTTCTGTGTCCTGTTTTATGCAAATGCAATGAAAAGTTATGCCTAATAAAATTTTACGGTTCCCGGGATCCAATGTCTTTTGAACAATGCAATACTTTTGCTTTCATATTTCGCATGATTTATCAGCAGAGACTGAGAGCAGAGCAGAGCGAAGAGAGAGAGAGACGGGGCAGGGCAATAAAAAGATGTGAGCCCGGCCAAAATGGCCATAAAATGTCAACGCACATATGAGAAAATATAAATAAATCGAACGATTATTGACAATTATAATGATATATGGCCACTGTACTCAAAACTCATAAATCGGACAAAAGAAAAGAGCAATCGAGAAATGTCATTTTGGCCAAGTAGTATATTAGCCAAGTGGGGCAACAAAAAAGGGGCAAGAGTCAGTCAGTGGTGCGTTTTGTAGGATAAATCGAAACCGAAGCCGAAACCGAATGGGTGGCCCAAGGAAGGAAGGAAGGAAGAAGAGACCATTAAAATCAATATTAACAAAATGACAGGGCAATAAAAATGTTCGCAAAAAAATAAAAACTCGGAGGGTATGCACATCTTTGAAGTTTCTCAAACAGAACTTGAAAGGAAATCCGTCATCAAGAAAGTTGCCACAATTAATCAATATATTAAGGAAATACTTGCTAAGATGTAAAATTTGCTATTAAAAGTTAAGCAAGAAATAATTTAAAATCATCTTAATGCATTTTATAATCAAAATTTTAAATTATTCTGATACTTGATTTTATTTTTCATGTAGTTATTCTAAGATTTCTTTAAGGTTTGCAATTTTAAGGATATAATTGGATTTTGAAATCATTTCAGCCAGTTTACCAACCCAAAAAAAGAGGCTAAAGTACAAGAAATTTATTTAAAATTGTGACATTTAAAATGTTTCTTATTTTTTGTGTGCAATAAAATGTTTAGTCTAGGTTGTCTAGACACTTGATTTAATTTTGTTGTGTGGCTTTAATAGTTAAATTACATTTTGCCAGATAAAAAATTAAATCTATGTACCAATTGAATATAAAAGCTTGTAAATATGTACAAATAAATGTAGGGCACAACCAAAAGTTGAATATTAATTATAAGAGAAGAAGTCTTTTTAAGTAGACTGCAAAGACCAAAGGTGTAGTAATTAGTTAAAAGTTTTCACTAATTACTACACCTTCTCTCTTCTATCTTCTATGAAGATTTCTAACTTAAAAGTATTAAAATCCAAAAAAGGCATGAAATTAGAAGCAAACTACAATTAAAACCATGAAGTTTTTATTACCAAAATCGAAGCTCAAATCGATTATTTCTATTCGAATAAGAACGGAAAGATGAAAACTTGAAAACATTTACCATAAATTTCGAACTCTGTTTAGCTACATATAAATATACTTAATGAAACTAAAGATATAAGGAAAGTAAAATACAAAATGTACTTTCTAAATTTGTGCCTATTAATTATATTATTTAAGCAACTTCTGAATTTGGAATCTTTGCATGAAAAATATGTTATTCCTTAATAGATTCTGCGATAACTTCGTTTGCATCGTACTTTATCTTTTGAATACATATTATTTATTTATTTATTATTAATTATTATACAAAATAATATAACAACTAACGGGTAAAGAGTCATTCATATTAAATAGAACACAAAATATAGTAGTAAATTTGTGTTTCCATTTAGCTATTCCATATGCACTTCTAACACCCTTTTGAATGCCATTGTTCTGGCTGATTTAATTCTTAAAAATTAACTTTAAAGACGAGAAGCATGAAATTATCCTTTAACGAAAGCCGAAAGCATCATTAACATTATTTTACAGTCATTTATTATATTTCAGTTATAATTTTATATGCATTAAAAAGCATCGAATTTAAGGTTTTGATTGAAGAAGAAGGCATTTCTCTTGGGTATGCCTAATTTATGTTCTACTTTCCATCTGCTGTGGTTTTTTTCGTTGTTTTTCGTTGTTTTTTCTGAGCAGGCAATCATAGTTGAAGTTGGAATTCCCATCTAATTATCAATTTAGTGCAATTTGTTTCGGTTGCTCAACTAAAGTCGGTATTTCCATTCCCATTTTCCATAAGAGAGAGAGATCTCAGATGCTTTGCTTGCTGGCTGGCTGCCTGCTGGTCTTTCAGTTTGTTATGACTTAACAGCCTTAATTTGTTTTCATATTTTGTTTTCTCTCGTCTGTCAGAAAGTCTCCCAGTCAGTCTCTGTGTGTGTGTGTGTGTGTGTGTGTGTGCTTTTAAACTATTAAAAAGTTGTGTTGTCTGCCACAGAGATAAAGCAGCCCCATCAAAATCAACTGCTTAATGCTTAATGCAAAGCAAACGACAGTCTGCCTCATGCCAACAAGAAGTGGAAAGGGGAGGAGGGGGGAGAACCTCTTAGTCCATATAACTGGAATTGATGTTGCTGTTGCTGCTACTGCAGATGACAGCAAAACTGTTTGTTAATAAATGAAATGTTTAATTTACTGGTCATTATGGCTAACAACTTGTTGTATGTGTCATTAATGATCCATCTCCATGCTGGCAAATGCATCTCAGACTCAAACTCAGACACAGACTCAGCAGTTGCTAATTTGTTGAGTTTGCTTAATAAATTGGCATCCACACTTGACTCTCCATCCATCCATCCATAAGTTTATTTCAAGCCAATAGATCAGTATTTAATATTCCCCCACATCACCATCATCATTATCTTCATCATAAATATATATAGTAATGTTCACATTAAAACAATTTTTGAACGCATTAAATTAAATTTATGTATGTAGTATTTGCTTATGTCACATTTGTGCAAACAGTGACAACAATAAAAATTCGCCCATATGCCAATGACAGACTTTTAATAAACTTGCAGTTTTTTTTTTCCCCAAGGTTAGTCCTTTCCAGAAAGGTTTATTGGCTTTGCTATGAGGTTTGTCATGCAAAATAGAGCTAAAGCATATTAAGTGCAAGATATTTGTGTCTAAATGAGATGCGAATAATAAAAACGGAGATGGAAAGTTAATTTTTATCCATTAGATCCATTAGATATGATAATCTTTAAGATAATATGTTTAATTAAGTATTTGTATCTATAAGATACCCCCAAATATTATTTAAGATAATATGTTTAATTACGTATTTGTATATCTAGAAGATACCCCCAAATATTATTTAAGATAATATGTTTAATTAAGTATTTGTATATCTAAAAGATAACCCCAAATATTGGTCAATACAAATCTATTAACTTTTTTTTACCTTTTTGAAAGATCACCCCTGGAATTTATTTAAATAGGACTGACCAAAAAAATACGAAAGTTTACAATATGTAGTAATTGTTCCTTCTAAAATTGAGCCCATGAATTTATTAGAATTATTTTTTAGTTTCAATACAAGAAATTTAAATATTTCTAGATATTTTACATAAGTATTTAGATATTTATAGCTTTAAGTTTGTTGTCGAAATGTTCCAAATATTTCCCAATTTCATTTTTTGTATAGTTTTTCCTTCTGAAAAGGAGTTAAGAGCGCTTGGAGAGCGCAGGAGTATATCTATTAGAGTATGTACAGTTCGTTGGGATGAATATGAATGGTCTTCCATTCGAAATCCCTCAATGTTTTTTATGATATTTTTTTTTTTATTTATGTGGAGCTTAATTGCTAGATTTTTCATCGCTGGTTAACCCAATAGCATCCGTAAATTTATGAAATATTTATGTGAAAATAAATAAAATTGCAGAATAAAACAAAAAAAACCAGAAAAAAGGGAGTCAGAGGGAGAAAGGAGATAAAAATGCATAAACAAATTATTGTGTGTGTGTGTGTGTGTGTGTGAAGCGCATTTGGTAGATAATTTAAATCAATTGCTGAGAAGTGCAATTAGCAGGAAAAGATAAAAATAAATTAAAGGCCTCCGCAAAACAAATGGCCCATAAGCGAAAACCAACAATGAGAATATATATATATACATAAGCTATAGATATATATTAATGGTCCAGTCTTTCTCCCTCCCTTCCCATAAATTATGGCGCATTTACTTTAGAGATAGAAAAAAGCCAAAGCCAAAAAAAAACACAGAAAAACCACCGACGTTCGACTCGATAAATGGATTGCGGTCGAGCCTTGAATCCTTTAATTTGAACTGGAACTGAAGCTGAAACTCTGAACCAGCAGCAGCCGCAAAGTCAAAGGCACATTTCAAATGTCGAAAGCAAATAGAGAAGGAGTGACTATGTGAAGGGGGAAGAGGGGGAAAGGGAGCAACCAAAAAAAAAAAAGAAAAACGGTAGTTCGAAGGGGCAAGCAAAATGAAAGCCAACACACATTAAAATGCATGTGTGTAGTCTGGAGGACTGTAAAAATATGGGCAAAGCAAATTGCTGACTGCGCCAGAATTGAAAACTTAACATGTAGGAAGAAAGCGCAAAATGAAAGGATTCGACCACAAAATACGCAGTAATATGTTTATGAAAAATTTTGAGAAAATTACTTCGAATTTACTAGGTTTAATGACTTTACTTTTGGAAGTCGTTTCTTGAACATTACATTTTTTAATTTAACATTATAATTTAGAAATTTTAAAGGTATTATGAATTTAAGTGCCAATCTAAAAGATAACTCTGAAGTCTAAATAAATGCTGTGAGAGATTGTTACCTCAATCATTCTCTCAAAGGACCTTAGACAGACTTGGGAGACCCTGAAGGACCTAAGGCAGACAGACTCGGAAGACCCCCAAGGACCTAAGACAGGACCTATTCTTGATCAGCATGACAAGACGAGTTCCAAATCGTTTGTCCGTCTGGATCAACAGCTTCTTCTCCTAGACCACTACAGCTGAAGAGCTGAAATTTTGCACGAAGTCTTGTATAGACTGGAGGCATTATATGTATATCTCGGACTCATCCGGATCGGCCAACCATAGGAACCATCGGTTGAAAATATAGTTTTAGATCAATAACTTCAGTGTTTTTCATGGGATTATCATGAAATTTCATATTATATAATCAAAGGTCCGTGCTAAGTTTGTACAAGATCGGACTACTATATCATATAGCTTCCATAAAGCTAACATAGCTTTAAAAGTTTACAAAAAATTTAAGTATCATCCCTTAGCAATCAATATACCCTTGCTTCTACAGGTGCAGGGGATTAAAATGTTGCCTCCATCCTGGGCCCTTGGCCAAGTTGTTCTTCTCTAGAACGGCTGGGCGCATTTTTTTCTCATCTTTTTTGTGTGCTTTTTTTTTTTTAAATAAAGAGCAGCAAAACGCAAATATCATCGAATGGAATATAATTTATGTGCTCCATTTGCAGTCGCCAGTTCGGCACTCGCACACACATGCTGCATGGGAGAGCAATGTCTCCACCCCCTTCGCTGTTACCCCTGACCCTTTCTCGGTCAGAAGTTTGAAACCTCCAGCTCACTTTTGCATATGGGATCTCTCCCCCTCTCTCTCCCTCTCTCTCTCGATGGCGCAGTTAGCAATTCCCCAGTCGCATTTGTATATTTCGTTCACATCTTTTGGCAAGGTTGCGCCTCCGACCCATAAATATTCCCGATGGTTAGTTCCTGAAACCTTTTTAACTCTACATAGTTATATGAGCACTTCCTTTAGTCCGTTTTTGGATGGTTGGTTGGTTGGTTTTTTTTTGTGTTCGCATTTGGCAAATTAAATCGTTAAATGCTTGTTAAAAACTTCGACTTGAATCCGCCGAGTGTATCTGTTGGATCTTTGGACCATTTCTGGGTAACTCGCCGACGCTTATGATTTATGTTCGCGCATGTTTTGTAGTTTTTGGTCGGTTTTTCGGTTACGGGCACAGGTTGCCCTCTTAAAGCACGTAAATAAGGCACAATCCAATGGCTAAAATGGCCAAAAAGGGTTACGTTTTTCGATTTCATTCTTTGTTGTTGTTCTGTATGGCATTTTTATGCGATTCTGCTTTTGCCTTAGGGTCATGAACCATAAATTAAACGAGCAACAAAAATTAAACTAAAGTTTTTTTGGGGTTAGTCATCGGTGATTGCAGCAGGACCAAGGCAAGAGTCACAACTCACTGATACCTTGGTGAGAGCAGCAAAGGGTTAAAAACTAGTCAGAATTAGTCATTCGTTTAGTTTAACCAAAAAGATTGTGTTCAACTTGTGCAGAATTCAAGAGAATTCCGAGAAAATATTTAATAGAAGGGAAACCAAATGGGTGGATGAATGTGTGAGTAATGGAAATTTGTATTCATTTCTGCAGTAAAATATATCTATAAACTTTGTTGTAGAGGTGAAAATTTTTAGGATAAATTTTAGATATTTTTAAGATGATTTTATGTAGACATAGAGAAAATTCTTATCTGTTTCTTTATGCTAATATTTAAAAATTTGTTTGATACATCAATACGTACTTTAAATACGTAGCATATAGGATATCTTAATATCTTAAAATTTGTTTTATACATTAGTAGATATACTGGATGAGTCCTGATCGAAAACTTTTATAATTTATGACATCCTATATATTCACCTTAAGATTTCTATAGGAAAGATGCTTGTAGTGAAGTGATAAGGAAAGGATTGAAAAGGATTTATTCCCGGATTGGAAGCGGGTATTATTTTAGTTGCTAGGTGAACGTAATCAATAGTTGGATTTAGCTTCTTCAGTAGATGATTTGCTGTGTTTGATAATACGTTTTAGTATCTGTTAGTAGAAACATTCGTAGAGACAGTGCTAATTGTAGGAAAAGATATCTCCGAGGCATTAGCAACGATATTATCAGGAAAAGGTGTAAAGAGAAATAACTAGTATATAGTTTATGTGGAAGTAGTCGACTTTCCTGAGTGAAATATTTTTAAAACTTCCATAAAATCAATTTATACTTTATCTAAGGTTTTGCCATGACAAGAAGTGTTTAATAAAACCAACTTTAAGAACCCAAAAAATTATTGGTATTACAGTTGGACCTCGATTATCCGGGACGGTCTGGACCAGAGCCATCACGGAAAATCGAAAAACCCGGTAAATCTACTTAAGACATATTAGTCCATAAGTTAATTCATTTAATTTTAAGATGGTAATATAAAATCGAACTCATATTACAACTTACAGAAAACGTTATTGTTGGAATTTCATAAGAATCCTTAATTCATAGAACCCTTAGAACAAGCGAATAAAACATGGACCTTTCTGTTTTCATATATTTCATAAAGAGAACAATGAAACGTATTTTTAACCTGCCTCCCATTAACTAAATAAACGGTCCATCTCTAATGGCTAATAACCGGCAATTAACGATTGATCGTAACTACAAAAAAGAAGGAAACAATTTTGAATACGCCTCGCTTGATCAAACAATGAGCGATCGCTCATCTGCCCCCCTTCCCATTCCCTTGGCCATTTACTGCCAGCGAAATTCTTTCATAATGCTGCTGCTGCTGCAACTAATTGATCCACCTGCATATTTAATTGTGACCCAAAATATGTATAAAAACTTACATGCATTCGACGGCGGTCTATATATCATCTGCACATGATTAACGCCCCCGTCCAGAGGGGGCTATCCTCAATTAATACATCAAGATGAGACACACACACACACACACAACCTGCAACGAGACACAAAATACATATTTGAAAAATGCAGCAAAACAAACACAAACAGAGGGAAAAAAAAGAAGAAAAAACAACGCTGTCACAATAAATTTAAATAAATTGTTGACAAACGCCAATAAACATAAATTTTTCGTGTTCAGCAAAGCAAAGCAGCGAGCAGAGAGAGAGAACGATCGCAGAGGAAACTGGCGGGAGGAGAATGAACTGGGCAACTGAAAGACCGGAAACCGCAACGTCAATCAAAACTGTGGTAGATCGAGATGATGATGATGATGATGATGAGGGAGACCAAAGTCAAAAGCGAAAGCGTGGGGATTGGCCAAAAAAATATTATGGAATCCGGCACCCAGATGAAAAGCACGTGTGGCGCTTGTCTAATTAGAAAAGCAAAGACGACTTTTTGTTTATGCCAATTGTAATAATAACTCAATTAGGATTGCCGCCTCGGACTCGGACTGACCCCTCTTCGATTTGTTGCATAAGCATGAAGAGAGAATGCGGGTACAACTGGCACGATGACCGTAACCGAACTCAAAGACCCAAAACCAAACTCCAGGGTTTTTAGTTTTATTGATGTCCCGTTGCTTTCTGACGGACAATTGTTGAGACTGTCGTCGTCGTCATTTAATTGTAAGTGAAACTATGCTTTGTTGGCGCACTTCTCATTGACAATGTTTATTGTGCGAGGTCAACAACCAGGGCGACAGCGACCACCACTCGACAGTCCAGTCCACTTGGACTCCCTCCATCAGTAGTGTCCATCGACTGTCCATGCGCGGTTTCAAAATAAAGCATACTTTAATTGACACATTTACATTGAGTGAACTCAATGCATGAATGCGACGACGACGGCGGCCGGCACACTGGGAATTTTGTTTGCATGAATATTTATAGTTAATCACAAATGGACACCAAATGGCACTATGACTCCTAACACTATACAATAAAGTGGCGCCAAGTCAATCCACAGAGATGGTGGGAGAACGAGCAGGGAATACTCTACAGAAAGAAAGCAACGTGGGGAACACTACAAAATCACACATCATCTTTTACAATATTCCAATAAAATAGATTTGATAAGTTAAGGCAAACTTTTATGTTATAATATTGTATATTATTGAAAAATTTATTCAATAAAATCAACGCTAAGTTTTTCATTAAGTGATCATAGAATTCCTATTTTTTTTTCATATATATATTTTGACATTCCAAAAATGAACCACTAAAACTCTCTAAGGAATCATAAATTTATTTCAGTCAAAAAGTAGAGCGAAATAAACGATGTGTTCTGAAATCAAGTGTCTCGAAATTCTAAGTTCTATGAAAGTTTATGCAATTTGTTAGCTAAAATCGGAAATATATATAAAAATAGTCTGTGGAAAATGTATTCCCTGGTTAATAAATGGTCATGTGATAAAAATAACAACAAACTTATGGATATTTGGCACATAGTGAGGTTTTAAAAGTTAAGAAAAAGTCCGAATTCTATAGCCAAACCCATATGCAACGACTTCTACTTAGCACTATTTGAACGGATTACATTTAGATTGAGGTAGAATCACACTAAGAATAACTAAGCGTTAAAATAAGCATCATCCTGAGACGAACAAAAAAGAAATGTGCCCCAAACGATGATTAACCGAAACAAGAAATAGTTTTTGGTCAAAATAAAAGTTTTTTCTTTGCTGTTTATTGGTTTTGGTGCCATTTTGCTGCACTCTAAGCTGCCTCCCTCTCTCTCTCTGTCTCCCTCTCTCTCTTCCACACAGCATGTGTACATTTGTGCAAAAACACCTTGACGTTGCTTTCTGTATTTTGTTTTTGTTGTAAATATACAGATATTGATAGCCCAGACACTGATTTGGGAAGTAAATAATTAAAAGAAAATGATTTTTATGAAAAATAATTGAAATGTTTTGTTTTTCTAACCTTTTTTTCTTCTTCTTATCTGTTCATCTTTCTGTTACACACACGCACACACACATATATAAATATCACTTTACACAAAATCACTTCACTTCACCGACCACTTGAAAAAAATACCCAAAAAAAAAAATACCAAAAAAAAAGCTAAAGAAAAAACCAGTATTAGCATTTTGCAACACAGTTGCCATTACTTTTACTACACGCACACAAACACATTTTTTCTTTTCTCTTGCTCTCACACTAGTGGCTTACGCATTGTTCTTGCATTTTTGGCAATTCCCGACGTCGACGTCAACGCCGATTTGCGACTGCGCGCCTATTCCATGCTCTCTTCATCTCGTTCATTGTAAAGAGAAACTATTTTTCACTTATTACGCAACAACCACTGAACCGATTTTAATGCGAATTGCATCAATGGAAAGCTTGTTGCTTGAAGATTATGCCGATCTAATTTGTTTGCCATATTAAACACTTTTTACGCATTCGACGATTCCAAAAACAATTGGCAGAAATTTGGCGACCACACGCGGCAAGTGAAAATGAAAAACTAAAAAGAAACGGAAGAGAGAGAGAGAGGAGACAACCACCGAAATGCATCAATGGAAAGCTTATCATTTTTTCGTTTCTCTCGCTCGCACACAAGTGGCTTACGCATTGTTTTTGCATTTTTGACTATTCTCGACGACGACGCCAACTGCGACCACGCGGCTATTCGGTAAATTTTTTTCTTTTCCATTCTCCTTCTCCTCCTGCAATTAAACTATTTTTCATTTAATACGCAACAACCGCCAAACCGATTTTAATGCGAAATGCATCAATAGAAAACATTTTGCTTAAAGTTTATGCCAATCTATTTTGTTTGCCAGATTAAACACTTTTCACACTCATAAAGAAATACAATTGCCAGAAGAAATTTGGCGACCACACGCGGCGAGCAAAAATGAAAAACTAAAAAGAAGCGGTAGAGAGTGAGAGTGAAGTGCGGAGAGTGGGGTGAGAGGATGAGTTCGAAAATTCGAAGAGAGCTTTTACATATGTACAAATGTATGTATGTATGTATGTTCTTTTATGTCTTGCACTTTATTCTTTTATCCCGAATTCTACTTACGCAACAAGTTTCTTTTCAACAATTAAATTATATTCATTATATTTCGTTATTTATTTTATTAACAATAAAAGTTTATCAAACCTAAAATATTTAAAATTAATTTTAGGCATTAAATTTGAATTCCTAGGGAGCTGCAGAGTATCTATGAGTATTGTCTACCTTAGATGACTTCAGGGCCGGATCCTTATTCATATTTTGGGGGCAACTTCAAATTATAATGTTGTATTTGTGATATATAATTTATTGGAAATGATTTTTATTTCAAATGTAAGTATATATAGTATATACATGTATGTAAACATCAATTTTAAACATTGAATTTCATACGATGTTTGTCCATTTTAGAAAATTGGTCCGCCTGTTCCCTCCCCCTGGATCCACCACTGGATGACTTAAAGTAGAAATTGATGACGTTTGACTACACATTGAATTGCCGATCCTGTACAATACTCCAAAAATTAGATTTATAAGGATTTTTAAGTCCTAAGTTATTACGTATTTTTGCACTTGGATTCAGAACATTAAGCAAATTGAGTGAGCGACAATTCATATACACATGTACATACATATTATGTATTACATAAGTATATACATGTACATATGTATTTTTCAAGCATTTTTCTGATCATGATTATCCAAGAAATTTGGTATCGAAACTAAGTTTGATGACAATAAGCTGTTTAGAAACATAGAACAGGTCGTAACCGCGTTTATTTTGAAAGAGTTTGTTATATGGAAGTTTTTCTACAGAGTTTTATTACCCAAATCTTGGTTATTAGCCAGATCGAGGTTAATCCTACAAGGTGATGAGGATTTATGAACATCAGACTTTACTAAAGACTTCAGAATTGCAGAGGCTATTCCCTTCTACTTCAGTAATTTCTCTTAAAATAAATATTGTTGTACAAATTCACAAAAAATATAGACCAATTAACTTTATACTTATGTATATCAGCATTTTGAATTGAATCCTTCAATCTTAGTTACAAAATCAGTATTCAGGTATTCAAAAGTATTTAAAGTCACTATTAGGTTGGTATGTCACTTAATACTGATACAAGACACTGGGAAAGCTCCAAATTAATTAAAAGATGGGAAAACTCCAAAATAAATGTCATATATAATAAAAGGATGCAAAAAAAGCCATCCAATATCAAAGATATGAAATACCCTTCCTTAGAAAACTTTATTCCTTTTATCTTTAGTCCATTTTATAACTACATTTAAATACTTTTTAAAAAATCGTTCATTCTTGAAGAGTTTATAAAAGTTTTGCGGCATCTAATTTACTTAAAATTTCAACTTTGATAGCTCAATTGCATTAGCTGTTCAATATGATCTTGATATGAGTGAGAAAATGATATGATATGATCCTTTAGAGTTGCCATACCCATTTTTTCTTAGCTAGATTGAGGTCTTCGATCGTGGAGCTGTGAAAACGCAGCTGGAGCTGGTGTTGGAGCGTGTGTTCTAAATGATCTCATGGCAATGAGGCATTAAAAGTCGGTCGAAAATTTACCTCACTCACTCTGAGGCGGTGGTCTAGATCACCTTGCTTTTGCTTTTGCGTGTGAAATTCAATAAGGCAAATGTTAAATCTGTTTAGCATAGACAGACACACACACATGGACCCATAACTTCAGAGAGTCCCACTAGAGTTGGGGACTTGGGGCTTGGGGCATGGAGTCGATGCATATCTCGACTAAATTGTTGCATGGGTGTGGCATAAAATGCACGACAAAACTATTGTTGCTTGTTGGCATTGTTTGCCTTTGCCCATGTTGTGTGTAGTTCAATTTATGACGCTTGTCCCGCTTGACTTTTGCGCAGGCGTTGAAAGCCCAAACAACAAGCAAACATTTCATGACATGAACTCCACAGCTCCAACTCCAACTCCAACTCTTGAAATCAAATTGAGCTGCTCTCTATCTATTTGCCTGTCTGTCTGTCTCGCTGTCTCGCTCCCCTGACTGGTTACAATATTTTATTTATTTGTATTTGCTCATTCAATGTTTTATTCGATTTCGTGTTAATTTCTTTTGAACACAATGCGTCACAGTCACAGTTATGTATGCATGTTGTTTTTTTTGTTTGTTTACAATTCCATTTAGTGTCTGATATGTTTGGTCTCTTCGATCTATTTCCATTTCCATCTCCATTTGGGCATGACAAGTTGTACCCGATCGATTTGATTTGTTTACATGGCGATGGGAAATTGATATGTCAAATAACCGAGTCGAGCAAAATGTATCAAAGTGAAAAACATCTTCATTGGAATTGACTTCTTTGACTTAGTTCTCATTCATGATTGGACTGTGGAATGTTTTGCGATCGACTTTAAAGACCAATTGACCTAGTTTAACTTAACAGAAATTAACTGCACAAAATGTTTGCGGTTTTTCTAATTTATGTAGATTTATAGAGTCTCTAATTGAGCTCACTTGGAGTTTAAGAACTTTGAGAAAATGTGCTAAAAATTAATTATTTAAAATATTTTATTTTTTGTTGGAATATTCGTCTAAAAGAGTGCTAAAAGTAGCCCAGAAATCCGGATAACTATGATCTATATTAGATACAAAACTTATTTATCGTTTTAATCGAAAATATTATCTTTTATCAACATTTTATTGGAGTTTAAGAACTTTGAGAGAAGATGTATTAAAAATTAAATATTCTAATTATATCATTTTTTTAAAGAATATTCGTCCTAAAGGGTGCTAAAAAATAATCGAGTAATCCGAATTAGTATGATCTAAATTGAATAGAAAATTTATTTATCATTTTTATCAAAAATTTACTCATTTATTGGTTAATCTTTTTATTTAATATTCTAAATTTTATTGATTACACTTATTGAGGTTGCATTCTCTGATTCTGTGATTGAGAAATATCTTTTGAAATTTACAAGCTCAAATTTATCTATTTTTTAGGGCCATTGCTTTGATTTAAAAGACGGCGATAAGTGCTTACAAGAGATATCAATGTACTCAACTGAAAACTTCATGAAAATTGGGTCTACTAATAATTGATAATTGGGTAATTTCTCTTTAAAAAAGATAATGGTAAAAAGTGTAGCAGTTGAAAGATAACCAATATTGGAAAATGTTCGACTAATTGTTTAAAGATTTTTATTTCGAAATAATAATTGTTTTACCCAAAAGATTTTGGCTTCAAAGTCAGTTGCAGCGGAATGTTCAGGCAACTAGTGGCAACACTTATAGCGATAACTAATCGATAACATCTCTACAATAGACTAACAATAAAAATTAAGTTTTTTGATATTTTCTTTTTAAGTTTTTAGAGAAGAAATAAAATATTTAATAGTAGTTTACGAGATGTTTTGATGGGTGGCAACATAAGATGGGAAAATTAAATGGGAAACTCTATATAAAAGTTGAAAAGCGAGTTACTATAACTCTGAAAAATATTGTATTACAAATAGCTTTAAGAACATCGTTATTTTAAAGGGTAATAATTAGATATTAGTAATTTTAAAGGGTAATAATTAGATATTAGTAATTCTAAAGGGTAATAATTGGATATTAGTAATTTTAAAGGGTAATAATTAGATATTAGTAATTTTAAAGGTTAATAATTAGATAATAAATTCCCTTGTTCCATTAATAATATATCAAAAGAATAAACTGCATATGCAAATTTATGACATATCAAAATTTTAGATCAAATCGATATCTGCATTTCTTGTTACAAGCCAAACTGAAATATTTATGTTATAATTTGGAACCAACATTCCATTTAATTATACCAAACCAAAGCACTTAGTGTGAAGCCTCAAAAAAAAAGACTCAAAGATATCTAAAACAATAAACAATTGGAGGTAAAATCTTTTCAAATTTTGTTCTAATTTTTGCTAATTGAAATGTACCTAAATTTTAATTACTTTTATGAATATTCATTGAAATAAACATTGAATTTCATGATGAGAATGCCAATTTAAAGGCCAATGAATTTAATTCCCTTATGAGATATCTCGAAACATTCAATCAATGAACGGTTGTCTTTGATTGTTTGATTTCAATAATCGTTCTCAAGACCTCAATATTCCTTCAAGATCGAATCCATTATTGATTGATTATGCTGCCAACTTTTTGTTCACACATACGCAAACTGACACTGCACTTGAGCTAATTCCCAGCATTCAGTCAGTCAGTCAGTCAGTCACTCAGTCAGTCAAACGGCTTCAATTGTCATAATTACGCCCACTCATTCAGTTAGTCTCAATCTCTGGGTCTCGTATGGGGGCTATCAGCTGCATCGCATCGGAGCTAATCACAAAGCTGGAGCCATTGTTCTGACAAGGCGCTAAGCAGCCAAACACACACACACACACACACGCACATACACTCGTACCTTTGGAGCGATTTGTGGGCCCAGCAATTATTATTATTTCTGTTTTTGTCTTCCGTCACGGAGCAACCTTGAAATTAAATATAATTACGAAACATCGAAATCGCAGCAGAAACATTCACATTGAATGATATTTTATATACATTCATACAGATATACATACAGATATATTGTAGTTATGCTAACCCCGTGGACGTGCCTCAAATGAACAAAAATTATTAAAGACGCCGGCACACGCACCACAAAAAAGAAAATAAAACAAAACAAAATATGAGAATGCCACAAAGACAGGAAGATGAAACAGAAAAGATTCGACTTGAATTTACCCAAGAAGTTTGAGGTAAATCGAAACGATACAAAAAGACGTTTTCTAACTTGTTTTTACTTAGCTTGAAATAGTTCCTATATCTAACAGATAAAGAATATCTTAAGGTCAAGATAAGAGAACGACTTTGAGATACTTTGTGCTAACTAAAAAATTAATAAACAATTTGAAACATTTTGCTTAGATAATTTAATTCAAACTTTTATTTTAATGACACATGCCGCTTAAACACATCTTGTTAAATCGTTCTTATTAGCAAACTGTCGCCACCTAGCGTTAGAATTTATATTTAAGGTCAAGATAGGAGAACGACATTGAGATACTTTCTACTAACTAAAAAATTTATTAACAAATTTTATCAATTTGTTTAAATAATTTAATTCAAACTTTTAAGTTTGTTATACATAAACACATCTTATTAAGTCGTTCTTATTAGCAAACTGTCGCCACCTAGCGTTAGAATTTATATTTGTGCTTAACAAAACAAGAAAAATGTATCTAAGATTCAAGTATCTCAGGTATTTCTTCGCCGTCTTGAACAAAATGTATCTAAGATTCAAATATCTGAGGTATTTTATTGCCGATTTAGACATAAATCGAAGAAAATATATTACAACATTGCGAACAACCGTTTCAAAAATGGTTTCATTTCGGTACTTTGGGATTTTGATATTATTAGGTTATTTATTAGGTCCTAAATGTTGTTTCTGAGATGACAAAAGAAACTAAACTTGTAATACAATGATTTAACACAGTTTTAGCTGTTGAATGAGTTTCGGTTCACCTAGTAGAAGAAAGTAACGGTAACCGTTTAGAATAAGTGACTTGAAAGATGCTTAATTAAGTCCTAGTTTCTTGTATTTGCTCAATTTTACAAGCTAATAAAGAATCAATATTAATAACAATGCATAAGACTGATTTAATTAATAGGGTTTCGGTTAATCTAACTTGTATTTAAGGATAACGATGTGGGTAAAGTCTTTTGAAGATTGTTTGCTTAATTTTCATGTTCTTAAAGGTTTCATTTTTAGGTTTTTTAGGGATCATAATATACCCTTTCACACTCCCCTCTTGCAGGGTATCAAAAAACCTGAGCTCCGAATCAATAAAACCAACGATCTGACTGGCCTGCCCCCGATGAGCGAACCTTTTTTTTTCTGTTGTCTGTTGTTTTGTCTTTTTGCCCAGACAATTATAATTAACTTCGCGGCAAGTTTTGATTTGTTGTTTTTTTTTTCTTTCTCTCTTGGGTTTTTATTCTGTTTTTTTTTGTAGGTTTTCTAAGATCCCAAAAATTGCTGCCTCTCACTCTTAGGTTGATAAATTTGTTCGCACCTGATCGTGTTACTGGCAGTTGAGTTTGGCGTTTTTTTTTTTTTTTTGGTTTGGGTATTTCTTCTTAACCTTTTCGTGCGTGTCTGTCATTAACTGCGGCTGAGCACACGCAGCTAATCCCCCTCCTAACTGGCGATCGAGCCAGATGGGATTTGGTTTGGGTGGATTGGGTGAACTTTCATTTTTTTTGCTACGACATCAAACGAAAGTACTTACTTTCCAGCTCACTTAAGTGAGATCAGGTTAAGTTAATGACTATTTGAAAGGCCTATTTGAAAATTAAAATTTTGTTATGGAGAAGAAATAAAACCGAGGTTTCCAGTTTTTCCTTTCTGTTAATTTAAGAGGCAAAAATAGAAACAGTTTTTTTTTCGCTTAGCTTTGACCCTCATTTACCTAAGTTACGCATTTCAGCTAAGCTCAGTGTAAATCCTACCAGATTTAACTCTTAAATCTTAAGCAATCTATATGCATACACTGGAAAAAAACAAAGCAAGGCAAACAAGTCAGAACTGCGTTAAGTTCAGAGGAAATTTCACTCAAACTTTTATATATGAATAATTAAAAAAAAAAAAATATTAAACAAATTTAGAGTATATTGCAAAATTGTTAAATAAATTACACTCAAACTTTTAGATATGAATAATTTTGTTAAAAAATATGAAACAAATTTAGAAAGTGTAAAAAATATTGCAAAATTGTTGAGGAAATTACACTCGATCTTTTAAGAACTTTTATTATATGAATAATTTTTTAAACAAATATGAAACAAATTTAGAGTACGTAAAAAAACATTGCAAATTTTTTGAAATGTACTTTCTTGTTTTTTGAGATTCAATTTGAAAAGATTCCAAAATAAACTAAACTTATTTAAGACTTAATTTAGAGATTGAATTTGAAAAAAATGTTCTATAATTTTTCATTGAGTTATTCATTAGATAAATTCTCAAAACTATTACAAATAATATTATTAAAAATATTTTAATTGCCAAATCTTTCAATATGGTATATTTTTGAAAATAATAAAGAACTTTGCATTTAAAAACTGAAAAAGTTTCTAACAATTGTTAAGGATAAGAGGATAATTTTATGTGAAAACAAGTTAGAAAAGATTCTGAAGTGAATCAAGAATATTTGAGAGAATTTTATAATCAATTGTTAAGAATAAAAGGATAATTTTATGTGAAAGCAAATTCTGAAGTGAATTTATTTTTATTTTTATGTGAATTTTTTGTGAAAACAAATTAGAAAAGATTCTGAATTGAATCAAGAATTTAATTTTATGTGAATTTTTTGTGAATATAAATTAGAAAAGACTCTAAAGGGAATCAATAATATTTAAGATAATTCTAAATTTAATGACAAATTTGTTAAATTTTAACTACTTGTTAAAAAGTTCTTTTAAAAGTAAGGCAAAGTCAAATATTACCTCCTTTTAAGGTAGTTTTCTCCCAGTGTAGTGGCATCTACTATATGGTAGGTACACAATAAAAAAAGGGAGCCCAACAACAACAGCAACAACAGCAACAAAAGGCTAGGGCGTACCTCTAGAAATTACAATACTCAAATGCCGCCGTTTTTATGACAGGGGCCAACAAAAGAGAAAGCTACAAAAATAACCGACACAACGAAACAAAACCAAAAGCTACCTAAAAAAGCGGCGTAACGAAAACAAAACAATGAAGGATGCTTCCAAAAATAAAATAACACTAAGAGAAGAAAACGAAACAAACAAGCAAAAAAAAACCAAACAAAATAAAAACCGAAACGAAAAACCCCCCGAAAAATCTAAAGAAGAGAAGCTAAAACAGAAGCTGAAAGGAGAATAAAATCAGCATCGGGGGCAATGAAAGAAAATTCAAATCACAAACTCGGTATTTATTTGCGAAGCGTAAATGATTACCACTTAAAATGTGCTCGACTGCCACCTAAAAACCAATTGTTGGAAAAAGCACAACGAACGGAGTGAAAAAGAAAGGACCCCCAGACCCAAAGGCAACATATGTTTTTTATGCCCGAGCTGAGCTAAGTGGATGGCGGCAAAAAACGTATCGAGAGAGAGAAATGGAGAGAAAACTGTGGGACAGATGCCAGAGCTTGTTAGCGTCGCATGGTCGGCAAAAAGGTTGCCTCCGCTACCCTTTCACACACAGTTGGGGGTGGTGAGGTGGGGGGGGGAGACCACCCACAATGATGTCACAAAAATATCATTATGTTTATGCATTTCTTTTTACAGGGTACAAAGTATTTGGCTTTGCCATAATTGAGTTCTTCACCTTTGGAGGTTTTTTGTCTCTTGGCACAGCTTTTCATATTTTCCAAAGGTAAGAAATTCGACACAAGTCGAGAAAGATTTGAAAATGAAACCGAAACCAGTTGGTTTCAATCAATTTTTAGGAACTACGAACACCAAACCACAATTTGGAGAAAGGAACAGTATTTGAATCACCTTTGAAAATCACAAAATAAAGCTAAGACTAATTGCTTGGTTATGGAAAGTATTTCATTTCGGTTGTAGGTTTTTTTTGGAAGGATTTTGGCTCTAGTTTCTTCTAACTATATTTATTTTGAAGGTATTTGTTAATGGGTTTTGACTTTAGTTCTTTTTAACTAGATTAGTTTTCTATTTTTTGATGGATTTTGACTTTAGTTTCTTCCAACTAGATTAGTTTTCTCAGAAAAATTTTGAAATATCAACCAATTAATTTCGAAGATCTTAATTATGAAAATCTGTATTTATTTCGATTTCAAATAGATTTCCTACTAAGCAAAATTATATAATAAGACTTTGGTAAGATGTATTTTATTTATTTTAAAGGTATTTTTTGATGGGTTTTGACTTTAGTTCTTTTTAATTAGATTTATTTTCTCAGAAAAATGGATGAAAGATGAACCTATTAATTTCGAATAAATTAAATTCGAAAATGTATATTTATTTCGATTTCAAATAGATTTCTTGCTTAACAAAATTATATAAAATGACTTTGATGAGATAATTATTTATTTATTTTAATTTAGGATATAATGATGAGATAATTTTTACTTTTAAATCTTCCTAAATGTGTTACTTGTTACTGTATCTGATAGTAAAAAGGACAAATAGAATATGTAACACTATTTGGCCTAGTTGCTAGTACTTATAGTTTTTTTTCAAGTGAATTATTGTATTGTAAAATAGTTTATGTACGAAAATTGATATAAAAATAAATAAGAGTACAAATAGTCTTTTTTAGATCCTTCCTTCCTTTTTCTGTTGATCAGCTACTTGGCAGAGGTCCAGCTATTTAGCCTTATCATACCATATTATTTTTCTTATAGACAGCTTACTTATACTTTCATATTCCTTTTTTATCATTAGATTAGATATCATCTTATCAAGATGATTATTTCTATGGTCATCACTATGAGGACGCTGGATATCTAAAATTTGTCTTTTATATTATATTGTCTACAGATTTTAAGTACATTCATTTTGAATAAATATGTCATTTGGGAAAAATTTTCAGCCAATGTGTTTATTTCTTTTCAAAGTGGGTTATAATTATGGTGCTTATCATGTAGTAAAACTGTATTCTAGTAAAATTTGTCATTAGAATTGGTAAGTGTAAAATGTAATTTCTAGTCGAAGTCTGTAGCTAAATTTGGTTAAGTTTTGGAATACCTTTTAGAATATACACCTATGAAATATAGGATATTTCGATTGACAAGAAAGAATTCTGTTAATACTCACTAAAATTGGTTTGTCTCCACTTTAATCTTTTATAAAAGATCTTTTTATGGATTTCCTTTGTTTAAATTGATTTTAAATACAGAGTATAAACTGTCGAGCTTAGTAAAAAGTCTTCTATATTTTGTTGATAACATTTTCCTGGTCTAAATATACCCTAAATAAGAGGTATTACTGTAGTCGTTAAAAATTAAGGAACTTTGACATAAACTTTTTCCAGTGTCTTTGGCGGCTTTTCATATTTTTCTTTCATTGTCGCCATAATTTTTGTTGCACTTGAACTAGCAGGAAGACACAAGGGAGTAAAGGGGGAGGGAGGGAGGTGAGGGGGCATGTTAGCAGATACATTCAGACGATACAAATATGTTAATGTATCTGCCACACAATGACACGTATTGGTTTCTCCGTCTGCAGTCGTTAGATCGCATATTTGAGTAAGTTATTTTCCATGATAGAGGGGAGAGGGATGGAGGGAGGGATGTGAAGGGGGGACTGTGCTACGTACGTACAACAAATGGGCGGCCCGTGCCGGCGTCGCCTTTTTCCTGCCTTTTTATGGTCCTCACGGAACGCCCGCTGTGGCACCCTTTACCCAACCGCCCCTTCCGCCCCTCCCCCCTGTCATAGATCCACCCACATTTTGGTGCACGCCCTGCTGGCACATTATTTTGCCACTTCTTCAACTGAATTTGAATTAGATTTGTGCAGCAGCGTCTGGCTCGCGTCTTCTGGCAGCGTGTAAAATAATATATTTATTTTTATTTGCCCCAAACACACACCCACCCACACACACACACACACACACACACAAACACACACACCAACACACACATCTTCTTTGGTTGAAATGGAAACCAAAAAAGCGAGAAGGCGAAAGCAAGTTCAGTCCAACCCTGTTGTCCATGGGGGGGAGGGGAGAGGAAGCCTGGTGGGGCAGGACACACAAAAAGTGTTTTGTTTTCCTTTCAATTTGTATTTTTATTATTTTCATTTGTATTATTTTTGTGTGCTCATGAATAAAAAAAAAAGGAGTAGGAAGCGGCGTGTGAGACGACAGCGATAGATGGCCCCAAAAAATTGTATGGCTTAGCCCTTTTTCTACTCAACCCCCCATCACCTCCCCCCTCCCCTTCCCTCTCCCTTCTAACAGAGAGTGAAAGAAAAAAAAAGTTAACAAATTTTCGCATGAATATTTCGTTGATGTTTCTTAAGGGTGACCGAAACTGAAGACGGAGACAAAGACGATGAAGAGAGGTCGAGCCAAGTCAGAGTCAGAGCCATCCCATGTTTTGGGCCATGTTGACATTGTTTGCTACTGACAGCAAAGTTTTGAGGAATTTGCTTTTAATGGACAACCCAGACGACGATGACGATGACGACAACGAGGACCGTTTCCAGAACGGGCGTGAACTTGCCATTTAAATAAAGCGACCGACGGAAGTCTATTGATTTTTTTTCTCTGTCGGTCTCTCTTTTAAAGCTGGCTTTAAGAAAATTACTTCATCACCGGGCGCGCTCAGTGTTCGGTAATCATCAAAGTAAATTTTTTTAGATCCGGAGCATCAACATCTTGCTGGCGGCAGCAGTTCAAAGTTCTTTTATTTTTGGAGGCGGCCACTTTCCAATTTTCACTGTGTTACCTAATTTTAATTGTCATGCCACCTGATGATGACCATCATGAGATGGCTCTCTACCTAAGCCAAGAAGAGCTACAATAACTGGGCCTAAACAATATCTTGGCCTTCTTTCTTTCTTTGTTATTTCTCTTTCTTTTGAGTTGTTTGTTTCGCATATTTCGGTAGTCTTAGATTATGGAACATTGGCGATTTCCTTTCCTTTCCTTTTCTTTTGCTTGCTGCGCTTTTGTGGTTTGTCGCATTTTGGTTTTTCAGTGGTTTAAGTATTTCGGTTTTACGGTCTTTCCGATATTTCCCAGAATTTAATTGCCCTTTTCGCTCACTCGGGGGGCCTGAGCTCTTTGACATGCTGTGTTTTTGTAGAGGTTTTACGCTTCCTCATCTAACAATGCTGCAAAATTGCAAAAAAATAAATATAATAGAAAATGTCATTTGTTGATTTATCGTTGAGGCACAATGCAATCCATTTTTGCTCTGCCATTCTCCGTGGGACTTCTTTCGAGCAGAGGCACAGGTAGGTTTATTTGCTCTATGTATTATCCGTTTTTTTACGACATTTCTTGGAGTTCTTTTTACGATTTGGTTTTTTTTCCGCACAAATAACTGATTGCTGTGGCATATGTACACAAGGACTAATCAGTTGATATTGCTTAAGAATAAATATATGTATTCTTTAGCAATATCAACTGATGTGGGCATTTCCACGGATAAGCAAAATAAAATTTGAAATGTTAAATAAATCAAGCAAAATTCAATTTAATATACAATGATTAACAGCAGGATCTTGGGTACTTTTCTTTTGCAACTCTTGATTGACCTTTTCGGGGAAATGCCCTTAAAAATTATGAAATCGCTATGAGTCTTCAAATATTGTCTAAATCGACCAACTACTTACAAAATTAAATTTACTTTGTTTTCATTTATCGTCGAATTGAAAACTATATACAAATTTTTACCCGAATTCTTCTGAAACTTAAGTTCTTTCTCTAAACTAATGTAAAAAGAAAGATTTCAAAAGATGTAGCTTCAAAAATGATACCCACAAATCTTAATTAAATTTTTATTTGTTACTATTTTATTTCATAAATTATATTAATATAATAATATTAATTATATTAATAATAATTATACCCACAAATGGTTAATAAAATTTCATTTGTTATTATAATAAATAAAATATATTATACTTTGTTTAAACAAGAATTATACCCACAAATATTATTTATTATTTTATAAACTATTTTATGCTCTTTCTAGACAAAATTATATCCACAAATGTTAATTCAAATTTTGTTAGTTATCATTTTATTTCATAAATTACAAAAATTATACCCACAAATGTTATTTAAACTTTTATGAATTATTTTATTTCATAAATTATATTAAATACAAATGACTCTATTTTTTGAAATATTATTATTAAATAAATTATATTAAATAAAATGACTTTATTTTTGAAATAGTATTATTAAATAAATTATATTAAATACAAATGACTCTATTTTTGAAATAACTATTTCATCTCTCTACTTTTATGTATGTATATTAGAGGTCTGAATGGGTATTCGATATTAGAAGTATTCGAATTAATGTTGTATCTGCTTCTTATTCACTAGCACTTTACGAGTTCGTTTCCGTCTTTGCTTCTTACTCTATTTACCCAAAAATATTTGAATATATTTATTTAGAAGCATAGAGTACATTCATTCGGCTCTTTAATATGCATTAACAATAACTTTCTCAAAATTTATTACATTTATTTTTAGCTTTTGTAACAAAAATTCACTTAAAAACCTTCGTTTCAATTAGAAGATAAAATCTTAAGAGATCAGACCGCGAAATCCTCTATTTAGAGGAATGATATATCTTAATCTTGAGCAATTATTTATCAATATAAATTGATGTAGAGCCCGCTTTAATAAATTATATATATTATTATAAATTATTAATTATATATATATTTATATTATAAACATAAACTGTAAGGCTACAGGAATTTACTTTGATATCATTAAAACATAAAAAATAGTTTCCAATTATTTTCCAGAAAAAAAGGAAATTGTTTTTTATATGGTATACAGATTTTTCTAAAATATAAGAATTTTGTTTTAGAATACAAAAATGAATTTTTTCCTTTCAAAATAAAATCCTTCCTTTAAGCATCTAAGGTAGTTTACCTTATTTATTATAGATTTTCAATAGGATAGGATTACAAAAATAATATTTGGGATAATTAGTGGTTCGATGACTTATTTTGGGCGAATAAAATTCCGTCAACTGCAACTCTCACGACTGTTTAATTACAACTTTAAAGAATCGACTTGAATTTGCGTATTTCTCTATGTTCCTATTGGCGATGCCATCTCTCCGAAGCCCTTCACGTTACATGTACTCAGCATCTGCTTATTTCAAGCAAATTGCAACACTTATGATCACATTTCGCTCAGTTTGATATAATTCCATCGCATCTCCACCTTTACGATGGGTCTGTAGATTTTGCTGCTGATAAATTGACTAACCATATTTCTCACAACTTTGTCACGTGACAACATGTCATTCCATTTGAGATTAGGTCAATGTAAGAGAACTAAGAATATTAAAAGCAATCCCAAGTAACTCCCTTTGGGCAATACACAGACATTAAACCCTTCAGAGTCGAGTGGATACTTCGTTTTACATCATATCAGTTAGACCCTAAGATTGCCTGGATGCATATTCTCATTTTCATTTTCATTCTCTCGCTCTGTGTGGGTCATAAAAAATGCGTTCGTCTCATTTTACAATAGTTTGTTGTTTTGCACCTTGCCTTCAGGAAGGAACCTGCTGCAGTTAGAGGAGCCTACCATTCCATTACCCAAGGGAACTTGAAGGGGACAACATTGCTATTAGCACAACGTTTCATACATTTTGTAGTGCACATAAAATGCCGCTTCCCCCCCTAACTTCTAGCTCCCCCCTTTTCCATTCTGTGTGTATGTATATACAACGTTGTTGTGTTGTGCTGTGTTTGGGTGTAAACTGTTGACAGGCAGCGGCACAAGACGCCTAGGTAAATGAGCTGCAGTCGTAAAAAAGACAATTGAGCTCATATATTCTACACGTTGCTTTGCGTTGCTGACAGATCGTAAAAAGCTGTCAACTGAAAAAAACTCCGCATCGCTTCGATGCCAAAGACTCCCACATAAATATTAAGATCCGGACCGTAGAGTATCGTAAAAAACACCACCAAGACCACATCTAGACACACACACACACACACACACAAAATGTAACGAAAGGAAAAAAAAAACTTGATTAATCTCATTAATAAAATGCTAACCTGCATGGTGCGTGCAATCAACTCGCTTCCCTTTCCCCCACCTCACCCCACCCCACTCCAAAGGGTCGAAACAATAAAACCAAAAAAATAAAAAGAAGAAAAAAACGCAATCGTAAAATATTAAAAAATAAAACTGAAAACCTCATAGAGCATATTAGGAAACCATTCTCTGACCCCGGACCTTACCATTTAATGGGTTTTATGACCAAGCTTTGGCTTTATTCTTTTGTTCTTAGCATACACTACTCACTAGAGAGTCTCTCAGCTTGGGCCAAACAGTTGGTGAATGTAGAAGGAAGATTTAATGACTATATTAGCTATTTTCAGCTAGCATATTTGATGTATTGTTGATTCTATCACATCATACATATAAATATGATATAGAATAATGTATTTCTTGTTCAATCTTATCCAAATATGATGTAGATTTATGTATATTCTGATTCAATAACTTCTAAATTTGATGTAAAATGATTTATTATTGATTCATTCATATCATACATACAAATATGGTGTAGACCGATGTATTTATTATTCAGTCTTATCCAAATATGATGTAGATTTATATATATTCTGATTTATGTATATCCAAATATGATGTAGAATGATGTATTACTGATTCAATCGTATCATATCATATGTATATGATGTAGACTTATGTATTTCCTGTTCTTTCGTATCCATATTTGAAGTTGAGTGATCCAATCCAGATTTAATCATACCCAAGAATGATGTAGAATGATGTATTACTGATTCAATCATATCATTCTAATGTATATGATGTAGACTGATGAATTCCTGATTTAATCATATACAAATATGATGTAGAATTATGTATTACTGCCTGAATACGAAGTTTTCTCATGTTTTCGGTTGTGTTCTTGACGTAAAAAGATGTATTTATGATGCAACATGAATTATTTATGATGTTGCATCATTTTTTCTGATGTACGATTATTATTTCTAAAGTATCATGACGTAATTCTGATATATTCAAATATGTATTGATGTATTCTAATATTTTCTGAGGTATTCTAAAGTATTTCTAATGTAATGATGTAGACTGATGTATTCCTGATTTAATCATATCCCAATATGATGTAGAATGATGTATTACTGCCTAAATACGAAGTTTTCTTATGTTTTCGGTTGTGTTCTTGACGTAAAGATATGTATTTCTGATGCAAGATGTTGTTTTTAAGATGTAGCATCATTTTTTCTGATGTACCATCATTATTTCTAAAGTATCATGATGTATTCTGATGTATTCAAAAATGTTTTGAGGTATTCTGATATTTTCTGAGGTATTCAAAAGTATTTCTGATTAAAAATCATATAATCGAATATGGAATGTCCATTTCAATTAAAATATCACTTGATCCTTCAACTGGAAAAAGAAGTAGGTTCATCTGAGTTCCCAAAGAAAGTCCCTTTTTTAAGTTCACCATCACGAATCTCTTATCTTAAAAAAGGGTATACAAATTTCGACTTTTTCAATGTCACCTTCAGCCTTTAAGTTCTTCTGTTGTTGTTCCAACAGCAGTTCAACTGTCACCAGGCATAAATTTCAATAAAAAACGACTTAAATAAATAAAAAACTGAAAACCGAAACTCCAGCATAATTTTCATAATTTTTTGTGTCTCTCATTTTATTGTGCAATAGTTAATTAAAATTTCAATACTAAAATGTTTACTCATTACGACAAAAGTCTTATCAGTGCCCAGCCATCATCGAAACCGACATCAACTTCAACATCATCATTATCATCATCATCATCATCATAGTCATCTGGGGGCCTATTAAATTGAAAATTTCTTCAAGTTTGACTCATAAATGACTCGCTGGACATCGGGCAGGTGTGTTTAGGTATTCGTATCTTTGGGTTTGATTATTAGAAAAAAAAAACTTTGTAAACTAAAGATAAGCAAATGTCTAGTTTCTCTGTTTTGTTTTTTCGGTTTGCCAAATTTAAATAAATCAACAAACAAAACGTACAATATTATACAACCAAAAATTATATTAGATATGTGCGTAGATATAATCACACACTCAGCCCTGAGACAACATTTGCAGATCAAGGTGAAATCGTTTTTGATAAATATCAACAGAAAAATGCACATCGAATCAAATGAGTTTTTATGCGGGTTCCTGATTGCCGATGGAACCCCAAATACTTATTAATTGATAGACATTGTTTTGTGTATATTATTGATACACTTTTACGGATAACTTTCAATTTTTATGATTGGATTAGATCAAGGTTGTTGCGGCAAAAGATATGGGCTTGAAGCAGAGTAACAAAGGTCGCAAACAGGATGAAGTTGGTTACGAAACTCTTTTAATAAATTGGTAGAAAAAGAGGATTTCAAATTGATTTTTCTTTATTAAAAACTTTAATCAACCAAAAGGATTTAGTTTAGAATATTAACAAATTATGGTAAATTGGTTTAAGAAAAAATTTTGTTTTTCTAACATTTATTTTACAAGCCACAATTTTGTTTGAGATTTTTGTCTCTAACCAAGATAAAGGTCTATTTTTTTGCCTTTTTTTTTAAAAGAAATTCACAGTAACCTCATCATCATAATCATTATCATTATTATTATCATCATTATGATGATGAGAATAGCAGAAAACTTTTGCCTTTTAACCACTTTCATTAGCTTAGTTAACCTCTATTATTAGCTTCAGCAAACAATGACCCAAAGTCCAAGTCACAAATATGTACATTTGTGTAAAACAGTGTCTCAGAATTCTATGCGGACAATGCATGTTTAAAGTTACAAATCTTTGGTTGAGGTCCAAGTAAGGTTTTAAAATCAAAATAAAAGCAAGCTATTATCAACCGACTCCAGAATTCCTATGGCCATAGCATATATTCAACGCTAAAACTAGTTGAGAATTATAACCAAATGAAGCGAAAAGAGTTAGGCAAACCTTACAAAAACAGAATTCACCTTCTTTTGTCACTGAATTAGTGTAATAACTTAATGGAATACAATTCGAAGGGTAAAGATATTTAATTTCTTACTAGGAAGCAAAATGTTTACGAAATTTATAAATTCTAATTAATTTTAGTCGTTTAAATTGGAATGGAATAATGGAATACTAAGAGTAACAAATATTTAATTTATAACAAGGAAGCAAAAAGTTAACGAAATTTATAAATCCTAATTGTTTTTAGTCGTTCAAATTACAAGAGTTTTGTGTTTAAAGTTTATTAATGTTATAACTTAATCGAATAAAATTCTAAGAGTACAAAATATCTAATTTCTTACAACGAACCAAAAAGTTAACTAAATTTATAATCCTATAATCCTTTTTAGTCGTTTAAATTTCGTGAGTTTTGTGTTTAAAGTTTATTAAAAATGTTTATTTTCTTAAATTATTATTTAATCTTATATTATTCGTTAGAAAACCATCTGTTAATATGTTTTAGGTTTCAGTTTTAAAAGATTATTGGATATTTAACTGTCTAATTTTATATAAAATATTCAAAATATGGTAAAAAATTTAGAAATTTGAGAATTGAGCTACTTGTTTTAAGAATTCTTAGTTAGATTCATCTGCAAGTTACTCAAAAATGAGTCCTAACATTTTTTAAAATTTTTACTATAGTATATTAGAGTGAAAACTAAAAGGAAAGTATTCAGAAAATGTTAAGGATACTTTTTGAGCAACTTTCAATTAAATCCATGTATAAATTTTCACAAAAGTCATGATTTATTTAACTGATTTGTAAATTTCTTGATAATTCAGACTCTGAAAGAAACTTTTAACCCATAGAAATAGAATATATATTGCTGTAAATATTGAACTATCTTTCTTCTATATCTATACTCAAGTAACTGACGCAAATTTTAAGTCCTCAAATGTTTAAAAAACTTTCTCACACAAATTCCTTTAATTATTTAAGTAAACTATCTTTACTTTATTCTTCTCTTTTTTGTCCGTATCGCTCTGAGAGTGACTGTTTGTAAAGACATCTTAAAGAAATGGGCATTAAAAACCCATAATATCTTCAATAATCAAAGTGGCCACATCTCTTGGTGAGCATTCATTGTGTTGTGTGCGTCTGTTTCTATGTGTATCCATGTCTCTGGTAGGCTTCTATCTTGGCATATCAATCAATAATAGGAAAGAGAGATGGTTTGCTTGTTTGGCCCCTAGATTCTTATCGGCAACTTAATAAATTTCACTATGGGGGAGTCATCAGCATCATCCACAGGCATTTGGATGTCTTTTAATTTTAAACGTTTTTGGCTACGCGTGCTGATTTAATAACTTATTTTGACATATAATTTTTTATGAAATTAGAAACCCCTGAAAAAAAAACCCCCAATAGATTTCGTCTCTCTCTCTCCTCTTTTGGTCAGGTTAATTTGTAATTTGAGTTATTTATTTTTAAACTTGGTCGCAAAGATAAGATCTTCTAGAGGGAGAGAGAGAGAGAAAAACTAGTTTGTTTCGCGGATTTGTCATATTACTCAATGGATTTGATGTTGCTCATAGTTTCTATTGATGCTTTTGACAGGCCAACGAGTTCTAATAAGCCGCGTGCCTATCCTCCCCCCTCCTTCTCCAACCATCTTGAGGATTATGGCATAAACAATCCATGTTCCAGTTTTTATTAGCTTCATAAAGTTAGTTCAGACGCTCGGAGAGGCTCATATAAACATTTATGGCTTTTATTTAAATAAAAATAAGCATAGTTAAACATTTTTGGGAGGGAGTTCGTTGGAGATTTACATATTGCATGCAAAATTAGGACCGTTATCCCAGAAACTTATAAAAACTAATTATGTGGTTATAGGTTTATGCATTTTTAATACAAACAAACACACAAAGTCAGAGGGAAAAGTGGCCCATAAAATGTTTGATTAGATGCGACACGTTTTGTTTCCCCCACCGGATCATAATAAAACTGATTTTATTGTTTAATAAAAGTTATTAATAAATATTATTACCTCCCCTCTCACCCCGTCGCTGCTATTATTTATTATGGCATTAGCAGTTGTCACACACATCAAACGGAAATCAAATCAAAGTTTTCAAAGGGAGAAAAAAAAAGGGTTAAACTCGTTTTCAGTTTCGCCAAATTAACACTTCTTTAGAAAAACTGCAGCCCCCGGGCACGCCCAACTGCAGGAGGATGAGCAGGATCAGGAGGAGGAGGGTCGACAAACAAAAACAACAAAAACAAAGAAAGGAAAAGTTTTTCTGCATGTAAATAGGCGGTCCCAGAAATTTGAGTAAGTAAAGTAAATGAAGTAGAAACGAGTTGAGAAGGAACCAACGGAAAAAAAAACCAGTCCAACTGAGAAGACCTGGCCCAAAATGTTAATTACTTCCTTGTTTATTTAAAATGAAAGAGTGTGTGTGTGTGCGTTGTGTGTGTATATGAGAAAGTTTCCCCTTAATATAAAAGAGTTCAGTTGTTGTTGTTGTTTTTAACCCGACATGATGTTGTCTGTATACCTAATAATTAGTTGTCTTAGTCCATCAAATCAAAGCACGAGCATTGATACCCATTAAAAAGCAAATGTGATCGATTAATAATCTCTACAGAGATAATTGGGCAAGTAAAATGAAAGAACATATATGAAAAGGACTAAATTTATAAAGACAGCTTCAAATAAATTACTTTCCTTAGAAGGATTGGAAAGATTTTTAAATAGTTTTTGGTTCTATCTACTTTTTTCTTAAAATTTGATACATATAAGACAAGAAGTTAATCTTTCCAACTACTTTTATTAGTAGAAAGTAAAGAAATTCCCTATAATTTCCATCTTGGTGCATTTGTGCATCGATTTGTGTTCTCTATAGAGATGATTGAGTAAGTAAAATGAAAGGACATATATGGAAAGGAGTAAATTTATAAAGACAGCTTCACTTTCCCTAGAAGGATGGAAAAAAATTTTAAATAGTTTTGAGTTTTATCTACTTTTTTCCTAAAGTTTTTTCTATATGTTAATCTTTCCAACTACTTTTACCATTCCAAAGCAAACGAAAATCATGATTGTTTCCATTTTGGTGCATAAATGAAAAACAAGAATATGAATATGAACTCAGAATGATCCATTAAGACTCCTTTAAACACGAATACCTTAAGCAGAGTTTGACTTTCATTTAAATCTAAATCTAAATCATATTTCTTCCTCATATCTATAAGAAATAATTGTCCTAAATTGTCCTGTTCACCTTCCAAAATGTCCCTCTGGTTCCGCCTCTAAATATCTAAATATATTAAATACTGTTTTATATCAAGAGACTTGAAAAATGAACTATGAAATATATAGAGTTAATGCTTGTAACATTTTAAATCGGTTTCAAAAAAATATTCTTGAAAAAATAAAGTTAAATTTGGAATAAATTTGGTCAACTTTGGTCCACAATTTATAAGAATAATATCTTGTAAGTAATCTTAAATTAAATATTGAAGTTTAGAGATTTTAGACTAATATCTAAAGATATAAGAATCTAGTTATATACTTATATTCTATATTGTTCAGTTTTCTCGATCAGTTTGACAAACTAAAATGCATGATATACATATATATATAATTAGATGCATGATACTATATACATATCTATATGATAGTGCCCTAATATATCCGTCATTTATAAATAAGGCACACATTAAAGTGGTTAAAGATACTTCGAAAAGCAAAAAAATTTTCCCAATTTATAAGAATAATATCTTATATGTAATCTTAAATTAAATATTAAATTTTAGAGATTTTAGACTAATATCTAAATATATAGGAATCTAGTTATATATTTCTATTCTATATAGTTTAGTTTTCTCGTCTACTTTGACAAACTAAAATGCAGAGAAATCATCTAGTAAATCATCTAGAATTACTGATTTTCTAGAATTAAATTAGATGCATGATATGTATATATAAAATAGAGCGAAATATAATATAAGCGTTCTTTTATTAATATGGCGCACATTAAAATGGCTAAATTTCGAAAAGCACGAAATTCTCTATAATATAATTTCAATCGACTGTTAATATGGCAAACAAATTTTAAAACTACTGTAAAATAAATTGTCTATATAGAGCTTTTTAAATATTAAAACTATTGAAATCTCTCTCAAGTTTCATTTGTGTACTAAGCCCTTAGAACTAAGTAACACAAAAGGGATAGCCATGTCCAGAGGACTCAAATATTGATGCTGATCAAGTGTCTGACCAAAAATTATAAGGGTAAAATCTGGCCAAAAAAATTATAGGGGTGACTCGATGAGCGAAAGGCTGCCCAACAACTGTTCCCTCACTTCCCAAAAATTTCCATAATAAAATAAACACAATTCGAGTGAACTCTTTTGCAAGTGGTGTTGATTACAGTCGATTACAAAGCACTTGAGTGAAGGAGGAGGGGAAGGGGGGGTGGGGGGTAGCACAATTTATCTATCTATCTATATCTTTAGGTTTATCCTGGCATTCTCTTAGACTTAGGTGCGCCGGCAAACATGTAAGTCCATCATTAAACTTTAGCGAAAGTCAAACAAAATTAAGAAAGCAGTGCTCTCTCTCTCTCTCTCTCTCTAACTCTAAGCCATCTCTTTCGCACAGTGCTCGGGGGCCACTTGGAACTAAGTAAAGCGAATTAAAAAGCACACACAGAGGGAGGGAGAGGGAGAGAGAGGAAAGGAGTGAAGTAAAGGCTTCTTCCAACTTATATACATATATGTACATATCAAACAGGATGAAGAAGGAGGAGGAGCAGGAGCAGGAGCTGGAGGAGTAGAAACTGGTAAGGCAAGTTCCTTCAAGTTTTTAAGTCTTTAAGGATATGACCAACTGACGATGGCAAACTGACACAGGACTTTAGACTTGGCTCTGGTCAGTGGTTAAGATTATCGATCGTTGCCGTTTTCAATTGAATTGTCTTCAATCTTATTGGTCGTAGCATTTTATGTCCCTTCTCTCCCCCCTCCGGTCGCCGTGTCCTGCAAGGAGTTCGTATGTGTGGAAGTCAGGACTTTGCTTTGTTTGCGTTTTTTTTTTTCTAGCTCCTTGTGTGTATTGCATTCTCTGTGCTCCGTGTGCTGGAGTCAGTCTCTGACTTCAACACTTGCTCACCAAAATTTAATGAGCAAAGGACATGTTGTTCGGTGTGTCGTCCTCTGGCTCTCTCTGGTCGTCTGGACATTGCGTGTAAGACGTCCATCAACTGAAGCAGCCGGCTCATTAAATTTGTTATTTTTCCCCTCTCGATGGACGGGCATGTCGAAGAACATGAGAAGCCTGAAACCGTTTTTTTTTTTTTGGGTTTGACTTTAAAGCTTTTTGCTTTTCGGTTTTTTATTGATTTTTTTCTGACTGCTTTGGTTTTTTTTTGGTGTTTTTTGTGGCAATGAAAGTTTAGTTCAGTTTACCAGCGAAAAGTCGCGGTGTGCAGTTAGCATTTAGTTGATATTCTTAAAGTTTTTCAACATTTTCAGAGCAAACTGAGACTAGGTCACAGGAGAATATAGTTTCAAAGGGGTTACTTAAAAGTATATTCAGCTGGAAATTATTTAACTATTCGAAATTTCCTTAAAAAATGCATAGAACAATAAAACTAAGACTTAATTTTTGGATATGGAGTCCATATGAGCCACTTTTGTGAATAGCTGATCTAAAGTAAAAATTTGACAATTTTAGCGACCTATTTTGTTTTAAATTTAAATGCAATAATTTTGCAGATTATATTTAATTTGTTTCTTTATAAGTAGAGTTCGAAACCACTCGGATATAGTTTAATATTTCCAATTTAATGCAATTTCTAATACATTAGTATATAGTTTAGGTTAGTTAGTTATTAGTTTATAAGCTAGTAAGAAGATTGGCTGTAATTTACAATCATTGCCCAATCACATTATAAATAAATAAATAAATGAATAGTTTCTAAGTATTATAAAGTTAGAAGAGTCTTTAAGACTAGTTTCAGCATGATTTATGTTTACTTTGGGTAATTTAAATGGACATTTTGTCTTATTCTTCAATAAAAACCTCTCCCCATGAGTTGTTAATGCCACCATCAAGTCGCAAACCCACTAAAAATTATTCAACAATAGAACAAACAACATTTCTCAAGTGATAGAGCAGAGTTGTAATCCTTTTGAATGTATTTACAGGCGCTTTCTATGAAATTAGAAACCTTTAGTGGCTCCTACTTGGCTTAACCTGACCAAAACTAAAAGTTTTGCTAACCAAAATCCTCGTCCTTCGTCCTGACGACTCTCAAGCTCAATTACAATCAAGGAAAAAGGTGAGTTCTCTCTCCTTCCCAAAAAAAATGTTGAACCGCAGGAAAAGCAATTTAAAACGGTAACCTTAAACGGCAACAGGAACTGTGGAGCAGGCTGAAGAAGGAGCCAGGGGAGACCAGCAGGCAGGCAGGACAGGGGCATAATTTGTAATTGTTTGAACCCACGTAAAAAAGACAATATGGGGCAAGCATCGGGGGAAAACGAGTGACAAAAGTGTAACAGTTTTTATTGTTGTTGTTGTTGTTGTTGTGAAACACAACAAACAAAACAAAAATTAAAACACATGTGCACAAACAAACGAACAAACCAACCAAACCAACCAAGCAACAACAAGCAGAACACATGTGAGCTATGGCTATGACAAAACCCTTGCCACGAGTGTACCACAACGAAGGCTCACTACCTTACTCACACAGAAACACGCAAGCACACACACAAACACAGGACACATGCATGTAAATACTTATGCAAAAAAGGAAACAAATATAAATGTGTGTGTTTGTGTGTGTGTGTGTGTGTGTGTGCGTTTGTGTGACGCTTCTTTAGGGTATTTTTATTTTTTTTATTTTTTTGTTGGAGTAAATGAACCCAGCAAGCCAAAACAAATAATTACGCCGAGGAAGGGGGCAGAGGCAACATACAGAACAACAAACTCGAGCAAATGTGAGACGCACCAACCAGGACAAAGCAGCAAAAGCAGCAGCATTATTGTCCTCGTCCCTCCTTCTTCATTCCCTCGTTTCGCCTTGACGTTAAAGTCCTTTTCATTCTTGTCCTCGCCATGTTGAATGCGACGCTGAATAAATGCTGACAATGGACGTGAAATTATGACAAACACACACACACACCATATACACTTATATATATATATGTATATATATATGTGTGTATTCCCTGTATATATCCTTACAGCTGCCAGAGTAATTCGTGTGTTTGCACTTGTGACATTTACGTTATATCCACCATAGAGCTTATTATAGTGGGCTAGCTCTCTCTCTCAAGAGAGACCGCCACAGGCAGAAAGGGGTACATTAAGGCAACAAAAGTAGATTAGATATAAAAGCACAATTTGATTTAATCAATTTCAGCTAAAGACGCACTTCATATAATTTCTTTTTGAATAATGCCCCGTTCTATGCTTTTTGTTTGCATCTAAAGTTTTATGAAATTTATTAACTTACTAAACAGAGTTCTTTTGTTAGTCAAAATATGATTTACCTATTTATTCCTTGATTCTAGTGTTTATGCCTCTTTAATATTTGGTATTGTAAGCTTTGCCTCGCGTTTTTCGCTTTATTTAGCTATAATTCTCAACTAGTTTTAGCGTTGGAGATATGTTATGGCCATTGCCAAAACAATTCAAAAATGTCAACATTTTTAATAAATAATAATTATAATTATTATTCAAAAATTATGAAATTTTTAATAAATAAATAATATTTATTATTTATATGTAAGTTCAATTAAAAGTTGTTAACCAAAGATGCCAAAGTCTTTGGGAGAAATCGGTTAAGGATATACTTCATATAATCACTTTTAAGTGATGAAAGAAAGTTTTTCTCAATTAAATGGATTAAAACTTCTTTTATAAAAATACTGGAAACATTTCAGATCCTCACAATTCTAAATTCCTCTAAGCTAAAATCGTTCTTACTAATGCTTTTGTCTTAAAATTATTGTTCAAATTAATTTTTTAAAACAATAATTCAATTCAATTTAATAATTTGTCTTATTATTATTTAAAACGATAATTGAATAATTTACTAAGGTTAAATAATTATAAAATAAACAAATTTAATAATCATTTTTTTCCTTAGTAATGTCCTTCAATAGATGTTAACTAAAATGTTCACAATTTGTAATGAAAATCCTACAAAAAACTATTGATTTAGTATTTTAAGTTTTATATTAAGTCTCGAAAGCAAATATTATTGGGGACTCAATATTTTGATTTATTTTTATTCATGAATGAAAATTGATTTTGTTTTCAAAAATTTCCATCCAGACGATTCAAATATCCAGAAAATTGATTAAATTACTCACATGAAATTAAAATACCTTCATTCATTTTCCAAATAGTTTTAGACGTTCTGAAAATAATTAGAAAATATTTTTTGGTTGATTTGGTAAGGAAATTTATGAAGCATAAATGTGTAAAATATATTTAAAGTATTTAAAATTGTTCTTCCCATCACCCTCTTAAGTTATTTTTAAGAAATCTGAATAGAATTCATAATTAGTGTGGAATTTCATATAATTTAGAGAGCTTTGGAACTTTCTTCCCCTCTTTATTCCCATGAATGAATGCATTAGGTTGAGAATTCTATCATACCCTCTTCCCCCACATATTACAGGATATTTGCTTGTTATTGTCAATCGCATAATCACTTAAATCACTTTATCTAGCACGTTTCAAATGGTTTCTTTTTTTTGTGCTTGTGTTTTCTACCATTTCTATTCTCTCTTGACACATTTCGCAATTATTTCGGCTATTACTGCTAATGAACACAAAAAGCACATTTTCAGATGAGAATTAAAGTTAAGTTAACCTTTTCCCCCCACTCCCCACTCCCCCCATCCCACCTCATCAGAAGAAGACTTTTACCATAAACCCAAATTTCCATGAGCCCACGCGAAATCTTAATTCAGCTTTTCTCTTATTTTCGTTTTGGTTTTTTCTCCTTGAGGTGGAAAAAGAAAATCAGCTGAGGCATACGAAAGTGAGATTCACTTTGATTTGCAAGCTGTCACTATGAACTTTCCACCTTCGCGTTCTCTTGTTTATTTGGTAGGAAAATGAGAATTTTGTTATTTATTATCTACAGCTAGCGGAAAGTAACTGTATATGTCTATAGTTGCAGCATGTATCGGCCCTACACACACACACACACACATATACATATATATATATATATATATCAGGAAAAACCTGACCAAGCATTTCATTTCAATTTTCTCGTTTTCTGGCGCAGATTTATTTGCCTATTTCTGTGCGAGGAACGTGACGAAAACTGTTTTTTCCCTGACAATATACATATATATGTGATACAGATACATATACACGTGAATATAATAGACAGAATGTAAAAAAGAATCCTCTGCGCTTAGTTAAGTTATCGATTTTATGATACCCTATAAAATTTACGCATTACAAACTAACAGAAATCACTTGGCATATGGATTTTTAAAGTATTTAACAATTTAATTAATAAAGTGGCGCCCCTAGCGTCCTCTAGACCCCTCTGAAATTTAGAAAATTATGATTACTTGACTGGAAACACTGTCTAGTCTAAAAAGAGGTCAAAGAAAAAAAATTCTGGGACTCTATAAACTAGAATGAATGAAGTGGCGCCCCCTAGTGCCTCCTTGATCCCATCTTTCAAAGTTTTTTGTCAATATCTGCAATTTATAATGAAAATTTATGCACATTAATTGAAACATTTTGAGATTCTTTGCTAAAAATGTTAATTAAAATAGTGAATAGTTAAAAAACCGACGCCATATGGCTATAAAGATGGAATAAACAAGGTGGCGCCCCCTATTTAAATACTATGAGCAATATTTGCACTAATTTCTCAATGATTTTTATAGAAAATTAAATTAAATATTGATATTTTCTTAGGAAAACAATCAAAAGGAAATGCAATCGATCCCATAAACTATATATATTCCTGATCCGCATAAGCCAACAATTTTAACTAAATTTAAATTCAAAACCAAGCCTATACAATTGAGTATCAAACTTTACATGTGGAGTTTGATGCTACTTAAAAATCTGTTGAATATTAGCAACAATCGAATATGCCCCTTCACTCTTTTAGAGGGTATTGAGTGGCTAGAATTTTAGAATATCGATAGATAAGTACAAACTGTAACTGCTTCTCGTAGTCTGACATTGAAGAAATTGTAAGGAGGATGGGGAAAAAGAAAATGTTGCTTCTTTTTTTTCCGCACTTTTGACCCACATTTGACAATCTAAACTTTCAGCACAAACAAATATTTTGCTGAACCTTTTTTATTACATTTAAATAATTTGATTGCACGACGACGATACGACGATGTTTTGGTATATCAGAGGACCAGACCAGGTCCATGTCCGGCATTTAAACTTGGCCTTTTATTTTGCAACAGTTTTCAATTCAATTTAATTCACTTTGGGTCTCCCTCGCAATGTGTGTGTGCGAGTGTGTGTGTGTGTGTGATGGGTGTTTGCTGTTGGGCGCTGTCTGATACATTTTTATTTAATTTTTTTTTTTTTTCTGCACTCGGTTTTATTTCTTGCTGCATAAAAATTTATTATCATAATAAGCAAGGAGAGGCCTATATATATTTTTTTTTTTCTTCTTTACTCCCCCACACATATGAGGGGTAAGTGAGTGAGTGTGTGTGTGTGTGTGTGTGTGGGAGAGGGGCGGGGGCCAACCCTCAAATGTTTTTTACGACTCTTGTGTTTTTTGTTTCGCCCTGTGTTTTGATGGAAATTCGATATTTGCAACACGTATTGAATTTTGATCAGTTTGCGTAGTAAGTAATAAGGAATATGGAATATTTCTATGTATGTGTATTTTTTTGCTTGCCAAAACAACATTGATTTAAAGCACGAGCTAATTTTTCTATCAGTTATTGATTTTGTATGATTTTCATTTGCCAAATGCCCTCGAAATCAAAATGAAAAATATTTCCGGAAACCAAAAAAAAAAAAGGTTGCTGCATCGAATTTGTAATGCTCTTTTGGATTATATCGGTCATGGGATTTTAACAGTTGAAAATATATTAAGAAAGTTTTTAACATTATTTTTAGAAGAGCTAAAAGATATGGCAATTGATTCTAGGGGAATAATAATCCTTTTTAATCGAGAGTTATGTGATATAGATTCTATATATGTTATGTATTATAGAAGGTTGGAAAAAATCTATATTATATTTATTTATTGTATAGGATATATATTTTATCTATCTATATTATTTTTTGCCTTTTCAGAGAACACCACAAATATACATTTTTGTAAGAATATTTCCTGAAAATTTGATATAACTGCAATAAATATTTTTTGATATATAGCTGAATTTTTTGAACCCATTTTATGCCGCGAAGCCACTAGAAGAAATTTTTCTACTTGGTACCTAAAATTTCTCGAAAACTAGTGAAATTTTTGGTAGTTATTCTTTACAATACTATCTATTAGATGTCATAGGATTTTTTAAGTGTGTTTATACTCTTAAAGAAACATTTTAATTTATGTTTTAGCACTTCTATTTCAATTTATTTTAAATATAGAAAGGTAAAAAGGATTGAGGGAAACTTGGTAGATCTTTTCATAAGTGAATTGCTTCTTTGAGAACTTAATTTACGTAATGTATTTAGTTATTATTAGTTTATTAGTTATTCTATTATATGTATATTGAAATTAACTATGTGAATTGAGAACCAGAACTAAATCGTAGTTTAATAGTATTTTATTTATTTTAATAATGAATTTTTGTTGGTGACCTTTATGATAATTTGTGTTTATATGTTGACCGGGCTTTTGGGTCAATATTTGGTTTTTTTATAAAAAGAAAGAGACAAAAGAATTTTATCTTTAATTGGTATATTCTTCTTCCGATATGTTTCAGTTACTTCTCGGTAGCCATCTTCAGGGCGACTATATAATAATAATAATAATACAGGTTGGTCTCTGAGAACACAAAAAGTTTCATAGATATTTTGACTTATTATTTCAACGAAAAATTGATGTAAAATATATGAAGAACAATACATAAGCGAAAAGACCTATTTAATTACCTATTTTATTTGTGAACTTTCTTTTTTAATAATAATAATAAAACATAGATAAATCGAAAACACTGGAAAAGTAAAATGTAAGATAGAAAATTATGTAAGGTATTTAATTGTATTTATCCCAATTTGTTAGTAGGTTCAAAATTTTATTTGTGAACTTTCTTTCTTAATAATAATCATTATAAGCATAGAAAGATTGAAAACTCTGGAAGATTAAAATGTAAGATAGAAAATGATGTAAAGTATTTAATTGTATTTATCCCAATTTGATATCTCTGATTAAATTTGGAATTGTTTCTTTAGAAAAATCTATATCAAATATCGAACTATTAAAACTTGAGTCAAATTTTGGAGTTAATCAGTTTCATTGGCCTACAGTGCATGGTTAATGTACACTTCTTGAAATTGGGTAGCACATGTGCGTTTCAATCATCTGATTGTAAGTGTAATGCCCAGCCGCAGGGTATTATACATAGTAGGGAGACACCCCAAGTAGAATGGCAGAGAGCACAACAGATGCGTATCTGCAAACAATTAAGAAATTGTTAAATGAAATTTCCGAAAAATTCCTCAACTAGAGCTTGCCCCAGAATGGTTGTGTTTTCTTTTTTTTTTGCTGCTTTTTTGTTTGGGTTCCCTCCCTTGAACAGTAGCTACTACCTACTACCTACTACTACTTACTACTCCTCTACTCCTATATGTATCTGCTGCTGCTACTGTTTGTATCTAGATACGCATTTATAGTTTGGTTCACTGGAAAACAAAGTGTACGAGTGTGTGTGTGTGCGAGTGTGTGTGTGTGTATGTACATTGGCATTGTTTCTTTGTAGGTTTTGTAATTCTATTAGTTACAAGTTGTATGTAGTGCGAAGAAGCTTTCAACGGGAGCAACGACAACCTCAATGAAAGCAAATTAAAAAAGTTTACTTGTTGGTTTGGGGTCGGGGGTCGGGCGGGTGGGGGGCGGGGTTGGGTCCGATTTGAAGTTGGAGAAAGATTTCGAAGTCAGAGTCAAAAAGGGGAAGGAGAGGGGGATGGAAACAAACAAATACTCGTCGTTTCTCTCTTACTTTACTCGGTTTTTTTTTGTGTTTTCTTGTTGTTGGTTTTTCCATTGGTATGTTAACCGAAATTGACTGCAACTGATGTGAGAAATTGAGCTACTTTTTTATTAGTGAGGCCAACAAACAGTTGAAATGTAGAACTCCCAAAGTACACACACACACACACACACACACAGAGAAAACAACAACAATGATGATGATGATAAAACGTATCTGAAAAACTTCATTGCTTTGCCCCATAGGCTGTGAAAAAACAATTTGAAAAAGTCGAAATCCCAGGAATTTTGTTGTTGCCAAACACTAGTTGAGTGCCGAATGAACAAAAATCAAAATGTTGACTACCATTCAACCGTGATTTCAATTAGAAGTCTACAATTTAACTCACTAAGGAATGCCAAACGATATCCCTGTGAGAGCATCAGTTAATATATGGAATATATATGGCAAAGTGATAAGTAAAACTCCAAAAAATTAAAAGTGGAAATTGTTTCTATACATTGCAGTTACTCAGAGCAGATTTCGGAGCAGTTTCCCTCAATTCTTTAAACAATATTTATAAGAAGAACTATTCGGGGGCTAAAGTTGGAAAGTTTTAAAAAACATATAGAAAATATTTCTTATTTTTTTTGAATTACTTGCATTTACTTTCATTTTATTTTATTTAAATTTACTTGTTATTATAAACCGATAACCTGGATTTTCACAAGGATTAAAAACATATAAAAAATATTTCTTATTTTTTTTAATTACTTCCATTTTACTTTATTTTATTGTATTTAAATTTAATTGTTATTCTAAACCGATGGAATTCCACAAGGATAAATAACATATTTGCAATAACCCAACCCGAGATTACATAAGGATATTAATCCTGTACGTTCAAAAGCGACCTAAAGTTTGTTTATTCGCTTTAAATATGGCAGAAAAGTATCTAAAGAAATATTCTTTTTAATATTTTTGGTGCTGTTTCATTGAATATTTTAAAATTTCATTAGTCGCCGCTCCGGTTAAATCAGTATTGAGTAAGTTTAAATTAATTAAATTCGTTATTTATGCTTTTTCATATAAATAATATTAATATATATTAAATATTAGCCTGAAGGCCTTTGTTGCTCTGGCATTGTAAATAATTAATTCTTCGCTACAATTAAATAAATAAATAAATATATTAAATATTAAAAGTTAAACTATTCAATATTACTTAAACTAAGTTAATGCAATATTCAATAGACAAAATATAAGTAACTAGAAATTTGAACTTGTATAATTTGATTTGATTTAGAATAATTGAAAATTTCTGATATTAGGAAGGGTTTATGATTTATATTTATATCTTTTCCTTAAATTGACTTTGATCTTTCAATAATATTTAAAGTAACGGTTGGACCATCGTAATAGCTATTATTATTAATTGTTATTATATAAATGTATCTTGGAAAGTATCTGAAATGAAGTATTAATACACAGATATGAAAAAAGGAAAGTTTAAAGCACTTTGTCTAAATAAATATATCAAATAAGCGAGTCAAAATTTAGTTGTGAGTATATTTTTTTTATGTACATGTTATCAATAAATTGAAAAACTAATTGATTGTTAAATAATTTATAATAATTTTAATCTAGATATGATAAATAATAAATAAATACACATGGCTTAAAGCATTTCTTCTATATTGAAAACTTATTAATTGATAAATAATTTATAATAATTTTAATCTAGAGATGGTAAAGAATAAATAAAGCATTTCTTCTATAATGAAAACTAATTAATTGATAAATAATTTATAATAATATTAATCTAGAGAGGGTAAAAAATAAATAAAAACACATGGCTCAAAGCATTTCTTCTTTTCTATAACAATCTAAATCAATTACAAACAAAATAAAGCATGTATTCATGTATTAGATGTTTAAATGTTAATAAATAGAAATAAAAAACAATTCTACAAAATTTAATACGCATAAAAAGTAACTAAAAGGGGAAAAAAGTATCAATCGAAGTCAGTGACCCAGTCTTTCTATGAATTATAGTTCTAAATTGGCTTAGTTTGATTTTGCAGTTTTGAGAAATCATTCCTGAACTCTGAAAACAAGGTCACTCGCGGGCCATACATCAATGTACGACATGGAAACATACATATACATATATAATCGTAGATCGGCTGGGTTTATTTTGTTTGCTTTGAGCCACGCTTCTGGCACAAACACTTAGTCAGCTCTTTTTGGGGTCGTCTACTCCTTGGCATATCGCACTTTTTGGGGGCTGACACTTGAGCTTGGCCAAAACCATCATTGAAATGTACTCACAACTCTCTCTCTCTCTCTCCATCTATCTCTGTGTTACCCTTCAATTTGAAATACAGACGTGCCGCTGGCATCATTTAAGTAGACAACCACTATAAAGAGACTGCTGTCTAGAGCGCCTCTCTCTATCTAGCATCGATGTGAGTAAGGTAGTGCCACAGCGCACTAAGAGTTGGGGGGGGCATGCGTCTGCAATGCGATGCGCATTTGTATTTGGGTTTTGGGTTTGGGTTTCGATTTTTATATACACACAAAAACAAAAAAAAATGATTTATCACTTTGGCGGCGTGTATCTGTATCTGTTTTTCTCTGTGCTCAGTTGACTTTGACAGGCCGCTCCGGTCGCTCCATCCACAATCCATCTATCCCAATCCACCGACCGCTTTCTGACAATGCGTGAGGATTACAAAACAGCAACTCATGTGCATGATGAATTAAATTAGACGGAGGTAACTAACCCATTATCCCCCCTCCCATAATCCATTATTAAATAATTTCAAGAGTTTTGTTTTAAAAAAGTTTTTGTTGTTCATTTCATTTGCATTGTTCGCTTGCGAAACAGAAAAATATCGTATATATATATATATATATATATATATATATATAATATAATATAATATATCTAAATAGTTATTATTCACAAAATTGAATTATTCATAGAGTACGAGTACGAGTACAGAGAGTTTTTTGTTTTTAATTAGATCGAGTTGTCTCACACACTTAAAAGAACTTAAAACTTAGCATCATCATTTTATATATAGACTATAGACTATATATCTATATATATATATATATTACAAAATAATAAAAATAAATAACAGTTGTGGTTTTGGGCTTTCATACTGGTACAAGTGTTGTGTCTCAATCGTGAGTTCTTCTCATCATCATCTTCATCGATAGTTTGCTTATTTTTTTGTTACTGCTTTTGCTAAATTTAATGACGAGTAGGCGAGTTAACATACATATATATATATATATATATACCGATATATATGTACATATATATTGGTATGATAAAAGTTATACATCAATTTTGTTATTTGAAATAAATGCGTTCAAGTGTTTTCTTTATAATTTCTATAGGCAGTTATTAGTTTTGTTTGTGTGTGTTTCTGTGTGTCGGCTATATATCATATGTATATATATATATATATATATCATCATATATTGTAGTTGCTTTTACTTTAATATCAGTTTTGAGTTTTCTCGTTTGCTTTTACATTCACACATACACATATAGTACATTAAATAAATTACTTCTTCATGCCAGATAGTATATCGTATATCTTCAACTCTGTCGTTAAGTATTTAAAAGATTCGTTATTACAATTATATGTATACTCTCTCTTTTCTCTTCTTCTATTTTGGTAAGCGTAGGGTATTTTAAAATGAGCATAATACAATATATATATCTTCTTTGTCGTAAGTTACTATTTTTGAAGCACAGAGCATGGCAAAAGCACTAATTTCTTAGTTTCGGTTCGCTTCGAATAACCGTTTCAATATTTTAGTTATCCTTTTGGGGGGAGTGAACTGGTTCTAAAAGTTTTTAAATGCCTTCCAAGCAAACAATGATTTTGCTTTTCTGTTTTTTTAAAGGAGTGCTGCAAAACCACTGTTTTTTTTTTTGGTTTCGGTATAAAAACCTAGTGCAGCCTTACATTTATTACCTAAATTGTTCAGTTTGTATCACTTAATCGCACTTCTCTATCTATGGTTATCCTTTTCTAACCAAAACTAACATTGTTTTTGCCGCAACACCACTGTTTGCTTTGGTTTCGGTTCACTCCGTTATAAAAACCTCATTTAGCCTAACATTTATGGCTTAATTGTTCAGTTTGGCTTTTCATCTCACATCTTTTATATAGATTTAATGTTTTCTAACCAAAACTAACTTGTTTTTGCATTTTTAGTGCTGCAAAACCAAGGTTTGCTTTGGTTTCGGTATTAATAACGGTTCACTCGTACATTAACTGTTACAATTCTTTAATTTTTCAACGATAACTTTTGTAATCTCACTTTACTATGTAATTTAAGCAGACATATATATTTTCTTGAATGAATCCAAACCGAAACAAACTTAAGTAGTGCGGTAAAAACACTATTTCTCCTGCCTCTTCCTATAGTAACCCATGAAAAGAGATTCTTTGGGTTTACTTTAGTGAAACAGTTTAGCAGTCTTCATATAATTTAAGGAAATGGAAATGGCTTCTAGGACGAACCGAAATAAGTAGTGCCATGAAAACACGACGGTTCTACGACCGAAACTAAATAAATAGTGTTTTTGCAGTTCTGTTCTTTTGTTGTTGTTGTTGTTTAAGGTTTGCTAGCTAAATATTTATGTTTTATTTTTACATACATTTCTCTGTGTGTATAAACATTTACATGTGTGTGTGGGTGTGGGTGTGTTTAGACGATTATTGAATTATTTCCATTGATTTTACACACATACATATGTATACTGTTAGTACTTTATGTAATTTTAGTATGGAATTCCTGTATACATAGAGAGAGTTTCTTGTTTTATATATATACTTGCTTGGTTTGTGCTATTTACAATATCATATGTATAGTATATATAGAGAAGAAGAAGTGCCTTAGTAGGAGTGTGTGTGTGTGGGGTGTGTGGGTGTGATGACTTTACCATTGACTTTCTTTGTGGCCTTTGGCATATAACTAACTAACTTTATGAATCTTTTTCTCCTGAGTTAGCAAATAGTTTTTGGTCTAACTGATTAAAACCATATTAAAAAGTTATCTTGGAAAATTCTCAAATGCAATTTGCAGCTAAGCAAATGAAGGGAGTGGGGGGAGGTGGAGTGGCGTAGGGTGAGGGGGGATTGCTCAACTAAGTTTACTCTGGGAAAAGTTTTGAAACTTTTCAAATGGCATTGTACTCGCATGTTTCCCAACTTGACATTGTCAAGGCCCTCCACCACTTCTCTAAACGAAGCGGACTACATCTGTGTCCGCTATATAAACACACCACACACACACACACACTACTAAATGCATCTGTATCTTGTGTGTCTCTATGAATATTGTTTGTTTAGTGCAACTGAAAATGACTTTACACTGGATAAACAAAGAAGAAAATTATGTTGTATGCTGTGCGCGCTTCCTGCTTGGGGATAACATTAGAATTACGAGTTGAGTTAGGTTTTTCCCCCCCTTCTATCTGTCTGTCTGTCTCTCTCTATCTCTCTCTCTCTCTCTGTCTTAGCCTAAAACTCGCACATATTTTAGTAATTAAAATTATGCACAGGAACCAGTCCCTAAAGAAATCACTGTCACTCTGTTTTAACTCTACACAAGATACGCCTGGACATGTGGACCCTGCTGCTGACCTGAACCAGTTGGTTGCTGCTGCTGCTGAGGAGGAGGAGGAGGTGGCACTGCCTTGGTCACATTGGAGCTGGGACCCAAAGTGCCAGCATGACCCATGGCATTTGGTGGTCCCTGCAACTGCTGCTGCTGCTTGGGACGCCAGGTCTGGGCCCTTTGTCCTTCCATCGAGGATGGACCATTGGGCATCATCAGCATATGCTGCTCATTGTCCAACGTGGAGTAGTCCGAATCGATGCTGGAGTAAATGTGCTCCGAGGGTGGACGCATACCATGATGTTGATAATATTGGGCATGCAAATGATGGCCATGAGAACCAGAACCGGAAGCTGAACCACCACCACCACCTGGATGATCGCCACGTCGCTGTGGCCTGGGACTGGGCGTGGCTGTGGTGGCCGTTGAGTAATTCTGCTCGACGGCTGCCGCTGCGCTTCCACCACCAACCTCCGATGGACCGCAATAAGCCGGAGGCGGTGCCTGACGATAGAGTAATCCCGGACTGGCTGGCTGCTTGATCCGCTCGTGATTGTGATCCAGTGTATAGTTATTCCCACGATAGGTGGGATAATCGACGGGCAGAGCATAGCGCAACTTCTCCCAGAAATGACGATCTGTGCGACGTATACGATGCACTGCCGAGGTCTTTAGATAGGGCAGCAGCTCAATGTCGCTCTCCGCCTCGAAGGCCACCTCGGGCTCCTCAATGATAACCAGTTTCTGAGGCCTACCACGCAAAGCATCGTGCACCGAGCGTCTCAGTTCGCATCTGGCCCATTCGGTTTGCAGGAAATTGCGGGTAAGTAGGATAACCACACGCCTGGACACTCGCGTTGCCTCCAACAACTGGTAGTGGGTGGCATCGTGGGCAAGATCTCGATGCTGCAGGCACACACGTAGCGGAGGACGTCCAGTTTCCAGTTCTGATGCCAAATGTTGGCACACAAATTCCGAATCCTTCGCCGAATGCAGAAGCACAGCATCGTAAAGCTTTTCCGATTCCTCGCAACGTGGTCCAAACACACGGACACCATAATGGGCGAATAACCAGATGCGCAAAGACTCTCTAAAGACAAACACAATGATGATAACGACCAGGAGGAATACCAAAGCGAGTGCGGCAGCCAGGAGAGGAATATATGATTCGGGTATGCCATGTTGTAGCATTGAACCACCCGAATAGTAATCCGTGCAGGCAGCTCCCGTCGAATTAAAGTCCAATTCGCGTTTCTGTAGTCCATCTATCGGCGACTGCCCTCCATTTGCCGCATCGTAGGCTCCTCCACGCACTTCGTAATTAGGTGAATTTGCGGCTGCCATGCAGTAGATATCCTGTGCATCCTGCACAATTATCGCATTGTCAGCGACATACGAGGTCAGCGCTTGCAAGAATTGACAGCGACAGCTCCATTGATTGCGTCCCAGGCTAATGGAACGCAAACGTTTGCCAAAATGTGTGGCATGCATTTGCCAGATGGGTAGAGTCACTAGGCGATTACCATCGATGCGCAATAATTCCAGTGAGACGAGCGGCGCCAGGGTCGCATTCTCAATAGTTGTTAGTTGATTATTTTGCAGATAGAGTTCACGCAGCGACGATAATTGTTCAAATTCATAGCCATGTAGAATCTGCAGGCGATTATCGGCGAGTTGAAGTAATTGCAGTGTGGCCAGACTGGCAAAAGTACGATTCTGTATGCCAGCCACTTGACTTCCATTTACATACAACGCCTTAAGGTTTTTACGCCCTATGAACGCATGATTCTTGAGCACCGGGAAATTATTGCCATCCAAGTAGACAATGCTCGAGTCCATGGGCACACGACGTGGCAATTCCATGGTCTGTTGTCCCCCACAATCGACGACATTCGTCGACCAAATCTGATCGTGATAGCATGTACAATTGTGCGGGCAAGTCATCTCACAATCGCAGGCATCAAAGTCACAGCAATGGCAGAGGGCAAAGCAATGGGACTCGTAGCGACACAGAAAATCCTGAGGTCGCAGCGAACTAAGTGGACGCACTGCAGCACCACGGGCATGCGGCATAACACACTCGATATTGGGCATATCCATGACTCGAGGATGCTGACGTGTGGTCAGATTGTTGATGCGCTGCAACCAATCCATGGTGCAATCACACTCAAACGGATTACCACCCAAATAGAACTCGGGCAGCGGTTTGGGAGCCAACACCGGGGCCACTCGCAACTGCTGGAGTTGCAGCTTACTCAACTGATTGGCATACAGATCGACTCGAGCCAAATTCGCCTTGTCCACAAACGCATTCGGTTGCACATTTCCGATTAGATTGTTATTGATGAACAGCAGCTCGATGGTATTCGGTATGGACATGGGACCAATTTCCGTAATGCGATTATGACTGGCATCGAGGGTCTTCACTCGTATCTCCTCCTGCAGTTTGTAGTAGTTACCGAGAGCCTCAATATAATTACCATGTATATCCAGCCACTTGAGATTCGAGGGTATAAAGGCATAATCGAACCACACCAAGTGATTCTCGGACAAATTTAACCACAAAAGCGAAACCAAAGTGGCAAAAACTCCATTAATATCGGAGAGGAAATTTCTATCCAATCGTATGGCCTCCAATTCGAAATTCTTATCAAACGAACCCCTCTCAATGCTCTGTATGCGATTCTTGGCCAAGTTGAGGACACTCAGACGTGGCAAATCGGCAAACATTCCGACTGTAATATTACCAATTTGATTGTCAATCAAACGCAAACCCGTCAATTGATGCAAATTCTTGAAACTCTGATTATCAAAAGTTCTAATTTGATTCTCGCCCAAGTCCAAGGTACGCAACATGGCCAAATCCTGTAGAGCACGTGGAACTTCATTCAATTGATTCGAACTTAGATCAAGTTCCTTCAAATCCGAGCAGTTCTTAAACACTGCCGGCTCCACGACACTAATTAGATTATTATTCAGCGTCAATTTCGAGAGCACATAGAGACCATTGAAGAGCTTATCATCCAAAGTATGCAGACGATTCTCGGCCAGATTTAGGGTATGCAGATTATAGAGTGGCAAAAATGCATTATCTTCAATGTGACCGATGGAATTATTACGCAAATTGAGAATCTGCAGGAAATACAACTCCTTGAAAGTGCGATAATCAATGCGAGTGAGAGCATTGTGCGCCAAGTTGAGAACAATCAGACGAATGAGTCCCGCAAAAGTTGTATTGTCCACATGATTGGAGGTCAACTGATTGCCCGACAGATCCACAACCAACAATTGCTCCAGACGATGGAACAGACCCTTGGGCAACTCGTACAACTCATTGTGCTGCAAATGTATTTCACGTAATTCCTTCGATCCAGCGAATAGACCCTCGGGCAGTGTTTCCATATGATTGTTACTCAAATTCACAATACGCAACGATGAGAGACCAGCAAGTGCCTCGCCGGATAGCTCCGAAATGTTATTGTGCTGTAGATTCAGATGTTGCAATCTTCGCAGACGCGAAATGCCCCAACTTTCCGTAATGGAGCGCAACTCATTGTGACTGGCATCGAGCAGCTGCAGTTCACTGCCTCCGCTACAGTTCATGTCCGCGAATCCTAGCTGCTCCGCCGTCCATATGCGATTGCGTGTCAGATTGAGACTCTGCAGATTGCCCACCGGGCACAGGAATCCAGCCGGCAGGGCACGCAAATTATTTTCGCTTAGATCCAGCTCGGTGAGCTGTTTCAGTCCATTTAGCGAATCGGGATACAGCTCCAGGGCCTTGGCCGGACCCCATTCCCCATTGCGAGTACTCAACCGAAGTGACTTGAGGGTGGCCAGTCCCTCGAAGGCATTGTTGGGCAGTTGCAGCAGTTTGCACGACTCCAGGCGCAGATTCTCTAGCGTCTGGAGACGAGCAAACACAGCCACCGGGAGCGTTGACTCGAACATGTACAAGTCGCTGCATTTGATGGTCAACTGGCTGCTGCCATCGGCACCCTGTAAATCAAGGCCCGGCTGGCGCTCAATCAGCCTCAGGGCACAATGCACCGCACTGGTGCCGTTGTAGGTCCAGGAACATTGATTATTTGGCCCACTATGGGCTGGAGCCGGCGATGAGGCGGCAACCGGCACGGCAGCTGCCAGCAGTGAGGAGTAATCACTGGACAGGGATACGGTGGCTGCTCCAGCTCCACCGCCCAGCATGGCGCTGGCACTATTATCGCTCGCCCTATCTTTGGGAACAAGGGCAGCTTGGCTACTGGTCACCAGCAGGAGGAGCAGAAGGAGCACGAATCGCTCCATTCTACACTCGACTTTCGACTTTCTTTATTATTCAATTTTTTTTTTTATCAATCTAGACTCTTTGGTCGCGTCTCTTTATCGGTTTTTACTCTTGTCGTGTACATGGAATTGACATTTTTTTTTTTTTTGTTGTGTTGTGTTGTTTGGTATTTTATATTTCACTTAACAAATTTTCCACGCCCACACAGTTTCACAAATCACACATGATTTCCACTCTCTTTCTTGCACTACACTCTCTTTTCGCTTTTCGATTTTTTTTTTGGTAATTTTTTATTCAATTTGATTAATTTCCATTCATTTCGAATTTATCACCAATATTTATACCAAATTATTTATTCTGATTTTGACTCTGTGTTTTTCTTTGCTTTTCTCTTTTTTTTTTGTCAGTGACTTTGCGTTTGCGTTTTTTGTTTTATGAATTTTGTGCGTGGCCCACACGTCCGTACCGTACGGCGCTCGCACTCGAACTGTTTTCTGGTACGCTTATGATTTTCCTTCGACGCGGCTTCACAACGCACGACTTGGCCAACCGAAAAAGTATCTCACCGATACGAGTTTCACGATTTCAGATACAATTCGAGAGAGTGACTGCTAGTGAGAGAGAACGTTTTCTAGTTACATTTATGTTCGCTGCATGGCCAAATGGCGCCACCGTTCATAACAGAGAGCAGCAGAGAGAGCGAGAGAGTGAGTGGGAGAGAGAGCGAGGGCGCGTATTGAGTAAAAGAGAGAGCACTGAAGTTTTGAGTGACGAAAACGACTTTGCTTGAATTTTATGAATTAAACGTAAACATTGCATTTGAGTGAATTGCAAATGGTTAATAAGTTGGAATTATCGTCGAAAAAGTATCTAAAATGGGGATAGACTAACTATATATAGCAAAATTTAATTCTTTTCATTTAATTTCATCGTGTATTGAGTGACGAAAACGATTTTTTATGAATTATATGAATTAAACGTAATTGCAAATGCTTAATAAGTTGGAATTATCGTGGAAAAAGTATCTAAAATTGGGATAGACTAACTATATATAGCAAAATTTAATTCTTTTCATTTAATTTCATCGTGTGTTGAGTGACGAAAACGAGTTTTCATGAATTAAACGTAATTGCAAGTTGAAATTATCGTTGGAAAAGTATTTAAAATTCAGATATTATCTACTATATATAGCAAAATTTAATTATTTAGTCTTTCGTCATTCATTTATTTAGTGCTCTGGCGGTCGCTCGCTCTCTCTCCCTCTCTACCCATTTTGTATTGTTATTGTTACCATTAACTCACACGCGCCGCATGCCTATCCTATCGCTCGGCATTTTCTAATTGCTGCAGCTGCAGTAGTTCCTCTACCTAACAATGCTTCACACATTGCCCCAGCATCAGTTTAGTCTAAGATATACAACACAGATATGGGAGATAGGCACATTTTAGGATTCACTTGGTTTCAAGTGTGGGAGTAGGCTATTTTTAGTGTTTCCCTCATTGTTTAGACAAAAGAGAGAGAAGGAAAAACCCTTAATCCAGTGCACTTTCTGTTTAGATAGAGCAAAGGCCAAGGCCGTCGTCAGAGGAAGTCCTACTGAGTGACGACGAATCATTTGCCACCTTTTTTTTGTTCTCTCCGACATTCGAGTGCGCAAAATGTAATATTTATATATGGTAGAAAACTTTTCCCGTGTGTCTGCGTGTGTGTGTGTGTAAGGAAGTTTCTTTAATGCATTTATTATTCATAACAACTTTTTCATTAGAAGGCAAAGACAAGAGGCACACACACGCCCATAGAGACACCTGACCGGAACACGTTTGTGGGGCCCATCCATGTCTTCTAGGTCCTGGCAACACAACAGATCTACAAAGGCATATGAAATAAATGGCCATCCTCATCTCCATCACCCATCACCTCATCCTCATGCCCTTCGGGGTCCATCTTCAGTGTCCCGTGACAAAGAGAGCGCCTGTAACTAAGTTAGTGCCCCCAACTCGGAGCTCGTTTGGCTGCCAACCATAGACCCCAACAGCACATTGGCATTGTTTTTCTTTTCTTTCTTTCTTTTGTATTTCGGCTGGTGCTAAGGTGTCGGAAACTTGTTCAACTTGTTTTCCATTTTACTATTTTTCCTCTCTCTCTCTGTGTGTGTGTGAGAGTGTGCGTGTGTGAGGCAGCAAAAATAGCAACAGAACACAACACTCTACCTCATATGTGAGTCTGTCTAGTAGGAAGCAACTAAATCGCCACACTGTGAACTCTGTAGGACACTACGGTTTTATCAGAGACAAAAGATTTCTAGGTTATACGAGAAATTTACTGGAAATACCACAGACAGAAAAGCGAAAACCAAACGAAAATGCAACGAACATATGATTTCTTAGGTAAAGACTCATTCAGAGATCTGATAAGTCAAGGTTTAGATCTGAATTGGTTGTGATACAAGCTCTGAAAAATTTGAAAAGTCGATATACTTATTCTTAAAATGGATATCATAACTATGGGATTATAATTCATAGCCAGTACTACCTAATAACTAGTAGTTTGAACTTAGAAATACTCTTCCCTGGATGGTTAATTTCGAATTTTCCAAAAGAGGGATGTTTTATTAACCCTCTCTTTGGCACCGTGGTCCATCGAGACCTTTTTTAACTTAGAGCGTAATTTTAGCGTAGTTCTAGATGATGCAGAAACTGCAAATTTTTCGAATTTTTTCTTAAATTAAATTTTGTTTTTTTCGTTAAAAAAAAGAATTATTAGAATATCTTTTATATATATCCCATATATACATATTCGTACCACTAGCATTTACCTTACAAATGTATGAGAAACTTAAAAATCTTGCCTTTTTGAGTCGAAAATATTTTCAACAACAATTTCAAAATGATCGTAGTTATTTCGACGAAGAAAATCCTTTTTTTTGTGTACCATCTAGGGATAAAATGGACATCTTAATTGCCATAACTTTTACCACGATAATAATTGTCTATCTAATTGTAGTATCTAGTTTTTTGGATTCAGAAATATCTAAAATACGTGTAGAAATTAGATCTCACATATATCGTTCAAATCTCTGTCGAAAAAGCGTGTGTTTTTCTTTAGAAGTTCTCTGTGGGATCTTCTATATATATCCCAAAGATAAAGCTAGTATTAGAAAACATTTATTTTCTTTAGAATTTCTCTTTCTTTATATCTTTTTAACTCCTAACAATAAAGCTAGTATTAGAAAATGTAGCCAACGATTCAAAGGATAAGAAATTATTCCAGATGTTGCCAACAAAGTCTTATTGTAAGATATCGTTTATCTACTCAGAAGGCACTTATATACTATATAAACTTTCTAGAAATGATGTCTTATAGAATTCCGATTCGAAAATCAATGATATGACCTACACAAAACCAGGTGAAAAGTTCAATATATTTATAAACATATTCCTAATAAGAAAATCTATAATAATAATAGTGAAAATAGCGTATGGGGATATCAATATATTAAAGTCATGCATTGAAAACCATAATCCAATCCGATTGTTCGACTTTTTTCCACTTCTAAAATGTGTTTATAAACTTTTCACTCACTTCTCGTCCACAACTTTTTTTTGATCCCTCCTAATTAGATATCTGTCATCTATGTTTAATTTTGAATCCAAACCAAAGCACATCATAAGTGCAACGAAAGACCCCATGTAGTCAAATCAAGATGCTCAATGCTATGTTTAGACATATTACACACATGTTAGAGCCCTCTCTCTCTCTCTGTCTCTCTCTCTCAGAAGAGACGACCTCTTTGTGTTCTTATCTGGTGGAGATGAAGCTGGAGCATGGAGCATGGAGCCCACCATGAAATTATCTCTTGTTGCACAAGACTAACGTCTCCATAAACGGATCTAATCGAAATGTGTTTTGTATTTGAGGAGAAGGTTATCACTTGCAGCTTCAGTTATCTGTTTCGTTTTGCTATCGATTTATAGCAATTTATTGCCTCTCTATACATATTGTATTTCAATTTATTTATGAGAATGTGTTATGGCTAAAACTACATTTAAATATGCATTAAATTGTGTGATAAATTGTCAACTGATTGTTATGGGGACGCCAAGCTGCTGATATATGCATAAATAATTAGAAATGCAACAATAAAATGAGTTGGCAAAGTTTAATTACGAAAAGTGCGACAGTCGTTGCACAATTTTTCGATTAGAGAGGCCCTCCCCCCATAAACCCCCCAAACCAGACCCAATCTCCAGATGAAAATCCACAAAAGGCACCCAGAAACGATTTCCGCCACAAAAGCCAATGTACAATAGAGAAAGAGAGAGAGAGAAAATATAAGGAATATGTCATGAGGGGATGAGTGATAAGTGGGGGGCAGGGACAAACAAATTGTGCAAATGGCAAATGCTCCAAACTTCTCTCTATCTCACTCTCCCTCTCTCTCTCTGGCCACACAGTTGATATAAAATATGCCGGTTGGACAATTCGGACAACTGACTTTCTGGCCCCGAAAAATTGAACTAAAAACAAATTTTCAATGCAGCAGCTGAAATTGACAGACGATTTGGGACGACGATACAACGGAATGGAAATGGCAATGCCAAATGAAAAACAAGGATCGAATCAGAGCCTAAACCGCACAGTGGATGAGTTCGAGATAATGGATGGGCAAACAAATTCTTTTTTATTGGATAGCAAATATTCGATCAAATATTTATGAGACGAAACAGAAATATTTCGGGAGGAGAAACTTGTTGGAACGATCTAAGGCAGAAGAGGCTTGAATAAGGCAAAAGTTTGGAAACGAAAAACTTTAGAAGGAATTAAGACAGAGCCTTTTTCTAGATTTGCAGTTGAAGCAAGAACAAGGGCAATCATCAAAGTGTGCTTATGTACTTTAAAGCTAACTATTATACATATAATCATACTTATACTTACATATATCAAAAATTCATTAGAAAATATATCATATAGGATTTAAATTACTTTTCGAAGAAAAAAAAAACATAAAAATCATATTTCCCCTTATTGTTTGTAGTAATAACAAATACTAAAAGTCATAAAAATTTAATTATCTTGTGTTTTTTTTTCTTTTTGATTATGCCATAATAAATTTGCAAAAAACTAAATCCAGATTTGTATTAGGAACACCAGAATTATAAATTTCATGAATATAAATTCATTTTTTCAGAGATTTTTTGATTTTCAAACCGCCATTTTGAATTTTCTATGAAGGATTTGCCATTTTGGATCTGCCATTTTCAATTCGCTATTTAGGATTCGCCATTTTGGTTCCGCCATTTTGGATCCCCCTTTTGGACCCCCCATTTTGTATTTGTCATTTTGTATTCGCCATTTTGCATTCGCCATTTTGCATTCCTTATTTTGCATTCGCCATTTTGGATGTGCGATTTCGGATCCATTATTTTGAAGCCGCCATTTTGGAACCTTTCATTTTGGATCCACCATTTTGAAAACATTCATTTTGGATCCCCCATTTTGTATTTGCCATTTTGTATTCGCCATTTTGCATTCGCCATTTTGCATTCGCCATTTTGTATTCGCCATTTTGTATTCGCCATTTCGTATTCGCCATTTTGGATTTACCCAATTAAGAGTAAAAAGATCTTACTAAGAACATTTTAAGGACTTCGAGGTCATTACAGATGGATCTACTTTTTAGATTTATAATAAATAATAAGATCAATTTTTTCGCTGTTTTCAAGAGAACATTAATATGTCAAGCTTCTTTCCAAAAAGCTTTTCTTGCCTGTATTTAATAATTAATTTTAAACCAAGCCCTTAGAAATGTTTTTACTTTTGTTTAATAATTTATTTTAAACCAAGTCCTTTGCAATATTTTTATTTCCATTCGTTTGACGCATAATACTCGATATATAAATATATTTTCCTTTTCTGCCAATTACAAATATATATCTTCGAGTGAACTTCAATGTAATAAAAGATTCGTAGAACTTTAAAGTTATCCATTTGCAGTTATTGCTTCATCTAGCATTATTTAAAACAGGGTGTTGCCCCATCTACTCTTGCGTCCTCAACAAGTGTGAAGATTGTTGGGTGATTCTGATGGTTTTCCTGCTCCTCCTTGACTTGGTTGAGCTGCTGCTGCCGTTGCTGTTGCTGCTCCCATGATATAAATTGCACAGCTGAGCGGTCAGCATAATCGCATGCAATTATGTTGGATAGAATCACAACAAGCCAACACACAGAAAGAAGTTTCGCAAAACTCGCCAAGCAACTCAGCTGGAAGGAAAGAGAGAGAGAGAGAGAGTGGATGAGGATGAGGATGCTGCTGCTGCCAACAAGCCGGCACTAACAGGTGACTCTCGGACTCGATTTGTTCCCTCATTCTCCACAATCCAATCGAGTTGGAACAACACAATGCAGCAGGCTGAAGTTGCTGCACTTTTTGCTGCCTTTGGTTTTTTTTTTTCCTTTTGTTGCACAATCTTGTCTAACTTTGTTTAGTCATCGCCTGCCTGGTCAGGGGGGCTGAATCTCTCGTTTTGCTCTCTTTTGGCCAGTTTCAGCAGTTTCCAGTTTGATTTTTTTCTGTTGATTTTTGCCCTCGTCCTTGCCTGATTTTTGAGGCTCGCGCGAGCAAGTTTGCTTAACTATATTTTGTTTCTTCTTGTGTTCTCCTTTTTAGGTTTCATCCTCGTCGATGATTGCAATTGGATGCACAACACATTGCGCCTTGTGTGCAGTTTTGATCTATTGATTGTTGTGCCTCAGCCTGAGCCTCGGACTGAGCCTTCGTTGAAGAATCTTGGCTATTCCAATTTTTCGCCCGTAAGCAAATATTGCATTTTGCGTTTTCCAATTAAACTTGAACACAAGCAGCGAGTATGGGCAATATGGAAAACCGAAGACCTTTTGTCTTTCTCTCTCTCTCCCACTCTTCATCCCATATAAAGGAGGCAAAGTGTGAAATGAAAAGTTTCACTTCACTCGAGAAGGATTGAAAACGACGAATCAAAAACGGACACTCAAACGCCACAATCTGTGCTGGGCAAGAGCTAAATCAAACAAACAACCGTAACTAGAACTTGAATGACATTAAAACCAAAGTCAACAAACAAACAAACAAATGAAATGACTGTTTTCTGAGTGAATTCTCAATATGAACACAATATGATGGATGATTCCGTCGATAAAGCAGTTAAAAACGATCGAAAATCATCTTTGGTTTTAATCGATTACAAACGATATTGTAGAAATGCAGAGAAATTAAAAATTTATCGATCAAATATGGATTCTTTAGGTATATCTATATATATATGATAACAAAACAAACTTTTTTGGAGATAAATTTCGAGCAACTAATGATAAAATTAGAAGCAAAGAGTAGATATATCGAAACTAATTATTATTTATTAAAAAAATATTAATAAAATAAAATAAAATATATTAATTTTCAAATTTATATATTATTTCACCCATAAAACATATTTTGAATTTATTATTAAATTTTTTCAATTTTCTACAGCATTTATTTCACTTGGATTTATTATTTTTGTGATGTGTTTTGACAGTGGATAAAATAAACATTTTAAATATAACGACATCGATTATTATCTCTAGGTTTTCCGATAAAAATCACATTCTAAATGAGCATTCGTTTACCTTGAAAAAGGACTTGCCTTGAAGTCACTCCACAGTATTAGTTATATGATTATTTATCGTTAAATTGACCAAAAAGGATTTCAGTTTTACCAAAAAAAGGATTTAAGTGTTATGTAAAAAATATTGAATAAAGATCGAGATAAAGCGCAATGAATCCTCGATAAAGAAGCGCAAGAAATCGACTTCTAAAATCAAGTCAAATAATATAGACTAATAATGGTTTAAAAAGTCTAAAATACTTGTGTTGGAAATGGTTGTTGAGTCGAACTTATGTATTGTAAGCTTTGCCTCACTTTTTTCATCTAATTAAGTTGTAATTCTCAACTGGTTTAGATCGTTTTTTCCGGCTAAATGAGTTGTAATTCTCAACTAGTTTTAGCATTCATAGTATTATATGGCCATTAAAAACTTGGAAGTTCTTGTATTAACTATACAGACAACCTGCTAACCATATTCCATAATCTATAATCTTAAACGATGGACTTCGATATGGCTAATACCCAAGAAATTCATTTTTCTCCTTTTTATAGTTTTTCCAAATGACTTCTATCAATTTTGTCAGGGTTCAAATACAGTCCTTTAACATTTGCTTTATTTAATTCGTTTTTAATTTATCTGAAAAATATCTTCTTTATATATTGCATTGTTTGATATATTAACCCATTAAACAGAACATTCTCGTATATTTATTGCCAACCATTTTCACAATACAAATATCGATTATTGCTTATGGGTTTTCGAAATAAATATAAATCAACCAACAGCACAAAGCACAAAATATTGAAGATTTTGCAATAAAGGCAACCACTTGGAAAGAGATCTCAAAACACTTTCATCTTCTTTAAGAAGATTTGCGGTAGAAATTTTAGACACTCGTCATTTAGATGCATAAATAAAATGAAGTATGATAATCTCGACTAATTAAATTATATAGACTACTGAAAAAGTTCTAACAATTTCACAGATTTCTATGCTTTTCCTAAAATCAATTTCCCATGTTATGTTTTATTATTTTTCTCAATGTTCAAGTGTGTTTTTTTTTGAAAAAGATTTAAAGTGTCGTAAACGACTGACATTAAAAGTAACGCAGTTCGTTTATCTATTTCAATGATTAAAATCCCAACTACCGTGTGTACCTGGCAGTCATTCATTCATTCAGAGGAAACCGTCATGAGTTTCTGTGAAAGTTTTCATACCCGCTGCTGCTGCTGCTGCCGTCGTACAAAATAAGTAAGTATAAGCAATAATTCTTAGAAAATTTCATAGACCAACCCACCAAAGCAGTTAAAATAATAGCAATTACATATATGAGCGGGACCAGGGCCAATAAAACCAGCAGCATAGATGGATAGAGACTGAGAGACACACAGAGTGCTAAGCGCACTTGAATCGTATTTATGGCACTTTAAGAACCCTCCAACAGAAACTTCATCGTGCCCCATAATCAGAGACCCAGAGAAAGAGAGAGAGACACAGTGAGCGTGCCGTCAATTTAGACACGTGCAAGTCTCAAAACATTGAAGGAGAGAAGATACAATTTACAATTTTCATTTAGTAGCTTTCTCTACACTCCTCTCCCTCCTCTTCTGATTCTCAGGAAATGTTACAAGGCATCGTTTATGTGTAAACTAGTTTACGGTAAATGTTCTAAAAGTTAACTCTTGAATACAATAAATTAGTCATACTCATACTCATACTCATAGTTCATGGTACTGGGAATTTTGTCATGCCAGGCAGAAAGATAATTGCCAAAGAATGGGAATGCCGTGCACGTAGCCAGCTCGTTAATTCTGAGAACTTCAAAAATCATATATGCATCATATGAACAATAACCCCAAAAACCGAGACAATTAAAACATATTTTTTTTCGGACGCCACACGTAACCTTGGCTGCATTTTAATCATCATCGCCTCTGTCTATCTCGCTTTGTGGGTTTTTGTTCTTTTGATGAATTTCAACGAGCTTGTTGCACGTGCTGCACACACAAACACACACACACACACACTGCTAGCCACATCAATCAAATATAATTTATATAAGAGCAACAATTCGGGCCAAAAAGCTAAGCCATGCTTGAAGCGTCGTCACACAACAAAAAAAAGAAAGAAACTAACCACCTGAGGACACGTTAGTAATACGAAATGCATTCCCGGTGTCTTTTTCTGTTCCCGATTTGTTGTTTGTTTGACTATGACAATTTGAATTTCATAATTTACGAGCTCGGTTTGTCCACAACTAATTGATTTATGTGATAGCAACAGAGTGACGTGTTCGTTTTAGTGACGAAGTTTCTATACACTTGCATATAAAGGTGACGGATTGGTTGTACTATTTGAAATGAATGGAATTGATACCTGATTTGTATAACTTAAGTTACAAACATCCTGTTAGCTAAATTAATTCAAAAACTTTGTCTAAAAAAGGAATTGAGAGTTTGGTTGCAGCTTGGAGTGTTGGAAAATATTTATTCCTAAGGCAGCAAATTGATAATACCTACGAACTAACTGTGTATGGGAGGAAAACGAGCTTCTAAAACCATAATATCTTCTCAGAAACCATAGCTCAAAAACTATGCGAATAGTTCGTATAGAAACAGACGGACATGGGTATTTTGTCTCGGCTTCTCATGATAATCGAAAATATATATACTTTGTGGGGCCGGAAACGCTTTCTTCTCTGTGTTACAAAACATCTGATCAATCGATACGAAAGTAAAGGCCTTTCGCATATATAAAGTTTAGTTTTGTTACATTTCATTGATTGATTCGAGACTTTTTAGGACACTTTCGAATATTTTTGACTTGTAATTGGGTATATTTTGGATTGAAGGGGGTTAACAAAGTGGATAAATCTTTTTGAGCTATTAAATTAAATATTCTATGCCAAAACAATTTTATTTGGCTCTAATTTAGCTTTTGGAGTTGGATCTTCTCGGTTTTAGAAACAGTTTTTTGTCTTGAAAATGCAATTTCGAAAACAAATTGAAAATGTAGACAACTATCAAGCGACTAGATTTAAAATTGGAGCGACTAGATTTTAAAATAAAGACATTTGCAACATTAAACATTAAATTAATGACTTTTCCAATACTACACTTTCTCATACGATCAGTATTAAAAGACTTTTAGGGCCAGTATTACGTAAGCATACTATGGTTAGCTTCAGATTTATATTTTATACTGATTTAGACAAACTATCAAGCGAATTGATATAATATTCATGAATTTTCCAACACTGCATTTGCTCATATGACTAGTATTCGAGGAATTTTCCAACACTACACATATATTATACATTAAAGGACCTATATTTAGCATAAAACTGGTTTGTTAAAGTGATTTAAACTGATTTTTATAGAATTAATTGCCTTTTTTAACACATCAGCTTATCATAACCACAAATTGGAATATTTTAATCGATAATTCTAATTAGAGAGTTATAATATATAGTAAATCAATTAGATTCATTACAAGTAACGTAAAAAAACAATTTTTTACACCTATTTCCAACCATGAAAGAGCAGAAGGAACTCATTCACGTCGATCTAGATTACAAATATTTGTGTAAAGTTGAAGACAAAACTATTAAAATCACTTTACAGGATTTGTGTGTGTTAACTTTGCAACCGTAAAGCTTTGCTTATCTTCTCTCTTCTCAGCGAGACAATCGAATTGAAATACGAATCTTTTTGGCTGCATGCGATTGGAATGTCACGAACTTGAGATAAGGATTTTCAACGCCTTAGCACACACACACACACCCAGACACACACACACATGTCATTGTTAAGGATAAAGAAAGGGTTCAATGCCATGACTCAAATCTTTTAATTTCTTTATCTATTTTGTGGGTTTTTGTTAGGAAATGCTAACAGCTGACATCCAAATCCAAAAGGTTGGAATTGTATTTACTAAATATTTATGACAAATGTCTGGTATATAGAGCCCGTAATTAGATAGTCAAATAATTGAATAGAGGAAAAATCAATGGCAGGCCACATACCCCCGGAGAAGTTTCTCCTAAGCCACAAAGATCGACTAGGAAAAGGAAATGGACTCGAGCCCGTCCATTAAATTTGTCACCCGCGGCTAAGCTAAATGTCAAATAGTACTCACACACACACACCAGCACACACACACACACACACACACACATAGAGTGGGAGAGAGAGAGAACAATAACAGCATCAATTTGACACGTACAGGCGCTAATGATGGGAATGACCAGCCAACTGAGCGATCGAATCCAACCGCTTCAACATGCCCACAATAACCACCCAGGACCTAAGTCCCTTTTAGGAACTTTTGACATCCTGCCAGTCCTGCCAGTCCTCAATGTCACTGTGTGTGTGTGTGTGTGAGAGTCGACGACTGCCAATTTAATTCCCATTGACAAAATGCACAATTGCTTTGCTGGACGCCCCCCTGCCAAGTAACCACCCTTCCCCCTCTCCCCCTTGAGCCATTTTTGCCTCATTGTTCTCGTTGTAACTCTTGTTGTAATTGTAATTTCTGCTAGTGACAGTTACAGAGACACACACACACACACACACACACTTGCTATTAATTATTTTAGAAAATCGCTTGTAATAACAATAAATTTATACAACCCACTTTGACAGACTGAACCATCCACCCCCCATCCACATCCCCCATCCCCCTCTCATCGTCTTGATTTCTGCGGATTTTTTTCAACTAATTTCTTTATGGGCAACAACTGTTAAATTTTACACGACATACAAATATTTGCCCATGGCCAAGGCAAATGAATGAATTTTTGTTTTACCAAATGCAATCAATGCAAATGTTTGTATTGGGTTTTTAGCTGCCGTCGACTGTGCCCTACCTCCCTCACCCCTCCTCCCTTCTGATATGTCACGGTAACTCTGCCGCCGTCAAGGTCCCCCAGTCAATGTACCCAACAAACCAGCCAGCCAAACCGAACCCAACCACTTTCAATTTTGATGGCATATCGATTTAATAAATTTGCGTGCGACTGTCCCTGCGACAATTTGATTGACAAGTCCTTCCACCATTTTGGCCCAACACTCAGACTCTCAGACATTCGAACACAAACAGACAGACAGACGAACAAACATTCAGTGGTTAGTCAAAGTTTTGTTTTATTTTCCTTTTCATATTTGTACATGTTTCTTTTAACGTCGATTTATGAGCCCAGACACCAAAAGGTGAATGAAGAGTTTTAGATTACAGATATTGAAAGGCAATTTTGGTAGACAATTTTTAGATTTGAAAAAAAGAGCAAAATCGCAACCTCTATCTTTGTTTAACTACTATTTCGATCTATTTACCCAATCGAACTATATCACATTGTAGAATTTATAATGTGAAGATATGTAAAAATTGTAGTACAATTTCTATGTGAAATTGCTTTCAATGATTACTTTGACTAGTTGGTCCCAAAAATGCATTAACTAAAATGGATTTTCTATGAAATTAAAAGAAAACATTGAAATCTGCGATTTTTTGTATATTTTGTAACCAATTATTAAAAGAAATTTACACTTTTAGCGGGAAAAAATTTCAAAAGAATGTTACAATTATTTTCATTGTCATTTTCGTTTCCTGCAATTTCAATTCACAATGATTCTCAAGAACCAAATATATTAATCCAACTATGCTTACAGGGAAAGGATTGATAGTTATCGATAAATCTCGTAATTTTTCAAAAGAAAATAACTTGAAAAAATGTATTTTCTATGAAACGAAAAAACAAAATCAACTAGATTACAATTATTTTCGTTGTTATTTTCGTTTCCTGCAATTTCAATTCACAACGAGTCCAAAGAAGTTTCGCAACGCGTCGTTTGAACTATTTTTCCCACTTCTTGAAACGCTTCGTAAAGTTTCACTGTATAATTCGCTAAGGTAATACTTGAACGGCGCCTAAACAGCTTAAGGTTATTGATTGCCCAACACTGAAAGCTAATTGTAAATCGTTAGCCAACACCAAGATTTTGTTTCTAGTGCCACAGCTTCTGATTATTCTAGTTTTGGAGAACAAATAAAGTTTCGGCAACTCTTTCAATTCAATATAAGTTTAATTTTTTGAGATATCACAAAGTTCAACTGGATTAATTTACAAAGGATCTTGATTAACAAAAATATGACTCGACTTTTGATACGTTCGCGACGCTTTTCTCGATATGTGCTTCCGACTATAATACTTTTTGTTGAACTTCTTTGACGCTCGACTTCTAACAATCTTCTTTTTAGTCATCTTTTCTCGCTTTTTTCTAACCTCCGAAACCAAATTTATAGATCCAACTAACCTTAAAGGGAAAAGGATTGATAGTCTCACATTTTATTTTGGCAATGACAAAAATCTATGAATAAATCTCTTTAGTTTTCAATAGAAAGTATTTTGGAAAAAATAGATTTTCTATGAAACGAAGAAGCACAACTTATTAGATTGAAATATAGAAACCACATATTTCATTTAAGATACTTCACCTTAGATGGCAATTAACTTGTGAGTTAATTCTCCACTTTTATATTACTTTTAAATACACAAATTACTAAATATTTACATGCTATAAAAATGCGATATAATTGATTTATAGATTCTCTTCTATTTACCATTTGCATTCCCATGACCCATTACTATGACTTGCAGACGCAGCAGCGATTCTCTCTCTACCTTCATATTTGAATAGTTTTCTGCATTATTTTCATCATAAATCAAGTGCTGCTGCTGCGATCAAAGAGCATGGACAGCAAATTGCTAACATCCGGGTAATTTAAATACCAAAATTATAAATTCTTCTTCTGTTTATCACTCTCTGTTGACTATGAAAAAGAAGGCAGCTGCAAAAGGCAACAGCAATTAAAATTAGAATTCAACGAAAGAAACAAAAATTATATATTTAGGCGCGCTTAATTATGGCCAGAGAGATAGATAGACAAAGTATTGTATCTAATGAAGGTATTGGAAAAGGCGTTGACATGCAACCGATAATTAAATTCTAAACAAAGAAGCCGAGAAACGAGAGTGAGACAATGAGACAGTTCCCACATAATAAGGATTTAGCAATAAAAACTGTTTTTATGTTATGTAAATTTAACCCCCGGGAGGGAGAACGACCTGGTGATCGGGGCGACCTGGAACTGATCTTTCGTCATTGGCGTCGTGTCTGTGCATCTTGAGCGGGAATGCCATTATTCCGTTAGTTTTTACGCCCAAAAAGGGAAACGTGCACCCGCACATAATGCGTGTAAAAGAACAAAAACTAAAGTGTCAACTTTTGGGTTGCCCCCCGCCCCGTCTCCCCGCCTCCTACACCCAATCCCAACCCCAAAACGAACGACCTTTTCCATATGCATTTGCTTTCTAATTTGGGCACACGCTCCGCACTTCTCACCAAAAACCAACAAAAACCAGAAGGCCGGGCTAACTTCGGCCATGCCGAAGTTTGTATACCCTTGCAAGCTCTTGTGTTACTAGATCTCTAAAAAGAGTTATCTAAATGTAAAGACCCTGATGTAAAAATCCGTTTTTACACGTCATAGCACGGCACGCATACATATGCATGTATGTAGACATGCAGCATGAAATTATTTCATATGTTTGTATGACAGCTATATGATATAGTCATCCGATTTTGATCAAATTTACCCAAATTATAGCTTTCTATGTGAAAATGTTATCTACTTAGTTTGACGATGATCGCTAAAAAAACAAAAAAGTTTCTAGAAGAAAAACTATTTTTGGTCCGATTGTTCCTATGGGAGCTATATGATATAGTAGTCCGATCTTGATAAAATTTCGCACGGATGTTTGGATGTATAGTAAACTGCCAAATGTTACGTTTTATGATAATCGGGTGAAAAAGAATGAAGTTATTGATCTAAAACTCATTTTTCGACCGATGGTTCCTATGGGAGCTATATGATATAGTTGTCCGATCCGGATGAATCCGAGATATACAATGCCTGCAGTATATACAAGACTTCGTGCAAAATTGCAGCTCTGTAGCTTTAGCGGTTTCGGAGGAGAAGCTGTTGATCCAGACAGACAGACAGACAGACAGACAGACAGACGGACAGACGGACAGACGGACAGACGGACAGACAGACGGACAAACGGATTTGAACTCGTCTTGTCATGCTGATCAAGAATATATATACTTTATATGGTCGGAGATGCCTCCTTCTATGCGTTGCACACTTCTGACCAAAATTAATATACCCTTTTTGCAAGGGTATAAAAAAAGGAAACAACAAAGAGAGAGAGAGAGAGAGGGAAGGGGGGAAATGGCATTTCCGCTATTCACACAACAACAACTTCCATTCGAAAGCAATTTTTCAAAATTGAAATTCATTTCGTATAGTTGTTGAGGGGAAAAGATCCGGCCAGTATTTCTATTATCGCACATTTCGTATCTATGACAATGTATCGGCGAATAAGATCGTTTCGTTCAGATAATGCTGGCTCAGCAAGTGTTGAAAGCTGCCAAGAGACTCCATAGAGGGTGACACAATTGCTTACCAGAGGGAGTAATACATACAATATATTTATTTCTATATATTCATATGAGGAAACGAATTCCAATTAGTCATAGATCGTACCAAAAGATTCACAAGACTTTTCTATATTAAAGTGGGATATAAAATTTATGTGAAACGAATATCATAGCGGGATTTAAATTTGTGTTCGATTCTTAAACAACATTACAAAACACATTAACAAATCAACTTCTATATTAACAATATTTTCCAACCAAAAAAAAATCTTTCTTACAGCTTATACTACTTTTGAATATAATAGAAATTTGTTCTTCCATCTTAAAAATATTTAAAAACTGAAGATCTTAAGAATATTTCTTCTTCCATCTTAAAAATCTTCAAAAACTTAAGATCTTCAAAATATTTGTTCTTCTATCTTAAAAATCTTTAAAAACTGAAGATCTTAAAAATCTTTGTTCTTCCATCTTAAAAATCTTTAAAAACTGAAGATCTTCAAAATATTTGTTCTTTCATCTTAAAAATCGTCAAAAACTTAAGATCTTCATAATCTTTGTTCTTCCATCTTAAAAATCTTGAAAAACCAAACTAAACTAGCAAATTATATACTGAACTCAGCAGGAGTCAGCTTTGGTCGCATTTTTCGCTTCTTTTAGTTGTAATTCTCAACTAGTTTTAGCGTTGAACATTATGACTCTAGCGAAAACTTCTGAAGGGTATCCCTTCTTTAGTAAATGGCATCAAGAACATTTGTATTGGCTTTGCCTTCTAGTTAATTCATGAATATATCTATATCTGTATATAAATCATAAAACCTAATTTGAAAATGTAGAAAATGAAATGAAGAAAAGTCAGAAACAATTGTAGTATAAACAGAAATAAGTCACACCAAGTATTTGTCTACTTTTTAATTGACTTTTTTGATTGATCTATAGGAAATGAACATGAATAGGAATAGCAAACAATGGAATAATTGTGATCAATGTAAATATAAACACAGATTTATAACGGCAAAATAAAAATAAAAATGGCAAAATAATGGCAAGGACATATGTAAGTAAATAAAGGCGTATGAAGCAAAAGTTGAGAAGATTATATGAATTTTATCTTTGAAGTGGTCAGATTAAATCTGCTGACTTTTTTGAAAGGATTTAGTTAATCGGAAACAGATTAATAATTATCACTAGGTACTTTATTCAACACAATTGAATTCCTTAAAGTTTTCGATTTTTATTGTTTTGATTATTAGATTTGAATATTAAACTAAATCTGTAAAGAATTATGAATTGTGGATATTATAATATCGATATTTATCACTAGGTATTTTATTTAACATAATTCTTTTTCTTAAAGTTTTAGATTTTTATTATTTTGATTATTAGATTTAAATAATAATCTAAATCTTGAAAGAATTATGAATTGTCGATGTTAAAATAACGATATTTATCACTCGGTAATTTATTCAACACAATTCAAATCCTTAAAGTTTTAAATTTTTATTATTTTGATTATTAGATTTGAATAACAAACTAAATCTGTAAAGAATTATGAATTGTCGATATTATACTATCGATCTTTATCACTAGGTATTTTATTTAACATAATTCTTTTTCTTAAAGTTGTAGAATTTTTATTATTTTGATTATTTGATTTGAATAATAAACTAAATCTGTAAATAATTATGAATCACTAGGTATTTTATTTAACATAAATCTTTTTCTTGAAGTTTAAGGTTTTTATTATTTTGATTATTAGATTAATCTAATAATCTAAATCTTGAAAGAATTATGAATTGTGTCTTAATTTCAACAATTTTTTAAAACACTTCTAAATTATGAAAATCAAAATATGTCTCTCTCTATCTCTCATCTAGTTTGATAGCAAATGAAAATACAAAAATTATTTGAATTAAATAATAAATTAATATAAAATTATATAAATATTAAATACACATATGACATGTGACCTCAAGCCAGATGAATACCAATATACAAAATACATATTGCAGGTAAAGGTAAAAGATGTTGACTATTTACGCTTCTGGGAATGCTATCAAATATGTGAGAAAAAAACATTTTTTTCTAACATCCTTCAGAAAATTCAAATCAAGCTGGAATTTTCTTTTTTTCATCTAAAAGTTCGATGTGTCCAGAGATATTCTAGGTGCAGCGGTCAGTGCTAACCCAACCCAAAGTTTTCCAAGGAAATTCTCGAATGACAATAAAGGAATTCAATATAGAAAATACAGTAAAGAGTCAGTTATGTAACTTGCAACATATCTGAGCTCTATTAGAAGACCAATGTGAACATATCAACGGCATTCCATGATTTATCAACTCTCTATCTCTCTGTCTGTCTCTGTGTGTGTCTTTAACTGAGTGTGCTTGGGTTCTAGGAAGGAACCATTGACAACCTGTTTCCTACAGAGAGCCACCACGATGTTGTCTACGAAAATCATTTGTCAATTTTAATAAGTTTAAAATCAAGATAATTAAAAGAGCCAACGAGAAATGCGTAGCAACCGAGACAGAGACAGAGAGAGACAGAGAGAGAGATGGAGTTGAAGTTCAAGTCAGTGAAATGCGGGATGTTGTGTGTGCGTGTGTGTGGGGGGAAGGGGGCATGGGCATCCTTTTGCTTTCCTTTTCTTTTGAACATTGTGACACCAATTACCGCTAATAAATCATTTTCACGTGTGAGATTCTCTTTCTCTCTCTCTCTGTGTGTCTCTCGGAGTCTGTGGGTAACATATGAGCTGCGCTTAATGGCAAGAAACGACGGACGGAGACGATGGATGAGAGTGGCATGGAGATGGGTTGGGCTATTGGCTATAGAGGAGGCCAATGTAACCAAGTAGATGTAACATAAATCAACGCCGCCAGCCGAGATGCAAGGCAAAACGCAGTTCATTGCACTTGCCAAGGGGTTGGGTGAAACCACACAGAGATGGAGACGAAGATGGAGACAGAGAGCAGGTTGACAAGCCCCAAACGACATGAGACAACAAAATTTGTATATCCCAACGAAAGCCCAAGAAAATTCTGTGAAGGACCAAGTCAAGGCAGGGCAAAGGCAATGACAATTTGAAAGAAGAATCTGTAGCCTGTTGTTCAGCTACTTTGAATTGAAAGGTCGCTCGGCTGGAGTCACTCAGACTTGGAGATGGAGTCGGGGAGTCGTAGTTAGATCTGGACGTTGTTATGGCAGCCACATGCATACAAATTTTTTTACCCACTTCAAATTGTGCAGCCTGGCCATGCATATAATGGCTTGGCCTTTTATCAACTAACAAATACAACAAAAAACCAGAAGGCCGGGCTAACTTCGACCATGCCGAAGTTTGTATACCCTTGCAAGCTCTTGTGTTACTATATCCCTAAAAAGAGTTATCTAAATGTAAGGACCCTGGTGTAAAAATCCGTTTTTACACGCCATAGCACGGCACGCATACATATGCATGTATGTAGACATGCAGCATGCAATTTTTTCATATGTTTATATGACAGCTATATGATATAGTCATCCGATTTTGATCAAATTTATCAGAATTATAACTTTCAATGTGGAAATGTTATTTACCAAGTTTGACGATGATCGCTCAAGAAACAAAAAAGTTTCTAGAAGAAAAACTATTTTTGGTCCGATCGTTCATATGGGAGCTATATGATATAGTAATCCGATATTGATCAAATTTGGCATGGATGTTTGGATGTATAATAAACTGCCAAATGTTAAGTTTTATGATAATTGGGCGAAAAAGAAAGAAGTTATTGATCTAAAACTCATTTTTCGACCGATGGTTCCTATGGGAGCTATATGATATAGTCGTCCGATTGGGATGAATCCGAGATATACAATGCCTGCAGTATATACAAGACTTCGTGCAAAATTGCAGCTCTGTAGCTTTAGCGGTTTAGGAGGAGAAGCTGTTGATCCAGACAGACAGACAGACGGACAGACGGACGGACGGACAGACGGACAGACAGACGGACAAACGGATTTGAACTCGCCTTGTCATGCTGATCAAGAATATATATACTTTATATGGTCGGAGATGCTTCCTTCTATGCGTTGCACACTTCTGACCAAAATTAATATACCCTTTTTGCAAGGGTATAAAAAAACTTCCAACTTTCCGAACGATGGATGACTACAGTCAACTTGCACGGGAAAAACTCAATTTGAATATTGTTGGACAAAACAAGAAGGCAAGAAAAAAAAAAACCAGAACCAAGACGAGACTCTGACTCTGGACTGAGATGCGCTCATGTGCCACATGATGAAATGCAGTCAAGTTAAAAAGTGTCACTTGAGTTATGAGTTCATTGTTTGTAGTTGCCATGAGAGACCAAGTCACTGGGTCCAGTGAGAAGAGAGGAGAGGATAAGAAGAGCGAGCTTCAATGGGATATTGTAAAAGTTGCTGTTGATTTGTGCTGCTTACGCTTTTGTTGAGCCTCAAAGTCAGTCCAAAAGGATTGGCTAAAGCAATTGCTGCATATATCCTTGGCTTGCAGAATGACTCACAGAAGCAGTTCTTGATAGTGAACAAAAAGGGGGCGAAGGGCGAGCAAAGTCTGAGTTGAATGAGTCATGCTGAATCTCTATACAATTTGAAGCTAATATCTAATATTTTCTAATGAGAAGAAATTTAACCTGGAATGGTCCCCCGACGAGTTCACTTCTTATGGGCATGATTTGAGGAACAATTCTACATGTTTTTCAAAGTGAAACTTCAAATATTGCTCCCTCATGATATGAGGAGCGTTTTATTGACTTCGAAATGAAGTTCGTAACAAGCTAAATGAATAGTAAGGAGTATATTCAGACTTTAAATAAATTAATAAAAGAAAAATATAAATTAATATACCCTTTTTGCAAGGGTATAAAAATAATAATAAGCCTGAAATAATTTGTAGTCTATCAGATTTTTTATTATTCTCGTAAAAATCTTTACAACTCCATTTTTTTATTTATTTGAAATTAAGACGAAATTGAAAATTGTTGCCAGAAAATAATTTTTTTTCGCTCGCTTAGAGCTCGTTGACCCTTGTTGTTGGAATATTATAAGCTTCAATGAAGAAGTCTCGCAAAAGCACCTCTTTTTAAATTTATAAGCTTTAACGAAGAAGCTAATTTATTATTTAAGAGGCCGTATCACATAAGTAATACTTATTATATATTTTGTTTTCCATTTCACAGCAGTTTTAGTTTTTCTTTTTGGACTAAAACATAAATATAATGTTCATACACAAAAAAAAGTTTGTTAATTTTGCCTATTTTTAAGAGATCAATATTAAATTGTTAATTTAAATTTAAAAAAATTTTTTTTTTTAAATTAAATGTTAAACTATTTATTTATCAACATTTTAAAAGAATATGCGTTTGTTTCGATTAAAATATGATATCTCTATAAAGTATATATGGGATTGGGTGAAAATAGACACAAAAATCCCATATAGTTCACATATTTGGATAAGTTTGTTTAGTTGTTCGATTAGTTGGATTATTTTCCTCCAAGTTTATGGATGGTTTAATCCATTTCCCTTTTCCCCAAAAAATTCAGTTAATTAAAAATTCACTTTGTAAATTTTGCTTTACTGCAACATGAAAATATTGACAAGTTTATTAAATATTACACCAAAACCCTAAGTGTCCTTTCAGCTAATTAGTGGGGGTGGGGGGGTCCTTATCTTTGTCTCAATGATGTCCTAGGGTCGCCTTGTGCTCCTTGAGGCACATGGTAATCTTGAATGCTGTATCGCATTCGTTGGTTCCCTTGATATCCTTGCATGAATTTACCCCCGAGGTGATTTCCTCCATGTTATCCTTCATCTGGGGCACATTCTTGAGGGTGTCGAGCAGAGCTTGGGCATTGAATTGTCCATTGGCCATATGGCCCTGTTTCTCCATCAGGCATTTGGCATAGCATTTCAGATTCTCTCTGGCATTGTTCTGCATGCCGCCGGCCATGAATTCCTTCAACTCTGCCTCTGTTACTTGTGTCTCCTGCATACACTGCTGCATCATCTGATGGAAATTGGGATCAGCCTGAAGGGGATAGCAACTGATTAGCACACCAAACTCCACAAATCCCAATGGGAAATTCTATCAAATCACCTGAACCATTGCCATTACAATGGCCAAAGAAACACAAAATACAATAGTTGACTTCATTTCACTCCTTTTGTTTTCCTTTTTGGTTCACTCGACTCTTCTGGCTCGACTGTCTTGTTGGGGGCCCCCATTGGGGCCTTTTATAACAGGCAACAACACAGTAAATTCAATTAAAGCAATTAAACTTTTTTGCTAAAGTCGAGCGACAGTCCAAAATTTGATTACGCACAATATACACAATTATTGCACAATAATTTCCCCTTTTTTGATTGTAATTATATTTGTATTTTCTATGTCCGGGGGGAGGTGGGTGGTAGCCCGACCCCAGGGACACAAATCCGCATAGTTAGGCACAATTAGTCGTTTGCTCCGAATAACAAATCAATTATTTATTTATTTATTGTATTTTGGCAAATTTTCAGGCTTTGTTCAAGCCTTTTTTTTGCTCTCTCTCTCTCTCTCTCTCTTTCTCTCTCTATATATAAATTATTCAAATGGCATTTTGTTTTTCATTTACGTATAATTTGTTGCTCTGCTCATTATGATTGCATAAATGGACATTGATATTATCAAAGTTTTAGATTCGGTTTATTTATAGTTAAAGCTAATGACCGCTTGACAAGGTCAACATATTAAATTACCAAAAAAAAAAAAAAACCAAAAAACCAATGACAATTAATTAAACTCAAAGCGTAACGAAAAGATTTTGTAATTGCATTGATCTATGGAGAATTATGTGAAATTAACACTCAATGGAATTAGTGAATTTATCCAGATTAAAAATTAGGTAATAGCTAGAAATTGGGGTTCCGATTTGATTTACTTTTATTATTCATAAGCTGGTTTTTGGTTGGAAAAGTCACGTTTTCAGGTAAGTGTTCCATTTTCTTTTGAAATATTATCCATAAAAAATTTGTTCACTTGCAAAAAGTAATAAATAAACATAAAATTCAATCAGAGTTGAAAATCTCAATGCTAAGAATAATTTTTGAGTGCTATTGATTAAGTAATTTTAGTGTAAAACAAACATCTGACCAATTTTATAATACCCTCTGCAAGGGTATAAAAAGACAAAGTACATAAATAAGCCTGTCAGAATTTCTATGAAGTACATCTTAAAAATTGTCTAATTATTTCGTAAATCTAATGATTCGCTAGGCAATACTAAAGCGATGAAAACTTGGAAGTTTTAAAAATATAAAAGCAGAAATTGAATGAATCCTCAAGGACTGCTTCAGGATTCCAAAGAAATTGTCAAGAAACTTGTACGAAAATCATATAGAAATTTAAGATGATGATGTTCTATGCAAAAATAAAACAGGAACTGTCAAAGAAAAAGATTTCCTGGGAAATTTCGAAATAGAAGATTCCCTGAAAAATTTCGAAATAGAAAAGTGAATGAATTGTAAAACAAACTCGAAGAAAAGTCAAGGAAATCGTTCCCCCACTGCAGATTGGAAACAATCTTGAATTTTAGGTAGAAATATATACAGATATATACTATATACTTTATACCATAAAGTCCAAGGAAACGAGTGTAAAGGATTATGCTAAAGGAGTCAAGAAACCTTAGATAAATCGAATCCTTGAAAATTGGTAAGTAAAATAATGAAACATACTATAAACTTTTTACCATAAAGTGTTGGGGAACGTGTGTAAGTTATTATACTGGAAGTGTCAAGAATCCTTAGATAAATCGAATCCTTGAAAATTGGTAAGTAAAATAATGATTGTCATTTATTTAGTAAGAAGTTTCATTGAAAATCTTCCTTTATTCTAGGTCCTGCTTAAAATTTTGAGATTGATTTGTTAGAGATGGTTCTAAAACGAGACAAAAAGCCGCAAACGAAGATAAAAACGTCAACTAAGTGATTTTTATTGAAAAATTAAATCTTATTATAAAAAAAATTTATTAGTTCTTTGACTAAAGCAAAACAAATCTATCGAAAAATACTAAAAACTGGAATCGAATTATATTTAGAGTACACGAAAAAGTAAGTTTTACGCTAAATATTTCAAATTTTTAGACAAACTTAAAAATTTATATAGAATCGATTGAATTTTCATAATATACCAATTCAAACAGTTAAATATAACGAGATAAAAACAATTTTTAGTTGTTTATTGAATGGAATTCCAAAATTTTCATAATAATTTTTAGTTGTTTATTGAATGGAACTCCGAAATTTGTATAACAAACTGTTTCTTAGAAAATGTTTTTTTGCATAAGCAAACTTTCCTGTTCTTTGTATCATTTGCAAGTCAAGCGAACTGTAAGGGTATCAAAACGTCTTCCTTTTCTGGTGGTTATTATTTTCTTTTCATAATAATTGAAAACATTTCCAAGTGCATACTTATGCAATCATTCTTTTGATGACATTTACAATATGGAATTGTGTATTTATATAAAATATTTCCCATCTTTACACACAAAAGAATTGAGTACATGAGTTGCACAAGTTTGTTTTTCTATGGTCCTAGTTCTAGTCCCTTTTCCTATGATATCTATAACAATTAAGCACCTCTAACCTCATCCCCCCACCCCCACAGTCTTCTATTGTGGTTGTGGATCATAATTCCTTAACAAATTCAAATCAATAGACAAACAATACTGCCAGATACACGTTCCTAACCAATCCTACATAACAGGGCCAAAAGCAAAATGCTGACAGTTGAAATAATTTATGCTTTTGTTATAAAATGTGCACCTGTCCGACCTCCGCCACCCCCCTAGCCGGCCGGAACGCCTCCAGTTAAAGATAACTGGAGCCATTCTGACCAACAGAAATTGGCTAAGGACATGGCCATAAAAAGGGCAAAGGGCCAGGTGGCTGAGAGTAACCAATAATGAAGTAAAACTTCTCTACTGAATGAATGAATGTGTCATTGTGGGCACAATTCCCCACTGTCAGTTGCATTGTTTTGACCTGATTTAAATGGACCAGCTCGAGGAACTGATAGAGTCCGTGTTTTTATAAATTACAAAGGGCCACCGCAGCAAGCAGCTCCCAGCTCCAGCTCCAGCCCCGGACAACCAGATGACAGGACGAAACAAAGGCCAACGTTAATGAGCCAAAAGAATGGCGCGAGCCGTAACAAAACGTACGACAAAATAAAGAGAAAAACGAGAGACAGAGAGAGAGAGAAATTGTAAGAAAGCAGAACTGTGTCACAATGTTTTGACACACAGATATAGAAAGAAAGAGGGAGAGGATACACAGGACACACAGGACCTCGAAGCTAGTTAAGCAGCAAAAGACAAAGTTGATAAAATTAGATTTGTATGGTAAATAGTTTTGTGGGGATGACACAAAAGGAAAGGAAAGCAAAGGAAAGTAAAGGAAAGCAAAAGAAACGAAGCATGGAAGGAAGGAAGCACAAGGAGCAGGAGTAGGGAAGAGGGAGAGGACTCTAGGCGGGGGCCAAAAGTTTAATAAATGTATAAAATTAATTAGCCAGTTGAATGTTCATTAACAGCTGGCAACAGGGAAAACAATAACAACAACAACAACAGCAATCGAGACAGACTGACAACTCTTCCCCCTCTCTCTCTCTCTGTCTCTTTAAGAATGACTTTAAAAACCCAAAAACCTAAACTTCTACGATTCTGTGATCATAATTAATTTTTCCCCCAAATGAAAATTGTTTTTTTCTTTTGGCATTTTCACACCTCCCGCCGCATTTGGGAACACCCGCTGAGAGCGGCAACAAAAAAAAAAGTAAAGGAGAGAAAGAAAAGTGAAAACCTTCGAAAAATCGTCTATTGACCTTTTCAACAATTGCATTGAGCAGCATGAGTTCTTTGTTCGTTTGCAAGTTCGGGGTTTTTGGGCCGCTTTTGAAATTGTTGCAGCGCGCGATGACCACAAAAGTACAAGTATCAAAGGGAAAGGTCCAAAATGAAATCAAAAATTTATATTTTATGCATTGTGGTAAAGTAATTGGATTTGTTTTTTGGTGGGGAGGGAGATTTTCAAATTATTGGGAAATGTGAGAGTGCGTGTTTATAACGTGAGAGAGAATGCAAGAGAGTGCAAAACGTGAAAAGACACGAAAAGGTTTTTACCTCAAACCAAATAAAAGCGAAATCGAAATAGTCAAAGCACTCTTATATAACCGTAATAAAGGTCTGTGACAATGAAGCAAACCAAAATGGTTTATCAATAACGGTTATTCAACCGAAATGAATGTCTATTCCCTTTCAAGAGGTATCCAAGGTCTTTTTTAAGAAGCTTTATGGTAACCAAATTGGGTTTCTAAGGATTTCTGAAAGATTTTTCTGAAATTTACTAAGGTAAGATGGAAAAAAACCGTATAAATCGATTCATTTCTTTTATTTTGTCAAGTATATTTTGGTACTAATATTTCAGAGACATAATCTGAGAAATTCACGTTGAAATTTGTCTCAATTTCATTGCCAATATCGTTGCAATTGGTTGAATCAGTTAATTTTGTATAGCACATCATCAAATTTGTATTGTTTCCACCAATAAACGATATATAGAGCATTAACCTTAAGTGCAATGCCAACTTGGCTTAAAACATTTAATAGAAAATCGCATTCTAGTTTAAGTTTAGTGATGGGGAATGCTTTCAGGACTTCTGCTCTTAAATTGAATGAATTCTGGCGACAGTACCGAATCCCAATTTCTAAACAGAATGCTTTAAGGACTTCTTTTTCTCTTAAGGTAGATGAATTTGGTAGGCTAACTAACTTTAAATCAACATTAAATGCAAAGCGAATTCAAGTTTTAAACATAAAGTTGGGCGAAATGCTTAAAGGACTCCTTTTTATCCTACTTCCTTTTAAATTAATGAAGGATTTGTTTGATTAACTCATAATTATCTTTTTTATTCTCTCTCATACGTCTTGTTCGGTTTGCTTGACTAAAGAAAATGTTCAGAGTTGTCTTAATTTATCGATATCATTAATCAGAGTTGTCTCTATTTATCTGTATCAATACTACTTTATCACTATTTTGTAAGGAGTCTCAATATATTGAGGATATTATTTACATAAGAGTTATTATCTATATTAGGGTTATTATATATATCCCACTACAATTGAATCTATAAATATTTGCTTTCTAAAATTATTATATACCAATTACTATATAGGCATTACGTTCGTACCCCGCTAAATCAAAAACCTCAATATTTCGTAATAAACTGCTGGTCCCTTGAAAAAACTTCCTTAAATAGAAAACTAGGTAAATCGTAAACCTCTGTAAATCGTAAAAAATTCTGTTCCCTTGTGATTTCCAATTATCGGGACTCGACTGTATATTTATAAGCCTGGATTTTCATTAAATATACTTCTTTAAATAAATAAAACTATCTACTAAGGTTTAAAAATCATTTTCATTTCACTTAAAACAATAGCAAACAAAAAAACACAAGTTTCAATCCTTTGTATTACCAATTTTTTGTTATTATTCTTCACTTTACAGTGATTATTATTATAAATTTCGATTGTTTTTCCTCTATTGGACATGTAAAATACCGTTAAAATGGCAGTTACCATCCTTTATTTAGACTTGCCTCCAATTTATCAGCAATTTTTTAATGTAAAAAGAAGGCAACAATCCAATAAATCGATTTATTTCTTTTATCTTTAAAAATTTGCACTATAAATCGAAAGTGGGAGAACGTCAAAAGACAAAAAATTTCAATATTTCCTTAAATTGTAAATCATTTAATAACAATTCTTATTAAATTTAAATTTCCATTCATTTCACAGGACTCCTCTCTTAATAAATGCTTCTGCCAATGACTTTGACTGTGTCCCCCTCAAACCATCCCATCGAAAAATTGTGAAATTAAATTCTATATAATTTGCAGTCACACCCGCCGCTAAGCCATTTTTCGATATTTTTGGACAGCTAGTAATTGGAATTGCAAGTGCTAGAACTCTCAGCATTTCGAATCATTCGCCAGTCAATGACATACACTCAACACACTCACACACACACACACACACACTTTACTTAGAATGGCTGTTGGTGGGGTTGGGGGTGGGGTGGAAAATCTGAAAAAATAGAAGAAAAAAGAAAAACGAACGCACAGAGTTATTGAAATTAAACATCAAATGTCACAGGCAGACACAAAGCACAGCGCAGGCCAATTCGCTGTCTTCACAGGAACGACGAATACGCACAAAGTCCTTTTCACATGCATCCATTCTCGCAGCAACAAAAAAAAAAAGGACATACGGGGAGAAAAACGAATGGCTGACTGCCTGACAAGCTGCAAAAGAGCAAGGAATTTGAATTTTGTGGAACTTTTTGGCAAAAGAAAGAAGAAAAAAAAAACGAACTCTATATAAAGTCGAAGACAATTGCCCGAGCAAATGAAATCAGGCAAGAGGCAAGAAGGAACATAAGGAGGCACAAGACTATAGTAGTAGACATGGTTGTGGCCACGGGGACTAAGTCGTAGTGAGCACACAAATACAATTTACATGCGTACGTGTGACAGGCAAAAGGGACGAGACAGAGAGGGATGAGGCTTGCGGCGGCATGCGGCACGTTACACAGAGAGCCTTAGGATATTTGTATGCAAACGGGGCAATACGCTGAAATCGATATGCGGGCATGGTATAGTCTGGAGGAGGACGGCGAGAATGTCTAGAAAGAAGCTGCTGCAAGCTGCTTCTTCTGGTATAAGGACCGAGAAGCGGGCGGGCATCGCATCGTTCCCCATCGTTTTGCGTCTCCCAGCCGTCGCGTCGCATCGCATCGAGGCAGTTGACAGCCAACCATGTGCAGCGGCGCAATGAAATGAAAAATAGTGAAGAGAACAGAGAGGAAAACACACACACACACACGCACACACAGGAGATGATGATGATGGCAACGACAGCGCAACCGCCTGCAGCTCTGCATATGAGCAAGGCTCAAGGCGACAGCCAAAGTCTGTTGACAAGCCCTTGATTATTATTCCAGGGATGGACACAAATTCCAATTGAAATTATCTTTACGGTTAGAGCATTCGATTAATAAGAACTATTTCAATAAATATATTTTTTCGCTTAACGAAAAACGATTTGAAATACTTATTGTCAATCCTTTCTCGTAGAAATATATTAGGGCAGCAGAATATTCCATAAAAATATTTTACATTAGATTAAAAAAGTATATTTAAAGCGAATCTAACACAGATATAGAGAGTTAAAGATCATAAATGTGCTCTTTAAACTGTCCTTCTCAAAACCATAAATTTGTTTAGAAAATTAGTTAGGTATTTAATTTATTTTGGAGTATAAATCAAAATCATAAATTTGATTAGAAAATTAGTTAGATATTTAATTTATTTTTGAGTATAATTTGTACTTCAGCATTGGTAGCCTCTTTTGACTATCCATAGCCCCCCAAAAATTGCTGTTTTCTAAAGGGCAGATGAGGAACAACATTTTTTAAACCATTTTATTAAATTTTTTAAAAGTTTTTCCTATAAAAAAATATGCGAAATTCTTCGATCAACAAATTTCTTAACGAAAACAAACGTAGCGGCACTTCAAATGTTGCAGATTTCCAACGAACTAATAAGTGATAAAACCATAGACTTTAATTATAAATAATGAGTATATGAATATAGGACGATATTAATATAAAACGATATGAGTAAAATGTGATAAGTAGTATAATAATCATGAATACAGTCATCAGATAATAAACGATGGAAAGCTTATTTTTAAAAAGATCAACGAAAAGATCGAAAACAGCTTAAAAAGTCATTTCCAGTTTATTACTGGAATGGAAGACTTCTTCAGAAAATTTAAGAAAACAGTTCTCTTTCCTCAATAATTAGTTATAATATTTTTAATTTTGATGTAAAAATAAATAAATATTTAAGAAGCAAGACAAACTTAACTGCTAAGAACTGAATTTAGTGTTCAGACTTAATTCTTATAATATAATTCATCTGATATTCATTTAGTTAAAGTTTTTCTTAAGTTCAGACTTAATTCTTATATTATAATCTGTTATTGATTTATTTTAAGTTTTTCTTATAAACAATTTGTATTTAATTTGATTGATAGACTAATTGAAAGACTTAGTGTCCGATTTTGTTTAAATTCTTATTCTTTTTAATAGATTTTTGTATAGTATCTTGTTATACATATAAGTCACCTAATCAATATAAAAATGTTTTAGATTTCTCATAATTAACTCTTCTAAAATTGCTTGCATTGTCTTGAAAATTGTTTTTTTAGACTATCTAAAATTACCTTAAATATTTTTGGCTTATTCATAAGGTAATTTATGAATGCTGAAAGGACTCTTTGCTTGCTTTATGTATTCCTTAAGTTCTTGAGCTCATTTCTAATACATTTTACTATATCAAGATTCCTCTTTCGATATGCTTCCAGTTCTGTTTGCCATCCCTGGCATTGTATTGAGCCAATTTTGGGTGCGTGTGCAGCAACGCTTTTGATTATATCTCGCCCTGTTGCTTGATTTGTTTTGCACACATTACCGACTGATTGTCTACGCCACGTACTCATCTCCAGCTCCATCTCCAGCTCCAACTCCAGCACCAGGCCCTGACTTTGACGCCGAATCCAGAGTATGTACTTCTCAGAGTATGACTTGCACTCGCTGTCCCCTTTAGAGTTGCCTTTCCCTTGTTATGCTGGCTGGATGGCTGACTGGGCCGGGTGCGTCATTCGTTTCTTTTCTTTTTCGATTGTGCAACTTTGATAAGCAATTTTCATGTGCGTGTGCCTCTATCTCTACCTCTCCTCTCTTTGTGTGTGTGTCACCAGCAGGCAGATGCCAATGCCCATTCCAGGACAACTCCTCAGATAGTCATCAAATTAAGGCTTTTGGAAAATCAATGCAGATGCGCAGAGTATCAGAATTTTTGCGCCCATCTATATTCTACATTGTTTTGCCATCCTAATTGCCTGCATGGCTAGTAGAACGAAGAACAGGTGCAAATTGTTACCCCCCGAAAAAAAACAGAAAAAAATGCAAATGAAAACCTTACCTACACGAGTTTTCATTACAACACTGTAAATGTAAAGTTAGTTTGATCTTTTCCCCCTTCTCCTCCTCCTCCCAGAAGTCGATTGTGTTTTGTTTTCCTTTTTTTTCTGGCAAATTGGTTACAAAACACAGCTGTCGGCCCTTGGCCATGGCCATAAAATATAAGACAAAAGGATGTTTTTTTTTCCCCCCCAAAAACCAAAAAAAAAATTACATACGAAAAAGGGGGAAAAAGGGAAAACACACATGAGAGTAACCAAAACCAGCTCAATTATGCGGTAGCTAACTATATGAAAAACGTTAAGGTCAAGAAATGGAATTTCTACCTCTGCGTAGGACCACACACATACACACACACACGAGGTAAACGAGAGGAACCCCAAAAAATATAATAACCCTTTTTTTCTTAAGGGGGGAAGGGGGCTTGGGGAATGGGTAAATACGTATGCATATCTATAAACTATGCGAACTAACTGGGTCATTTAAGCAATAGATATGAAAATACTTTAGTCAATATTTTCACAAATATTTTTATGCAATCTGCAAATATTTGTTATTCTCTCTCTCTCCCTCCCCAAACCCACACTCCACCCCAAAACTCTTTGATATTGAAAACATTCCATTTACCAGAATGGTTATGGGGCATCGGTTTCTGCTTTCATACATTTTACTCACATTCAAAAAAATAAATAATAATAATATCCTAAGGACTTGAATTCCAAGATCAAATTGAAATTCTGTGAAACAAAATATGTGAGAGCTCACAGAAATTAGGTCAAATCCGTTTGTGATCTAAAGCAATGCAATTGGAATGAAATTGAAATTGAATTTATTTCGGAAGCTGCTTCTCTATTGTTGTATTTTAGATGCTGAGGTATGTGTGCTTCGATTTGTGTATATAAATTTTTGAATTGGTAACACAACAAAAGCGATGCAGTTAGACACTTAAAATAAATGCAGAATATTTGAAAATCAATAAGAAATTCGTTGTCCGACAAATATAACTGTATGCCCCAAATACGCTTTAGTTTCAATCAGAATTCGCTTAGTTTAAAGCATAAAAATTAATTGCAAATGGTAGATACAGATTTTGTGAACCAATATTTAGCTTCAAAAGATCAGTGATTACTCTACAAAATATGAAACAAATCTCTGAAACGCTTACATTACTTTACAAAGTATGAAAAAAAGTAAATACATAATTACATTTTCCATTAGACAAAATTTTTATTTGCATATTAGTATTCTATTATGAGTTTTAAGTTAAATATAGTATAAAATTAAATATAATTAGTATTAGTATAGTATAGATCTGAATTATTTGTTTTTATAGTTAGCTAAATAATAAATACAGTAGAGGTCGGTTATAACGATACCGACTATAATGATATACTCTACCTACTCTATACTAGCTTATAAGAATACACACAGAGAGACTTGGTTGGTTTTCATATAATAAAATATCGGCTATAACGAATATCGGTTAAAACGATTCTATATGGTCCCTTGAGTATCTTTATAACCGACCTCTACTGTAATAAAATAATAGCTAAATAATAATAATATGTTAATTGTAGTATTTTAATATTGAGGTAAATTTTTTTAAGCTACTTTTTATGTTATTTTAAAGTATTATTACTTTTGATCATAATTTTGAAATAATAATTTGTTGTTAAAATTCTTTGTTTTGTAAGAAACCAAATGGAAAAAAATAAAGGGGTTCCAATAATGGTTTATTACTAGGGTTGTCAAATGCCCTCACCAATTTTGATGGGTTGAGCATACTTTGCTTCTATAATGCGAATTTTTCAACACTATTTTAGCCATTTTGCTTTCTAAGAGAAAGAAATAAGTTCGTGTTTTTAAAAAAAAGGATAGGAAATAAATTCTTCTACAGTCCTCAGTGTTAAATTCTGCTTCTTGAATTGAAATACATGTTTGAGCTGAGTTGGATCATAATAAATTTCAACTTGTTATCCTCATACTTAAAACTTACTACTAAAACGAGTTGGAATTCTTCAAACAGTTAAACTTATTTACATTAAAACTCATCCTAACTACTCTTAACTTTTTAATAAATTTTTTTTTAAATTACTTGAGTAGTTTTTTCTCAATTTACTTTCAACTCTATAAGCCAGCTTCTCCCACTATTTCCATCCTTTCCCTCCATCCTCAAGTTGAGATTTCTGTCACTTAATTGCCCAAAAATACCATCAAAACCTCTCAAAGCTCAGAGTTACCAAATGGACTCAAGCATATGCACATATATTTCTTTTCGCTAGAAGAATTTTTGCAATTCGAAACAATGCGAAAAAGTGGTTAAAAAAATAGAAAATAAAATTAAATATAAATATTCACCGCCAGCTGTTAAAAACTAGTGAAATTCAGCAACAATACGATTCCGACTGATGTCTCTCTCTCTCTCGGTATACGATTTCATTCCACACAGACAAAACACTAATATACATAAACATGGAGAACGATATATATTCATCTGTAGAGTTCCTGCGGCTTCTCGGGTCTCTGGGTCTCTGCTCTCTCCTTGTTGTAGCTGATTGCGATTGCGAATTGCAAATCGATGCCGATATAAACGTAAAAACCGCACCGGTAGGAAATTTGAATAAAATGCAATAAGACAAACACATGCATGATAATTTCTACCGGGGCAACAAACAACAACAAATATCTCTTAGTTGTCGGCACTTTGGGTTACGCTACCAAATATATATATACCGAGTTACATATGTATGAATGGTTGGTTGGATGGATGGATGGATGGATGGATGGAGGTTAGTCCGTCCTCTTGATATGTATGCAAAAATACCCAACGCAGCAGCTCGTGCGTGTAAACTCGTGATGATGATACACTAAAAACTACGCTCTATCTCTCTCTCTCACTCTCTCTCTCTGTGTGCTAAACAACCAAACCACAAAATACATCAAAATGATGCGGTTGAAAACTGATGCAAAAACAAGTTCTGAAGTGGTTCAGGTGTGGGCAAAATGCCATGATATACCCAGTATACCCAGATGGGCGGGTCGGGGATCCAGGGTGCAGATTGTGGTCGGAGAGACGGAACAAAGTAATGCATGGTACAATGAACTACTGTCGAAGTGGTTGACTGTTAAAGTGGATCTGCCGAGTTTTTCAACAAAAAAACAGAAAAAATAATGAAACTTTAGACAAATCTATTTAAAAGTGGTTGCAAAAAATGAAACACAGGCTTAACATATGCTTGTTATAGTTACTATATTTAATTTAATTAAGTAATTAATAAAATGCAAACTCAACTAGGGGAAAGTTGACAAGGATAAATTTTTGCTTGTTAACGATTAGATTTGATTTTTGGAATTACAAAATTAGTGCATTTTTCCTAGCTCTAATAATAGAAGTTCTGTCAAATTTATCCTATTTAAAATTGCTTAAAAGGGTAGCAAATATATATTTTTTTATATACATATATTTTTTTACTTTTTACCATGTGTAAAAGATAAATTGTAAACACAGCGAAAAGTTAGTCAAAGTATGGTAAATAAATGTTTCATACAATTTTTTAGAGTGTGTGTGTGTGTTTATTGAACAATTTTTTTTTTCTATTTGTTGCTGTTGTGTGTGCTTAGCGGAAAGTAACATTTGGTTTCTATTTGTGTTTTGTGGAGCAAACAAAATAAATATATATATTAACCATACTGCAGTTAATTAAATATTTTTAAAACTTGTTGGTTGTGCTTGTTACACTTTTTAAAAATTATTCATGTTGTAGGTGTAAACATATGAGTTTAGTTAGAAATTTAGAGGTAAAAGCAAACAGCAATTAGAAGTAGTAAATGCAGGGCCAGAATTAGGGGAGGGCAGATGGGGCTATTGCCCGAGGATGATGATATGAACCATAGAAATGTAGAGAAAGCAAAAACCTCTAATCCCTAATTATAGAAATATTTTAAAAAACATTTATAAGACGTATTTATTTAAGAAGATTTTAACCAGCTCCAAAAAGATCTCAATTCAAAATGTTTGCATACCATTTATGTAATATATTTCATCCGATTTGACAGAAATATTTATAATATATAAAATTATTGAGTTTCATGTCTTTTTCTATCTAATTCAGACGGACAACTGTCCGAAAATTGCCATATTAACGCAGCTTGTCATGAAAGTCGTCATAAATCATTAAATAGATAGTCGGATTTGCTCTCTTTTATGCGTTGCAATTTTTTTTACCTAATGAATCGACTCGTTATGCAAATATTTGTAAAATTTGAATTTTACATCCCAATAATTGATCCCTCAGGTGGTGGTTCAATTCAATCGAGAAGAGAAAAAAAACCCAAATTCCATTTGAATCTAATTAATATGCCTGCAAAATTTCAAGTCTTTAGCTTTTGATTTATAATTAATGGGAAAATGAAATCACAAGCAACTAACTATGTCAAAACACTATTCACTTAACTTATTAAACTTGAGTACAAGGATAAATTTGTGCACTCGATTTGTGGATTTGTTATTCCAGATCAATTCCATATGCAAGTGGTGTTAGTTTACTTCAAGTCGGCAGAAGAGTTTCGTTCGGGTTCAGTTTTGGGTTGAACTGGACAAATGCAACTGTCTGACCTTACGAGCTGTAAATTATGCATAGAGGCATAATTTATAACTTATGCGTGGCATGGCCAACCCTCGAAACATTTCGCACAAATGCAGACGGAGTCAGAGACATAGACAGAGACGGACATAGACAGATGCACAGACGACAATGATTAGGAGGGCCACACATACAGGGAAACCTATTATTAACATTGTAACCCAGGCACACACTGGGCCTTGTCCACTCGTGTGGACAATTGCAATTGCTTGGCAGTAATTTTCAATTTAATTATAGTAATACACACACAGAGAGGGAGGGGGAGAGATAGAGGGGGGAGAGTGGGAGTCTAAGTGCAGATTTGAACGCATTTGCACTTAAGCCAAGTTTTATGGCTTGACTTTGCCATTCACCCCGAAAACCGAGAGATGAGTTGAGTTGAGAGTGTTCGTAAATCAAATGCAAATGCAAATGTCTAGAGCCTGTTATGTAATGCAATGACAGGCAAGCATTGTCCTACCTTCTGCGACCCTTCATCTGTTGGGATGACTGTTTTGTCTGCGGCTTGCATTTCGCCATATTAATTATGCGGTAAGTGTGGGAGAACGCACTTACATTGACTGCATCCATGCATCCTAAATGGGATTTGACTTTGGCATTAGTTTCTCTACCTGGTTCTGGTCTTGGTCCTGGTCAACGTTTAGTTTTCATTTTCGCACGTAGTCCCACCACCATCCGAGCGAACATATCGAAATCAGTAATCAAGGTAAGAAGGAGGAAAAATTATGCTCACGTAGTGAGTACGTGCTGTTGATTTGATGGTCAGTTAATTATTATTTTTTGTGTTTATAGACTTGTGGTCGGTTGTTGGTGTTGGTGTTGGTGGTGTCGGTTGGGTCTCTTATAATATTCATGCGATATACATCGCACATGGAAACACGTCTGTTTTTTTTTTTTGGGGCAGTCTCTCTGGTTTTAGTTGGTTAATGTTATGGCTAAGAAAGGATAGATTATGTTGGGACATGCTGGGTTAGCAAGTGTCTCATAAAGAAGTGCCTTTGAAATTGCGCAAAAGGGGGCCAAAAAAAGTACTAGTTGGGTCTGATGGACACGATAGAAGATGTTAGATTTAAGTGGAATGAATATTCATTCATTAAATGTGATTAGTTAATTAGAGATGATGATCGTATCTATCTAAACCAGTGTCGGTAATACATATGTATCATAAAAACAAGACGGATCGACCTTAGCAAAGCACGAAAGTGGGGAGAAATAAAATTTGCGAAATTACCAAAAGTGGGAGAAACACATAATGATAATTTTCTTAAGTTTATTTGAATTTGTAGTAATTTTGGTATATTTAGGGAAGTTGCAGTAGTTTTTATAGTTATTATATTTGAATTTTTAGTAATTTTGGTATATTTAGGGGAAGTTGCAGTAGTTTTTATATAATTATATTTGAATTTTTAGTAATTTTGGTATATTTAGGGGAAATTGCAGTAGTTTTTATAGTTATTGTATATTTTTAACGTTTACCAACACTGATATTTAAAACCTTTCCCACTTTTGGCGTTATCCAACACTAAAATCTCGAGGTGGTAAAGAAATACCAAAGAATTTAAGTTTTTGTTATGACACACTCCTTAAAATCCATTAAAAAATATCTAAATAATATTTATTAAAACTAAGTAAATAGATTTCTGTATATTTCTCATATTTCTCTGTGTGGAAAAGGCGTTCTAAAAAAAAGAACTCTAATAATGTATCCACGATAAATAATTTATGATGATAAATAGCACACAACATTCATTTATTTCTTAGCTAATCGCAGCAAATATAATTTCCTCATCCTCAATCAGTTCTGGTTTTCACTTATTTTCAATTCTCACCTTTCCCTTATAATTAACAAAGTTATATATATATTTCTTTCTTTGTTTCTTTCACTCTTTTTTCCATCCATCCATCCGTAGTCGATGGGCATTAGAAGCCGATGCCATTGCCTTAGGCCTGCACCAATACAAATCCTATTGAGCCGCAGAATGATTACGTCAAAAATTGTTTTGCCCCATCCAACAGGGACGAATTGATGCTTATGCTTTCGGGGCCCATTTGGACATGGAGTGGAGGGAGAGACTGCGACCCTGTACGCTCATATCGCGTTTTAATGAGCACAAACCAACTAAGTTTCCTATGCCCCCCATGCCAATATTAATCAATTCTATATGGAGCACGGAGCTCCATAACAATCCCTAACTGGTTATCCCTCTCCCGCTCCCTCTCTCTTCTCCTATCGATGTGCAACAACAAGTCGAAACTCATTTCGTGTTGCGACTTTTGATTATGATGATTATTACGCGTAATCGCCGCTACATGTGCTACATGCAGCACCACTACCCTCTGGAGCTTATTGATGAAGTACGAAACCAGAAGAGCCTGGGACACCTGTGTGTATATTATTATTACACATCGGGGCAAGGGCATGGCCATTCGACTGGCTCTAGCTTTGAGTCTGGTCATTGGGCATTGGGCCTGAATTTAAGCAAGATACACACGCTGACGCTGTAAGTGACCACTAATATGGGTCCAGGTTTTAGGTTCAAGCCCAAGGCATAATAACAACAATGGAGGTCATTTAAATAGGTGCACCAGTAAACTGCTCATCATTAGCGACTTCTTTTAAAAACAACTGTAAGTGTTGAAAACGCAAAATTCATGTGTTTTCTTCTTTTACTCATTAGCACAGTTTTGAAAGATTGAAAAACGAGAATCATGAGACTCAAAAAAAGGTTTTCTAAAATCAGAGAGTATCAGCAATTGCTTGGAACTTCGTTCGAGTACCATACAATTTTACTGAAATCAAAAACAAAACCAATGTATCAGGATTAAAAAATAAATAATCGATAAATAATTAAATATATCGGTTTTTACATCCGATTACTTTCCTAAGTTCAATAATCCTAATGAATGTATCGGTTTTTATAATCGATATCCTCCCTAAATTATCAGGATATATCGGTTTTTATAGTCGATATCCTCGCTAATTGATGTATCGATATCTTCCCTAAGTTAAGTTAGCATACATTTGCCTTAGATGATTAATGGACGTCCCATAATTTCATCACAAAATATCATAAAAGGGCATTAAAAATTTTCTCTTTCGATTTTATGGTTCACATATTCATTTGGTAGAACTGATCGGCAAAATTAAGCTGGAATTACAAGAAAAAACACCAGCTACGGTCCAAAATCGCCAACAGTGGCAACCCTGCTTACCAGTTCTTTTCATGTTAATAGATTCACTCGGAAATAAGCTCTTTAAACCTACTGATAGAACATTATCAATCCCATTCTTAATTCCAATAAAGAAACTTCTATAGTTTGCTGCTTCAATATTATTTGTTAATTCCCAAGCTCTATTTAAGTGCCCTCGTCTGTGCCCACTAAATATGTACGTATGTATAAGCTGAAGAGCAGACTCAGTGACCGGCTGACGTAACAACGAGTTAACAAGATAATGACAGTAGCGAAGGCACACCGGACGAGCAACAAAGTCGTCGTCGTCGTCATCATCATCTTCCCGCGGTCTTGTCCCGCTCTGTTATTTAGTCGGGAGATAGGCAGGGTGTGTTTATGTGTGCATGGCCATGGGTGTATCTGTGTGTGAGCTCCCGCTTTGAGTGACGTGCACACACATACATACAAAGTCACACAAGTGACTGATGGCCGGCGACGTTCAGTGACCAGCCCCCTATCTTCTGTTGCTGCTGCTTCTGCTGGCCGCTGCCGGCCAAAGACCATAATCAAGTATGCTAAAAAGACGCGCCAGCCAAAAAGGAAATTGAAATGAAATATGTATGGATGGATGTAGGTAGGTAGGTAGGTACCCACTCTGTGCATACTTATGTATGTGGGCATGGGTGTATCCATTCTACTCTTTCGTGGTATTTCGCACCTGGAGCGGCGGCGCTCTGCTTGTTAAGCACTGCGTCGTTCACACTTGGCAGTGACTCCAAGCCAGCCTGCCTTGTGCCTGGTTTTTTTTTCTCGTTCTTTTTTTTTGCGTTTTCTCTGTGCTCCTTCTTCAGACTGGTCGCTGCCGCTGTTGCATTGCCAACAAGCTCATTAGTTTCATAATTAGCTTTCGTTATGCTTTTCGTGTATTAATTAGAAGTTATTGCTGCGTCCAGGCGCCAGGCATAAAAGCCACTCAACACCCTTCGCATTAAAAAGAATGCTTCAAAATGGTGTGGGAGGCGAAGAAGGAGTAATCTTTTTTTTTTTTTTCTCTCACCAACCCACTCAACGAAATGCATTTTAAATCGCTTATCAAGCGAATTTTCCCCTTTTCTGTTTTTTGCGCTTGGCCACGACTAATGCAGAGATAATGATGCTGTGGCTTTGATCGATCTGATAACAATTTAATTTCGTGTGCACGCTCGACGAGAGGAGAACCACAATGTGGTGTGTGCAAGGCACGTCTGCAGATTACTTGGAGGAACTCTAGATTTATGCGGTGTTTGGTGGGAAAAGGGAGAGTGATTGATCCTCAAAGTGCATTACATATTTGGATTTGGCTAATGATTCACGGTCTTGACACTTTTGCCATAAAGACCTCACCGAAAAGGCCAGAGACCATATAAAGAGAAGTTCTTCATCAATGCACTTTTTGTATGACTATCCAAAGATAGAGCTGCCCTACTTATATATCTTCTAATGTGGTTACGGTTAATATATTTCCTTGTGGAATGTAATTGCATCTAATTCTGATTTGAGTTAGAAGTCGATTTTATTTAATCAGTAACTTTTGATAACATTTTTGAGATAGTTTTAGGGGTAATTAATAGGAAAATAGAAATATCCTGACAGTACCATTCCAGTTTACGTATATTTATCAGATTAATAAACATTAGGCACACTTCCGTATTATAAGAATTTTCGAAATAAACTTATAATACTCAAAACATGGCTTGATTTTCACTGAATTATCATTATCTCCTATTAGTATAAGATCCAAAAACCTTTTAATAATGGAGTTTACGTTCCAAAATACCCTAACATATCTTAAGAACTTATGGAATCACTGCTTTGAAACTCTTTTTAGACTTTCTCCAACCTACGTTTCTTATCTCTATACTACAAAGAACCGATTTAAAATCCAAACAGACTTCAAATACATACACTAAGACGGTGGGCCTCGTAACGAAGGTCCTTAATAGACCTGGTGTGTTCCGTAGTGATTTGGAAAATTAATAATTAAAATTTCCATAATAATGCAGATTGCTCATTTGGCTTAAATCCCTATTTAGTGTCAACAGGAAGAACAAATAGTCAATAGATTCGCATATTCCATAGTTTCGGTAGCGCTTTGAACCCTATCGAAACCAATATATGTTTGAAATAAAAAGAAACATTTTAAATATCATTTCTGATTAAGGCAACCGAAATCCTTTATAGTTTTTAAGTAGTAAGTATTTCTTCAAGATATTTCAATATCTTTCAATCTTCTGACAACTTCCCTAAAATGAATTTACACGAATATAAAAAAAATAATTCACTATATAGAAACTTTATTATATTAAAATTATGATATTATGAATAAAATGAGAAAGCTGTGTGTTGATAATTAATTTATTATAGGGAGAACCACATTATATAGAAGTTTACTGCATTAAAATATGGAAGAATCTTTATTTAAATTTTAAATAAAAAATGTGTTCAAAATATATATACAGAAACAATATTTAACAGAGCTCTAAAGAGTTTTTTAAATTTTTGGGAATCAAAGTCGTGTTTTCTTCTAAGAAAAAGTCCATGTTTCGTTTTAAGCTTTCCAAAATTTTGATTTCTTAGATTTCCTTATTTATAATTTGATAAAGATACAATTTAGTTTTATTGTTTCTAAAAGAAAACTCACTCGTCGTATAAAAGTCTTAGCTATGAGGTTCATGTCTCATGCCTTAATATAAATTCATTCATTTTATTCGATAACCTTTTCACTTTTTAAAGAGTTAACAGAAGCCACATCTATTTATAAATAAGAATATGACAGCACAGCTTTTGTTTTGCTTCAATTGCGTTAATAAATACCTGAGTAAATACCTGTGCGAATGTATTTCAAGCTCACAGTCCACAAGATATGTTGCCTTGGCTATAACCACAATCTGACTTTACAATTTGTCTGCTCTTGCTTGCACAATTGAGTTTTATACATAACAAAAATCAAATCTCGCATAAGACTATAGGTACATATACACCCACACACACACACACACACACACACAAAAATATGTGGAAGCGCAAAAAAAAAAAGAAAGAGGAAAACAAAACAGAAAAATGCTGAGTAAACCTTATTAAAAAGGGATAACGGCGCACGAGTAACGCTAATGACAATGCCTATGGATACGAACGGATGAATGGATGTGCAATATATATATATGTATATGGATGGGTGTAAATGAAATTGGTGATGGGTGTGTGGGCTGAGGGGGAAGCAAACACACACGTCACTCAGCTGCCACGACATCCTTCCGGGAGAGCGGCCCATTCCAATGACGGGCTTAACGCTGTTAATGACCAAGGGCAACACGACATTGGTATCGCCCTCAACCTGGTCTATGTCCCTGCGTCCTCACTCTTTCCCTCTCTCTCCCTCTCCCTCTCTTGTTCCTTGACGAATTTATTACGTGTGCTTTCAACAATTGATGCTGCAATGTCATACGTCAGCAGAAGGTGAGCCACATCAGTGCACAATCCATGCAGGAATTGGATTTTTCCCTGAATTACACTAGATAACAAATTTGAGTGCCAAGTGAAATATATACAAGAAAAACTTTGACGATTATTTGGGATTTATTGACCAAAGATATCGAATTTTTGTGATACATTGTTTAATTTTGAGTGTCATGCTAAATAAACACAGGAAAATATTGAACGATATATAAACATCGAAATTTTGTATCGATTATTTACGATTTATTGACCGAAGATATCGAAATTTTTGATATGTCGTTAAAACTAGTCTAAATTCCATTAATAAAAGCGTGGAAACCCATATTTAAATATCGAAAGCTTTGTAGAAATCAATTTCGATAAACCCTTTTGACACTTAGTCAACTTCTCTGATCTAATCTGTATCGATAATCACATTTGGAAGGGATCTACGAAAATCTACCATTTGGATTACTGAATTAAAGGGGCAAACTTAATGTGTTTTCATCTGATAAATCTATCAGATTTGTCTATCGCATAAAATATATTTATATTTAGATAGATATTTAATCCATATTTGAAAATATAAGTCCAGCTTGATATATCGCTTAAAATATATCGAAATTTGGGTCGATATTAATTTAGTAGTTGCGAAAATCTTTTGGTTTCAGCCAATATACCTTTTAACGCTTAAAATATATAAATATTTGGATCGATAAAAGCTCAGAAATTGAAAATATCGACGCTGTTCGATAAATTGATCACACATATCGATATTTTTTTCAATATCTAAACATATTGAGCACTCCCAACTCATTCTTTCCACTGAGTGACATTTGAAAACCATGTTGTGTAGTGCTTTGAAAGAAATCAAATCGGGAAAAACTGCTGTATAATGTTTATTTGGTCAGGCAATGGAAATTAATGTCCTACCTTCTCCTCCTGCCACGCCTGTGTTTAAGGAATTAAAAAAGTTTCACCCAAGAAATCGTTCTTTGGGAAAGGGTTGCAAACGGAGAGATTTGACTTGGGTCGCTCGCTCCGTTTTGAACTGAGCATCCCTCCTGCTGTGGACAAATCTGCGTGGCCAATGCAACTTAATTAAATTTCTAAATACTTTCGCTCAAGAATTATGATGCGAAATGTTTTTCTTTCTGCTGTTAATTACAAAATTGTAAAATTGTAAAACTCAAAAGTTCAAATCGCAATTTGTATTCATTTGTAAGCCGGCATTGCCATTAAATTTGTAAAACCGCCGCAGCAACCGCCATCGCAGTCGCCGTCGACGGATGCCGCTGGCAAAATTATAAATTAATGCGGGCAGGCGGGTGGCCAGTGCCAGTTGGGGGGGGGCGGCGAAGGGTGGTGTGTTCTATACTGTCTGTCACGGCGGACACCTTCAACCTCAGCACTCAGTCACCCACATAATTTAAATGCAATTCCTTCTGCGCATTAATTTCCTAAGCTTTTCTCTTCTCTGCTCTGCTCTCTGTGTTTTTTGCATACGAAAATCCCGCACAAAACTGCGTTGAATGTAATCCCATGAGCTTTAAAGTCACGTGTGTGCGTTGCCGGAGGCGTGTTTCTTTTTTTTTTTTTTTTTTTGGTTTTGGTTTTGTATTGTAGGTGAGGATGTGTGGGGAAATGCCAAAGAGAGAGGGAGAGGGAGGGGAGCGCAAAGGGAGACTGAACAAAAGCGACACTGACGTAGCTTTTGGTTTTTGTATTTGTTGTATTTGCATGTAATAAATGTATTTGTTTATCCCTTTCTAATTTTCACTGCATGTTGGAAATGTTTCACAGACATCAGCCGTTGGATGCGGGGAAAAGTTGTTAGGGGCAGGCAATGCTCTAGGTTTCGCTATTTGTTGTTTTACATACCCTATAATCGTGGAATAACAAGGGTAGATTAAACATATCAAGCCAAGCTATAAATTCTCCCTTGGGAAGAGATCACTTTATTTAAAAATAAAATTTATAAATTTAAAAATATTTCAGCTAGTTTCTTCTTATATTAACTACATATTTAGCCCTTTCTAATCGACTACTATAAACTTTTCATCCAAATAAAAATGTCTAACAATTGAAATAACAATAAATATTGGCAATATTTCTTTCCCAAAATAATTTTAATTATTTTAATGCTTCAATTGTTTCAATGATCAAGAAAATATTGAGAAATCATTTTTTGACATTGAAAATATATTTAATGGATTTAAAATAAATATGTGAGAATTAACATTTTTTCCTTTTCCATTCTATTAACTATTTTTTTAGCTGTCATTTGATGTAGGAAAGCAGCGAAAAACAGACAATGTATTTTAAAATACTTTAGAAATTATTTATATGAAATTTTTGGCATGAAATTGTTAAACAACTTTTCGGCAAATTGAGACAAAAACTATATAAAAATAATTCGCTGGAATATTCGTTTTATTTTGGCATACTAACATTCCTCAAATTAACAAATAAAACTAATTTTTAGGTCTTTCTATTTGCTTGAGTAACAGAAAAAGTTAGCATGAATCTTCCAGCAAGTCTGATGAAGGATATTTAGCAGTCGATACCTTTGCATCAGTTGGGGTATTATTTTTTTTTTCATGTCCGACCGCTTTGTGTGAAGTTTTTGTAATATAAATTGTCCTGCGGCTGGTTAAAGCGACCAGGACTGGGCAACCATTTTTAGTGCAGCAGGCGAAATGTTTCATAAATTCAAACACACACATTTATTTATACACGTGTGTGTATGTGTGTACTTATCTATATACATATGTACGAAAATCCCGGAATATAAATATTACAGTATGAAAAACGTTTCAGGCTTGCCGCACAAATGACTTTCATTCGGGATATGAATATGGTATATATGTATGTATGTAAAACCCTTCTATTAGTTTTTATTTTATTTACCTAGCTTTTCAATGAATGAATTGTAGAATTTTGCACTAAGCATTGCTGACCACATAAATAAAAATATTAATTTAAACTCTCTATATATATTACTGATAAGCAACGGGTTTTTATTTTAATTGGAAACTTTATTCTTGCCGCATTTTAAAAATCAAAAATGTTATGTAGAGAAAATAGCTTCAAATCGCTTCTAATTACTTTTCTTTGAGATATCCCTGCGAATGGAAAACCATGTAGAAGAAAAAGTTACTTAAGATCATCTCTCTAATGATCTAATCACATACGCTAGAAAAAATCAAATATTCAGATGATATTTTCTACAAGAATTAAATGAATTTATTATTGTTGTGTAAATAAAACCAATTTTAATATGTATTTTTAAACTTTTAAAGAATGGGATATTAAAATTATTTTGGGGTCAAAGTAACCAACAGATATGAGATAATTAATAGATCACACGGTCCTGTGGCGCAATGGATAACGCGTCTGACTACGGATCAGAAGATTCCAGGTTCGACTCCTGGCAGGATCGGAGAAAATCAATTTTTTATCCTATTTATTTTATGCAAAAATTTATTTTACAATATTTAAAATAAAGTATGCAATCAAATTTATTTTTTTTCGAATTTCAACTGACATGCAAAACTGCTAATTGATATGAAAAAAGTAAAATCAATTGATGGGGCAGCAAAAAATGTAATTCGCCCAACGTGGGGCTCGAACCCACGACCCTGAGATTAAGAGTCTCATGCTCTACCGACTGAGCTAGCCGGGCATGTGATGGCGCGTTGCCAAAACCGCAAGAAAGGTCTCCCTTGGACAAACATGCGAACTATTGTATATATGAACAGATAATTCTGTATATAAATATATTTTGTGGGCTGGTCAATGGTTTATTTTCGGACTAAAAATCGACAACCTGAAATACTTCTATGCATAGCTTAGCAACAAACGCTTTTGAATAATAATTTGACATTCTGAATGCCATTTTAATGATTTTTTGTTGAATCTAACATATAAATTTTGTGTTTTAAATAAGAATAAAATAACTTGAATAATACAGAAGTCGTTGATAGTTTGATGGAAACTTGAATTCAACTTTATTTGCCATTATGCTTTATGAACCTATAAAGAAACACGTGAGAAGTTTAAATTCTTGATGATTATATGGTTTTCTCTGAGAGACTTTATATGCAAATATCTTTATATATTATTTTACTCTATGTGAAAAAGATTAAAGTCAAATAAAAAACAGAATGAATATTTCTTCCCAATAAATTGCAATAATTTTAATAAACTTTTAAGTAGCATACTTTTTCTTTTGGGAAACAAAAGAGATGAGTACTACATCCAGAAGGGATGTAGGGATATGTAATTTTCTTTATACACTTTTCCTTTAAAATGTGACAATAGACACCTGAACTTTACATGAAATACTCAATTTTGGAAATCAAAATTTTAGAATAACAAATACTTGAGTTCTATTAATCTGAAAATGTTGCATGACTTGTAGAAACATGTACAAATTTTGCACTTAAATCGAATCTTCGATTTCAAACTGCAATTTCTTAAGCTTATTATGATTTAACTTCTTTATTAAAGCCAACATTATTCAAGTTACCTTATCTAACTCGCTCAGTCATAACTATCTCAAACAGGTTTCTTCATTTAGCAAACAATTAACACATGATTCGTTATGAAATCGACTTGCGGAAGCTTTTTTTTTCTGATGGCAAATCGAAGAACGTGAAAAATTCATTCACAAAATGAGAAAAATAGTGTAGCAAATGGTTAAGAGAGATCAAGGTCCAATGGAAAGGGCGATGCCCATGTTAAACAAAAAATTTCATTACATTCTTTTTGTGTTTAGTTTTTTTTTCTCCTTTTTACTTTTGTGTGTTCTCATGCTCTATAAGAATACATTTCCCAAAAATATCATCATATACATCATGCATAGAAAAATGGTTATTCATAATCATTTGTTACGCTTAATTGTTGTCTTTGCGGTTTACCTCATGGCTGCTTTTGTGAGTTGACCGCAAATTGTTTTTAAATTCATTTCTCAGTTGTCTCAGTTGGGCCCGGTCTTTGTCCATCTCCCTCTCTCTATCTCGCTTTCTCGTTGGCGGTAAATTACAAAAGCCAAATGGGTAGTCTGAGAATTTTTGATTATTGTCATTATTGAACCAAAAAAGTTGAGTTCGAGTTAAAATCATTTAGAAAGATCGAAATAGATTTCCCACCATCATCAGCAAGGCCGTGAAATGTGTGAGTCGACCGACCATTTGGTGTTTATTTTTGTTGAAATTTAAATCCGCACGCGTTTGCCTTTTGCTTTTGCCACTTTTATTATCCTTTGCTGCCACTTTTTTTTTATGAGTTAAGCCAGACGCGGCTTATCTATGTGACAATGCGGCTGGCGGTAGGCGCACCAGGAACCAGGAACCACGAACCAGGCACCACGACGAATCCCATCGAGGAGGAGGAGGAGGTGTGAGTTGCGAAAAAAAAAAATAAGAGGAAAAGGAAAGCCACACGACGAGTGTGTTTGGCTGGCTGGCTGCCTTTATTGTCAAGCCTACTACAACAACCAGTTCCAGTCCCAGTCCCAACAACCCATCGCAGGGTAGCACAATCCAGCAAACCCAGAGCACAGTCTGCCGCTCTTCATTCATAAATAAATTAAATAAAAATATTTTTTCAAGCCTCAAGCCATGCAACAATAACAAATAAAGCGACTGGCTGGGAGATGAGAATGAAAACAGAAAGAAATATAGGCAAAAGGTATAAGTTCGATATCACCGAATGATTTTATACACTTTATCCATCACTTTCCTTTTTAGTTTCATTTTCTTTCTATAAGAGATTACCTCAAATTATGGGGAAAATCGTGATAGCTCTTGATAATCCTATGGGAAATATTTTATAACACATAATAAATGTGAAATCCTGTTCTATAGATAATGTATGGACTATCATCTTGGACATTTTATTGTTAATAACAAGATGTAAATCTAGAAGAAAAATTTCCTTATCTAAAAGTTACTTATAACTTATAAATTAACTAATATCATAAATTCTTAGGTTGAAGGAACGATTTGGATTCTATCTTGTCCAATTTTCATTAAATTTCGTATTAGTTTTGAGGATGTTTTATTTCCTTTCTCACTAGGATCAGATGAGGCAATATTAAAAGGAATTTTAGTAGTTTCTTATAACCACAAAATAATTTTTAAAATGCTAAAAAAGTTTTGTATAAGTCTCCAAGTGTTAAAACACCAATTTAAAAATTTAAAAAAAATTTCTTAAGTAAGAATATTATAAAAATGTTTCTAAAATTTATTTATATATATTTAAAAATAATATAAACTCTTTAAATGAAATAATTTAATTACGGATTCGATTTAAGAAAAGTTTCATTTTCAATTTTGACAGATTTATCTATATATTTCATGTTACAATATAAATTAAAACAAATTAAATGCACTTATTACAAGATTTTAAGAAAGTGGCTTAAGAAGCAAAATTTTCAAGTGAAATCGAGTGCTTTAATTTTGGATATGAACTCGTTTAATAAAAGATTTGGTTTGAAGTAGTTTGAAAGGCAAAAGAAGTCATTATCAAGTAAATAAAGTTGAATATTTCGTTAGTGCAATTTCACCTTAGGGTTAAAAATTTAGAGAGGGATATTTTTCATCCACAATATCATTTTATTAATGTTTCGTGTTTTTTTATATTTGAAGCTATAATGTTGCATTCTGATCATATTAAATGAAATAAGAATTTTCCCTTAAGTTGATCACAATTTCCTTGCAAAGATCTGAGCAAAATGAATATACACTCTGTCCACTTTAAAGTGTATGAAAAATTTAACCAACGGCAAGAAATCTGCATAATGAAGCGTAATACGCAAATGGTGTGGAGTTGTGATTGGACTCTTGGGGGGGCGGAGCGGGGCGGGGTCGTAGTCGTGGTTGGGGGAGTCGTATGGTATGTATGTATGGTTTGGGATATGCGAGTGCAGGGTTTAATAGCGTTGAAGTGCGGTTTACGCCTGACAGGTTCACAAGCAAATGATTTAAGGTAAACAGCTTAATTATGCAAGCTAAATTAGAATTTACTAAAGGAATTAGAAGGAGTGATGGAGATCAACAAATTAGTGTTCGCAATCCCCTCTCTCTCTTTAAATAGTAACTAACTTTAGTAGAATGAAATTTGCTGGAACTTCCATTAGATGCGTTTTCGAAAAAGTTATTGAACGATTTGTGGCATTCAGTTCAAAGCTCAAGAGTAACAACCCTAAATATCCCAATTTCTTTGCCTGCTCTCGCCTGACCATTTGGCACGCCTCTTTGCCAGCAAATTTTTGGTTTTCGAAGGAGTGGGGGGGGGAGGGATGGGCAGTGTTAAAAGTTAAAATAAATCAAACAGCCATAAATTTGCTGCTTTTTGGCAATATGGGGAATTCGATACGTTCATCAAATGTAAAAGGGTTCAAGCGATGCGTTTGCTATCTATCAATAAATGTCTCTATGTATTTCTACACACACACAGAAGTATATCCCGGCCCCCCTTCATATATTTTATCAAGAGCAGACGATGAGGCCCATCAACCGTCGGTCTGTGTTCCTCTCGTTCTCTCCTTTGCACGAATTTAGCACACTTGTCAAGCCCAGCACATGAAAACAAAAATAAACGAAAAAAAACAAATTCCGAAAAAAAGGATTACATTCGGGTAAACTAGGCCGAAAATTGTATACTCTTCGAATGCACAAAGATCTAATAATGCAGCTATTAGATCTAACGACCTATTCAACTGAGATACGAAGGAAAACTTGCTTCAAAAAATATAATTAAAGAACAAATCCCATGAGAACTAGGCGTTTAAATAAAATTTTTACCTTTATAGACATTTTTATTTAATTTTTTCGAGAAGTATTGTCATAAAATTAACGACACCATTTTATATTTAAGTTTGGGCGATCGATGTCTCCTAATAGCTCTTGGATAACTTTAGATTTGCCGAATATGAGTATATATTAAAAATATAATAAAAGAATAAACCACACGATGCAAATAAATTGTGTATAATTTAAATTTATGAAACTAAATCTCAAACTTTTTAAAGAACTTAAGCTAAGAAGATATTAGACCCAATTTTAAAGAACTGGACCTTATTGTCTAATGGATTTTTTCTTACTTTTTTGATTGTAAAACATTTTGATCATATGAGAATGTTATTGAATAATATTAGAACCTCACAAAAAATTAATGAAACAAACAATCTGTTGAAAAAGTGTTCTTAAATGAAATATATTTATATTTAATCTAAATTCTTTTCATTTTAAGAATCAAATATGGTAAGAGATGTGTAATTTTATGTTTAGTGTTAGATAACGAAACAAAGTGACACTTACCACTTACCAGCATTCAATCCGATAAATATTTCAATCGATATCGAAGCTGCAAAAGAAAAGAGTGTATGGTTTAGATAAATATATTAGGTAACATTTTCTTGATTTAATGAATTGCAATTTCAATTCAACAAATATGAATTACAAAAGCATTTCTAAGTATTATTTAACAGAAGTCTATGAAAATTATTTTAGTTTTGAGCATTTTAAAATATTTTTGGATATTTAACTGATTATAGCTGATGCTCTCCTTCACAAAGAGTATAGAAAAAAAGCCAAGCCAAAATCGAAATCATCCAAAGTGGGGCAGCTTATGAAAAATATGGCGCAAAGGGGTTAAATGACGTATGCATTGCAGCTATTTCTCTTATTTTGCGGATAGCTCGACTCGACTCTTCATTTGCCTGCCGATGTCTTAGTTACCAAAAACCGGAAGCTTCGAATTTATCATAGCCAGTTGTCCTCCTGCCTGCCAGCCAGACAGTCGACTCTGTTGGTATTTTATGAGTGGCCAAAAAAAAAACTTGCCAAAAAAAATGTGATCAATAACGGTTAAGTGGACAGGGTACAGAGGGGGGCCACCTTTGGGGCTTAATAAATGTTTAGTCATTTTCAGTTTCCACTCTATGGTAAATTGTTTCATAGAAAATTACAAAAAAAAAAGGGAACAAAAATGAACGATATAAAAAGGAAACTGTTTATTTTAGAAATAGTTACTCTCAATATAAACCGAGTTCTATCGGTAAGTAAAATAGAGCTTTAACTAATTTGCATATTTTTTAAAGGCTAAAGAAATATTTTAAAGTGAATAAAAATTATAGAAACGAAGAAGTAAAAATTATAGAAACAAATCGGCGAAACCATAAACAATTTTGTCGTAAAATATTAGTATAATTGAATCTCAGAATGTCTGTTCATTTTAGTCGATGCAATATGAATGAAAAAAAATAATTATAATAAAAAACTGACGTCCATTAAGCTGTATGTTTGTTTCTTTCACTGATCTTTTTTTGTGGCCAAGTGTTAAAATTCACTTTTCAACACTGGGTCTTACTAGACAAACTAAATAAATTACGCCCAACAGAAAGACTTCCCTGCGTTTGATATGTCTCTCAATTTTGCCAATTTGTGTCTTGGCGCAACAGTATATATCGATATATTTGAATAGCGATATTCAATAAAGTATCGATTCATAAAATGCAACCGTTTTTTGACAGATGCAGAAAATAATAACTATTTAGTAATTTTGCGATACGATTTGAATCAATTGAAAGAAAAGAAAACATTTGTGAGTCTTTTCGTTCAATTCAAAATGTCAAGAAGGCTCCGATCAGCCAAAACCTCAACGCCAAGTTCGTTAATCGCAAACCAAGTTTCCAGTGAGGACACGGAATTGCATTATCCTTTAGAAATCGAAGAAGATTGCTCTCAGTCGGAGCAAAGTGATGATACTGAGGGAGATCCCGATTATACTTTAAGTACCTATCAGAGCATCGTATCCGATGACCCACATACCCTAATATATTTAGATCTAAGGAAACCTATAGCCAGTATTACAAGGAAACCCCTAATGGATCCATTCATAGAAGAGAACGAACAATTGATGGTAAAATTGAAAAAACTATTGGGTCTTGTGGCACCGCGACGCCAACTATATAACCGATCAGATGAAGATGTGTGCCAGTCACCACCTAGAGACACTTCTACCAATACGATATTCATTGCTCCAATTGTGACAACATTGCCACCAGCCAAGTCCTGGTCTAGGCCTAATCTTCAGAACGCTGAACCCATTTCACCTGTCCAAATGCAACTGAAAATCTTTGATGACCATTTGCAGCGCATAAATCGTATTAGTTTTATGAAATCACAAATGCCCGCGAATCTTTTGCAAGCGTCTAAAGATCTCAGCGGGATTCCACCACAAGGCGAGCGGGATCAAGTGTGTAGGGACCACGAAACCTGTTTGCCCTATCTGGAAGAACATCCTTTATTCTATAGCTTTCTGCAGTCACTCAGTCCGGAAATTTCATTGAATATGTGCGACCCTTTGGCCGTGAGCTATCGCATAATGGATTTCCAGCAATGTAAACATGAATTGGCCAAAAAACTCTTCAATATATTCAATCATCAAATCTTTCATTGCGATCTTCATCCAGCATTAAGTTGGCAGAGTTCAAACATGAGTACAAGTCATCTCATCATTTCGGGCAAGGAACTTCATCGTTCTTTTCGAATTATTCTTAGTGAGCAGCATATCAGGAAGCCGGAAATTCTAGTTAAAAGCCTTTTGCATGAGATGTGCCATGCGGCGGCTTTTATCTACGATGCGGAAATTGGTCACGGTAGCAATAGCCACAAATGGCTATGTGTGGCCAAATTTCGTATGCCGGAATTACCTTTTGTGGTAGGATGTAGTAGTGGCTCTACCTGTAAATATATCTGCTATCTGTGTGGCGCCACTTCCCTGGGTTGTCTCAATCAATTCGATGCTGTTATCCCGCACTTACATTGTGCATATTGCCAATTCGAGTTGCTGGTCATACCCTGGCGAAGCACTAATTTCCATTTTTGGTCACCCCTAGAATCAATGATGACGCCTTACAAGGAATTTATCAAAAATAATTACTTGGAAATTCAAAATCTGCCATCAGAAACTGGAATCAATAACCACAACGATAGGATGCGTTAATTAAATTTGAAATATGTTCAGAAAAAATCTAAAAATTCACGATAAATAATGACGTGAAGCAGTAAATGAATTTAACTTAATTTTTTGTTGGTTTCTTTTCAATTTAAATAAAATTTAAAAATTGAGCAGAAATTTTAACTAATGGGTTGTGCTCCTTCTAAGTTCTTCAGTGTTAGTGGCGTTTTTCAACACTGCTCGACCTCATTTTTGTTGTGCAACAGAAAGTAAATTTAATGCCACACCGATTGAGATATCTTTGATAAAAATTGGTTTAAAATTGAGATGATGTAGAATTTTTAAGTTTTAATGAAACATTAAAAACAAGAAGTAAATTTAATGCCAAAGCGAATGAGATATCTTTGATTAAAATTGGTTTAAAATTTGGATCATGTAGAATTTTTAAGTTTTAATGGAACATTAAAAAGATCGAAATAAAATATATTAAAAAAAAAAAAAAAAACCTTTAGCTACTATTCAACGATTCAACAATATTGTAAAACAAAACTCTATTTAAACATTTAAAAAAAAATCAAAAAACTTTAAATAAATTCTGTGAGATAGAATTGGAATTTTATTGTACTTTGACTTCATCTTCTTAAACTAAAAGACATATACAGATATACAAACGTTTTTTCATCTGTTTTGAGACTTGTCAATTATATAAATTATATGTCTTTATAAAATTTCCATTATTAAATGTACTTGACGAAGTTCTTCCGACAGGTCTACAAACTATATAAACTTGTTTCAATTAGGTTAAAATAAATAAAACAAAAGTGAAAAAACATTCCCAAAATGAACAAGTCGAGCTAAATGATGTTACACAAAGTCCCAGCTACTTTTTTGGCAAACTTTTCTATAGATTTTCTATAATAATTTCGTCATTTTCATCAAGTAATCTATCTATACTTTGTAGCCAACATAAACTAAGCCGCTCTCACCTAGGTATGAGTGTGGTATGAAATGTAATTTGTCTGATTAATACCCATAATTAAATATTTCATTAACTTTGATGGAAGTATAAACTCTAAGTAAATAGGAAATAGTAAGTATCTACACGTACATACATACATTCATGCGTTGCCCTTTTGAGGGACAACCACCCCAAAACAGAGAAAACGAATGGAAAGAAAACCACTCCAATGAAATATATTGTACGATTGTCTGATTATCAAGGCAACCGCAAAACAATTTAATACTAAAACCCAAACCACATGCTCTGGCACGCGTCCCAGAGTTAACCATCTCATCTCAGTTCCAGTTCCAGTCCCAAAACAAATCCCATCGAGGGAGCACATGCATGATAAATGCACAAAATCTGCAACAAACTGTTGGAAACACGCGCTAAACCCAACAAAAGCCATAAAACAAGGGGTAGATCTGCCATTTTATTTCGTTCTTTTTTGGGGTATAGAGTTACTACATACGTACAATCGGAATCGGAATCAGAATCCCACAAAAGCGAAGCCTTCTGACAAATCGCCTATCGAGTTACCTGAATAAAAGATTTACAGATTGTCCCCTTCTTTTCGAGTGCCAGTTCTGTGACTTTTGTCAGCCAGGTGAAAGTGAGTCGAACATTTTCCCAGCCGGAGGAGACAAACCACAATTACAATGAATTAATACCACAATTAATGAATAATATCAAATATATGAATATAAATTTCCATCGACAACAATGTGTGGAGAGACAACAAAAAATAAAGGATAATTTCGAAAAACCATTAATGGGCCAATGCACATTAACATTTTGTTGTGACAGGCAGTCAAATGAGTGCCGGACACACATGGTTCTTTGGTTTTGCTGACGGCTGCGTGTGGGTACATTGGGTACAGGAAGTGCAGGCTGCACTCAAAACTCCTGCCCGGTCCCTGTCAATGGCACTTTGACGTCTGTTGTCGTCGTCGTCCTTGTTGGCCCGTCATTTACATGGAATGCCATAGATCGATGTTTTCCGAGAAACACACGCTATAACATTTTAGCCTCTACGTATGTATGAAATGGTGGTGAGTCTGAGTTATGGGGGTAACTAAAGAGTTTTAGATTGTCCTTTAAAAATATTTAAATATTTCCTAGAAAATTGAAAAACCGTATTGATTTGGTTTGATACGCCCCAACACTTTTTCACTTAGGGTTTAAATAGTTTTTCTAAAAAGTGTGCAACCCTTAATATTATTGATTTGCAACTTAAATATGTAATCCTTGGTAATTCTTGTCCTAATATTGAAAATACAATTCCCCTTTTTTACCCCTAAGGCATTGGCTTAGTTTTAATTTATAGTTCCGCAAGAATTTCTTAATAATAATACCAATAATGTCATTTCCCACACTACCACCAAAAAGTGTGTCCATTTTTCTTTGCTAAAAAAAAGAGAGTAAAATTTATAAGAAACTCATGATGTTTATTTACTTCAAAGGATTAAAAATATAAAGTTGCTCACATTTCATTGATTAAAGAAGAAAGCAAAGGCAAATAAATTAAAAATTGAGATGTCATTTCCCACACTACCACCAAAAAGTGTGCCCAGATAGGTACATTTTTCTTTGCTAAAAAAAAGAGAGTAAAATTTATAAGAAACTCATGATGTTTATTTACTTCAAAGGATTAAAAATATAAAGTTGCTCACATTTCATTGATTAAAGAAGAAAGCAAAGGCAAATAGAGATGACAAAACAGTCGATTGTTATGTAATCGACAGGGTTGATTTCGATAAACTACTTAGATTACTCAAGCAAGCTTCTTTTAATGATCCCAGTAACTATAATTTAATCTAAAATGCTCAAACTTGATGGAGAACATTTTAAATTACCAATATTCTCTTAAATTTTTGCAAATATCATGATAAAATTTCCTCCAAATTAGTCATGTTACGGAAATAAATGCCAGCAGCATATCCTGGAGGCATTTCTATATCGAAATAATTGCATGACAAGAGCTTAGCAACCAAAAACAATGAGTTTTGAGTCTAATCAAATCAAAGCTGAAGACCGACCACCACCAGCATTTGGAAAGAATTTAATCGCTTGATAGGCTTATGGGTTTGCCCTAAAGGGCTCCCGAATATTGTTGACATCAAAGCCATTTGCCAGTTAATAAGGCACAATAAAAAAAAAACCCAGAGAGAGAGCAATCGCAATTGTTATTTATGATGGCAATAAGACAGACAGACCTAGGTTAATTTACTAGACGCGTGCCCATCCGATCTTCTTTATATGGAAATATGGATTGGGTTTTTCGTAAAATGCGTCGCCGCGTTGCGTTACGTTTCGTTTTTTTTTTTAATCCAATTTGCATAAAAAATGACACAAAGCCCACTAAATGCAACCCTTAATAGGTCGCCAAGGGACCTATGGGGCGGTTGGTTGAGACTGCGGCGGCGGGCACTTGAAAAATATTGTGTAAATCCCATCGCAACGGAACACTGTAACCACCACCACCGCCGCACTACACCACCATTTGCTGTTCCACCACTTGCAATTGTCAAGGTTGGGTATCCTCGATTTTTTTTCTGTTCCACCACTTGCAATTGTCAAGGTTGGGTATCCTCGATTTTTTTTCCCGTCTCTCAACTATAAATATGTCAAAGTTTCTGGTTACCATGGGCCATTGGTTCAACCTCCATGGTTCACCCTCCCAACGCAGTGCTTTACGAAATTTTTAAGTATTGTCAATATTAGTAAATATTAAAAAGAAGAGAACTCTCTGTGTGTGAAGGGTGAAACAGGAAATTGCTAAGGGTTGTTCATCATCGTGATCATCATCCTTCTACCTTCTCTTGTGTTCCTGCCTAATGAAATGCTAAATTTTCTCTGTAAGCCGCAAGTATTACAGGGTATCGGGGTCGGCATGACACTAACATTATTACCCTTCTCCAATTTGACTGCCTGGCTGCCTGCCTGCCAATTTTTCACTTTTCTATCCAATGGGTGTAATTTTTTATTAAAGACATTAGTCAAATAAGTGCATATATATTTGTATGGATCTGGTTCTCATATGACGACGATGCTGCTGCCGGCGGCCATTAATCTAAAATGGCAAACGCCCTCCGTTTGAGCGCAACTACGCAACCACCCAACATGGACCCATTCCCATTCCCGTTCCCATTCACCGTGTGTGCGTCATTTGTTACATTTATTATTACACATTTTCTTCATTCTTCTCTCACTCTCTCAGTTTTTTTGGTTGATCTGAACGGATTTGGTTACCCAGGGCAAGAGAGAGAGAAAATTAAACTTTTCGTTTCGCTTTTGTGCAAAACACAAAAATACATTTTATGCACTTATGACACTCGGCCAACGCCCTTCCATCTCCACCCACATTGCCCCCTTTTTATCCACTTTGCCACCCTCCCCAAAGACCCTTTTTTTTACTTTTACTTTATTGTGACTTTTTGTACTCGGACTGGGCCCAGTTTTTAGCTGTCCTGCTCTATATTGGCTTCATTTTTAGTTACTCAGCTGTTTCAGTTTTTCCACCGACTGCTGGCAAAAGGGGGAGGATTGTTGCAACAGGGTAAGGGTGTTCGGATTGTCACGATTTTCATATATTTCATAAATTCAGGCATATTGCTAATTTGTGCTCTAAATTTGTGCAAATGCGGAAATATTTGGTTAGGGTTTTTGGGTTTCCATTTTTATTTCCTTTAACTCGTTTTCATCTGTTTTTTTTTTTTTTTTTTTTTTGTGTTGCTTTCATTATTAAATTTATTGGTTTCTATTTATCAAATTGGATTTTCTGAAATGGGATTTTGGCAAGGATTGCATTGTTTGCTCGTGTGCGGTTTCAACAAAGGATTTGTCCATCAGATTGAAAGTTGTGCAAATAAAAACACAGGCGTTGCAATATCATTAAGCCAGATGGTTTTGTAATTTTAACCCTAATTCAATTTATGCATATTACCGGATTGATTTGCCAACTAATTTGTGGTTGTCAATACTATGTGGCGAAGCGAGAAGTTTTTTCATCTTTCTATACATTACTTTAAATTGATAAAATCTGAAATCTTCTAGCAAGATGTAAAATGTCTTTTTAGGTTTCATTTTATATATATATATTTTATATCATTTTATATATATATATTATATATTTTGTTGAACTTTGTACTACAAATTTAGAGAGTTCTAACTAGAACGAAAACTTCAAATTAGTTATGAGAGAGAATTAGAATTCAAAAATAAAATGTAGCAATTGGTAATGAATTTTTTTTCTTATCGAAATACTAAATCGTTATTTTAGTCTTTGTAGGAGGAGTCTGTTGTAATCTTGTTCATCTAAAACTATAGAAATAAAGTACATATAGTGAAATTCTGTATAATGAAGTACTGCTTATTATCAATTGTTTTTAAAACAAAGCGTTCCTATTTTAATCATAATATCATAAATTAAAATATTAATACATTTTTTCTGGCTTCATGCGAATTCATTATAGAAATACAGAGGACTGACTAAACGTATCGATAACACACAAGGCTGGAATGAATGGTTGGACGAAATATTAACTGTTTGATTTAAAATTTTTATACAATTTTATTTTTTAGTCAAAAAGCTAAAATTTATTTAAAAGACGATAATCAATATGAAAAAGATCTTTTTATTAATTTTTCTTGTGTCTTTTATGAAATCCATTCTGAGACTATAAAAACGTAAGGTTTGGAAAAGGAATATCACAGGAGTATAGTTTCAATATTTACATATCTTTATTTTCCGGAATATTTAGTTAATTTACCCACTTCAACATTTTTAAATGTTATTTTTTCAAATAAAGGCCAAGTCAAGATAGACTTATAGACATATTATCCATATGACTATCTCGAGCTTTATCCAAACGAAATCTCTACAAGAATATACTCAATCACTTTACTCAATTTAGAACTTCCTCAGCTATTTGAAAGGTATTGCAAATTATGGTTAACATGTCATATTACAATATCATGGAACATCAAAGGTAACATATTCCCAAGTCTTTTTTATAATCAACTAATTAAATAAATATGTATGTTTGCGAAATCAATTCAATTGACTCTCCCAATGATATTTGTTGTGACAATGGCCCTTCAAGTTGACAAACGACGAAGAGAAAAATATGTCATTAAGTTCGATTCCTTGGCCAAGGACAAAACCGAAATGGAAAATTGTTGATACAGATGGGAAGAGGAGGAGGAGGAGGGGCGTTTTCTTTTCACATTGTCCTACAAATATATATGACTTTCTTATTATTTGGGGATATATGATTAGAGAGAGAGAGAGAGAGTGTGTGTGTCTGTGTGATTAACTTAATTTAACAGTTGCACGTATCATATTTATTGGTTTTACACGCACTCTGGAGGCCGCATAATGAAAGCAATTTGTGTTTGTATACGGATACCTAAAAAATAATGCCATAACTATATCAACAAATGTGGGGGACTCCCACACGCCTCTCTTTGCCTCTGTCTTTATATACAAAGTTATCTATATATATTGTGGATGTGTGTTTACCTATAGACGATGACTCTGCTTCACATTGGACTATTAAACTAATTTCCAGTTGTCATAGACAAGCACGCACAGGACAATTTCGGCGTCGCCTTTGGGTGGAGTGAATAAGTGCACCCCGACGCACAGTGCACAGTGGCTCGAGTTAAACAATCAATTTGAATTGAAAAGCTTTCATAGGTTTTAATTTAAATTTCAATAATTTTCCTTTTATTGAAATTTTTTTAACTTTTGAGTTTTTTCTCTCAATGATTAAAGTCTTTTTAAAGGCAAATTGGAAGGTTTGTTTCACAAAATCCTCCAAATATAGTTGGATTATATTATTTATAATGTAGTGGTAATCCTAATACTCAAGTATGTAAATAGAATATATCTTAATATTTTCTTTTTTATAATGGGTAAATCTAGAAGTCAAAATACTCAAAGAAATATAATAAATGTTAATATTTTCTTTTTATAACAATTAAATCAAAATACTCAAGAATATATATAAGTACAATAATCAGAATTGTATTTTAAATTATTAATTTCAGGTGATTGTTTTCTTTTAAGTTTGCATACACGTTTTTAAAAGAATGACAAAGTGTCTACGGGTATTTTATTTCAGCAAAAATTGGGGAAAATAATTATTTTATAATTAAGAAAATAAAACTTTCAATATTTCTAATATTTTCCTTTTTTTTTTTGAATAAAAATTGGGGAAATTAATTATTTGATAATAAAGAAAACAAAACTTTCGAGCATTTAAGACTTAAAACATTTTTTAGAAAAAAAACAGTCATAAATTATTTTCGAATTAAGACTTATATTGATTTTTTAGAAGAAAAAAAACAGTTATAAATACTTTTCGTTGTATAATTAAAATTCTATTTTTGTAATTATTGTATTGAACAAAAAATATGCAAATTATTAGAACAACAAATGTAATATATTTATTTATATATTTTTTAACAATTGCAATCTATTTTGATAGAGAATCAGAGATTTTTACTCTATATATAAAAAAGTTGCTTGTAGTTTTAAATTTTAATAGAAAATACAAACATCAGGAGTTATTTGTTTTTGTGCCACTGTGCGTCAATCGAAGCTGGCACGCACATCAACAACTCGTACTACAAATGGCCTACAAAAGATAACAAAACTGAGTGTAGATATTTCAACTATGGGGTATAACTTCAATTTGCCCCACAGCCTCAACTAGACAGAGCAGTAGTAGTAACTGTAACATCCGGTTCAAGTTGATTCTGGAGTTACCAGGATGCATGTCAGATAGGTAAGGTCGTCTCTTTGCCTGTTCCTGACTGTTGCCTCGTGGGCATTTTCTGCATAAATTCCATATTTACTGTCAATGTTAATTGCACTGAATTGCACTAAAGTGTTGACTTTTATGCCGCACAGGATGCAAATTGCCAAGGCAACCGATGGGAGACGAGATGAACTCCACTCCACTCAACTGTGGGTCAACATTCTGTTTCTTGTCTGTTGTTTGTTCTGCTCATTTAGCATAATTAGGAGTTACTTTGGAAATATCTCACGCTGTGACTTAAAGAAAAAGAGCAGCACTCACTTTTTATTAGGTGCTCTCGAATTCCAGGGAATCATCATTTGCGCTACACATGTCGGCTTAAGAACATCCTTTAAGGACATGTGGCGCACATTTCATTTTCATTGTCAAAATGTCGCCTTAGTCTCATCTTACGCACTGTGTTAATTATACTAATTGTACTAAATCACTTGAAAATTTCTCAAAAAAGGAACCAAAGAAAAGGCTCAGAAAAAATGACTGAAATTAGGGAGTATAACATTTCACAGAGTTCTCTCTGTCTCTCATCCCGCATGTCATCGCAATCTGTGAGAAAGTTCAGTGTAGAAACTCCTCCTAATCCTAGCAATGACAGGGGAATTTCTATATGTAGGTACACATCTTTCTTTTTGAGGGCTTTGCATGTGGCACATATTAAAATAAATTATTGAATCTCTTCCTACATATGGATGTCTAGAGGATGATGTACAAAAAAAAATTGAGACAAAACTCATTTTTTAAAGTCAATATCATGCATATTTCATGGTTTAAGTCTCCCCCCCTCACAGAACGCCCCCCTTGTTTAGGTGGGAATGAGTATGTTTAAGGGGTGCGGTAAAAGAAGGCGTTGTGGTTTATTATTTTTAATTATATATGGCATAATATTACTACCAAAAGTTGCCATTGTAATACATTATGATTCCAGTTCTGTATCTATAAATAATTTAAAGGGTTTGGGTTAATTACTTTTCCCTACATGAAAGGGTTCTAAAAGAAATGAAGAGTGAAGTTGGCCTAGATCGAACCTTATAATTTCTATGATTTAAAATTTAGTTACATACTTTATCATAATTGTTCTGAAGGTGTTGCTTAACTGGGCCAATATGATGTATCAAAAAATCAATATTTTTATAATTTTGTGATTTGATGTATCCAAAAATCAATTTTTTTATAATTTAGTGATTTGATGTATCCAAAAATCAATATTTTTATAATTCAGTGATTTGATGTATCCAAAAATCAATATTTGTTTCATTTAGTGATTTGATGTATCCAAAAATTAATATTTTTATAATTTAGATATTTTGGTTCTCCTTTTTAGGTCTTCTTCAGAAGTCCTTTTGTTTCATTCATATAATTTTTGTTTCACAGCTATATTTTATGTATGAAATAAGATATAGAGCTCGGATTTTGCTAATTTCGATGAATTAACTTCGTTTGGTTAACAAAAAACTGATATACGAATTTGGAGAACTGTAGCCAAAAAATGAGAGACTAGTTTGTATAGAAACAGACGGATATGGATACTACGAATGGTCTCATTATGCTGATCAAGAATATACATACTTTATGTAGGATTTATTTTTACAAATTATTTATTTCATTATTCTTAAAAGCAAGATATTAGAATTTAATTTGAGATTGATTTTAATTTGATTATATTTAAGATTTTTAGTTATATTTAATAAGGAAAAATCTGTGTAATTCTTAAAGTCCAATTCAAAGAGCCCACCCAGATACATATATAATCTCTTCTTAATTTGTGATTGTAACTAAAAAGAATGGTTATATAAATTATTCTTATTTACCTTCTTGTTAATCTTCTCTTGTCCATAATTAGTGTGACTTAAAAGAAGATTATATAGAGAAGGTAAAACAAATGATTTCTAATACAATTGACAAGATTCTGCATTATTTTTATTACAATTCAAAGGGCGCTTCTTCCATGTGTTGGGAAGTCATTCACATCCCCATGACGACTACTTGGCACACCTCTTTGTGCGTGGATCTGACTCTGGGTCCTGGGCCTCTTCTTTGTGCATAACTCCGAGTATAGCTTTGGCATACCGTTGGCATATTAATCAACCCCAATGGGCACAGCAGGACAAACCATTACCCATATACATATATATTTGTGCCAGAGCTATGCAACCTGTTTTCCCCCTTTTCTGTGCTGCATTTTCGTAGAATTTATACCAATTTGTGCGCAACGTTAATAACAGTAAAAGGAGGCCTATAACAATAACCCACATCAATACGATGGCACGTAGATGCCACAGCACGTGGTAAAGGACACGGACATGGACGGTGCCTGTGCCTGCTGTGCGACAAACAAGGTGAGTAGGTAAGCTCTACCAAAAACCAGAAGACGGAGAAGGAGTACGAACAGAGAATGCAATCAACAAAGATGTGCAAGCCTCCCCCCACCCATCGCCCACCCATCCCTTGCCATCCATTGGACGCGTGTCCAAAACACACGCGCCACGGCATCTTTTGAGAGTTTTGGGGAGTTTGAGAGTGAAACTGGGCCGCCAGAGTGGCATTCCCCCCACCCCCCACCACCATTCCGCACTCATTATATTTGTGCATTGACTTTGCGCACAGCTAAAAACTGACGTCGTCGTCGTCTTTGCCTGCTATTTGCACAAGTGTTCCCTTCCGTTGTTCCGTTCGCTTTGAACAACAATAAAAGAGATTAATAGATGTGGCATCGGAGAAAGGGGTACACGACCAAGCCACATACAATAATTGGTGCCTAAAAGGCTTGCATATTTGTCTGCTTGTCGTCGTGGTGTATTGGTTGGTTGGTGGTGGTGGTGGTGGTGGTGGTGGTGATGATGGGAGTGCTGGGTGGGTGAGGATGGCTCACAAAAGACCTCGACTTTAGCCTGGGCACAATGATCGATCTGCAAAATATTTCAATTTAATGAATTGCGTGCAGAGCGAGAGCGCGAACAGCAAAAAGAAAAAAAAAGAAGGGTTCAGTGGAGATTCTAGGGGTGCTGCACACTGGCATAAAAGATGGACAAAAAACATCAAAGAACATTGGGTGGAAACGATAGCAATCTAATCTAGTATCCTTAACTGGTCACTCAAATAGTGAAAAATGTCTCTTAGAGTATGAACTGGGAATTTAGAGAGGTTTCCAAAGATTATTTCTAAACTTGCGTATATAAAATTATAAGCATAATATCTTAAGAATGTTTTGCACCACTGTAACTTGTAATGAGACACATATGTATACTCATTAGTTATGAGAATAGAATATTTCTAAACTTACATAGTTATATAAAATTATAAGCATAAATTCTTAAGGATGTTTTGCACCACTGTAACTTGTAATGAGATACATATACTCATTAGTTATGAGAAGAGAGTGTATATTAGGTTGCTCAAAATGTTAACTATTGTTATAACTCAATTCAAATTATTGTATAACGATCAATCGCATATAAAAATTCGATCATCTCTACAAAATATTTCATAAATATCGATAATTGAAATAAAATCGATTAGGTTTTATGTTAATAAAATTTTTTCATTCGATAAATCGTTACATTTGCTGCTTATAAAAGGTCAACAGGACAGAACCAATTATAAACGTTCTTTCTTACGACAACTCACGATAAATAATCGATGTTGTCGATAACAATTATATTTAATGATCGGGAAAGTATCAATCATTTCAAAATACACCATTCTAGTTTTAATTTTTGCAGAATTGATGTCCAAGAAAACACAAATATCGAATGAAACCGGTAATTAATCGAAATTTATTATCGGAACACATAAACATCGGGCGAAATCGATAAGTAATCGAAATTTGCTATCGGAAAGCACTAACGTTTCTCTTTTCTTCTTCATTTACGCGTAAATTTGTTATCGGAACACTTAAATATCGGTCGAAATCGATTAGTAATCGAAGTTTGCTATCGGAAAGCAGTAACATTTTTTGTTTTCTTCTTCATTTACGCGTAAATTTGTTATCGGAACACTTAAATATCGGTCAAAATTGATAAGTAATCGAAGTTTGCTATCGGAAAGCAGTTACATTTTTTGTTTTCTTTTTCATTTAGGCCTAAATCCTCCAACAAAAAGTAGCTAATCAGTGAGTAAAGTTTATTTTATTAATGAGTATATCGAAGTCGTATATTTTTTTGACTTTCTGATTTGTTTTGGGGATGTGAAAGGTAGTCGAACATCTTTGTTCTACGCATTAACTGTAACTTTAACGCTCTTATCGCTATTAATGAGTAAATATGCAACTCAAATACAGCCGCTTATAAGGATAATGGGATGATGATGTTACCCTTGCTATTATTCCCCATCATCATGATGATGGTGGTTGCGGTCCTGTCAATCAGAATGCCTCAAAAAGGGTTGCCGCACAGAAAGCGCCTCAAGTGCCACTCGACGCTTAGCTGATAAGAAGACGCACCAGACACACACACACACTCATACGTTGAATCTTAAGTCGCCAATCTTCTGCCAGAATTCCCCCCAAACTTTTGCCAACCCCAAAAAAACTTATGTGGCACAATCAACCACCCATTCCTCTCTTTGCCCCGCTCCTTCTTTCAATTGTCAGATATGACAGTTAAATGTTGACGCTCGAATGATTGCACACAAAAATTTTTCTACCTGGCAAACGCATTTTTAATTTGACTTTTTTTGTTGTATTTCGCCCGTTTTCCACTTTCCACCACTTTGCACATAATTTAGTCATTTCATTTGAAACGCCCCGCTTTCCCCCCACTCTTTCGCTCTCTCTCGATAGCATTTCGAAGGTCTCTGGTCCACACTATGCGCGATCTGTCAAATGTCAAATGCATGTCAAAGGCAACATGTCAGAGCCATTTCCAACGCTTCTCTTCTCTCTTTTTTCTCTCTCTTTCTCCTTTCTATTTTTTGTTATGTATTTTTTTTTTTTTGCCATAGTTGAGCCAGGCGTTAAATGCATTGGACAGCAGCGCGTCTGACTGGCACCCAAAGTCTGACTGCCTTTGGATAGAAACGAACACCACCAACCAACCAGTCAGGGTGGTTAGGTGGCTAGGTGGTTGGGTGGTTTTCCCGTTGCTTGATTGTCATTTTTGCGTTGCGGCAATTTGCGGCTTTTGATTAAAAAATATACACACACCGAGAACGCGTCGAGGGAATAATGCGACTGTTGTTCTCGCAAATGGTTTTTGCATTTTTGGGTTTCAAATGGTTTTGTTTTCTTTCTATATATTTTTTTTTTTTTGTGTGTGTTTTCTTTGTTGCTGCTCTATGCAGCATGGACCCACGACGGTTAGTTTAATTTGCAAAACAACTCCCGAGCAGGAGGAGTCAAAGAGAAGGACGAAAGGACGTCTCGGTAAGCTCTCATGTGAAGCTTTGGATTAAAAGTGCATTTTTACGTAAATATAGAGAATGAAAATGTTAGCTAGCTGATGCGCATTCCATTTGCCTTAAAAATTACTCTTTTAGTCGCTCTTCTCCATAAAATCTTAAAAATTTTAGAAGCTATCTCTCTCTAAAAAAGTGCATACAAAATTCCAAAACAATTAGAACTGAGAAAGTCAAAATTACAATACTCTAGTTAGTTTCTTTAATAGAACAAGTCTAATATATAATTATTTAAACCAAAAGCTTAACTTATACTGAAAAATATGTATGTAAATAAGAAGGATAAAGAGTATCGCTTTTTTTTGGGAAGATTTATCGATCTCCATTTCAAATCGGAAATTTGTTAAGTTCTTGAAGTCCTTGTTTAAGCAATAATCAAACCATTATTCTTGTAGGATTGTGTCAAAGATGAGAAACGAATTAATTGAAAAGAAGTATTTCAGTAAAGAGAAAAGATGCGAAAAATGAGGAATACGACTCCATCAATTTCTTTGGTTTAATAAATTGTCTAATTCTCTTAAGCATACAATAAAAAGATATAAAACCAAATTCCTGTATGCTTATACACTATTTTAAGACTTCTTGGATAACTAAATACTTCAAAACAGGATCAAAACATACTTCAAAACATAAAACCAAAAACCTATATTCCTTAACACCAATTTGAAGGATAACTAAATACTTTTAAACAGGATTACCGACTTGTCTACTAAATATCCTATTTTTTTCCCCAGCTGTATAATAAGTAGAATTTTTTCAGCAGGGTTTTAGCTTATTCGAATCTTGTAGAGCTACAATACCTAATTAATTAATTAATTAATTTTTTGTAGTCTGCTTTTAGGCAACTGATAAATTATTCTCATATGAAGTATTCTTGCTCCCAAGGTTTATTCAACTGATTTTTAATGGCGATTTCATGAGATATTGCTCAAAATTGGCAGCTTGATAGTTTTGTTTTTAGAATATTTTCTTTAATTCAAAATAAAGATATTTTTTAATGTCCTTAGCATATGATTGATAAGATGATATGTGCATTGGAAACCAAATAAACGAAATTTTGAATCAATTAATAAGATATTCCCTTTTATAAATTTGAATACAGTGACTTGAGTTCTATAACAATCTGTTTTAAAATGAAACTTTCCTCACGAAACTCTACTAATTTTGATAGAATTAAATAAACATTCAAATTTACAGATTTTATAGCTCATATCAAGAGATATACTTTGCATGCATATTACGTTAATTATAAGCATTATAGAATAGTAAATACTCGACCTAGAAAAACTAAAATATGTCCTCCCATGCAACTTAGAATTATTTCCTTTGCCGTCACTTTTCCTTTGCACCCCAAAAAGTAATAAAGTTTATGTTTGAAATCATGTGATATAATTTTCCATACCCTTCATTTACTTGTCGGGCCATCTGCTACAATTTGAGAAACATTTTGAAGGCTTGTCAATAATATAATTGCTCCTACCACAGACCATCCGAAAACATTAATCACTCAAGAACTCAAATCATCTCAAATGTGGCAGAAATAAATTGGAAATCACAGTCATTTTTGCTAAGCGATTGGTAGTATTAGATAGGTCCTTCTGTCCCCCCGCCCTTTCGATTGGCTAGTATTTGAATTATTGCCACTGTTCGCTTCGAGATGCATTCGAGTGTGACGCGAAACTTTTTGCGTCCCGGCCTTTTAGTGACGCGGCACAAGAAGTAGCGGCATAGTCGCGTGCACGGCCGGAACTGACACAGGAAGCGCCGTACATCAGGCGAACGCGTTGACAATGCAGGCGTGGACAGAGAAGGGGTCCTTCTGTGGCCATTCAGGATACACGCAGTACAATATGTAAGTACATGTCGTTGGTGGAGTCTCTTCTCTTCTCTTCTCTGCTAGGCATTATTAGCTGTCAGTAAACGGAATTGTCGCGACGCGACATGATGCGATGCGACTCTTTTTTCGTTCTTTCTGCAACATTTTAACATAATTGGCCTTTATGACATCAACGAAGGGTCCGCGCGTCTGGGTCTGGGTCTGGTCTTCAGCAATCACTTTTTACTACCCGCTAACCAATTTGGTATCTGCAACTTTGCGCTTGAATGCATGCAACAACTTTTCTAGACTCTCAAGCCCCCATAATAACTACATAACTCCTCCCCCTCCTGCCACCCAAAGCAGCCATTGTCAATCCCATTTCAGTGTCGGGCTACTTTGCGTGCAATTTCACAAACTTCATTAAATAAAGGGCAACAAAATATAAAAAAAGAATAAGATAAAATTACCAATTAAAATAGTAGACCAATCAATTACCCTATCATCCTTCTTGGGGGTAAGTTATTTTCAAATAAATCATTTTAATATAAACATTTTTTCTACACTTAATTTTAAATACTCAAATTTTTTATGAGATCTTGTTCAAAGACATTGCTTAAATAAATTTAGTAAATATAGAAATAATTTATTCCCTTATTTAGTTGTTTAGTTAGATTTAAATTATGTTCAACTTTTAGTTATAGGATTGCTATTAAAATATTTAGTTCTTTCAGAATCGTTATTCATAATATGAATGGAAAATTTATTATAAGTATGTAAATTTTTATTTTATTTATTTAATTAAGAATATAGGATATTAAGGATTAAGGATATAAACTATCAATTTTTATGAATATGGAAAATTTATTATAAATATGTAAATTTTTATTTTATTTATTTAATTAAGGATATAGGATATTAAGGATTAAGGATATAAACTATCAACCTAAGAATTTTTATGAATATGTAAAAATTTTTATCTACCAGCTTAAATAGAAGCGAAAACTAATAAAAAGTTGTAGAGAAAAGTGAGGAAAAAATAGCTTAAATAAATTTTTCTAGGCTTTACTAATATTTGGAGGACCTTTTAAACCCTTTGTCTTTTCGATCGATAACCTTATCCATTAATCGAATGTTGCTTTAGAGAGCAAAGACTATTATATTGATTGGTTGACATTATTTCAGCATCATTATAGGGTATAAACTTATTCTGACTCTGGTGAAATTATACAAAAAAGGAAAATAAAGAAAATATATATATTTTTCTACCTCCCCAACTCCCTTAGATTTGGCGCACAAAATGGCTTGGAAAATATTTTTCAATCACTTTAATTGTAGTCAAACCCGTCGTGTGGGTATTCATTGGAGGGGTTGTGAGTTTTGGGGAAGGCCTACACGTCAGATTGCATTGGAGTTGGAGAACCCATATGTTGGCTCTCCCCCCCCTTCGCCTTTGGCTGCCTGCTTGTACTTTTCTTTTTCCATAAACAAACTCTGGCAAGAGCAATGCAAATTTAATGTTGTCAAGCTGTCGTATCATGCTGAAATATGCGCACATTCGCCCTTTCCACACACACACACACTCACACACCATCGCTGGGGCGAAGGAGCAGCAGACGTCCCCCTTAAGGCAAATTTTGTAGTCATATGTCCACCCAGGCCAAGACGTAATATGAAACGCTTCCCGTTCCCCCTGTTTTTTTTTTTTGTGGGTTTCGTTACGCCCCGATATACTTCTATAGCTTACTTATATTAAGATAATGCCGGCAAGTAACAAAGAAAAAGGGTACAAATTTCCTGTGCTTCCGTTTGCCTGTCACGTGAAGAGTGTCACTAGGGGGAGTGGCTTCTGGGTTTGGGGGGCGCAAAGTTAGGACCAGCTCCTTCTGTCCTTCTGTGGATGCATGTGAAAACGTGGTTATTATCGCCTGCAATGCCCCACGCCCGCCCGCCCCTCCTGTCGCAAGCTTATATAACTGCCGGGCATTTGTAATAAAACTCAAGCGCATAATTGTTTGCCATATTTCTGAAACGCCAAAATGGCAAGAGGAGGAAACTCCTCTGACTACCGACCCTTTTGCCCCGCCCCCCACCCATCACTTTTAACATTACTCCGTCACTTGTGCAGGTATCAGCAGGAAAAAATCTACTGCATACTTTTGGGGGATGCGGCCACGCCAATTTATGAGCAGGTGGAATTTCTGACTATACCAGTGTGTGTGTGTGTGTGTCTGTGTGTGTGTTATTGCCCCACTGTGCACTGTTGAGGTTATTTTTGAGTTGATTGCTTTCGAATTTTTGATGATGCTGTGTTTAAGCTCCGAAAAAGGACAAATTGCAGCAACTATGCAAAATGAATACTCCATTTCACTTTGTTTTCAGCCAAAAACAATCGAAATAACAGACCAAACGTTGGTGCTCGCAACACTTATGTGACTAAGCATTGAACTAAAGGTGTAAGCAGCATTTAAAAAATTTGAATTGTTTACATAAGCAAGTTTTAAAAAGCAGTTGGATGCCAAAAACATGCGGTGTTTGAGAATTTTCATTAGATAATCACTTGTCCGAGGTAACCACGTTGAGTTTTTATTTAAAAAAAACGGTTTTTCGATGAAAAATCTCTATAACTATTCTATAATAAAAAGTTATGAAAATTAAAAAAAAACTTCACGTGGTTACCTTAATAATTATGTAGAGAAAGTATGTGCAGAGTTTCGAGAAGATCGGCTCGGTAGATTCTGAGAAAAAGGCTACACCTTTTTTAAAAACGCCGTTTTTAAGAAAATCGACATACAAGGTAGCCGAGTCGGAGCGGCTAGGGTTATAATGACTGTTACATATTTCTTAAAAATCCTTAAGCCTTTTTCTTCCTTACATTAAAGACACATTTTAGATTCAAGTGATACATGAAACAGCGCACACTTTGAAATTAGTGTCGTCTATACATAACGGAATTATATTTCTTAGATTGAAACTATGAAATCCAACTGGGAAAACAAACGCGTGGGAAATCCACTGGATGACTATGCGGAGCAATCGTCGACAACCTCATCTTTGCCCTCGATGACCTTCAATAGTATGGATCCTAGGCAAAGATCATGGATATTTGAGAGTGTTGGCGGCTATTATGCACCCGCTGAGGATCTGAGTAAACTTTCGCCACCGCGCCAAGAGAAACTGCTTATGCGTGATTTGATCTATGCTTTCTCTGGCGTTCCCTCGACCCATATTAGCGCCGATATTAAGGTCGATCAGATGGTCACTTTAACTCCCGAGGAGATGAGCAAAATTCGTTTTAAGATTAACGATGGTTTTAGCAGTGTTTTTCGCACTTTAGCCAACGAGTTGCTACCCATGATTGGACACTATATCAGTGTGCAGAGTTTCATTGATGTAACTAAGATGACGCCGCGCTGCGAAAGAACTCGTTTGGCCTTGGCCCACTCGATGAACAATATTATGCAACAGTATCATGATCTGCAATCAAATCTAGAGACAGAACTAAGCGAAAAGAAGCTCGATTTACAGAAATTGGTTCATCAAATTCGTCCCTGGTTGCCAACCATGCAGATTTTTGCGACCATAGCTCTGGATGTTCGTTGTGTTAAATTAAGTAGCTCTCAGCTATTGTCCATGCTGGAAGATCGCTACCAGGAGCAACAGAAATCCACCTCAAAGGAGATGAAAGAGCGACTTGCTCAAATGTTGGAGTACGTTTCACGTAATTACATGAAAATTGTTCAACAATGGATTCAAAAAGGTGTCATAAATGATGCGAGAAAAGAGTTTTTTATTGAGGATTTAGATCCGGTTGCGGACAGCTGTTGGAATTCGTATTGGCGATCACGTTATTCTCTACATACAGATCGTTTGCCCAATTTCCTTTTGCAGCAGGCTAAAATTATTTTGTTGGCCGGGAAATATCTAAATATACTTCGACAATGCAATATTACCATAACGCCCATAAATGCCTTACTCACTTACAAGCCCAATGATATGAGCCACATTGAAATCATACGTAGCTGTTATGAATTACCGGCTAAGAAGCTAAGGGATTATCTAATCAAGGATCATAATCTTATATTGCATCTGGATAATCTTCGTGGCTTCTGTCTGCTTGAGGAAAACAGATTTGCTAACGATTTAATGGAGAGCAGTCAATTGTATATGAAGAGTAAAGTTTACGATTTGAAATCAAATGAAATTATAAAATGTCTAGAATTTTTGGATGAAGAACTTCTGGAAATGCAGCTCAAAGATGTCGATGTGATGACTCAGCTAATGGCGTTGCAGCCTGCCAATGACGACAAGGATAATTTCTCAAGTGAACCTTTAGATTTTCATTATTCATATGGCTATGAAGCCTTGGCCCTTCACTATGTAGTGAATTGGCCAGTTAGCTTGGTCTTGAGCTCACAACACTTGGAGCAAGTGCAAATCTTGCATAGAGTCCTTTTCTTTTTGCGCTACGTCAAATATCAATTGGAAGGACTTGATTACAATCACACATCACATCTGCTGAGTGAACGAATGCTAAAGAGCATTGTGAGTATCGAGCAATATATGACTTTGGATATAATTGAACCACGCTGGACGGAACTTATTGCGGCCGTAAAACGAGCATCGGACATTGACGAAGTGCTCTCTGCATTCAAGCGTACCTTAGACCAGTGCGTGCAACTTTGTCTATTTGCTGGTGTCGTCTATGTGCGAGCCATCTTCACTCTAGGAAGCATTTGTCTCAACTACAGTGAATCGCTGGCAAGCGAAATGGAAGAATGCCCGGAATTCAATCGTATTGTGGCCGATTATGAAGAGAGTTATGAAAGTATTTTAGTTGGCATTCTGGATTTGGTGCGAGAGTTCTCCAAGACCGTGGTCAGGAGCGGCACATCCAATGACAAAATCCTAGAATCAAGCAGGCAGCTGTTGCATCGCCTTGAGAGCGTCAACAAGGAATTGGAAACAAAGAGTTTTTGTTAATTTATGATATTCAAATTTTTCGATTATATAAGCCTAAAATCTTAAGTGGCCTAAAACCAAAAACTCTTTCAATTTAACATCAATTTACCCTATCATCTATCGATAGATGTTTACTTTAACTTCTCGAGATTTCGGTGGTGAAAAATTCACGTTTTTTATTTTTATTATTCATTATGACTTGCGAAAATTTCACAGAGTATGGCAATATTCAGCACAGTGTGGCATCTGGCAGCGCAATTTATACAATTTACAGCACTAATTTTTAGTTGGACAACACTTTTCGGGCGTTAAAAAGCTAGATTTAGCTGTTTTTTTTGGGTTTTTGCGAGCTAAAAATCTTTTTCTTTCGTTTAACACCAAATTCCTTGTAATTATTGCCGTTTTGAGCACATGTAGTCAAAGTAAACATTTAACAATCTATCTCCACTGGAAATCTAGTTTTTTTAGTTGAACTTTTCTTCATTATACAATATTTAATTGATTTAAATTAAATTTAGTCTAACTTTTCTTCATTATACAACACTTTCTTGAATTTCCTTCCTTCTCAACACCAACGACACATTTAGTTGGCCATGACATTCAGTTGTGTGAGTGAACAAAACACTATAAATAGAGAAACATGTAGGGCTAGAGCTCATACTTTTTCGCTAGTTCATTGCGTTCAGATCAACATTTTGAATTTCCTTTATTTCTTTTTCCTTAATTTATCTACATTTATTTTTATTTATTTATATTTTTTAATTTGTCTTATTTTTTTTTTTTTTTTTGTGCGATATTCATTCATAAATCTCTCAGTCAATCGCTTATGGATACATCGCCTTCGAATGTTCCATTCCGTCCTAGAGGACATAGACTGCGAGCGTGGCAAAAGCTGCTGCTATTGTGACAACTTCCTCTGAACAAATCTTTCTTTTTCTTTTTAATTAATTTCTTTTTTTTTTAAACGTCCATTTTATAATAAATTTTTTTGCCATCCCCCGCCTCATATTTGATGCTTTATATTATAACCACCTGATTTGAGCCAATCAATGACGTTACGCATACGTCGCGAAACGGCAACAAGTACATATATACATAAGTTCCGCCTTTCTATTTATGTTCGCCATCTTCCACCACGTTTCGTATCTCCCTTCATCTGCAGTAAAAGACGCCGATGTCGCCTTTGTGTCTCGCCACCTGATCTACCCCAAAGAGAACTCCATGCCATGTCCACCCACCGTGCCTCCTTTTTATCAAGAGTTTAACAGGCATCCAAGCAAGCTTGGCTCCTGAAAGCTGCTTTATATGCGCACGGCGTATTCATCAAAGTGGTTTTTATATTACGTGATATTTTTTGGTGCCTTTTTCGCTTTATTTTCTTCCTTTTTTTTTCTCTTCTGCCAAACAACAAAATTTTGTTGACAATATTTTTACAAACTTTCTTTTGAGTGGGCGTAGCGCAGCACAGAGAAATGTGTTTTTCCTTTTTGCTTGTATACTCCTTAACGAATTCATAAATATTCAAAACACATTTAAAATTTTCTTTCTTTTTTAGCTGCATAATTAGGTTTTAATCATTATAAAACACAAGCAGAGAGAAAAGAAATATGTTTTTGAACATTTTTTTTTTTTTTTGTTTTCCACAAGGCTCTGCCAATCAGGAAAATCAAGTTAGGAAAGGAAATATTGGGACTAGTGTGTGATCAATTTTGAGAAATGAGGGTAAATTGAAGCAGAAAAGTTGTCGATATGGTTAAAATATTTGTACAGTTGGTACAAAAAGTGATTTTCTTAATGAGATAAAAATTAACTTACAGAATTATTATTTCTTATCCTCCACCTTATCCTCGGGTTTCCACCAGCAAAGGGATCATTATCTTTTCATTCTTTCTTTTTCTTTTTTTTAAACGTCCATATTATAATAAATTTTTTTCTACTGCATATAATATGTAATGTGCTGATTGGTTGAATTATAATCACATATTTAGATGAGAGATTTATAAATTATTTAAAGAAAATATAACCAGAAGGCCGAGCTAACTTCGGCCATGCCGAAGTTTGTATACCCTTGCAAGGTCTTGTGTTACTAGATCCCTAAAAAGAGTTATTGAAATGTAAAGACACTGGTGTAAAAATCCGCTTTTACACGCCATAGCACGGCACGCATACATACATATGCATATATGTAGACATGCAGCATGCAATTTTTTCATATGTTTGTATGACAGCTATATGATATAGTCATCCGATTTTGATCAAATTTACCAAAATTATAACTTTCTATGTGAAAATGTTATTTACCAAGTTTGACGCTGATCGCTCAAGAAACAAAAATAGTTTTTCTTTTAGAAACTTTTGAAAAAGTTTCTAAAAGAAAAACTATTTTTGGTCCGATCGTTCATATGGGAGCTATATGATATAGTAATCCGATCTTGGTCAAATTTGGCATGGACGCTTGAATGTATTATAAACTGCCAAATGTTAAGTTTTATGATAATCGGGTGAAAAAGAAAGAAGTTATTGATCTAAAACTCATTTTTCGACCGATGGTTCCTATGGGAGCTATATGATATAGTCGTCCGATCCGGATGAATCCGAGATATACAATGCCTGCAGTATATACAAGACTTCGTGCAAAATTGCAGTTCTGTAGCTTTAGCGGTTTCGGAGGAGAAGCTGTTGATCCAGACAGACAGACAGACGGACAAACGGATTTGAACTCGCCTTGTCATGCTGATCAAGAATATATATACTTTATATGGTCGGAGATGCCTCCTTCTATGCGTTGCACACTTCTGACCAAAATTAATATACCCTTTTTGCAAGGGTATAAAAATGGTGTGGAAAATGGCCTAGTTAATACTATGGAAGATCGAATTCAAGCATTCATTTTAAGTAAAACATAAATAAAACAATAGTCACACTTAATTTTGTGTTTTTCACATGGTTTCATTTAAATAAACTTTTTAATTTTCTCTGTTAGGAAATTATATAAATGACATTGAAATTTATACTTTAAAAAACGAACGTTCAAGAAGGATGAAATTTATATAAATAAACTATATGTTGAAACATCCTTATTTATCAATTGCTTATTTATTGCTTATTCAAAATCATCTGATGGTTAGAAGGTGAGGGGGGAATCAAACTGCATCTGATATCTACTTTTGAAAAAATTTTGAATCTGTCAAGTCATCTAAAAAGCAGGAATACTAAATTAAAGAAACACTTTACTGAAAGATAAGTTAAAAATTCTTTTATATTTAACAACTTTTTAACAACACCTCGTATGAGTAGAAATGAAAGTCTCCACGTGAAATTTTAGAGCTCAATTTTCCATAGCGAAAAACGAAATAAATGGAAAAACCGCTGAAATCTGGAAAGCACAAGCGCAACTAAGCAAATCCGGCGCCGCATTCATCGACTTCTCGACTGACTGCCGGACGGGATTGCTGGCTGGCTGGCTTATCACCTGCTCCACGTGTCAGCAGACCTGGCCAAAAGGTTTCGCATGTATCAACCTTTAAATTGACTTTCATTTCAGTTGCAGCTTTGAGGTCGCCATCGCATCCATCCGCATGCAACCGAGAGGTGCAGACGCGACATGCCATTCGCGACCCGGCGGTTTTTTTTTCCGCCTCCTGATTGAAATTGGAGATTGCGATTGCTATTGCACTCGGAGCTGTCTCGATGTACACGGGAGTAGTATTTGCGATGTTGTCGGCTTGGCGGAAATTTGACTACGCCACGCGATATGCGACCAGACAATTTAATACCAGCCCAAAAAAAAGAAAAAAATCAATCCCAGACGAAGAAGCTGCTCCGAATGTGGTTGGCAGCCTGCGGTGGATAGCAAAAGAAACATCAACATCGTCGTCATGTGTAGTGCGGTCAAATGAGAAAAAAAAAATAGATCCCTGATGGTTTTCTGTTTTTTCTGCTACTATAAAATATCCTTGAGACAAAATGATTGCAGTTACAAAAACTATTTCGATCTATAGAAAAAAAATTGATTTCAAGGTTAAAGTTTAAAGAAAAAATGTTATATACAATATAAATAAATGTGTTATAAGTTTGAGCTTAAGAAAATTATTGGTTTTTTGGTGGTTTATGTCAAAGAGAGATAAATAAAGAATATTCATAGAAAATTTTTAGTCAATCGATTGATTAGAACTTATAAGTTTATGGATTAAAGTCTTGAGAAAGTGTTTTCAGCTCGAACCAGAGGAGATTTTCTTTTAGTCATAATCAAAAATAGATTTAAATGATCGAATAGTACAAAACAAACGATTTTTTACCCGACTTCGATCAAATTTTTAAATTTTTTGTGGCGTCTTGATTGTTTTTTTAAGTGAAAAGACTTCCTTACGCTTTCATTACTTTATTTTCATTTATTTAGGAAAAAATTATGTTCAAGTATGTAAAATGTAATGAGTTTTGCAAAGAGTTTTCAACAAAGGAGTAATTTCGAAGGAGAGATTTTTGTTGTGCGACAACTAGCGATGTCTTGCTGTATATAAGAACGCTGCATCATGATTAAAAATGTGTTCTTTAAAAGTCGATTGTTTCAAAAAATTTCCCTTGACCCCATGTGACATGAGTTTTCGGGTTGAAGTTTAAGTAAATTCGTTCTGCTTTATTTTAAGAGAAATTGACATTTGCATGATACATTTGCCAGCATCGTCTAAATTGGGAAATGGATTCTCTATGGGGATTCATTGCAATTCATCTATGACAGAGGCCACACATTCTCGCATGCGTCTTCATTCGCTTCTTTCGCTTCTCAGTCTCATTCATCCATTCATATTTCACATAGTGAAACAAACCGTACATTTTGTAAATTAATAACGCACGCAAGTAAATTAATTTAAAATCATATTTATAGCATTTTAGTTAATTAAATGCGCAAAAATGTGCGATGTCCCATTCCGCCTCGAGAGTATCTCTAGAGGAGGCTCTAGGTGAAAGTGTCAACTGCATGAGTGTGGTTGCTTTTCCTTTTGCTGTGTGTGTGTGTGTTGTTGTGTCTGTCTCACACACACACCTCTTTTTGCCATTCGCCTGCTTGCCGCGACATTTATGAACTTTATGAAGTCTGCTTCATAAATCATCTCTCACTCGCACAACATTTGGGCAGGGATAACGTTCTGCTTAAGCGAATTTAATATAAAAAACACACACAAATGGAAAAAACATAAATGGGGAAAACAACGAGTTGAGAACACTCTTTAGATATTAGATTTCTTAATCAAATAGAATTACTAGAAAATTATTATTATACAATATTTAAGAATAAAGTTTGCGACTGCATGTTTGCTTATCTCAAAGTAGTTGAATTTTACTTTAAAACTTCATGAAGATCAAATCAAAAATCCTTAAACAAAAATTTAAAAATGTTTTGTACGTATTTTATTTCATTAAGTTAAAGAAATTCTAAAAAAAATATTCAGTTAATATAGACAATATTGAGAAAGCAAACACTCTTGAAATTGATTTAGGTTAACTTTCAAAAAATTTGTTCCTACATTTTTTCGAAGATGAAAATCTCAAATTTTTCTGAAGGGTACTAAATCGTGGAGAGGAAAGTCCTGTGGAATGTTACGATGCGTTACAGAAGGAAAAGATGGTCGGTTCATTCTTTTTAAAGCGAAACTTCGTTAGAGTAGTTGTGAATGGAAATTGCATGAAACGAAATTGAGAACGTTAACGATAAACCGAAATCGTTGGAATACTAAGACTCATAGTCATTCGTTCTGTAGTTCCTATTCTGAAAAGCAGCTTCTAAATGAAATATTTTTAAGGAAACCATAAAATTGAAATCACTTGAAGTAACTAGCTTAAAGGAAGAGTCTTAAATTTTCTCAACTGCCAATTCCAAAAGACACTTCTCAGTGCTGTGACCCTTCGTTGGCTTAGAGTATATATTCCACCTTGCCCCATGCACCGATCCCAAGATCTCGTGCGTTTTTGGCATAAGTTGTCTGCACGAAAGCGAAAGATGAAATCATGCGGTCTGCAGTGGAACGCGGAGCACTTGACTCCTCCGGCAAGTAGCAAATAAAGGTGGCATATAGGGCTTTCACCTGGAGGTGAGTGGTTGCAACATGTGTGCCACATTTGCCACATGGCGCATTGCTACACAACCAACCAACAACGACTGTTCTTTGTTTGTTTTGCCATTTTTTTTGTTGTTGTGTTGTTTTTTTTTGCTTTCCTTCATATACCTTTTTATTTTTCCTGAGCGTTTTGTTTATTATTTTGCGCTTATTTCTAATTTTTTGCGCATTAACTTTGCTTTCGGTTGGTTTTGTTTGTTTTTATTTATTTATTTTTTGTTCGCCGAGATTTATACAACAATATTTTCAGAGGCAGCAAGTTAATGTGGCGCATTATAGAGTTTCGCATGGATTATGCAAAGTTATGCGGACCTACGTTCCCATCGTTCCCATCGTCCTGCGGCCCTTTGGCAAGCCAATAAAGTGCAGAGCAAGGCAGGGCAACGGCACATATAAAACAATTTGCCTACAAAGGGCCGCAATTTAAAATTGTTTATAAAACACATGAGCATAAAACTTGCATGATGGCCAAAGATGCGGATGAGGAGATGCGGATGCCAGCCAATGAGGTTAAGCATGAGGATGAGGATGAGGATGCTAAAAACAGTGGCCAGGCCACAATAGCTCCCAAAGGTCGGCATTAAATTCTGTTGCTGTTACTACTATTTGGCTGGCCTACATAAGCCATGAGAGAGAGAGAGAGAGATGGTGGGGATGGTGGAGGGATTGTCCTAACTACACCATGGGGACAGCAATTGATGATAGTCTAAGGCTAAAGCCAAAGCGAATGGCTCCAGGATATAAAAGGACTTAGTCGCATGTTAACGCAACGCCTACGCAGATCCATAACAACCAACACAAGAAGATGAAGCCGAAGCTGGGAGTAGCCACCCTCAAATGCAATGCAGCTCGAGGTGGAGGGGGAGGAGGAGCAGGGGGAGGGAGGTAATGCGACTTATGCCTCCCCGAAGTCATCGTGTCCTGTCCCGGCTTTCATTATGAAGTCATAAACGCACATGCAGCAGGTCCCAAAAAATTGGGTAGAGCCAACCTACCACCCCCAAACCTCCCCTCTCTCAGTAGCAGCTCCCTTATCCCCCATCTCCGCCCAAGGCTTGATTCTGGTTGTTGTTTTTTTTTTTTATCACATGTAAAAATGCTTGGAAGCTGAAGAGAAAAATTAAACAACGAGATGTGGACAATTTTCGGGCACAGCCTCGAGCTTAAATTGTTATTACCAGAGTGGGGAGGGGCCAGGAGATCACCCCCCTCTCTCTATGTCTGCTGTTTATGAGTTGTAAAGCCGTAGTCAGACAATAGCCTAGTCCTGCAGCAGCAACACATGAGAAATGCTAAGCCCGAGGAGCAGAGAGAGCAGAGCCTGGTCTAGTTTGCCATTTTAAAAGAGGGAAAACTCCAGCCACCAAAGCCAAAACCGTCAATGGTCTGTGGGTAGCTTCTTATGCCTGGCTGCATTTCGTATTTATGTTCGCTTTCCTTCTTTTTTTTTCCTCGTGCTCCTCCTAATATGTGCCAGGATTTTCTATAGACCAGAGAGAGGGAGGGAGAGAGGGTGGAGGGTGGAGAGATGGAGATGGCTAGGCATTTGCCTAGGTGAATTGTAAATTGTGCAAATTTGTTTAGCTTAACAACACAATGGTTAAGATGGAGAAGTGTGAGGGGTGAGGTGGGAGAGAAGAGGACAAACACTGTTGCTTTAAAGTGTAATTTGTTGGAATAGCAAAAGAGAATTTTGGTTACTTCTAAAAATTAGAACGAATTATTAAAAATGAAACTACCAAAAAGGTATATCAAATTTGTCGTCAAGTTGGTTTCGGGATTTTATTTCTATTAAAAGGATCAACAAAAATGAATTTTTAGAGAATCTTATTTAAATCTAATCAAGTAGTATCAAATAATGAGGAGATTTTTGAGTTCAAGGAGACAAATTTTGCCCTATTTTAATCCAAAAAACTTATTTAAATTGGAAGTTTAATTGAACATTAGGCGAATTTTACAATAATGCTAACTATAAATTAGTCTAGAAAGCAAAATTTTATTATAAATAAGGGTAATACACAAGTATTAATATAAATTATTTAATGTGCAGAAGAAATCCGTGTAAATCGAAACTAGAAATTTTACTTTTATATGTACATACATACATACATATATTTTTAAACCCAACCGTTTCTTTATACATACATATATGTACATATTCTTTATACATACATATATGTACATATTCTTTATACATACATATATGTACATATGTATGTATGTACATATGTATGTATATTTTATTTGCATGCCTTTAAACCAGGGCAGGCAAACGAAACAAATTACTAATTCAGTTAAAGAAATATTTGTTATTTGAATTCGATTTATCAATTATGTGTTCTACCATTTACTTGGTTATGTTTGATAAATAATTCCAAAAAGTAAATAAATATTATTAACAATTTTCTAACCTTTTTTGTGTTTAACGGTTATCAATGTTTTCTCTTTCGGTCGCATATTCTCAGCAATCACTTCACTTCCAGAAATCACTTCACTTTCCACTCACAAAAAAAAAAAACAAAAACAAAAAATGGCCATCTTGTATTTCTTTAGCACACGCACACACACACTTGCGGAATTTTTTGCTTCCCCGCGCGCTCTCCTCTGCATAACTTTTTTTTTTTTGCTTGCCCGAGCTCTCTCCACTGACTAACTCTTTTTTTTTGCCCCGCGCCATCTCTTCAGCCGATCACTCTCACTGCCTAGCGCTCTCTTCTTTGCCTAGCGCTTTTTCCTGCCCCGCGCCCTCTCCTCAACAAAGAGCTCCTCTGCCTAGCGCTGCCTCCGCCAACGCCGCCAAAATTTCTTTTTCTTTTTGGCCAATTGAATACTTTTTAATTTTTTTGCAACCGCCGAACGAATTTTGATGCCAATTGCATGCATTGAAAGCTGATTGTCACAACGTTAACGAAATCCAATTTGTTAAATATATTAGGTAATTTAAAAAAAACACAAACACGAAACACGCGCACAGAAAAACTTGGCATATAAGCTGGAAAAACTATCGACTGCCGATTATCGAAACAAAAATTTGCGATCCAGGCTTCCAGTCCCACACACACTCTCACGCGCTTTTACCCGCCCCGCAACCACTCCTCTGCCTATCAATCGCTCTCTCTGCCTATCACTCTCTCCTTTGGCTAGCGCTCTCTCTGCCGACGCCGCCAAAATTTTTTTTTTTTTGCCAATGGAAAACACTTTTTTTATTTTTTTGCAACCACCGAACCGATTTTGATGCCAATTGCATGTATTGAAAGCTAATTGTCACACCATTAACGAAATCTAATTTGTTAAACATATTAAGCACTTTAAATACACCAAAAACATTAGAAATGCGCACAGAAAAATTTGGCAACAAAGCTGGCAAAACTATCGACTATCGATTTTACTCACTATGAGTTTCTCTTTCCTTTTGAGCTGCGATCGATGATTTTTCTACGCAAACGATAGTTACCAGTATTTTTGAACTGGCGGTTACGTTAAGCCAACGTAAATTTGAAAAATAACGTTTTAATTAAAAATCAGTGTAAATTCAAACTGCTTATTAGCACATTTTCTCAACTTTCAAAAAGGGACAAGTGAATAAAAACAAGTTATTATCAGAGTTCAAAATGGCATTATTTTAATTACAACTATCATATGCCATATCAAATTCGCTTATAATAAGTAGTATTATGACTTGCAACCTAAACTCAAATGACTGCTACTGTATACATAAATATATAGTTACTTTCAAGTACGTCCTCGACCATTTTTGAAATACGATGAAACGCAATTGCTGTCCTCTCCTTTTACCATTTTTGGTTTTTTTTTTTTTTTGTTGTTTAATGTCTTGGGGGTGTTAAACTAATTGAATGGCTTGTTCATTGTACACATCTCCACGTCCATGTTCATCATGGACAGAGCTAGAGCCACTCACAGTGGTTGGTTGCCCACCCCACCCCACCCCACAACACGTTTTGTGAATTTACCATCATTCGATCTCAAATTTCACTTGCCTTCCAATATTACAAAAAAAGGCCACGCGTCAATTAAATTGAAGTGCATGTAAAATGTATTTTAAAAGCTTGGCCAATATTGTATTACTATGCACACACACACACACACACACCAACATGTCAGAGTGAGATGGAGAAAGTGGGAAAAATCGCGTTAACGATAAGACTAAAGCTGGTTTACGGAACGCGTGTGCTTAGCTCAGCACGTGTCTGCAAAATTTCTAGCAAAACTTTAAGTTCAAAGTATTCCCTATACCCTCCATTATGTTAAAGGTTTTTACCGTCCAGCATCGCATTGGAAAAATAAATAAGAAAAAAAAAAAACCATAAGGTCAAACTAAATACAGTTATATCAACAACTCTACACCCTTTCTTTTCAATAATTCTATTATTTTTGCCTGGAACCAAACCAAAATAGGCTCCAAATTATACAGTCGACCTTTTTTTAATAAATGTGTGGATTGAAATAGAAATAATGTGAAGAATGCTCCTTTGACTTATCGCTATTTAAGGAAGTGATATATACTATAAATTTATATAATTTTATAGAAAATGTTGGCTGTATTATTCGAAGTTTCAAACATTATCTAGAAATTTATTAACAAAATTTAAATTTTTTAAAAGTTATCATTACCATATTTAGTTAGTAATGAAATGTATTTTCATTGGTTCCGAATATGTAGTAAAAATTAGGTAGTAACGAATTAAAAAATGACTAATTAAAAATATTGGAAACTTTTTTAAGCCCATTTGAGAACTGATTTAATTTTTTAAATGGGTTTCGACTTCGTTTACTTTCAAATAAATTATAATAAGATGAATAACTAGGTAAAGTATAATTATATTCCAATAAAAGCTAAGCCAATTTTTTTGAAAACTAAGTTCTTTTGAATTTTTTCAGGCAATACTAAATTTTTGCTGTTTCCTGCTAGAATAACTCGTAACGAATGTACTCTTATTGTGAAAGGGTATCGAAAAGAAAAATGTTCGACAGTTTACAACACATTTTTGGCATACTTCACACAATCTACTGATGAAGTCAACTGGAAAACTCGCATTGCCTTTGATGTTACGTTAGCAATTGCAATACACACACCAACACACACACACACACACACAGACACACACACTATAGCACAAAGGATGCCATTTGTTAAATGTCCTTTGGCACATTTCAAAGCCCACAAAACTTCAAAGCCGGAAAATGACCTTTGTGTGTGGCTGCGGCTGGCAGAACGAACAGAGACGAACCGAACAGAAGCTGCCGGCCGCATCAGCCATCCATACAGAAAGAGGCCACTAAATAGTAATTTACTAAATTAGTTTGTTTTTCTAATTACACCACACCACCAACAGAGCCCCCCAAACCACTAACACATCGTCAGAAAAGTGGGTTTCAAGGTTTCATCTTCTCCCACTTGCGGCGGACCATTAAAAATTTTCCTAATTACTCTAAAAGGATTTCAATTAGCGTTTGGAAACGCGTTAAGCTAAATGAAAATGTCCGCACGCGGCCACACATAATAATACATAATAATTATAATAATAATCATCATCATCATCATCATAATAATAATCAAAGTCATAAAAAATATTAGCTTAACTAACTAAATGCGATATGAAATACTAACAAAACAAAAACGCAAACAAAAAAAAAAAAACGAAGCCAATTAACATAATGCCATAAAAATGCAATTAAAAATTATCAAAAAAAAAAAAAAAATGAAAAAGTAAAAACAACATGGAAAGGTAAAAGAAATGCATGAAAATTATGTAATAATGCAAAAATAATAGAGCAAAAACGTGCGGCGACAAACAACATGCAGAATAAATAATTGCCTCATATAAACAATTTCAATAAAACGCTTTTTAATTAAAATGTGTGTATATTATACATTATTTGTATGAGAGTGTGAAATTCCATTGGGTTAACAAATTTATAGATACCCTGTAAAAAACATCAATTCATTGTTTTAGGAAACATTTTACAAGAAAACCAATTTTTAAGTTTTTTATTTATTGAAAATTGCTTAAAGGAATTAGTATGATATATTAAATTATGAAAAATTCATAAAATGCTTCATTAAAAATATTAAAATTGATAAAATGGCTCTTTAAAATATGACAAATTCAAAAAGAAATGCCTCATTACAAATATTAAAAATATTAAAAATTCAAAAAATGCCTCATTAAAAATATTAAAATTATGAAAAATTTATATAATGTCTTCTGCATTTTTTTTCTAATATCTAAATTTTTTTTTTTTGCTTAAAGTTGCAAACATTTAAGATTTTTAGAAGGGGATAAATTTAAAAATAATTTGTTTAACATATTTATTCATTCATTTATTCATTTCATTGTTCAGAAATCCGACAAAATATAATATATTAAGTGGAAGAGTCTATAGCCATTAGCTAAAAAAATACCTATCATTGATTCCAAAAATAAGAAAAGTTCGAAAATTTTCAACAGGATTTGCCACAATGAAAATTAAGTTGTTAGGGTCAGGAATATCATAGAGTTGCATGTCTTATGGTATACCCAAACTACCCATCGTTCTAATTTCTCTATTAGAGGGTATTGCAAATATCTTGATATTTTTATAGCGCATTGCAGAAAAAAAAGCAAACTAAGCTGAAAAATAGTTTGTTGCATTGCTGTTGACAGCCTCCGGCATATTGAAATAAATAAATAAATAAACTTTGATAATATTTACCTGAAAATGAACTAAAAATTATGCATTATTAGACAGATAACTCAATAATTAATTATTATGTAAGCGAATTGCAAATTGGATAAAACTGAAATAGAAAGAAATTCATGGGTTAATCGACTATGAAAATGCACTGCAAAAATAGGGTACTTAAAATAGGGAACTCCAATTGGAAATGAGCAAAAATTTTTCACTATTTCATCGATATTTATTCTTATATACTTTTTGTTCACTAAACTTACCAAAGTCTTCTATAGAATGACTCAATCCAAGTTAGTTAACCTGAATTACACAGCACTTGATATTCATTTGATGACTCGTGTTTGATTATCAATAATGAAATCAACAAAAAACTATAGGTAATTAGTTAAAAACCTTGGCCATGGAAATTAGCCCTTTCAATTTGGGCAGACAGCGTGACAAATGCATTTGGCAATCAAGATGCGAATTACAAAGCACTCTGGCAAAAGTGCAGCATATAAAAACCCGTGTGATTAGTGCTCTGGACACCCAGTACTAAAGCCAAAACTAGAGCGAAATGAAAGCAACATTGGCATTGGCATTGCTCCTTAGTTACCTCACAGGACTTCTAGTGGTAAGTGTGAGTACACTGCAATTGTGAATGCCACTAAAAGTATTTTCTCCTAAAGGCTGGCAATCCACCAGATGTCGGAGCACTGACAACTGCCTGCCTGACCGAGAATGGAGTGTCCTTGGAGGATTTTAGCGATTTGAAAACTGGGGTAACTAAGCCAGAGAACGCCAAGGACAACATCAAATGTGCCACACAGTGTGTCCTTGTGAAACTCGAATTTATGGATGTCCAAGGCAATGTTTTGACCGACAAAATTAAAGCTAAATTCGCTGGTTCTCCCATGCAAGGAGCTGCTGAGAAGGCTTTGTCAACATGTGGCGGAATCAAAGGAGCAAATCCTTGCGACACAGCCTTCCAGATCATGAATTGCCTTGAATCTAATTCCAAGTTAATTGGCAGCCAGATGAGTTCCTAAGTTAAACGATGGTTAAATTATCAGCATCTGTAGATTATTAGAAATCGCAAATATATTTTTAGATATTTAGAAGCAACACGATGGGGAAGCTCACTAAATTAAAGTTTAAAGAAGCAAAACTGCTTCCATTGTAGAGAAAATGGGAGATAATTTGGGAAATTTCGGTAGATCTTATCTCTAAAGGAACATAAATCACAAGCTACCGCACAAGCAACTAAGTTATCGATCATAGACGTGCTTGTGCGTGCCTCGTTTCACAAAGTTTCGAACTCGACGATCGTAATTTTATTCGGTATTCAATACTCGTGTGAACATTTACTCAAACTCAATATTTTTTGACTTCTGGAGATTGCGACCTGCTGAGATATACGTATTTACTTGCTAAATTTATCACAAAAGCGATCAAATTTTGTGTTAAAAATGCATAAAATACATAAAAAAGGAATTGGAACTTAATGAAAGTGTCCCGAGAGTAAAATTGGATTAAGATAACGAAAGGAAACTTCTAACCGAACGATAAACATGTTAACTATGACGGAAAATGTACTGTCTCACAACTCCCAAATTGCCCTATATCTCATACTTATCATATCTCTAACATCTGTAAAGAATTATCGATGTCAACACCTCTAAGAGACAGCTCTCTTCTTACTGAAAAAGCTAACAAAAAACAGAAGCTTAAACGAGAAATTAAATAATATTGTAAAGCACTTAAAAGAGTTGTGATTTCTTACAAAATTGTGATTTCTTGCATCTTACGTCTTCTGTTGGCTTAACACATTATTCTCTCTTGGCCCAATTGTATAAGTCTCTCTCTTTAAAAGATAATATGAAATTCTCCATCATGTTAAATCTTCGATTTCGAGATGGACTTACAAATCGAAATATTTGAAATCATCACTTGAAGCACTTTATGGAATATATATTATAATTTATCAATTCAAATAAATACCTATTGCAGGAAATTATATTAGCTCTATATGTTAATGTTGTTGGTTGAAATTTTTGTAAATTTCTTGCATAATCCTAAAATGAATTCCTAAATGGGTTAGTGAGAGTTTAACTACTAAATATTCAACCATTAATTCCATATTAATCCATAGGATGAAATGGTATATCAAACAGGCAGGAAGGAAGCATTTCCGACCGATTCGATTGAGATATGTCCGTCTGTAGAATCATTGAGATCTCGAAGACTATAAGAGCTAGAGCTACCAAATTTAAAATGTAGACTCGTGTGGTGTGTATGCAGATCAAGTTTATTTTCTTTTTTTCCGATTGACATTTGTCTGTCTGTGGAATCATTGAGATCTCGAAGACTATAAGAGCTAGAGCTACCAAATTTAAAATGTAGACTCGTGTGGTGTGTACGCACATCAAGTTTATTTTCTTTTTTTGCCACGCCCCCTACCGCAATAAAAACGTGATTTCTTCCCCGAGACTTAGATTATTAAATTCTTTAAAGTACCAAGAGGAGATAAAACTATAGATATAGTTAATATCAGCTAAAGAGGCACATCAGGAATATATAATATACTATTAGAATCATCGAAATACTTCCTCTAGAGTCGCCGAAAGAATTCCTAGACTTCCTTAGAGTAACAACTTTACACCTTCAAAGCATTATCACTTCTAAACTTATTGCATCATTTATTGTAATTCAAAACGTTTAATTTATTCACAAGTAAATCGAACGAAAAGCTAATGAACCGTGCTTGATCATTTACCTTGAAGAATTAGTTCCGTGTGCCTTAGCCTCTCGAATTAGGTCAGACAGCGTGTCGAATGACTGCTGACTGCTAATGAAGATGCAAAATCCAAAGCACTAGTGGAAAGCATATAAAAACCCAAAACGATCTCAATTGTGATTTCAGTACGAGCGAAATGAGAGCTGCATTGGCATTGACATTGCTTCTGAGTTGCCTGACAGGTCTTCTAAAGGTAAGTTTTAATTGAAGCTTTGAAACTCCCATTAAGTGAAACCTTCTCTCGATAGGCCGACGATGTTTTAGATAGACAATTGATAACGATGACATGCCTGTGGGATAACGAAGTATCCGCCAAAGATTTGACCGCCGTGGAGTCGGGAAAAATGAAGATGACGGACGTTACGGAACCCCTAAAGTGTTCCTTACATTGCATCTTTCAGAAAACTGGCATCATGGATAAGCAGGGCAATCTCTTGATTAACAATATCCGAAAGAAATATATCGACTCGGTCAAAGATGCCTACGTTGAGAAGGTTTTGTCCAGGTGCGCCGCAACCGAAGGTTCCAGTCCTTGTGACAAAGCCTTCAATATCATGAACTGCCTAGAAACAAGTGCGAATAATGGAATTCTAGCCTGAGATATTAAGTTTTGAAATAATACATTTTTTAGACGTGTGAAATGGTAATGGCAACATCTAAAGGATATTCAGCCAGCAGTATCAAGGCTTACATTGAAGTCGATAGTCACAGATTTCTATAGAGAAATTTAAACAAATAGAAAAGAAAATATTCGATTAAGAGCCTAACAAACCTCATGTTTTCGTATCTTAATACTTATCCAAATCAAATGAACCAATTTCAGATTAAATATTTACCCAAAATCGCTTTTACTATTCTGATATATATGAATATCTCGCGATCGAAATATATATTTCACTATTGACATATAAGATTCAACAGCTTTTAAAAAAAATACTTTGCTTGAAAAATTAGATGTAAAATTAAATTATGTTTATATTACACTACTCGCCACTTGAATAGTACAGATGTCCGAGAGATCTAAAGTCGGGTTTCTACAGTTACCACATTTAAATAAACTTTATAAGAAAACAAAAATTATTTTCCTAGATATCTTGGTTTAGCAGAACTGTAGAAACCCGACTTTAGAGATGTCCTATTCAAGTGGCGAGCAGTGTAAATGGAAGAGCTACATATGTATATTGAAATAGTATTTGGATTTAATGCTAGAACACAAAACATCGGAGGAACTGAAATCACACAGATAATACGGATGATAGATAGGTGACTATTTTATACATACATATTTTATAAATTTAAATTTATTTCAATTATGAAAAATCGAGCAAAAAAATGTAAAATTGTTAAATAATTTTAGAAGAAATATTTAATTTTGAAATTAAATAATTAAAGGTGTTATTTGCTTTTTTTTTAAACTAACATATGAATGATCATCATATAGAAGCTTTTAGTTAGATGAAAAAAATTCGGTTACCCTATTTTAAACATTAGCTTTAATGAAACATTGATATTACTTGAAATTAAATTGAATTGAATAAATCTAAAGAATCACAGAATGCCCATATTCTGTTGCTTTTAAAAAGAAAAACAGTTTTTCAACTTAAACTTCCAAAATTTGACACACAGTCCTTGCTCATCATTCTTATGACTTTCGTGCAACACATACCTTTCATTTTATTTATTTTTTACATTATTATAAGAGCTAGTAAATAAATTCATATAAATAAATAAATGACCTCTTCTATATACAAAATAACCTATAAATCAAAATAATCTTTCATTTTTGTTCTTTTTCAAAACCGGTTTCAAGTTTCAGCAATTGTTAAAAAAAACCAAAAATTTCAACTCTTTTCAATCAGGCAGTCAATAAAAAGAAAAGTTAAAGTTCTCAAACCTATTCAATTAAGCTAAAAAAATTAAAAATTGAATAGGTTTGGGAATTTTGACTTCACTTTTTGATTTTCATGTTTTTAAAATTATTAGGTGTAATAAAAAAAAACATAAAAGCCAAACATTAAATGGGAATTTTTTATACTTTATAGATAATGGATTCTGTTACTTAACAAAACTATTGAAAACGAGTAAAACCTATTCAGATGAGCGGCACTGTATACTACACTATTTTAAAAATAAAGTAAATTATTATGACAATAAAAATAATTTTGTAACTACTTTAAAATCTACTTCAATATTTGTCTAATTTCGAATGTATCTACTAAAGTCCTACAGAATAGATCGCTTGACTTTCTTCTTTGATTATTATTTTAAAGAAGTGTTTCAAAAGATTAACTTATTTGAAAGAAAAGTTCCAAAATCGAATAAATCGAACAATAAACTAATAATAACAGTACTCAAATCTTAAACCGAAACGTGCTAGATCATTGCCTTTTGGAGAAATTAAGTTAAACTAATTTTTTGTGTGCCGGCATAAATATTGTCAATGAAATTAAATTAAATTCAACATTAATTATGGCAGACAGCGTTCCAATCCAGATAAAAACCATATAAAAACGCGGCACTACCTTAAGGGTGATATCAGTAGGCAAGTGAAAATGAAAGCTGCATTGGGTTCTACATTGCTTCTCTGCTGCCTGGCAGGGATTCCAGCGGTAAGTTTGCTTAAGTGTGCCCAAGATGTGGTGATCCACTTAATAAAACTTTTATCCCTCTATATAGGGCCCGCTAACTGTGGCAGATCGAATAAAGTATACCCTGCAATGCGTACATGACAATGCATTGGACGAGTTCAAGAATGCAGTGGGCGAATTCAGGGGAATTCTTCCGTTCCGACGCAATCTTGAATCCGATGAAGAGGCAAGGCGACGCGATCTTGAATCGGATGAAGAGGCTAGACGACGCGATCTTCCATCAGCTGTAGAGCGAAGGCGACGCGATCTTTCATCAGCTGTAGAGCGAAGGCGACGCGATCTTGAATCCGACGAAGAAGCAAGGCGACGCGATCTTCCGTCAGCTGTGGAGCGAAGGCGACGCGATCTTGAATCTGATGAAGAGGCAAGGCGACGCGATCTTCCGTCAGGTGTAGAGCGAAGACGACCCGATCTTGAATCCGACGAAGAAGCAAGGCGACGCGATCTTCCGTCAGCTGTAGAGCGCAGGCGACGCGATGTTAAATCCGATGAAGAGGCAAGGCGACGCGATCTTCCGTCAGGTGTAGAGCGCAGGCGACGCGATCTTGAATCCGAAGAAGAGGCAAGGCGACGCGATCTTCCATCAGCTGTAGAGCGAAGGCGACGCGATCTTCCGTCAGCTGTGGAGCGAAGACGACGCGATCTTGAATCTGATGAAGAAGCAAGGCGACGCGATCTTCCGTCAGCTGTAGAGCGAAGACGACGCGATCTTGAATCCGACGAAGAAGCAAGGCGACGCGATCTTCCGTCAGCTGTAGAGCGAAGACGACGCGATCTTGAATCCGACGAAGAAGCAAGGCGACGCGATCTTCCGTCAGCTGTAGAGCGAAGGCGACGCGATCTTGAATCCGACGAAGAAGCAAGGCGACGCGATCTTCCGTCAGGTGTAGAGCGCAGGCGACGCGATGTTGAATCCGATGAAGAGGCCAGGCGACGCGATCTTCCGTCAGCTGTAGAGCGAAGGCGACGCGATCTTGAATCCGACGAAGAAGCAAGGCGACGCGATCTTCCGTCAGGTGTAGAGCGAAGGCGACGCGATCTTCCGTCAGCTGTAGAGCGAAGGCGACGCGATCTTGAATCCGATGAAGAGGCAAGGCGACGCGATCTTCCGTCAGCTGTAGAGCGAAGACGACGCGATCTTGAATCCGATGAAGAGGCAAGGCGACGCGATCTTCCGTCAGCTGTAGAGCGAAGGCGACGCGATCTTCCGTCAGCTGTAGAGCGAAGACGACGCGATCTTGAATCCGATGAAGAGGCAAGGCGACGCGATCTTCCGTCAGCTGTAGAGCGAAGGCGACGCGATCTTGAATCCGACGAAGAGGCAAGGCGACGCGATCTTCCGTCAGCTGTAGAGCGAAGACGACGCGATCTTGAATCCGACGAAGAAGCAAGGCGACGCGATCTTCTGTCATCTGTAGAGCGAAGGAGACGCGATCTTGAATCCGAGGACGAGGCAAGGCGCCGCGATCTTCCGTCAGCTGTAGAGCGAAGACGACGCGATGTTCAATCCGAAGAAGAGGCAAGGCGACGCGATCTTCCATCAGCTGTAGAGCGAAGGCGACGCGATCTTCTGTCAGGTGTAGAGCGCAGGCGACGCGATCTTCAATCCGCTGCATAGGCAGCCCAATAGAAGAGCCTTTAAATGGTTAATCTATCAGCATGTTTATTAAATTACACATTGCACATATGTTATTCAAATTTTAAAAGCACAACGATACAAAATAAAAGTATCAACTAAAGTTCTTTTTGGTTTTTCTTGGTTATATCTAAATATTTCACTTGACTAAGCCTGCTGAATGTTTTTTACTTTATATTCACAAAACGTCACAAAATTTATAAGTATTATATTCAAAATATTCCAAAATATTGCGGTTTTCTTTCTCAAAACCAAAACTGGCGAAACAAGAGCTACAAGAACTTCAAATCTCAAACTTTCTTTTAAATTTGTGGACTTTTACGCTGTTTTACAACACTAATTTATATCCTAGCCTTTAGAATTTGCAAGGCCATAACACTATAGTACTTTAACGCTTAAACTAGTTGGGAATTGCAACTAGATATAAAATGGAAATATAATCATTATTAATTTTGAAAATAAAACTTACGGTCCCTGATTTAAACATATCGATAAAATTTCTAAACATTTCTGATGGAATTGATTAACAATTAAATGTTTATTGTTCCTAAAATTTAATTGTATGAATTTTCCTCACCTTTTCCCGCCTTTCTACAAAACACAAATTACAAAATTGGTTTTACTGGTGCTACTGCTAATTTAGGCAATATTTTTGGCAACATTTATGAAATTTGAACAATTTAATTATGTTGAACCGCTTTGGCAAAAGGCAAACAGAAAGCCAACTCTCATAATATTATAGCCACGGGCAACAATTTCAATCGAATAGGCCAGGGTTCGAGTTGTTGTTCTTATCGAAGGCGAAACTAAACTTTTCATAGACGACGTCGACGATGACGATGCTTGTGGCCTGGGTCCTTGGTTCTACGCAATGTTATATTGTTATTTCCAGGAATTTTTAATTTCTTTATTGTAAAAATATTTATTGAAACCCGAAAAACGCCAAAGGCAACGGGAAACAGACACAAAAAAACAAAGTTAAGAAGCCAGCACAAAAAAAAAAGGCCAAAAGAAAAATAAAACACAACATTTTGTGATAACCCAAAAGGGGAGACGATATTTATATTGACTACTGAAATTTTTGGTTTGGTTGAATGGATGGATGGATGGAGAGTGACTTTAAGGATGCAGCTTAAATAAGGCTAAGTCGTTGCCGTTGCAGCCAATGTCAGAAGAACTTGAACTCCCAATGAATCCTTCTGGCCGGTAATAGCCACTGAAACCTGGGCAAACAAATTGAATGAAATCAACTCGTTAAAAAGTAAATAACTCTGATGAATGGCTGAAGTACACACAAAAAGCAAACTCAACTTACAGGTGGGCCAAGGTAGGTTCTGCGTCCTGCAATCTCTCAATTGAAAATGAAATACAAATAAAAATGCAAACAACAGTTACTCTCCACCCGCCATGCCCAAACACATTGGCCACATACAAATGTTGGCTAAGCAGACAGTGAGAAGTTCAGGTGGGGGGGGGAAAGGTAGAATGCAGGAAGGCAGGATATGACGCTGACGGCGTCTGGACTTTTGCAGGCCTCAGTGAAGGAAATTAGTAGAGAGAGCAGAGGAGGCCCCCCCCCGCCCCACCTCCATCTATTGGGGCTGTACAAAAGAAAACTGAAATGTTGAAATGGCAAAAAGGAAATGGCCTGTAAGCAGCCGCAAGCCAGGACACGCTCCAACTCGACAACAACCTGCGAATCTCCTCCTGTTTTTTTCATTCATCGATGAACTTTCAATAACAGAATGAGAAAAAAAAAACAGAAATATAAGCAAAAAACTTTAGCTTGTCGATTCTGTTTTCTTTCAATGGCCAAGAGGCTCGGTTTTTTTTGCTCCTTTTTCAAGGATATGACATTGGATTGCATTGGTTACTAGCTGAAGTGCTGTGAAGTGGGTGCAAAAAACTTTGCCAAATGGGACTGAGTTTGGGTACTTTTTTTTGCCATGTGCAAGTTTGTTACTACAAAAGTTGCATTTTTTCGTTATGAGGGCTTAAGGCTAGAGTCCTTGAAGATCGTTTTGCGTACTTCACCATCAACCGTTACAAAACCGAAACCAATAATCCTTTAGTTGTAAGCAAAGAAACTTAATCATAACTGATATTAGGAAGTTAATTTGTAAAATCATTTAATAACCGATTTATCAGAATAGCAAAATTTAAAAGAGTTAAAAATATCACTATTAACCGTTATAAAACCGAAACCAATAATCCTATAGTTAAAAGCAAAGAACCTTAATCATAATACATGACAAGTTAATTTACATAATCCCTAAGTAATCGATTTAATAGTATAGCAAATTGTAAAAGAGTTAAGAAATATCACTATTAACCGTTATAAAACCGAAATTAATAATTCTTTAATTAAAGAAGAGAAAATCTTAAATCTAATTCTCAGCAAACAGTTTCACAAGACTTTTGAACCGATACTGCTTTAAACTAAAAATTTTCCCTAATAACCGATTCACAAAAAAATTCAAAACACATGCAGTAAAGTAGCGAAAACGATCATTTTGCATATTTTTGGGGATAAATGTAATGCCACAATCATAAATATTGCCACAAAAGGGATAAAACTTCAATATGTTTCTGTTGCGTTCCAAATCGTAAACGTAATAACATTTCTATACCTTTAATTCAACATATCTCGCTAAACCCATGTCAAGAGCTCAAATTTGGGAGGGTGGGATGATTAGTTTCTTATCAGTCATTGCCAAAACCTAGTTTTTCTGAATTCGAAGATGTTTTTAAACATTTTTTAGGTGTACATGATTAGTCTTAATATGGTATTGGGTTTCCCACGCGAAAGTTTACTACATTTACATTAAATTTGTTTGTTTTGTTTGCTTGGATGCTTACTTTCTCATTCTCCTTGGTTAGTTGTTCACTTGATCACTTAATTCTTGGGCTGCTCACTAATTTTACTCAGTTGATCACCAATTTACTCACTTTATTCAATTGTATAGGGTTTTCTGTTACTCAAATAAAGGTTATCCACAAATTCCTCTACCTTTTATGCAGCAAATATACTCATAGCTGAAGCAACTGATCAGCTGAGCAAATTGAATGAGCAAGTAGTGAAATCAGTGAGCAACAGATATTGTTTAACAGATCTAATCACTTCGAATTTGTGTGTAAGTTTGTGAACTTTTCGTCCTACCCTCTCGGTTGTAATCTTACATTGTATATGCATGCTTGCACAACACTGACAATTGCCAAAGCAGATTCTGATTTAGCTGCAGTTACAAAAGAGCCAAACCACAGTTTATTAAGAGAGTGAGAGCTAAACACAGTCAAGTTGCTGCTGCTGCTGCTGCTGCCAATGGCAAAAGCAGGAAATATGCATAAACCAAACCAAAACGAACGAAAAAAAAAAAAACGAGAAGCAAAGCCACCCACTCGAAATCCCTGACTCTGGGCCAACTGCCACCTCTAGCCAAGTCAAAATCCATTCAACAACAGTTTCGCATAATTGTAAATTCAAGTGGAAATGAATGAATTTACGCTGAACTCGACAGAAAATACCAGTAAACGAATACGAATGTAGCTCTTCCTGATGTTGATGATGATGATGATGATGCTCCCAGGTAACACTAACGGTAACAGACCCTCCTGATGGCAAATGGCAAATGGCAATGGCAATGACGATGATGTTGGTAACGTTTCCCCATAGTGCACAAACAATATGGCGTCAGAACTGGGGTAGCTCACTTCCAGGAGATGGGAGTTGGAGATGGAAATGGAGTCGCCATGGAATCACGTTGCCTGCATACATATTTCCATTCATTCATTTCAGCGTCAACGTCTGTCGGCGACTGCAAAGTTATGGAATTTATAACGGGTTGTTCCCTTTTATATATCTATATATCTCCAACATTATTTGAATATAAGTACATATGTGTGTGTGTGTGTGTGTGTTTTGTGTTGTTGCCTTTTGCCCTTCAAGTATTTACGCCTTTATTTATTTAACATTTCAATTGCATATTTTCGCACAAAAGCGCGTGCCAAAGCAGCAGCAGCATCGAGAGAATGCCACGGCAACGACTACCACTAGCAATGTCAATGGGAAAATGGCAATGTCAATGGCCAGCAGCCATCTCAAAGGGTGCCCAGTTAATAGATTGCTGGCAAAATGGTTAGAGCGAAAGAGCGCAAAATTGACAAACGAAAAATTCTTGAAGTTTTTCACGATTTTTATAGGCGTTAGGGTTATGCAAAAAAATATATATTATATTGCACTTCTGCTCAATATGCAAAATGCATTTTGCAGGGCCATAAAATAAAATTGCTAAATGATTTAATTTACTGCCAATGGTTATGAATAATTTAAATATATAAACTCGTTTTTTTACTCGAGTTTTTTTTTTATTGCAAAATCAGCCTCATTTCATTTGAAAGACGTGACGTTAAAATTGTGAGAACATTTGGTTAACAAATTGGAAGTGAAATATGGTTTAATTATATAAGCACTATAGCTAATTGGTTGAGTTGATAATAAGGGAAATAAACTATGTTGATATGTTTGCCTATCGTTTTCTGCTTCATTCAGTTCATTTAGGGAAATCAACTATGATGATAGAAGCTTTGCCTATATTTTTATGCTTCATTTAATTGTAATTCCCAAATGGTTTTAGACATGGTAAGGCCATTGCAATTCTGCAGTCTTGAGCAAAGGGTTTCTTATGACAGAACTTGGTGGTTCTTGAAAAAGATATACAAAAAAACTTCTCAAATTTTTGGCTGCCTGTTTTAAAATATTCTTCGAAAGACAGGCCTCGAGCCAGCTAATGGCCAAGGTTTGACTCTTTTTGAGGATGATAAACTATTAAAAATTCTTTGAGGATGATAAACTTTTGAAAATTCGTAGAAAGAAAGTTGGGTTAGACTTTCGTTAAGGAAAAATATACTTGTAAATTTAAAATCGAAAATATTAGTTCTACATAGTAATATTGTGTTTATATACATTGTTTTCTTAATATATAGGCAATGCATTATAGATGGGTAGAGCTAGCAATGATCGATAACCGACGGACATTTTTCTAAGTCATCGATAGGCCTCCATCTCTAGTGTGCATTTAATTTTAGGATATCCTCAAAAAAGGAAAATCAAAGCAATTAAATAGATCCTCTTTAAAGCCTTGCTATAATATCTCTCAATAGTGGTGTAAAAGTATCGATAATACCTTACTTTTGATATGTATCGATAGTTTAATAAGAATAGTTGGTAAGAAGACCTAGATAATGATTGACTATGTTAAGAAGCTCTTTCAAAATAGTCCAAATAATTTGTAATTGGCATTAAATAGATGTTCTTTTAAAGCCTTGCTTTAATATCTCTCTATAGGGTTTTAAAACTATCGATAATACCTTATTTTCGATAAGTATCAATAGTTTAATAAGAATACTTGGTAAGAAAACCTAGATAACGATATATCGGACAAGAAACAGTGAATTTCTATGTGAGTTAGAGGATAAGTGTTTAAAATTTATGCAAAAGTGGATCAAAAATGTATCGGAAAGCACCGATCATCATTTGCGAGTTATCGTTTAAAAAACTTAATGATTGACTGTGTTAAAAACCTTTTTCACGAGTCCAAATATTTATCCAGACAATCATTTATTCTATATGATAGTTTTCCTCACATTTATTTATCTATTTAATTATTTATTTAGTATAGGATATAGTTATAAATTTTCCTCACATTATTCTCGAATGATTGAGCAAAATATTAGAAATAAAGTTTGACTCTACAAAAGATCTTTCCGATTTCCTATATAAGATGAAATATTTTTCTTCTGTTTCAATGTAATTTCAGCATTCAGACTTATGATTCATCATTATCATCATCGGCAGCATCGGCGTCTTCGAATCCGCCCTCCCACACACACATAAAAAGATATTTTCGTGGCAGTTTCCGCAGGCGCCCGAAAGTATGCTATTGCCATGAAGTGAGATTCTTTTCTCCCACTTTTAGTTGTTTGTTAGTTTCTTTTGGGGCTGCTGCTGCTACTGCTACTGCTGCTGGTGACATCAATTGTTATTGTTAGGCAAACATTGCCAAATACATTTGCCTATGCCAAAAGGAAAGAAAATATCGACAAGTATGTCTGCACGTCATCGAAGATAAAGTCGAATGGGAAGTGGAATGATGGCAGGCGGCAAGATTGATGGTTGCCTCCTAAATGATACCTGATTGAGTGGAGTGCTGTTTGCAGGAAGCATATTCAATATATGTATATTGTCACCCAAAAAAAAAAACCAGACTCCCATCCTGGCTTTTAAGTGTCATTTTGTGTTCTCGACACGCATATTATGGCAGAGGCTCGCAAAAGTTTTTTTCTTTTTTTTTTGATGTCCCAGACACGCACACAAATAAGTATAAGTATCTGCTCCCACTCTCTTCTGATGCTGATGCTGCTGACACTGAGTGAGATAAATGGTGACAAGTTTGTAGGCCAATTTGCTAACTGAACCAAACTAACTAACATGCCCGGCGCCACACGCGCCGCTCTCTCCGTCTCTTATCCCATCATCTTCTAGATCTCAGATCGACTCCACCTACTCCCCACCAGGCTCAATCATCCAATGAGCAACACGATCATCAATTGTGCGCACAATTAGCTCCTCCGGGTACAAAATGCATATTACACATTTTGACTCACCGCACAGTGGTTTAAAATTAAAGGTTTCCAAATAAATAATCTTTTTAGATTTGAGAACGATGTAAAGAATTTTTCTAGAATTTTCAAGGTCTATTATTTCCATTTAAATCATGGAATGAAATGGAAATCTCACTTCTGAGTTTATTATTTTCTAAAATCTCTAATTTATAATTTGGAATATTTTTCTAAACTCTCTATTTGATAATTTGGAATGGAATGGAATGAAACTCACTTTTGAGATTGAGAAAATAATTCTTGAAGCTGTGATTATTTTAGAAAAATATTTGAAAAATCCTATTTGATACTTTTTGAATCAAATAAAATGACAAAAAACTTTCAAATTATTTTCTATACCCTCTATTTTATAAATCGGAATGGAATGGAATGAAACTCACTTCTGAGGTTGAGAAAATAAATCTTGAAACTGTGATTATGTTAAAAAAATAATCTAAAAATCCAATTTGATACTTTTTGAATGAGATAAAATAACAAAAAACTTCCAAATTATTTTCTAAACTCTCTATTTACGAATTTGGAATGGAATGGAATGAAACTCACTTCATAGATTGAGAAAATAAATTATGAAATTGTGATTATGTTAGAATAAATATTTCAAAAATCCTGTTTGATACTTTTTGAATGAAATAAAATAACAAATTATTTTCTAAACTCTCTATTTTATAATTTGGAATGAAAATCTCACTTCTGAGATTAAGAAAATAAATCTTGGAACTGTGATTATGTTAGAAAAATATTTTAAAAATCCAAGTTGATACTTTTTGAAGGAAATAAAATAAAGAAAAACTTTCAAATTATTTTCTATACTCTCTATTTTATAAATCGGAATGGAATGGAATGAAACTAACTTCTGAGATTGAGAAAATAAATCTTGAAACTGTGATTATGTTAGAAAAATATTTCAACAATCTAATACGAAACTTTTTGAATGAAATAAAATAAAGAAAAACTTGTAAATTATTTTCTAAACTCCCTATTTTATAATTTGGAATGGATTGGAATGAAACTCACTTCTGAGAATGAGAAAATAAATCTTGAAACTGTGATTATGTTAAAAAAATATTTTAAAAATCCAATTTGATACTTTTTGAATGAAATAAAATAGCAACCAACTTCCAAATTATTTTCTAAACTCTCTATTTTATAATTTGCATTTAATGTGATTAGAAAATTTTGTTTTTTTTTGCCCCACAGTGCATAGTGTTGATGCAGCTGATGCAGCTCATTTCACAGTTGAGTTGAGTTTGCGTTTGCTAACGGTTTTTCCCCCGCTTCTTGGCTTCTTGACTTTGGCTTACAGCGATTGTCGTAATTTTCGCGCCATCAATTTGGAATTACTCGACGAGCTTACGCTTTGCGAATTATATGCTTCATTTCATCGGCTCTCCAAGCTCTGATGAAGATTGCACTAGAGCTGAGTGGTGAGTGCTGAGAGCTCTTGGAGCATTGGAATGCAGATCAGTTGATACCTGTAAAACTCTACTCTAACCATTTTTGCATAAGTAGCGCAAATGTTATGCATTTCAACTGAAGCACAGCTCTCCATGACGATGATGATGATGATGATGCAAAGTGATGTAATTATCGATAAATAGATGGCTATTCGCCATGGGAGTTCAAGATTCTAGTTCAGTTCGGGTAATTGTAGTGCGATTCTTGTAGTCATTTTTAACAACTTTTGGGCAAATTTTATATCTCTTTTAGAGGTAAAACTGAAGTCGAAACGAAAACGATTTTGTCTATCAATAATTTAATCTAGATTTAATGCAGAAATATGGGTAAATTTGGCTTTACTCACCCAATTTGTCTCCCTTTCTAGTTAGGAAAATCAAGTGGAATTAACATTCAGCAAAGCGAAACCATTTGCTGTGTGAACTTTAATGCAAAAATTCGAATAATTACAGATGATACCCTTTTCACTTGTAGAATAGGATTGAAAAATTGACTTCCCTCATAGCCAAACTGTAGAAAAATACTTGGCGAAGTCAAATATTGAAATATTAATAAAAGCCAAGGCAGTTGCCGTGTAATGAATACCCCAAATGTACTAACTTTGGTTATTTGCAAAATAGGATGAGCAAAAAGTAATCCTACGCTGTAATTTTGAACTCCAAAAGTCCATAGAAATCATTAGTAATAATCGTTAGTGAAATATTAACAAAAGTCAAGCCAGTTGCTGTGTACACTAAGCTACAAATGGTCTCTAACTTCTGTAGCTTTAATAGACAGTTGTCTCCATTGATTAGTAGTGAGTTATGGATGGTTCCTATTGATCCTCCTTTCGCTCTGAGCAAAGATTATAAAGCGAAGCCAGTTGCTGTAGAATGAATACCCCAAATTGTAAACTACGAGTAGCAAAAATTGGCCCTACTTTGTAGATTTGAACTCCAGACCAGGTTAGAAATAATTAGTTAATGAAATGTGTTGAAAAATTAATAAAAGCCAAGCCAGTTGCTGTGTACACAAAGCTATAAATGGTCTCTAGCTTTAATAGAGAGTTGTCTCCATCATTAGTGGTACTCCAATTGTGGTTCCTATACTTTCGCTCTAAGCAAAGAGCATAAAGCGAAGCCAGTTGCAAATATACGGACCTTTGTCATTTGTAAAAATAAATCCTACGCTGTAATTTTGAACTCCAGATATCGATAGAAATTATTAATGTTATAAAAGGGTTAAAGATGAATCAAAGCCAAGTTGCTGTGTACACAATGCCACAAATGGTCAGTTTTTAGAAACAGTTGTCTCCATTGGTGGTTTCTATTGATTCTTCTCTCGCTCTGAGCAAAGATTATAAAGCGAAGCCAGTTGCTGTAGAATGAATACCCCAAATTGTAAAATAAGTGTAGCAAAAATTGGTCCTACTTTGTAGATTTTAAATCCAGACCAGGTTAGAAATAATTATTTAAAGAAATGTGTTGAAAAATGAATCAAAGCCAAGCCAGTTGCTGTGTAAAAATGGTCTCTATTATTCCGCCTTTCTTTCTGAGTTAAGAGTATGAGGCGATGTCTCATTCTTCTGTTTATATTCTGATTAAAACTTTGATAAAAAAACTACAACTTACTTTGTTTCTGAACACAAACCATTATTATCGATCTGTTGTTTTTATTAAGATATATTACAAAACTCTATATCAGTTTTCATGCCGCTTAACCAAACTTAGCCCCTAAGTTAAACCAGCCGCCAGGCGATACGCCCTTGTCTAATACTCAGCTCAAGCCACAATTTATGCTACAGCATCGCCTAGAAAGGGAGAAGGCCAGCGACCCACGCACGTTATTCCCATCCACTCCCATCCCATCCCATTCCCATTCACAGTCATTCGCTGTGACCCCTTTGGCGCAGTGAAACATGAAATAAAAATAATTTTTTAACCTATTCGACGACCAAATACCTGTTAGCCAAGCGTTTCTTGTGAAAACAAAATTCTGGAGTCAGAAAAGTTTTTTTCTAAAAGTGTAAAAGTCCTTTTAATAGAATTTTACATTATATACTGAATATACTCTTTCAGCTCTTCTTTTCTAATGGGTATAAAACAGAACGGGGGGTTGGAAAAAAAAAGAAACTGCATTCATCTGCCCACACAGTACTACACAATACTCGGCACAAACATTGGATGCCTCTCGGGATCGGGATACTTGGCGCATACTTTGTGCTGCTGCGACTACTTTTTACTTTTCTTTAACATTATTTTGCACTTTTCAATTAAAAAAGTGTGCACCCCAAACTCACACACAGGGCACGGGGCACGGGGCACGGGGCACGTTATGTAAGGAAACGGGAACCAAGCGTCGAGCGTCGGAGCAGACTCAGGCAAAAAGGGGCAAAAGTAACCCCAAAAGCGGTTAAAACGGCCCGCAGAAGATGAAGAAGAATACCAACAACAACAACAACAACAGAGTGAAAGGGCAGTGGGATGGTTGGAAAGTAGAAGAAGAAGAAGAACACCAGCTGCCATAATTATAATTTCTTAATGCAAATAAAAACTCGCAGTGCTGATTTTTCGCTTCGCAGAGAACCACAATTTAAACATTATGGCATTTTCCTTGGACTCTTTGGACTCGTTCTTTCATTTATGGAAATGAATACTCTCCGAAACGGGGAGCATATCAGAAAATTTAGATACCATCACGATTATCAAAGATCTTATTTCAGTCTTCATAGAGCCTCAGAGAATCAGGTAAAGTTCTATCAAGAAGCACCTAACGTAAAACTACAACTAGTTTCGAAAAGATTTCAAAATTTTTTAAATTAACATATAAAATTGATCTGTTGTTATTTTGAAAATCTAAAAATTCCAAAAATTCAGTCTTTTCATCTAAGAGAAAGATTTCAATTCTTTTACGGCAAATATTTAGTTGTGTTTGTTATCGAAAAGATATCGTTGATTAAATTTATATCAATACGTTTACTTTAGATTTATCGAATGCATGGCGGAACGAATACACATCGGTTAGATATAGTAGATAAAAATATCAATAAATATCAAATACTTGACTGAAAAATCGGTTATACAAAATCGTTAATCTAAAACCCATTAAAAATAAATTTTTAACATCGATTTTCGCACATTATTTTCTAAATTTTATTATCAATAGTAAATAGAAGTTATAGAAATATTTGGTTTTTCCATTGGGTTTTATCGATTATCGGCTTTATCGATAAATGTGTATTCGATAAATTTGGATATCGTCCATAAACGTGAGTTCGATATGTGTATTTTTCATTTGGAGATCTCTAAAGTAATCGATTACAAATTAGTGTAATGAATTCAAAAATTACGAGATCGTGTTTCTATTTGAAGTTGGATTATCGATATATCGCTTAAGAATACATATCGTCCTACGATATCTTAAGTATTTAGGTAACGATTTGTCCATTGCATATAAAAATATCTTTATTTCATAAACTATCGTTTTTCTCGTATCCAAATACCGTTATATGACTGATAAATATAATAAAAATAAATGTATCGAAAACAAACTTATAGATAATTAATTTTACCGATGTATGACTGATAAATATAATAAAAATAAATGTATCGATAACAAACATATCGATAATTAATTTTTAAAAGAATTATTAATGGCTAGCGATGAAATTCTTTCAAACTTTACGTGCATTCTATCGTATAACTATGGTAACTGGCAAATTTTCCTGCAGTGTATTAAATATTCGACTTGTTGGCATCTGAATTTTTTCTTGTTAATTTTCTTGTTCTTGCGCAATGCCAAAGGACAAGTGAAAAGGGTTAAAAAAGAAGGAGAATTTTGCTGCCCACTGCCACATTGCCACTGATGTTGTTGATGTTACTGCCTCTGGTACACTGCGCTTCTGCCCCATCTCCTGTACCAGCTCCCAGCTCCAGCTTCTGCTGACCATTGTGGCCACTGCAGGGTAAAAAAAACATGCATAGTTCATGAGTGAAATGAAAAGCGCTCTCTCAAACACAGACACACTCCGACTCACACTCACATTCACAAGAGAGTTTAGCGCTTGGCTTTTCAACACTATGCGCATTAAGCTTACATGGCGTATAATTAATATTAAATGCTCTACTTATAAATTAAATAAAAATGTGAAGCTAGTTGAACAAACTTCGTTTTGGCATTTCTCTTCGGCTTCTTATTCTTTTGTGCACGATTGATGACTATGGCCGTCAAGTTTATTGCCAGCGACACACTCACAGTCACCACACATTCACCATTTGAGTGGACTGAGTACATACATACATACGTAGGTCCCCAAGTATTTTCCCCCTTGGCTAAGTAATAAATGTGTGTTTGCCAACTTTGACTTGAGCTAGAGCCTCGAACTGCTACTTGCGCTCCACTTCTGCTGTGCGGAAAAATGCTTTTGATTTGATTTTCACCAAATGTCAACTTGACGTCACAGCGTCGTAGTCGCCGTCGTCGTCGTCGTCGTCGACGTTGTCGTTCTTTAGAAACGGTAGTGCCGTCGGACGTTGACGTTGTCGCCGCCTTTGTTGTGCCGTTTCAACTGCATGATTTATTGTTTTGATGAAATTGCGTGTAAACAATTTAGTGGCTGGTTGGCGCCCGTCACCCAAAAACCACCCAAGAATCCACCCAAGAAACCCCACCACCAACTCCCAAGACTCTGTGCTGCCTCCCCCCCACCCACACTGCGCTTTAAGTTTATGAACTTGGTAAAAACACTTGATTTAAGGTTAAATGTAACGATATTTTATTAGACCCAATGACTACTCTGCAGATAGCTAGATACAAAGTTGAGTTTAAACTTGGCACTAAGTTAACGGATGATGGATGAGTGGGAATGCTTATACGTATGTACGTACACAAGTTTATGGACCTTTAGGTATTCGCTCCACCGTGAAAGCAGTTTGCGAGTATTATTGAAAGTAAAGACCGATTACCGATTACTGTTAAATCGACTATGGCTGTCATGGATTCCCTTTGTTAGTAATAAGAATACGTTCTGTGGATATTTAAACATCTCTCTTGTGATTGTGAGGTATTATAATATTAAAGAATTGTTTGCCAACTTATTTAGTGTCTTTCCCCCATACCTCTTTGCTATCGAATGCCTTGTTATCGATTATTCATAGCGTCCCTAATCGATATTAGTGCTAGTTAGTCTAAATATCGAGTTATTTAGAATCTTTGTTCAAATTGTCTTACGCTCTTCCCAAACAATTACGAAATTTAAACAACAATTTCTAAGATTAAGATATTTTAACTTAAGCATAACAAATTAGGTTTTCGTAAAATTAGTTCATGTTGCATCGAACTTATTTAGGCTCTTTTCCATACAACTCCTTGGTATCGAATGCCTTGTTATCGATTATTGGTAGCATTCTTAGTCGTTTCTAGTGTTAGAAAGTTTTAATATCGAATTATTTGTTGTTTATTTCTAAACTTCATTCAACTTAGAAACTTTCACAGCAATTGCCAAAATTATAAAACATGTGCCATATATGGTCAATATATATTAAATTAAACATAACAAATTAAGCCCTTTCACTTCATTTAGGATCTTTTCTCTATAACACTGTGGTATTGAATGCCTTGTTATCGATTATTGATAGCATTCTTAATTGTTTCTACTGTTAGTAAGTTTTAATATCGAATTATTGGTTGTCTATTACCATATTTTGCTCAAACTTGGGTCTTTCGACCTAGGAACTTCCTCAGCATATGCTAAACTCTACAAAATATGGGATATATGGGTAAGATATATTAACTTAAACATATAAATTGATGTCCTTCTCCCGTTATCGATGTTATCGATTTCTGTTCACATTGCATTCACAAAACAGCTGCCTATTCGTTGACTTAAATTAATTTAAAACTGATTTAGATAAAACTTCTCACAATTAAATACTTTCCTTACTAAAGCAGCATTCGATTAATAGCTAAGGTTATCGATAGGAATGCGATAAAACTATCTGAACGGTATGTAGCTTTCAGATAAGTTTTAAATATTTGTGTTTCGACAAAATCTGTTTACATATATGTTCTTACATACATAAATGTTTATCCATTCGTCTCCACTTTCGTTTTATACTAATAGTGAGCTCACTATGTCTCTTTGATGCTGCATAATCAGGATTTGTTCAATGAATATGTATTCGTAAATTAATTAAATATATGAAAAATATCGATAGGATACAAATTTTTGCATTCAATAGAAATAAGGTTTCAAAAAAGCCGAAAACTTCACTGAACAAAGTTTTCGAAGGATCTTGAAAAGTAGATTTCAAAGCCTTCGCAGACTTTGTAACGTGTGTGGACAATATTGATTAAATGCACAACTTTTATCCATTATCCATATTTATCCATTATTAACTTCTAATTGAATTGAGATTATTTTATTGTTCCTTAAAAGCGTTAATATTCGTTCGAAATAAAAAAGTATTTAACTTACCTTTAGCCTAATGCTTGCAAGTTCATTCCATTTAATTTATTTGTTTCCTCCTCCTCCAGTCCAGAGGCAATCCCATGAGGTTCAACCTAAATAGAAATTAATTGTATCGTTTAATGCAAAGTCTTATTGCAACATTAAATTTTAAATGCATATAAATTTGTATTATTGGCAAGACAAAATATCAAAGCAAAGTGTTTTGACCTCCTCTTTAGTTAAAAGGCCAAAACTTATGCATTTGCAAATAGTTTGATATTTGTTAGAAAGTTATATGATAGTCGATTGTAAGGATATGGTTATTAGCCCACAAGGCTCCTGCGTATTTGGTTGAATTGCAATTTTGATCAGCAATAAATATGCCATAACAATAAGTAAGAGCAACTAATATCCGATTACTGTGGCTAAAACCCCAAAATGGAAATGTAGCGTGAAAAGCGCCAAGCCAATTCAGACAGACAGACACACACTCCAAAGAGAACCTATCATGGGATGTGTGTGTGTGTGTGTGTGTGTGTGTGTGCTTGGCATCGTTTTACCAAACATGAAACAAATGCATAAGTAAATACCAGAAACGAGTGACTTTCAATATCCTTACAGGCTTATTGCTTACAGCAAATTTCACGCCAGCAGATAGACAGAGAGAGAACGAGAGAGAGAGCAACTGACTAATAGGAAGTGAATGCTATCAGAGAGATGGGGGTGGGGGGGAAGAGTCTCCTGCGAATGCATTTACACATTTGCAAACACAAACATAACAGACAGTTGCAAACATGCAACATACAAATATGCGTACAGCAAAACATACCCCAAAGCATTTTGGAGTTGCACAACTCCAAAGCATTTTGCAATGCTTCGATGCTGCTGCCATCCACTCGATTCACGAGGATTCACGTTCTCTGCCATGGTATCGGTATACATATCTCTCTCTCTCTCTCTCTCTCTGCCATGTCTGAGTGCGTTTCCTCCTCCAACGACGCATTTACGTTTATTGCATTTGTAAATTATTCACACAAGGATATTAAATGCAAATTGTGAAATAGACGACACACACACACACTACAAGAATCGAGAGCTACAACGAGAAAGAAAATTCACAGATTTCACAATATCCGTCGAATGCCCCCTTTGGCGAATTACTCAACTCCTCTTTCTATACAATTGTCACACATGGCAGAATCGAAGCAAAAATCGAGTTGCTTTCCGATATGTGTATCAGGAATTTCATTTCACTGAATGCCATTAACCGAATAGCCGACCTTGCAGACAAATGGCAAAGAAGTCTCTATGCATATCGAATTGGAAGTTGACATTTCGATAGCCCTTTCAACTTAGATATTTGGACTCAATCAATAACATCAAATATGAATGATTGCGTGTATTATCTTTCATTGAGCATTTTCATTTAGGTTATGCAAGAAAGCCTCTATTCTAATCACACAGCTTATAAATTATCGATAGGGATCAACATTAGGGATCACCATCACACACTAATCACACAGTTTATAAATTATCGATAATAATTAAAGATCACCATCGATATGTTTTTCTATTTAACATCGATAAATTTTGAATTTCTCTCGGAGTAAGAAAAATGTGAATCGAAAACAAAGAAAGGCAAGGTAGGAAACAATAACAATCGAACTTTTAAATTATCGATAGTCGGAATAAGGGATCACCATCGATAAAATTGGTTTAGCATCAATAGATTTGGAATTTCTTTCAGAGTATGAAATTAGTGATTAGAAAACCCAGAAAGACAAGGTCAAAACGAATGACAATCGAACTCTTAAGTTATCGATAGTCGGATTAAGGGATCACCATCGATAAATTTGGTTTAGCATATCTATTGATGGAATTTCTTTCTGAGCAAGCAAACATTGATTGGAAAACCCAAAAAGGCAAGATCAGAAACAATGACAATCGAACTCTTAAATTATCGATAGGGATCACCATCGATAAATTTGGTTTAGCATCAATAGATTTTGAATTTCTTTCAGAGTAAGTTAACAATGATTGGAAAACCCAAAAAAGCAAGGTCAAAACCAACGACAAACGAACTCTTAAATTATCGATAGTCGGATTAAGGGATCACCATTGATAAATTTGATTGATAGATTTTGAATTTCTTTTAGAGTATGAAATAAGTGATTGGAAAACCCAAAAAAGCTATTTCAAAGGTTACGATTAATACCATTTGTGCCAAGAAACTTTTAACCAACTTCCTAAGGAACAATTGCTACCGAATTAGTTTCGGTATTCGATAATTTGTTGGAATATATAGATCTTTAGTTTTAGAATATATATTAAACATCATTTATTAGGCTCCCGATATAAGTATGTTTCCTATTTGTTTCTTTCATAGACTTTGTTCTAAACCATAATCCAAATACATTTAAAAATCCAGTGCAAACTATTATACTAATTGCTATATCCATTTCATATTCACCTTTCGTCGTTTTCTATTACCTTATTACACTTGAAGCGTACCTACAAAACTAAGGTCAACTGTATTTCCTAACAAATAAAACTACAACTACTACTTGTATATGCAACACAAAAAGTTTTCGAAAAAGTTTAATTTTACTAACGAATTTTTACTCACACTATGAGAAAATCATTTGACATTGCACTTTTGTTTAGATACAACAACTTTTTACGTGACTACGAGTCTCTCTCTGTGTGGTTGTGTGTGTGTGTGTGGGGGATAAAGTTTTGGTCAAAAGGTGCCAGCGAGCGTAACATGCAAATCTAATTTGAAGTTAAAAATAACATTTTAAAGGCAACTGCAAATGCATGCACTTCCCTTTAGGGTAGAAAAACTAGACAAATGGGGTTCCTTTCTACAGTGATACAGTTTGCACAGTGGTTGCAAATGCCATTTATACGAAAGATAAAGCTATCATTTGTTGATGATCGTAAGTTCACTATAAAAAACAATTTTAAGTTATTTATATATAGAATTGCATTAAAATCGATCCACTATATAGAACTATTAGGGTTTAAATGAAGGAAACTTCTCTTGTCTTCAGAGAAAATTCAATTAAATCGGACTACTAACTAAATAATTATATATATACATAATATATTCATATATATTACATATTCTTTCTTTCTAGGTAATTGCTGTTATAATTTATGAAAGATTATTGGTTCGAATTTATATAAAATATTAAAATTTCTCATATTTATTTTAACTTAATTTTTTTGGTAATTTTCTAAGCAAAACCAAACTCATTAAAATAAAACAACATTCCCAGCAAAAATATACCACAAAAACTTCAATTCTAGTCCATTGTGCAGGGGCAAAAGCAAAAAGGGATTGAAATGAATAATTCAATATTAGAAAATGTGATAATGATAATTTAAATCATTTCATGGTGTAATTGCATTTGGTTTTTGAACATTTATTGTTTAATAATTAAGTGTCAAAAGTGAAATATATTTATTTAGGATAAAGCCCAAAATTATGCAATGAATTTTGTTAGTTGACTAATGAAGATCATCTCGTTTCATCATCATCATTGAACAAAGAAAATGTAATGAAGTGATTTACAAAATGTTTAAGAGAGAAATGTAAAGAAAACTATTTAGTATTTTCAGCAAAAGAAACTTTAGTGCATTTTATTAAATAATATTTATGGGTCAGCTCTAGTTGATGGACAGTCTAAAAGGGAAACCTATGAATGTTACTTATGCGTAGGTAAGTAGACCTAAAATAGACCTAGAAATAAACTCAATCTCATCATTATGTGAATAGAATTTATTCTTTCTTTTTATATTTATTTAAATGCTTTCATTTTATTATGACCTATACCTAGAAATAAACTCAAACTCATCATTATGTGAATAGAATTTATTCTTTCCTTTTATATTAAGAAGTTTTCATTTTATTCAAACGTTGATTATTAGCTAGCTCGAGCTCAAGTAAGATTTTAAAAAATTCTTGGCAACAGAAAAAGCTCTACTTTTATTTACTGGTATATTTGTTTTTTGTTTTAAAATGTAACATCCAGTTTTATTCAATTTATATACATAGTTCAAAAATTTACCAATTATAATTATCATTTTGGCATTTAAATTTTTTTCTTTCAGAGAGCTTTCGATTTCTGGAATTTGTTGCAAACTTCACATCATTTATATATCCTTTAAGTGAATATTTAAATACTAAATCTAATATTTAATTACTAATCTAGAATTTGTTGCAAACTTCACATCATTTATATATCGTTTAGATGTTCTTTAAGATAAAATTTAAATACTAAAAAAATTTCCATTTATAAATGGATCACCGAAAACTAAGTTCATCGATATATGCCTAGATTTTTCGGCTATGATCGTCGTAGAGATATATGGGCACACTTAGAAAAAGACTTATAAGAAAAAGAGACATATTAACAATTAAATTTGAAAATAAACGAGCAATGATTAGAGATTATTGAAAGAAAAAAGTAAGAACATAACATTAAGATATTAGACTTGAAAAAATTGATTAAAAATAAAAGTAATGAATTGGTGATCAATTGAACAATAAGTTTCTAATTCCTTCGTATTCTGATTCTTCCTGTTCAATTCCTTCAATCAATCAATAAATTCCTAATTCTCATTCTGATTCTTCCTACTGTATAGTCTCTAAAAGGATATAAGTAGGATATATAATTATAAATAGTTTCTTTCCTTTTGGTATTAAATAATTTGCCATAGTCAGAGTTCCCTGTAATCCCATCAAACATGCAGAAGTGTAACACCTGTCAGTCAAATCAAATAAACATACGTTTAAAGCGACAATTAAGAGGTAATTTAGCAACCATTTAGCGGGTCAATTAATTGGCCAATTCCAGGCAATTGTCACCCCGTATAAAAGCAGCTCGAAGGAAGTGTTAAGCCATCAGTCAGGATGCATAAGGTTAGGGAGTTACTTCTATCGCCGGATACCTTCGATAATGCGATCTTTCGCATTCACTTGCGTTGCTTTCGCTGGTATGGTTATGTGGCATCTAGCGAGGAAATTCATCCATGGAGAAATCTAGTGCGTTGCACCATATTCACCGCATCCATTTGGTTGAGTTGCATGCTGATGTTGGCCCGTGTTTTCCGTGGCTATGAGGATCTCAATGATGGTGCCACAAGTTGTGCCACAGCTGTGCAATATTTTGCCGTTTCGATAGCCTCGCTGAATGCCTATGTGCAAAGGGAACGTGTGGTAAACATGCTGAGATTGGCTCACAAAGATATCCAGAACCTGATGCTGGAGGGTGACAAAGAGGAGTTGCATCTGCTGGGCGAAACGCAGAAATATGTGCGAACCATTACGTTTATATTGTGGGTTCCATCGGTGGTGGCTGGTTTTATGGCCTGGTCCGATTGCCTGTATCGCACCATTTATCTACCGCAAACGGTATTCAATATGCCCGCAGTGCGTCGCGGCGAGGATCAGGCCATATTGCTCTTCAAACTCTTTCCATTTGGCGAATTGTGTGATAATTTTGTTGTCGGTTATCTGGGTCCTTGGTATGCTTTGAGTCTGGGCATTACAACCATTCCATTGTGGCACACTTTCATCACTTGCCTCATGAAATATGTCCATCTGAAACTTCAGATACTCAACAAGCGAGCCGAGGAAATGGATGTGAGTAGTTTTCGAATCCCCCCCCCCAATTAACTCGAATCTACATAGATCTTCTTTACTTGCTAGATCACTCGCTTGAATCCAAATTTAGTTATCGATCGTCTAACTCTTCCTGAGCTCGATTATTGGCGTTTGCAACTCTGCAAGAGTTTCATTCAGGAGCAGCTTCGAATACGCAAATTTGTCCAGCAAATTCAATATCTCGTCTGTGTTCCAGTCATGGCCGATTTCATCATATTCTCGGTTCTTATGTGTTTTCTCTTCTTTGCCCTCATGGTTGGCGTAAGTTCAAAAAGTAACTCTTATTTTTTTTTAGAGTTCTAGAATTTTACACTGATTTTTTAGGCTCCAAGCAAAATGGATTACTTTTTCATTTTCATTCTATTTATTTGTCATGGCTTCAATATTATGGATATATCATTGGCATGCCACACTAATTGTGGAATGTGTAAGTACATAATTTATTTAAATAATATTTTAAAATGCTATAGAAAATTTCAAAAAAATTGTGGAATGTGTAAGTACATAATTTATTTTAATAATATTTTAAAATGCTATAGGAAATTTACATAAAAATGTTGAACTTTCTATAGAAAAAGGGAAATGTCTTATAACTCTATCAATTATCAATTTTTTCTTATCCAAAGTCAACGTATACGTAATATTACGATTAGGAAAAACCTTTAAAACTTGAAAAAAAAACCTTCTAAATGGATTTTTGCGCAAAAATTGGATCAAAGTCTGCTTTTCAGATCTTAGTGGCAAATGAAAGATAATAGTTTCAGAAATAGAGACAAAGCTTTTCGAAATTTTTATAAAATTTTTTGAGATAGAGACTAAAAAAGTTGACAATTTTCGCAATTCTTTTGCATTTTTCCGATCTTTTCCTTAATAATTTAGTCGTCCTCTTCAGACGATTTCGATATATACGAATTTCCGCACAACAGCTTTAAAATTGAGAAACTATATTGTATTAAGCCAGATCTAGGTGGATTAATATAGTTTTAAATATTTTCTAAAAATATTTTTGGAGTCTCTTTGCACTTTTTACAGTTTTTTAATAATTTAGTTATCATTCGTAATCAAATAAAAATAACGTAATGAAAACTAACCCCGATTAGGTTCCATTAATACAGCTCAAACAATTCGATTATATTTTTTAAAAATATTTTTTATCAATTTGCATTTACATTTTTTTGGTATTTTGATTTTGATTTATTGATTGAACGATTTTAGTTTGATTTCGTACAAAAAAAATAGGTAATAATACCTTAATCCGAATCAAATTTGATTTTATTCTTTATAAAACCATTTTACATGTTTTTGCATTAAGAGTTGTTAAATGTTTTTTAATTTCATTCTACGAAAGAAAAAAATAGCTTAAAAAATTTGATTATATTTCCATAAAATATTTTTGTATTCATTTATTACAATTTTAACAGTTTTTGTTAGTGATTTTTATTTCATTCTGAATAAGAAAAAAATTAGGTAATATTTAAAAATTAGGTAAATTTGATTATATTTCCATAAAATATTTTTTTTGCTCATTTATTACAATTTTAACAGTTTTTGTTAATGATTTTGATTTTTATTCCGTATCAAAAAAAAGCAAGACGTAATAAAAAAAAAAAGGTCGATCGAGTTACATTATTTTATTAATTTTTTTAAAATACTTTTTGGCTTATTTTTTTAAATTTTAACGTTTTTAAATGTTTGTTTCATTGTTAATCAGAAAAAATTCGTATTTTCTTTCATTTAATTCTGGTTTAACTGCAGCCATAACCGTTATTATATTGCTATCTTAATGGTTAGCCATTTCGTTTGATCCTTGTTGCACTTAAAGTCCTTTGTACCTCTTTTTTTTTGCCTACATTTCGTTCGTTTGGTAAAAAAAAACGTGCATCAATTAACTATCGATATGCCATTGCTCTTGATAACATTGACCACCCTACCACTTCTTCTTCTTCTTCTTGTTCTTCTGTCATGCTGCAGCACGATGAATTGTCCTTTCGTTTTTATTCATGCGATTGGTTCGATTTCAGTCTGGTCGTTCAGAGGACGCTGCTCTTTGTAATGATGCATGCCCAGAGGCCCTTGAAAATGCGAGCTCTGCTGGTCGATTTGAATCTGAGGACGTTCATTGACGTAAAAAGTCAAGCCCGTTGGCCCATATCTCTCTCAAACGGTTGTTTAAGTACAGTATTTTTTTTTCTCTCTCTCTCCCTCTGTAGATTATGCGTGGCGCTTACAGCTATTTCAATCTCTTGCGTAGCTCCCATTTGTATTAGAGAGATACCCAAAGCAGAAGTACATAGATGATGATGATGATGATGATGATGACGGCAAGCCTTCTTCTTCTTCTTCTTCTTCTCCTTGGGGCTAATCAAACGCGCCGTGGCGCTTGTCAACTCGTTGGGCTAACATGACAGTAAACATGCCATGCAATTCATTTTCAAGGAGAAGAAAAACAAAAAAAAATATATACACCAAACAGGAAGAGGACAGACAACCCAGACTGGGATATGGACAAGGACAACAAGGATGTGAGGACAAGTCAAGAAAATGCTAAACCATTTTACAGCGCAAATAAACGTGCCTCACACCATCTCTCTCTCTCTTACTGGTATTCAAAAAGCCAATGCAAGTAACAAGCAAACATCATTTATCACTTCGTCCTGTCACTCGCAATGCACGAACCGAGTGTAGTTTCTTTCCCTTCAATGGATATAAAACGATTTTTGCACTTTTTACCCAAGCTAACACCCCCGCGTGTGCTTTACATTTTCCTTTTTTTTTTTTATCTAATTGTCTTGGGGGGCTTTAAGCAAAGACAATTCCATACAAGAGAATAGAAATTAATGCGTCTGCCACCACCAGAAGAACAATAATAATGCTACAAACTAGCCAAAACAAACCGAATTGTTGCTGTTCCCCCAGGGTGTATTTTTTAATAATATTAAGAGTATAGACACATAGAGAGGGAGGGGGGAGACAGAAACCCTAACTCAACCGCAACTCCCGGACAGCGAAAAGGTACAACAATAATAAACACGCATATTGTTGCGGTTCTCTTCGGGCGTCCCGGGGATTAGACACAAAGTGGCTAAATGGCGGATAAAAAGGCAACCGAAAGAGACCTCTATCCACACACATATTCGACAAAGAATGACGACAACGGTACAACAACAAAAAAATGCGTTTACTAATGAGTATTAATGGCTGGGTTAGCATTCATTCGAATCGTCGCGAGTCGATTGTGGGTGAGGGAGAGGGTGAGGGTGGGTGGCGGTGCCAGGGTGCCAGATAGTTAGTCGGAAACAGCGTGAAAAGGGTTGCCCTCCAGCCGATAAGTATCACTCATTCACTTAGAAGTGAGTTGTTGTTCTTGCTCAGGTAGACAAAATATATATTTAACCCTTTCAGCGAACAAAAAAAAAACAGAAACAGAAAAAATGTTATCCCCTTATGTCTCAAGAAAATCATATTTTATCATATTTTTATCAACCATATGGCTTATGGTTATACCCTCTCTAGAAAACTATGCATAAAAACGAACATCAAATTATATTTATTGTCTAATATTTTGTCAAATTGTTTTTGTATTTAGTTTGGAAGCTCTAAAAATATCGAAATAAATTATTTTGGTATTAACAAATTCATTTCTCATTTATCTAAATAAATTATTTTGGTATGAACAATTTCATTTTTCGTTATGGTATTAAAGCAGAATTGGAATAAATATTATATGTAAGTAAGCAACAAAAGCAGAACTTCCTAGAATTTAATTTGGGAAAGTTAATTTTATTTAATTTTTAATAATTTATATAAAAGGTATTAGGAAAATTTTTCAATCAATTTATTTCACTCTTTGTTATAATTAAATGTTTTTTTTTTTGGTAATGGTATCTTAATTAAAGAGTTTAGACTAACAACTATGTAGATCTTTTCTGCTTAGATATTTATTTAGAAATATGACATGGTATATAAGATGACATAATTATGTGGGGGATAAATTTAATTTTTATTTTCTACTTACCTTCTAAAAGGTATTACGAAAATGGTTTAGTTATTTGTATAAAAATATAATTTTCAACGCGTAAACAACATTTCTTTTACAACTAATACGATCTCTATATATCACAGATTATTGGGAAAACATTTGGAAAGTAATACAGTTCAGTTCCAATTATAGGGATATTTAAAAAAATTTAATTTTTCCAGTAATATTAATTTTCAAATATTTTATGGTTAATTTTTTTAGTTTAAAGAAAATTTTTTTTTAGTAGTAAATTACTATTAGTAATACGATCTAAACATATTAGAGATTATTGGGAAAACTTTTGAAAAGTAATACTGAAACTGAATTCAGTTCCAATTATCGGGATATTTAAAAAAATTTAATTTTTCTAGTTATATCAATTTTCAAATATTTTACGGTTAACATTTTCCTTAATAGTAAATTATTATTAGTAATACGATCTCAACATATTAGATATTATTGAGAAAACATTTGGAAGGTTGTGTAGTTGAGTTCCAATTATATTGATATTATAAAAAATTACATTTTTTTAGCTATATTAATTTTCAAATACGTTGAGCTTAATTTTTTATTTATTTAATATATGATTGATGTTTTTTTTCAAAATATATTTGATATCCAGTAATCCGGATTTACTATGAGTAATCTGTAAAAACTTGACATTCTGGAGATGTAAGTCTCGGAATCGAGAAAAACTTAAAGAAATTTATGTGGTCTCAAAAAGTTTTAATTTAAAGTTAACAAATTATAACTAGTTAAAGAATAACTTCAGAAATTTGAGTTCTTCAAACAGCTTTATAACAAAAATGCCATGTATCTTTATGTTTAGGCGTAGTTCTTCAGAGTTTATAGATTACTTATTAAATATTTCAGAAGTATAAAAACTTTAAGATATCATATCACATATTAAAGAACTAAATTTAAAAAAAAATCTCACTTAAACATTGTTTGAAAATGTTAAACATTTGGCAAATATTTGGCAGATGTTAAAGAACTGAAAACAATTGATAATTATGTGAATTGAAATATTTACCCAATGAAAGCTATTATTAGTTTTCACTTAATCCCATCTAATTATTTATAAATATAATCTGAAATACTTTCTGTGACCCAGATGTACAAAGTCTATATAAATAGCATGATTTCAAAAAAATAAAAAAAAGAAAGCACTTTTCTCTCAACAAGATATATTTAAAAGTGCCACGGTTCATCAGAGTAATTCAAAAATAGAAATAGACATGGAAAATAGAACCGCATGCCGAATTGCCCGACATCTGTTGCCGGTATTTTTAGCAATATTGGCAAATTTTTTATGGTTTTCACTCGGAGAGGTTGTTTTTTTTTTTTTTGTGCGATTATTTATGACATTACATAATGCACGAGTAATGGGCTATGATATGTGAGAGTGTTCATTAAACACAATGAATGAATGTCCCCGTCTCTCCTCCTCCTCCCAATGGGGTGTGTTTTTGTGGCCCTTCAGTTCGCTGAATATGCAAGCATGCGTTTTCGGTGGGTGGTGGATAGGGTGAGGGAGAGTCACCCCTCATTGTCTTTTGCAGTTTTTGCAAAAATTAAAATTTCCTGCACACATGTAATGAATATTTTACAATACAATTTCGTCTCGACAATACTTTGCAATATTTTTTCATCTTGATTACAGCGAATGAAGTTCAAACGAACAGAAAATGATTAAAAAACAACATATTCCCATATATATTCATAATCGTAGGAATGGGAAAGCTGTTAAAAGTTATTGTCTATTAGTCATCTGGTTAAACCTGGTGAAGCTTTTAAATTCTCGTTAAATTCTACCTAAATATAACCTTATGAGATTAATTTTAAACAAAGCATTATTATCTACTTTTTGTTCAGCGTTTCCTTAGTTTTTTGAGTCATCTTTAGTTTAGTAATATTCGTCTCAATTTGGATCTCATATCTTATGAAAAAAACTTTAAGAAAATGGCTTTGTCCTAGAGTTTCAAGTAAAAATTCAAATTTGGCAACCTGAAAAATTGCTTTGGCTTGAATTTTGCAAAAGGTTTATAAATATAATATTAACTAATCAAATTTTTAGACATTTCAATGTTAACTTATCAAATTTTTTATTTAAATCTTAATTATATATACAGGATAAATCTAGTGTGTATTCTAACCAAATGTTTGATTATTTATCGCATTGGCTTAAATTTTGAAAAAGCTTTAATAAATATAATGTTAACTAATCTGATTTTTAGACATTTTAATGTCAACTTTTGTTAAATTTTGAGACCTGAAAAATCTAAATAATATATACAGGATAAATCTAGTGTATATTCCAACCAAATGTTTGATTCTCTATCGCATTGGCTTAAATTTTGAAAAAGCTTTTATAAATATAATATTAGCTAATCAGATTTTTGCACATTTTACAGGTCAGAGTTTTGGATTTAAAAATCATACTATATATAAGATAAGTTTAGTCTAGATGTTTTATGTTTTATTTATTTTATATAAGTAAGTTAACATTGTCAAGAAGTTTTTAACAAAAAGAAATAAGCTAAATAAAAACACAAATATTTTTTATAGCTTAGTATTTTAATCAGTAACATGATACATAAATGGAAATGTTGTTTAATAAAGGGTTTTTTTCTACAAATTTTTTGCTCGAGTAATACGAAAAATTATTACATTTTATGCAGCCCTTGAATAGGGATACGTATGATATCTTCTTTCTAAGTGAAAAGCCTGAAAGTCATATGAAAGGATGTACTTTTACGAACTGCCTGGAGACAAATAGCTGAAAAAGCCTCAAATTCACACTGTTTCGCTTCCAAGATTGAGTAAATAAAATTAAATATAGATGCAAGAAAAATATTAAAATGATGAAAGCCGTGATTCAGGTGACCCAAGATTGTCATTAAATAGGGAAAGCTTAGAATTCTTTCAAAGGTCATTTAACTGGAATTGATACTGGAGAAAAGACTAACTTGGTGAACTCCTTCGGGCTGAAAGAGCATCACGGTAAAATTCAGAAGAGATAATTGTCTCTTATGATTAGTTTTTTATTCTAATTAAAAAGAAATATCACATGATTATCATTCTCTTAAATCAATTCTCAATTCTAAGACCAAACCAAGGATAATTCCAGAACGAATCTTTTTCCGATTATTTTTCCACTCTGATTTACAAGAAATATCTTAAAATTCTTCCTGGACATTTATAAACGACTTAAAAAAAAGAAAAACTATAGTAAAATAGCCTCGAACATAGTTTTTTTTATACACACAGTTTTGGCCAAGTTAAGCGTTTTGCCATTAAACATTTATGGCGATAGTTAAAACGACAAACGCGTGACTTGTGCCAGCTGTTATAAGGATGGTTATTAAAAATAATTAACGCACGGCGATTTGTTCTTCAGTGCCATAAAGCGACGCAATATAAATGAAATGAAGTTGTACTTAAAAATTTGAATACCATATTGTTACATATTAATCATAAAGCACATGGAGGAGCACAAGGAGACGCACACACCCACATCTGCTGATGGTCCGAAAAAATGCAGTGAACCTTAGAGAAATATAGAATGAGTTTGAGAATCATGTGAGTCGAGTTGAGTTGAGTGCCCCGCCCAGGCTATAATACATATTTAAATGCAACTGATTAATCATGAATAAAGTTGTTGTGTGTTCACAGTTGGTGGTGGTGGTGCGGGTGGTGGTGCTCATGGTAGGGTCACGTGACTGGAAACAATTTGACTTCAAACACATTAACAGTTACGGTCAGGAGAGTAATGGAGAGTGGGCCAATGCGAACCGTGCACGCAGAGGCGGGTCCTGGCTCCCTCAGTCCCGGGTCCGTGTCAACTGAGTTTTTGTTGGTTAGCTTTGGAGAAACTTTTTCCATGCATTTGCCGCCGTTGACAGTGCAATAAACATGCCAAAACAAATGCAACAACAGCGGCAACTTATGAAAACAACAGCGTCAACTGACCCCCACCCACCTACCCATTTCCCCCATCTCACCCACATACCATACACGCCCTCTCGCATGCCATCTTCAGGGTGCTGCCTTTGATAGTAGACACGTATCCAGTTAAATATTTAGCCAAAGGAATGGGAAGACCGAACAGAAGGGTCCTCAATATTAGAGTTTCATATAGTTGCTTTTGCCCCTCAATATTGTTTTTTTTTCCTTCTATCAAAGAATTTCTCTATATAAAACTACATAAAAAAGAATCTAAAAAGTCCACTGTCAGGAATTGGAATGTCTGATTTATGCACTTTTCATTGACATTGGTATGTCTAATGCAGAAATAGTTGCAATGCATTTTTCTATGCCAATAAATAATCGTGATGTATGTACTTTGAAAATATTTCAATCAAGAGCCAAGTATTCGACATGTTTTTTACCATCTTTGTACATAGAATTATTTAGTAATTATTTCAAAGACAACTTTTGTGGTTTTAGTTACATAAATTATCAGAAATTTTAGAATTTCTCTCAACTTATGAGCGAGAGAGAGTTATAGAGAAATCTCTGATTATACAGATTATGAAATGGTGAGTTAACTTTTTGCCAAGTTAAGCCAGGAAGAGACAACATTATGACAAGATGGAGTCAATATATCAAGCTAAAGTCAACTTGGCATTATTATTTTAACTTCTGATCGCTTTAAAAATCAATTTCCTGATTGTAGTTCCTGTTATAAAATTTTTATTCTGACATTTTTCAAAGTCCAAGACGTAAAATTTAGTTTTTTGCTTTTATGTGTACATAATTTCGACTCTAAATTTAAGAATAGATTATTTTAGGGATTCGTAATATCAAAATTTAAGATTTTATTTTTTTTAATTCGACTCTAAATGTAATAAAAGATTATATTAGTGATTTGTAATAGCAAATTTTACGAAAGCAAAAAGAAACTACTGAAAACGCTATTGTTATATTTAAAAGTTTAACGAAGAACAACTTGAGAATTATAATAACCTTCTATTGTAATCAAATATTCCTGACAACAACAAAAATTATTTCGTGGAGCTTAAAAATTTTATAAGGGCTTCTTAAACTTTTAAAAATCTACTTCAAAATTTTGAAACTATTCTCCCCAGTAGAAATGTTATATGTACCACCAAAAATTTCAATAAAAATTAGTCATAAAAATTAAGATAACCTTTTGCCACTGATAGCAGATTCCATCTTTTCCTCTAGATGATTTTAGATTGTTCATTTTGGGTAAGAATTCCATCAAATGCATTTGTTTTCATAGCATGAGAATGGTTAAAAAATCACTAATTGGATTTTTAAGCAAAAACCATCGAGCAACTCAAAATTGGAGCCTCGAGTTAAAGCATCATATTTTTTCCCCCGGCTTTGGTTCCCCTATTTTTTGGCAACAGCGTTTTAATTTCATTTTTTTTGTAGGCTGCATGCACTGCAAACCACTTGCTCCCACTCCGGCCCCCACACACACGCACACATCATAACTAAAAGTATACATCACCCAAAAACCACGCACCCACTTCCATGCCCATCCACTCGATATGTACACACACACACACACACACATGAGAGAGACCACGGCTTACAAAAGCACAGTCGAAGAGTCGAAGGACTCAAACCACGGGGTTGGCGCCCGCTTTCATGCGCTTCGTTTAGCAAAGTGGATGTTAAGTGTAATGCGATTTTTATGTAAATTTTTGCCAAAAAAAAAAAAAACAAAATGAAAAGGAAAACCGAAACTCTACTCTCAACACAGACAGTTTGATGATTTCGTTGCCACGGTCACGGGCAGGACAGCGCACAGAACCATCCACCCACCCCCACCCATCAGGCCGGCCGGCATATCAAGCACCCACTCACTCCACTCGAACTACTCTATACAAATGGAGCGTCAGCAGGCCGTGTGCATATTCAGAGACAGACAGACACAGACACAAACACAAACCTGCCTGCATGCGTTTCCCCATCAATAAAAGTAAAGAGAGAGAAAGAGAGATGATTGCGGGGGGAAGTTTCACACAAGTGGCAATATTCATCACGTGGAGTAGTAAGGAAGTGCTCCTCCAGACGAAAAATAGGAACAGCGCTCCAAAAACTAGAGACAAAGTGTTTCATTTCACTAAAAGAAACATTTTTTCCTTTTTTACATTTATTAGTTTAAAAATTCCGGCATTAGTTGGAAGACCATCAGTTAAACCGACAATTCTAGGCAGGAGCAACCCCGTCAGAATCGTGGTATCAAATTATAATCACACAAGAGTCATAATTTTTTAACATCAATTGGCCTTTTAGTATTTGGGTAGAACGTCAGTCTACCACTACTAATGACAATCGTTCTAGTGCCAGCGATCCCCTCTACAGCAGCGCAATACCAGAACTGTTTGGGAATTACAGTGTCAAAATTAGGGGAAAAAAATTTCCATGTGATAATGTCAATGGAAGATTACCAAAAACACACACATACAGATACAGATTTAAAAATTTTAATGTTACATTTTTATTCCGTTACATAATATTATTATTTGTCTTGTATTTTCCGATATATTGTAATTATTTTTGGGAAAATTAACAAAAAAAGAAACACGCAACTTCCTACTACTTCATAGCAGAGCAAGGTTTCGATCCTCGGACCTCTGGGTTATGGGCCCAGCACGCTTCCACTGCGCCACTCTGCTTGTTGAATGTTCCGCGTCAGATGCTCTACATATAATTATCACCATTCAGAGCCAGCATTTTAGCAACAATTTGCAAATAAATAAAGAATTAAAAAGAATCGAGGAAATTGGCAATCATCAAAGTATAATTAATTATTCATTTATTTCTATTTTGAGAAATGGTAAAGAAACGAATTAAAATCAGTAATTAAGTGCACTATATCCAAATGTTAGACTTATATGCAAAAAATAAACAATTTAGGCACATTTCTTTAACAAATAAAAGACAAAAACTATATTCTTTTGACAAAAAAAAAGGCAAAAAAGTTACTTCCCATACCGGGAATCGAACCCGGGCCTTCTGGGTGAAAGCCAGATATCCTAGCCACTAGACCATATGGGATATGTCTGTGGCTGCACCAAAAATCAGTTTTGTTATCAACGTACCTGAAAATTTACAGTCTTGTGCAATGTGTTTAACAAAAATGGAAATAAATATTAACATAGCCGAAAATTATTCTCAGCGGATAACAAGTTTCATTCCTCTAGTTCAGTTTTAATGCTAGGTACTCAACAGTAAAGAATCCCTTAAAACGGGTGTGTTGGGTGAATAAAGATAAGAATTTAAAATTATTTCTGCATGATATTAGCAATAGAAAAAAATATATATAAATTCTGATTGCATTCTCATTTAAATATTTATAAATGTAAAAATTATTGTGAAAAAGTTGAAAAAAAAATTCGGAATGAAATTCAATCAAATTCCATTTCCCATACCGGGAATTGAACCCGGGCCTCCCGGGTGAGAGCCGGGTATCCTAACCACTAGACAATATGGGAGGTGATGGCAGACAAGTCAAATATCGTATTTGTGATTCATGAGTCAAACTCACACCCAGCATAATACAGAATTAACTTCCATTTATTTTTTTTTGTTAGTGAATGATCTAAAAATATGATGCCCAACAACTTAGATTTGATTCTTTGTCCAAGAACGAGAATAAGTATTGAAGCGATCATGGATATTTAGATTTTGTCTAAAGTCCATCACCTCCCATATTGTCTAGTGGTTAGGATACCCGGCTCTCACCCGGGAGGCCCGGGTTCAATTCCCGGTATGGGAAATGGAATTGAGTTTCTATACAATTTTTTCTTTAACATTTTAACAAGTATTTCAAATGTGGAAATGTACTTTTTACTACATATACTATACATAAAATGTAAATGGGAATTGAAATGTTTGAATAGAATTTATTCTTAACATTTCCATTTTTGAAAATAAAGCAGGGTTATTTAAGTATATTTTTTGTTGCTAAAAATGTGTAGTTATTAGATTCTGTATGTAGAATATGTTTCTTAAAATGTCTGAAAAATTAATAATGATCAAGGTAGGCGCCGCTCCTACCTTGCTATCCAACTGGTAATTTGTACTCAAGCTACACATATCCCATATGGTCTAGTGGCTAGGATATCTGGCTTTCACCCAGAAGGCCCGGGTTCGATTCCCGGTATGGGAAGTAACTTTTTTGTGTTTATGTATTTACAAATAATTTTGTCTTTTACTTAAAAATATTTCTGTTAGTCATATAAACTTTAGTTTTTCGAAAAAATAATTCTTCTTTTAGAAGAAAAAAGTATTTCCAATGCCGAAACCCGGGATTGAACCGGGGACCTTTAGATCTTCAGTCTAACGCTCTCCCAACTGAGCTATTTCGGCACATGTTGATGATGTGATAATTCACCAACCTGTCTACCTACTAGCTTTATTATCATGTTAATATAATAAAATTAATTAAATAAAGGCAATGGTGAGATATACCAGACACATAAAGCCAGCCAGTTTACAAATAACAATTTTCCAGAGTATCTCCTTCGAAAAAATATAAATAATATAAAATAGATGTCTTTAAAAAGGGGCAAAAAAGTTTCCCATACCGGGAATCGAACCCGGGCCTTCCGGGTGAGAGCCGGATATCCTAACCACTAGACAATATGGGACTTGGCACGCGTGCGGTCAATTAGCCAAGTTGGTCTCAAGGAGTTGGCTTGTGGGATTACATAACATTTATTGGTATTAGGTCATCATGTGAAACACTTAAAATTCAACATGTGCATTTATGCATTGCCATAAAGATACATCTTTGCTATATTGTTGTTTAGTAGGAGATTTATGGTATATTAGTATGAAATAATAAGTACAAGGCTTAGCTGCCTTTATGAACAATTAAAAATACAAAACAAATGTATTAATTCAAGTCGCATTGCATTATTTATTAAATCAATGCGAACTAACAGAAGAGTAATTTACATTGTTTTGGGCTTTCTTATATTAGAAAGAAAAGAAATTATCCTCTCAGCAATATCAGCATTTAAAATAATTGGCGTTGAGCATTGAAATCAAATTTGTTAACACACTTAAATTTAAAAGCAGCATTAACCATTTAAAAGTGTTTTTTTTTGTCATTTTCCTTCACAACTTAAATATATTTATATCATTACCCAAAATTACCAAATGTACATCAATATAGAGTTGTTCAAAATGCAAAATTTAAGTTATCTATATGTAAATATATCGATATGTTTTATTCCATTTTATTTACTAATAATTGGCTTAAATTGCAGATGGTGAACCGAAATATACAAGTTTTCTAAATCATTTAAAATTGTTTGTTTTAGACTTTTTTTATATATCATTTTTATTTATTATTCTAAAACTATCAAAGCGGCTTTAAAACATGTTAGCCAACATATCCCATATGGTCTAGTGGCTAGGATATCTGGCTTTCACCCAGAAGGCCCGGGTTCGATTCCCGGTATGGGAAGTAAATTTTTTGCTTATTTCTAAAAAAATATATTATGTATTTCCCAATTTATTTTATTTCAATTCTTTTAAACTACAAAATAAATATTCTGTTTTAAAAAAAGGTTTTAACTTTTTTTTAACTTAATTGCCAGAAAATAAAAAAAATGCGCAAAAAAAGCGATTTTAATGCCGAAACCCGGGATTGAACCGGGGACCTTTAGATCTTCAGTCTAACGCTCTCCCAACTGAGCTATTTCGGCACATGAATGGATGTTGTCAAATTCCTAAGTAATGGTTCACATTGCAGGGGCTTTAGAATGCTAATAATATATATTGCATGTGAAACTGACTAATTGCAGCGTATGCGATGCAATATATTTATTGTTATTGTTATACACCATATGTTCACCAAGCACAGAACAACTAATTTGACTTATTTACTAAAAACTTAAAATTTACGCTTCAAATATGGCAAAAAATGTTATTAAATGTAATAAAAATTATGTTTTGATAAATATTGTCTAGTTCTTTAGAAATCTTAATCTGGGATAAAACAACCAAAATGCTATCAAAAAAAAGTTTCATTGAACCAATTACTGATTCCCATACCGGGAATTGAACCCGGGCCTCCCGGGTGAGAGCCGGGTATCCTAACCACTAGACAATATGGGAGGTGATGTATCGAATGCCACATACAATTCTGAAAGTTATCATTTATATATATGTATTTAAAACTGAATAAACGGCAAAACTTATAAAAGCTCTGTTCTGAATATGTGCACAAAACGTTTGAATACGTAAACGTAATTTATTATAGATTCGAAAATGCTTTTAGGATTTTTGACAAAATTAAAATTTGTTAGATTTCGTATGTAAAAAGTAACTTAATTTTAGAAGTATATTTTTTATTTCCCCAGATACGTGTTTTGTTAACAGACAATTAAAAAGCTTAGAAATTGTTTTTAAGCCATTAAGTCTGAAGCCAATCGTTTAGTTTGATTCTAAACATTTGTATGTGATTTGTCAACCAATCAGCATGTGCCGAAATAGCTCAGTTGGGAGAGCGTTAGACTGAAGATCTAAAGGTCCCCGGTTCAATCCCGGGTTTCGGCATTGGAAATACTTTTTTTCTTCTAAAAGAAGAATTATTTTTTCGAAAAACTAAAGTTTATATGACTAACAGAAATATTTTTAAATAAAAGACAAAAAAATTATTTGTAAATACATAAACACAAAAAAGTTACTTCCCATACCGGGAATCGAACCCGGGCCTTCTGGGTGAAAGCCAGATATCCTAGCCACTAGACCATATGGGATATGTGTGGCTTGAGTACAAATTACCAGTTGGATAGCAAGGTAGGAGCGGCGCCTACCTTGATCATTATTAATTTTTCAGACATTTTAAGAAACATATTCCACATACAGAATCTAATAACTACACATTTTTAGCAACAAAAAATATACTTAAATAACCCTGCTTTATTTTCAAAAATGGAAATGTTAAGAATAAATTCTATTCAAACATTTCAATTCCCATTTACATTTTATATATAGTATATGTAGTAAAAAGTATATTTCCACATTTGAAATACTTGTTAAAATGTTTCAAAATAAATTGTATAGAAACTGAATTCCATTTCCCATACCGGGAATTGAACCCGGGCCTCCCGGGTGAGAGCCGGGTATCCTAACCACTAGACAATATGGGAGGTGATGGACTTTAGACAAAATCCAAATATCCATGATCGCTTCAATACTTATTCTCGTTATTGACAAAGAATCAAATCTTAAGTTGTTGGAAATCATATTTTTAGATCATTCACTAACAAAAAAAAATAAATGGAAGTTAATTCTGTATTATGCTGGGTGTGGGTTTGACTCATGAATCACAAATACGATATTTGACTTGTCTGCCATCACCTCCCATATTGTCTAGTGGTTAGGATACCCGGCTCTCACCCGGGAGGCCCGGGTTCAATTCCCGGTATGGGAAATGGAATGGATTGAATTTCATTCCGATTTCTTTTTTCGACTTTTTCACAATAATTTTTACATTTATAAATATACCCATTTAAATGAAAATGCAATCTGAAGTTTTATATATATTTTTTTCTATTGCTAATATCATGCAGAAATAATTTTAAATTCTTATCTTTATTCACCCAACACACCAGTTTTAAGGGATTCTTTACTGTTGAGTACCTAGCATTAAAACTGATCTAGAGGAATAAAACTTGTTATCCGCTGAGAATAATTTTCGGCTATGTTAACATTTATTTCCATTTTTGTTAAACACATTGCACAAGACTGTAAATTTTCTGGTACGTTGATAACAAAACTGATTTTTGGTGCAGTCACACACATATCCCATATGGTCTAGTGGCTAGGATATCTGGCTTTCACCCAGAAGGCCCGGGTTCGATTCCCGGTATGGGAAGTAACTTTTTTTGCCTTTTTGCCAGAACAATTTAGTTTTTGTTAAAACTCGGTATGGGATGTAACTTTTTTGCCTTTTTGCCAGTTTTTGTTAAAACTTTTATTTGTTGAAGCAATGTATCTAAATTGTTTATTTTTGTTTGCATATTAGTCTATTATTTGGACATAGTGCTCTTAATTGCTGATTTTAATTCGCTTCTTTACCATTTCTCAAAATAGAAATAAATGAATAATTAATTCTACTTTGATGATTGCCAATTTCCACGATACTTTTTAATTGTTTATATATTTGCAAATTGTTGCTAAAATGCTAGTTAATTCTGATTGCGAATGGTGATAATTATATGTGGAGCATCTGACACGGAGCACTCAACAAGCAGAGTGGCGCAGTGGAAGCGTGCTGGGCCCATAACCCAGAGGTCCGAGGATCGAAACCTTGCTCTGCTATGAAGTAGTGGGAAGTTGAGTGTTTCTTTTTTTTTCACAATCCAAATTTTTATTTTAGTTCAAACAAAAAAAAGAAACCTATTTCACGATTTAAACTAAATATTCCATCAGCATTTGTGCAAGTGCCTGGCTACAAGTTTCCTGTGAATAATGCCAAACCACGGACCACCTCAGCGCGCCGTCACCCTGCTGACCCACAGTGAGCCACCTCGAACCACTGCATCACAATCGGAAATTGTGTTGGCCGCACTTTTGGCCAACTCACGTGGATTATGTATTTACTCTTTGCTGTGGCTGCCGCCAACTCTTATCGCCGTGTTGCATGCCGCCGCCGCCGCCGCTGCCGACGTTCACGGACTTTCAGTTCAGCACTTTCTCGCATATTTCTACGTTTGCTTTCGTAGTCCGGACACTGGGGAATTTTTTTTTGTTTTTTTGTGGTTCGCCCATTTGCCCAATGGCACAAATATGGCTTTAATAACCCACGCCAAGTGCTTTTTCATGTTGGTTTCTGTTCGTTCGCTTTTCTGTTTACATTGCAGCGAATTGCATGCAAGGGGTGCCCAGCTACCTCGCTGGCCAAGTTCCTTAAAGTTGGTCAACAATTCGCTTTAAACAATATGGGAAATGGGTAACGAATTGTTACCATTAAATTTAATGAAAACATTTATCAATCCATATTTTTTGTTTACCCCAAACGTGTTATGGGTTTTGTGTTTCAGTTTCGGCCACGAAATTCATTATTTGAGTTGAAATATTTCTTTCATGGGATTAAAGGGGTAAAATATTCGTTAACAACTTTTTGAGAGGTGGGAAAATTAAGGTTTTTTGAAGATCAAGGTCATTAAAATATACAAAGGTCCCATAAAAACCCAACTAGAATAACATTCTTGAGATATTGGTAACAAAAATCATTCTATCAACTTCAAATAACTTTTTCGCAAGTCTTTCATGGGTTACAAATCTGTCAAATTTATACTTAAATTCGAATATTTTATATATAAAGATGTGTCTTCTTTATCTGATCCGATTTATGGAAGATTTCCCTAACTAAAGTTCGTGAATTGAGCATAATTATTAGGATCATTCTCAAGTCTATTTTAAACAGAGGCACACTCTGCGTATACGTTATTATTTCAACGAAAATTGTTTGAGTTAGTTTCTGCATTTGTTTTCAGTTTTGGGATTAAAAATAAATAAAATAGATAGGATAGAAAATGCTAATATTTCTCTACCTTGCCATAGGGCAATTCCCATCCAAGTTACACCATTTTAACATTTATCCAGATATAAATTGCTTCAATTGTAGCATAAATTTCAATTGCGCAAAACCCGAAAATAGAAGAGTCAAACAAAAATGAAATGAAATTGACATATTTGTCAATAAATTTCAAAATTTTAATTAATTTTCGCGCCACTTAAAAGTGCACTACAAAATTGGACACAAAAACCAAGAGCCAAACCCCATATGCAGGCAAGGGAGGGGGAGGGTGAAGGGTGAGAAAGAAGACATGGAAACGTGAACAAACCACAAACACTAAATTGCAAATAAATTTGTTTAAATATGCAAAGGTAGAGTGAGCGAGAGACAGAGACAGAGAGAGAGAATGCATCAAGTGTGGAATGACTCGATTCGATGGATATGGATGGAAAACTGCGCCAGGTTGCGGTAAACGGGGAAGGGTCAAGAGTGGGTAGAGTGGTTAGAGTGGGTCCTCCATCCCCAGGTGGAGATGGTGGGTCACCTGCGGCCTGTGTGCCATGGCAACATGGCATTCGCATCAAATTTTAATGGCAAACCCCAAAAAGTTTCAAGCCACAAAGTCCTTTTCCATGGGTCGACTTCTTCTTCTTCTGCTCTATGTACTCCTCCTTGTTGTTGTTGTTGCTGTTGTCCTTGTTGTCGTTGTGTGACATGCTTGATGTACGCTTTTGGGCTATGCCCACGAAGATGTTGCAATGACATTGAATATTGATGAAAATAAATCGAATTTCCGTTCAGCCGACATGCCACAGATGAAAAAAAAAAACAACAAAAACTGGACATATCTCTCTATCTCTTCTATCCAGGAATCTGCCATCTGGTCTATCTGTCCGTCCGTCCGTCTGTGCATGTGTATGTGTGTGTGTGTGTTTATATTGATTGCCACATGGTTGAGACACCAAAGGGTTCCGCCTGAGTTCAGTTTGACGCAGTCAGCTGGCGAGTGTTAAAATCCCACTGTGTCGGTGTTAGGAGGATATTTGCGGCTTTTTTTGGGTGGTTTTCGATTTGTCGAAACAGCAAATCGAATAGGAAACAACCAAAAAAAATTAAACCAGGAGTTTGAGGACTCTCTCCATTAGTTAATAACTTTTGGAGAGTTTTATGCACGAAACTGTGGTTATGAAAATTGTAGAGGAAGTGTTCAATTACCTTTAGGTTAATTGTGAGAAATTTTGTAAAGAAGAAATTGCTTATTTGGTATCAAGATAGCTTTGTAAAAAAATCTATTTGAAATATACTTTTGTAACTATTTATTTATACAATAAATACTTCCTTGAAAAATAAAAATTTTTTTTGTTTACAAACAAAAAGTATTTTAATGGAAAAAAAAAGTTTTCGGGATGCCAACAACACGCGGTGTTCCCAAGCGGTCCCCCATCTAAGTACTAACCGCGCCCGACGCTGCTTAATTTCGGTGATCGGACGAGAACCGATGTATTCAGCGTAGTATGGTCGTTGGCGAAAGTCGCTTGTTGTTTGCAGCGTTTTGTGGGCCCCAATTCCCAAATAAAATACCATTTAAATTGTGTAGGCGTTAACAAGAACGAGTATGCTACTAATTAAATGAATCTTCCCTTGAAAACATAAAAAATTAATTTCCGAGACGATTTTGTCAAAACAATTTTTACTTTAAAAAAAGTGTTACATTAAATATTTTGCTGAACAATTTTTACAGTAATAAAGTAATATTAATTATATATTTTAAGATTGTGTCTACTTTAGGTTGATGGCTGTGTTAATATTTAAGATACATATAAATAAGTTGTTTTAAAAAATATTTCTTAAAGAGTCTAAAGTTCTCCCATTGTAAGTGTAAATTTTATTTGTTAACTTTCTTTTTAATAATAGTTATTATTATAGATGGAAACAAACGAAATGCTTAAATAAATGCTCGTTAATTACATACTCCCTTTTTTATCCGTATAAAATTTATATTTTAATATAATATATATTTATAGTTTAAATATATACATATTTATAATTTAAAATTTATAATTTTATACTATAAATGAAAGCACAGTTTTCTAACTCTATTCATAAATTTTAGTTTCAATATTGCTGTTGAAGCATAATAACTAGAAAATTAAAATGCATCTGCATTTAAATCTTATAAATAAATTGTAGCTCTAGGCCTTGTTATAAATATAACTAAATTAAAGAGAAATAGTTACTGAAATTGTTTGTAAGTGGTAACTAAAACGTAATTATTCAAGTGGCTTGTAAGTTGACCAATCAAAATAGTACAAATTCGTTATTAATTTTGACTGATTATACTTGATAGCTCAAAGGAAATAAGTTTTACTGAGAATAATATGCTAGTCATTTTTCAATTCAATTTATTTTTCAAATATTTGATCCACCTTTGTATTCATATAACATAGTCTATATGGGAAAAAGGAACTTTGGCAGAACTGCAGTTACTCCGACCGATTGGTTTTCCCTTCCTCGACTACATTTTGTGTTATGAAAAAACCGAGCAATTTTTTTCAAATATTTTGTAGCCCTTTTTTTAATGGCAGTTAACACTTGATTTGTATTTAAAAATTATTGACCAATCTCTGGGCTACTGATTAAGTTTGTGTTTGTCCTTGTCAAACGATTGGCACGACGTCGGAGTGAGGTAGTGTGGAGGCATTCGCCACCAACCGATGATGATTTTTATCGCCACAAGGCAATGGCGGGTAGACGGGTCGGAACGGAAATTGCATAAGCGCCATACCCAACAAACGATGCCCATATGAAAATCCAATTTTCCGGTGATTGATCAGACGTATTGAGAGCACAGAGACGAGAGGATGAGATGGAAGGATGGAGCAAGTGAGAGAGAGGTGGCAGAGTGCTTGCCATACACATCAAGTTTGTTTGTTGGCTGTACGCAAAAATAATGTAATTAAAGCTATGTTTGCATAATAAAAATTAATATTTGTTGCAGTTTTTGTGGCAGCTCTGAAAGAGAGGGTGTTGCAGATGGAGAGGGTAAGCGCCAATGCATTTAGCCAGCCCTTTCTCTCAGTGTTTACCTAGGCAGCAGCAGCACCAACATCCTCTTCATCATCATCGTTGTGTAGTCGGCGTCCTTTGGTCGCCGCTTTATGCGGGCTGTCAAAATCAGACAGTTTGCACACAGACAAACACACACACACACACATGCAAGACCCAAACCCCATGGAGACGGTCCAGAGATTTGGACTCTCCATGTGATTGCTCAGTACTCCACTATGGACATTGCACTCCCGCTCCAGCTACAACTCCAGCTACAACTCCAACTCAGTCTTGTCCCGTCCGTCCATTTGTTTGTTCAAGTTACGTTTCACCAAATTATGCTCGAACATATGGGAGGATTTATGTACGACTGGACTCTCTCTCTATGCAGTACTTTGGCAGCAGCCAGCATTTTATGCAAATATTGAAATAAGTCTTAATTGAATACAAATACTCAATTACATTGCGGCAAATCTATTTTGTGGGCCCAGCGCAAATAAACTCTTCAGTTTCGAAGTTACACACAGTTTGCAATTGTTACTCATCATCATTGTCGTCCACACTTTTACTTTATAATTTCAATTTTGTTTATGGAAAGGAAAAGCAAAAAGGATTAGTACCTCACACACGAATAAATTTAACTATATTTGTAATACATAGAATGGAATGGAGGAAATGCTAGATAGGTTCGACTTGCTGTTACCATGTAATTAAAAAGGTCCTAATCAATGACTTTTAGCGAGTTCACTTATTTATAGAACAAAATCGCATTAGAATACGGAATGCCCAAACTGATAAAGCACTGTATAACACTCAGGTATCAGTAATTGGTAATTGGAGTGCGATAAGGCGGACATAGTATTACACTGGACTACATAACAATGCTTAAATCAGATTCTTTTGCTAATACATTTTTTAACAAAAAAAAAATTAATAAAATAAATTTGTTTTATCAATATTTCAACATAATTTTACATACATTTTTCATTAAGTTATAAAAAATAAATATTAAAAAAAAACATGGTCATTCTAATTTTGAAACTTGTTAGAAAAAATATTGCAAAATCAGATTCTTTTGTTAATAACTTTTTCAATAAAGGAAATATGTTTTATAAAAATGTCAACATAATTTTACATACATTTATCATTAAGGTATAAAAAATACCCTACATTAAATAATAATTGTTAGAATATATGGTCATACTAATAATAGTAATTTTTAACTTGTTTAAAATAATATTGCAAAATCGGATTCTTTTGTTAATACATTTTTCAATAAAGAAAATATGTTTTATAAAAATTTCAACACAATTTTACATGGATTTCTCATTAAGTTATCAAAAATACCCTGTATTAAATAATAATTGTTAAAAAACATGGTCATACTAATAATACTAATTTTTAAACTTGTTTAAAAAAAATATTTCAAAATCAGATTCTTTTTTTAATACCTTTTTCAGTAAAGAAAATATGTTTTATAAAAATTTCAACATAATTGTACGTAGATTTCTCATTAAGTTATAAAAAACACCCTACATTAAATAATAATTGTTAAAAAAAACATGGTCATACTAATTTTTAAACTGGTATAAAAAATGTTGCTTAAAAACTATTCACAAAATAGTTTTTACATCAACCATATATGTCTTTAGTTTTTTTTTCTGGCATACTTTGCCCCTTGGTTACCCTAACTTTGGTGATGCATAAGCACACAACAGGTAAAATGTTTTGTAAAGGGTATACAAATAGTTACTATTAGGGGTTGTTTTGTGATTTATCTTTTAGATATTTTTTGACAGCCGCCATTCAACAAGCAGAGTGGCGCAGTGGAAGCGTGCTGGGCCCATAACCCAGAGGTCCGAGGATCGAAACCTTGCTCTGCTATAGAGAAATGCGATACAGAAACAGTTCGAGTTTCTGGGTCTTTTTTATTTCTTTTTTGTTTTATGGTAGCGAATATTTTTTTAGAATATAAAAGTAATTTATTGAGACATAAGCCGATAATAATGACAATATTTGTCATATTGTTAAATAAAATTTCATTTATTTTAAAAATTCAGAAACATTTTTATTATACTAAGTACAACTTTGCTCAAAATTGCTCAAAACAGGCCAACAATTTAATCGAAAATCAAATTTATATTCTTACAATTTTATTTTTAATAAAAACCCGCTAAGGATTTCAGTTCTGAACAAATAAATTAAATATTTAGAGACCTTAAATCTTTTGTAGCTGGAAATTAAACAGCATTCCTTTAGCCCTTCTGGGAATGCATTCATATGTTCTGCGTCTGACTCTTGGCTCCTGTCTATCGTCTCCTGTCTCCCCTTCTATCTCTGGTACATTAAATCCTTGACTCAATCCCTTAGCCAACCACCAAGTCGCACATTTGACACTTCATTAAAAAGCAACATTACCAAAATCAATTAGAGTTTTCCCCAAGCGTTGCTCTAGACTAGACAACACACACAAAACTCTCAGCACAGGGTATATAACAGAGATAGAGAGAGAGAGGGTAGTTTGGTAACTTTGTTGTTTTCGGCAAACAAATAAACAAAAGCAAACAATTGAGATACATCATATTGTATTTGTTGCTGCTGCTTCTGTTGCTGTACTCCACAACGCTGATTCACAAATTGTTTGAGCTCGAGACGAGACTTTGTTTGCATTTTGAATTGCCCCAAACTGGGCGTTGGAGGAGGAGGGTTGAGAGGGGAGTCAATCCGTATCAGAGAGGTTGCTGCTGCTGCTGCTACATATTTGCACAAAGGTAATGGCAAACGCACTGCAAATCGCCAGACGACAACTTGTTAAATGGAAAATTAATTAAAAACGTGTTGCCATTTGATGGATGAACAAATTTTTTTATTAAATCAAACTTTAATCCCCATGAACCTTTGCGGATGTCATCACTTTTTTAAGCCAATCGCGTATGTATTCAGTGGTCTGTAGACCGACCATACGATTAAGCACCTTTCCATTATGCATCACCAGAAGCGATGGCACCGATCCGACATCATAGTTCAATGCCAATTCGCAATGTTCGTCCACATCGACGCGAGCCAAACGCACTTCACCACGCTGCTCCGTTACAATGTTCTCCAGGCGAGGGGCCAGTGCCTTGCAGGGAGTGCACCAACTGGGATTAGAGATTTGTTTAGAGAATGTTTCTTCAAATTGTGTATTCCCATTCGAACCTAGCATGAAAATCTACCACAACTGGCTTATCACTTTGTACGACCTCCTTCTCAAAGTCCTTCGAGGTCTCCACATCAAAGATTGAACGCGATGAAGTTGGTGTGGCCAATCCACGTCTCATCAAGCCCATGGTCAAACATTTTGACATATTGCCTATCTTAACAACAGTTGCCATTATTACAATCGAAAGAGGAATTAATTTCTATATAATTTGTCCGAAATTCAAAACAACAATGAGACATTTGAATGAATGTACAGAAAGCATAGATTTCAGAGGCATCTATGTTGGAACATATTTTAAAGGTTTTGTACTACCATTTTGATACTTCTATTTGAAGTTTAATCATATTAACAAAATGAAGAGCACTAAGAACGCTTTTGGCATTGTAAAATATATACTTTTTTACTAAAAGTTTACAGCAAAAATCTATAAGACTTCGCTTAACTTATAACAATTAGCAGAAATAAAAATTTACTTCAGTTAATGTACTTAAGGTTTCTATATAGACGATGTGTTCTTGCTGACCTACAAAATTAGTTGAAGGAATCAGAAATATTAGCCTAAAAAGTAAGAAGCGTTAGCTCTACTTTCTCTCTGTTCATAAGTAACGAAAGAGCTGGAAAGAGTATTGAAAAGAAGAACAAAGGTTACAGAACATCATTGAGCTTAATCTATGTTCGCACAAATACACTACAAAATGACTGAGTCAATAGATTTTGCTATATACTTTGTATTGTTTTTTTTTGACAAGTTTGGCTAACAAATTTGCTTTAGTTTTGATGTAAAAATGGAAACCTGTCGAGTTCCTTGAGGACCACTTGGGGAATAGTTGATCTAGAGTTTAGATCTCAAGTCGATCGATGGTATTATGGAGTGCTGAGTATTGGGATTTTTATATACAGATTTTAGAGCTTAGGGCCCACTATTAAGGTTGGTTGTAACCATAGAATAAATAAATATATATCCAGATTCTAGATCTTAATGCCATGGATTGCTTCCAAATATTTAACCAAACTTAAACATTTTTATTTTATATTTAATAATTTTGTTGATGGAATATAAAAATTTTCTGAAGAAATAATTAAGAGAATGAATATTTTGAAAATTTTATATAATGAATTTGTAACTAGAACTTGTACAATTATTTTATATATATTATTTTGTTTATTATAAAAAATATTTTATTTATGTATAATTAAATTTAGGTAATAATTTGTAACTCGAAATTGCAAAACAATTTTATTCATATATAAAATATATTTCATTATTTTATTTATTAAAAAAATTGTTTATTTATATAGAGGATGATCAAATTTTGGTAATAATTTGTAACTCGAACTTGGACAACTATTTTATTTATATATAAAATATATTTTATTATATTATTATTATATTTAGTATAAAAAATATTTTATTTATATAGATGATCAAATTTAGTAATAATTTGTAACTCAAACTTGCAAAACAATTTTATTTATATATAAAATGTATTTTATCATTTTTTTTATTAAAAAAATTGTTTATTTATATAGAGGATGATCAAATTTTGGTAATAGTTTGTAACTCGAACTTGGACAAATATTTTATTTATATATAAATTATATTTTATTTATTAAAAATTGTTTATTTATATAGATGATCCAATTTTGGTAATAATTTGTAACTCGAAATTGGACAAATATTTAATTTATATATTATTATTTCATTTATATATATATTCAATTAGCAACCATTTGCTTTGATCGATTTTGGATCATGGTCTATTTTATGAAGATTAACAAAATGAAGTTGACTTTTTTTTGGCTCAGAAATAAGTAAGTCCAAACAAAATTTGTTTAATTCTTGGACTTTGGATGGCAATTTGAAAGTCTTACTAAGAAAACGTAATCAAATGAGACTCATACATAATTCTGCAAATAAATTAAAGCTAAATCTTGAAAATATTATAGAAACATTAAATAAATTCGTTTAAACGCCAAATGAGCTGGCTTTGTTTGAATTGCTTTGTTTGATGGAAACACACAAAACCAGTTTCAATTTTATTAGAAACTTATATGCATATGCTATTCTAATGATAGATGATAGATGGGTTGATGGTTCCTTTCTAATGATCATCGTGATTGGACAATTTGCTAATGACTTGCTATAATTTTTCTTACCATTTTCATTAGGCACAATTCCCATTAAATTTCCATTGCAAGTGCTTATGAAGAAAATTATTTGTTTAGTTACTTATCAGTTAGTTAATCTCAGGCCACAGGCCTAGACCACCCCCCGCCCACTTGTCACTCGCCTGTCAATTCATCCATCACAGAATGGAGAACAAACTCTTTGACAAAAAAAAAAAAAAAAAAAAACTAATTGCTAAAACGCCTTGCCAGAGCCTTATGTAAGCATGGAAGATTATGTAAAACCAAAACCGAATCCTGAATCTTATCTGTCTGTGTGTAACCCTGACTCGTAAAAATTGTTTAGACAGGGCAAAAGAAATAGAAAAGTGAAGAGAAAACAGAAAACAGAAAACTAAAACACAAGGCTCATCATTCATCCCAAGTAAACAAGCCTGGGCGAGTGAAAGGCATCCAAAATGATTATCACTGGCCAAAGATCTAATGTGACCCAAATGTGTGTGTGTAGAAAAGGAAGGTTTCAGCCGAAAGGGTTTCAGCTTTAAAGCCATTAAGCAACCAACTATTAACTATAATATAGTATAGAAAAGACTTGACAGAAACTGAAAAGTCATCATTACTTAAGCAGTTTATTAATTGAATCAGTTGCCGGTCTGTCAATATGTAAAATAACTGTACAAAGTTCATTTTTAGCATTCATATAAAAGTTCATCGCTTGCCAGAATAATCAAACAGTTTCAGTTCCAAACAGTTCTTGTAAGCATCTCTCGAAAAATGAAATTTCTCATTGTCTTTGTTGTTGCCTTTGTCGCTGTGGCCGCTGCCAATGTAAGTAGCAACAATCAGGATCAGGATCTATATTCTATATCCTATATATATGTACCTTCATTTAGGTCGTGCAATTGACCGATGAGCAAAAGGTGGCCGCCATCCAGCGTGCCAAGGAATGTGCCCAACAGGAGGGCATAACCAAGGAGCAGGCTCAGGCTTTGCGTTCTGGCAATTTCGAGGACACTGATCCCAAGGTGAAATGCTTTGCCAACTGTTTCCTTGAGAAGAGCGGTTTCATTGCCGATGGCCAGATTAAGCCCGATGTTGTTTTGGCCAAATTGGGTCCCATTGCCGGCGCCGATAAGGTTAAGGAGGTGCAAGGCACATGTGATTCCATCAAGGGAGCCGACAAATGCGAAACTAGCTATGAACTATACAAATGCTACTCCAAGAATCGCGCTCAGATCTAAAGTGGACAAGGATTAACGAGTTTGAGAAGTTTATTTTGTGAAATGTACAATAATGCATGCATCCAGTAAGAAACAGTAAATAAAACATTAAAATAACATCATAAATTCTCAAAAAAAAAAGGAAAATTTGTACAACTTTTGGGGAAGGCTTCTTGGTTAGATATAGATTCACTATAGATGAGATCGTGGTGCTATAGCTCATGATTTTTCGACTTGTGCTCCAAATTCCCCCACTATTTCTTATAATTCCCTTTTAAAAAGAGAGAAATGGCTTTTTCGTTATATTTTGAAAGCGATTTAATCTTCTAAGGAATTTAGTTTCACAATAACCTTCCATATGTTGAACTAAGGTCCCCAAAAGACTGCAATTAACCATCCTCCTTGGGTATTTCAAAAGCGATTTAATCTTGTAAGGAATTAAGTTTCAAAAAAACTTTCTAGTTGTTTAAATAAGGTCCTCAAAAGACTGTAAATAATCATCTTCCTTGGGTAGAGATCGTATCAGTAAGGTTTCCTTTTTAAAGACTTCTAAAAAAACGTTTTTTTTCCATTTTCAAAAGTCGAAAATCTTGTAAAAAGTTCAATTAAAAAAAAAAACTCAGTTTTTTAAATACTCGATTAATTCTATCTTTTATCGTTCTGAGTATTTAGATATTAATGGAAAAATTTATAAGGTGGATGGATAATCGTTTCTTATACATAAAATGATGACTAGAATGATTACAAAATATTATAAACATTTGAAATAATCGTTCACTTTTGGTGAGCCTATATAAAACCAATCAAAATCTATTTAATCTTTCTTATTAATTGCCAAGTTTAGTTATATGACAAAATTTATTCTAGAAACTGTTTAAAGTTAAATAATATAATTCTAATTTGCGAATTTCTTATTCAATTCTCATTTTTCAACATTTTTCAATGTTTTTATGTTGCGAGCAATTAATTGAAGTTTCGTAGGTCTCTTTTTAAATATTTATCAATAATTTTCTGAATTATTACCATGCAAAGGATAAAATTATCAAATAAATTGGACTTAGAATTGGTCAACAATATTGATTGTATTGGATAAACCTTTCAGTTTCTGAAGCATTTGAAAAATTAGTTAATGTCCAATTTATTTTATTATTAATAAATATGTCAAATTCGATCAAAATCGTTGACTATTCAATAGAACTATAGTGGAAGAATATAATAAAATTATTTATAATAATATTATATGCTTCAAAGCTGCACAAATTTTTAGGTGTTAATAATATTAAAAAGTCATACAAAATGAAATGAATTTTGTCTCTATAAATTTAGAATATTTTCAGTCTATTAAAAAATCTTTTATTGGGGCTTTAATCCCTTAATTGTGATAACCAATGTCAAAATGCACTTTCATATTGTTAAACTCCATTAGATTTGTCCACTCGCCAGTTACAAAAACCATTTTCTCCATCTATTTTGCATTTGTCAGTTCTTTTGCCTGGGTACATGATGTTAAAATTCAGTTTTCTCTGCTATTATATCTAATTTGTTTCAAATTAAATGAGTTTTGAAACTGGTCACAGCCATAGACAATCATAAAGCGTAAAATATTTTCCAAAAATATCAGACACACGTGGGTGAGATGACGATGATGGGTTGTGAATGAGGAGAAATCCTGGATTGGGGGGCGTGGCGTAGCTGTTCGTCCTTTTGCAAATGTAATTAAAAAACTTTTTAAACCACATCAACATACATAAATGTATGGCGCATAAAATTCTGTGCATTTGACAATTTTTGGTTGGCAAAAAGTTGACATTTTGTTTTCAGGTTTTATTTTGTTTTGTTGTTGTTGTTTGTGGTGCGGAAAACCGCTAAAATCATGTGGATGGATGCTAACAATATGGCATTGTGTTTTCTTGATGGTCCTAGAGTTGAATTATATACAATAAAAACGATTATAGTTGCTAAATAAACCATTTACAGTGTGAGTCATTAATTAATGGAAAGATTGCAGTCAGAGTGTTGAAAGGTGTTTCGAAATTTTTGCGATTTAAATTCTCTGTATATTCATTAGGGCAAAGTGGGTGGGTATATTAAAATAGGCGAAGTGTATGTGACATTTTGAAATAAAGCTATTTCAGACCTGCAAATGTATATGAGGCTGCTACAGTGGCTCTATCGCATAATCGGACACGAGTTTGCTCAGTCTAAATCTGTTTTTAATTCAGAAATAAGTGAGCTAAACATCAAAATTGTTTTAATTTCTTTACACTTCATAGTCTAATATATCAAAACCACTAGGAAAAACAACAATTTTTTAATGATAAAAATAAAAGAAAAAACTTTTTTCCGGGGTTGATCGAAAAGAAAATCGAACAAAAGAAAATTGGTACGAAAAAAATTGGAAAAGTTAACTGGAACCACGTGAGACTACAAAAGTTACATTGCAGGGTATTCACAAATCGTCTTTACGACTTTACAAATTGTTTTAAGTTTTTGTTTTTTGTGGGCCAAGCAATTTCATTTATTTTAATTGACCTTCTGACCCGGGTCAGCCCTTTTGGTCCTTTTTTTTTTGTTTTTGTGTTGGTGGCCATAAAGCACATAGACATTTTAATTGAATTGAATTTAAATCGTAAGTGAAACACGATTCCAGTCACACCTTAATAGGCCATTAAGTTGTGTAGGGGCCCAAAAAGGACTTTTAGTTGCTGCCCAATATCATCTACAGGTAATAAACATTAAGACTTTCGAATTCCATTTCAAATGATAACATAAAATGTTGCCCCCTCAGACCATTAAAATTTTTGGCCAAAATGTATTTTACTATGTCTGTGCAATTTAATCAAATTGTCAGTTTGAAATACGAGTATTTGCTCGGCCATTAAGAATTCGTTAAAAGTCAATAAACAAATTGATGCATTGCCTCTCCGGGCTATGTGCATATAATAAATAAATGAATTATGTATCTGCTACATATCGTAGAATATATATGTATATATATTTCTAGATTACGTCAGTTTTTGTCTCAATCATTCCCCTCTTTTTCTCTGGCAATGTCCATAATTTTCCATTAGCTTTATTATATACTCATTTGCGCAAATGTCTTATATCATTGTTATTAGTAAATCTTATGCCTAGGTTTATTGCTTCTCTCCCATCCTCATATGTATGTGTGGCTCCCCATCAGCTACCGTTCGACTATTCCTTTGGGTCGCCTCACGAGGTTGTTGAACTCTACCAAAGTCCTCCCTTTTTGGGGGGGATTCGCGAAAAGAAAGAACGAAAAAAAAACTATTAAAGGTTTAGGGGCTGGTTGGTTGGTCTCAATCAGCAAGGGGAATTTTCTTACTACCCCCAAACACACACACCAAGATTGTACGCATAATCAGTGTGTTTTGGATTAACTTTTCTGTGAGGAAAACTTTTGTTTTTCCCATTTTAAGAAAGTTTGTTATCAATATATCATTTATTTCTTCTAAATCAAACGATTCTCTAATTATCATATGGAAAGATACAAAATTGAATGATGAAACTTTTACATTTAGAAAATCGAGTGATTAGTATGTGTATAAGGACTTCCCAGAATTCCATGAAGTAGGAAATCGAAGAGTATTTTCCTATAAATTTATACAATTTTGAAGTATTTTCCAATGGTAAGTAATGGAATCATTGTCTTGGGTCGTTTTTTGCTTGTTTTTCATAATTCTTTGGAGTTTCTGAAACTAAAGTTTCAAACGAATTTCGTAGTTCAGAAAAAATAAATAGTTCCGAACACATTTACAGTCAAAAGTACAATAAAGTATTAATTAGTTTTCCATTTTTTGTATATTTTCCGTGTTATTCGAGTTTTTTGATTAACCGAATTGAGCATGTTCCAAATTGTTTAGGATATTTTGAATTCTATTGTATTTAAAGCTTCGAATTTTGGGAGGTACTTCTTGTGGAAATTAATAAAAAATTAAAATTAGTTCCAATATTTAAAAGATTCCTTATAATAAATAGTTCCGATCACATTTAGGTTCAAAAGTATAGTAAAATATTTATTAGTTTTCTATTTTTTGTATTTTTCCGAGTTTTTTGATTAACCGAATTGAGCATGTTCCAAATTGTTTAGGATATTTGGAATACTATTGTATTTAAAGCTTTGAATAACCAAATTTAGGTAGGTTTTCCATGTGAAAATTAATAAAAATTAAAATTAGTTAGAATATTTAAAGTTTAAATTTTAAACGGTTCCTTATAATAAATAGTTTCGATCACATTTAGGTTCAAAAGTATAGTAAAACATTAATTAGTTTTTAAATATACTGTGCTATAAGAATATTTTGATTAACTGAATCAAGTCTTTTCAAAATTGATCCGAATTATTGGAATTCTATTCTATTTAAAGCTTGAAATAACAAAATTTTGGTAGGTATTCCTTATGAAAATTAATAAAAACGAAAATTAGTTTGAATATTTAAACGATTCCATATAATAGATCGTCTTTTAATTTGACTTAACATGATAGAAGGCGAAGTAGAATGTCCGTGTTATTATTTTGCTTTGGGTTTATACACAATTCCTTATGAAAGCTGGTTTTATAGCAGGCACGAGGTGCGTTCAAAAAGTTTGAATACAAGCATTAGATTTTTGATGTATTAGTGCAATAAATAATTGCTTAGATATAAAAAAAATACTTGGATTGGTATTTCTTTTCGCTTAATATAATTTCTTAAAAACTTTAAACTACTTTTTAGTCTTACTAATGACATTTCTTATAAACTAAAATATTAATTAAGTACAGATATGATTTATGAATTTCTCATTTAACTTGATTTTGTCACCTTTAAATCTTCACCAGTTTAACTTGCATCATAATGAATAGATTCTGTAAAACTGTGCTTACATTTAACTAAATTTTGTAATAATAAATACATATTAGAAGATGGAACCTGCTTGGATTGCCTCTGCCTTTTGCAAATTGTGCTATGAAATTGGTTCTAGGAATTGTTTCCCTATCATTTACACGACACGCACGAACGCATCGACATCCTCCGACAAAGGGAATATTTAGGCACTTCGCATTGCGACTTGCAAATTGATGAAAATAAATTGCATAAAATATTCTATTTACGTTTCCCACACCGAAAGGAAGTGCCTGAATTTGTTGTTGTTGCTGCTGTGAGTAACTAATGCAATCAAAAAAGTGTTGCAATGCCACAGGGTTTGGATGCCTTCAGATGAACGAACGTAGTACACACACAATGCGCATTTTGGCATTAATTTGCCTTTTTCACTTGGGCTGGGGCAACAAAAATTTTTGCTTTTGCGTTATGCTCGGAATTTTTGATAAGTTATGCCAGCATTTTCCTAAGAATAAACGCAATAAAATCTGACAGATAGTTGTGAAAATTTCTTGAATTCCTCGTAAATTATATGAAACGTTTTCCTTAACTTCTGTTGGATAAATAAAATAGATTTAATAATGACAAAGGCAACATTCATTTTTAAATAAACTCTTTCATTTCAGAAGAGCTAAAAAAACACACGCACACACAGAGAGAGATTTTAATTTGAATGAAAGCTGGAAAAAATACATATTTGAATATTCGTCATTAAATTAATTAAAATGAAGCTTCACCTGACGAAACCTGACTTGACGCAAAAACAAAATCACTTTTATTGGTGGCAATTGCCACGTAGGTAGGAGGGGGAAGTACCCGTTTTTGAGTGCCTTCTACTTGATATATGTATCTTTTTCTATGAAGAGAGCTGTGAACGTACGTGAGACAATATTGCGGTTGCTCTAATGATAGTTTAACAATTAGATGAAAAATTAATTTCTCATCAATTTGACAAAGAGACAAATCGACAATATATAATATATAATAGACTATATATAGCCCACAATCTAGATTATTTGCACGTCCACAAAATGACTAATAACTGCAAATGAAAAAGGTTAACACTTGCAAACAGATCATTAAATTTTAATTACCAAATGGAAGCAACAACTATTAACACTATAGTTTTACACTGGATCGAAAGCTAGATTTTACGCCACAAAGTAATGTGTTCAATCCATTATCTCTTGGAAATGAACCTTTTGCAGCTGCTTTTCATACAAATATTACGTATACGTAATAAAAGTGTATATGATTTTTCTACTATTCCATTTCCCAGTAACTCGATACATTTGTTGCGATACCAGATACGTTTCTAAGTACTAGATTCGTTCACATTAAGTATATATACTAAATAAGTATACTTAGTCGGATATCGATATTGTGTTTAGCGAATCGCTGCTAAGCAGAAAATCGCGGAATACAGCGGATCTTATATTGGAAGTATTTCGAAGAAAAGAAATACAAACGATGCTAAATGCAAAGTTTGTTTAAATAACTTTCTGATAATGCCTAAGTCGAATCTTTCGAAACAACTAAAAATTAATTTAAAAAGAAACGATATTACGAAAAAATTTTAACATTTAATTTTGTCCACAAATGCAGTAGTTTGAATGCGATAGTTTTTAGTTTATAGTTTTTATTTGAGTAGTAATGAGTACAGTATCGATACTTGTTCTCGATACCAGTTACTTTTATACTAGAATTTAATTTTGTCCACAAATGCAGAAGCTTCAATGCGATAGTTTGTACTTAATAGTTTTTATTTGAGTAGTAATGAGTACAGTATCGATACCAGTTACTTTTATACTAGATTCTTTCCTATTAAGTACTCAATAAGTATATCAGACCTACATTTCTCTTTGGAAGCAGAACTCTATGTCCGATAATACAATTAATTCGATACTTTAGTGACGATTCTTTCACATATTCGATAGATTTTTGATCGACACCTTCGTTTTATGCAGAGTTCGATGTCCGATACCATGAGTAACTCTTTTATTTAGTTCCAATTATCCCACATATTCTATAGTTTTTACTGGAATAGTAATAAGTGCAGTATCGATACCTCGAATGCGATACCAGATAAGATTTATTGAAGATTATTTCACGTTATGTACTTCTACTCAATAAGTAGATTACAAACAGAAGCTATATAGTGGATACTAGGAGTATTTCGATTCTTTAGTCCCAAGTCTTTCACATATTCAGGACTTTTTATTCGATACTACTCATGATTATCGTTATGCGTTGTAGTCATCTATTAATTGCTTTAAACTTAGACTTAACCAGAGACTTTTCTCTATTAAAATGGACTTTAACGAGCTGAGTTCAATGTGTTTGTCGTCTTGTTTAGCAATTTACTAGTTTATACTTGCAAAATAATGAACAGAAATTGCTTTCTGAAGAAGAAACTTTATATTTTTTGTAAAAGAAAAGGCGAGAATATGCCGTGTGAATACACGGATTAGCAAGATTGTCGTTGTGGGGCCACAGTTGTTGTTAGTCCTTTGTTTAAAAAATACATATAAAACGCATTTACTGCCCACCTCATTACACACTAAAAAAAGCAATCGAGCATCAAATTACAAAGAAAATAAAATGCAAATAGGTTTTTGCCTTTTCCACAATTTTTATTTTATTTTTTTCTTGTCAGTTCCAATTTCATGCAGCTGACCACGGATGCGACGGATACGGAGATGCTACGATGTGCCTTGTAATTGCTGTGCCAGGATTCGGAGTGGATTAAACAATTTCCACATTTAACATGGCGCATCTTTAACCTTTGCTACAATAAATTCTTTGGGGTTTGACTTGGGTTTTTTTTTTCGTTTCGCCTTGGTGTTGTTTTGTGGAGGGGCTTAATTTTGGTGCCCGGGCGATAAGAATTTTTAGCGACGTTGTCATTTGGGGGCTTTGGCTTTTACGAGCCGGCACAAAGGACTTCCCCCCCCCTCTCTCTCTCTCTCTTTCTGTGTGTGTGTCTAATTAGATGCTTTGCCTAATTAGTTGGTTTTATGTGAGGCTCGGCTCAGCTCAGCTCAGCTCGGTCTCGGCTTGTCTCTTTATGCCATTGGCTTACCTTTTTACTTACACTTAACTTCTCAATGGCTCACTCTCTTAGTGTCTCCTATCTTTTAGCCAACAACATTTTGCCATTTAAGATCTCTTTTGGCCATGTCGATATGTGTTGTGAGAATGTTATAAACTTAAACGTTTATTAAAAAATTCCATGAAAAATCCCCCACACACAATAATGTGAACTAAAGCAGCGAATTTGCTGCTGATTTTCCTCTCTCTCTCTCTCTCTCTCTCTGTCTCCTTAGATTTTTCAATTTTCTTACAAAACATATGTGGAAAGAGGGAAGGGGATGGGGAAGGGTGTGGAAGACTGCATTCCTTCACCTGACTGTCTTTTGATGCGTTGTTATATGAAAACAGAAAGAAATTGAAAGAAACAAAAGCAAGAAAAATAAAATAAAATAACCTTCCAAGGAAACACACTCACACACACACACACACACATTTCGCTGAGAAGTTCATATAAAGTCTCTCTAGTGTGTGTGTGTGGGGAAGGAACCTCAGAAACTGAACTTGTCACAAAAGAATTCATTTTGCCAGCGTTCGGAATTTGCCAGCAGTTGGCGAAAATATGCGTTGAAAAGCTTTTGTGACCTCGCACTCTCTCTCTCTCACTCCTTCTCATCCTGGTTTTGCTCCTCTTCCTGGTTAACTGGAATTCAATAAATATTACTAAAAACACTCGAACTTGTACGGAATTGAAGCATTTTCACATCATCTTTGTGTCCTTTTGTCTGCTAAATTTTTTATATGACCCAAACGGCATGGAGTATATTTTGGCCTATTTTATGGCGCAGCATTTTTTTTTTTTTTTGTTACCAAAGCGAAAATTTTTGGTAATAAGAGTCAAATTTAATTGCCTAATTGTTTTGTTTTTCGTTTTGCGTTTTTCGTTTGTTTCTCGGCCTTTTTATTGCATTCCGTACTGGTTTTTATGGGGGCACGCCACGTTTTTTATGACTTAATTACTTAAATGCGTTTTATTTTGCATGCGGTTATAATCATAAACAAATTATTCAAGTGGAAATTATGATACCTCTCTCTCTCTCTCTCTCTCTCTCACACACAAGTGTGTCTCTCTGGTGAAAATTTGTGGAAAAAGATTGGGAGATAAGAAAATTCAAGGCAAATGCATGAGCTCATTTGCCATATGAAATTTATGGTGAATAGAAAAATTGTTGTATATTGAAGGACTAGAAGGATCATTGGGCGATGATCTTAATTCCTTATTGATCACTGCGTAAGGATAGTTAAAGGGAAAGAATCTGAGTGAATCTCGAGAAGTAAAAAGGAAAAGTTGGAGACAGACAGACTTATTATAGAAGTCATAGAAAAGCATGAGATCATTTGCTATGAAATTTATGGTGAATAGAAAATATATTGAAGGATCTTTTAGCCTAGAAGAATCATTGTGGAATGTTATAAATTCTAAAGGCATCCCTTATATGACTTCTAGTAATGCCCTTTTTCTAGAATAGACTATTTTTTTAAATTTTCTTCTAGAATTTTCTTCTATTTGAGTTAAGTTTCCAATGCCTAGTTGGATTCACTTCAAAGTGAGACAGAGCGAGAGAATCCTTTTCATTATTTAAACAAAAAAGAGTTATCCACACGTTTTCATCATCCAGTCAGGCCGGCCGGCCGACTGCCTCATTATAATTTAAATTAACTGAATTTGCTTTATTTTATTTACCCGCTTTAGTGTTGTTTTAGTGGTTTTTCTGCCCCATTTGCGAAAATTTTTGGTTACCTATATTTGCTCTAATTGTGTAGGTCGGTCCAAGAGAGATAAGACCTTCTCGCCTTCACTGACGAAGTCGAGGCCATTTTGAATTTATTAGTCCATGGGCCGAGTCAAGCATTTGACCCTAACTCGTCCTCTCTCTGTGTCCCATTTCGTGCCTTTGCCCCAAACCCCAAACCATTCCCTTTTATCCCATTTTATTTTTTTGTTCTTTGTGAAATTAATGCGGCAAACACTAATTAATTGCGCAGGTGTTGCAGCTGTTTCGGCTGCTGTTTTTGTTGTTATTGCATGGGATAAGCCTAATTGAATTTTTGCCATGATTTTGCCGAATGGCAGGAGGGTCCAGGTGACCACAGGACCAGGAGACAAGCAGGGAATTTGTTTGCTCCACTTCCATATATAATATAATAAGTTTAATATCTACAATATAATATCAAGTGTTCGCCATTGCAAATTAATTATATAATTTGGGTTAATATAGTTTGCAAAATCATTGATTTTTTTTTTAAAACTTGATCCACTAGAATTCGAATAGGTCACTGTTGGGAAAATCTGCAAATATTTATTTTGGCTTAGTGCTTAAGCAATTTAAATTACAGTAGGTACGGCGGAAATTTAATAATTATTAATATATCACATGAAAAGTTGTAGTAAGTTTGTATATCAGAATATTTTGAAATTATCCACAACATTTTTGGGAATATACATAAACTTTTAGCCCATACTAAACCTTTTTTTATAAACTGCACCCGCAGAATAGAGTATATATAATATTTTCTTGATCAGCACAGTCAATCTAGTCACGTCCGTCTTTATAAACACCAAGATCTCGGAAACTTTAAGGTCTAGAACTACCAAATTTGGTATGTAAGCTCGAAAAACATGTAGGCAGATCAAGTTTATTTGAACTTTTACCACGACCAAGGGAGATTTAAATAAAATGTTCCTAAACGAAGGTATCAATATTGCACTCTTGAATACTACTATCAAATAAAAACAATCGAACGCTTAAAATATCGGGAATAAAGTATTGAGTTACATGTGAATGCTGACGAAGGTATCGATACTTCACTCATATAAAAACTAGCCAATACGTAAAAGAACTCAACATAAAGTAACCAGTTACTCCTGATATCAGAAAGTAGGCGTCGTTGTTGTACTCATGAGTTTTATCACAAAAACCTATCGAATATATAAAAAATTCGGGACTAAAGTATCGGATTACGAGCTACGGCTAGAGCAAGGCGGTATCTAGGTCCTAGGTATTTAGGTACCGCTACAAAAGAATCGAATTACTCACGTCTATCCCGAACTATGTAATCAAAAATTGGTACTCGAGTTAAAATTCGCTATACCAACAACTGAATAAATGATTCTATTCGACTTTTAGTAACCCTAAAATTAATCTGGAAATTAGTTTTTATCAAAAACAATTAGTTTTATTATAATTTCCTATGTACACACATAAAGTAAAGTACATACTAAAAAGATCGTTTTGTATTTAATTTTATGAAAAACTACAAAAAAAAAACCAAATCCATCCATCCATTGGCAATTAAGAAATTCACGCTCAATTCTTTATAATCGTTTTGTGCCTTTTCTTTTTCAATTTTCTTTAGTTGAAACGTGCATTGACTTTTACGACTCGTCATGAAAGAGTCATAAAATTTGCATATGATTGTGAATACTATTCATAATCAGTATGTATGTATGTATGTAGTGTAGGAAGAGCTCTTTGTTTGGTTGGAATGTTCCTTTTGGCCTTATAATAATGTCAACGTAATGTTTGTCGTCAAATAGTTTTTCGCGTGACATTTGCATTTCACTTTAGTTCAGTGGAAATAGAGCGCTTGCCGCCATGTGCCACCCACCTGAATCCCTCCGGTCCAGTTTCATTAGGGGGCCCAGTCCTCACCCCCTCTCTGGGGTTTGAGGAGAACGTGTGCCATTGTTTTTCATTGTCGTTTTATGTGCTGTTTATATTTTTATGTCATGCCATATAGTATTTAATATTGTATACATATATACATACATATATATAGTCAAGTTTATAAGTATAAATATATATTTGAGTTACATGACGCTATTAACGCTCTCGCCTTCGACTTCACCTTCTGGGGGAGGCACCCCGCCCCTTTTTTTTGGTCTATTGTCATGTCTGCCATAAAACTATTTTATTATTTTCTTATATGAAGTTATAGCATTTTGCGCAGGCAACTTTTTTTTCCCCGGTCTCTCCTGTCTTTGTCTCAATTTTTGCCAACAAATCAAACTACTTAACTCCCAGTTCCACAAACATATTTTCAGTTCCAACTCCAACTTTAGGTCTAGTTTTTTTCTCTCTTTCCATTGTGGATTCAGTTCGAGTTTCATTATGTCCTTGTTATGGGGTATTTTCGCTTTCACTGACAGTTTGCAAGAATTTTCTTTTTGTCTCTAATTGTGAGTTCAATAAATAGTTAAATTTAAACGATTAACTAGGCCTATCTATTTATCTTTCTTTTTTATTTTATTTTATTTTTCATATTATATTATTAATTTGTTTTAAATTCTCTTAGAAAGTCATTTTTCAAGCGCTTAGCTTGGTTATCACGGGGTGGTCGGATATTCTTAGGCGGGATAATCGAGGTTTTTCTATATTTATATATATATTTTGATCAGTAAAGCAGTAATTTAATAGGCTGATCGCACTAGGACTGCGTCTGATCCAAAGGCGCGTCCATTCGATTTTTCGATTATTTGTACCTATCGCTTGACTATCGTGACAATTTCACCACTAGCAAATATTTCTTTAAAAGGAATACAGATGACTCTAGTATCTTTATTCGAGATCAATTTTTTAAATTTATTTAAAATTTGTCTTTGGACAATATGTAAATCTAAATTTATTATAAAGAAATGTTATGTAATATTATTCACCCAATTTACTTATTGTGCCCTGTGGACAGATTGTAAATAAAATACCAATAAAAAACGAAACAAAAAGATTATAAAGAAAATTGTTTTAATTTTTATAAGATTTCTAAACAAAAGCAACTCGATGACTGATTCCTTAGGTCGCTGGTACAGTAAACTTTGATTCTATAAAGGAAAAGGCATCCTATATACTTATAAAATACTTTTCAATATTTCATTTGCTTTTTGAAAGGCATTACTATTTAGTGCTGAGGTCTTTGCTTAATTAGTTATTAAAAAATGCTTTTGAAGTTTACAATTTTATTTAAAATTCAAAAATTTCAATGACGATAAATTTAAAATTTAATATCGAAAAGAGATCATGCTATTCAAGCTCTAAAAATAATACTTTTATTTAGAAAAACTTGAGAAATATCTACATAAAAAACTTCTTGTTAGAAGAAAGTCCATTTAATCCATGTTAAAAGCACAGGAAGGGAGAGATAGAACAACTTATCGATCAAGAAAATACAAGAGCATTGAATCTTCGGCATTGCAAAAGTTTGTTTTGGTTTGGCATATTGTTGTTCTTGTTATTTAAGTCGGTTCGTGTTTGCTGTTATTATTACTGTCCATACATACATAAATCTATGGGAGAGGGCCAGGCCAAGTCTGCTACAACAAACACGCTGACATTATGAATTTATTACAATTTAAATATTTTATTTTTGTTATGGCCCTGGCAGGCGACGATTGGAGAGCTCTCTGACATTTTATTTTGGTTAGCGTGCGTAACTATTTATGAGTTTGTCTGGGTAAGTTTTGTTTCAAAAACAGTCAGAAGCAGGTGGATCAGGTAGCAGGTTGGGGGGAAGGGCCAATGTTGAGGTACAGACAGTAGCAAGTTTTGTAGTTTGAGTAGGTCATGAATTATCGATACTGTCAGCAGTAAATATTTGTAATATATACGATTTAACTTTTAGTTGTTGCACGTAACTCAACCAACCAACTGATAAATAGATACACAAAGAGAGACAAAGAGTAACGCAAACTTTCCATAATTTACGTTTATTTAAATAGTTTAACCGACAAATTATTCTTTCCCAGAAACATTATCAATCAGAAGACTTCAATTTGTCTTTTATTTCGTAGAATTGCAAACCAGTTTGTTTTAATATGTTTTTTTTTTTTTTATACACATGTTGTCTGCGTTGAAGCTTGCTCTTTGGACTTTGGCTTCCAAAACTTTGGTCCACATTTTAAATAAAAACACACACAAAACAGATATCAAACCGGTATAACTGATTGCTGGGATCTTCCGCTAGATTATTGTATACTAATTATTCTGTTGAATCACTGTGCCAATGTGCCAAGTGCAAGGGCTGAGAAACAACTCAAAGTCACTTGCAATTAAATTTCAGAAACTTTGTTGCCATAGTGTAATAAATAGTAACTAAAAGTAGTGAGCAATGAACTCAATCTCAATCATATTCTGTATGATTTTTGCAAAACTTTGTGGTTGAGCCGGCACGAGGTCAATGGCAAATAGAGTTCTCCATCGGAGATTTTCTTTGTGGGGATTTTTGCATGTTTTTTTATGTATTATTTTAAAAACATAAATAATATAATATTGCTTAAAACAAATATATATATTTTTAACATTTTGATATTTATTACTTGATTATTTATTACTTGATTATTTGATATTTACTCTTTAAAGAGTTTACTTATTAAAAGTGCAAATAGATAGTGATCGTTGGATTGTATATAGGCCAATGTAGAAAGTAAAATCGGTTTAGATAGCAATTTCAGTATAGAAAGACATTTAACAATCGGACTTTAATACCTTTATCAACTTTTTAGAGCGATTTCATGGAAAAGTACAGAATAGATCGACCCAAATAATGGGGCAAAAGAGACAAATGAAATGGATAAGCGAAACAGAGCAAAGAAATGAAATGGATAAGCGAAACAGAGAACAGAAGATCAATTGATTGCTTGGTTTGAGTATATGAAATAAAGCAGAATCCAAAAATGTAAGTTAATTTTGATCTTTTAACAAACTTTTTTAATGGTGAGAGTCTCTAAAACGGGCGTCTCAAAGTGTAAAATGTGAAAGGGTAAAGCAATTAATATACCCTTTTCACTCTATTGGTGAAGGGTATAAAAAGGAAGAACCTGATAATCGAATCGAATGGTTTTGAACTCAGCTTATAGATAAAAGAATTCGATAAGAAATTCTTACACTAGGTCAGTGAAATCCAAAATGGACTGTGGACGAATCAAAATGGGAGAAAGAGGATAGACGACAGATTAAAAATATTTTTTTTAAGATTCTTATAATATTTCTTATAAATTGGTTTATCAGTTTGGAATTTGGAGTATTTTTAATTTATCAATTTCATGTACTTTGGAATTATCAACAATAAAATAATTGTTGAACTTTGGTATTCGAAATTGTCATTATTAACCGAAAATCATTAAAGAGCTAAATTCAAATAACTGTTTCAATGGGGTAACACAGTTCACTTGATTGTTATCTATTTTCAATTATGCAAATAAGTCGCGACGCCCAAACAATTGAATCTAATGAAACGAAAAGATGCAAATGATAATAAAAATGTTACGAAAATGAAGTTTAGACTTAATAGCTTTATTGATAAAGTATTTATATTTTTCAAGTAAATTTTTGTCCATTTTAGGTCTCTCTTAGGCATAGAATTTTGTACCCCTTTTGATATGAATTATAAATTTTACTTTATGTTACTTTTTATATATCATAAATTTAAGTTATGGTATTAATTGTAATATAATAATATATAGTATTTCAAAACTTTGTTTTAACCATTAAAGCATTTAAACTTGGGGAACGATATTGAGAAAAAACCCAGGAAACGTTTCCAAATTTTTTAAACACAATTTTCTAACATATATTCTAATATATATTTATATGTATTATATACTATGTGGAATAAAAACAATTATTATTTTTGCATTATATTTTTCAAGTTCCCCCCAATCGTCCCTCTTGATCCGTCCCTGACAGCTTTAATCTTGTAGAAAGCATTTAGCTACTTCGATACCGAGTTGATCTTACTTTAAATCATTTATTTCTGAAAAGGAGTAATTTAAAATTCAAAAATATAGTTCCCAAACTTATGTTAGAATAGAGCTCTTAAAATAATGTTTGTATTTGAACTATTTGTGTAGAGTTACTACCTAGATGGTCTCTAATTCCCAAGAACCCCTTTTAGGCCATGTCTCTGAGCCTTCACACTTGCCAAATCATGCTTATACTGCACAATGATCCATTGAAATCGTGATCTCAGGTCTTTCTATTTAAGCAACAAAAAAAAAGTGTGTAATTACGATTTTTGTTTACACACACACACACACTGGAAAACAATCGTTGTTTTATTCTGTGAATAGACATCAAATCTACTCAAATGAAATTAGTTGGGAAGACGACGGGTGTTGAAGCTAATGATCATAATAACCAATTAACAGCAAATTGTAAATTACATTAAACAAAAAAAAAAACATAAGCTCGGTTAATTTGCTAGACTAATTGTAGTTCAAGTTGCAGTTTCGTATATCGAGTGGACTTTAAACCAGATTAAAAATTCAACGCAAAAAAATCAAGTGAGTAAGCTCTGCTTATCGGCAATCTTAATTGAAGTAAAGTTAAGGAAACAGGGACAAAACCAACCAACAAAAAAAAAACAGTGAAAACTGGTGAGAATCATTAAAATTGTGATTTAAATGAACTAAATACATATATATGTATCTCATCTGTCTATATAATTGTATTCATGGGTTATATAGTCAGTGAAGTAAAGCGAAAACAAAGTAAAAAAAAAAAACAAAACAAAACAAGCAAAACCACAAACACACACAAAACGCAAATCATATAAAAGCTCATCGCCCGCCGCATCGAACAAACAGTTTCTATTTGAAAAGGTTCTTGACAACATCTTCTTGTGATCAGCAGCAGCAAAAAAAAAAAAAAAATGAAATTCCTAATTGTCGCCTTTGCCCTTGTGGCCCTGTCTGCCGCTGCTGTAAGTCGATCTATAACAACAAATAAATCCCCCTCAATCACACATAGTAATGGATAAATTTCTGCAGGAACTTCCACTAACCGATGAACAGAAGGCTCAGGCACATGCCAATGGAGCATTGTGTGTGCAACAGGAGGGCATAACCAAGGAGCAGGCCATGGCACTACGTGCTGGCAATTTCGATGACAAGGATCCCAAGGTGAAATGCTTTGCCAACTGTTTCCTGGAGAAGACCGGTTTCATTGCCGATGGTCAGGTTAAGCCCGATGTGGTTTTGGCCAAATTGGGTCCCCTGGCCGGTGTCGATAAGGTCAAGGCCGTTCAGGCCAAATGTGATTCACTCAAGGGTGCCGATAAGTGCGATACCGCATATCAACTGTACGAGTGCTACTACAAGAATAGTGCCCACATCTAAATCGAGTCAAATCTGCTTCCAGTCTATTTAAAAAGTATTAACTATTATTATTAACTGTGTGCAACAGTCGTCTGTGAATCGTTAAATAAAATGTTTTATCAAAACTATTGGAAATGCAAAAATTTATTGAGTAAGAAAGAACATTTTACTAACTAATTAAACTATCAGTCATGATCCACTTAGAGGAGAGGAATAATTGGAAAAAATCTTTTAAATTAACTAGTTAACTAGGAGAAGCTTTTAATTAGATATGTGATGTTTTAATATATATTTCAAATGAGTGCCCAGATTTATATAACATAACTCCATTTGACAACAAATTAAACAATTTGAAGAGGACTTATAATCTGTTTACCTAAGATTTGGAGAAAACTCTAAGATGCTGATTTTTAACATTTTTTAACATTATAAGCATCTTTTAAATGCCTTTTATAATGTACTTTATATTGATAAAACATATAAAATAGATATCAGGTTTTATAATATAAAGAAACCCATTTATGGTTGTTCTTTTAAAAACTTTTTATCTCTTTAATATTTTGAAAATGACTAGAAATATTTTTCTTTATAAATAAAATCATTTTAGGTTTCTAATGTAAAGGAATAATATAAAGGAAAAAACTTATTATTTATTTTATATTTTTAAAATAACTAGAAATATTTTTCTTTATAAATAAATAAGCCATTTTAGGTTTCTAATGTAAAGGAACAATATAAAGGAAAAAACTTTTTATTTATTTTATATTTTTAAAATTTCTAGAAATATTTTTCTTTATAAATAAATAAGCCATAAGTAATTTTAAGTTTCTAACGTAAAGAAACATTTTAAGTTTCTAATGTAAAGAAACATTTCTGGTAGTTTCTTAAACTCTTTTTAATGATTTAAAAATTTTAAAATATTTAGAAATGTTTTTTTTTCATAAAAATAAATAATTCATGTACGTAGTTTTGTGATGTTTTCAAAGCTTTAAGATATAATATTTATAATTCTTTCGCCTATTAAAATAATTAGCTGGTTCAAAGTCATGCAAAAGCGCTAAATCTTATCTCATCAGAAGACTTTGCTCTCAAGTACTTATATAACTTCTCTCCCCTATTTTTCCTACAATTTGATATTCTTCATTAGCTGAATTGATGTATGAGTTAATCTAACAAATGTATCTAATTTTAATTAAACTAGTTTCTAAATTATTAGCTTATTATTTCTATTTGAAAACAAAATTTTCCCTTCAAAGGTAATTAAGAGGATAGCTTCTCTTATGAGTAATACTAAAACTGGTCATATATACTTATATAATATATAATTAATAAAAATTAATCAACAGATAAAACTAGTGATATATGTACTTTAAACAAATAATTTTTAATTATTTTTTTAGTGTATGTCTTTTCAAATGCGGCGTCAGCTTTCCATTTTATTTAAATGGATATTCAGATGGAAATAGTTCATTCAAAAGTTGATGATATAATAATAAAATAAAAAGTTTTCATTAAATCTATTATTGAAAATTCAGCCATATCATGTGATCCTTAAGTTACTTATTCCTTTTACGTATTTCATTTATTTTCCTATATTTTGGCACCTCGATTGGAATCGATTGGCATTGGCAAACGCATTTTCTTTATAATTTCCCAAGGATATTTATCAATTTAAACGTATTTAAGGCATATTTTATTTATGATTCAAGTATAACCTTTTGGGCTATTATAAAAATTTGCATAACAGTTGGCCATTATTAGACGCGCCCCTCCCCATCCATACCACCCATCCCACCCTGCTGCTGCTTTTTGAACGAACCGTTGTCATGGGCTTAAGGTACTTGGCGTATATCCCCAAAGGTATTTGCACATTTATGTATTGCATAAATATTGATGAGCATCGTTTGACAACAAAAAAACCAACCAACCAACAAGAGCAATGTTTTTTCCCCAAAAAATAAACTTTCCAACACTCGCACACACACACACCCAAAAAAGGATGTGAACAATAAATGAATTGGACACACACACAGGACGCAGGACGCAGGACAAGTCGGCTCAAGTTGGGTTGCCTTTGGGTTTTCTGTTGATTTTTTTTTTAAAGCCCCCCCACAAATCCAATTAACAAATCATTAAACATTCATTGAGCACGTGTCGCAATTGCAATTCGTGTATAAATAGGTGAAATTTTACTAAGGGTTGTTCGAATTTTGCGTACGGGACAATTGCTTTGGGGAATTTGTTGGGGAGCCAGCATCAGAAGAAGAAGAAGAAGCAAGGAACCGCCATTAGCTTTAACTCTGTCTATAATTCATTTTGTCACTTCCTGCTGAATGAATGGCGGCTGACTGGCGGTCTGTCATGTCACTTCCATTTAGCATCCGTTTCAGTTGCAGTTGTCTGCACAAAAGCCTTGGCATAATCACTGATGCGTTTACTAATGTCTATTAAAAAGGCAGTCCCCCACACCCGCCTCCCACCTAAGACCAACCCAATCAACCTTCATCTAAGCACTCCCACTCCCACTCCCACCCACTCTCTCCCCCCATCTGCCATTCAGCTAATGCATTTAAGTAGACATCTCGTGGTTTCTGCCCTGGCGGCCCTGTCAAAGAAAACCAACACGCGTGATATGGTCGTCGGTGCTCTGTGGTCCGTGATCCGTGGACGCTGCCTGCTGCCAAAGGGACAAACACATTGATGCTTGACTTGGCCTTTGTCTTGGCTATCGTCTCTTTTGCTCTTATTTTCCTTGTCTTGGTCTTGTCTTGCTCTTGTTCTTGCTCTTGTTCTTGTTAGTTGGCATCCAAGGAAATGATTCGCCTTTCGCCTTTCTGGTGGTTGAATGGCTTGGCAAAGGGGGCGTTTCGCCCTCCGGTTCTCACATTAATGTAATTTAATTTTTATAAAAACTACGTTCTGGTCCGTGGGCGGGTGGTGTTTGCGGTTGGTATTCTCGCTATTGACATTGTCAGTACCGGTTTTTCGCTTTGATCTTAAAGAGACATACGTGTCCTGCTCCTGATTTGCTGATAATCAACGCACCTCTGTCATTGAGTTTATTAATTAAAGATTGTCTTTGACTCGCAGGAGGGGTAGAAGAAAAAAAAAATACTTAAATAGTTGCTTTAAATGTTGGAACAAATTTCTATAAATTATTAACTAATCATTTAATTCTCTCACTCTCGCTTAGTGTCTCCCCCAGGGTCTTGGCTTTTGATCTTATTAAAATTTTATTAGAATTCTTAACTCATAAATGTAATAACTGGAAAAATAGTATGGAAGGAGTTATTTTTAAGACGTTTCTGAACATTTTCTTTATTAATATACGTCCAAAAACTTTAAAAAACTTAGACATACGTATTAGTTAGTCTTTCTAAAACACTTTAATAAATTATTTATAAATTTTCTTTCGGAAAATTCTACAAAATGTTTTAATTGATATGAATTTAAGACGCATTAAGACTTTGTGTTTGTGTAATCATTTATAGGTAAAGAAAAAAGTGAATTTTAGGATAAAACTTTAAATGGATAAAGGATCGTTTGATTTTTCAGAATTTTTCGCCTCTTGAAACAAGGAACCGCCTTTCTAAATATGATAAAAAATATTATCAAAAACATATTCTATTTAGTCTCAGTTTCATAATTTTTAATTTAGTTCTTTATGTATTTATTCTATCTATATATCTAGTAACTATGCAAAAAAAAAACTAAATTAATAAATCTTTCTAAATGTACCTAATATTAATATTTTTTCTGGTAATTATGCAAAATAATAACTTATGGGTTAAAACTTACAGACTAACTGAATTTCTAATGCCTAGTTTCATTTTACTAGCTGACAATTTTATAGTTCATAAATTTGCATTTTACTTTCTGTTTCTTCACAAAATTGTGACAAATGATGACACTTTGCTTTCGCTTTCTTTAAGCTAATAATAATTTATTTACTAACTGTATACTAATATTTGTAAGTAATTTGAACTAATTTTGTACTACAATTGTAAGTTTCGAGGCTATATAATTATTTGAAATGATGATTCATTTTTTTTACATTCTCCTTTTGAGCGTAAATTATTAATAATTAATGTGATGCTATAATTAAAGTCAACTACATATATTTAAATTTTTTTTTTGCTCTATATGTAGATTTGTTATTTAAATGGTCAGGAATTATGTATATATAGAGTAAACCTTTCTGTTTACTTAAACTGTATAAATTATAATTTATTTTTTTTTTTTTGGGAGGGGGAAAAGTGTGAGGGTATGCGAGCATTTAGCGCAATTTTTTTTTGGGGTAATTTTATATGGGAGGGTACTTAAATATTTTTGTTGATTTATCTGGTAAATTGCGCTTGAAATTTTGTTCGCCAAAAACATTTGCCCTTCCGTTCATTATATAGATCAGAGAATTTTGTATGCCTAATAATCACATGCAAATGACTTTGTCGATGCATTGAGGCGTGGCAATGGAGTGGTTAAGGGGTTGTTGGCATCCACGTGGATCGAAACGTATTGAATCCATTAATCGGGGATGAGGTCAGCGGAAAAGTTCTTGATCCATTTAAGATTTCGATTGACTAGTCAGGCATTAAAATGGCTAATTTTGTTTTTGGCGTCAATTAAATTGCAATTAAAATCGATAATTATATGGCATATAAAAGAATGCCGTGTATATGGGCCAGGCAATAGTCCATTTTGAACTTTTAAACTTGTTGTTTTTTGGCGAGCGCTTTTAATTTTAATGTCTAACCAAGTTCTTTTAGTGTCCTTGCTGTGCCTGAGTCTCAGTAATTTGGCATGGGTAATTTGTGTTAAAAAATAAATCAAATTTCTCGAGAAGAAATAAATCGAGAGATCTACTCTCTATTCGCAGAGTCGTTCGCTATCCGTTTCCCTGAATATGTCACTAACACGCACTGAGCTGGGAGAACAACGCAATGGAACAGCCTCCAGGTTAAGTCAGGAGATGCTGCACGAGTGTATGAGGGAGACAGAAATATCCATGTCACAATTAAAGCTTTTCCGTTTGAGTCTAATTTCGAATGATTATACTGCTGATAATGAGGTGGCCACCGGATCGGGTTCAGGAGGCTCCAATGATGGGAATAGTATAAACGATATTGACTATTCGAGCAATCAGATGCCGTATTTGGATTTGAAACATAATGAGCCGCTGCAGTGCTTTGTACGTTGTCTGTATGAACGCTTGGGTCTGGTCAAGTACGATGTAATGCTGGAGGATGCGTTCAAGAAGCAAGTTCAGAGCATTATTCTACGTGAGAAACCCGAAATTAAAGAGTGCACAGATCTGCAGAGCAAAAATCGCTGTGAAGCTGCCTACAAATTGCATTTGTGCTACAATCATCTAAAGACCCTCGAGGCTGAGCAGCGTATCAGAGAGGTTCTCGAACGCAGTGAGACCGAAAATGATATGGGCAACGATGAGGGCGATAGCGATAAGGAGGAGGATATCATCGATGGCATTCAGCATTCGGGCGAGTCCAAACAATAGAAATATAGCATCAAGCCTAAGTTCATATGTGTAAAATGTAAATTATGGTGCAATTATTAATCGGTGTATTGGTCACAATTAAATAAATATATATTACAATTTTGGGCGAGAGAATGCCCAATTCAAATCACAATTTAAATTCTAAACTTTACTCAAAATGGGAAACTGTAGTGAGCTTTTCGGCAGCAAAACTTCCTAAAGCAATCACTAACCACAAAAAGTATAGCACAGTTTTCGGCTCTCTACTAACACAATCATCAAGAGAGAGTTAACTATTCTTTGAGGCTTGTTAGGCATCGATTTTAATAGCAAACTGAAATGAGAAATACGACAAAATCTCAATAAAAAGAAAAGCAAAAGGAAATAAATAATTTAAACTGAGTAATGACAAATTAAAAGAGTAAAAACTAAGAGAATACAATTAGTGTTGGCAAAAAATACTAATAATTAGTGCTTGAAAGGACTTTCAATTGTAGCAAGTAATACTGAGAACTTAGGAGCTGTCTAAGATCGTCTTTATTTAATATATTATACTAAAAACCAAGAGAATATAGGAAACAAAGTCCTTAGTGTTGGCAAAAATACTAATTAATAGTGCTTGGAAGGACTTTTAGTTGTTGCAAGTAATAGTGAGAACTTAGGACCTAGGTAGATCCTCCCTAGATCGTCCCTATTTAATTTATTATCAAACAACTAAATTTGAAATTACAAAATTGTACAAAATATTCCAACTTGTTCGTCAATTAAAAAACATCTGTAAATTATTTCACGAATTTGATGGTTATTTAAATTTCTAGAGTTAGAGCCTTCTCATTCCAAAGAGACATTCAAAATGGAAGAAAGACGGTTGAGACATATTTGTCGTAAAGGATACAGCCGAATACAATTCAGGAATCTTAGAGTAGATTAACAAGAGTAACTTGGAAACCAAAAAGGGCGCTCGAAAGTCATCAAAGAATCTTGTAGGATTAAGATAACAAATAAATAATAAATAGTAATCTACGAATTTCTTTATATTATTTGAATTTTTAAACCTTAAATAAAACTTCACTGGAGCTTTTTAAAGTAGTTCTACATAATGTCCATCAGTCAAAGAATGTTCTCAAAAATATATTTTCTTAAATTACAATTATATAGTGTATGGGATTGGGTATCTGTTTTCTGAGAAATAAGTAATGTCCCAGATATATTTATGTTTTATTCGAAGTTTGAAGTTTTAAGTTTTAATCGAGACTCTAATTTATTTTACTGTATATGAAACACTTGTTGTTCAAAGCAGTCATTAATAAAACACAATTTTATCTAGGATACTTTTATTAGTTTGTAAATAAAATAAATATATTATTATTACATTGATATTAGTTTTTTGTAAAAAGAAAAATATTTGGAATTTGAATTTAATTAATCGTTTTAACATTTTCTTTCCTCGTTGGTTTGAACTTCTTCAGACCTCTCCGTGTAGCCACCTCTTACATATAATAATCAATAATACACAATTTGTTGGTTTTATCCTATGATTGCTATAGGCTTTGGCGTTATAATGTTTCGGTTTAGTTTTCACAATAATTTTTGTTCAACAAGCAGCCAAATTTAACGCCAGTTAATTTTATTTTTGTTGAATGCAGATTAATTTCAATTAAAGCAATTTTAAAAATTGCATAATTGAATTATAATAACTTTATAAGTGGAATATTTTTTTCCCATTTTCAATGGCTATATAAACTGAATAAATTCAGTGGAAGTTCTATCAGATAGTGCAAACAACTCGAGCAAGATGAAAGTTAACGGTTTTATAGTAATATTTCTCGTAATGGGACTGTACGAGCAGGTCATGGTAAGTCACAGGATAACTAAATTAGTTTCAATACTAAATTGATTATGATTATAGTCGCAAAGTGCTGCCGATATGGCGGCCTTCAAGCAAATGCAAGATGCATGCATTAAGGAGCTGAATATTGGAACTGCGGAGGCGGCATTAATTGCCACGGACAAACCGGTGACTAATCCCACGGAGCCCTACAAATGCTATCACAATTGTCTCTATAAGAAAATGGGCATGATTAATGCCGATGGCAAGGCCAATACGGATGCCATTCTTAAGGTTATCCAGACTCGTTTCACCAAGGCTCCCGTCGATAAGGTCAAGGCCATGTTGACCAGCTGCGGAGCTGCCCCATCGGCCACTGCCTGCGATTATGCTTATAATTTTGAGACTTGCATGCTTAAGGGACTGAAAGCTTAAGAAAATGTTGGCACAACATTCCAATAAATTTTGTTGCACAAAATCCATTTGAATAATAAAGTTATTTTACAATATTAACGCATTTTACGCATAATCGTGTGGTTCAATAGGGAGGGAGGGATGTGGGGATGGGGATGGGCGGTCATTGTGCATTTAATTATGCAAATTGAAAACGGCAAATGGCAACACACACACACACACACACACATTCTGCATATGAATATGCAGTATAAGCTGTTTAAGCAGGGGCTAGAGACCCCTGCCAACCGCACTCACCTCCCTCCCCCCAGAGTCAGAGGGAAGCGGGGGGCATGAAAGCTCCAATTAAGCTGTGACAAACTGTGACGCTGACATCATTATCGTACATCGGCCAGAGAGAGCGAGCGAGAGAGCGAGAAAGAGAGCAGCCCATTCCCTCTGTTGCCTATTATGAATTACCGTTATTATTATTGTTTTTCAATGCAAACACAAATTAATTACAATTTGTGAGAGCGAACCGCATTAAGCTTTTACCTACCAGCTTCACATTCAACTGAATGCTCGACTCTTTTTTTCTTTCTTCTCCTTTTCTCTCCCCAACTCATAAAAAATAACGTAAAAAATTCAGAGCATTATGCGTACATACATATATGTGACTATAAACAGGTCCCAACTAAGGGAAAGTACAAAGAAGGCGCTAGAAAAGGGGCCCAAAAATAAATAAGGGAAACTTCGCCTAGATTAATTTTAAAAGCAATAATTAAGAATGAATTTTTCGAAAGGTTTGTTCATTATTTGTAGTTCAATGGAAATGATTTTGCTATTAAAATTGACATTTATTGCTCAGGACTAAATATTTATTTATTTATTTATAATGTGATTGGGCAGTGATTGTAAATTACAGCCAATCTTCTTACTAGCTATAGCTACTAGGCCTTAAGCTAAGGACTAAATATATTTCGTTGTAATCGATGAAAAATTATAAAGATCTTTGGATTTAGAGAGTTTCTGAATTTGATATACTCTTTAGAGAATGGGCAGTTGGGCAATTAAAAATATATACTAATATAAAATTGGTCACAAGTCCTTCTGTCCGCTTGTTTTTATGGGAACTAGTCACTCCGTTTGTGATCTAATTGAATAAAATTTCATACTTAAATTTGTTATTGATATACGTAAAACATTCATCGGTTCTATATGGATCAGATCACTATATCATATAGCTGTCATACTTAAATTTGTTATTGATATACGTAAAACATTCATCGGTTCTATACGGATCAGATCACTATATCATATAGCTCTCATAAAAAACGATCAGTTGTAATACACTAAAAAAAAATCGAATTTATCTCAGTTTTTTTTTTTACTTTTAAATTAATCGTTTTAGTTTTGTATTCAAGTAATTCAATCAGCTTTAATTGTTGAGTCTAGAACGTGATAATCTTTAATCGTATTTCGTGTGGTCAGCTATAAATCCACTTGACATTTTGAAGCTTATTTCATTTGAAATTTTCCACAAACACATCGAAGCTCAAGTTAAGATCTTTCTTTATTTCATTCATTTGAAACTCTTATATCATATCAATAAAAGTAATAACTTTTGCTATATTTTAATTATATATTTTGACTCTTATGTTTACATTAAAAATTTTATATCAACCTATGTATAGAAGGGTGCCATTTGATTTGAATCTCAATATCTAACTATTACTTAAATTGTAGAGGAAAGTTAGAAAACGTTTAATTAATTGCTGGGATCGGATGAAAATGTATAACAAACTTGATCTTTCCGCTCATATAACATTTTATAGACCTAGTTATAGACAAGATGAGGTTGATTTAGAGTGAATGATTCATCTGAATTGATTGCTAAATCATTTTAATGCCTTGTATTAAATACAATTTGTAATACTTTGTATACGATTCTCGACGTGATCAGTAAGAGAAAAACTCGGGAAGAAGACCTTTTGAACTTCTAGGAGAGGAATTGGTTGCGTATTTGAATAATAATCAATTTAAATGATTGGTTAATGCCACATTTGTGCCTTAGTAATCATGAAGTTGGTAGATTAATAGAGAGACAGCACACAACTACTATTAGCCTGGTTCATTTAGAACTGCGGATCGTTATGGCCTGAGTTGGGTAATGTGATTTCGTGTTCCAGACGAGGAAGTGCTTTTGACAGCTACAATAGAGGCCAGCCCAGTCGCTTTAGAGTGTCTCGTAACTGCGTATAAGACAATGACAACAAATAAAACTCGCAGTTCTTTGTTTAACCATCAATTATGTATTTTTCGTGGTTTGTAAGAACAACATGAGATCATTTGTTTTCTACAATTTGTCTCGTAATCATGAGAAGCATCTTATCATTAGTTTAAATGCAAAATTCAGAGCTTTTATTTGGGATTTAACGTTTCGAAGAAGATTTCCTCAAAGAGTACTTAAGATAATGCTAATCCAAGACTATTTAAAGTCCTAATAATTAGTTTAACTATTGTGAAAAGGGATAATATAAAGTTATAATGCTTAAGTACAACGACGGATCAATGAATCTGAGACTTTCCATTACCTCAAAGCCTAAAAAACTTTATCAAAAATTATCGAAAAATATAATTTGAATTTATTTTTATTTATTTGATTTATTTTTTAAAGGAATAGTAAGTCTTATAAAGCTGATAAGTCTTAGGAGATCAGTACTACAAGAACTTTAAAATTTACCCACTATGTTTTCTTGATCCAGAGAGTTTATTTGTGAAAGTATCTATAAAAAGTATCTATATTTGTGAAAGTATCTAAATTCCTTGAGTAATATCTTGAGGCTATCCAGAGAGTTCCTTTGTGAAAGTATCTATTAAAAGTATCTATATTTGTGAAAGTATCTAAATTCCTTGAGGAATATCTTGAGGCAATAGAAAAGAAAGGAATAAATTGGGAAAGTGCCTCTAACAAAGGTGACTAAAAAGGCAACGTTGCGGAACCCTTTATTTTTTATCCAGGATGAGAAAATGTCTATAAAAATTTCGAAAAAATATGCCCAGTTGTGGGAACTTGGATAAATTGAGCTATTGCTACCTTTAAATACCCACTAAAGAGTACTTAACTTTGAGTTAAAAGACATTTAAAAGTCTATGAGAAAATTTATACCTTTATCCTTAATCCAGGATGAGAAAATCTTTATAAAAACTCTTAAAGAATATGTCCAGTTGTGGGAATTAAGATAAATTGAACTATGACTACTTCTAAATACTTCTAATATGACATCTAAAAGTCTCTAAGATAATTTCTAATGCACCCTCCACATCTAATAAATCCGCTCCTGTTATATAAACACTCATAAAACTCGCCAAAGCCACCAAAAAACTCCAACATAATGTTTGTTGACAAAATCATAATCCACATACATAGATAGATATATATTTAAATGCATTTCACTTTAGTTGATTTGTATTCGAAATGAGAAACACATTTTTATTTTACTGCCTTTTCTGCAAATTCAATTACAATTTGTCACGTTCCGTTATCGAGTGATTTGATTTGATTTAAGCCTTAACCTCAGCCTTTGGCTTAAACTCCTCGAAGCACTCGTGCAGCTTAACAGCTGTATCACAATTATTCTCGCCCTTGACGGAATTACATTTGGCCAGAGCCGCCTTGGTCTTCTCCTCACCGATGATGGCGCCCAGTTTCTCCAGGACAACAGATTCCTGAATTTCACCATTCTTCAAAGTGCCGATCTTTTCGAAGAAACAATTGGCAAAACATTTGATATTCTCGCTTGGATTCTTAAAGTCCTTGGCCTTAACTTTGGCAATTTCCTCTTCGGTCAGTCCCAATTCCTTGGAGCATTGTTCACCATGTTGTTTGGCCAGAGCCTTTTGCTCCTCATTCAGTTCAATGGGCTAACCCAAAAAAAAAGGAGGAAAGAGTTTTGTTTAAGTGTAAATTTCATGGAATATTTTCCATGTTTTCTTACCGTGGCCAGAGCCATGGCCATAAGCACAGCACTCAAAGTGATCACAAAAATTGAATTCATATTGTAAATGACTTGCTAGAACGTTTGGGATAGCTCTGATGTTGTTTGGATCTGTGCACGCGCCTTTTATACACGTTCGTCGAGTCGAATGGCGAAGCCGGTTTCTGTTTTTTAATGCCCTTAGGCTTGTTGTGTGTTGATCTATCTAAGCCGCTGTGCTTCTAAGATCTATTTGCTGTCTTTTGTTGTGTTTTTTTTTCTTTGTTTTTTATGTGTTTTTTGCGGGCAAGTACTTTCGTCAACATCTTGCCTAAGGCTATTATTGTCTATGCCAAATGGGCTGGTCTACGTATACCTCTCTCTCTCTCTGCGAAAGCATGGTTCATTAAACTGAATTTGCAAAAAATAAAATAGAAGAATAATATCTTTTGCTTCACAATTATGACAGACGATCGAATCAATTTTTTTTTTGCACTCAGACGCCTTAAGAGCTCTCATGATGATCGTGTACTTAAGTTAGCCGACCTCAAAACTTATTTTTAATGGGTGGGGGGAGTTACTTCTTCTGTTTTTTTACAGCTACTTAGTCATTATCGGGTGCACTCTATCAACACAGAGAAAATGAAAAGTTTGCTACCCATTCCCGCCCCCAGAAAAAGCAAACCAAACCAAACCAAAACTCAATTTCAATTCAACGCCCCCACGTTCAGATATATATCTTAGAAGGTTCGTCTGTATTGAAAGTTGAGAAGCGCAAAAGGAGACAGGCAAAGACGGCAAAGTTTTTTCATTTGAATCCTATTATTTCAACGTAGTTGTAATCTTATTATCCACGAGATGACAGCAAAATGACATTTAGAAAATTTCACGCTGTGTGAAATGTACAAAAACAGAGTAAAAAAAAAAAAAAAAACTCCAGTAAAGCAAACGAGCAAAAATAACCAAAGGAATCGAGAAAGCAAAACCAAAGCGAATACGGGAATGCAAGAAACTCAGCCAAGCAATGCGTGTGGGTGATGGAATTGTGATGAAGATGGAGTGGGAGTTGGAGTTGGATTGGGGAGAGCGAGAGGGATGGGGGGAATGAAGCTTGGCGTGTTTTTCACAAGTTTTTCCTGATGCTACTCCTGCTGCTTCCCTTTTAATTTCAGTTCTGACATTTGTTTGTCTGCTGTCAAAATAAAGTAGCTTTAGCGCAAAAGAAATAAACCAAAAGATTGCGATTGAAAAATTTACCCCTCCCCACCCCACTCTACCCACAGCAAATGCGGTTGCAAAAAGTTAAAAGTTTTTTGTCCCTGACGCAATAATAATAATAAACTAAAGCCTGTTTGACTTTTCTGTAAATTCTTGCAAATTCCTTATGTGGTAATCTTAATTCAATTTGCCTGCGGTTAAAAGTTAAATTCAGACCAACTTTCTCCGACAAAATCTAAAAATAATTCATCTTGAAAACAGATTTTAAACAAATTGTTCGCTAGAGCTTCAAAGTAATTAAAGTAATTGATTTGTATTTTTGGTATTTTTGAGTATGCTCTTTGATTTGCTTTTGTATTTGAAAAATTACGCGTTGCCATTACAGATATTCAATCGCATTAAGGTAAATTAATGTGATTAATTCTTTAAGACAGTAATCATAAGTTTGACAGAAAAATATGGCTTTAATTGTTTCATTTCGTAAATTCTTGTGCAGAAATGGTTTATAGAATTTATTGTATAGAATTCTTAGTGAATAAAACCGACAGAAAACTATTTTGGGTGAGAACAACATGAGATTGTATACTTTTTATGATGTTCGTTTTCATCTCAAATACTTTTCCATCGGTTTAATTCACTAAAAATTCTATTAAATAAATACTGCAAATATCTTTCAGAATTAAAATGTTAATAGATATTTTAAATCTTATTCAGTGATTCAAATATTTATTGATATGGATTTTTAAATCTGATGAAACTTTACTATGTTATCAAAAATGTTGATTTCCCAAATAATTACTTAAGTAATTGGGATTGAAGTTTTTCTTGACGGGGAAAACCCATTGAGAGGGTGATTTCTACTATTAGTTTTTTCATAGTTTTTTTTAGATGCTAAGAAATATTTGGAATCCAAAAAAACTTTGGCATTCTATTATATATATTTTGAAGAGTTTATAAAAAATAATTTCAAATGATTTGACCAAAATAAGCTAAAGACATATAAAGAAAATATAAAATACAATTTTTGTGAGCCTCTAATGGGTTTTTACCACTTTACTTAAAGTTATGTGGTCTCTGAGACGTTAAATGATTTATTTCACTTGCCTTCATTTAGTTACTATATTTATTTAATACAAATTTCTAATAATTTGTAGGAATCTTAAACCATGTAACAATGATTCTACAAATAATATTAATTCTTATTGATTTTAATTATTGTAAGCAACATAAACATAACGAAAGTTATATGGACAAAGCAGAAAGGAAAATAAGAATAAAACTAAATTGAAAATAAAATCATATATAATTAATTTGAAGTTTTTGCTACTTAGAGAGAGTCTCAATAATCAGCCACAAACTGTTCAGAGTCTTGCAAATTATTTCACATTTGAATTGAAACAAGGCGTTTTATATAGAGCATTATATAGTGATCAGTAAAAAAACAATAAATAATACAATTTTCTGAAAAATATGAAGTAAAAACCTGACATAATCCCGCAATATGGCTTGATGACTTTTCCATAAACTCTCTGCTACTTGGCCCCCAAAGGCATTAAGGGAACTGCGGAGACGGGGCTCCCATTTTCCAACTAGAAATTAAGTACAATTTTCATTTTAAATTAAGCTGCCACCGAACTCCCTCCGCGTGATGCCTGCCCCGTTGTCCCACTCTTTGCCCCCAGTATTTGGCGTCATTAATCACCAAAAGAAGCAACAACAAAATGCTAGCCAGAAAACATTTGTCAGAGCCTTTTTGGGTTACTTTTTTTTTATATTTACAAGAGAGATGGGGAGAAAAGAATAAACAACATTTTCTAATCACCCCCAAACAGAATAAAAAAAAAACTTGCGCTTAAGACTCAGTACCGCGTCACATGTCAGGATGAATGGAAAGGGAGGGCGGGCGAACTCCTGTCTACCCCAACTATGAGAACTCCAAACAAAATTTTCTAAAGGGCCACCTGTCTGAAGGTTCTCCAAGTTTTTGTTTGGTTTGTTAGAAAAATGGTCGCTAAATTTGCGTGTAAAGGCAAATAATTTGAAATTCCCAGGGGTTCTAAATATGTAAGTAAATTTAAATTGCATTTTGTATGCGTTAAAATTTTTGTTGTGTTCTGTTCAGTTTGCCTTTTATTTTTCATACACTTCACTCAAAATGCGAAAAGTGTACATTAATTTTGGGTAAAAGTTTGTAGCGCAAAGAAAGGGAATGGAAAGTGGGTGGAGATTAGCGGACAGTTTTCAAAAAAATGTTCTTTAGGATAAAATTTTCCAATGTAGAAATGTGTGAAGATAAATGTACGAAGATAAATGGATCTATAGATTTTATATACTTAAACTTTAGTGTATTGGGAATTCGTTGTAATTCCTGACACTACATTTATTTATTCCTTAATTTGGTTCTTTATTTTTTGTCTAGCTATTTGGTAGTAGTGGCGGGTGTAGGATTTTTTCCTGTATGTACCCTTCACCTTTAGGGTAAAATAAGGGTATATTAGAGTCAAGAAAGTGTATGTAACAGGCAGAAGAAAACATTTCCGATAAACTATCGTCATAAAGTATATATATTCTTGATCAGCATCAACGGACGAGTCGATTGGATAATGTTGTGTCTGCAAAAACACCGAAATCTCGGGAACTATAAGAGCTAAAATCATCAAATATAGTGTATAGACTTAAGAAATAGTTATATTTAAGAATTAAAATTTTGGCACGCCCCTTCCGCCTCTACAATTCGAAAATAAGTGAGTGATACACTTTTTAATATATCGTAATCTTATTTAAAATATGCTATCTATGTATATTTATCGATATACCAAATTTCTTTAAAAATCCGCATAGAAATAGCCGAGTTAATCCTAGAAACGTTTCGTTCTGGAAGCACCAAAAGGGCATAGTTGGACGATAGGTGCGCCAAAGTGCTCAAGTAAGCTGAGTAAGCGAGATGGCATGAGTTTGATATTGCAAGATGTGATCCAAATGCATTTATAAATTTGTTTTAATGATTCTGCAGGGTATATTATAGTCAGCGAAACGACTTATAGACTCCTTCTTTATTTTTTTGGCCACAACAAGATTTTGTTGCCGCTGCTGTTATAAATTTGCGTGTCAAAAGCGACGAGGTGAAGTTTCCTTCTTTTACTTTTGCACTTTTTTTTTTGCTCCTTTTTTGCTTCATTTTGTTTGATGTTTCGCATACGGAAGTCAAGTTTTTTTCAAGAGAGTGAGAGAGAGAGAGAGAGGGAGGATAGGGTCGATCCTCCGTTTGGGTGTTTTGTGCAATTGTTAATGTCCTTATCAGCGCTTGAACATTTTTACATGTGTCCGCATTTGAAATATGTGGCAATGGCAAAATGTTTTTCTGGCACTTTGCATGCGCTCAGCGTCGAGTTGCAGTTCGGCTTCGGGTGACGTTTCAGGCGGCTTCCGTTGCAGTTGATGTCAAGTGTCAAGTGTTTGGACAGTTGATGTTATTTATTATAACGACAATTACACTAAAATTCTGACTCTGGACAGTAGTTGGTTGAAAAATAAAAAAAACAGCATTCATTCAATTTGCTTTAAATGTAAATTAGAAAAATGGAATCAAATGAAATGTACTTTTTGTTGTCCACACACAGCCATGTAGGGCCACGCCTACACGTAAGGAGTGGCACGTGGAGTTCCTTTTTTCCTGTTTCTTTTTTTTTTTTTGCATCCCTCAAGATATGTAAAAATTTGCTAATGTAATGATGCTTAAAAGTGTTTCAAAGTATTTCTTTGCCATTTGCCATGTTTATTTTTATTTAAATGCCGACATGTGTAACATTGTGTATGTGTGTTCCTGTCTGTCTGTCTGTGTGTGTGTTTGTGTGTGTGTGTTTGTGTGTGTGTGTGTGTGTGTGTGGGCGTTTGATTGAATTGAAAATGCTTTTGCCAAAAAATATCCTTGCCTTGCATGACTGTCTCTCTGGCTTCTGCTTCTGCTTCTACTCTCTGACTCACTCTCTTTTCTTCGTCTTCATCTTCATTTTCATCTTCATTTCCCGTCTGTTTTATTTTCAAGGGTTAAAGGCAAGTCGCACATAATTTGCTAAATGGCTTAAAATACAACTCGGCTGTCTGCCTGGCTGTCTGTGCGAGTGTGTGTGTGTGTGTGTGTGTTTCTAAATGGATTGAATTGGGGGGAAAAATAAGAATAAGTCTACAACTTTCACATCATATATGTAGATTCTTTTCTTAGAATCTATATATAATAATATCCATTTCTATCCAATCATCATATAGAGAAGAGAGTGTCTATTAATGTCAAGATAATGTTTATCCTAAAGACAGTCAAAGGGAGGGAGGTGTAAATCATAAATCAAAGTTTTTTTTTAAGAAATATTTTCAAAATAAAGGAAGAAGAATGATGTTTTTGAAAAATATTTTAAAAATAATAATTATTTTCGGTCTTTGATTAAATTTCATTCATATTTTTGCCCGTATAATTCCAATGAAACTTTTTAAATAAATAAATACAAATAGAAAATAAATACAAAGTTTTTGGTTCCGCTAAATCCGAAAGAGTTTGCCATCAAAAGGTCCAAAACTTTTCAAATAATTCGAATTTTTAAAAATACCTTTCGATGGATATTCATAAATAGAATTCTCTAAACTAGAATACACCCGCATTATTTGATAAGTCCCTTCATTAAAATTGGATAAAAAAATCTATATATTGTATGTAGAAATGTTTTGCATATTAAATAAAATAAAAATTAATTGCTTTCAAATTGACCTAAAAGCCTGCTTTAATTAATTTTCAAAACAAATCATGGTGACAAAATTGTCAAATTAAATAAAATATTTAATTAAATATATGAATTTGGTTTTAAGAATCTTAAGTATCCTTTTTCACCAACAAGTTTCTTATTTCTTCTTAAATATTTTGTAAAATATTTATACCCAATAATATTAGACTTTAAATTCTTTGACTTTAAATTCATCCCAAAAACTATATTTAATGAATTTTTTAGAAGGTTTTTAAATACTCTCATTTTTGCTACCCTAAAAAAGTGCAAATTTATTCACTTTTTTGTCAACTAGACCCAATTTATTCGACGTATCAATATTAATTTTTATTTCCATAATAATCAATTTTAAGTTCGCCTGATTATTTTCCAAGGTCCTTTTAATTATTTGCCTTGAAAAATAAGTAGAGCGAGCAAATTGTGTGGATAATATCTTTGGATTACTGTTGCACTCTCCATCTCTCCCCTCTGATGACATTTGAAATGTTCATTTTGTGCCACTTGAGATTGTCGATATAAACACACACTTGTCCTGTAATCATTTTTTCCCTTCCTTACTCATTTCTGGTGCAAAAAGGTAAGTTCAATGCCATGGCACTCGTCCTGAGTTGAGTTTGAATTCTGGTTTTTTGCTTTGCGTTGCTTTGCACATGGGCATATTTAACGAGGACTATGCCAGGCCACTTCAGTCGCTATAATATGCCAAATTAAAAACTTTAACTAGCGCGCCGAGTGTCCTACAGCGTCAGCATAAAGCAAAGCCAGAAACCAGCAACCAGCAGACTGTCATCATTATCATTAACAGACATCAGGCCACGGGTTTGCATTCGCACCTCCATTCTGCATCCTTATTCATATCCTTTCTCTCTCTCTCTGCGTGCTCCTGTTGCGTCCTGTTGTGGCCCTTATTATTGTCGCTGTAGTTGGTGCTAAAGTGGCCTCCATGTGAGACAGTTCTTTATCCGAGGTGCAGCTTCCGTTGCAGTTTGTTTTTCATGCCATTCGCAGACGGCTTAGTGCCATAAGCATGTGCATATGAACAACTGTGTGTGTGTGTGTCACTCTACATGTGACATACACATGAGAAGAAAAAAAAAAGGAGGAGGCAAAAAAAAACGAATGTAAGGCGTTAATCTCTCTAACAAACCAAGTCCGTCGGCTGCAACTTGGTTTTTGCGGAAAGGTTTATGTTGCAAATAACTTGCTTGCACTTTGGCCTAACATAATTTATGCAACTGCAACAACAGCAGGAAAACTACACTTAATTCCCCTCTCTACCCACGACCATCACACTTGTGATGTTTTGTTGGATGCTTAAGTAGTGGGCGTGGCATACTTAAACTAGCATATATGTAATTACATACTCGGTAAAAGCATTAATGCCAGCCATTCTTCTCCGCGCTACGCCGGAAACAAAATGAAATGAAATTCAAGTGCAAAAATAAAAGCAAAACTGAATGCCACATGAGAAACTTAGTTACAACTATTGTAATTAAGCTCGGTCGAAAGTAAATAAAAACTTAATATTTATACCATGACTTAAGTTATGCAAAAAGCTAACTGCAGAAATTTTAAGAACCGTTTGAAAACTCTTTTGATGACCATATGTTTAGCTATGTGACTAGAATTTCTTGATTTCAGCTCAAGAGACAAGAGAAGACAAACTTCAAAAGCAAAAATCTAGTCAAACTTTGGTTTAACATTGGTATTTTAGAAGGTTTGAAAAATATTTAGTGTTCTTTTATGATTAGTAGGTTTTGTATACAAAAAAATTAAATATCTTTTAGAAATCTTAAGTTTTTTAAACAATAAATAAAATGCCATTTGAAAAAATTATTTTCAAATTATTCAAACCTTGCCTAGCCAAAATCATTTAATATAAATGGTTCTTTGCGCTAAATGTAAAACAAAACTAACATTTATAGGTCAACCTTTTATAGTTTCCAAAATCTCTGCGAATAGAAATATCTTTATCAAGAATTATGGGATTATTATGGGATCGGAAATGCTTTAATATAGTTCATTGCTTCATTATAAGAATTTATATGGTTATTCTGCCTCTTCAACTATAATAGATTACTAGGTAAATAAGTATAATTCCCATTTAAATAACTAACTTGCCTTAGAAACCTTCGCCTTGGCAATAACATTGTCAAAAACAAATCTAAAAAACTCACTAATATTCAAACTCTCCATTCGTAGTCACTATTCTAAGTTTGCTAATAATTTTACATCATAAATCAATAAGCTGTATATAATAATAATACAAATATTAATACCTTTAACTAAAAACAAAAACAAATATCAAAAAAACACTCACTAATATTCAAATTCTCCTTTAGGAGACCTTTGTAGCCACTAATCTAAGTTTGCTAATAATTTTACAATATAAATAAATAAGCTCTGTGTAATATTAACAATAACAAATATTAATACCTTTACCTAAAAACAAAAACTGTATCATCAAAACACTCGAAACAATAAGCTTAAAGGCTTTGTTTATATAGATTAGTTCGCCTCATTGAATTTAGGCGAAATTTGTTAATTTGTAAAAGATTTTTGCATAGAAAATGCAGGTGAATCGATGTCAAGAAATGCTTCAAATCAAAATATTTCAAATGCTCATTGAAATCTATCAAAATAATCATATCACGTAAGGCATATCGTTGGCATTGACATGGCAATAAATACTATAGCTAAAATGTTTGATAGCTAACCATAAAATGTTGGGGCTGATAAGGTTTTTTTTGGGTGGGTTTTCCCAATGACTATAAGATATGAGAATTTTTGTTAGTTTTAAACCCAAAACAGAACCCAAACCCCAACCATTGAGGAGCATTCTCTCTCTCTCGTCCTTTTGCGATTTCCACTCAATATAATGACGCATGCGTTGGCTTAGTATAGAAACTGTACGCTATGTGGAGAAGTGGCGCTAGTGGGCACTCTCTCTCTCTCTCTTTCTCTCTCTTGGCTTGTCACTTTCTCTTGATTTTGGAGCCAGCTGAGTCGTAAGTGTTGTCGCCTGAAAGCATGGTTCGGTTTTTGTTTCTTTTCATTTCATTTCCTTCTTTTTAGGTTTTTCCTTGACGGTTCTCGCTCGTCGTTTGCTCTGAGTTGTCGTGAAAATGCCTTGGGTTTTTTTTTTGGGGGGGCAGAGGGCGGTAAGGGGGGGGTTCGTTGTTTGTAGTTGTTGCTGTTGCTGCTGCTGTTCTTCTGCTTCTGCTTTCAATTCAATTTTTCGCCAGCTGTTGTGCTTAATTTGAACTTTAAGCATTTTCCTTTTTGCCACCGCCATTGCCGCTGTCGCCGTCGCTGCCACTGCCACAGCCGTTGTTGTTGTTGTTGCCACTGTTTTGGGCATTTCCGGCTTTAACAGCAACCGAATGAGACTTCTTGCCGTTCAATGCGCATGAAAAACCCATTGGCAAAAAAAAACCCAAAACGAAATTGTCAGCCATTTCATACTAGTTAATATTATAGGTCAGCTTGTTCCTTCTTTAACCGCTAATGAAGACTTATACCACACACAGAGAGTAACAGCATTGCACTTATTTATTATTAGAGAATTTAGGTGGAGCGAATTGGATGTACATATATATGTATGTATTTCCTTTATGCCTTTACTTTCTGGCTGCGAAATATAGACCGGTTGACAGTATAAATAATGTGTTCCTTTGCCAAAATTTATGGCACTTGTATGTCTTCGGCTTCAACTTGACTGCTATAAATTAACAGAGAGCGAGAGACCAGCAGCCCAGACTTCATAGTGTTTGTTTGTCTGTTTCCCCCTACCCCGCCCCCACATTTGAAGAAGAATACACACGCAATGCCTTTTCCATATAAATTATATGTCGATGGCGGCTTTTGAGGTTTGCACAAAAAGCGTTTTTAAGATGATTAGCAAGCCATTTGAGGCCTCTCGATTAAACTAATTAGGCATCGTAAGTAGCGGCACTTGAACGGCAAAACTTTCTTTAAACTAGTTAATTATTTTATTTTATCTGGTAGGTAAATTCATTTAAAAGTCGTTACAAAATTGTGCAACAGAAGCAACGCGGTCCATGGCCATGATGTCCGTGATGCGGTGGCCCGTGACCATGATGTGGTGGCCCACCATGATGGGGAGGTCCTCCATGACCATGGCCTCCTCCGTGTCCATGTCCTCCGGGTCCTCCGGGTCCTCCGGGTCCTCCGTGTGGTGGTGGCATTTTACGTGTATAATGTACGAGTTGTTTTAGCTAACTAAACGACAATTGACATCAGAAATCTTATCATAGTCGCTTATATTGACTTTCAGAATACCGATAGTGCTCCTCTATCTAATCTCTTTTTTTTCTTCCATTAGATAACCCCTTATGGCTTATGTTAGAGTTTTTGTTATTGAGCAAACATTGTACATATTATTATTATGACCCATAATGAGTAAGGGCAAATAAAATCCAACAAACGATATTAGTCATCCTACAAACTGAACTCTAGGAAAGCCCCGATACGTAGTCGAGTAATGAAGTCACTCTTGCTACAGATAATGAAAGACTCTAATCATTTAAAGTTCATGTATGACAAACTTAAGATAAGATTATGTACCAGTTGGTCGAAAATATTAAATACCTTCTCCATAAATATCGTAAATTCTTGCTAACTATATCAATATTTGAACAATTCGGCGAAAATTTGTGTAGTTAAGCATATAAAGTTTTCTATGAAATGGCTTTTCATTGAAAATAGCTTAAATTTGAAGCTGTTATCAGTTATTTGAAGCTGGTATCAGTTATTGAAAGCAGGTTTTTGGTTAGCAACTAAAACATTGGAATTCAAAGAGTTTTTTGTGGTTTTTCCAAGGGTAATCGCTGTTAAACAAAGTAAGTTTAACTTCAATCCCTTCTTTTGATATATAGTGCGATTATTTAATGATTTAATTTCAATTTAAACATTTTTAAAAAAATTTTTAATGTAAAATTTGTAAGTCATTGAATAATTTTACCATTAAGATCTTTGAAATTTGTTTTAACGTTTGTTTATTTATGAAAAACATTGTACATTTGATTTCTGTAACTTTTTTCGATCAACAATATGAACTAAAGTTAATCCAATTAAATTTAATATTGGCTAATTCTAGTCACAACTTCATATTATGCGATTGACTTGACGATAATTACCCTGTAACTTATGTGTTCCAAGAGTCTTTCGAAATTACCAAGAGGTAATATTTACTACAGTTAGAAAGAGTATACATATATATTTTTGGCATTAGCATTTAAAACTAGGGATATGAAGGTCTAATGACTAAAAGCAAAAAGGAAACTGCAACTAAATTTCACAAACTCGTCTGAATAGATTAAGATTGATTTAAGCGACAACAAACATTTTGTAGAAATATAAAGATTAAACTAGAATTTGTAGAAAATTGTATGATTACTTATTTGATTAATTTCTCTTCTTTTTGACAAAAGATTACAATTATTCTTAATTTTAATAAGTCAACAAAATTACTTAGTTAAAAAACGAATATAGTTTTAATTCAAATAATGCACAGCATTAATATAGTTTAAATCAAAATTATCTCAATCTATTACAAACACAGTCAATCGGATATTTGCTGTTTTAATTAAAATGTTTAAAATGTAAAAAACATAAAATGTAAAAAAGATTTTGAATTTGATTGTTTAAATCTTAAATCACCATTAAAAAGAAAAAAACATTTAAGTAACAAATATAGATATTTTTAATCATTCCTTTAAACTTTATTTAAATTTAAATAATTGAATTCGTTTGCCATGCAATTTCTAGGTAAAAATTTTAAACAAATTAAAATATTTTACGACTTATTTTGTTTTAAAATATATTAAAGTAGATTTTGAATAAAAAATTTCAAATTCAAATATAATTTTTATATTAAATGTATATCGACTTAGTCTGGATTTAAAACTTGACACATTTTTACGTTTATTTTGACTATAAAACTTGCTCGAGTTTTTTTTACCTCCCTCTACTTATTACTGAGTAACCCAAAGTCGACTCTGTGACTAGCTCCCAGTACTTCTTATCGACTGACCTCAAAAATATCAAAACGAAACGAAACTATTGAAGGCCCAAGTAGCCCAAGCCCCAGCCCAAGCCCCAGCCCAAGCCCCAAGCCCTGAATGCAACCCACTTGTTAAGTGCTCTAGTGGTTTTCAGTTAGGATAAAAATAGCATATAAAATGCCAATGGATTTGGCTTTTTGAATTCAATTAATTTTATCTGCATCAATTTTGCCTTTATAATCGCATCAGAGTGCGCCAAGCCATTGGGAACTCACATGTAAAGAAATGGAAAAGGCACAGGGAAAGGCCATTTTCCACTGAAGAAAAGGGCCGCTAGCTCGTAAAATATATAAAGTCATTGCAAAAGCCAATTTGTATATCAGCGAAAATGGTAAGAAAGTGGTAGAGAGAGAGATGGAGAGAGATGGAGGGTCGGCGATTATCAAAATGCGAATATGGCACACAGAAAGAGCAATACGAACTTACTTAAAATGCCCTTAGCTGGAACGTGGTGGCCGAGGATGGAGGATGGAGAGTTGGGAGGGGGGGATTTCTGAGCTTCTGGGCCGTGCTTTCATGGTAACAATTACATTTCACAGATTTTCATTTTCGTTTTTCTTTCTTTTTTTCCTGCTAGGGGGGTCGCGTGTGCTGTTGCATGTTGTTGGTGCGGTCGCATTCGCGTCCGCTTTTGGGGCGTCCTTTATTTTGGCTTATGGAGCTTACATTATCGCCTGGCCAACCAACCCCCCCGAAACACTGGTGGGGGGGAAACTGGGCTTCGCGTTGACTGTCGACTGATGTGCGACGTCTAAATATGAAAATGTTGTGTGAAAATGTTTAAAATCCACGCGAGGCTTTCAAGCGCAAATGCTTAGCACGCCATAAGCGTCAGCGGCCGTTTGTTTGAGTGTGTGTGTGTGTGTTTGGTATGTGTGTGTGTGTTTGTTGTGTGTGTCAGAGTGTTTGTCCTCTGTCCAATTCAAAAGGAGTGGCCACTTTTTGCATACTTCAGAGCACATTGGGTTAAATTTTGTCACAAATGAAATCTAATTTAAATACAATAACTATGGAAATAGTAAATATTTTATTTTCAGGGCTGCAAAGTTTAATCTAGCAGTTTATTGTACGAAATGGAAAGACTTTCCTTAACCTTTCAGTAGCAAAAAGTAGATAAAAAGTGATAAACATGGAAAATATAGATCAGAAAATGTTTAACGACAATATTATGAAACAATTGTTTTGAATTTATTAAATAAAGGCATATTGTCGCTTTGACTTAACTAAAAAATGGTAATTAAGTTAATTCTGTTTTACCATTATGAAAATAAATAAAGTTCTGGCACTAAACCCTCTATCTCCCAAATATTTTCTGAAACAAAAATAATTTCTCACTGGTTACTGCTCATAAAAAAATATTTTTTCTCGAAAAATTGTTGGTTCTTGGAGAATCCAGATATGTAGGGTCAAATCTTGACCTCATAAAGTAGATAGTAGTGGAAAGTAGAAGCTTAAATGACTCCATCTTCAGTTAAAAGTTCTCTCTCTTGACTTAGTATTTAAACATATTTTTCATATCTTATTTCCATTTTTGATATCTTATTTTCTTCCGAAAAGACATTTTTCCTAGGAATATTTGCTATATGTTTCTTAATAAAGAAATATTTAAGATGAGCTTTTACATTTTGTTTTTGCGAATTAAATTTGCATCACTTTTTTTATCAGTATTTATTTAAAAGTAGTTTAAAGTCTACTAAAAATATATTGAAACTAATTAAAAAATGTTAAATAATATTACGCATACGCAGTGTGGTCTGATTTAAGAGGTGACTATCGCCTTATTGCCAAAATATATAGTCAAAATGTTTAGCTGGCTAAAATTGCTAACTCCATCGAGTCGTAAAAATTTGTAACCAGTGTGCAACGTATGGAAATGGCGTGTGGGCGCGCTAAGAAAGGAAGTAAATAGTGGAAAAGGCATAAATAATAGCAAATAATACGGCGACAATGCGCACAAATTTCCCGCTAAAGTGTAGTCATTGTCGACCAAGTCGTGGTCCGTGCGGTCCTTCTCCTAGTCCTGTGCGTGAGTTGGCGTTGCCAAAGTCCTAGGGGCTAGGCATCCGAAAAACCACTCGACTTGCTTTTTTGCATGATTTTGCTGTTTAAATTTATTACACATTAGATTTATGAGCGCGTTGAGTTGCCGTCCCCCCACACACACTCGCTGTCCCTCTCACACCAACGCCCACAACACTCTTAACACTTATCATTGCCTTTTGTGGTCGCCATCAGAGTTTCTCTCTAGCTCCTGGATATGGCTTTAATTTCATTATTATAATTTCTATTTGAACTGGGTGTGAAATATAATTTATATGTCCTGCTCCTGCTCCTAGTCCTGCCATATGCCAGCCCTTAGTTGCCTTACTACTTCTTATTTTTAAGTGATTTCTTTCACTCGGCTGCCACTGGGCATGCACAATTATTGAGCCTTCTCCACAGACCACACACACACACACACTACTTTGTGGACTGGAGTTTGTGGTGTGGTGTGGTGTTGTGTGGTGTGGGTGCAAACCTTCGTGTGTGTGCCACTTCTGTCACTTGAGTTGCGGTTAGATTTTTTAATCACATGTTTTCTGGGTCTCTTGCGTGGCTTTTAACTGTGCTGTGCTGAGGCAAGTGCTTATTAGAGAAGTGTGACAGAATTCCGAAGTTGAACCGGAAACCCAGGTATACGCCTGTCCAATCAAAGCACGAAGGGGCCCCAAAGTTTTTATTTCACCAGCAATTATTTTATGTAAAGTATTTGTTGAAAGAGTTAACTTTAACTTTAATAGCTTAATGTTATTCATCAATAAGTTTTTCAGTTGTTACTTCCAATAAAATCATTTTCTTTCTTAACAATTGAAGAATTCTCAAAGCTCTCAAAGTTTTTTTAAAACAATTGACAGTGAGAGGCAATTTTTTAAGTGCTTTTTAAAGAGCAGAAGGAAAACAAAGAACCAAATTCAATCATGAATATGTTCTAAGAATTGTTCGATGACCTTTTGGTCCTGTTGCTGTAAGCATCAGTTCCTGGAAATACCTGCCCGGAGGTAATTCAACTAAGTGCTGATGAATTCTTTAGGCTAGAAACCTATTTGTTTTCTAAGTAATGAGTTTTGGTGAGAGAAAAACCACGAAAAGTGTAAAAGAACAAATTCAAGGGATTTTTCTAAGCTGCAATTGCTCAAAAATTGGGTCCACACATGAAAGATAGTTGGCAAATAAATTAAAAGTTTATTATAATCAAATATAAACTTAATTAAACTATCAAGTGGAATTTTATTGTGTCAAATTGGCTTTAAAAAAATTCTACAAAGTTTCTTTAAATAGTCCAACAAGTGAATTTTATATAATAAAGCTGGAAAACATTTTCAATGAACTTTTAAAATGTTTAACTAATCTCTATCATGACTGTGAGTCTGACCTAGGGGAACCAAATAATTGACAAAAAAAATATATAAAATAATAATAAAACCTTAACACTTCTTGTAAATATCCAAGTGCTAATTAATTTTTAAGAAATAAGAAAAATTAGCCTCGGGAAAAATATGAACTTAAGAAATGTGACCACTTTTATGTTTTAAGCATCCTGTTTCATTGTTTTTTAACAATTTTTAATTAAAAATATTTTTTCAGGATCGTAAATATGTATGCTAACTTATGGTATTCACTTTTCACGCCCATTTTTTGTAAAAATCTGTAATTTTCTTGAGATTGAGACAGAAATGTGAAGTGTACTTAAACTTTTTTTGCCTACTGTACGTTATATCGATATGTTTTCAGGACGATTTCGTTTATTTTTGTGATTAAATAGAAGGCCATGTGGATTAAGTCAAAAACTAAATTAACTGTAGAACTCTTTGCTCGCCCTACTCCAATAAACAAAACTAGATTTTTCAACAAGAAATAAAATACTTGAATTTACATCCTTAGAACAAAGGAATCTACTTGATAATTCTGACTTCGAAACAAGTGTCATAGGTTTTGGTTTTTCATACATTTTTTTCATTTACTTTTCAAAATTTGGAATACATGTTTACTATATTCATATAAAGCAAACTGACACGGTAAAACACAAAAATATAAACACAAAATTCCCAAAATCTAAAACTAACAAAAAATACAAATAAACTCGAAGAACCATGGCATCGATTGTTGAAGTGCCGCAAGTTTCCATTGGTGAGGCAGTGCCTATATGGCTGAAGATTGACTGGCCGCCGGAGATACAGCATGATATATTCCGGGATTGGGGCACTTACTATTCGCGACGTCGCCGCGAGAATTTTGCTATGCATTATTATGATAAGGCATTGAATTTAGCGCCCAAGGACCATATGACATTATATAGACGCTGTCAGAGCAAGAGGAAGGCAGCCCAGATTGAGGGAGCCTTGCAGGATAGCATGGAGGCGGCTAGTAAGTGGTCACCTCAAAGAATTTATCAATTTTTATAACCTCAATCTTTATGTTTAGGTATTGCTCAGAAGGTGCGTGGTCAAGATGCCTCCATAAATTTGGAAATTTGCGATGTTTTGTACGAATTAAATCAATTTGAGAAGAGCAAAGTCAATATGCATGATAATATACGTCAATTTAAGGGCAATAAGACCAAAAGTTTTGAACAACGTTTGATTGTGGTAAGAAGTTTGTTTCTTCTTCTTATATTTTCCCTGGTGTTTGCTCACTTCTGGTTTTTCTTAGGTTGATGAGGTAATCAATGACGTCACTGGCGATGCTTTAACCAATTTCTTTTCGAAACATCACAAAATCGTGGATCGTGTCAATGATATACGTAAAGCTAAAGAGGTCATGGATTATCGTCCCATGTGGAAAATTTTACGAGAGCAACAGAAATGTGATGTCGTTAGTATACCAGATGTAAAAGAATTACTTCTATCACCGCTGGAAATCGCACGTCGTCGTCGTGCCTTCGATGTCTTTCATCAGGCCTACATCAATGATTCGTGGATTGATGTTCTATTCATGAAAGATCTACGCAAGAATCCAAGTCTATATTTGCCACAATGCAAAAACTCCTTTGGCTTTCTAGCCACCTTGTCCTCGAAACAATATGACATTGTGCGAAAGTTTATGGTGAGTTTTTAAGAGGATAAACTAAAGCTAAATACGAGCTATTAAGTCTCTTTTTGCCCTGGCAGAAAATGCTACAATCTCGCAGTCCTTTGTATTATGTCAATTATGTCAAATATCGCAACAAAAAACTCTTGGAAAGCAATCGCGAAGCCTATTTGTATCGTGTTCAATATCAAACTCGTCGCAATATGATTGCAGCCCTAAGGACCATACGTCAATTGCGCAAGGACAAAAAAGTTCTGGTAGGTTGGAACAGAAATTTAATTCTAATTTTTTTTTTACTAAAATTGCAATTATTTTCTTCATAGCAACTGACTAAATATGTTGAAGGTTTAATGGGCGATTATGTTGTGGTTAAGACCCATCGTGTTATGTGCTGGAAATTTGAATTTATTAACGAAGTTTATAATACTTTGGCTTTGGCCTTAGTTGAGCAATTTGTTGTGCCCAAAAACTTTAATCCCTCTGATCCAGCAACTTTGTTGAAACTTTTACGCATGCCAACGGACAAATTGAAGGATTTTGTTTCATTTGTTTTTGGTGATCGCTCCACTCATCAAGAGCCTGATTTGCAAGATCCGGCAACTCTAAATGCCAGGTAAAAAATGCAAAATTTTGAGTTCTATGATTAGAAAGAGAAACTTTTTCCACATTTCTTTATTAACCATAATTAACTAGCTCTAATTTTGAATATATTTTTGCATTTCTTTGCAGAAAGCTAATTGCACGTTTGGAGAAACGCATGATGTTTGCCAAGTATTCGATTGAAAAATGTTATCTACATTATTTGCTAGCCCAAACCCATTTGCAGCAAGATCATCACGATGAATGCGCTTTCAGTGCCCGTAAAGGCATCAAAGGTTCGCAGGAAAAAAATAACATAAATTTCAACAACTTTTTCCATTATTTCTTTACATTTTCAGAGAGTAAAAGTTGCAATAGTCATATATGGAAATTTTTAAATTTAATACAAATAATAAAAACTAATGCCGCACTGCATAAACTAGAGCGCACCAGAGAGGCCTTAGAGGAGGCTTTGCCCGTGGCTCGTGATCTCAAATCACCGGAACTTGTGCTTTTTGTGGAGACCTGCATGTTCTGCAATGAGGAAACAGTACTCATTAAAGGCAGTGTACACAGTCGCCGTGACAGCAAGCAATCGGATTTCAGTTCTGAAAACCGTGTCAGTAGTAATTACTACTAATTATGGATGTGCATATTATTATTATGAGATTTCTACTTTACTGACAGCCAAAACTTTATTAAGATTAATATAGAAACTCGATTACGAGAGTAAAGTGGAAAAAATGTGTGTTTTACCATACGATATATGCAGGGAAGAGAAAAACGATCTACTATTAGTCAATATTTTTGCAACCAAGTCCAACTTTTCGGTTTTTCTCAGTTGAAACGAAATGTCGAATCAATTTGCAGCTTTGTAATGTCCAAGATTTAATTAGTTTTTAGTTTTACCACTCTTTCTTTGGAAAACACGGATAAAAGTACAAAACATATGTATATGAAATTATATTTAATATATATCATAAATTTTAAAAATATTAGAAGTAAAACTTGATAGAAAGCTTCATAACTTCTTTAATGAATTAGATGTTTTATGCCTCTTTAAAATCATTCATTTATCGTAAGTTCAAGCCAATTTTTTTAAGCTACCGAATGGTTGGATAATCACTTTTTTTATATTTTTTTTTTAGCGTTTTCTGTGGCAAAAATTATATCAATTTGTACGTCATAAGACGCACGTTCGAATCAAGTTTGGGTTTTTTCCGTACTCGACAAAGTAACGAGGTTTTGATTAAGATCAAGAAGCTGTTTTCATTATAAAGAGTGTTGTTCTTAGAGTTACACAAGTTGAAATCACAATAAAAAAAATTTTAAAAAATATTTTCAATTTGAATAAAATCTTTTCTATTTTCCCTTTCTATTTTCTCTTTCTTTTTTTATTTTCCAGGTGGCATTTGGGTTAGCATTATTTTTATAAAGCATTTTTTAATTGGTTTTGGATAGTGTTCTTCATAAAAATAACATTGTCATCAACAAACCCCAATTTAAAATTTTTTTATCTAACCAAGAATTTGGTGAATAAAAATTTCCCAATATTTTATAGAACTTCAATATATTCCGATATATAATAGTTTTATATATCAGAAAATTTGGAATGAAAATCTTTAATATGATTCTATTTGATGTATTTATAGGCTTATGAGTTTTAATATCATATGCGAAGTGCTATAACTTAAGTAACACTGTAATCTTTGCTTTTAGTTTGAGTGTTTTTTTATTTCCTCTACACTATCCTTGCGACCTTCCGCATTTCATAAAATCCTTTCTCAACCTGACCTCTATGTTAATTTTGTCATTACACCTGCCAAGTGCCTTCTAATCCAACGAGATAAAAGCCTAAGTGTACCTGCTTGATTTACTTCATTCTGTACTTAAATTTGTATAGTAAAATAGTGAAATCTACAATGGCCAGTCATAAAATGGAGTCCTTGTGATTAAAACCTTTGTTTTAAAAATTGCTCTATTCAAACACACACAGATCTTGCGTATCTACATATATATATATAAATTTACCTGCGAAAATGTGTCGTAAAAATTCTATCAACTCGATTAAATTATAACAAGTGGATTTTCATGTTTTTGGGTCGCATTTATGTGTTTTTATTGTGCTAATTTTATGCGAGGCGAGGAGCAGTTGCCTTAAGGAGCAGCTCCTTGGGCAATTTTGCCAAAATACTCACACACACACACAAAAGGACAAAGACAAAGCGACAAAGCGGAAGGGAGAGAGAGAGAGAGAGAGGGAGGGAGACACACACACGCATAGATAGGCACCTGTGTGTGTGTGTGTGTTGGGCTGCAATAATACTTGGCACACATTTAGTGGCAGCATTTAGTGGCACACTGCGGTGACGACAACGGCGAAGTTCATTCTTGCGACATTTTCACCTTTCTGCCGCTTTGCCGCCTGCCACGACAAAAACTTTTGCGAGCCTCACACACACACACACACACACAGACTTCCCACCTGGTGTGCTCCTTTACCATCGTCTTTTGTGTGTTATCAAACTTTTTGGCGCGCATGTGTTTATGCCACAAATGGCACTTTTGCGGCAGCGCATTTTATTTTTTTACTGCCACTTTTCGCCATTTTGCTTTATCATTTTTATATGTATATATATATGGGTGTGGACCAAGGTCCTGGGCTCAAAATAATAAATAAAGCAACGATACAGTCGGCACAATATCAGCCACTATAACATAATACTCTATATATAGCTCAGACAACACGATTAATTCAACTAGTTGTTAGGTAAATAAACTAAACGATTCTCTAATTTGGCTAGAGAAACTTATATCTAAAAATAAATTATGTCGATCTTTAGATAATCTTAAATATTGTTGATAATTTGTAAAGTTTTTCTCAAGATGTAGAGTCAAAGTTTTTATTTTTGAACGTATGAAAGATATGTCTCCTAAGAAACTTACTCTATGATCTGATTAAATTGGTAAGCTTCTAGAACAAAAAGAAAAGTCATACTAACTGCAATAAGATAGAAAACCATGCCGAGTTTAGTACTTTTATTTAAAAGTTATAATTGAATTATGTTACGAAAAGTTTTAGAAGCTAAGAAAGTAATTTTTACATTTTCAACACAGGTTAATTTAGAAAAATTGATTAGAAACTCATCAGATTCAAAATGACTTTTAATAGAAAATTAATTTCTTAAATAAAAATAGCATAAGGAATAGTATTATCTATGGTAATAGTACAATTTAGTAATAAAAGAGCAATGAATGTATAAAAGCGTTATATATTTTGATCTTCCAGACTCCTAGATTTATGACTATGATCCCAATTCGCAGCTCGATATATAAATAATTAAAATCCTTTCTCAAAAATGCAATTCCAATTGAAAGATGCACATAAGCATGATGAAAATTGACTTTAATTTGAATATTTTACTTTAAATCTAATCTTACATTCATTAGAAGAGAAAAAAAATCGAAATCATTTATAAAATTGAATTATTAGTTCTAAAAATCGACTCAACTTTTTTTTATCATTTAGATTTTATATAAATAATAATTTGCCGACTCCTGGGGGTATGCAAGCAAAAGTTTCGGCCTGTGCCTCCTTTTTGCCACTTTATCTAGTTGTAGCTCCCAACTAGTTTTAGCATCAAAATGCTATAATCGTTAGCCAAGTCTACTGATGTGAGAACTTGGTAGTTCTTGAGTCGAGTGAGTTTCAAACAAATGTTTGATAAAACAAACTCTTTAAACTTGTCAAATAAAATAATACAAAAAAATTCAACTAAAATTAATCAAATAAAAATAAAAATTAAATATAAACAGCAGCACAAGTATCTAAAGTTTTATTCTGTTAAAACTAAAAATAAGTTAAAGCTTAATTGCATATAAGAATCTAGCTTAGTCCTGTTGCCTTTCCTTTTTTCTTTTGGTTTAATTAAAGCATAACAAATTTCATAAAAGAATCAAAGACTTAGAAAGCTGTGTAAACTAATGTCCTCATAACATTAAGACTATCCTTGGTTATAGTGTATATAAATTTAAATAGTCGCCTAGTTTGTGGATTTTATTGTCTCTGGTCTCGAACTCGAGCGGTGAACCTGGCGAAAGGTGTGCAAGCCGACTAATGACCCTATATTTATATGACAGGGCAAAAGTTTATAAATATTTATGGGGTTGTCTGTTTGTTGTTGCTGTTGTTGTTGTCTCTAGTTGCGTTTGCCTTTCATCAAGAGCAAACTCATTTGCTTATTTTAAAATTCTGAGCAGGCGTAGTTTCATTTTTGACACCCGACAGAACTGAGCAGAGCAGAGCAGAACCCAACTCCACATCTCCCTGGATGGCTTTCATCTGCCATCTCCTTTCTCGCACGTTGTTGCCATTGTCACGCATCCACGTACTATATTTTTTACGCGCATATCATATTACACACACACACACTCACTCACAATGATGGCTTAAAAGGACCCCTTTCCGGAATGGGGTTTTGAGAGGATATTTTTTGGTGGTTTGCGTCGTAGGGTGGCCAACCAAAGTAAATAGAATCACGTACACTAATTATCATCACCATTTCATGAAGGGCGCTCAAAAATGTATATTTTTATTAATTTCAGAAAAGGTAACGCCCATTTTCCTTTACTTTTTCCTTCCTTCCGTCCTTCCTTCCTTCCGATTTGTTTCCTTTGCTCGTACCAATTTGGCTGGTTGGATAAAATTTTTAATTGAGTTTCTCTCATTACGTTTAGAGTTTCGAATGCAAAGTGTGTCGTCAAAATAGTTTTGAATGGTTCATGTGTGTGTGTTTAGATTAGATTAGATAGCTGATTGCATTAGCAGTTTCATTTGATATTGAACTGAAATTCTCGTTGATATAATGTGACTCATGGCATTGAATTCGATTTATTTGTTTAGTTCTTAACAACATTTATTTGCAAAATATTTACACGAAAGGCTTAAGCACTCAATAACTAAATAATCTTTTTGATTTGCAACTAAAAGGGCACAAAGAAAATTTACATTTAATATTCCAATTGCTCAATCTCTTCATTGAAACTCACCGTGTGCATAAATTCGCTTGAGACCTACTAGAAAATGTAAAAACTACTTTTTTATCTGATTCTTAAGGACTTTCTGCTTATCAAAAGACCAATTTTTAAAGTTTTAGACCTATGAAAGTAATTAAAATTATATAGCAACTGAAGGAAGTTTAAAATTAAGCGAAATATAAAGAGACATTGGCATTAATTAAAATATTGAAAGGGTTTTTATTAGAGAAACGCATATTTTGGCGACTTTACTAGATCTTTTCATGGGTTCATGGTACTAAAAATGGCAAATCTATTGTAATATTGAATAGTTTCATATATGAAAGAGTATATGGATCACTCTACGGATCACTGGAGCATCGACAGGGGCTAAAACTATAGAAATATAGATTTTTTTACCTCCTGTTTAACTTTTTTTTGAAAACTAATAGACCAAACAAAGTTTAATAACAATTTCCCTGACACAAAATGTACACCAAGAGCAACTGCTACAGATCCTTTAAATGTTTACACTGGGAGCCTTTTTTTTCAATAAATAATATTATTTTTGGTACACAAAATTGAGGACGAAACATTTTGATTCCAATTCCATGGTTAAATATTATTTCAAACACCTTCAATAAAACTATAATAAAATCTGCGATTCTTACAACTTTTAAGTATAACAGAATGAATAGTCTTGAATGAAATGAATGTGAACTTATTGTGATATTTGTACATTATTTCTATTCATTTCATTCAAGAAAAATTTTTAGTATAGCAAAATGAATAGTCTTGAATGAAATGAATAGTATTGAATGAAATGAATGCGAACTCTCATTGTGATATAGATTATTTGCATAACAAACATAATAAAGTCAACCTAGAAGATAATATGTACATATATGAAGATAATCGTTATAAACATTATCTTGAGAGATACAGATAAAAGGCGATAACAATTGATATACCCTGTAAACAAACCCACATAGAAAAGGTATATTAAAAATGTAGAAATTGGGTAGATGAAAGAATTTGAGGCAACAATCATATAAGTAAATAAATAAAATAATAAAATTAACGTTAATATAGCCCAGCGATTCTTAAAGAGATGCAGAAGGACCTCCATGTGTCCACAAAATACTTGAATAAGAAGCAAAGAGTAGTAGAATTTTGAAAGCGATCCAAGATCCAAATTTGGGAACCACTAATTTAGCCTATGTCTGTCTCATCTATCATTTCAATTTTCTGTATGTTAAAAAATATTAATATAATCGTTCCATTCAAGTTTTCATAGGAACAATCGGTTTTAAAAATTTTGAATTTAATATTTTATTTAACGATTTAATTGTCTCTATAAACTAAGGCTTGAAAGTAATTACAATTCTTGAATTATCTCCTTAGCTTTCCATCGAAAACCCTAAGTTTTCTTTTCCGACAAACAACTTTTGATTGATTATTATCTTTTATTATATATTTATAGTTAAAATGTTTATAAATGTTTTGCGGCCATGTGACAAACAAAATTACACTGAATACAAATGAATTGGGTACTTTTTTAGCTTAGATAAGCCCCCCATATAGGTGGATGTTTTTTGTTTTATCTAGCCAATTGATAAGGCGCCACAACAACAGTCCGAGATTGGCAAATACCGTGTATATAATAAGAGAGAATAGTGTAAAACGGAACGTGGACGGTGCAACAAGTTGAAATAGCAAACGAAACAAACCGAACAAAAAAAAGATGGATCATCGTACACGTGTCGTGGAGGTCGTACAAGTAGCGCCAGTGTCTCAACCACCAACAACAGTTATTGTACAGACCCCAGCACCGCCGCCACCGCCCAAGGAGAAAGGTTGTTGCTGCTGCCCCTGTTGCCCATGTTGCTGCGGCTGCGGTGATTGCTGTTGCTGCTGCACCATCATGTAGAACGACGACGCCCAACCAAAAAAAAAAAACTTCAAACAATGGCTGGCAAATCCTTTAATGCCTTACGTTAAATTAACTTTCTGTGGCTCACACAATAAAATTTTACGATTTCTTATAAATAATACTTTGTGCTCGACTTTCGCTCTCACTCCCCAGCTTTCTTCCTCTCTCCCTTTGCGGCGAAAACATATTGTCTTACATAAATCTCAATGCCAGGCCATCTAATAAAATAAAAAAGCCAAATTTAATAACATGCCACAAAAATTTCCTCTCAGTAGTTTTATGACACACAAAATGTGGCCAGCCGAGAGAGCGAACCCTTTTCTACCAAGTTCCAAGTAGTTCGCATTCCAAGTTATTATTTATATGTTTCTCAATTTGCCAATAAAACCGGAAAATGTGTCAAAAAAAAAAACAGCAAAAATATTGTGACCAACTTTTGTGTATGCCAAAAGCCGGCTGCTCTCATTTGATAAAACATTTTATGACTTTTGGCTCTAAGAAAATTTGTTGGCCAAACATTTTGAAAAGGGTGTACAAATGCCAAACGACAAGAGAGTGGGTGAGGCGAGTGGTGGAGAGGGGGGGAGTGTGGGTGGGTGGTAAGGTGAAGTACCTCACTTACTCATCATTCTTAAGTTTTGGTTTATTTTTGTTCCAAAGTTCTTTATCTAAAGCCCCCTTCCTCCGGACGGCTGAAGCCACATTACTCATACGCCTAGTGTAACCGCAATTGACACAACTGTGGTCTCAGAACAATAAAACTAAACTGTAAAATCATTTGTGTAATTGAATATTTAATTGAAATATTCCAATGGATTATTTTCTTTGATTGGAATTTGAAAAATTTAGCTTACATTTGTTTGATAAAAATCAGTTGGAATTTTTGTAACTTTTGAAAGTTAGAAATGTGCATAAATTGCAGTCAACTTAGAAGCAATGATTTCTGTAAATTAAAATTACAAGAGCAGATTCCCATGTGCTTGAAATATTTCTTTAGATTATCTCTATTGATTGGGATTTTGTATGATATAACCTTTCAGTACTCGAAGTCCTTAGGTTGGATAATTGTAAGCATATCTTTAGCTTTTCTGGTTATAATCGATTTGCCATTTTCTTGTAATTTCTACTAAGTGAATTTCAGCACTCATAATGAAATGATTTTATAAATATCAAAATATGTTTTGTCACAAAGTAAGATGCGGTTAATTAACTTCTGAAACTTTGAGAACCAAGTGATATTTTTTTTTCTAAACCTATTTTCCATTCTCGACTAGAATACTTTTATTTTTAGCCTTAAATTTCAGTTTGAAAGCCCAATATTTCTAATATGTCAATGCAGGGGTATCTATATTACCCTATTTTAGAAGTCAAAGTCCCGTTTTATGTCCAATTTTATTCACACTTATGTTCACACTTATATTCACACTTATGTTTAGAATATAGTAAAGGGCTTCCTACATATATTTACGATTAGAATACGGAACGAACAGTTCAAAAAACGAGTTATGAACTTGAAATATTTTTTTGAACTATTTTTCCTACAAAACAGTTAAAAAACAAACCTGGCTAAAAAGCTAAAAATTGGTTTGAGGACTACCAAAATGTATTGACTGAATTGAATGAATTGAAACTTACAGAGAACTGTCAAGACGGACATTGCTAGAAGGTAAATGATTCCTTTAAAAAAAATTCTTAGCACAAATTAAAGAAATGACAAAAATTTTAACTTAAAAACTCCACGTCTTAAAAAAACAGATTCTTTTAAAGACAATATCCGAGCGAGATTAAAATATATTTGAAAAACTAAAGAAAAATTTTGTTTTTGAATAAATATGTAGACTTTAAATATTCTTTTTTACTTAAAAAATTTAAATTTAAGGTGTCTGTTAGCTTTCTTTCTAACACATTTAGATATTTAAATTTTTGAAAGTTTCACCACCAATTTAAGTCCTTCAAATGCTAAAGATTTGTCCAAAAATCACACATTACATTTGTTGTTCTAGTCTATTTATTTGTAAAAAGAATTAATTTGGCTTAACTATTTGCAGTCCTTTGAGACACACTTCACGAAATGACACACATGCCGCACTCCTCCATGACGCAACATGCGCCCAACATCAAACAACACTCCATCTCCCCCGGTGAGGGTCCATGGGCTTGTGGGGGCTGGGGGGCCTGAGGGCCGTAGGGTTGTTCTATCACTACCGTCGGTTGTCCATAGGCTGGTGGCGGCATTATTACCTCAACCGCTGGCGGAGGTGGCATATATTCAATGACCTCAATGGGCGGTGTATTGTACATCGTTGGTCCTTCTTCGGTGACTAAGAGTCTAACTAATTAACTAACTAAACTTGCTAAACTGCGAGGCAACGCGTTGCGTTTCGTTGGAAAATATCGAATGAAGGTGTTGGGCCATTTGCCCGTGAGCCATACATAAAAGGTTGAACTATGTTAGGCAGTTTTATCTAAGGCCAGGGGAATTTGATCAATGAGCCGGGCACTGATTACGAAAATTTTGTGTAAATGTTTCGAATATGGAAAACAATCATGCACAGTGCGGCACAGTGGTTAAAATATCTCCGAGAATGTTGCGGGAAATTGCGAAAATTTGCCTGTACATAAATATCAATAACAATAGATTCTAATTTCCTACTTCATCAGCTTTAGGTAGTGATGAATGGGGCAGGCGGGCGGCAACTCTTGTTTCCAGTCCATATTTCTGACAACTGTCAAACAACATTTTTTGCCTTTTGTGAAATTTGTTTCGTTTTTTTTGATGGTCTTGAGACATTCATCCCCCAGTTGGCCACACCCATTTGCCTTATTTTTCCTTTTAATAAATATAAAGCGTTAATTTGCTGCATAATTGCGCCCTGGCACACCCGTACAAGAAAGACAGAACCGTCCGACCCTTCGTCTGCCAGCCAACGTCAAAACAGCTCCATGTCTTTCTCCTCATCCCCCATTGGAGCTCCCTTTTTCATGTCTTCAATGACAGTTATTTCATTTTTCTTGTTGATGTTTTTCCCTGCACTCATTAAATCAAGTTAAAAAGGCATATAGCACACAGTTGTTGAAGCTCGTTGCCGTTGCCGTTGTCGTTGTCGTTGCCGTTTCCGTTGTTAGCCAAGCTGTTGGTGATGTTCTTCTTTTGGTTCTCTTGATTCTGGCTACAACCGCAACAGCAACAACAACACCAACAATAAACGACAAAGACAACGCAGAAAATTACAAAACTCCAAAAGCAAAAGGCAGAAAGAATCGTAAAACCAAATAAAATGTATCTCAGCTATTATAGAACTTGAACGGAACTTGACTTAAATCATGGGCGTAGTCAATCCCACCCTCATACTGCTCATGAAACAAGGTGAAACAGTGCTCTGAGTTTTCATCTGATTCAAGCGAGAAAAGGATATTGAACAATCTTAGAAAACAACTTTAACAACTGCTTTACTTTTGGGTGTTCTTTAAAACATTTAACGAATATTTTTTAATCATTTTCAATTTCAAATCAATTCCAAAATGTTTCCCATTAATTCAGGTTAATGAAATTCGTTAAAACTAACATTTATTCAATTATTTATTTAGTTTAATAAACTTTTCTAAGTTTTCTAAGTTTTTTTTTTCTCATGGTTTTGCTAAGATGGAATTGGAATTTGACCATCTATAATTAGAATAAAAATTCCACAAAGATCAGCCGTCATTATCTATCAGCACAACCATCAAAGAATTTTTTTGGATTATTCTTAAACCTTTTATTAATATATCAAACCCGATTTGAAAGATAATTCGTGAGATTATTTAATGCTGTACACGGTAAAAACAAAGATATGGACAAATAATTGCGATCACAATAAACTATTAAAGTTTATTGTTACTATTTCTGTTATATTTTCAACTGATAATAAATATTTAAAACAAAAAGCATTTAATTAAAATAAAAGGTAATATATAATATAATAAAAAATATTATTTTAATAGAAAAAGTAAAAATTTCACTTACCATTCTCCAATAAAAAGTCTCTGAAAGAGATAAAAATAGGAATTAAAATACTTTTCTTCTTGACTAACTTGAAAATAATTAATTTAAAATCTAATTAACTTGCTAATATTGAATAAATATATTAAATAAAGAGACTAACAAGTCTGTATATATTTTTATTTACAAGTGAGTTAGTTCATAAGAGAGATTTTTGTTTAAGCCAACCCTTTTGCCCCTCCTACGTCCATGAATTTAATTATGTTTATGATTTTCTAGGCTTGCTAACATCCTGGCCTAATGTCTTTAATGTCTTAACCGCAGAAAGATGTTCCATATGTGAAAACATCTAACAAGATATTGGAATATTCCATTAATTAAGATGAATGTACATAGAAATGGTATGAGATTTGCATAAATTGCACTCAGATGGAAAAAATTCTTTACTTTTATTTACTTAAAAACATTGTGCAAAAAATATACATTTTTTATTGGACTATTTAAATGGAAGTATATTTTAATAGTTACAATTGCAGAGAAAATGAAAGAGGACCTAGCAAAATAAAAATCCTGCACATATAAAGTACATGGTATCGAAATACCTCTCTAGAGTCTACACCAAAAAGAAGAGGTTTTTTATCTAATAATTTGAATTGAAAACTACATTTCTGTAATATCTTTACTTTCGTCTTTGTAAATCCTTAAGTATTGCTCATCAAAACGTTTCGTTTTCCTATTCATTTTAATATTAAGTGTGACCATTCATCTTTAACATAGTTATACCCGTGCAATGGGTCCATGTATCGCTAAATACTATCCCACAAATAATTTCGGCGATGAGCATTTCTAATTACATTTCTAATTACAAAAATAAATAAATAAATTTCTTTTTAATGGAAGAACTTCCATTTTATCCAAATAATTGGGATATGTAAAATAGTACTTTTATATATTTATTTATTTTTATTTTGTTTTTTTTTTTTTTTTAGAACTAAAAATGATAATTTATTTCGTGATTTAACAGTTCCAGAGAGCTCCAGATACAATTATATCTTAGTTTTTAGAAGAAAACGAATCAGGGCATTGAGTTTATTTGGTTTTTGAATCAGCTGTCTTGGTCTTTCTGGTGTGGACACAAATAAAATTGTAGTTTTTCATGCTTGTTTTTAATAAGTATTAGGTTAATTAAAAAACAAAAGGTGTCACCTTGATGGATGGACAAAATTGTAGACTTCCTATGATTTTCATTGAGCTGCCTGTTAAGCTACTTAGATTCAATGAAACTGCAATTCAGCCCTCGAAAAGCCTTAATAGAGAAATGGTGGAGAGAAAACCTCTAATCATGTGCGGTACAAGCTAAAACTAATGCATCTTTCGTGTTACCACCCAGTCCACAATCTCTACAGCTTCTCCATCTCCCAGCAGTTAGTTAGTCAGTCAGTCAACCACCCCAGGGAGATGAAAATCTTCCCCCTCTAGAAGACCCTTTTGGATTGGATTGGTGGTGGTGGAAATGGCTCTGTTCATATTTGTGCTTGTTGCATTTCTTGCAAGTAATTTTGTTATGAGTTTTTACTGTTTTTGGCACCGCATCTCGTCCAATGGTCCTGGCCTCTGGCTCCATCTCTGTAATCCTTATAAATGAGGCAGCAAATTTGATGTTGCTACTGTTTCACTCCTGCAGCAACGTGAGCTTCATGGTTTCTATTTGGATTGTAGTTTATTTCCATCCATATATGTTCCCCGGTGCTGTTGCTGTTGCTGTTAGTTGACTTAATGCATTCGCCTTTCGGCTCTTTTGCGCTAATACACGTTAATATCCTCTGAGCTAGAAAATTTCGCTCATTTGTCAGGATTTTCGAGAAGAGAAGACGAAGTGACCTAAGCAATTGCAATTGTATGTATGTATGTATGTATGTTTGGCAATGATGATTTATTTGCCTCGCACGTGGAGCGGCTTCATTCAGAAGCGCTATGGGTGGTTTTTGGACGACGGGAGATTGTTTGCCTCATTAACTTTTGTTTAACAACATCATTAAAAATTAATCCGTCATGGTAGACAGTTTTAATAAGACAATGTTTGACCTATCAGTGTCTAAATGCAGCTTGTTAGTGTCAGATTGGCATTAACTAGCGTCCAAACGGAGCAAAACCAAAGACGATTAAAAGATCGCAAAGTTTACGTATGGGAAGGGGCAAAATAAGATTTAAAACCAAAGCTTATGTCAATTAAATTCTAGAGACTTAAGATTAACTATTGCTAAATGACAATTAAAGTTTTTTGAAAATTTAAATTGTATTTTCTAACACTATCCCAATTAAAGTTCGTTGCTTTGCAACACTGAACGAACACGTCAATGTCATTTGTAGTTGGCCATGACATTTATCTGTCAGAATATGTCGGAGAGAAACACTATAAATAAAGAAACATTTACGACTGTAGCTCATTCTTTTCAGCAAAATCATTGCGATAGGATCAACATTATGAATTTCCTTAATTTATTTTTCTAATTCTTTTTTTGCGTTTTCAATTGTGTTTCACTCTGTACTTTCCTCCCTGTAAAAATCATTAGCAATTAATTATCACTCAGTATCTTCGAAAGGCCACGACTTTCATGTTGTTCCGTATTTTTTTTCTTTTTGTGTATATTGTTGAAATTTGAAAAGGAGAAGAAAAGAAAGACATGAATGTCATCATTTTGTCACACATTAAAATGCTCAACCCAGTTCTCTATTCAGAATTCGTGTTGTTCTTTTGTGGCATCACATTTCCACCTGAAAACTGAACCTGCTGACCTGCTAAGTGCCGTTCGAACCCCCATCCCACTTCCTCCCCCCTCCCCCTCTTGCTTTCTGGGTGCCATGTGGCGATGGCTTTTGTTTTATGTCAAGTGCAAAATGTGCAATAAGACAAAGAGACCACACACACCTCCCCCCATCTCTCTCTTTCCCACATCCCTCCCCTAGCTATTGAGCATTGTAAGCCTGGTGTTGCCTCGTATTGTGTCAGCAGCAACAACAACAACAACAACTATTGTTTGACACATTTGGCAATGCGTTTTTAAACTGAAGAAAACAAAACGAAACGAAATGTGGCAGCCACAAAACAGAATGGAGAGAGAGAGAGACTAGCAGCAGCAACAAAAAAGTGTCAGTGGGAATGGGGATAGAAAAGTTTTTAGCATTTTTTCGCATAGCCTCGGCACTGAATTGCACTTAAAGTCAGCGCCAGTTAAAAACTTTTGGCTCCTTGCAACAAGAACTAAAAAGAAGTTGGGGAGAGAGCAAAAAAAAAGTAGAAAACTATTGCATAGAGTGCGAAAGAAACAATTGAAAACTTTATTGCTTTTGCCTTTTTCACTTTTGTTCGCAAGTAAGTAGAGTATGTTGGCAGGCACTCCCCCTACCTTCCGCCAGCATCCTGCTCCTCCACATGAGGTGGAGCCGTTGACAAAAAAATAGCTAAACTAGATCGTGGTAAACAGGAGAAGCAAAAGGGGAAACTCGAGAACAGAAGAAGTTTTGGTGCTTTTATTAATTTTTGTGTGCAGATGCAGGATGCAGAGTTCAAGGATTGGGGGAGGGGTTTGGGGGGAATGGGTGCGATACAAATGCGAATGCCACACGTGGCCCATACGCTCTTTAGAAAGGCTAGCTGACTTTGTGGTCAGCTGGTTAGCCCACTAATTGGCCTTGTGAAAATATTTGCTACGCTTATGAAAACAACAACGACCACGCCACCGACTGCCACATGACCCTTGACTAAAATGACACACTTAATGTGTGTATGTACATATGTGTGTGTGTGTGTGTGTGTGAGGGGTCCAAAATAGTTTCACACACACCGATATAAAGGGGCAATCCAGTTTATGCAAGGATTCAAATTACAATAAATTTGGAAACTTTTTGAAGCCTCAACTGATACGAAATATTTGAAAATTCTTTTCATTCTTATAACATTGTGTTCCTATCGATTTTTATAATCTCATGTTCATGTTTAACCTTTTTATTGACCCTTAAATATCATGGAATAATAAAGAACACCTTAAGAAAAGGTTCAGTTTTTTATTAGTTGCATCAAAATAAATACTATAACTTCTTTTTTATTATTTAACTAAATAATATTTAATATATACTACCTTACTACCTTAAGAAAAGGTTCATAAATCACAGATTTGTATTTCTTGCATCAAAAAAAATACTAGAACTTCACCATTATTAAATAACTAAATAATATATATACTTCTTTTTTTTTTAAATCTACTACTTTTTGCTTCAAACGAGATACTTGGCGTATACTTGATTTTTAAGCTTTCTTTTGCGCCTCCTTTGAGAATTTTTTACTTCATTTTTATGAGTGTTTAATCTCAAAATTGAGATCTGTTCATTAATTGCATCTTCCTGTTTGCCAAATGTCAATGAGTTATAGTAATAATCGGCGACTAACATTTTTTTTGCGTATCCTATCAAATATGTTATCGAATTTATGAGGTATTTCCACTATCCCGATTGTCAAACAATAGGCAGAAATACACCAAAATAATCGATAAATCTAATTGACTCACCGCAACTACTTATGATCACTAATTCTTTTAAATCAAAATAAATAAATTAATAATAAAGTTTTTGGACAACACAATCCACGTGGTTTTTCCTATTTTTTGGTGGCTACTAATATTGGGTTCATATATAATTAAATCTTGATTCTTCTAGAATTTTTCTGAAAGACAGTTTTTTATCGAACATTTAGAGTCTAAATTTTAGACCAATCAGTGATTGATAAAAAGAACATTTAGGTTTATATAGAAGTTGTCGTACTAATTCGTGACATAAAAAACCTATATTGTATTCCTTACTTACACTACGTAATACACAAAATTCCCAATCGCAATTTTGCACATGGCATAACCATGGACTTCTGCTAGTTTTGGTCAAAAAGGGAACAAGTCTCTCTCACACACACACACACATGGTTGTAGAGTCCAATCATAAACACACGCTGGACTATGCAAGGGACCAAAGACCCAACTTCATCTACTCCGCCCCCCAACTGGCCACACACCAACAACAACAACAGCAACAACAGTCCCCAGCAATTTTTGTCAACTGAACTAATTAATTAATTGTGGGCAGCCACCGTGGCCCAGCAGTAGTGAGTCGAGCACAAGGCCAAGATCGAGACCGAAACCGAAACAGAGACCCGCCCACTTCTCCCGCACTTGCTAACTGGCCAGCAACTAATTTTTATATTTATGAGGCTGGGGACATTGGCCTACTGCGTCATAAACTGCTCCCACTCACACTCCCACTCCCACTTCCCCTCCTACTTTTGCTGCTTTGTATGCATGTGTCCTGTCTAGTGTGTGTGCGTGTGTGTGTGTCTGGCCAAGTGTAAGGACACTCACCATGCAGACTCCGACTCGGACTCCATGCCGTTTGACCATACATAAACTTGCGTGTTCAAATTTTTAGTATCTTTGTGTGATTTCATGCGTTAAAGCAGAATTTTTATTTGCTACCCGCACAGACAAACGACAACATTAAGACGAGGACTCTGCAAGAGGGTCGAGGCACATTTCGTTTAATTTTCATGTCGCGTTGAAAGTTTCATACAAGTATTTATGGCATATAAATGAAATATTTGCCATTAGAAAAGGGGGACAGGACACAGTTGGGCAATGTTTGCTAATGAAGGAGTTCGATTCGCTTTTAAATGTTGCCTAATTGTGAAGTTTTTGGAATCAGAGCACAACGAATCTTAATTGACAAATAGCTGAGATGGGATCTGGGTTTAGTTTGGGTGTTGGTTTGGGATTACTGCACCATCTAAGGGTTCAAATTGTGCGTAAGTAGTTTCCAATTTCAGTTTCAGTTGTTATTATTATCTTAATTGTGTGCATACTGTGACTAATACCAGATATGAATCAATTTTAGCAATTGCCTAGAAAAATATAATAATATATGTATCTATTTATTTATATAAACAATAAATTGCATTTAGTACCATCGACGAGACAACAACAGGGACTTATCTAGGAGAAGGAACACCAGGAAATTTTCCAACAGAAGGAACTTATCTAACAAAAGTAACTGTTAAGCGAAGTAAATATCTAACAGAAGTAACTTATTTAACAAAAGGAACTTAGTTAACAGAAGGAACTTATTGAATATCATGAACTTATTCAACAGAAGGAACTTATTTAACAGCAGAGAGTTATCTAACAGGAACTCAGCTAACAGCAAGTACTTATCTAACAGTAGAAATGAGCTAACAGCAGGACTTTAGATAACATCAGAAACTTAGCTAACAGTAGGAACTAATTTAACAGCATGAACATATCTAACAGTAGGAACTTAATTAACAGAAGGAACTAAGCTAACAGCAGAAATTTATGTAAAAGAGGTTCAACTAACAGCAGAAACATAATTAACAGTGGAAAGTTTGAAGCTTTATCTTTGGGTGTCCAGACTTTAAAAATCAAGAAAGGACAGGAAGTAATGCTATATCGATTATATAGCAAATGTTACTTATATCAACATATATTTTTCTAAACAGATACTATAATATCGATAGGTCTTAATTAGAGATGGCCATGGACCGTGCCTCGACCAAAAAAAGGACGTGGCTCGTGTCTCACAACTAGAGAAAGTGTTGATGTCCAAAGACACGGTTAGCAAACTTGACCAAAACTGAGTTCAAAGTGGCTCCAGCGATTGCATTAACTGGATTGTAGTTTTGGAGCTAAAAAAAATTAACATTAAAAGACTTAAAGACACAGTTTTGTATGTCTAAGGTCCATTTATCGGCTTACTTTACAATCCTCCATATAAGAAAATGTTATTTTTGACCAAAGGAAAAATAGGAGAAGATATTAGCAACAGTCAAAGCCATTTACCATAAGCACAAAGCAAGCAGAGCAGAGAAACCATCATAAATGGCTCGAAGTATGATTAATTTTAAAATAAAACTTATGAATTACAAAAATACTAATTAATCGTGCCTGAATTGATCCATTTTTGGGCACCATATTTCTCATCCGTCCCATGACTGGAAAGGAAGGCCCATGCCCATCTCTAAGCCCCCTAATGTAGATCTGCCTTTCGAGTAACATTGATGGCATTCACAGACACAAAGCACTCAAATCCTCAAGATCCTGCGTTGCCTATTTCACGCATTAATTTGTATATAGATATACGGAGAAGACATCATTAGGCCAGGAAGCAAATTTGCCGCAAGCCAGCAGACAATGAGCACGTATTTGGCATTTCTTGATTTTAATATTTTATTATACAACTTCGATGTGACATCGATTTGGCTGTTTCTCCTTGCTCTCGTTAATGCATACTTAATGCAATTTTTAAGAGCAACGTTTTATTAAGTTATTTGACTTGACTTTCGCTCTTCGTTCGCTCATTTTACGGCAAATATAAACATGAAAAAGTTTGGCAAAAACAACCAAACAAAATTCGCATGCGACAAGAATTTTAAATCATTTGATGTGAAATCATTTTCATACAAATTGCCAAAACCAAAAAAATTTTTTTTGGATAGATTCGTTTATCCCTCATACTTATTTCGATTCGTATTCATTGTATTGTTTTGGCTTTTTCGATCTAATATGGATCCATAAATTTGCGACGCCTGCAAATATGCAACGGAAATTGCCAAAGCCACACGACTTCAACCCTGCGTAGATGCTAGAGAGATTGTGATTGAGCTTGAGATTGGTATTGGGCGTGTGCACGCGTTAGATGGAGAGGGTGGGAGGGGGTGACCGAGAGAAAGGAGATGGAATGTAGATGGGATTAGTTTGGTTGATGTTCATCGCTCCATGTCCTTGTCAATGCATTTCGTCTTTTTGATAATATCAAAAACTCATTTGCCTTGCTCCGGCTACGGCTCCAGCTCCTTCTACAGCTACAGCTACTGCTCCATGATGATTTATTATCTTTGGACTAGGAGTGTCATCCACCCTAGACCACGTTGCATGCGTCATCAATTTTTTAGAGATACATTTGCATGACCATCGTCAAGGACCATTAGGCAACAAAAGCTGCTTGCAGATTCCAACCGCAAACATTTAATATAGATATATGAATATAAATATATGTATATGGAATTGAAAACCATAAACACAAACCTCAAGCTAACCATAAAAATAATTTGCTCTTTTTTCTCATTTTTTCTAAACAATTTCACAAATTTGCGATCGAAATATTAATTAAAAGCCACTCCCAGCCCACCCAGCTAGCACATATGGGTTCAACAACCACTAAATAAACGCGCTTAACATAAATTAAAATGCATTTTGCAATATTTTTCAACAAGGGCATCCAAGTGACTAACATTGGGAGAGGGGTTAACAATAGAATAGAATACTATTTCCAACTTGTTTCAACAATAATGAAATGAAAAATGTGCGGCCACATGGAAAATTAATTGTAATGCATTAAAAGTGCAGTTGTACATGGAAAAAAATACAATATTGCTGTTGATGTGTACAAAGCACTAACAATTACGCATGTGTTGGACCAGTGCAATGGGCTCAATAATGGGTGGGATGTGCTCCATGTACAAGATTCAATGGGTGGAGGCCACAATCTTGGAAAGAGGTTTCGGGTTTTAGAATCAGGAATGAAAAACCAAATTAAATTAGGAATTCAACCAATTTTGTATATGCTATCCGGCCCTAAACAACAATGAATTCATGCTTTGGTCTTGGACTTTGAAGACCAACTTGGAAGCAAGACAAAATTGAGGGTTATCCCTCTCTATCGAGCGTCATTGGTAGATCCCTGTTTGGAATAAAGTCACAAAGCCTCTAGAATCGTGGTGCTTTTTAAATTATTGGGAATCCGACTCTCCATAATGATCTCCCTTCAATAATCTCTCTCTATAAAGATCTCCCTTCAATAGTCTCTCTCCATGATTATTTCTCTCCATGATAATCTCTCTCCCTGATGATAATCTCTTTCCACGATGATCCCACTCCATGATGATCTCTCTCCATGATTATTTCTCTCCATGATAATCCCTCTCCCTGATGATAATCTCTTTCCACGATGATCCCACTCCATGATGATCTCTCTTCCTGATGATCTGTCTCCATGATGATCTCTGTCCAAGATGATTTCTCTCCATGATAATCTCTCTCCATGATGATCTCTCTCCATGATAATCTCTCTCTCTCTGATGATCTCTCTCCACGATGATCTCACTCCATGATGATCTCTCTTCCCGATGATCCCTTTATAATGATCCGTCCACAATTATCTCTTCATAATGATGCCTCTATAATAATCCTAATTTCTTTTTCCCAAGCAGATTGGATAACAAAAAAACTTGCCAAACTCGCAACCTATTAAAGCGATCAGGAGGCAAAATTGTTAATTTGGTGAAAATTCAGTTGCGAAAACCAATTTTCACGCTGTGGAATTGGATAAATGTGTTGATGAAATTTTAGTTTAATATTTTATTAATATTAATTAAAGAATACATACATAATATACTTTTACTGTTTTGGGTATTTTGGCCGCTAAGAATAATATTTATAATTTCTTTTCCTTTTTAGTAAATATTTTCCTATTTTCTTAAAGAGATCGAAAGCGGTAATTTTCGAACCACTGTGCGCTGCCAAAAAATTTGTTCTTCAAAGCATCTTTCAACTAACCTTAACATTAATCAGCTCTCTCAATTCTCCTTTTCTTACGCTTGGTTACACACACACACACACAAACAAAAAAAGAACAAAAAACAACATTGGCTTAATTTGCTTTTGCAAATGCACACAAAAACAAAAACAAAAAAACATAAGCTTAATTTGTATGAAAGACAAATTTCAGCATTTAACAACACTACCACCGATCTCACACACACACGACACCGCACACACATATACACGGACACAATCACTCGCTGTTGCATGTCCCGTTTTTTTTTTCGAGACACCGGCGGCGTCTTCGGCGTCTTCAATTTTCATTTCAATATAACTTGACCAAATCAAAACCGATTTTCATGCGAATAGCATCAATAAAAAGCAAAAGACTTGAACTTTATACAGATCTAATTGAATGGCGCACACAAAAAATGAAATTAAAATCACTTAAGACGCAACAAGTGGACGCGACAAACGGCAAAACTTAAATAACCAGAGTTGCCAGAAAGTAAAACGAATAATGGCAGCGCCGATAACAAATACCGGTAAAAAGCTTTTCGATTAAAACGATCCCGATTTGGCGGTCTTTTTGAAATATTCAAATAAGGATCACTTTTTCCGAATTCCACTGCGTTGGCAGTTGGTAAACCCCTTTGAATACCTATATTAATTTATTGAAAAAACAATTGTTTATTTTTTGTAGAAAACTAATTTATTTGCTTAATTGTTAAAACAATATTTGGTTTACAAAATAATACTTTACGTTTAGTTCATGCTTCTAAAAAGCGCTGGTTTCTGCTCAGTTTCACTTTTCCACAATTTGAAGAACAATTTGCACGAAAAATCACCCATGTAGAGAGAGATCTCTGCCAGATCTACAAATGAGTGTATGTATATATCTATATCTTTGTGCGAGATGCGTTTGAGTGACATAGATAATAAATATGTATATATAAATAGTAATTCGAGTAGACTAAGTATAGAGTGAAGCCCTACTACAATAATTGCAATGTTTTTTCGATGACTAGATACTATTTGAATTTCAAAAGTTTCGTACTGATCGGTAAAGCGTTTGTTTTGAAGTGCAATCGCGTGCTTTAGGCAAATCCATCATAATTTTGGTTTCGCTTAGTGCATATTTGTTTAATCTTTGGCTACAAAAATAGTTTTAAAACACATTTGCAGAGTATCCAAGCTGGACTCACTCACTCAATCAATCAATGAATTGGTAACTTATGCACTTTGTGTGAATGTATGCGTTTTTGTCAGTGTATATATATATATATGGATGTATGTATGTATGTTTTGCATGTATATATATATATATATAGCTATAAATATCATTTGATTTTTGTTTTATCTGATTAAATATAAAGCCACTTGAAGCGTTCCAAACTGATAAAAGGCCTTTACCAACGATTCGTATAGAACTGATTGATGCCCAACACATGCTTCTCCTCATGGTACTTTTGCAGGATATGTGTGATGACCGAGGTGGTATCGTTATCGCCACGCCACACGCGTATGGCATGCTCGTTCTCCAGAATCCCCAGAAATGCTAAAATATACAAAAAATATGGAAATTAAAGTAAACTCATTATAGAACATAAAATCACTACAACTTTTCGAAACATGGCTTACCCAAAAATGTTTTTGGATTGTTCAATGTCATTTGAACTTGTGGCATTTCGAGAATAACTTTCAGAATAGGTGAATCGGCGGCGAGTCCTTCGCGTAGTTCAATGACGCTGCCCGTGCGATTATCGCAGAGCCATTCGCAGGCGGATGCCTTGTTGTTGCCCGTCTTTTTGAGGGCCGTCAGAACGGCAGTCTCCTCAAAACCCATTTCGGTGAGAGATTCAACAATTTCCTCACTTGGCGGCGTATCCCGATGGCTATAGATGCGAACAATTTCCATTAGAGCGGCCGTATTCTCAACCGTGTCCTGCAAAAAAGAGGAAAACTTAATTTAAATCAAGACTAGGCAAGGGATTCGAATGAATTATTGAGTACATTATTTGTTACAATTGCCGATGGCGAAATGGAAGAGACACTTTGTTGCATATCCATGGCGGGTGGCTCTTGGCAGGCATCTTCATTTTGATTTTGAATCAACCATTCGAGAGTGGTTGAATAGACGCCATCATTGTTTTTCAGGGCATAGGCGGCCAGCTCACGCTGGAAACCCATATCCACGAGGCACTGCAATGTGTCGGCCTGATGATTTCTTCGATTTATTAAACGTTGCTTCAGCATGGCAATAAGACGCGGGGCATACGGACCAGCTCCAATGATGGCAGCCGATGCTTGGGCCAACGAAATGAGGACTTTGCGCACATCGTATTGAATCTGCAAGAGAGTATTGAATTATTTGGGATATATTTCTAGATTATCTTTGCTTACATTCGATTGCTGAAAGATCTCATTGATGTCGATGGTGGGCAGAGCACTTGTATTGCTGACCACATAACGTGTGGCACTCTCCACCAGTTGCTCACTGGGACCGGGCACCTCTCTGGTGCGTGAGACTGTCTGGGGCAGGGTGTTCCTTCTGGCCGATAGAATGAATGTCTCATTGTGACGCACCTTCAGCTGGGCCAATGTCTCGCTCTCGTTGAGCTCGCCGCCCATATATTCCGCCCGATAGAGACGATAACGTGGATTCAGGTGACGCACATCGGGAGCAAATAACTGTATGGATTCGGGATCATCACTTAACTCCAAGATAACTTCACTTTTCAAATCATTCAGTCGCTTATTCACATCCGTCTTGAAGATGAGCACACGGGAACTGGGACAAATGACACGCACAGTGATGGATTCGCCTAATTTATCGACTTGATCACTCTCCACGCCGCTGGCCGTTGATGCTGAGGTGAGTCGATTGGAATGGCATGATTTTCTATAACGAAAATTCGAATTAAAGATTCGTTTTGATCCATCTGAGTGGGAGGAGGAACTGACCTGAGAAACAAACTGCGCAATTTTTGCATAGTTTGTTTGCGGAAATATAATTATGTGTATGGGATGAATCCAACAGAGAATTTCGAATATATTTAAATTAGGAAAAATTGGGCAACAAAGTTTCATTTAATACTTACGCATTCGCCGCCTGCCCCGTCGTCTCTGCTGCCGCTCCCGCTCCCACTTCCACTTGTGTCTGTGTATGTGTGGATGCAGTGCCTCCATTCCGCAACTGCATTTCCAATTGTATGCGACGCCTTCGCGCCGGTGATGGAGTCCGCACCACACAACTTCCACCTCCGATAACAACCATATCCGTTTGGGTTTCCGTCTCCGCTGTCGCTGTTGTGGGCGCTGGTAGGGCATGAGACTGCGGCGGAGCCTGCAGCTGCAGGGTGGATGAACCATTGCTAATGCTCTCCACATCGCTGGCGCTGCTGGCTGTGTTCGTCGTATTGGTATTGTTGCGGCTTGTGCTTCCAGATCGCTCCCGTTTGCTACGCGCCAGCCATTTGGCGCGTTTCTCGTTGAACTTCTCGCGCATCCAGGGTATCATGGTGTTTGTATGCCATCAGCACATTTTCCATTTGTCTCCCTCCTACCCTTCAGTACCACCGCGGAGTGACCTTTCGATCTGCTCTCCCCCTGTATCCTGTGGGTGGTTCATGGCCAGTGCAAGGTCATTCAACTGTAGTTTCCCTTATGTGTGCACAGGATTCTGTTAGGTCCTATTTGTGGGTCCTCTGGGGTAATGCAATTTTTATATTATAAACTGATCGCTTGATTTTCCTTAAGCTTTCATTTAATTTTTACGTTTCTGTTGTTGTTTATTTTCACTCTAATACTGCTAAACGTTTGCCAACACTAACGCGGTGAACCGAATAGTGGTATGCGCCAAATGCCCAGTATTTGAGTCACAAGAACTAAATTGGTCAAATATACTGTTTTTTTCGGTATTTTTTTTGTTGTACTTTCAATATATACTAAAAACCTATTTGCAAAAATTTATATTTTTAATCAAATTTCTGTTGTAAATTATTATTATATTATTATATTTCGAATCCTATCTCTCTTGTAAATTTGTCTATGGTTATAAAATATTTCAAACTCAGTTATTGAATATTACAAAGTTGTATTTTCGTCATAATTTGTAAATGTTTAAAACATTTCTATATTAACCTAAATTATTCTGGTTGAAAAAGCAATATATATATATTGGATCGATATATCTTTTGGTCAATTCTACTGTTCTTTTCTGTATTTTTTTTTTGTTGTATTCTTAATATATGTATATTAAAAAACCAATTTGTAAATATTTATATGTTTAACCAAATTTCTTTTGTAAATTATTCTATACTTATTATATTATTATATTTTCTATCCTATCTCTCTTGTAAATTATTCTATTGTTATAAAATTGTTCAAACTCAGTTATTGAATAATCCAAAGTTGTATCTTCGTGATGATTTGTAAATGTTTAAAACATTTCTATATTAACCTAACTTATTCTCGTTGAATAAGCAATATATTGGATTTGCTGTAATTGGCCTGTAATTGTTCGAATTTCCAAGATCTATAAAAAGGGGTAGACGGGTGGGATTGACTTGATCCTGGTCAAAAATACAGATGCTGTAAGAGGTCGTAAATGTTAACATCTGCCAAGTACCTGCATTTTGTCGACCTTAATAAAGCCTTTCTACCTATTTAAGTCCCGGTTAAACCATGGACAACAGATGGCCAGGTAGACTTGGTTGGATTATATGCTGGTCAAAAATAAGGTAAAGATTTTAATAAACATTTTCATTAAATTCATTTTTATGCGGCGCTATCTTCACCAAGAAAAGTGGTGTGGCCACATTGCGCTAAGAAAAAACCACAAAAGATGCGATGGCCTGACATTTTGATGTTCGCGTTATACCATTTTTATAGGGGGCGGCCAAAAGAAATTCGAGAGAAATAGTTAAGCGAAAAGCGTTTTATTTTTATATATATCGCAAATGTGCTGTGCATCGCGCGTTATTGAATTGACGGTGGATCCATGTCAGAAGTAAATCAAATTATCGCAACAAACAAATGAGTTGAAAAAATTGCTTGCCAGAGAGCCGGAACAAATGAATGGGACTGTATGCTGCCACACAACACACACACATGCATATATGTATATACATACTTATACATACCTACATGTATACACACGACGACACACATATGCACATAACGAAATTTGAATTTGTTTGAACTGAAAAAGCGTAAGCCGTAAATTGTTAAGGCCAGGCACCAACAACAACAAAAATAACAGAAAACTACAAAAGGGAGAAACAGAGACCGAGAACCATAAAGAGGACCCCAAAAAGGAACGGAAAAGGCAAGGGCAAAAAGAAGATTTCAGCGCAGGTAAGCAAAAACAAAAGATACAAATTCTCTCTGCCTGTATGCGTGGTTGGTGCGTGCCACCGTATATGTTCGTGTGTGTGTGTGTGTTTACCTGCATTTCGCAAGCATATTTAAATAAGTGCGGTTTTTGCGTATCAACAATTAGTCTGCAATCTTGCTTGCAACAAGCAAGTCATCTTAAAACATTTCTACGCATTTCTTTTTTCCCTCTGTTGTTTCGTGGAAAGAATCATACACACACAATACATATACGCAGCCGTTCCAGTGTGACCAAATCAAGCACAGCTTTTTATTGTTGTCAGTTTGTAAATAACGGTGACTGTTGTTTGACAGTGTGTGCAAAGCGCGAGAGAGAGAGAAAGAGAACGAGCGAGTGTTTTTCTTTTTTGAGTGAGTGTGTGAGAAAGAGAGAAGGTGAATATCTTATCGCCCAATTACAAATTTGTTTTTTATTCAAATGTTTTCTTTTTTGTTTATTAATTGCAGCATTTTTGTTTAAGCGCACGGCGAAAGAGAACGCAAAGAAGAAGAAGAAGCGGCAACATATGTAATTCCAAGAGAAAACTTAATTATAATACATAGAATTATAAACTTTAAGTCTAGACTAGGTGAGTAACAAACAAACAAACAAATGAAATGCATGTTTAAGGTCTCTCTTATTAACATATTCATATCTTTCTTCCCTTTCAGTATTTAACCTTAAGCTCAAAACAGACAAACAAAACAAACATGTGGAATTCCGAACCAACAACAGCAGCAACAACAACAACACATCGCCAACATCATCATCATCATCAGCAACAACAACACAATGGCAATTCTACCTCCGGCGGTGGTCAGCCCGCCAAACAATTGGGCATGACATCGGCCATCAGTCTAGCCGAACCTCGGCCAGAGGATCTACAGCGTACCGATGAATTACGCGGCTCCTTGGAGCCCTACAATGTATTTGAGAGTCAAGACGAACTGAATCATCGCATGGAAATATTGGCCAAGCTCAATACATTGGTTAAGCAATGGGTTAAAGAGATTTCAGTTAGCAAGAATATGCCCGAATCGGCGGCCGAGAAGCTGGGTGGCAAAATCTATACATTCGGTTCCTATCGTTTGGGTGTCCATCATAAGGGTGCCGATATAGATGCCCTATGCGTGGCACCACGTAATATCGAGCGGACCGATTACTTTCAGAGCTTCTTTGAGGTTCTCAAGAAACAGCCCGAGGTCACTGAATGTCGTTCCGTGGAGGAGGCATTTGTCCCTGTAATTAAAATGAATTTCGATGGCATTGAAATCGATTTACTATTCGCACGACTCTCGCTAAAAGAGATTCCCGATGATTTTGATTTGCGTGATGATAATTTGCTTAAGAATCTGGATCCACGTTCGGTGCGCAGCCTCAACGGTTGCCGTGTCACCGATGAGATATTGGCCCTAGTGCCCAATATTGAGAATTTTCGCCTAGCCTTGCGTACCATTAAGCTGTGGGCCAAGAGTGAGTATTGTAGAGTAGAGACCACCAATAAAACTTTGTGGTAACATTAACTAATCCTAATCTTTCTCTCTCTACCTTTATAGAGCATGGCATATATTCAAATTCGCTGGGTTACTTTGGTGGTGTCACTTGGGCCATGCTGGTGGCAAGAACTTGCCAACTATATCCAAATGCAGCAGCTGCCACATTGGTGCATAAATTCTTTTTGGTCTTTTCACGCTGGAAATGGCCAAATCCCGTGCTGCTCAAGCATCCAGACAATGTTAATCTAAGATTTCCAGTAAGTTTGAAATACTTTCCCAATATTTTATTTATACTAATTGCATTATTTCTTTTGTTTTTCTAGGTCTGGGATCCGCGAGTAAATGCCTCGGATCGTTATCATCTGATGCCCATTATAACTCCCGCATATCCACAACAGAATTCCACATTTAATGTGTCCGAGTCGACTAAGAAGGTCATATTGACCGAATTCAATCGTGGCATGAATATCACAGATGAAATTATGCTCGGCCGTGTACCCTGGGAGCGTTTATTTGAGGCTCCAAGTTTCTTTTATAGATATCGTCATTTCATTGTTTTATTGGTGAATTCCCAAACCGCTGACGATCATTTGGAATGGTGTGGCCTGGTTGAGTCGAAGGTGCGTCTCTTGATTGGTAATCTAGAGCGTAATGCTCACATTGCACTGGCGCATGTGAATCCCAAGTGTTTTGAGTTCAAGAAGGGTCAGAGTGCCAATAGCTCGCAGAGTAACAGTGGCAATGAGGATGATCCAAAGCAGACGCAGCAGCAATCGACCGCCGCCACAACCACCACAGTAACCTCATCACCCTTCTGTTCGATGTGGTTTATTGGATTGGAGTTTGAGCGTTCCGATAACCTAAACATTGACCTCACCGAGAGTATACAAAATTTTACTGAGCACGTCATTATGCATGGGGTAAGTAGAAATGATGAAACAAATCCTTCTAATAAATTCTTACTAATTTAATTTCTTTTTTTTTTAGGTCAACATCAAGATGCTTAAAGAGGGCATGGCTATTGATGCCCGCCATGTTAAGCGTAAACAGCTTTCTCTCTATTTGGATGCTGATTTCCTTAAGCGTGAGCGCAAATCCATGGAGAATCATAACAATTTTAACAACACACTGCTAGCCAATCGCAAACGCCTATCCACAGAATTGTCACAATCGCAGGATCCATTGCCAGGACAACAGCAATCGTCTGGTGGCGGTGGCGCCCAGCGTGGACGAGAAAGTGGAGCCAAGGTTCATAGATTGAGTGAATCGGTAAATAAACGTTATAAAATTGGTTTAGTTTAATGTTCGTTAAATGTCTATTGTTTAGCTAAACGAGGAGACATCAAATACATCCAGTGATTTGGGTGCTGTGTCACCCACAACGCCGACAGCGGCTCAAATGCAAGCACCGAATTTTAAAGCAGCTGCCGGTGCTGGTGGTGGTGGTAATGGTGGTAATAAAAATGGTTCCGATGCCATGGATACCAGTCCAGAGCAGGAGCCAAAGTCTCATAATAATGGCAATAGCACGACGGAGGTGGCCTGCTCGTGACAACCGCCAACAACGTTACAGTCCATACAACAGAATCCGCCGCCGCCGCCGCCGCAGCTGACGCCAACACCTCCGCCAGCACCACCACCATTGCCCCCTACACCAAACCTAACCAATCATCATCATCATCATCATCAGAAATTTAGAAAGAATAATAATGCGGCTGCAGCTGCAGCATCGAATAGCATTTTCAATCAGCGTTCGATATTGCATGCGGCTTCGAGTCTAACGGCTGCTTTAAGCATAACCGGACACAAGCGTAAGCAGCAGCCACAGCCAACAACAACAACAACAATTATAAACAACAACAATGACAATGGTTGTGCCAGCAGCGGAGGAGCAGGAGGCGGCGGCGGTAACAATTTCTGCTATTACATTGATGATGATGATGATAATAACCAACAACAACAACAACAATCCACACAACCACCTACACAACAACAACAATTGCCAGTCGCTACAACAACAACTGAACCCGCAGCGGCAACAACATCATCAGCCCCTCCAACGGCAACGACAATTTCTTGTAAGTTGCTTAAAAAACACTTTGCTAATCTCTACCACCTCCCCCCTCTTCCCATTTGTTCATTTTTCACCCCCCTCTCTGTCTGTGTGTACTTACTCTTATTTTCCATTGTGACGTGAGACTGTTACTTACTATTATTATTATTATTTACCTCTTATTATTAATAACTCTTACTTTTAGTTACATCTACTTATCGATAGTATTTCATAGTTTACTATCTCTCTGAGAAAAACTCTTTTTTCAATAAAAATAAATTCTTCAAAAAGAACAAAAACTACAAAAAAACAAAAAACAAATTCATACAATGCAATTTTTGGTTTTTATTTCTTATTTTTCTAAATTTATAATAGCTTAAGTTAAGGATTTTACAATGACAAGAGCAGAAATAATCAGTTTTTAGCTTGTAATCAAATTTGACAATTAGAACCAAAAGTTCTAAGTTATAATCAGGTTAAAACTGCTCCCAAATCCCTGAAAAATTTGAATTAAACTTGATTTTTAAATAAACAAAAATTTATTCATGCAAATTTTGATCAAAATCTGTCTTAAAGCCTTTTAATACTGCATATTGTTTTAGAAAACTTTAAGAAATTTAGTCAAGCATAGAGAAATTTGTCTAAAATGATCCAGTAATAGTTTATGTTTACTATAAAATGGGAAAAAAATAAAATTTCATTTAATATTTATTCTAAAAACTCTTTTTAATCTAATTTAAAGCAAACATACTTTAGTAGATCCTTTCGCTTTGGAGGATAGAGTTAGAAAGATTTGCCATTTTAAAATCCAATTTAAATCTTCAGTTTTAAATTAGAGCTACATACAAAAGTTCTATTTAAAAATCGATTTAAGTGATTGTTAGATAATTGTAGGACTTTCCATTTTATACAAAAAATACTTATGATGCCAACTGAAATATGATTGGTAGATAGCAAGTTATGGGAAATTTGATTAGTAAGAGATGATCAAAAGTATTTGCCTTAAAAATTGACTAAATATGTTATAGATTTTGTATTTATCTTCCGATTCTTCTTCTCTTAGCTTTTGCATAAAACAACTTTTATTTTTCAAAAATACAAAAAAAGCATTATTGGAAAAAAATGTACATATTTTTAACCACCTCTGTATAGACATTAGGTATTTTTCTCTTATTGGTGAGATTTTATAATTTTACTACTTTTTACAAGACAATAAAAATAACACATTTAATATAATATATATAGATTTAAATTTTGAAGTCAAAATTTAAAATTAAAAAATTCAAGAAGTGGTGCAAAATAAATAAAAAGTTGAAAGTATTCTTTATGAATCTTTTAAATGCGAGATGAACAAAAACAAAACATTCAGCGATTAATGTATTTTTACATAATATATAAAAATTAATATATTAAAAATATTAATTATAGTTCGTCGCTAAATCTAGAATCTAATTGTTGAAAATGGCATATAATATAATGCATTGAAAAGCCTAAAAATGTTAATTAATGTAAATTTTAAATGTAGCCACGAGATTTTTTCAAAATTCTGTAATTTGGTAAACATTTTATCCCAAGAAATGCCTAAATTATCTTAGCCCAATTTCATTTAAAGTAAATATTTTAAAATAATTTAGTTTTGCATTAGCTAGTTATAATATCTTTCCATCCTGAATTGTAAATTTATTTGGAATATATCTATTATTCCACCCTGATTTGTAAATTTATTTGGAATCTATCTATTATCTAATATCTTTCTACCTAGTCAATCTTTTCGGGATTATAATTTCGAAATTGATATATTAATATTGAAATTTATATATTTTCTTTATATTTTGCAGTGTAAAAAGCTATAACTTATACGAATTAAGGATTAGTTATCATAGTTATTCTTCTCCCATTAATTTTTCTTGGCTTTAATGCCCCCAAACAAGATGGAAGCCCAAATATTTGATTCAAAGCGGTGAGTTTGTTTGCCCATTGAATTTCGAAATATTTGAATAATTTACTAATATGAATACTTTTTGTTAGGTTTCCATTATTAGCCCACAACATTATGTTAAACATTTTTCTTTTAAAAAACAAAAAAAAAAAAAAACAAAAAACCATATATAACATGCAACATAAAAACTCATCGGCAACATGAGAAAACATCAACAACAACAACAACAACAACTCTAACTTGAATGAAACAAGATGAAGATGAAGACTTAAACAACTTTTTGAGCGCCACAAAAAAAAAGCATTTCGCTTTTAACCATAATGTCTTAATAATACTGTTGTAAATCTTTTTTACTTCCCCACAGCTGGTATGAGAGGAGGAGTGCTTAGAGAGATTGAGTGAGTGGAGTATTCGAGGATTGTGACAGACAGACACAGAGGACAACAACAACAGTGTCCACAATTTGCTTTTTCTGCAACAACAACATTATTTACGAGAGAGAAACAACAACAACTATTTTGTTTTAGAATTTGCTTTATAATTTCCATCTTCTTGGTTTTTTTTTCTATACACTTATTTGTTTTCTTCTTCTTCTAGTTATACAACGCTGAAAATTTGAAACAATTATGTTCGTTTTTCTAAGAAATGATATCTGAAAAAAGGTAATAATAACAGCAAACAAACAAACAAAACAAAACAAAAAAAGAATATACAATTGAAATGAAGATATTGATATAATTTTACCAAATAAACAAGAAAAAATAAATCAAAAAAAAAAAAAATATAAGTGGCCAGAAAGCTAAAAAAAAAATCTTGCGTATTTCTTATTTCAAATGGCTTGGGAGTTGAGTTCAGAATTGGAAACTGTTTTGCTGGAATAAAAGAGGCTAAGATGCATTTTTATCCATTTTGGAAAGAATTTTTGATCTTTTTTATTATATTAAATGTATTTGAAATGTTGAAATTGTTATCCACAGAAAAAACTCATTAAATTTAGTCAAAACTGATTTATGTAAGGATATATTCGGAATTATCACTCTTTGGGCATTGAAATTCTATACCCTAAGCCGGAAATTGTAAATTCAGAGCGTTTATTTACCATATCTAAGAAAATAAATTATAAGGATCAAACATCCACAGAATTAAATTAAAATGATTAAACTTTTCCATGATGAAAATTAATATTTATATAAAAATATTGCCTCTACTAGATGCAGACCTAATGCGATTCAAAATAAACTTTCCATGGCTTATCTTGGTTGTTAAAATTGTGATTGTTGAGGCGTAGAAATTCACACCACTAAAGATTAGAGTTGAATCACCAAAAATTAAATGGGCTCAGCTAAATTAAAGTTTCGCTAAATGATTCATAATAAATATAAATATTCGTCGTTTTTGAAATAATCAGATAAAATGTTTTTCATCACGAAGAGAAGATTATTAATCAAAGTTTTTATATAAAATATAGAAATAGATTTTAAAAATTCAAAAAAGTATCTGAAACATATTTATACACTATATATAACCACGATTGATACTCTTTTATGATCCCTTTGACAGAGTTTTTTTTTTTGTTTATGTTGGGCCTAAATAAATTCAAGGGATCTGCTTTGCATTTAAGAGAATCTGGATAGTTATATCCTTGTTTAATGATATTAAAGATTTTAGACTCAGCTTTCTCATTCTAATCATAATATCATAATAATAATTTCTATATAATAAATTTTCGATGTCATAAAGTTTCTTTCTGGTCACGTTTGAATTAAATATATTCAGAGAGTTTGAATTTAAGAGAATCTGGATAGTAATATCCTTGTTTAATGATATTTTCCATCAAATTATTCAATCAGTCTTATAGAAATCATGCAATAGCTATATTATAGAGCTATCAGTATTACAATTCATTATATTTTTTTAAAGAAACTGAATGGCCAAATTAAAAGTCAATGATAGATATATAAAGATACGATCATAAAAATAATGATATAAAATGATTTAAAATATAATATGAACAATTGAAACAAATATTATAGTTCTCAATAAAATTTACGATCTTACTAATACTGATAAAAAATGATTTAAAATATGAACTATTAAATCGAATATTATAGTTCTGATTGAAATATACTCCATTTTTAGGGGCTTCGATTTTTCCAAATAGTTTTCTGAAATTATAGAAAAAAATTATATTAGAAAGAAGTAAATACAAAACAGACCTTTGGAATTTTGGAATAGTTCTATGATTTAAGGTAAAAATACTACTTTGTTTGTGTATATATATCTTGAGAGGTTAGAAATAGGAAGAAAAGAATTGTTCCTTGTTGACTAAATTAAGGAATTTATTGCTAAGCAACATGTTATTAGTTTTTAATGAGCTGATGCAATGGATATTTTGGAATATTCATTTCCATTCGTTGATTGCGTCGCAGAGCACACTCCTGATATTCCCTCCAATCTGAGTATTCGGGTGTATGGCATTCCTCCGATTTGCCTTCCTCATAGATGTCTTTGCGCAGATCCATGTAGAAGGGTCGTCGCTTGAACTTCTCGGTGAATACATGGGTATCCATCCACTTTACCACTTTGAGTTCATTATAGACGGTTGAGCGATTTATGCACACTGAACTGGGAGTTGCAGTGGGAGGATAATAGTTTCTGGCGGGATGCGAATCCATTGATACCCTTGCCAAGGTGTAACGTCCACGCTGAGCGAAACGTGTGTCCCGAAAGACATCGCCGAAGGTCATGGCCCATGGATTGTCAATCCACTGACCATAACGATCGCGTGTTTGAAATGGCAACGATATGGTCCACTCTTTAATTTTGGTGGCGCCTTCGGGAACTTTTCTTTCATGTCGCTTCTTGATGGGCAAACTAACTCCTGCTTTCAATGTAAAGCCACCAGGAAATGTGTTTTCTTTGAATCTCTTGGCCATCTTGGGTTTAGTGCTTTGAGTAGAGTGACTGACATTGTGGACAGATGGAGACACAAGGGTTTTAGCGCTCTGTATCTCGTTGGCTTGGGGTGTGAATGCTCCGATTGGTAGGGCACAAAATTGTTGAACTCTGAATACCTAATATAAGCAATTTATATAAATGATTCCGACATTTGAAATGACCATTCACACATACAAGTAGAAAATAAAACACGATGAAGTTTTCCAAATTCATCATAAGAGTGATTGGAATTCAATGACCATATTTAGTTTGCTTTTTGTATATATTTTTTGAGGTATATTTTTGTCTTTTATTTAATAAATTGACTTAAAATTCATGTGTTGATTTTTCTAGTTTTTTTAAATTTGAAAAAAATAACTCAAATACCAATATTTGAGTTAAAACAATTTTAAGTTAAAACAAGAATCTATTCATGAAGTAAACTTTAATTTGGTATATGAGTGATAATTTCAGAGCAACGTTTATTAGAAAATACAATAAATTAATAATAAAATATTTTTTATTCACCTTAGACTAGGATTGGGAATGGTTGAAATCAAATTTGTTATATTTTATTCTTAGTAGTGATCGATTTTGAAAGAAGTGCTAAGAATCTAAGAGATTTGTTTCAATCGAATCCTTGAAAAATTGTATTTTATCCATGTAATGAATATTTCCGTTCAGATCATAATAAAAAACTTTAATAAATTGTTTCTTAACCTCTCTAAATTTTATTGGATTCAATTCAGAATAGAAAACTGTTACCAAAAAAGATTTAGTTGTGTTTTATCTCTTAGAAAAATACCAAATTATTTAAGTTTAGGGAAATTTTCATTACTTCATGTTTTTAAGACAGTCAACACGATATTTTTAAATATCTCTAAATTTTATTCGATCCAATTTAGAATAGAAAACTGCTACCAAAAAAGTTTTAGCTGTAATTAATCTCCTAGAAAAATACCAAATTATTTAATTTTAGGGAAATTTTCATTACTTTATGTTTTTAACAGTCAACACAATATTTCTTAACATTTCAATAAAATATTTTACAAATTTGTATCCTTAAATCTGGACTTGAATTTTTTTAAAGCATAAATAATTTTTAATAAAGGGAATCCTCTCCTTTCATAAAAGCAAGTTAACTCTTTAAATTAACATGAAAAGTTGGCTTAAAAAAAGTGAAATTTATGACCCTATACTCTAAATTAATTGTATCATAAAAAGAGTTTAAGAAATTAGCGTTTAATATTTTTTTAAACGCCTATAATCAAAGAAAACAATTAAATTATTATATTAATATAATAATTAATAATGGAAATCTTTTTGTTTTGATTAAAACGATTAATTTGTTTTACGAAAATCGGAAAAGTAGGTTTGTTTGCTTGTATCCTGATCCCAAAAGTTGCGCTAAAGCTGTTAGACTTACCACCAGGACGCCTCGGCTTCACGGTTCATGGATTAAATATAAGTTAAACCTTCTTTTAATATTATTATTCACATAATAAAGTAAATAAATAAAACTTACTTGAAATGCTTTGAGTTTTTCCAACTTCTTATATAGAAATTAGTCGATCCTGAGACAACGCGAAATGTTTCCAATACTTGTGCAAAATGCCTTGAAAACTGTACTCCAGCAGACAGCGAATACTTCACTCAATTCAACATCAAAATCCAAACAGAAGTACCTTATATTGTGTGTGTACAGTCACCGCAAAGGCAACCGTTTTGAAAAACTGTCTACCAGTTCGCGGTAACAAGCCAATTAACCAAGCACAGCGATCCTTTTGAGCCTGGCCTAATTGTGCTTCTGCTTCTGCGAATTTATGCGCGACCCAGCTGCGCGTTTTTCCCCTGAAAATGAGTAGCCATAATCCGTTTATGGCCACGGATTAAGTTGCGAAAAAAGATCCCATGGTTCGGTTGGTTGGTTGGTTGTTCGCGGAAAAGCGAAATCAGGTAAAGAAATCGCTAATCCACCCACCCACTGACACAGGTAGGCAGGACCCTCTTCTTCTCGACTTTTTGGTATAAAAGATCCTTGTGCCGACCTTAAGATCATCAGTTAGCTACGAACAGTGTCACAGTGAACAGTTCATCATCATCTCATCTCATCTCAATCATTTCATATTATATTATATGATAAACTTTGTTCAGTTTTGCAAAACAACCAAAAAGTATTCCTTAGCATCACTGGGTGAAGTTTGTCTTATAATCCTCAAACTACAATTAAAAAAAACGAAAACAAAAGAAGAAATTTTTGAAAAGTGTTTCCAAACTTTAGACCTTGATTTTGGGATGCATTTTGTGCAGTTATGTCTTCTCAGATATCACTCATCACTGGGCAAAGTGTGTCTCATAATTTTGGTAAGCAAAATCAGCAAAATCAGTGAGTGACTCCAATTCAAGCATTTTATTCGAATTATTCTTTTAAAATTGAATGGCGATTGTCGGTATGGTCTCTTTTTAAAACAAGTTTTATTGTCATTTAAAAACAAAGTGACTAGACCGAACACTCGTGCTATAATTTTAAAATGTTCAACAAATTAATTATAAAGTTTTAAATAAAGTTTCCATAGTTTTGCAATTAGTTTCTTTGGTCGTTTAGCCTTTGGTGATTTCTCTGATCATAAAGCTAGACAACCATTGAAGTTCGTTGTGGCATCTACAAAGAAGAAGAAGAGGACGAAAAAAATATTCAAATCATTTGCTGGGCCATTCGCTAAAAGGAACGATCGTTGTGATATGAGTTAGAAACCTCGTTACATATCACAGTGATTTTCCTTTATAGCGCATGCGTGTCCAAAAATCAACAAAGAATTCCCATAAAGTTTTCAAGTATAACAGCCTTTAAAGTAGAGAGAATAGTTGCTGTGTTATATGCCTTTTCTGGATTCCATATCACAGTGGCTGTTCTTTTTGTGCCTAAAGTGCCCCACAACAATTCTTCGTGTGTGTGTTGGAGTGCCTCAAATATCTCTGTGTTTTGTTTAACCGCAGGGAACTGTCGTTGCTGATATATATATATATCGATCAGAATCACAATTCTATATCACAGTGGCTGTTCTTTTTGGTTTCACAATCATTTTCAACAATTTAAGTTTAAGTGTTTCTTTGTTAGCGCAATTTTGTTTAAAAAGAAGGGAACGGTTGCTGTTGATATAGTTTACCTTATATCACAGTGGCTGTTCTTTTTTGTTTGGCAATCGATCATCAAATATCAAATAAATAAAATTTGTAATATATTTCAAGATCTTTCTTATAAAGTAAGTGTTTCTTTTGACCCATTATCATAATGGAAAATTTAGGTCTTTCTAGATCTTCTGTCAATTATTAAGTAAATAAAATATGTAATATATTTCAAGATCTTTCTTATAAAGTAAGTTTCACTTATTCTTTTGATCCATTTTCATAATAGAAAAATTGCCTTTTTCTAGGTCTTTCGTTAATATTTTTTTTATTTAATCCTTTAGCAAAGTTTTCGGCACGATATTTGGTCTACATCGTGAATATATATTGCCTCAGATATAGACAATAAATTTACCTATATGACACACACCGCTGGTCAATAGGTTAGAGGCATTCAATTAGGCATTAGAGTTTTTTTCATTTTTTAATTATCTAAAATCTAAAATAACGATCTTTTATTCATTACTTTCTGCTAGTGAACCACATTTAGAATACAATTCAATATATCTGATGTATTCTAGTGGCATTCTAGCTATAAATCGCAGCTTTAATAGAGACCTACTATTTTAACTGCACTCAAACTTAGGTGTGGAGAGCTCACTAACTTCCATGTGAACTCAAAGCACTTAATGATAAGGTTACTTTTAAGTACATATTTATTATTAGTTTTAGAGAATGAGTAGAATGAGCTGGAGTAAGTTTGATCATTAGCAGATTTTAAAAAACAAAGTATCGATACAAAATTTGTTAGAAAGCAGTTTGTTAATTAATTTGATTACTTTAAAATTTAATGGCAGATTTAGTGAGGTAATTTTGCAGTTAAAGAAAGTTAATTTGTTTTTGTAGTTCCCTAAAGTATGCAATTGATAAGCCACTGTTGCGGTATTGGTCCTGAAAACAAATTATTTAAAGAAGGATCCTTCTACTAATGCTAAGGCGTTCTTCAAATACTCTTCCCAAGGATAAAGAATTCGAGAATATTGCAGTTCACTAAAGTATGCTACGAATAATTAATTATTGTGATATTTTAACACTGCAAAGATTTTTCAGTTGTTTAAAATATTTCAATTTATTTAACCAACTGTTATTAACATCTATAAAAATTGTTTAAGTATTCTCTTGTATTTGAAAAAAATTGAAATATTGAATAAATAAAAACGATTGCGTTGAAAAACAACTTTTTCAAAGTGTTTTCATTGTCAGATTTGGTGATATTATGAAAATTCTGAAGAGACGTGGCATTTAAAAACCATTTTATTTGAAGAGTTTCCTGTTTGTGGGTTTTTTGAAAATTCTGTACAAACGGTAAACGCCTTAAAATATATCTTTTTGTAAGTGTTTTTCTTCCCAATTTGTTTGAGTTTTGAAATTTCATATTAAAGGAAACTTTTTCCAAGTCTTTTTATTGTCTCTTTGTTGGTATTGTTGGTGAACAAACGTGATTGATCGCATTCAAAAATAACGTTTTCAAGTGTTTTCGTTTCTTATTTGTTGGTGATCTGAAATTTCATAATAAAATAAACTTTTTCCAAGTGTTTTTGTTCCTTATTTGTTGGGAGTTATTAAATATCGGAATAGGTGGAATAGGTTTTTATGCGTTAAATCTTGATGTTCTGAAAACTATTAACAAAAGTGAGCGATCGCTTTAAAAAACAACGTTTTCCAAGTGTTTTATTCTGTTGTTGGTTTTCTGAACATTTTTTTAAAAGTTCGCATTGAAAAAGAATGTTTTATAAGTATTGAAAAAGGACGTTTTATAAGTATTTTTTCGCTGTTTGTTGGTATTCTCAAAATTTTGCAGAGATTGGGATTAAAAACTGCTGAAAATTCTTTAAAAATTCGCATCCAAAAATATCGTTTCTTAAGTGTTTTTATTCGCTGTTTGTTGGTTTTCTCAAAATTCGAAATAAAAGGTAGAGATCGCGTTTAAAAACGGCTGAAAATTCTTTAAAAAATCAAATTCACCATTTTTTGTTGGTGTTTTTATTCGTAAATTGTTGGTGTTCTGAAAACTCTTTTTTACATAGAAAATTCAACGTTTTCCAAGTGTTTTTTGATTGGTTATTTGTTGATATTCTCTTATAGCTTACTTAGCTTATATTTCTATAGTATATTGAACTCTTGGGTGGGGGAAAACATAAAATTGGCTTTTAGCTTAGGCATCCTGCTGCTGGCTAATCGGTTTACCTCCAATGCAGATGCAGACGGGCATGAAAAATGTGCAACATGTGTGAGCTGGAGCAGGCCTATGAAGGAAGGAAGGAAGGAAAGAGAATAGCGGGTTTTGGGTGTAGAGTCTGGTTTGGTCTGCGTCCAGTAAGCTGTAAAATGACATGCGTTGACTGGCCGAGAGCCACACATCACAGAGAGAAGAACCATGGAGGCCACCACAATGCCTGCCAATGGCATGTGGCCCATTGTCATTGTGTGCGGAAGTGCTCACGCAATAGAAGAGGAAGCTAAATGCCGGAAATGCGATTACAAATTTTGCGCAAATGAAAAACCGCATACACAGAAAAAAAAACAACAACGACGAATGCATGCATCGATGGGTTTGCAAACATCCTTGTATTGTAAGCTACTCCACCTTGCTGACAAAGCGATACAAATAGTTCTCGACTCGAATCTTGTCGCGCAATTGTTTGCGTGAGGTTTTCTCAATTGCGGCCGTAGTGCCGCTATGCTCGTGAAAGAAACCACAATAGCGAGCGGGCACAAATTGCTTCATTTCGCGACGTTTGCGATAACGTTCGACCACCTGAAGATCACAATGTCGGATGACATTCATCAGAGAATTCATGCACTTCCGGCACATGTCCTTGTCGGTGCTAAAATTATGAAAATAATCACCAATTGGCATTTGATGGCAACTATGGCATTTGGCTGTGTTCTTGGCACTGCAAAAGATAGCCACAGCGGGCCAAAAAATGTGTTTGGAACCAAAACTCATTTCCACCTCCCATTTGGGATATTTCAAATGATACGAATAGGTTGAAGCTCTAGGGAGGGAGAGAAGGATTAGAATTTTCCACTCTAAATGAATGATTTTTCCCTCTCACTTACCCGGGCGTCATCCATTTGGGTTCCTTTTGCAGTGGAGTCTTGGCAAAAGTGTAAATATTTTTGGGTTGACAAACATCCGATTCATATGTGCCAAGGGGAGGCACAACCAATTCCCTGGTGATGGGTCGTGCCACCTTACTGACCAAAGCAGAGAAACCAGCTTTTGATGGGTACTACGGACAACGAAAAATTATATTTTTTTTATTAATATTAAGTAAAATATATTAAAATATATTGCGAAGAAGCTATAAATCTATATATACATTGTAAATTTAATCGGTTTTCTAAGCTAAATTATTTGACTGCTGACTTTTGTGGATTTTGGGAGCTTGGAAAAATTATTGTAATTAATGAATTTTGAAGATCAAGATATAGAATCTCCCGGAAGTGGTGCAGAATATGGATCTTGGTGATGAAAAAATTAATGACCCTAAGCATACCCCCCATATCGTTAAAAAATGGCTCAATCGTCAAAGTTTTGGACATAAATCCGATAGAAAATTTATGGAGTCATGTTAAATTAAAAATATGCAAGCAGTAAAAAATGTTGAAACCTTAATATCTTTTTTGTTTTTAAGCATCGTTTACGAGATATTAACAAAGAAAATTTGTTTTACCCACTTCCTACAGTTATCTGTGAATATCTTTTAAACGAAGTTATTCACTAACATAAGATCCACCTAAATCAAAAGAGATTTTAATGACCTTTATGTTCGATGTTTTGCGAAAATTTATGTAATTTTCCTGGTTTGCGACCAAAAATTATCCATATAAACATTGCATTTTTGGAGCTTTCATTTATTAAATAAGAATTTAGTTGATTATCAAAGAATTTGTTATATATTTTTCTATTTACCACAATTAACTTTAAAAATAATAAAAAAACAAACTCTTTTCCCTTTTAAATTTTAGCTTTTTATGGACAGCTCTCTCAAGACTATATTTTATACGCTATGTTGCCATATATGGCATGACTATTTACCACAATTACCTTCAAAAACAATTAAAAAAAAAACCTTTTCCCTTTTCAATTTTAGTTTTCTATGCCCAACTCTCAAAACTATATTTTATAATCACGTATACGCTATGTTGCCTTATATAGCATGACTTGCAATTTTGTTCAAGTATTTTAAGTTATTAAATGTTGCAAGTTTTAGCTCGATATATAGTTTGTATATATGTAGTTTGTTATCCAAAACTTACCTTAAATCCCATGGGAGTGGCGTAATCATAGTCAAAGGGTCCAGGCGCAAGACGTTCTTCGGGCTGAGTACGTCTCATGTAGCTATCCATATATGGGCCACTCGTAGGCATAACCTCACGCTCCATGGTGGTGCCAAAGGCAACTTTTGGTATTTCTGGTGGGTTGACCACATATTCGAATCCTGCCAATAACAATAAGAAAGATTAAATTTAAAATTAAGATAAATGCAGATGGAAAAAACCTAATTCCTTGCACTGAGCAACGATCAGGCGGGTCTCAGAGCGACGGCGACGCAATTGCTCACGTTCCTGTGCGTTCAGCTTGCGAGCACGCATTGAGAAGTCAGAGAAGTCCAAAGTGAGACTGAAGAACTTGGCAGGATGTCGATTCGTGACAGGCGATGGTAACCACGCATCGAGACACGCACGGGGCCAGAATTCCTATCAATAATCATCGCCCAGCCCAGCGAGATACAAAATCAATATGATAAACCGTCGACGGTTTGCCGCCAAATACAATTTACTATGTTTTATTTCTGCTGGCACATGTCTAGACAGAGTTTTTCCCCTCCCCCCTCTCGCATTGTTCAGACGCATAACTAAAATTTTACTGCCAGAACTTTGACCCAGTTAGGGTAATTTTTTTCTCCCTCTTTATTTTTTCTTTTTGTTATTTTATTTGGAGGCGCACACACATCGGAAAGTGATTTGTTAGTGATTTCTGATAGCTCAGGTGGACAGGAGGACAGCAGGATGGTTGCACTCAATTAAGTGAACGGAAGCTTCAAGTTATATAAAGTTGGTGGTGCATAAGGAAATTCCCTAAAATGTCAGGGTATTGTGTTTTGTGGGAGAGTTAAGTCATTAACACGAGCGTGTTCAATCTGATAATTCGCTTTTTAAGGGGTTACCTATAAATTGGGAGGAGGTCTGAAAGTATGTGACAATATCTAATATGAGGGTCTACCCTAGTACAAAGAATAAATATTAAAGTATTCCGAATAAATAATATTTTGAAACTTCATATTGCTAGAAATAGTTGAATATTAGAAAAAATTGGATGCAAGTTTTACACTAGTTTAACTTTAAATTAAATGGTCATCCAGTAACCATCGAATATAAGGAACTTTTAAAAGTAAAATACAAAAAATACATCTTTAAAAAATGTATTTTGAAATTGTGACGTCGCATGAACTGCAGAGGAAAACAAAGGAAGGGTGTTTTAAAAAATATGAAAATAAACGTTAATTAATTTATGGATAGCGCCCCTAAAGATCGGTACCAAATTTGGCCAGGAACTACTTAAATACCTCTCATGAAATCAAAATGATCAAAAATATACCAAAGAATGATAGATGAAGTAAATTGGTTGTGGCATCGACTTCAGGATACTCAGCACCAGGTGAAAAAATATTTTAAATTCATAATAATTCATAATTTCTATATAATATTTCCTTTCGCATGTCGCCTTTTCAACTTTTTTTTGATGATTTTGAAAAGTTAAAGTACTATTTACTACTAAGAAATATCAAAGAGTGATATATATACTTTTGAAACCCGATCCAAATACTTTGATCCTTTTTTTAAATATTTTTAGTAGAAAATCTTAATCCTTTGATATTTTTTAAAAATATTTTTAATAGAAAATCTTAATCCTTTGATCCTTTTTTTAAATATTTTTAATAGAAAATAGAATAATAGAAAAATATAAGAGCGATATATATATTTTTGAAACCCGATCTTAATCCTTTGGAATGTCAAAATGCGGACGAAAATCTCTTTTCAAAATCACATTTTTGAAACCCAACTAAGAGCCTGTAGAAAGCGTTTCGATCAAAATCTGATGACCATGATCTCACAAGAGACAAAGTACGATCTTTTGGTTATTTTGTAGGATTTTTTTTGATTATAAAGCGTCCTAAAAATATGGATTAACTTTTTCTTAAAAACAGCATATATATGTACATATATATGTGTTTTCTTTCAATCTTCTTTCGTTGACAATTTGGATTCTTTGTTAAGCATTTTAAACGTCTATTTGGAATCTTTTCCCCAATAAAATTTACGATTAGTTAAACAAAAAGTCTTGGTACCTATTAAAAAGGATAATTTTCTGGAGATCTGCATGATTAGTAGGCATTATGTTTCACTCTATGTGGATCACTTGAGGATTTAAAGTGTAGAAAGTTTGTACTAAAGGAGATGCGAGAGATTTTCTTAAGCACTTATTTAGGTAACGATGGAAAAATCATTTACAAGAGGTAGATATTTTAAGATCGAAAGAATTTCTTAAGCATTTTTCTTAATGTTACTAAGGAAAAATCGTTTCCAAGAGGCAGATCCTCTATATTTCTATATTTTTCTATAAGACAGATGCCTACAGCAAATTGAATGGGTATTAAATGTTTGGTGCAATGTTTGGTTTTTGTTATTGCTCACCCTCCATTAAGGATCACTTAACATAAATTTGTAGACTATAAAAAATGCACTAAATGTAAATGAACTTGATAATTTAATGTTGCTTGTGACTGAGGTAAAAAACAACTGAAAATGAAAACCAATTTCTACTGCCTGACATGTTAGGAAAAGGACTCTGTATAATTTAAAAGTACAAGTTGTTAAATACTTTGTAAAACATTTTTTTAAACGGTTTTTGCGTACGAGTTTTTCTTAAAGAAAATTAAAGGAACTTCATCTGTATGCACGCAAGGATTCAATGGGCTTTTTGCCTTTGGTCTGATGATGGGGTTTTCGGGCAACAGTTGCCGAATTCCTGGGCTAACAGTTACCGCAAATTGTGCATCTACAAAATGTCAGAATGGCTGCATGACATTAATGCCTGTTAACCCCAACGTCGCCGTCGCCGTCGTCGTCGTCAGTTGCAGGAACGATGGCTTTGGACTTTTCGGCAGGGCCCTCCAATTTGAATCCCACCTCAGATGGCTTTTACTAGGTAGGCACGCACCTGAATCCTAATGCGTATGAGTCCAGGTGAACCAACAAGCAACAGTGGGAACACGCACAAATGCACAACCGCAGAAGAAAACCCAGCCAGACATTCACCATTCCCAGTGTTCCTTTCGAACAGTGGGATAAATCACGGCAAAAAGTCGTCAAAAAATTATTATCTTCGTTTAATTAAATATTTATTTACATGAATTTGATTAACAATTTAGCGTAGAACAGTTATACTCAATGGTATCGACTCAAATTACTTATATTGATTTAAATGAAGGTTTAAAAGAAAACTTAATTATTTTTGAAAAATCTATTTTGTTCATAATTATGTACATAATATACATAATTATAACCATTATAACATAATGGAATTCTTCGCATTCATAGAGTAATTCCTTAAGGAATTCATAGAGTAATTACTTAAGGAACTTCTTAAGGAATTCCTTAAGGAACTCATAGAGAAATTTGTTAAGGAATTCATGGAGGACTTCTTCCAGTCATAGAGAAATTCCTTGTGGAATTCATGGAGTAATTCGGTAAGGAACTCATAGAAGAATTCCTTAGGGAACTCACAGAGGAATTCCTTGAGGAATTTATAGAGGACTTCATAAAGTAATTCCTCAAGGAACTCATGGATTAATTCCTTAAGGAACTCATGGATTAATTACTTAAGGAACTCATGGATTAATTACTTAAGGAACTCATAGAGGAATTCCTTGAAGAATTCATAAAAGAATTCCTCCAGTAAAAAAGTAATTCCTTATGGAATTCATAGAGTAATTGCTTAAGAAATTCATAGAGTAATTCCTTAAGGAATTCATAGATAAATAGAGTAATCCCTTAAGGAAAGTATAGACAGATTCCTTGCGGAATTCTTAGAAGAATTCTTTAAGGAATTTCTTAAGGATTTAAAGAGGAATTGTTTAAGGAACTCATAGATAAATTCCTTAAGAAATTCATGGAGGATTTCCTCGAGGAATTCATAGATAAATTCCTTAAGGAACTCATAGAATAGTTCCTTGAAGAATTCGTAGAAGCATATCTTAAACGCTTAAATATTATAATATTAGAATTAAGTTGGAGAAAAGCAAAATCGCTCATTATTATTATATGGATTATAGTTCCTGGTTGCCTCATTTAAAAGTATGAATCTCAAATGAATAAATTGGTTCCTTAATTTCTTCTTTAATCTCATTTTAATAAGTACGAACCACTGTACCATGAAACAAACTGCTTAATTTCTGCAAATAAAATTATTGTGCAACATTTGGGACTGCGGAGTCTACAATCGTGTGTGTGTAGCTCGAGAGCCTACCCCCAAGTGAGTGCTTGGGTGCACTTTGTTCCTGCCTCCATGCCACATACGTTGCCACAAAACCTGCAACGCTATTATATTGTAATTTCACATTATTTAATTGTTTTGCTCCTCTCTCAAATTGCAGAAATTTCGCAGGCGATGTGCGATATTTTGGTTGTCATGGCAAAGGCAAGAGCAAGAATGGGTGTGTGCGAGTGTGTGTGTGTGTGTGTTAAACATGTTTTTGGTTGTTAATTATGTCAACAATGGGAACCACTTGCAGTTGGGGTTTTGTCTGGCTAATGAAAATGTATTTACCCATTAAATATGCTAAAGCTTTTGTGAGAGAATTCTCTTCGAAATGACCGCAAAATCGCATTTTAGAAAATTTCATTCAACTCACATAACAAATCTGTGTGTGTGTGTGTGTGTGTGTGTGTGGAGAAAAACACTGGAAAAACAAGTGCCATGCCTTTTACACCAGCAATTACAACAACAACAACAATGACGCTGCAAAAATGCAAAATAAAAATGCAACTTCAGGCTTGAGGCTTTTCAATTTTGCCAGGCCACAATTTTCTCGGTCAGGACACGAATAACCAAAACGACATGGCTTACTCCATTCCTCCACCCTTGACCCTCCCCCCGCCCCCTCAAAAAAAAAGTGGCCATAAACGTGCCATTCTCATGCAAAGCATTAAAACTTTGAGACTGTGGTTCGGTGCGGAAGTGCCAGTTTCCTGCCAGAAGTGGAACTCAGGACATAACAACAACAGCAACAACAACATCATCTCTATTCTCATTGAGACCGAAAAATTTGCCTCACAATAAAAACAAAACAAAATTTTCGGGGGCGGGGGGGGGCAGAAACCAGAGAAAAGACAGCAAAAACAGTTTAAGTCTATTGCCGACCGGAAGTGCCGCTTATTACGCAGGATGTGGTTAACCGGAAATGAAACGAAGCAAACCAAGTGCAACACTGCCATGTCGCACGTTTCGCATGGGTGTGCGTGTGTGTGTGTGTGTGTGTAAACTAAAGTGCATCAAGAACTAATTAAGCATGAGTTTTAAGCCTTTTCGACTTTTCCATTACACAATATCGACAGTGCACAAAGTGCACTAGGATTGATATCCTTCCACACATACCAATACACTCTCAATCAGTTTTCATTTCAGTGAGATAATGACATGAGTTTGGGATTGGAAAGATTTCATTGCTAGTAAGTGCACTTGAAAAGGAATTCGTTTGGGCTTCAATCGAATTCACATTGAAGATAGCTTTAAAGAGGTTTTATCTTAAAACTGCTGATTCTTATCCGCCCTGAGAAACTTCACAACTGATCTGTTGGAACCGGATCCGACCCGCCTAATTGATGTTGCCATAAAATATTATATATATTATCTTATAAAACATCAAAAAGAATTTTTGAATCATTTCACTTACTTCTCAATGAATCAACAATATTTATTTATAGCAATGTATATTAAAATATTTAAAAATATGTATATTGAAAATATTTTTTTTATTTTTTTATTTGTTTTTTTTTTACAACAACTATTAAATTATTGATTTTTTTCGAAGTAAATTTAACCAAATAATTATTATCTGTTTTCGAGATACATATAAAATATGAAAAAGGAATTTTGGAAGCAGCAATAACTATTTATAAAAAGAAATATTTCAAGCATTTAATTTTAAAACATGTACAGACTTTAGAAAACCATATAAAACAATAAAAAAAAAACATGGACAATCGGATAACCGGATAACAGAAGATCCAGGTAATCGAAAATCAGAATAATCGAGACTCGGATTATTTTCTGTATATACTTATTAACAACAATATGAAACACTTGTTGTTCAAAGCAGTCATTAATTTAACATAATTTTTTCTATGAGACTTTCATTAGGTTGTAAATAAAATAAATATAAATCGTTCCCAATTCTACATAGTCACTTTCGATATATGTACTTCTCGATAGTTTGATTGCTGTCAGTTAGCTATAGCTAAATTTGATAAATATTTTATATTCAGAATAGAATATTTATGAGTTAAATTAACTTAAATAAAATTAAAAATATTGGCCCACAGTTTTATGTTTAATTAAAAATTAACACTTTCAATGCGGTTCGATAATTACTAGATTGTAGAATTTGGCAACCCTAAAACGGACAATCGATAATGCCCACTTGACAATCGTTAGATATTTCTAAGGGAATGTAAAATTGATATCGATATTCTTTTGTCGAAAAGTTTACCATATTTGTTTAAAAAAAATTCTAGAAAATTAATTTTTAATTTTTTTAAAGTATTTTTCCATTGAAATCTTAGAAATCTCTCCACATATACTTTAGCATGTTTTGACGTAAGAATTTTCTATGTTTTTTATTAACGATGATGACAAAATTCCTTGCCCAATGATTTTCTCTTGTTCCTCTTTCTTCTTAGTTCCTTTTGAATCAGATTCTGTGTCCCTGGGTAGCAAAAATTTAAATTTCATTTCAGTTTCATTTCTTCTATTTCTTTCACACTTTTGGATAGATTTGCTTTAGGCCATTTTTGTGCATTGAAATGCAATTTGTGTTTGTTGTTTAGTGTAATCAGAAAATGTCATGACTGGTTAGATGGCAATCGACAAACAAACAGTTGCGACGACGATTGCCAGGATGACGTTGAAATCAAATTACAAGATTCTCTGACTTCCAATACACGCCTCCCAACCATCCCCTCCGTCGCCTCCTACTTTTTGTGTGACCTAAATTCAATGCGTCTGCAATTTGTGCGGCATTTGCAACGAGGCTAATCATGCTAATAAACACCAAAGTGTGTTTCTGTGTGTGAGAGTCCTTTCCATGGCAATTGGCCGCGACGCGGCGAAAAAAGCATTGCATACTTATAGGTTGGGGCTGGGACAGTTGCTGCTGCTGCTGCTGCTACTATTGAGTTTTCGGACTCGGAACACAGAGACCAATGTTATTCTGTAGCTTGGATGCGGTTTCCCCTTCCCGTTTGGCACCATATTGCGAGAGAAAGAGAGAACTGTTTGCGTGAGTGGGCAGGGGATTGGGGGATTGGGGGATTGGGTTGGAAATCATACAAAATTGCAATGATTACGCCGCGCCTAGTTGGCAGTCAATTGTGGTCATGGCGTCATTTTGTGTGCGGTTTATATTGGCCCATTAATGAATTGACACAATTGCAACAAGGAGCGACTTTAGGTAACGATTTACCATTTACCATTTAACTGAATCGATTGCAATCCAAACTGAAAATAAATTTAAGAATTACGACTGTTCAAATTAGAGTATTAGAAGCTACTTTTCTAAGCAACTAAGACAAAGTAAGTATCACATAAAAAACTTAAAAGTGAAGAATAGATTGAGAATTTAAAGTAACTTGAAAGTACTCCCAAACAATATTTTCTACTCTAAAGGGAAATTGCTTTTTGCTAAACTTTAAGCTTGACTTTTCCTCATCGTTACGCAAATAGTTTTAGAAACTTTTATATTCCACTCAATTCATAATCTAGGCAAATCCTTCAATAACTATTTAATTATTGTTTCTCCTTATGTGTCTATTTTTTTCGACATTTTCTAATATAAGAGATCAATCTGCTTGCCTAACTGCTTATCAATTCCTGATCTAATTCATTTCATTCATATAAATATTCCCCCTACCGAAATCGTAATTGGTTTAGTCGCAGATAAGTAGGCTACACTTTTCTTTCCCTATGTAAGATAAATAATAAATAAATAATAAAACCTCGTAAAATTCTCAATGCTCAAAAAATGCGACTAAAAATTAAATATGGAAGCTCAAAAATAATTCTAATTCTTTAGCCATATATTTATAGTCTATACAAATATTATTAAATACTAACGAACAAAAATGTAAATAATAATATTAATACTAGATTAATTTACTTTTAAACATACACACAATAAGCTTAAGGCCTTAATTGCTATAGCTTAATTTCTCTAATTTACGTGAAATTTACAATTTTGCGTAAATCACTTAATAATAATAATTCTAATATTTTTTTCTAGGGTGAATTGTGTTTTTTGAGCTCAAATATGGAGTCCTGTGAGGTAAGGAAAAATGAATAAGTGTCCCAAGGTTTTTTGGGGTCTCTGACAATATATTTGGAAATTCAATATTTTCGAAGTTAAAATTAAGAGTTTTTATTATTGGTTCTGGAACCGTCATAAATGAAGGCTTAAATAAATGTAATATTACATTTTATTTCTTAAATTTTTAATTTAAAAATGATTAGAAACTAGTAAAAATTAAGTTAAATAACGAATATTTTACAAATTGTAGTTTTTTGTTTATAAACTTTGTGTAAAACAACATTGTTGATTATTTTATTTTAGTTTAACCAAATGTTAAAGAAAAATTTTGCGACATTTGTAAACTACAAAAATAAGTTTCCCGAATTACCACAATTGTTTGTGTTACTTTGTTTCTTTGTTACTTTTTGTTGCACGAGAAAACTGCTTAAAAAATGTGACTAAATAAATTTACAAAGTCTTCGGCTGAATAATTAAATTTTTAGGCTAAGAATTACTTAGTCTATGTCAGTCTTTTAGAGGCTTTCCCGATTATTTTCATGCAACTGGTTGGTATTTATTGCATCTTAATGATAAATTAATGTAATAAGTTCGTATAAATTATTTATTCAACAAGGACTCAAGGAGAAATTCTCTGCGCAATTTCTAATGATTTACTGTAATATCCGTGACCTAGAGTTGTTGCCAGTTGTTGGATAGTGAAATTTTCTTGACACTGCATAATGTATGAGATGAATTTTCACATTCACATTCACATAACACGAGGCCGACAGGTAGCTCGAGCTGCTCTTCTAGCTGGAGCTCTGTCAGCACGAAGGCGAAATCATTGGCTTTACCTTTGCCATCTCATCATTTCACATGTCACATTAAAAATGCATAAATGTTGCTTAAATGCAATCCAAGAAATGCAACTAGCCGCACTACGTGCAAAAATAGACACACTCCCACCCCCCCCACTCCACCCCCCACTGTGCCACAATTCAATCCAAAGGAGGTGGGAGGAGGAGTATAAGGAGGAGACACACAATTTGTATTCTGCAGAAAGATAGACAGACATGCCTGTGGGCCTTCGGTCTTGTCTTTGCCTACGTTTTGCAGGTGCGAGAGATGTGGCATGAAATTGCGATTGGTGGGGGGTTTGGGGGGGAGGGGAAGGAAATGCGCCTGTTCCTGTGCTGATTGTCGTACTGTTGATCTGTGTTTTCACTTAGATATTGGCCGAGGGGGGCACTTGGGCGATAACCATGTGTGTGTGTGTGGGTGGGTGTGTATATCGATACAGGAAGTTTGTTTGTGGCCAAGTTGCCGAGCACGAAGCATGGCAAAAATGATGAGAAAAAAAAGTGGAAGAAGAACCTTATGCTATGCGGATTGGCTGTGGCAACTTCTGCCGAAGGCTAAACAAGGATGTTGGTTGGGCATTCGAGATATCAGGCAAGCAATTGCTTTAAATTGAATTTTCTATTTGTACAGTCGTCTCGATATGTTTGGTAATACTCAATGCCTCTAAAACTCCCTACTCCCCCTCCCACTCTTACCCACTTTTTTTCATGTATTGTAAGTAAGCATATGTAGTTGCAGTTTAATGGGAATATGATGAAGAGAAACATGTGGAGGCGAAGGCAATCGAAGGAATGTACACAGTGAGAGTATATTGCATTTTTAATTGGTGTTCCGATGTATATGAAAACATAAAATGGCAAGCCTTCAGCACTTACAGCAAAGCAATGAAAACGAAAACGTAACAAATTAAACGTTTACATTTGGATTTTTGGCTCAGCTCAGCCTTAGACAGTTTGTGAAACGTTTAAAGTGATCGGGAATGCATTCAAATCTATTCGATTTGGGAACAGAAATAAGTATATTTGTATGTTGGGTCTTTCATTTCGGTATAATTAATGTTTAACTAATGTTTAACTTTTCTAAACTAATGTTAAATATTATTAAACTAACGTTTAATAAAGTTTTCCATGATATTAAATTATATATAGCATTCTGTAGACATTCACTAAATCTTTTGAAATCCTTTTTCTTCGTTTAGTTCCCTAAGGACTTATCGATAAGATTGCTGATGCTGGTCAAGATTCAAATGTGAACTTTGGGTATCGATATTTATATTCATTCGATCAAATCGTTGGGTATTGATATTTATATTCACTCAATCAAATCTTTGGGTATCGATATTTATATTAAATTAAATAAAATTGTTGGATATCGATATTTATATTCACTCGAAAAAATCTTTGGGTATCAATATTTATATTCACTCGATCAAATCTTTGGGTATCGATATTTATATCGATAAAATCAATCAATTAAAATTCTACTCCTAAAATCGAGAGGAAATATACTTACTAAAGAAACAAAAGAGCATAAGAAATAAGTATATTATTTTGATTTATTTCATTAAAAAAAAGAAAAAAGGAGCCGTTGAAGTATTTCATAAGGCAATTTTCTAAGTTTTCATACACTTCTCTCCCCTCTGTAATGCGGAGTAATTCATTTTCTTTTACCGTATAAATATATTAAACAATGTTCAAAGTAAATTCTATCTAAATATGATAACTCAGCAGCACAGACAAACTCTGAAACTCTAAAGAATAATAAACTAGCTTTAAGCTAAATGTAATAATTTCGAAATAAAGCATATATTGATTTGAATTGAATTGAATTAATGAGGACTAACGTTTTTCTCAACCCCAAATGACTATTTTCACAAGAAATTTACAATTATTTTCGCTCTCATTTTCGTTTCATGTAGTTCCAAGTTCACAATGATTCTAAAGAAGTTTCGCAACGCATCGTTATTATTGTCGCTCCCATTTTCGTTTCATGTAATTCCAATTCAAAATGATTCTAAGAAGTTTCGCAACGCATCACTGGAATAACTGGACCCCTCCTTCTCCACCATAATTTGGTTAAGTAATATTTGAACGGCTCTTAATAAGGAGATAAATAATAAGAGCACTAAACTAAACTAATTTAATTTTATTTTTAAAAAAATACTAAACTAATACCAAAGATTTGATTAAAATTCAAAGAGTTTAAAATCTTAAATAAATTTTTTTTTTTATAACAAAACAAACTTTAAAAGTTTGTTTTATATTTATCATTTCATTTTCGCTCTTCTCTCCGTAATTTCCTTTATTATCCTTTGCATCGTTTCCATACGATCTCACCTATGAGAATCAGCATGCAGCCCATCACGGAGCCAATGTACATTTGCAAGAGCATTTGAAAGTCGTGTAGTGTAAGCTTTTCGAACGGTTGATCCGAATCCTCTAGAACTGGAACCAAACCCATTTCAATGGCTTTTCTATAGGTATCGAGACGCCAGTAACGCCAGAAACCAAATTGTTGAGCGAATATATAGAATCTGTAGAAACTCTGCTCAAACGGGGAATTATTTTGCATGGGAAATCTCAAGAAATATGTGGGAGTACATAGATCTGGACTGGCCAGGCGAAAAAGGGGACGACGCAGGCGCCGCTGTTGCAGCTGAAGGAACTGCGAATGCTCCGCATTGCTGCAGTAGGCGTAGCTGGTATTAAGGGTATTCAGATGTTGGATCAATGTGGAACTATTGACCACCAGGAGACGCTTTCGCAGAGCCGCGGGCAAGCGTCCAGATGTGAAATACATAGATTCTTCGCTATCGGTCAGCATGATGCGTAGTGGAGAGTCTAGAAAATCTTTCACCGTATTGATCTGTGGTCCACCTACCTGGGCACTAAAACTCGACGAGAGATTCCCCATTCTCATGGTCCAGAGGACAAATGCGGCCAACAGGGCAGCGACATGAATGCATTTGTAGGCCTCCGAAAGCCTCTGGAAGGCGGACGTCTGCACTGACTGTAGATAAAAGACTGCAAAGGCCAGGTAAATGCCTCGCGAACCATCATTCGCCCAGAGCTGCCAGGTCACCAGCATGGCCACGAGTAGAACGAGCAGAAAACATCCATTCACTTGGATGGCAAACTTCATGAATCTTGCCGGCGGTGGTTGCCTTTGCCATGGCACAATCAGACATGCATTCGTGGCACCGAGCGGGAAACTTCCGGCTGTCAGCTCGGAATGGGGATGCATCTGGGAATATGGATGTACACCCATTTCGATCTCGCCGCGAGCCGCCGCCAGCAGCGTATGTTCATGGTAATTGTACCTATTCACATTGGGTGTGGCCTGCAGGCAGAGTCGTCCTTTAATGTGATGAACATAGGCGGAAAAGAGGACGCCAACAAGACCAGAAAGTCGGCCGTCAGAGAGCTGAAAATGGGTTTCGATGCAAAAGTGAGAAATCCCTCGAGGCGAAAACAATAACACTCAATTTTGTTCTACCAAAAAAATTGTTTCGGAATTTAGTAGGTCCACGATTCGTTCGTAACTGGTGATTTTGTGCCTCAATTTTAAAGAGAAATTCTTCTCATATATATATATATTCTTTTAGTTCGAAACACTTCAGAATTTTCTACTTGTTAAATCTTCTTAATGCTAAAAAGGATTCTGTAATTTTATGTTGCCTAAAATACTTGCAATATTCTAATAAAAAGTTAGTGATTCTAGAAAAATCCATAAAAATTTCAGTTTGCCACTTTCAAAGTACTTATCATAATGAAAATATATAAAAATTCTTTTATTTCTCTTGACAAATAGTTGTCGCTTGGTATTTTTCAAAAGCTGCAGTAATGAATTATCAAAATTGAATTGAAAAATGTTTATAGGAACTGTAGAAATCATTTTCCCGCCCAATCAACCTTTCTCCAAATCTTTATTCCTATGATCATTTGATTTTTAAGACTCTACTTCATAAATAAAGTTCAATAAAATGTTAAAAAACAAAAATATATTAATGGATAAATACTAATTTATGATCATTGATTCTATCAGGTCTCATTCCTATTGATTCAATTTATGATATTGAAAATTTATTATTCATTAAATCAATTTAACTACTTAGAATACCAAAAAAGGTTGCTTGTCTCGATTATAATTCCAACAAATTCAAGAAATTTCGATGGAACATTAGCTCGCTTAATCCTTTAAAGTAAAAAGTATGGAATATTAATTAAATAAATTTTTCAAGATAAATAGAAATGACTCTCTTTTTACTTAAACAAAAATTGTGCTTCTTAAATATTTTTGAGATATGTATTTCTTCCATTACACTATAGTAAACAACAACTTATTTTGGGTCAAAAGAAGACCATCTAGAAATAGTGATTGGTTATCTAATTAGTCAAAGAAGTTTTCTGAATTCGTATTATTAATCAAAGGAATAAACAGAACAATAATTAAATATCACTCATACGACATGCGGTCAGACTATTTTATTTTTAATTCTAGGAAACAAAGTTTTATTGTTAAAATTTTAAGCAGAGAATTTAGTAGATTGACTGATTAGTCATGAAAACATAATACTTCTTTAAGAAACAAGAATATATAATTAATAAATTCGCATCTAGATGTTTTTTTCCATTTTATTACACACTACATTTGAAAGATATTTTTAAATAATTTCAATATTTAGTTTCTTCACTCACCTGAAATACTGTGGGTGCATCATAAAAAACGGGAGCATGAAATTCATAGCCATGGACATTATGAATAATTCCAAAACCATTGTAATGTTTCCCCGTCAAATTGAGTATGGTGACAACAGGAAATGGTGTGTAGCTCATAACCTCATAGAAGACATTGATTTTGAAATTTCCCTCAATTTTTTCCAATCTAATTCGATGTAAAATTAACAGAACATTCAAGAATCTATTGCGCCAACACCAAGTGAAGAAGGATTTGAATTGTTTCCTTGTGGGTGGATGATTTTTTACTCCCTTATAGATGAATAGCATTTGGGTGAGTTGGAGACCCGAAAGGGTATCACTGAGTACTCGGAGAATGGGCTCCTGACTGGGTAATACACTGCCAATCGTGATAAAGACCATGCTCCTGTAGCCAAGCAAATGCCGCAGACTAACATTGTATCGCTGACCCCAGGTCACAATGGGCACACCAAAATCCGTGACCAGTAAATACTCCAGCGTTGAATGAGTTATGTGCGGCGGACCGAGAAGTTCGCGATTCGCCTCAAAGATTACAAAACTCTCGAAAGCCTCTTGGGAATGCAAATGTCTTATGACTTGATGGATATAACCGCTTGTATTTCGCTTCGCTTCGATGGCATACAACGGTGAGCCAGAGATTCCAGCCAAACCCAGTGAAAGCAGCTCCAACAATTGCATACATCTCTGAAGTCCGAGCATTTTCTTACACTGAATTCACCAGGAGTTGTGTTGCCCCCATTTATAGCCATTCGATAATCTCGCATTGGATCTCTATTTCAAGTTTTTCCAACGTCATGGATCGTTTTTGAAATGGTCATGGCGATGAATTGGCAGAATATTCAAAGAATTAGGGGAGACAACAACCCTTTCACTTCAATTTTTCTCAATGATGTCCTTATTAGATATAAGAATATCAAATAAAGTTTTACTTACTTTGAATTAACCCTTAAATGAAGCAATGTTCAATTAAAAATGAAACGCATTAACAACAAAATTCACCTTAAATAAATAACTGAAAATTAGATGGAATATGATTTTCTGTTTCTGATTTGGAGAACAAAAATTCAAAGATTTTTCAATAAAAACTTTTTACAATATTTATACAATTTGTTACTATTTAATCATCATAAGGAAATTTATACATTATACAAAAATTCATACCCTTTAACTAGAAAACTATTTACAATATTCATAGAATTTGTTACTATTTAATTACCATAAGAAAATTATTTACAATATTCATAGAATTTGTTACTATTTAATTACCATAAAAGAATTATTTTCAATATTCATAGAATTTGTTACTATTTAATTACCGTAAGAAAATTATAAATTTTTCTATAAAATCTACAAGTGAACAAATTGTAAAAATAATTGAAAATTAAATTAAGAGTCTGATTAAGTTTAGGATTTCTTTAAACTGGGAAGCTTAGTATAAAATTTATGCTCAAAGAGAGAAAATTAAATTTTTGCCCTTACTAAATTTTTAAGAAATCATTTCACAATGTTTAAAATGATTCAAATGGAAATAAGTCTCTTTGAAAATCAATGTAATAAGGGTTTTATAATATTCATTCACTTAGAATCAAATGCTTTTAGGAACTAATTGACTGCACAGTTAGTTAGATGGTCTTAGCATACTTTTAGGAACCTTAACTTAATTTTTCCCAAGTTTTTAAGGAACAAATTTCTTTTTTCAAGTAGTTTGTTTGCCATTTTTAAAATGAAAAATTTGTTTTTTTTTTTTTGGAAATTCAGCGATTAACCATTTATGTTTTATGGCTTGTTAAAGTCAGATGATTAATCGTTGGTATGGAAAATGAAGAATCGATTGAAATCCTTTCTGAACTCCTTAAAAAAACTTATAAAAAAAATTGGTAAAGATTTACTACTGATTGTGAGTACCACCTTTTGGATGGAAAATTGATAAAAAAAAGTTTTTATCGTCTAAAAAATTGTTGGCATACAAAAAAATATAAATCACTCTTTCACCAATAAAAAATAAAAGCTTAAACTAATTAATTCTTGTCGCTTTAGCAAGGATCTAGTACCCAAAGTATTATGACTAAGGGAAATTTAAGTAAATCGCATTTTAACTAAAAATATTTTTGAAAAATTTGCATCAAAATGTGGATTAAACTTAAAGATACTAAATTTTTCTAACGACTTTAATTCTTGAAATTTACTAAAATGAATTAATAGTATTTAAATAAATGAAGTGTTATTTAACATTAAATTTGTGGCTTAAATTTGATTCTTTTTTGCCATTTAAAGAGCAGATTAATCAGTAATTATATACAGAGAACATTTTTAAATAATGTTTTAATATTCATCTAGTTATATTTACCTATTGATTTACTATAATAATTTACATAACAATTTTATTATGCTCAATTGAGTGTTAAATATATATGTACATACGTAAATTGAATTAAATATTCTTGCTCAAGGCTTGTCAAATTAATATTGATTCTGTGAAACTCGATAATGAACATAATGGGAAAACCTCAAACGCTTTATCTGTTATTTAAGAGATATTTGAGCTAATAGATTGGTCAACCGACCTACAATTTCCATTTCGATTTCACATTTCATGCACTCACTCGGACAATTCCAATATCCTGGTGGACAACAACTGGTGGTCGAGGTCGTGTGTGCAAATGCAAATGCAATGTAATGTTTGGTTTGCTGAATTTCTCACCACTAATCGAACTATAAGTAATGAATGATAATGTGTGTGCTCAAGGGTTTAATGGGTCAAAACTTATCTGAAAAGAACCAGAATTTAAATAGGACTTTAAGCATATATACAAATACGAGGGCTGGCATAAGGTTTGTTCAATTTTTACCCCATTATTTGGAACAATGGTTAAACTTTCACTTGCTTCATTGACTTTTAAATTAAGTCATGTTTTTGAGTTATTTTGTTTTGCAATCTATGGGTGAAATAAATATTTTCCATATCAGTATTAATTAAATAATTTTAAATCAGTAAAGATGTTTAATAATTTTCGAAAAGGCCAAAGAAATGGTCATATATGTATAATATATGGGTGAAATCTTTCAAAAACACATTAAAAAGTAATATGTCTGAAATTTTATTCGGGGAAAGTACCTTAACATCCTTAAATGTATTCTCTCATTTTGAGAATATCGTAGCAATAATATTCTTTTATCATAAAAAAGGTTCTCATATAAACAGAAAATATTATCACTATTATTATCTGTATGGTTAGTGATATTATCTTTTCTGAAAACAAATAAATTAACCATTTTGTTTTAATTTTTACTAAATGTAATTTTACTTGTGTGGCAATTTAGTCTTGTAGTGTGCTTAATTTCCTTCCCAAATCCCAAAGGATTAATTTTTTATTCTCGTTTTTTATTGTTAATTGCTATTACATGTTTTGTTTTCTAATTCTTCATATTCTAAGTGTGCCCATATATCTGCAACAAGAATCGTATGATCATGATGTGCCCATATTATCTCCAACAGGATCATGACGGAGTAGTGTTGCCATATATCGCTAGACTGAGAATACCCTGAGCTGGCACAATTGAAAAGTATGGAGGCTTACAATCATTCTTTCTTATTTAAAATTGCCCTCTATTTAATCGGCTCTTGAATTTCGAGAAACAGACAGACAGAAAGGTAGACAAAAGTGAGAAAATTGCAAAAAAATCATTCCCAAAGGTCTTTAAATAAAACCACAAAGTTTATTCTTTTATATTTTCACATTTTGATCTCCTTCGGTGATATTTCCAATATACAAATATATGAAATTGAATTTCTAGATTTTTCATTCGCGATTGTCTAAAAGCCGACAGTAAATATAATTGTCTTTGTCAATGGCAAAAAAGGGCTTGAGGGGAGATTTGCAGACGTATCTGATTTTAAGAATGATTTACTGGTAATTGATTTATTTCTGTTTTTTATCACTTTATGATGGTATGAAATCTAAAGGTTTCTTTATTAAAACTCACTTCATTTAAAAATATTGGAAATATAGTTTCTTCCAAAAGATTTCGATTGCCTTTCGGTCTTATGCCAAACTATTTGCATAGTGTATCATTATGTTTGCCGCACTCAGCTTTATTTTAGCATATTTTATCAATGTTTATGCACTTTGTCAGGCAGCAAAGAACTGAGAGGGGGGAGAAAAAAAGGAGTTTAATTTGATAATTAAACACAACGCGCTCATCGTTTTAATCCCGTCACACATTTTGCATATTAATCACATAATTAGGTTAACATTATTAAAATAAACAGGCGCATGTGTCTCTCAGTGTTTTCACCCTGTATTTAACACACACACACAAATACCAACGCACACACACTTGGGCTTTCTCTCGTTTTTTTTTTGCATGCCTCAAATGACTTTATTTTATGCATGGGACAGGTGAGTATTTACCTGTAGGAATTTTAGTTCATTATATAAACACAGGGCAAGGAGCATAATTTTGGAGGCAACTGTACGTATCTCTTGCTGCTTTTTGTTTGAGACAAGTTGATACATGCCGCAAATTCTCGCGATTAGATATGGACAGAAATATGTGCGAATGCACTTCAAAAAGAATTTACCCCTCTGTGTATATGTAGGTGTGGGGTTGGGGTATGTGTGTGTGTGTGCGTGTGTGTGCTTATCAGAGGGCACATAAATATTATTTATTGTTTTTTATGGTGCCGCTTAAAGGCATGCCAAGATGGCGACCAAAAGCATCTCCCACTCTTTGTGTCAGTTGGGAGAAATTCAAGTGTTTCAAATATTTTGTAACAGCTTTTCCTTTTCCAAGTTTCACATACTCATTCCACCCCACCCCGCGAACCCGCTGCCTCCCCACATTATGCCTCCATCTTCTTTTGGGAATGTCTTCATTGCGCTTTAATGAAATGGATGTGTGAGTGTGTGTGTTTGTGTGTGTGTGTGTCGGGTCAGGATAAGGTGGATGTCATTGTCACAGTTTGTTTGTCTTCGTTTTTTTTCTTCTTCTTGTTGCCCCGTATCTTAAACTGCGCACAAAAGTATGCTATAGCTTTCATAATAAACACAATTTATGTTTCTTTATGTCTTACCTGTAGCCAGGTTTGAATTTTTCATTTTTTTCTTTAGCACAAATATTTTGTCACCCCTGACAAAAAAAAAAAAAACAACAACGAACTTTGCGATTAAGTAATTTAAAAAGTTGTTTGTACACAACAAAATTACTCAAGTTCTTCTTGCGTTTCTTGCTAGCAATTCATAAAATTTGGCTTTCCTGTCATTTGTTATTAATAACGCAACATAGGGCAAAGTTTCAAGTGTGCTAGTGCCACTGGCAAGGACATCAATCAAATGAAATATCAATCATGTCTAAGGCTAACGAAAAGGTGTTAGAAAAGTATTAAAAAACCGAAAAAGTGTCTTCGTTTAGCCTCACGATGATTGAATTAACGCAGTCAAAATGCTAAGAAAACAACTGAAAGATAGAACAAGATTGATTTACGTTTGCAAAACTCTTTACACACATTGTATCTTAAGGAATTAATCTGATTACCTGACTTGGAAGATAATTTGGGCGACAAGTTGGAAAATTACACAAAATTGGTTTCTATTTTTGAATGGGTCATCATTTTTCTAGATTGTTTTTAGTGGTTTTCTATCGATATTCCTTTTTTTAATTACCCTTGTAGCTACAAAAAGTATCAAGTAACAACTACTAAGTCAAAGATATTTCTTTATCAAATTATTAACAGCGTCAAAAATGTATATCTCTACCGATATAAGCTACAGCTGCAAGGCCTAAGTAGCCAGTCTTATAAACTTTCAAATATAGACAAAATACGAAAATAATCTTAAGTTTGTTACATAATTTTTATTTTTATAGGTTGAACCTATTCAGTTGAACGAAAAAAAATTCACTAATTTTGATACTCTCTCAGAAGATAAAATAAATTTAAAATAAATCAAATGTTTTTGAAAATCGTACTTCAGCGTTTTATTTATCGTTAATCGGAATACTGGTTTAGGAATAATGGACAAATTCCTACCTCTGAGATCATGAACCTATTCAGTTGAGCAGCAGTGTATGTTTTATAATATGTTTTCCATATTACAGAAGCATTCAGTAATTTAGGATTTTGGAGCATATATATATCTACATATTTCATCGATGAGCTAACACAGTGTTTATACTGAATTTTCTAACATTCCTCTAAAAACGCTAGAATTTTATAGCGTGTTTTTATCAATATCAACTGGAGCTATCGACAGAAAGCCGTCACTAATGCCATGGAATAAAGAGAAAATTTGGTGGATAAATTAGAACAAGAAACAAAGCTTTCTATGGATATTCTTAGCTATTAATCTGATACTGATTAAGTAAGGAAAGTCTATAAGTAGGTAAACTATAAAAAAAAAAAAAAAAATTGATTATATTTTTGGACTTTCTTCTTCATATACTTATAAAGGTACATTCAATTAGAATATAAAGAAAAATCGCTTAACTGTTTTAATTGATTTTTTTTTGTATCTATGTATAAAAAAATATAAATTCTGAAGAAAGTTTTGGTACAGAAAGAAAGCCCATTTCAAGATCCTCTTACCTATTCATACCAAATTCAGATTCTTTTCCTAAAATTCATGCACAAATGATGGACTTTTATTTTTCCAAATATTTAACAAAAAAAAATATTTAGTTTATTTGACTAAATTGTAGCACATTTTTCTCTCTCAGCAGTGCGAAGAGTTTCTAAAAATGAAATTGTGGTCAGCTTTCGATTTCTTTGCTTCAAAACAATAAATTTAAAGGCCAAATTCCATATTGGTAAATAAGAATTTATTGGTTGACAAGCAAAAGCCAATTAATGTAAATTTCAGTTAAAATTTCGTCATGGCTTAAAGGCGTTGCAACTTTTTGAAGGCTTTGCCATGTCGCATCTTAAGTTCTTAGCCCCTTCTCTCAAGGCTCGCAAAAAGCAATGGCAATTATTTAGGACAGGAGTAACACCTAAAAGTAGGCAATGCAAAAACACTTTTTGCATAAGCCTTTCCAAGCAATCTGTCAACACTAAAAGCTACTCAACGAAAGGGAATTTCTCTTTTTCTTTTTTTTAAGCAGCTAATTGATGAAAGTCCAAATGGTCTAAGCTTGTCGTTCGTTGGGCAAGGGAGGGAAATCTGTAAGAAATTTTTGCTCCAACACTTTTCTGCACTTTTGTGGACAATTAAACGTTAGCTAGCAACTAAACGTTAGCCATTTGTAACTAACAAAAAGAGAGAGAGAGCTTAAAAACACTTTGCTTACTTGCGAGTCCTTGCAAAATGGAAAGGACTCTGGCTTTAGAAATTAGAATTAATATTTTTTTGCTTAGTTTACAAAATTTCAAGTTGGCTAGCGCGAAAAATGCATGGTCTGGTCAACATTATTGCATCTTTGTTGTTGTTGTCCTGGCCACTCTGCGTGTTTGCACCTTTTCTTGGTGTGTGTGTGTGCAGGTGTTTCGATGTGTGTGTGTGTGTGTGTGGAGGTGTACGTCTTGTGCTGAGCCAGCTTTGCCTTGCATTCGTGGCAGCTGCAGCTGGACTGATAATAAATTCATGATGAAGAGCAATTTATACACTTCATATACGGCATCCTTCTTCCTTTCCACCACCAGGACTACCATCTGCTGCTGCTACCAAGTCTTTGGCATTTTTCTGCTGAGCTTGACAGAGATTCGACCAACAAAAATGTGCTGCAAAATTTTTCTTCTTCAACTTTCCAGAACATGCATTTAAAGCCCGGAAATGGAAAGAAACTAATTACGAAAGAAATCGGCCGGCGGTTTTACTAAGCCTGGTCAAAGACAGATTCAAAAGAAAATTTGCCAAGCAACTGCAATTTCATTAGACAATTAATTTAATTTTTTTCGGTCTTTTTTTTTTGCTAATGAAAAATGCTGATTTTGCATTCTGCATTCTGCCGCTGCATACAAATGAGACGAGTTCTCGGAGAAACGATTTCACTTGGCATATCATTTCCATGGCGTTCCACGTTGGCATAATTAGTGGTTAGGTGTTATGCAAATCGATTGGTCCCCCCCCTCCACCCCGCCCCAGGTTGGTCATGCATACATTACGGTTGCGAACAACCAAACCAAAATTTCCTTAAAGCCTACGCAAAAAGGGGCGAGAATTCGTTAATTAACAAACGTTTCGAATTTGAGGGAACTTTTCATACTAAAGAGGTTCTTGGGAGCCAATCAAAAATAGAAAACAAGGAAAAAGTAATCTATAATTAAATTTTCTTAATTTTTAAAAATTTTGAGTATATATTTGCCTTGGCAAAAAAAAAGCTTTCATGGTTAATAGTTTTTCCTTTCTCCAGATTCACTTTTGACTTTGATTAAATCAACATTTTAGTCATCTTCTTCCAAATAATGTGAATATGAATCGATGAATAAAGGAACAAAAAGGTTTTTGGCTTTGATTAGATCAACTTTTTAGTCATCTTCTTCAGAGTAATCAATGAATCAATAAATGAAGAAACAAGAAGGTTGTATCCATATAATTTCCTTTTTTTTTTTGGTGTAAAACGTTTTTATTTATATTCCATGTTCCTCATATATATACCCACAAAAATAACAGACACTTTAACGTAAAATTATAGTAACTTCTCAAAGTCTGTTGGAATATTTGGTTTTCGTATAAGCTGAAATATGTATATTCTCTTCCATGTGTCTGGGGACTGTGTGAAAAACCTTCTCACATTAAATGTTCTGACTAACAACTTATTTACATATTCCTGTTGATTTTTCCAATTAGTCGAATGCAATGGATCATTTCATGCTGAGCACTTTGCTGCTTTGAGAAGGTCTTTAGCACCTTGCATACGAAATTTTTGGTGTTTGACGAGTGAAAAGAAAATATTTAAATAATACAAATATTCATAAGCACATTCAAAAGACAGCAAGAGAATCCAGAGAAATATATTTATGATATAGCCACAAGTTATGTCCAGTAAATCAATATTGTGTACGGCTTGTAATACACTTTTTAAATGGGATACTTGAGTTATCATCACAAGTAAAAAATGTGAAAAAAATGCGGAAGACAATACAAGACATCATACAATCGAATTAAGCATTTCATTTTGACTACAATCGGTGTTGGTTTTTAGAATAATTAATTGTAAGCGAATTTTTTTACAAAAATTTGATGTGTGAAAATGTTTGAATTTCTCTTTTTTCTACTTTTTTGGATTCTTTTAGAGCAATTTTCCTTGATCGTAAGTCACTTGCAAATTTTTAATTAAATATAATGCGCGAAAATGTTTGAATTTCTTTTCTTCCAATGCTAAAAAACATGTTTTCTTGACTGTAAGTCAAGTGCAAATCTTTAAATAAATATAATGTTTGCAAATGTTTGATTTTTCTTTTCTTCCAAAGTGAAAAACTTTTTCTGATTCGTTTAGAACACTTTTTTTTGATAAAATGTGTCTTTAGGTTAGTGCTAACAAATTATTAACACAAACCTAAATGTTTGAACAAACTTTTCTATTATTAAGAAGAATAAAGAAAGAGACTTGTAATTGATCAAAGTTTTTAAAACAAATATCGTTTAAAGAATCCATTAAAAAACTAAAATAAAGCTGATGAAATTTATTTTATTTTTATGTACAATATTCTAAATAACATACAAGTTACATTTAGTTTTATTTTCTATAAGGTTTCTTTATTTAGTAATAATTTATTATCCTACATAATAATTGAAATTTAAAATAAAAATTGTCAAATTGTCAAGTTTCTTTAATTATTTAATAATTTCTTTGTCATCTAAGAAACTTTAATAGTATATAAATGGTAATTTATAAATTAAAATTATTATATGTACATGTAAATCAGTTTAAAATATAAAAAAAAATATGTAAATTAAAATTGTTATATGTATATGTAAAAATCAAAATTATTATATGTATATGTAAATCAGTTTAAAATATATTTTTAAGTTCTTGATATTCCAAATTTGGAAGCGTAAGAACGCCTTTAATGAAAGTCATGAAATTTAATTAATTAATTAATTAATTTTTCAGCTTCTTTTAAACAGGAAACTCATCGGATTTAATCAATTTTTGAGCTTCTTTTAACCAAGAACTAATAAAGATATAGTTAGAACTGTTGAGCCTTTAGGTTCTTTTAAATATTTAAAAGTTAAAGCTTGTATCTGTAATGTTTCGCTCTACTATCACTCAAAGTGCCCACAAATAATGCAGCAAAGTGTATAGAAACTTCGTTCAACTGAACACAAAATCGCTTTGCTGGTTATCTCGTTTCTTTCAAATAATATTCTTGTGCCCTGTGTCCGAGAATCATCTTTAAGAAGGGTCCCCCAAACCAATTGGGAGCTCAGTTGCTCTCGCACCATCAAACGCATCAGACGCTGGCTTTGGTCACTTTTTCCAATCGGGCCCTAGAACTGGTTTTCAATTTGTCCCCAAGTATGCTGCTGTCTTTGGCATTGATTACATTGGTTGTGGTTGCCATCGAAGGGCAGCCCATAGCCGAACATGACGAAGAGCCGGCAGCAGGTGGAACAACTGCAGATAGAGTACTCTACGATCAGCGTCAATCTGGCAAATACAACATTCATGTTAGCATAAAAGATGTGGCCATCATTGAGGTGGATCAAAATGAGATTGTCGATGTAAGAAACCAGTTGAAAAAAGTGAAACTAACAAGCCAAGAGGGGGGGAGAGACAGAGATAACGAGGGATGGCTAAAAATAACTTTTGTTTTTTTCCAATCCAATTAGGAGGCCTATGACGATGAGGAGGATTACTACTATGATGATAGTGCGTTGACCATTAAACCCATTAAATTTACCACGGAATCGACCACAAGAGCAACAACAACAACAACCGCCAGCAGCACCACAATAACAGATCAACCGATATACACACCCACAACAATTCCACCAGAGATTGGAGTAACCTCATCGCCCACTTCCAATCCATTTAACCTAACCGCTTATAGTGCCAATCTTTTGGCCGATATTGCCAGAATCAGGCCCAAGGCCAAGAAGAGCAATTTAATCATCATGGAGACACCAATTGGAGCATCTTCTACGCCGCGGCAACCGCTTTCTCTCCCTGTGCCCATGGTGAAAGCTGTTCCACGGCCAGTTCTGCCCGAAAACATTGAGTACACACCACCTCAAGGTCACAATTCACCCATATTCAAGGTCAAAGTGCAACGTGCTGCATCCGAGACCTCAGCGCGCTGTCAATCCCATCAATTCCGCGATGCTCATGGCAAATGCCGCACCAAACGATCTGGTTCGATCCTGTAAGATCTCAATATAAACGAACACAAATATTAAACTCCACTAAACTACTTATCATTATTCTGCCGTCTTTATTATTTGCTCTCCATCTCCATCTCCATCTCGGATCTTTCGTAGAAGAAAACTATTCAGCATGCTGGTGTCACTGCCCTTTGGCGGCGAGCGTCGTCGTGGTCATGGTCATGGTCTGGAAGTGTCATCTCATCATGCCGAGGGTTAACGATCTCAACTGGATCTCAAGTACTTTAAGCATGTAGTCTAAGTTACTCAATAAGTGAATTTTGGAATCCGCTTTAGAAATATATATTGACTGAAATCTTTGCAGTGGTTTCTTTTGTGTTCTTTGGGTTTTTTTTTAAGCCTTTGCAGAGTTTAAAATAAGGGAAAAGTTTGGAATAATAACTATTTATGTCTAGTAATATTTATCGATTAGATTTCCTTAGTGAAATGCCTAGCACATCTTGTAGATAAAAGATAAAATGGAATAGTTAAGAATTCTTTGGTCTTTGGATTATTTTTGGTTTGCCAAGCCAATTTTTAACGGATATTTAAATAAAATATCAACTTCAACAGCGAAGCAACTATTCTTCTTTTGTTGTACCAATAAAATATGTCCTCAATAGGAATTAATATTGCATAATGACAAAAAAAATTGAACAAAGAAAGTAATTGGTTTTAGAAAAATTTTTCCTCTATCCAAAACATAAAAAATATAATTAACAACAAATCAGACTAAAATTTTGGCTAAGTATTCACAGAAACCTCTCGAGAAAAAAAGAGTTTTACCTTTAACAGGATATTTTGGGACGTCCTGAAAATTACTTGTAGTCCAGTAGTCCATAGTTTTACTAGGCCTATAAAGTCTACTAGGTCTCAAATCAATTTCAAATTCTAATGCAAAATTCTGTTGCATTGTGGGATCTAAAATGGACTTCTAAGAAAAACAATTATTGTTGTTTCAGTCTAAAAGTTATCAAAGTTTAATCTTTTTAATCTGTTCAAAACAGAAATTATTTCTGATAATTCTACCAAAAGCTTGTAGAATTATCAGAAATAATTTCTCGACTTTATTGCCTTAAAAATATATATAATTTTCGTTCAAAAGTTTTAGAAAAATATGCGAAAAAAAATATATAAAAAATGAAAATACTGTCAAAGTTTATTTCAGACCTTAAAGTTGTTTATTTGTGTGTTTTTAATTTTAGACAAATAAGTTATTTTATATCAATTAGTGAAAATATAGTTTATTTTTATAACTATTAATGCAATTTTATTCTATGCATTGTAATATATTTTATAGAGCAGTTTAATCTTTTGCGCGATTATTTCCAAATTACTCTACTCTGATAGTGAGCATCAAGAAAAGCTTGAATTTTGATTATTTTCTAACCGATTATAACCAATTAAAGTGTCCTAAAACATATGAATAAATATGGATAAATTAAATTTATGCAAACAAAAATTTTTGAAAAAGCAAAAAGCAAATTTTAATAAGATATTTCAATTAAATAAATCTAGTTTTAATCGGTTTCAGAAAAAAAAAACTTGTAAAAACCAATCAAACTCAATTCGAAACTTAAGACTTTCCTGATCCTGATCCTGAACTGATTTTCAAAGAGGGTTTAATCGTATATTTTCTGATATTTTCCTTCCATTTAAGAATATTTTTATATTCTCTGATAATTTTATCACTTTGCATTAAAGTATTTTTTTTTTTAAACATTTATGAAAGTAAAATTCAATTTTCATTGCATTCAATTGAATGTAAATTTCCGGATTTGCCTTTAAAACACTTTCAATGTTCACTGTCAATGGGTATTTGAATATTAATTTATAAAAGCATTTCTGTTTGTTGGTAATATTTCTGTTTTCTGTTTTAATTTTGCTTCCGTTTCGTTTGTAATTGCAATTGATGAATTGCACTGGGCCCATGGATTTAATTGCTTAATGGAGGAGTCGATTGCTGTTCGAATGGAAAATGCATTCATTTGGCGGCTGCTTCTTCTTCTTTTTGTTTGGCAAACATCTCGAGGGAAAAACCAACATTTGCACCTTATATGCAATGATTTTTATGGCCATGGATATCACACATGTGCACTTTACTATATAAATTTGTGTTTGTAATTTCCGCATGCGCTTAAAATGCAATTGCAAATGGTCGAATGCCAGCTGCCTGCAAACATATTGGAGGATCTCCCCCTCGCTCCCCCCCTCTTCCTCACAGTTTGTGTGCTGCTTAATTGCAACTGTTGCATGCTGCAAATCTTTGGGCCCATCCTGGCCACTAATTAAATTAATTGCTTAATTTTAACTTAATTGCCACATGTGGCATCTTGTCCTCATTCACGTGCCTTGCTTTTGGGGTAACCAACAGATGACACGTGGCCTTCCAAATGACCCATAAACTCCTCTTTGCTCCCCATAAACAAAGACCCCCATTCATGTGGGGGGATAAATCTGTCTCTTTAAAATGATTTAAATAGCATATTTTTGTTCGAGAATTGTTAAATACCAGATCAGGTCAGCAAATACAAAGAATTTTCTTTGGTGTTATCAAGAATACACTACTTTACACTTGAATAGGACAGCCTCTAGGGTAAATTTTTAATTGATTGTTGTTTAGTTGATAGATGTAGTATTTTATACCAGGCATTCTTAGGGTGAAATGGTATATTTAAATCGTTAAAATGTATAAAACAGGCAGAAGGAAGCTTTTTTGACCCTATATGTATATTCTTGATCAGCAGGATATGCCGAGTGATAAGCGAGTCCGTCTGTATCAACATAGAGATCTCGTGAACAGTAAAAGCTGGTGCTAGGAAATTTGGTATATAGATTTGTGTAGTGTGTAAGCTGATCAAGTTTATTTTGTTTTTTTTTTATGTTAAATTAAGTTTTAATGGATATTTTGAATATCCATCAATCCAACAAGTTTCATAAACATTTCAATAAAAATGTGGTGGCATAAACAAATGAAGAATTGCGAGGTGAGTCATGGTTTAAAATATTCATCCAATTTTTATTAAAAATACCTCATTCGACTGAGAATATACTTTATTTTGTTGTTTCACAAAACTAATAGTTTAGAATTAATTAGTGCCGTAAAATATCGCCCAGAGAAAAGACTTAACTCTATGAGCAAAAATTTAAAATTATAATTTGGGGTCAAATTGAAGATTTCTAGTATGCAATTTTAATTTTACTAAATCTACAGCTTATTCCAAAAGCTCGTAAATGTTTGCCAGTATTAAAGTTTTTGGAAAAAATGGTTCTAATATTTTCTAAAATAAAATGGTGCGCATTCAAATGCAGCTGGGAAAAAACAGCTAATCTCAGTTGACAAACAAAAGCTAAAAAATTGTTTACCCATCGAAAAAATCAGAGTTAAACAACGACCAAATAAATGGGCCAAATAATGGGAAGTCGGCTTAATTCTTTAAATTTAAAAACACTTTTTAATTTTAAAATCCTGCATTAAGTTGCTGCATCTTGGAGAAGATTTAATAAGATAAAAGCACTAGTAGTTTTATTTTTTATAATTTATATTTTTTATTTATAATTTCTTTAGGGCAATAAGTTTAGTTTTAACTAAGATTACAGTTTTTTCCTTCAACAAAGATAACTATTAATTTATTAAAATTAAATTTCTGTGTTACGTTATATTAGAAAAAGTGTGCCAAGCTAAATATTACCTAATGACATTTACATTTACTTAGAATTAGCAAAAAAAAATTGTTAGTTCTGCTGCTTTCTTTTGAGCCATTAGAGAAACACATTGCAAAAGAAGGCTTTCACAACGTTAAAGGAAAATTCTTGTATAAGAAACGGAAGAGTATTTCAATGTATGACTAAAGCCAACAAGCAAAAGTTAAATTCAGTTTCTTGAGCTTGCATTTTGCATTCCTTCTCGGTGGCCTTAGCTGCCTTGCACTCTCGAACGACAAAGTTTTCGCAGTTGACAACAGATGCTGCTGCTGGTGCCGGAGCCGTGACTTCTTCTCCGTCGTTTTTTTGGGGCAAGTTGCTTACACTAATTACCTACATTAAGCAACCTGCACAGAGACTCAATTAGCAACTGTAAGCTGCATTCTCTGCAGCACGGTTTAGCTTAAGTCGACAGCTTGAGCGTTGTTGTTGTTTTATTTGGCGGCATTCCTCCTATTGGCATTATTTATAGCTAGTCTTTGACCTTTTGCCTAAATTGTGCAGTGTTTTGTCAAATTAAAGCCAAAGCCAACGGAAGCGCAACAGAGAGCCAAACAAACGAGCTGCGTAGCAAGAAAGCGGAATTGTCGCAGACACCCAACAAGTGAAGTGAAAGTGTTGCTAACGGAAGCATAAAGGGGGGGCGGGATGGGGTATGAGGGGGGGAGCCTAGCTTGTATTGGATTGGTTGCCGGACGCCATCTTGTGCACAAACATGGCGTCCCCAACAGAACTGAACGGAACCAAACTGGACTGTACTTGGGGACAAACAATTCCATTTTATTTATTGCATAACTACAGGCGCTTAGCGCGTCGAAAAGAGAGCTGTATGCTGGCCCAGATGCCTGCCTGCCTGCCTCCCTGGTCGGTCATCATCCCCTTTGGTTATTCATGCCGCAGTCCTGCATAATAATTACACTCGCTATCAGCGCCAACAACATTTTCCACAATGAAAAACTGCATCCTTTGGCACGCAACCTGTTGTTGTCCTGGTCCTAGTCCATGTCTTGGCTTGGCTACTGATTCTGGTCCAGCCAGCTAAATGCTGGCTAACTAGAGGTGCGGCTCGCATCGTCCATTCCCCCCTTTAACTAGGCAAAGCCATAAAAGGCAAGTGTCGCTCGGATTATTCATGGTCAGAGAATGAAGATGGAGCGCCCAGCGAGCTGCATGTGACAGGTCAAAAAAGAAAAAAAAAGGGGGGCGAAAAAAATAAAATGTGGAGATAGTGAAGCAACTTTGTCGTTTAAGTGGCCTTCCAATGCATTTCGACTCTTGTGTATACATATTTTTCTCTTCTTTATATAATCTGATACTTCTAATAACAATTTTTTGTAAAAGAATTGTTTCTAAAAAAATGAACGTAATTGGTTTTATAATGTTAATAACTGTTCTACCTAATAGAAATTATTTTATTATGAAAACTTGTATCGGATGGACACTCTTTGTGTTAAAAATCCGTTCCAGAATTTCCCAAAGACTGAAGGTTGTCATTTTACAAGACTCTCAAAAATTTCGTATAATTTCCTGTAACAAATATAATGTAAATGACTGTTATTTCTAATAGTTTAAACCTTGAAGATGTAAGAGTTTCTCTAGGCAATTATTATATTATGAAAACTAATATCGGATGGACACTGTTTGTGTTAGAAATCAGTTCTAAAATTTCCAAAGACTGAAGGTTGTCATTTTACAAGACTCTCAAAAATTTCGTAATTTTTCCTATAACAAAAACATTGTGTGATATCCTTAGCAATTGGTTTAGTGAAATACTAAGTCTACTCTCTGTTCAAAAGCAATTCCAATGCTCTCTCTTTTTTCAAAACGAATGATTCCAATATTTATAATGTAATAATTATAGTCTTAAGATTGGAAATCAGTTCTAGTATAGCCCAAAGACTGAAGGTTCTCATTTTACAAGACTTTCAAAAATTGATAAATAAATTATTTGATATTCTTTGCAATTTGTATAGTTTAATATTAAGTCTACTCTCTGCTCAAAAGCAATTTCAATGCTCTCTCTTTTTTCAAAACTAATGATTCCAATATTTATAATCGTTATAGTTTTAAGAATTTTGTGGACTCCTTACAAAGCATTGCCCTGATGTTAAATATGTATTTCATACTGATACTTAAAGGAATATTTAGATTATCTGGATTAATTTTGAGTCATTTAATCGGAATTGACATATATTTGAAGAAATTTTTGACGGGAAATATATGAGGGGAGGAAATTTCTATTTGATAGTAGGCACCATCGATAGTGGACTATAGCAAATTTTAAACCATCGATAGTGGTCGATAGTGTCATCGATTGTTCTCCACCTCTAATTCAAACCCCTATTATTTGATTAACACTTTGACTTTAAATTCTCTTTTTGTCAGAGTTACATTTTTTTAATAAATCAAATATGTTATAGTATTGGATAATTAATTTTGAGTTCAAAAATGTGTTTATATGCTACGAAACTATTTTGATTGTGACTTACACTTTAAAGTGCCAAAGGACTCAATTTCCCAGTAAAAAATAAAATATTTGGAGAAGCAGATATTAAACCTAAAGCCAAAAGTTTTCAAATTGATTAACTTTTAGGTAAATATTACCTATTCTATCGCCACACAGATGAAAAATTAGTTCTAAATTTATCACTCATTGTCATTTAATTTGTTTTTAGATGAATATCTCCATTGCCATTTTGAATATTTATAAATATTATGATTAACTAAAAAACTATGTAATATTAATATTGGGATGAATATCTCCTTTGCCATTTTGAATATTTCTAAATATTATCATTTATATAAACGTTTAACAAAAAAACTTTGTAATTCATATCTAAAGTTTATTCTAAAGAAAAGTTTGTAGTAGATTTCAATTTACATTTACCTATCTGAAGTATGCGAAATATATGAATTTATTATTATTAATTTAATCATTTTGGGATGAATATCTTCTTTGCCATTTTGAATATTTATAATAATTATGCTTTATATAAATGTTTAACCAAAAAACTAATTAATATCTAAAGTTTATTCTAAAGAAAAGTTTGAAGTGGTTTTCAATCTACATTTTCCTATCTGAAATATATGAAATATATAAATTAATTCAAGCGGATCAGCTGATTCAAAGATTGTTTAGAAAACTAGCTAAATCAGAATTCAAATTCTCCTAAGTGGATTGTGTAACGAACATCTTGAGTGAATAAGTTCATCAAAGTTAAATAGAATAATATTCTCATTTACGAACTGCTAAAACAATTTTTATAGTTCTCCCAAATTTATTGAAGACCAAACAGTTTACTCAGTTTATGACTCAACTTTTTTTACAACTTTTAGCTGCAGGATTTTATAGATAAGTTTTTTATTGTTAAGACCTTAAAAAAACACTCTTCTATAAACACTAATTTGAACTTAACACTCGTTTTAATAACCTCTTAATAAAAAAAAAAACTACTAATAAGAAAGTGAACTTTGCGTATGAAAATAAATTATAAATATTTATAAAGAATTTAGCAAGCATAAGTAGAAACTTATCTGGTAGCAAGATCGTCGAATAAAACTGAATTGAATATTAAATAAGAATGTTGGCAATATTAATATTGCATAAGGGTAAAATAAGTTTCGTTGTATCCCTACCGAATGGGTCCAAAGTGCCGGCAAGGATGCTGCTAACTTTCACTTGACTTGGACCACAGAAGAGACCACATTCCGCACCCTTAATGCGCCTTTAATGCCCGGCACGCAATGTATGCCACAGACAGGATGATGGCAAAGATGGTGGCACTCAAATATGCTCCATCTTTTGGTCGCTCCCAGCTTCCATGCTGGGGCGAAACTGATAAGCTGTCGCTATCAACGCCTTATATCCGCGCGTGCCAAGCTGCTGTCTTAGTCCTTCTCCCCTAGTCCTCTAGTCGCATCCTCATCATTCTCCTTCCCTCTTCCTGCATCCGTTTCCGTTGCGCTGCAGCTGCCGGGAGCTTGCCATCCTGTTTCCCTAGCAGCAGGAGTAGGAGCAGGAGCAGCAGCAAAGGGGAACAACTCCTTGAAATTCCCATTGCACATATGTGTGTGTGTGTGTGTGTGTGTGTCTGCGTTTGTATTTATCTGCGGCGCTGCCGGAAAGTGAATCGTTTATGAAAACGTCCGGCACAAGCGCCAATCCCAGCACCCAGCACCCTCTTTGGGATCCACTTTTGGAGCATTCTACCACATGCAAAATGTAATACAATACAAACTTTTCTCTCTCTCTGTGTCTGTGATTATTGTGCCAAGAAGACTTCAAGAATTTAATATATGTATTACATATGGCCGCCTTAAATGACCACCTTCAGCTTTTAGGATCACCCACTCACTCCGCCACGTTTATGTGCTCAAAGATAAACACTAAAGTCTTGACCTACTTTTGGCATTACATCGACAGCAGCATCAACAGAAAAAGGGGGGAGGGGGGAGAAATAAAATCCACTAACTTTACATACAAAAATGTTCACTTACCAAGGATTGAGACACAGCAACTGAAATCCTAACAAAAGGAACCATATAACCCCGATACATTTTACTTCTTTTCTCTCTTTTGAATTCTGGACTCTGGACTCGGGCGAAAAAGTGCAGTCAGACAGTCATTGGATCATTTGTCTTGCCATTGTTGCTGCTTTTTACTCACTCTCTTTCTCTCACTCAATGGTTTTTTGCCATTATGCTTTTTTGAGGCTTATTATGGGTTCAAACGGGTTGTTAGTTCAGGGAATTTCTTTTTTTTTTTAGAATATATTGTAAAATTTGTCCTTATCTATAGAATATCTGGGAAATATTTAGGGAGTTCTTTTAATCGTTTTTTTTATCTTGGAAATATTTGGGGAGTTCTTTTAAACGTTCCCAATGACCCAAAAATGTTCCTAACATTAGTGCTGGCAAACTATCGATAATAGCTTGAATCTTTAATCGATAGTTAAAGAGGAAAAGGTTCAAATTTGCTCAAAAAGTTCTACAATAAATTATTACCTCTTGGATTTACCCAAGTTTTCAATAATTTCCTTTACTTATTAGTCTAAAAAACTTACTGATAATAACACAATTCGATTAATTCGATTCGATTAATAATTCGATTAATCAATAGTTCTATCAATAGTTTTAGTTATATTCTCAAGTTCTATCAATAGTTTTGGTTATAATCTTGGATTCATTTCTATGCCCTGACTCTGGAGACTCTTTGACTTCTCATATCTGTGTGTGTCATAAGAAAGCTATGGATTAGAGAGTTAATATTTTATTCTAGACCTTTGATTTATCGACTATCGAAGTACTCAAAGTGATTTTTGAAGAAATGTCTGAATCACAATTCCATATCTTACTTTAAGTCGAAAGATTAGCTTACTTATAGAAGATCTATACAAATTTATTGACTTTAAAAAGAAAACAAAGTCTGTAAAAATGTATTCTCTCAAAGAAATGTTATATAAAAGGTGTTTTAAAATATTTACAATTCGTAATTAAATTTTATGATTTTTTTAATCTAACTTGGGATTAAAGTTATTCATTATAACTTACTTTAAATTATCACTTTTATCATATATCTGTTATCGATCGATACAGAAGTTTTACAATAAGATACAAAAAAAATGATTTAAATATAATAATAACAATTGTTGTTTATTAAAACCAACAATAATAGACAATAATTGTTAAATGAATAATTTTTAAATCATTTATAAACTTTTCTTCTTAATTATAAGACTTTTCTGTCGATCGATGGCATCTATATGATATCGTAATACGATCTTATCGAATCTATTATAGGAATTCAAGTAAGTACTACAAAATTCGCTGCTATCTTGCATATTAATAAGAAATTCAGACTCTGCAAAATTAAAACGTCATGATATCAAACAAAAGAAATGCTACGAAAAACCTAAAACAAATTACTTTCGACCCTAAATAAAAAATGCAGGGTACAATGGTAACTTGTAAGCCTAATGAAAAGCCGCCGGAATAAATTTTTAAACAAAAAAAAAAGCAAAAAAAGCGAAATTACATTCAAGTCTTGACCAACGAAACAAAAAAAAAAGTGAAAATGGATGAAAAGAAAGACAACAAAAAATTCGGAGAAAAAGAATTACGAGAGCAACCCGAATCAGTGCCTCTCGACTGGAGCTGACTGTGCAAAGCAAATGAAGGTGTCAAAATGACAAGCAGAGACAGCAAAAAGAAACGAAGGACTAGCCACACACACACACACACACACACACTCAGAGAGATATATGTATGTGTAGAGGTAGAGTTGGGGGGGGCCTGGCAGAAGGACGTTCAATAGATGGATGGATGGCTGGATGGATGGGTGAGTGACTGGGTGCTTGGTTGACTGCCTAGCTAACTGTATAAGGGGCAAAGCGACAGCAACATTTGCTAACTTGCAACAACAACTACAACTATATAAATGTATGTATGTATAACTATCCATCTATACGATGGCCGCCGCGCATTGTATTGCAGTTACGTGCTCGATGGTCCAGTAAAATGGCGAAACGAAAGAAAAAGCCAAACATACAAAAACTTCTCCATTTATATTGAAATCGAATTCGGATTGCCCTTTTGCAGATGATTGAAAATTGAAGAAATTTAATAATAAGATGCGATTTATAAATATTTATATTCAATGTGCTTAATTAAATAATCCTATCAACAGTATTTTAGTCTGGTTTTCTCCAAATATCGAAACGTTTCTCTGTGACGATTGGTATTTACCAAATTTATCGGTTGATTCGCCTAGTATTACTTATTTGTTCCACTCAAAAAGCTTCCTTAAATGTAGCATAATCGATAAGTATCTAAACGCCTCTCTGTAAAGACTTATATATAATAAATTGATCGATTAATTCGTTTTTACGACACATTTAGGTAATTTTCCAACTGATTCTATTTAAGTTTTCGTTTTGTTTTGTCTTTCTTTTTAGAAAGTAATGAAACTTCTATTTTAGATGAAGTACTCAAAGACTTACTTTCACATTGTATCGAATCCCTGGTTATTTTTAGGTGATTATTATGAAGTTTCAAGTACTCCATACAATCTTCCCCAATAATCCATTTGATTCGTTCGAAATTCATCCGCAAATAGAAATTTTAGTTGCATATTCCATGAACGATAAGTATTAGAATCCTTTGACAATGTTTGTTGGTGAATTTTTGGAATTTTAACGCAATTTGCAGCAATTCACATTGAGATTTTCTTCTAAAATCACTCAAAATCTTCTAACAAGTGCCTCATCAAACAAATAGTTCAATCAATAATAAGTATGCTTACCTATCGATAAATATCGTTGATCCACACAAACCAAATATTAATCGATTTAATTGTATCTCTAGTTTTATAATATCTAGCACACAATATTATTTTACTGCTGCTGTTGATTTCGTGCACAACATGCCGTATGAGTAATATTATTCAGAAATGCACTCACTGCTTTTAAAACAATTTTTGTCACATTTTTGATAGTCGATATAAAAATAGTGCATTGAAAAGAAAAGGTTGTTGCCCCTTGCGCACACTCTCCAATATTTCCAAGTGAACCAATATGAACAAAATTATTATTGTAATGATTTATAAAGGTACATATAAAGAAATATTTTTATCCATTTGACCCAAAAAGCAAATCATAGACAAATTTGTTTTCTACTTATACAGACAAGACTACAAAGATTTGAGTGCAAATTAAAACCATACGTTTGATGACCGTCTAAATCATAAAGAAAAAGTGTATAAATGTGGAATTGTGTGTCGTATGGAACATAAAATAAAAATGTTTTCAATTTGCCTCTGAGAAAATTTACTGAACAAATTCACGTTAGTTTTTATAGTAGGGCAAATTCAACAGAATCGGAACCTACAAAGAATTCATCGAAAATTTAACTAAGAAACTTTGTGTCAAAAAATCAATTTCTAGCACAAAATATTTTACAATATAGAATTTTATACTTCAGTGTTTTATTTTTGAAAAGTGTTAAATTTAAAATGTACTAGAACTTAAGTAAATATTTTCTTAAAGAAAACCAAACTTATTGGTAAATTTTTAGAGTCTTTTTTAAAATGAAAATTTACTATTACTAAATTTAATTGAAGTATAATTTTACACTTCAGTGTTTTATTTTTCAAAAGTGTTAAATTTAAAATGTACTAAAACTTAAGTAAATATTTTCTTAAAGAAATCCAAACTTATTGGTAAATTTTTAGAGTCTTTCTTAGAGCCGATTTGTGGATTTCTTGAACGACTTTCCAAATTGAAAAATATATTGAAACTTTCCTTAATAATTTTATTAGAGTTTTCTATCACTTTATTATCGGTTTACATTTTAGAAAACGTTTATACAGTTTTTTTTTGTGTTTAGTATAGATATTCCTTATAGAGATAGAAACCAAAATACATAAAATAAAAATAGAGACTTATTTTTAACTAAATTTTTGGGAGAATTCAATTAAAAATAAAAGCTCAAAAATATTTTTAATCCATTTGTTTCTTTGGTGTTGTTTCAGCTAATTTTCTATCATTTCTAGTGAAATGAAAAGGAAAGTGAATTGACTGTAATTTCTCTAGTTTGCTTGGAGAAGAGTATATTTGGTATACACACCGACACATACAGAGACACAATAGAGACAACAAAATCGCTTAAAGACTTTGGCAATGGCAACTACACTTACTCCGAGACATGATGGTCAACTCGCAAAGCGGATTTAACTTGTAGAAAACTTTAAATGAGTTCAAGTTGTTGATTTTGTATAAGACTAGGTCCTCCATTCACACCATGGCAGAGTTGTGACCACGCCCACTTGATGCCTGTTGAAGCATAATGATAATGGCTTCAGTTTGATTGATGGATTGGCCCAAGAGTTCGTTGGTTGGTTCTGTGCGTGGGACACAATTTGCACTTGAAAGCTTAAAGCGAAATAGTGTCAATGCTTTTCCACCTCCAAATCCAAATTACTCATTTGAAAAATATTTCACATTGCTCATTGCGGCACGTCATCCGTGTGAGAGAGATAATTTTAGAAAAATGCCATTTAGATAGATACACAATATATATATTTATATATGTATATATATATATACACATACATGACCAATTAGATTTCTCGTGAAATAATTTAATTTTTTAATATTTTGTGAATACGGATAGTTGGGTACATTTTTTTATGTCAATTATGGGCCGGAAACGTTGGCATGTAAAACGACGCATTTGCATCTACGAGATGATGCTCTTTGGTGGCGTCAGTCGCAATGGATCAGTGGACGGGTGTGCATCGGGCCTTTATCATACGTGCCTATTATAGGAGCAACGATTCCATCAGTACCGCCCAAAGAATGTTTAAGAAACAGTTTAGCATTTATCAGATACCACCAACGAATGTCATCAAATCATGGTTACGTCACTTCGAATGCACCGGCTCATCGCAGGCTGGCGGCTGCACTTCACGATCATCTTTGCCTGTAAGTTCAAGTGTCTCTCTCACACACACTCTAACATTTTGCTAACATTTGCAATTTGTATATATTTCAGCAAATCTTCTGCACCATTTGCAATCAATGTTTGAGTAATGAGAAAAATTTCACCAGCTCCGTCAAGTGAATTATTATTATATTATTTATGTGCATAAGTTTTTTTCCCTTTAAGAATAAATCAAAATTGCTAATTAACAAATCTGTTGAAAATTTCTTTTCAACGAGCACAGTGGTCGAAAATAGTTGTTAATGCAGTGAATATATCAAGAATAATTTTAAGTTGTTCAAAACATAAACTAAACTAATGCAATTTTTTTTGGAATAAATTAATGTTTATGTTGATTTTTATTTTGGTTTATTTGTTTGATAAATGTAAAAAGATTGATGAAATTTAATTATTCTACTTATATTGAAGTAAACAATTTAGTTACTTCACTTTATCTTTGAAAGATCTAAAGCGTGATCGCCTCCTTGTGAGTTTTGCCACACTGAAAGTTCGCAGCACTGAAACTTTGCAACATTGGAAGCTTGCAACACTGAAAATTTGCAAAATCTCCTAATTTTGGTTTATTTATTAGTTACTTGAACTTTTATTATTGAATTTAAATTTAGATAATTGTTTTAAGAGGTAATCTAAAAGCTGTAAGAATATTTTTTTTACCTTTAACAAATTTAAATTGGATTATTTTATCAACAAAAAATAATTTATTGTTTGTTTTTCTTGTGTTTATTTTTTTCACATTAAATTTCTTCACCTTTAACAAATTTAAATTGTATTATTTCATCAACAAAAAATAGTTTTTAGTTTATTTTATTGTATTTATTTTTTTCACATTAAATAATACAAAAAATGTACTAAATTTTACAACAAAAATACTCAAAATCTTTTGAAATTAGCGAAAATCTTCCTGAGAAAAGGTCCGATAAATTATTTTCATTACTCAAACACCAGTTTTTGCCCACTGTGTTGCAGTGTGTGTATACCCAAAGAATTCTCATTGCCAACATTTCAACTAATTTGATGTCCTTTTGTTTCGAGATTTATCACTACAAATGGATTATGTAAACTGAAAGGTATCTACAACAATTTGTAAGGCGTTTCGAAATGAACTATTTCTGAAAAGGTGAAGATTGCTGGCCACGCCTACATATGCTAGAACACAGCTGACTTGTTGACCTTTGCCTACATCATTTGGCAATCCACTCGGTAAATCAGGACATTAACTGTCAGACTCACACACACACACACATCGACACATTAACGTCTTACCGCCTCCCGACCGAAAAACTCACATGTCACTTTTGGCACCTTGTGAAAATGTCCACTTCAACGGCATCTCATCAAGCTGTCATGTCAAACGAACGAGAAGGAATGGAAGAAGGGAAAAACAACATTTCAGTCGACGGCCTTAAGGAGGATTCCCCCAGGACATTAGCTCCACTTCCGCCACGAAAGTATCTCAACTGTTATTAAACATTACGCTTACAGATTACAATCGGGAAATACGCATAAGGTTTTACATTCTTCGTCGTGGCATTAGTTTGAGATATGTGGCAACATATTTGCTGCTTTGCCGCAAGGCAAGAAAATAAAATTAGCAGGCTCTTCGCTCAGCCTTCGGTCATAAAAAAAAAAATGTTCCACCGTATGCCGGAAAGTAACATCAATACGAAAAGCGACAGGAGACAGGCGCAGAAGGAGAAGGAGCAATTCCTCGGTATCATAATTTCGAAATGACAGGTAATTTGGGCCAAGCAAACAGGAACAGGAACCAGGAAAATGAAAGGCGCAAGAAAAAGGAGGAGGGGCAAACTGAGTGAAGTGCGAGTGTACGAAATGAGAAAATGATGCGAATTTATTAAGTATCCTTACTCAAAAAAAAAAAACCAAACGTAACCAAACATACACCCACACAAATCCTCAAGAAAAATTTATGATGCTCCATTTTCCCACACACACCGCTACTCTCCCCGCACCCGTCTGCCTTTAAAAACTGATAAATTTATATTGTACTTTGATGATGGTAAGAGAAAAAGTGTTTTCGCTTTAATAGGTATGTAGTGGCAGTTATTCCTGATTCACGTTCATCTCCACCTAAGCACTATGGGAAGTTTGACCATTTTTTGCAAGCAATTTTATTAATTATTAAAAAGTAAAACAAAATTCTAAAAATTTAAGAAGAATTAACTGATTAAGTCAGTGTGAAATTCGATAATTTTTTATAGAACTTAATAAATAAATTAATATATAAATATTTAAAAATTAAGTTTAGTTTTTTATGCGTTTTTCATATAAAATAAGAGTTCCTTAAATATTAGAAAATGTTTGTAAGAAAAAAAATCCGAATCTTCAAGAAACTTATTTTTCTATACTTTTTAAACTTTCAAATGTTTCTCAATCTAATTAAAATAAGATAAATTACCATTGAAGAAAAGTTCTAACTAAGCATCACAAAATCAGGAAGATTATCATCCTAAAAAAGCACAGAAGGGATCGTTTGTTTAACCCTTAATTTTATTTTGTCTTTTAAAAACTTTTTAGTAATTAGTTTTTTCTAACAAATGACCGCCAGATTTTTATGAAATAAATAAAAAAAGTATTATATAATATAACAAAATAATATAATTTATAAAATTTATTAATCGTCTAAATATTTGAACAAAACATAGTCAAATTTCCCATAGTACATCGCACACTTCCGCCTTGTAGGAACTTTCAAATGATTTAAGCACCTAAAAAATGTTGCCGCACATGTTCATGTGGCAACTAATGAGCAGAGAGCAGAGGTTTTTTTTTTGGGACACGCCATAAATGTTCCGATCTGGTGTCTTCACAGGGTATTCTTAAAGTCTAATTGATATTTAAAGTTCTGACACGTGCCGGTACAGGTGCAACAAAGTGGCTACTGAGAATCTTACAGAAGAAAACCATTGAATGCCCTTTAGAAATCCTTTTCCTAAAATTATTATAAATTAAGGGACAACATTTTTGTAGATAAATTATCTTATTTAACTAACAACAGCAGCTAAAATAATTTCATTTCTTTTTTAATTGAATTTTTAAGTGCCTAAAAGTATGCTATACAAAAATTTAAATTGAATTTTTCTTCGTCTCTTGTGTTGAACGAAAAAAGTTAGCAAAAAGGACATTTATTAATTGAATAAGTGATCAAAAAGGATCAATAATAATTGAATAAGGTTCCAAACAAAGTTCTGAGCAAAAATTTTAATAAATTCATGTGCATTTTAATGAATTTTATCACCAATAATAATTGTATAAGTTGCAGAAAAAGTTCTGAATAAAAATTTATATAATTTCAGGTGCATTCTAATGAATTTTATCAGGAGGGCAACCGAATAACTAAGTCTCTAATAAGCAAAAGTCAAGTACAACTAATTTATAAGCAAATAAAATATCTTTCCCGACATTCAATTGAATGAAACATTGGATACTTTAACTCAGTTTTCTTAAATTAAGAAAATAAGAAACCAATATAAACTTCTAGTATCCTTTTGACAAGATGCCTTCGAATAATATATATTAACTTCTACAGGCAAAACATGCCTTGAATATAACATTAAAGTGCATATATCTAGAAATTTTGAATTGAAATGGAAACCTCAAATCTTTTCGAAACTCTTGAACTTGCTTCCAACAAAGATCGACTCGATCGTATCGATGTACCAGCTATAAAAGCCATAGTAAACATACGTGAATACATGAACGATCCCAATAATTTTGATGGCGACATAAACGTTCTGCTGGATCGTCTGGATTCCGAGTTCAAGCAGTGTCAGTGTATAGTTCAGATCCTAAAGGAGGAACGCCGACAGAAGAATCTCGCACTGGAGAAGGTGAAAACGGACATGTTGGACCTGCAGGCTCAACTCAAATTGCCAGAGGCTGGCGAACGTTTTCTAGTCAATCGTGAGAAGATTCTGGTTCAGTTCTCTGATGAAACTGAGGCAATTGAATGCAATGTGCCAGCTGCTTTGGATCAGTATAATCTTAAGATGTCCTCGCTCTTTGGAAAGATACTGGCACTCGATGCGGATATTGATTTTGTGGCCTGCTTAGAAAGCATTGCCCTGATCAATAAAAATTATGTCAAGGACTGGTACGAAAAGACAGGTGGAGAACAACAGAATGAGAATGAGGATATCTTGAATAAAGATGCCGCAAATGAAGCACATAATGTTATGTGATTCAGAGCTCATTCAACTAAATTTGTTATTGTTATTTTACTTGATCATTAAAGGGTTAACCTTCCTTAGCTAAATTATCAAAAAGGTCTTTGAAAAACATTTTGGAAAGGTGTGGCCTCAATCTAGAAGTCTTATGTGTGATATATGTAGTTTATTTCGTTCCGAAATTCACACTTATCGACTCAACTTTTGATTAAATTTGTATACCCTTGCAGAGGGTATTATAAAATTGGTCAGATGTTTGTAACGCAGAGAAGGAATCGTTTCCGACCCCATAAAGTATATATACACTTGATCAGCATGAGAAGACGAGTTGATATAGCCATGTCCATCTGTCTTTCTGCCCCTCTGTCTGTCTTCTACTATACAAACTAGTCCCACAGTTTTACAGCTATGGCTTTCAAAGCTCATGCATAAGCTTTTCCATGCCAGAGGCAGCTAATGTGCAATTTCCAAAGATCGGACCACTATATCATATAGGAATCATCGGTCGAAAAAAAGGTTTTAGATCAATTACTTCGTTGTTTTTTACGGGATTATCATAAAACTTAATATATGGCAGTTTACTATATACTTAAACGTCCGTGCCAAATTTGATCAAGATCAGACTACTATATCATATAGCTCCCATAAGAATCATCGGACCAAAAATAGTTTTGCCTCTAACAACTCTTTTATTTCTTTAACGATCGTCACCAAACTTAATACTTTACATTTATACATAATAAATTATAAACCTGCTTAGTTTGAAAGAAATCGGATGACTATATTATATAGCTGTCATACAAACATATAAAACTCTTTTTAGGGATTGAGTAACACAAGAACTTGCAAGGGTATACAAACTTCGGCATTGATATTTTAGATAAGAACTTTGAGAACTTTGTCCTTAAAAAAAAACACTTCTAAAAACATTAATTTGGATTTAACATTCAGCTTAATAAACTCTTTTTTTCCAAATTGTTTCTGAATATTTTTTGGTGAAAGTATTTTATTTATATTTTTATATATTTTAAATGTTCCTTTAGCATGTGCTAATTAAATAAATATAAAATATTACTAAGTAATTCGTGAAATGAAATAATTTTACATTATTATTCAGGTAACCATTAAACATTCAGATTAGTATTTGGACTAAGCTGAAACTTTTGATACCATTCCTTGACACTTTCACAATTGGCGAGGGCAGTATCCTTTAAATATTCAACGACATCGATATCAGTTGACAGCACAACCATCTCAGCGTAGAGTGTCGATATCTTGGCACTAAAACGATTTAAAGCGGGGTCCACTTCGTACTCATTTGAGTCCGGCTCATCGGTGAATTTCACTAAAATTCGCTCACGTCTCACCAGGAAACGTTCCTCGGCACCGGGTGCATTCAATTGCATCTGCAAGTCCTGCATGTCCTTTTTTAGCTGATCCAATGCATCTCGCTTCTGTTCCATTTCAACATTTAGTTGATCGATCACATTCTGACACTGTTGAACCTCTCCATCCAGACGATCGGTCAGAATCTTAATGTTATTACCATAATTCTCGGGATTGGCCATAAATTCGCGCACATTATCAAAACGTTTGATATCGGGAAGTGGTATCGGGGGGACACGGTTTGTGTTGGAAATCAGGTCCGGAATATCCCAAAGACCAAAGGTTGTCATTTTACAAGGCTCTCAAAAATTTCGTGTAATTTCTTGTAACAAATATGTTCAGCTTTGCAATTTGTTAAGTTTAATACTAAGCCTTCTCTCTGTTTGAAATAAGTTATATGATATAGGTCCGATTTCAATGAATACCAGATATATTATTCGTGCAGTCTTTGTGCAAGATTTCAGCACTGTGGCTTTATGTGTCTTGGAGGAGATTGCGTTGATTCAGACGGACAAACAGACTGACCTGGCTAGATGATCTCGTCTATGATTCAAACTTTATGTGTACATCTCTTTTTCTACGGTGATATAGACCTCTGCTGAACCTTAAAAGAACCACTTTTAGAATTGCGTTATTAATATTTTAAATACATAAGCAAAATCTATAAAAATATTGAAACTTTCCTAGTCCTTTATTGGGAAAGTTATCAATTCTTAGAATGATAATTTGTTTGATTTTCTTAAAAGAAATATTTAAGTAAGAAAATGTTAAAATTGAAGTATCTTATAATTATTTGAAGTATGTATTGAAGTAAGTAAATGTTGAAATTGAAGTATCTTTTAATTATTTAAAGTACTTAAGTAAAAAAATTTTAAAATTGAAGTATCTTATAATTATTTAAAGTACTTAAGTAAAAAAATGTTACAATTGAAGTATCTTATAATTATTTAAAGTACTTAAGTAAGAAAATGTTAAAATTGAAGTATCTTATAATTATTTGAAGTACTTAAGTAAGTAAATGTTAAAATTGAAGTATCTTATAATTATTTAAAGTAAGTAAGTAAATGTTAAAATTAAAGTATCTTATAATTATTTGAAGTATGTATTTAAGTAAGAAAATGTTAAAATTGAAGTATTTTATAATTTTTTAAAGTATGTAAGTAAGTAAATGTTAAAATTTAAGTATTTATAATGATGATTATAATATTTCCAAGAACTAGTCTCTCTTTGCGTGTTTGAAATATAATTTTCAAAGAAATTTTCATGCCATCTCCATTAAAGCCCAAAAATAAATTAGCCTTCGCATCGAATCATTAAAGATTTGGATGGTGCGGGAACCATCTGGATTATTTGTATCTCATCAATCTGGCAATATTTCATTTCAACAGCAAAAAAAAAAAATCATCTTCAGCTCGTTTAACTTTGGCTATTAAAAACGCTGCCATTGATGTGCATATTTATTTATTGTATAACGTATTCTTGTTTCTTCTGCCATAATGCTTGGATTATCTAGGCGCACATGGATGCCAGGATATACTATATACATACATATATATGTATGTGTATGTGTCTTTGACAGATTTATGTGTCAAGAATCGTATATGGTTAGCATATATGTAGCTGCCAAGGGGCAGCTTTAAGCCCTGAGGAAATTGCAATCTTAAGCTTTATTGTTTTACTGGCCTTTTGCCGAAAGGACAACAAGACAACAAGGGGGGGTGAAAGAAGAGGAAGTGTACTCGTCGTCGCATGCAAAGTTAAGCAAGAAAGTGAATAAAACTGCAGCAAAAGCAATTTTCATAAATATTTAATGGATAATGGCGAAAATAAGTACGTACAAGGAAGAAAGAGGAGAGGTCCTGTCTTGCTAGACATATGACTTTCACATAATATGCCTGCCACATGCCACACATACACACATGCCGACATATATGAATCACTGCTTTTAGTTGGAGCCCAAGGCCCAGTCGTGGAGTGTCATTAAAAGAAGAGATCTCTCCCGCGAACTGCCAGTCCTCCTCCAACGAATGGGATGGGGTGTCCTTCAGGTTCATAACAATAAAAATGAGACAAAGCTGAAACAGAAAAAACCGTCCAAGAGAATGGAAACTCATGCTGGAAACTCCATGTTACTTAATCGATGATGATGAATAATTGATTTGCAAGGGAAGCGCCCAAGCATGGAAATGAAAATGTCGGAGCAAACAGAATATGGAGGGGAAGAAGGCGGAAAGCGGCATCGGCGGCTTCTGTTTCTATATTGTTGTTGTTCCTGTGTTCTTCTGTGTGTAACGAGTGGCAAATTTCAGGAAACGGAAATGGCAATTGCAAGCAAAGGCGAAAGCGAAGGCAAAGTCGCACGGTAAATGTGAAGTTGGGCGCTAAATGAAATGCCAACACAGCAACTTGAGGGGGGCTGGGTTTGGGGCTGAGAAAGGCGGAAACAGCATTGCGAATGACGCTCCTAGTGGGATATGAATTCAGGGGGGACAAGACAGGTGTGGGCCGACAATTTGCTGATATTTAAATTTCATTTGGAATTCCATTTAATCGAGACAGGAAGCTGTGAATGCGGTGAAATTAAATGAGAAAATACTTTTACAGATATTAGATCAACTCACAAGAGAAACCGCAGAAGATTTCAACATCAAATAGATAAAGAAAATAATACAAAACTTCTCTTAACAATAGTGAAAAGTTCGTTAATAATAATTCAAATAAAAGGTTTTTAGAAGAGCATTGTGGGATCTAAGAAAATAATCCAACAACTTCTCTATTCAATAGTGAAATTTTCTATAAAAATAATTCAAATAAAATATTCTCATATGAGCATTTAGGATTAAATTTGATTAAATTTCAAAGAGCCAGGATTGTATTGAAAATTTCTGTTCTCCACTTGAAATGATCTTTATCATAAAAAATGGTAATTTTAAACACTAAAATGTCAAGAGCTTGTATTAAAAAATTTCTAAAAAAAAAACAGTTCGATTTTGAGGGTTGTAGTCACATATAAAAGGTGATAGCATAGATTAGCAAAATTTAAAAAAAAATAAATATATTTGAAAGTTTCTCCTTTTCACATTGTGACTTCTACTCTAATCTAGTTACCCCTAATAAAAACCCAAGAAATGAAAATGCAAAGGCTCTTAGTAAACATTTTAATTTTTAGTAAATTTATTTGCATATATAGAATTAAAACATTGGCTTCGAAAACAATTTTACAAGAGATTATCGAACATAATCTTATAAAGAAATTTATTCTACAACAGAAAACTCATTCAAGGTTTTCAAAACAAACTTCTAAGAACTATCTTAAGAGAAGGATCAAAAGAGAAGGATCACAGCTTTACAAGGACCTTAAAATAAAGACAATTAGAGAGTCTATCAAGGCAGGTCTAGATATGCATTGCCCCGAAAGAGGCTAGAAAAATATTTAAGTCATTAAAATATTAATTAATTCTAATTTGGAATTCCACAAATTTTAAGCTTCAAACTCAGAAATAATTTTAATTTATCATAAATCACCAATCTAAGTGATAAGCCTTATTAGAGGCCTATTTTAATTTAGATTATTTTTAATGTTTGTTCAACTAATTTGCCCATTGTTCTAAGATTGAAAATAAACAAGCTTAAAACAAAATAACTTAATTGGCATGCAAAGGAATTTAAATGCAACTCATTGCAAATTTATATAAATTTGCCTAATAAATAACTATTACTGCCAAAATGTAAAATACTTTAAAATAAATATTAATTCAGAACAGAAATCAATTCCGGATTGGGTGGCAGATTATGGAGAAATTTTGTACCAGATTTCACTTGCCAATAAATTTGAATTAAAGCCCAAAAATGAAGAAAACATTTACATAAACCAACAAATATATTTATTAATATTTTATTTTGCATATGATACTTTGTTTTACTTACATATATTTCTAGGTATGTATTCACCCTTTTGTTTCATTTGGCTACTCACATGCAATTATTTCTCTAATTTGAACAAGTTAGTTTGACTTTCGCTGCTCGTTTTGATGGACGATGAAAATCTTTGTCGTTTATACTCGATTAATTTGCAACAACTCTGAGGCACTCATCCAAATGGCAACCATCTAAGCCCTCCTAACAATGGGGATGGGATGGGATGAATCTTTGTTGTAGATGTGCAGCAATGGGCAATGTGAAGATAGATGGCATAGATATGCCGACCGATGCTAATAATAAGCATTTTGCTTTAACGGGACATTCGCGACAAATCTGGCGTTGCAGGCGACTTTTGCGGCTGTTGCTGTCGTCCATTGTGGAAAGGACAACGACAACGGCAACTATGCCAACGGCAGCAACTGCTGCTGCTGCTGAAAATAAATTGCAATTTTATCTCATATAATTCAATTAAATGATTTGCTTTTTCTCGCTTTCGTCTCAAAGTCTTGACAACATCTCGTCTATGTTTATTTTTCCTTTTTCGCTGCCTTTTTTGCCTTTCGTCTCTTTTACGCATTTTTTCACTTGACACTGCGTTGCGCTTTTTGGTGATTTATTGCCCCGTTTGCTTTTGTCTCCCATCATCATCATCATGATGATCATGTTGGCCCTTCCCGGCGACCATTGTGTCGTCTTGTAGCATCTAAAAATAAGTGAGAGTGCTGCCGCACTTGGCTGCATATTTAAATTGTTGCCTGAAATCGTATTACATATCCCCCAAATGGACAAATGGACTGACTGGCTGGCTGGCTGCCACAAAAATTGGTTTGAAATATTTTGGCATTTTCCATCAATTTTCATATAATGCAACGACTTTGAGGAAAATCCGAATGCCATGAAAGAATTCTGATAGCGTATGGATTGGACAGACGTGTGTGAGAGTGTGTGTGTGTGTGCAAGTGTGTGTCTTTGGCAGGAGGCAGGACACATTCTCAATCATTTATGCAGCAATCAGTGCTGACGTCTTTTCCACACGTACGATTACTGAGCAACTCGGCATAGAAGAAGCCTCTCTCGGTAACTGCCAAGCATATTGGATTGAAATTCAATTGAGACCATTAAAGATGAACTCCAGCAATTGGATAAAGGTTACCTACAATATCAATGAATTAGAATTTCCTTTCTCAAAATCGATGGGAAAACCTTTGTCTATTTGGGTTAAGAGAATTATGGGAAAATTAATCGAATTTAAGAATTTTTCTAACTAAAACTCTCGAAAACTCTTTCTTAGGTTTAAAAAATGTTGATTTTATGCAACTTGCTAGAACAATTGCATTGAAAAATTATCACTATGCAACTTTATGATCTGAAAGACTTTTTCCTTGTTTCTGTGATAAATTTACTCAAAAAGTTTCTCAATATGTGTTAGGAATATTGGAGAATTTCTTCCACTTTTATTCAAAAAGTTCCTCAATATATGTTAGAAATATTGGAGGACATCCTCCACTTTCAATAACAGAAGCGCTCTAATTTTTGATCCCTAAAATAGTGACCAAAAAATTATTACAAGAGAATTTAAGTGCTCCTATCTAACTTCAATCAATTGGTATTTTATAGTTGTACTTTATGTTGTTCTTTTCATATTAAAATTTTCTCTCTTCTCTATATATTATTTATCATTTCCTTTAAACAGTAGAATCTTGGTTATCCGAGGAGAGATTCCGTATTATCCTAGCAACCCTGCATCGATCCGCGTTATCCGAACCACACTCGGGAGTGCTAGGATTGGTTCGGATAACGCGGACAATCGTTTGATGCAGGTTTGCTCTTCTTTTCTCTTATCGAAACTCCTTTTATATCCCAATTTAGTTACGTCGAAACATCCTCAATTCATTTTATTAGCTTTCCTTTTTTAAACACTGTTTATTGTTTATTTATTGTTTATTCATTGTTTATTTATCTTCTTGAATTATTAAAATTATAAATAATTCATTGATAGCAAGCTTGCCTAATAAACCTCTCGAAACATGAGTTTTTCTTTTAAGAATTCGTTAAAAAAACAAGGTGGATCTACGAATGAAGAAAATGTTTTTTATGTCCCAATAAGATGGGAAACAAATTTAGTAAGATTCGATAAATGTATCTATAGACTAAAGTGTATAGTTCCATATGGCTAGGATGGACTATGCACAATGCCAATATTGGATCCAGAGAGAACTCTTCTTATCCCCAATTAATTACCTGAAATATTAAGCTTCCTACTTCTTGCTTAATTTTAATTTCTTTACTTTAAATTCTTTACATCACAATCCTTGTCTGCACTGTGAGCAAAGAATCAATCGGGTAATCAGATTTCTATCCCATCTACAAAAAAAAAAGAGCGAAAACGAAAACGAAAATTTTAACGAAATTTGCATTCGGTGATTTAAAGGTTGAAATCAAATTAAGTCAACTGCATAAATTGACTTTTAGTGCAAATCAAATGCTGGATAAAATGCTAGATAGAAGTGCAAAAGAGCAGACAATGAAATTGAGTGAGTTCAGTCAAATGCATATAGCTTCGAGTATGTGGGGGTGGGTGGGAGGTATATAAAATGATTTTTTTTCTTTTTTATTTAATTTAAAATCCTATCAAAAATGGTAATTGTGTCGCCACCAGCAAAATATTCGCTCCTCTTGCGTATATATGGGAATGGATGGTTGATAATGTATTTATTCGAAAGGCAAATAAAATTCATTATTCATTGTTATAATGGAAGTTAGGATCGATTGCCATTTTGTGAGCAGCATCGAGAAGGCCAATTTGTTGAATAAGTGTCGCGAATTTCGAACGTTTTGTTTTACAAATTTCACGGGCTGACTCTTCATCCATATCGAATGAATGAATGGATGGTTTGTCCAACTGTTGATTGGCCAACTCATTGAGTTCCTTATAGAGTTGCGACTCCTTTTCGATAATTGGATCGCGTTCAAGGCCTGATTTAATGACTTCAATGTCCTCATAGACGAGGTGAGAAAGTTCCATGGATTTATCCAAATGATTAGATGATTCTTCCACTTTAATTGGCTTAAATTTGCTCTGGCATTCGCACAAAAAACGTTTGTTGAACATAATTACCTCCATTTGATAGTCCAACCAGCCGAGATCCCATTCCAATTCCAACATATATTTGTAGGTGACTTTCAACTCTTCGCAATGCAAGGACATGGCCTCGTTAATACTACAATTCATGCGATTCATATCGTCAAACATTACCAGCAACTTTATTTCCTTTTCCAAACTATCGTCGATTGTATAATATTTATCTGGTTTCAGGAATATGTTGTACGGTTTCGGTTCTTTGAGGAATCTCTCCAAAGCGTTCACTCCAAACTTTATTTTGCGTACACTACGCATTACCTTATCGTAAATGGGTTCAAGGATCTCGAGTTGTTCTTCATAGTTTTGGCGCCGTGTCTCCAATTCCTTGAGCTCTTCTCGAATCGCATCACTCTCATACTTCTGCCCATTGACTATGGGCTTCGTGGGTGGCAAATTAAAGGAATAGCAATTCCGACCAGGCGGCAAAAGGCCGACCTTGATATCACGCAAAAAGTTTAACATTTTACAAAAATATATATTTATCTATAACTAGATCTATTTTGCTGGGAATATTGACTGAGAATGCAAATGTTCACAATGAAAAAGATTGTGGATCACATTCGAATAAATAATTTTCCAAATGAATTGAACTAGTTTGATTGAATGAGTGGAAATGCGAATGATTGAATTAATTAGAATACATATAAGAATAAACAATGAATCGAATGAAATGAATTGAATGAGAAGGCGAAGTAGTTCAAATTAATGAATGAATCAGTTGAAGTAAGATGCAATACTTAAACGAAACAAAAACGAATGGGACGAATGTAAATGCTAATGATTCATTTAATTATATTACACATTCAAGGTCTGCATAAATAACAAAAAATAAAAAACAATTTCGAATGAACAATTATCAGAATGAATTAAATGAGAAGCCGAACTAGTTCGAATGAATGAATGAATAAGCTCACGTAAGACACAGTCGCACAACACTCAAACGAAACAAAAAAGAATGGAATGAATATGAATGCGAATGAACAAAAAAGTGAATGAGAATGATTCATTCAATTAGAAATGAAGTCTGAGTGAATAAAAACACATATTTACAATGAATTGAATATTTATATTAATTTGAATACAAATATTCATTCACATAAACTCATAATTTATCACAAGCGAATATGTACATAAATCTAATTTAAGTGCATAATGTAAATGAATGATTGAATATTCAATTATCTAATTCATAATAACTGGGAAAACAAATTGAATCTATTAAAGTGCACAATATTCATTTGTTATTATTATTATTTCTAGATTCAAAAATCAACATAAGTTGTTTCACAATTGTTCGACTCCAAAAAATCCATGTGCATTTCAACCTCCCTGATATCCTTTTTTAGCTGTCTAATATCCATATATATCTCATCCTTTTTGGCAATATATAGGCCTAGGCCAACAAATAATTCGCATTCCCGGGAATAACCCATCTGGGGAAGAAGCTCATCGGGGATGTTTAGAATAACGTGTTCTTGTTCTAGAATAAACCGATTGAATCCTTCAGGCGTAAGAAGTACGTCTTGAATTTCAAAAAAGTCTTCCAGAATCCGTTTCAAGAGTTTCTCTTTCCATTGCAATTTTTCTGTTAAGCTTAACAGTAAATTATGGCAATGTTGAGTCTCTTCACCTATTGAATCGATTGATTTACTTTATTAGTTTATTATCGATGAACAAAATCTTACCATTTGAGTAATTCATTAGGAAGTTAATCTCTGTCGTTTTTTGTTGCCTTCTGACGATAATAATGAATAATAATGATAAAGTTTTGAGTCAAAGCCTTCTTGGATGATTGATTAAATTATTAAATTATCGATATGTCATTTATGGCAACTTTACCATAAATGTATGTATAGCAAATTGTGTCAAATAAATCTGACTATCTACATAGTGATGCCCCATATTTTTGTCCTGCTTCGAAATCACCTTCAACTACCCCAAAAGTTACTGGAAGTTTACCTAACAGTATAAAAATTTATCTAGTAAATATTTCAAACTATTATAAATACCTACTTATGATTCTTAATAAAAGGAAATAATGTGTTTTATAAATCAAATTAATCTGACTATCTACATAGTGATGCCCCATATTTTTTTCCTGCTTCAAAATTACTTTCAACTCACCCCAAGTTACCGGAAGTTTACCTAAGAGTACATAAATTTATCTAGTAAATATTTCAAACTATTATAGATACTTATGATCATTAATAAAAGGAAATAATGTGTTTTATTTCAAAAATTTCTTTTATTCCCATGTACATATACTTATATACTTGTAATAATTAATAATTGTACTTTACTTTGCATCTCAAGGACTTGAAAAATATTTTCGTAAGATACTTATAGAGTAAGAGTTTTTCCTGAAAGCTTACTCTAAATTTTCATGTCGAAATATAGTTGTAATAGTTACATATGTGGCACTGAATTAATCAAGTTTGAAGTCTTAAATTTGATACTTACTGTAGTTCAACAGAATGCTAGAAAAAAGTGATCCTCGTCGTTTTACTGGACCTCTGTTGATTAATTTTAAGGATTAATATAGTTCTTAAAATGAAATAATTTTAGTAGAAAATTTTTACGAACAGGTTCATTATTAAAATACACATTTTTGATAGACCATTAACATATAGTTGAGTTCAGAATTAAAATAATGAAAATAAAGATAAAAAGCAATATGGATTAATTAATTTTTTAGACGTTTTATAGTTATAGTTATAAAATAAATATTTTAAATTTCTATACTAATCTTGAAATTACAATTTTAAGTGTAGTTTAAGATTTGTAATTAACCATAGAATAAATAAATAAAATAAGAAGCATAGAATTAGTTAGATTGACCCTTGAACTCTAAAAGCAGAAAGAATACACTTATTTGCTTCTAATGCGTAGAAAGTTCTGTGCAAACGTAAGGATTGGGCGAAAGGGTGCTGCAACAAGTGCAACAAAGGGAACAAGAGGCAACTGCAACTGCTGCAAAGTGTTCATCGATAAGTTGAAACACATATATATACAACTTAATCCATATTTTATGATACAAATATTGCTGGGGATGTGTGTGTGCGGAGGCGGTGGGGGTGTGGGGGTGGCTTTGTCCGGTCTGGTTCAAGGCAATGTGTTTAGGGCGTATCAGCTTCAGCTTCGGAACTAAAAACCAGGAATCGAGTATGTCCATGTCCATGTCCACTTACCGCCCCCATTCCAAGCATAGAACACAGACTCACAAACTAAATAGTTTATGTTGTTTACCAGTGAGCTTGCTGCTTGCCGTTCTTCCTGCTGCACTTTGGCATTAGGCAAAAGCGCAGGGATGGCCAAGTGGAGCGAACCGCACGTACTTGCCATTGTCGTCGTCGTCGTCGTCGTCGAACGACATTCATTCAATGGTGCCTATGTGGGCGATGGCTATTGCGATTCCAGTGTGTTCTACATGTGGGCAGTGGGCTCCAGTGGGCTGTGGAGGAAGGCGTGGACATGTCGTTCTATTTGTCTGCCCCGGTTGCTGCTGCTTTTGTTGTCCGTTTCAGAAATCTAATAAAAGTGTGCAGCTTTTCTTGGCCCCCATTCCATCCCATCCCATGTCAACCCTCTGTCGGAGTGTTGTGCTTCCGATAAGCAAATGGGGGAATGGGCTCCAGAACTCAATGGGGTGAATTCAAGTCAAAGGTTAAACATATTTTTAATGAGTTTTATTTGCATTTGTTTATTACGTCAATGAAAATGGCAAAATGTTAACGCACATTAACATATTGTTCATGGGCAAAGAAGTCCTTGACATTGGCAATGAATAAAAATGGGATATCCTAAAATTGTCTATGAATTGAGTGAAGGACAAAATAAAATATTCGTACAGCTGTATTTCTATTCTGCATTAACAAAAACTTCATCTAAATGAGGTTTTCCCGTTAGTCTCATACAGTTACTAATATAATTTATTGTTTATTCAGGTCTGTCAAAGAAAATAGTCAAATTCTATTCCTATTCAACCAATTTTATAAATATAATAATACTATATCTACCAATAAGATGACAAATGAAAAATTTTCATCCACAATTCAATCAACATTTATTATAAAACATATTTATACAATTATTACTAATATAATTCTAATTCTAATCAATCAATTTATATGTAAAATGGAGGTCTTCTTCTTTTATTTATTTATTTTTGTACATATATTTGGTGCGTGTTCTATGATCAAGGATATTGGCCGAACGTCATACTATATTTAAATTAAAAAGACCTTAAATTTAAATTTACTAACAATAAGATAAATATATAAATTATTATTAAATATTACATAAAATATATAAAACAAATAGTACAACGAAAACTACCTGTATAAGGGACAAACAAATTGCCATGAATGGCAAACCTTGTTCCAAAATTTCTACCTCCATGTTAGTCTTCTTTATGTTTTGAATAACGTCCAAAAACAATGTTGTTGACTAGAAATGAATAATGTGAAACATTTTAGTTTCTAATTTGTGTGCGAAACTAATTTAAATCAATTGTTTTATGGCTAACACTGATGACAGCTGCAACTTTTTCAAAAATATAATAACAAAGTTCTACAAATGTAGTTGTACTAACAATTTGTTATTTAATTCTGATTTAACTATGCACTTCAGAGTGATTGTTGGTCATAAACTAACTAAATCTTGAACTGGTTTCGATCGAAGTAATTTATATGTGTGAAATTGAAACCGAAACTGTAACTAATGAAGTTCACATACCAAGAGACTCTTAAATTTTATATTTTTAAAAACTAGTAAGCATTTGAATTATGATTTTTCAATTTTTTCAAATGGTCTACATGAATTTTTATAATTGTCTAAGAGAAAACCATAAAAATAAAACTAAAAAAAAATTTTAAACTTATTTTCTGATTTTCAGAAATGATAAATTAAATATTTGGGAAAGATTTACCCATTTGGTAATTGATACAGAATTATAACTATTATTACAGTATTGACATCGGTAGAGTTGAAGTATTAAATTTATTGGTTTAAGATATGATAAAAACTAAATTCTATATAATAAAAAAGATTCTCGTTTATTTTTACATTCTTGATGAAACAAAACAAATATTTTTTGTGAGATCAAAATTATAAAAGAATATGCAAAAATTTAATTACATAAAACGTCCTACTTTAATTTAATGAAATCAAGAAATGTTATGAAAAGATTACGATCCCCGCTCGATCAATTAAAATATTTGTATAATTTAATTCACACTTAATTTCATTCATAAAAACTTGATTTAAATTTCGCGGCCAATGAACCACTGTGCATAGCGCCGAATTTGAATTTCGCAGCAACCACTCTCATTACAACACGGACAGAGAGAGAGTGATAGCGTGAGTGAGTGAGCGAGGAAAACGGAGAGGAAGAAAGACGGAATGAATGGAAAAGAGAGACAGAGAGCAAGAGCGTGTTTGTGTGTGTGCCGTGAGAGTGGGAGAACGAACGCGCATCTGCCACACTCTCTCACTGTCTCTCTCTCTATCTCTCTCAGCACTTGCGTTTTACGTATTGTTGTTGTTTTTGCTGCTGTTGTTGTTGGACAAACTGCTTTTTGTGTGTGTGTTTGTAATGTATCTGTGTGTAAAGAGAGAGTGCTGCTATTACAAGCAAGCACTTGCTGCACCGCTCACACACGCATGGTTACGCTACCGCTGCTGCTGCTCTTGTGTCGAATTGTTTTTTTCGAATTTTACGTCGTTAGTTCGAATTGAAACTTTGTGGCGTACGGTTGAAAATTGCCTTCCAAGTAAAGCAGAAAGCGATAAAAGTAAACGCAAAGAGAAGCCGAAAAGAAAAGCGTACACAAAGCAGAGAGCAGTTAACAACAACAACAAGACCAAGCCAACATCACTAGCAGCAGCAAAAACAACAACAGCAGCAACTACTACAGCGTCTCGTTTGGCATTGTTGTTTTTTTAACCACTACAACAAACGTGTAAACGCGCGTGTGTCTGTGTGTGTGATTTCGTGTCACTGTCGTGTATTTATTGTGTGAGTGTGGCTTATGCATTTTTTTTGCATACACATAAAGTTTAAATTAAATACTTTTGGGCTTAATTAAATACTTCCGCGACATTTGCCGCTGCCGCTTTCAATTTGAGTTTTTCTTCATCTACAACGGGCAACGGCAACGGCGGCTATCGATAATTGTTGTCCCACTCGCACCAACACACACGTTGTGAGAGCGCGCTCCCCCGTTTTCATCCAATATACATATGTCTCTCTGTTAGTGTGTGTGTGGGTGTGTGTGTGTCTGTGGTGTTTTTGTTGTGTCTCGTTGTGCCGCCGCCGCAACGCGAATTTAGAGACAAGTGCAAAAATTGAAAAGTGCATGGAGCCAGACCCCATCAGGTAGCAGCGAGTAGAAGAAGAAAAGCACCAAGCAAAGTGGTGAAAGTGAAAAGTGTGTTTTCGGTGCATCAACAAAACAAAAAATAAAACAAGCAAGTTGCAAGTTTTCCCCTATAAGCGTCTCGTTTGCTTTGTTATAATGATTCGTAGCAACAGCAGCAACAACAACAACAAAAACAACAACAACAGCAGCAGCATCAGTAGCAGCAGCAATTGTTGAACAAAAAACTCTAACCGGAAGGTTTTCCCACCCACCAAAAACAAAAAGATAAAACAGAAAATTGAATAGAAAAGGTACTTTTGCTCTTTGGCTTACGGCGACGGCGCAGTGGAGCTCTATGCTCCATGCGCAACAACAACGTCAAAAAGGTAGCGGATTTAGGCGCGTGGCAGCAGCAAAAGGTAGTAGATTGAGTAGTAGATGCAGTTTCCTCAATATTTTGTTGTTTCAAATGTGCAGCAGTAGCAGCAGCAGCCTTTCACTCTCTTGCTCGGCTTCTCTTTCGTTTCAACCCCTAAGTGTCAGTTGTTATTCTCTCTCCCTCTCTCAATCTAACTCATTCGCTCTCTCGCTCTCTGTTCAATCTCTCATGCTACCTGTGACTGCGACTGCGACGCTTCACCAAACTTTTATTCTCTGAATTTTGGGGCTCTCTCTCGCTTACGATTTTCTCGTGGCGCTCGCTATCTTGCGCCCACAATTTCTTGCCTCTCTCGCTTACGATTTTCTCGTGGCGCTCGCTATCTTGCCCCACAATTTCTTGCATTTGACTGACATTCGCCAGCGCAATAAGTCAGACAAAAGTTCTTCTTCAGAAAACGCAGCGGAAGAAAAAGTTTCAATTGTGTTCTCCCCCCTCGACAAAAAAAAAAAAAAATAATAAATAAAAAACACCGCTCACATATACACAACATTAACCATTAAAAACCACACACACATCTATATACCACATACACCCCCCTCTTCTTTACACCACGCAAAACATTTCACAACTCGACAACTCGTAATTCGTGCGTGGTAACCAACGTGTGTGTGTGCGTGTGGCTCTGTGTGTAAATGCCAAAAAAATAAATTTTTGGCAAATTCTAAAAAAGAAAAAACCGGAAAAGTTATCATTGTGGTGCAGACGACAACGTTAACGTAAGTGAAGGAGAAGTCGACAGTCATTTTGACAATTGCTGTCATGCCGAATGACTGACTGACAGAGTGACGGTGTGACCAGCCTTGCCCCCCCTTGCCGGCCTTGCCACTTCTGTGGAACATTCTGAACGCCAGACACGATTCACGTTAAGAACCTCCAAACACTCACACACACAAATCCACACAGTTTGAGTGCAGTTTTTCCAGCGATTTAATCAAAGTTCATTTCAAATTAAGACAATGTGAACGCGTGTTCAATTAAAAAACAAAAACAAAAAAATATATATAAAGGACAAAAACAAAAAGAAAGACCTGAAAAATTAACCAGTTAAAAAAAAATTGCAAGTTTCGAAATTTTCATTTGGATAAACGAAATTTCTAGTGCATTTAAATTGTTGTTGTTGCCGCTGTGTGCCACCATTTTGTTGTAAGCCAAAAAGAAAGCAAAAAAGAGAACTTGCGAAACAAAAGGAAAGGAAAATATAGAATCAGGCCGCTTGGACGGTCGTTTGTTATACAAAAACAAAATAGAAAAAAAATGAAGCATACGAACGGGAAAAGTTTAGCATTTCCAATTTACCGTTATTCGGTGGTTTTCACCGTGTGTTGTTTCATTAATGAAAAATCAACCCCCGGCATATTTGGCCAAGCGGCGGCGACGACGGCGCCCCCACAAACAAAACAAAAATCAGCAGCCGCCGCCGCCGCCGTTTGCCGCTTTGTCCGTTAGTTCGTTCGAAGGTCCGCGTGTGTGCTTTTCCCATTTTCATTCCATAAGGGTTGTTGCTGCACAAACACACACACACACACACAATCAGTCAGTCACTCACTCACACACAACAGAATGAAAGAGGAAAAATAAATGAAAAACTTTTTCAAGTTTACTTCTACGCGATTTTCCTCAGTGGCAAAAGTTGCTATTTTCGGTCCTTTCTTTTCATTTATCCTTCCTTCTTGTCTCTCTCTTTCGCTCTCGCTCTCTCTATTCTCTTCTGTTCTTGCTCTCCGTTCGTTTGTTTGCTTGGCCTTCCTTTCGAAATCCATTTGACATTTCGGCCATGTTCCTTTTTTTTTTTTTCGTTGCCGGCGCTTTCTTCCTTGCTTTTCTTTCCATTCTGTTTCGTGTGTTTTTTGACAACTTCACTCCGAGGGTGGTTTAAGCAATTTGCTTATAGAGCAGATTTTAATCGAATATGCTTTCCAATCAGAATAGAAAATTATCCGCATAAGATTTTCATTCTTCATTATTAAGCCTTAAAATTGGAATAGTATTTTGTCAAATCCGTTTTCATTGTAAATCTAAATTTATTGTCTTGTCAATTGGCATTCTGTATAAATTTGTTTTCACTCTTATTATATGTAACTATGTAATCTAATTGGATTTTATCGTGATTAAGACAAAAGTGAAAACTAAATTGTGTTTCACCTAGTGAATGACTTTGACTAATAAGTTTTCCACTGCCAATTAGACATTCTTCAACCAGTAATTTTTGCTGAGTCACGGAAATGTATGATCTGTGCAAAAATATCTTTTAGCCATTTTTACATAGATTAATCATGGTTTGATGGTTTTTCAATACATTTTAATTTCGGATTCATAGAAAATTTTTCTTACCATATTGTATTTGCACAGTTTATCTGGTCATCTAATCGGAGCAAATTTATTGAGATATTGCTCTACAAAAATAGTTTTTCTTTCGATTATATGTTTACAAAATGAATAGTTGAACCGTTATCTGAACAAAAAATGACGTTGATAATTAATTCTTCTTGGGAAATCTACTGAAAAATCTATTCTCTATTTCTATTTCTCTATCTATTTTCGAAAAGAATTTTACAGCAGAGTTTGTGTTTAAACAAAATATTAAAATCGAATTGCTTAAAATTTACCATCAAAAATTGTATCCATAAAAAGTCCTCTAAAAATTTTAAACTTCTGTTAAGTTTCCTTTTTTTTTTTTTTTTTAATAAAATGAGAATGTTTAAAATCACAGAAAAAATAAGAGCGATATAAAGTTTTTTAGAGAAAACTAATGGGGTTTTTCTTTATCTTTCCCTATAATGAACGCAAAATGTTTCTTTACGGTACATGCAGGTGTTTTCCTCCGTTTGCATACCGTTTTGTATGAGTAAAAAAAGATGTTAATGTGGAACTGAAATCCTAATTTGCAATCAATTCTCTCACCGTAACTACAATTTGTTACAGAACTAAATGAATAAAAATATACATACTTATAATTAGATTCTGTTAATGACTCAAAAACTTAACTTACTAGTTTTGTTGTAAAGTAAACAAATAACTAGCAGATTTGTTCCATAATCTGTTTTGTTTTTTTTTTTCTTTTGTTGCAATCAAGTGGAAATATTTTGTTGGCACTTTGCATGATTGCACTTTCGAAATAGTGTTTAAAATAATTGAGAGCGCTTGTATTTAAATTTGTTTTTTCTTTCTCACCGTGTGCTAGTTGGAAACGTGCTCAAGTGGTTTGTTCCACATATTGTGGAATAGGTCGGAAATCGGAATTAAAATTAACTAATTGCTTATTGAACGAGTGAATATTATCATCATAATCATTATGTAGAGAAAGAAAAACATTACCTCTATATTGATTGATGATAATGTTCTTGTATTCCATGTTATTCTTTTCTTTTTGTATGTATTAATAGAGAATTCCACTTTTGCTCTGCTTTCAGCTGAAGAATACTACATACAACACAAAAAACAACCAACCAACCAACCAACAACAACAAAAAGATACAAAAAGAAACAAACAAACGGAAAATTTATCACGCAAATCAAAAGTGCAATAAAAAATAAAAAGAAAGAAAGAGAAAAGTTGAAAGTGCTTGAATATCACGCCTCCCCTGCATGCCCCCTTGATCCGAAAAAGAAAAAAAATTACAAAGGAAGTAAAAAATAAACGCAAAAAAATAAAAGGGTAAATAAAAAAAAGAGGCCACCAAAAAAACAACAACAAAGTTTAAATAAATATTTACAAATAAGAAAGAGAGAACACCTCGGTCGCGTTACGTTAATTGTCGCTTGTCTACCGTTACGTTACGCTCTGTCCACCGTCACGTTACGTCACAGTACGTCGTCGCGTCTTCAATTGTTCGAGAAGACCCCCCAGAGAGATCATTTTTCGTTATCCCACGTGCAGCCTAGGCTCAGGCCAAAAAATCGCCAAAATTCTTCATCAACAAACTTTAATCAGCCCCGAGATTTCGCTCCAGTTCGCAACGGCGACCACAATGCCCTACAACGGCGCTAGCAACGGCAGCGGCGGTGGTGGCGGAGGTGCCAGCGGGGGCGGGGCCACCATCGTTGTCAGCGAAGGACCGCAGAACAAAAAGATTCGCACCGGTGTCCAGCAGCCCGGTGAAAATGATGTGCATATGCATGCTAGGGTGAGTACCAAAAGAAGAAATACATAATAGAAAAATACCTAAAAATACCAAATACCAACTACCAAATGCCAAATACCAAATACTTCAAAAGCTTGCTCTATTCTATTTACCCGGGTGGATTCTACTCTTTATAGACCGACCCACCGACCACCCACCCTTATCAGCTCGCGAATAATACCAAATGCCCATTGAACTGATATAGAGTACAATGCATCCAACCCTCCCACCACCACCCTCTGTGTGTTGTTGGTTGCCCTCTGGGCTTTTCCACTCTATCCAGATAAAAACAGGGTGGTAGATAGGTAGTTAGGTACAGCTAGGTAGTTAGGTGGGTAGCATTAGTTTGGGTTGATGATAAAAGTTCAGTTTTTGGTTTTTATTTTTTGGGGTTGCTCTCTAGGTGTACACACAATCATACATACAATACATATCATTTTGCCATAATCTTTAGACTCTATGAAGCTTATCACGAATATACCAAAATTGTTCGAGAGAGAAGGAAGGAAATTTTATGTTTCCGATGACAAAACTCATTGAAATAGCAAATGTGATAAGCTGTGTAGATTTTGGAAAAAATTATAGAAAACTGTTGTTTTTAATTGAATAAAATTGATTTCCAAATAGAAAGTGCACTAAAGTGCACTGCTTTAAAAAGATAAACTGCTTGAATTTTGAAAGGAAAATGTCTATTTTTTTGAAAAGGATTGTAAAGGAAGTAGCAAACCAGATTGCTTACTTCTATTACGAAATCTATTTTATACTATCAAATTTATTAGAAAGTAAGGTTAGTGCACTGAAACAAAGTGTTCCTTTAGTCGTTTCCTTTTACATTCGTTTATAAAGGAAAGAAAATATCTTAAAATGTTCCAATTAGAAGTGGAAGAGTTAGAAAAGGTTGTTGAACTTAGCAATTTGGAATCTTTCCATATAAAAAATTTACTTCCAAGTTTATAAAAAAGAGATTTGATGCTAGATGATGTCTTAATATTTCTTACTGACTTGATCGATATCTCTAACATAAACGAATATTGCTTTTGAAATATAAACTGTGACTTAGCCGAAAGATAAGTCATAAATTTCTAAAGCTATTTATCATTTTTCTTCTAGGAACTTTTAGTAAACCATTTGTAAGATCTTTGTTAACAAAAATCATTAGTATATAGTAATCTGATCTATAGTTAATGCCGGAATGCGTTGCAGAACTAAGGAAAATTCGTCCAATATGGTTCAGCGTTATAAAATATAATCTTGTTATGAGATAAATAAAGTTTTTATCGTGAAATATTCATGTGAGCTAAATATATAGAAATTTGATCAGTAGATCATAATAAAGGACTATAGAAAAGAAATTCAGGTACCATTTTTTTCTGCAAATGACCAACAAAATGAATTTTCAAGTAATGTTTCCCAATGATCCAATAATTTCATAGAGTGATTCCATCGCAATGATTCCAAACCGATGCTCCTCTTTTTAAACCATTCCTTTGGTTGATTTTAGCCTAGTGCAAATAAGTTTTACTTTATTTTCTGCAATTCCTGTTGTTCTGCCTTATCAGAACTTCGGTGCTCACCCACGTAACTGTGTGTAGCACGTGGAGACAATGTGGCAATTGTTGCTGTTGTTTTGCGGCATTCGAGTCTGACTTTAGGCAGTCGTCGGTTCTGTGCCAGTTGCTGCTTCTGTATTGGTGTTGGTGTTTTGGGAAAAATCGATTTTTCCTATTGCCACTGGCAGAGGAAAATTTATTGTTGTTGTTGTTGTTTGTCTCTGCTTATCATTTTGTCTGCCTTACGTATGCATGTATATGCATATATATCTCGGAGAGATAAAAAAAATATGCTATTTATTTGTACTCCTCGCATCCAGGAAGAGATCGAAGAAGAGACGAGCGATGAGAGATTCGTAAACAGAAATTGATTTAACTTGAATTGGGTGCAATGGACAAGTTTCTGCTTCTTCTGCTTCAACAATAACAATATATATGAAAGGAGGATATTACTTCATTTCGGGAAGCCTGTTGTTGTGGGAAATTGTTGTTGTTGACCGACCCCCGACCCCGATCCCGACCCACCCGTTGTGTTGTTCAAGAGTGTTTTGGCAGTAAAGTCATGCTCTTGCGGCCGCGCAAAGTATGCAACAATTTTTCTCTTAACTTTGTGCTCGACCAAAGCGAAGCGAGGCGACGCGACGTTAATGGCGTCCTATCATCTCCATGTGTGTGTGTGTGTGTGTGTGTGTGTGTATGCGTGGGTGGTGCGATGTCTCATTTCTCATTTGGCATTTGAGCTGTTGCTTCCGTCTGGTTGCTGAGTTGATGTTTCTGCCTACACGAACTCACCCAATACACACACACACACAAAGGACACACACACACACACGTATATGTATATCCCACACTTGACTTGACAGCGCAATTAGCACATGAAGCAGCATCTTCTCGGCATTTCAAGAGTTTTTTGGTCGTCATGCTCATGCTCTCGCTCGCTCGCTTATGCTTGCTCTTCATGGCTGCTCTTTAGCCCTTTTTGTGTTGCTAGACTTTGTCCAGGATTTGATGCTGGCCTGACTCTGCCGTGCCCTGTCGTTTGCCACTTGGCATCGTTTAGGCCTTTCAGCCTCTCTGCCGCTGATGCTGCCTTTGCATACCTGTAGGCAGCCCGTCCCAGCTTAACATTGGGATGGATAATATGTGTGTTCGTTCGTTCGTGCCCCAAAACGACTCTGACTCTTTGTCGCTTCCTACATGTGATTAAGTGTGCACTTCTCTCTAAGCGGATGCGCTAAATCTTATGAATTACAACATATAAATCAGTTTATCACACTCAGGATTAAATGATTTAGTTTTTGCCCTTTGCTAGCTCGCCAAAAAAACCTAGAGAAATGTTTCTCTATTCTCATTTAAACGACTGCCATCTTAAGATTTTGTCACATTTTGTTATGTGGAGTGCCTTAGACATGATAACTTTTAGGTTTCAAAATTTGAGTGTCCTTACAACACTTCAAAAAATTATTTAATACCTTTAAACTGAGTCCTTAAAAGAATAATTTGATATTTATTCGTAAAATGTTTTTTTACATACTTTAATTTTTTTACATACTTCTCTGAAAAAATATCGAAAGTTCTAGTTAACTTCACTTTTCTAAAATAAAAAAACATTTTCTGACATTTGATAAGGCAATTTCCAATTTGGAATTCCATTCATTAAGCAAATTTATTTGTAATATTTTTCTTACAATATTTTGTTCTTTATGGCATTAGCTTTGACATAATATGTTTTCAAGATAAAATTATAATGAACATACAAAACATTAATGGATACATATTATCAATCTTTAATTGATTTTCAAGACTTTACCTAAGATGATCTGCATTTAATTTTTTCACAGATTTTTTCAAAAAAATTTCCAAAGAACTCCTGAACTTCACTCTTTTCTGTCACTGCACTAGAAAATCATTTGATAAACCGGTTTGGTTAATATATTCAGTAATGTTGTAAAAGTGACTTTGACATTTCAGTTCACAGGATTAAAACCAGTATTTTTTTAACCCTAAAATCATAAGGCGAAAGATTGCATTTGCAACCCTTTGAAAATTCTTGATTTGATTTTTCCATTAGACTTTCCTGAAGATCTTCTGTGTAAAATATTGTTTTTCACTGAAATGAACAAATTTTGGCATGTTGGCAGCAATTTTAAATTGATATTGACATTGGTTTCCCTTGTAATTAAGGATATACAAAAATCTGCTCCGAAACACATTCAACTTTTCATCCACAATATGCAATTTGATTGCCACAACCAACACACAGCGGTGTGTTCCGCCTGCCAGATGCAGTGACAACCACCCACCGCCCACTTCCCCCCACTTCCCTGGACTCTGAAAAATTTCATTCTCGTGGGTCACTCCAAAATGCAGATGGACGCGCGCATTTGCGTCTGGCATCAGACGCTGGGCAAATAAATTGTGTGAGTCAGAGTAACATGCGAGACAGTTGAAAATAAAGCTCACGCATACATCCTGGTTTTTTTTTGGCTGTCTGCATCCACCACCTCCACCTGCTCCTCCTTCTTCTTCTTCTGGTCCTGCTCTCTGCCAATGGAGCAATCAAAGTAAATTTTTTCGATGGTGGATGCAACCCTCTATGCGGCATCTTGATGTTCCGAAAAGCCAAAAAATTATGCAACAGTCGAAATGCATTTGGCCAGATTCTGTTTCAAAGCATTCTGCTTTTTTTTTTTTTTTTTGTTAATTAAATGCATCACCCTGGTAACAACAGCAGGACTGCATTCGTTAAGGGTTGAACAATTTTCTGGTTTTGTTTTTTATGTTTTTCGATATCGTTTTACCTTTTGGCTGCTGCTGCCGCTGTCGCTGCCGCTGCTTTTGCTGTTGCTTCTATTAACAAATAATTGATTTTTATTGTCTTTTCATTTCAAAGTTTTAATTGCAAAAAGTTTTCTCCTCTCCCTCTCCCTCTCCTCTCTGTCTGGCTGGGCGGGGGGTTGCAAATGCATTTTGTCAAGGGTGGAAAGGTTTGTTAATAGAATGCTTTCCCTCCCCCTATCTATCTATCTTTTGCATTTCTAATTGAACTAATTGAAATTTGTGCTCAGCTAAGGTCAGAGTTGAGAGCTCAGCAAAAAAAACAGCTATTCATAAGCCAAGTCTAAGACTTAGTATTGGCTGCCCTCTCCCTAGTGACCACAGTGAGCCATGGTCTAATGCCATTGAGCCAAGACAAAGTCTCTTATGTGTAATGAAAGTATATTCCGAGTTCATCTAGTTCTACTTTTGTGTGGTGAAAGTATTGAATTTCATGCAATTTATTTATTTTTTTTCTCCTCTCTGATACAAATAATAGATGGAAATGGATAAGAGTTGAGCTAGGAGAAAGAAAGAAGCAGGTTGTTTGCTGTTAACTGCGATTCATTTCAAGCCATTTTCTTGGTAGCACCAACTAACTGACAGTGTGTAGATTGGTTGTTTCCATTGATATCCACCGATATCCGATTGATTTCTGTTTTCTGTTGTTGTTGTGGCATGTGTCTTGCATTTATTATGAGTATTCGTTCCGCTGCTGCTTGGCATAGTAATTTTCAGTACATAATTCGGTCAAAACTATCAGAATTTGATTTTTTTCTCTTTTTCCTGTGTTGGAGTTTATGACCCATTTTGATTTATTATTCGACACAAAAAATGATCAGAAATCAAGCATTTTGTGTACTTTAATATTTTTATGAGGTTTTCTAAACATTATTTATGATTGTAAATGTTTGTTTTACCTGTAATTGTGAGTGGAAAAATATATAAAATTGTTCTTTGCGAACCAAGAAATTAGATTTATGTATATCTATCCAGTTAATGGACAAAAATGTACCAAAAAATGCATAGAATTCTTTATCGAGCAGTTTAGAGATGGATATTACAACGATAAATGTAGATAGTCATTAGTGTGTGACCCTATTATCACAAGTATTTTAGTTTGTGGCCCAAAAGGAAATAGTTGATAGAAAGAACTGTCACATTCGGTTCTTTAGATTGTGTGGCAACCCTTGAATGACATTCGTTGTATGGAAACAATTTAGTTTGGTATCTAAATTAAATTAAAATCTAAATCTAAATTAAAATTCGAAAATTAAAACAAAAAAAAAAAAAGAAATTACCAAAAACCATTTCGGATAAATAAGTTTCGTAATCGAAAAGTGTTTTAAAATGGATAAACCATGTGTCCAATGGTCTTGTTTAATCGAGTACGATGACTATGGCTGTGTGATGAATGCAGATTATCCATCAGCTGATCTTTCTGTAAGTTAACATATTAAATAATTATAGATTCCTTGCGATTAATGAGAATTGGAAAGAAATTTCATTGTCCAGCTTAAGAAAGTGTCGATGGGGGCAGCTTGCCTCCTCCAAGGTTTCCAATATCCCCTCATCCTTTACCCTTTAGACAATTAAATCTATAAAATGTGTGACTTTGAATACTTTGAACTCTTCCCAAATTAATCTTCTCTTATGGATTTCATGTAATTTTCTTGTGGGCATTATTTGTTTTTGTTGTTTGTAGCATTTAGTTGTAAAGTGTCAAATTAACAACAATTATTTGTTGGCCAACAAGAGAGAGAGGGGAGACATTTTAAAGGCATTAAGAACATATAATCTAAACAGACGAAACCATAAGAGAAATTCCAAAAATAAGCTGTCAAATGTTATTTTTGGGTGGGGAGTCAAAATTGGATAGTCCAAGAGCGATGGAGAGGAGCAGGAGGAGGGAAGGGGGGTTGACTTAAACTCCAATTACAGGAAATTATGAATCGTGTGGAGCAATGAGAGAACAGAAGCAGCAGCTGTCATGGTAGCTGCTTTTGCTGCTCTCTCTCTCTCTCCCTTTCTCGCTCACGTTGTTCTTCGTTGTTGTCGCTTGGCAAAAAGAAAGAAAAAAAGTTCAATTTATGTCGCGCTGTTATGTGCCCCTTTGGCCTCTTCCCCACTTTCCCCCCACCTATGTTCCCTTACCATTGCTTTTAAGCTTTCTTTATGCTTTGTTCTTGTTCTTTTCTTACTTTTTTTTTCACCATTTACTTACAAGACACATTGCATATATAGAACATTTGTATATATTATATATAGTCGTGTATTTGGCGGATGTCATGCTGGGTCTCTGCGCTCTCTCACTCTCGAAGGTCGGAAGTGTAGTTTTTTAAGTACACGACGTCTATATAATTTGATATATGGCGCATTGTCGTTTGCTATCTTATATGTACATATATATTCATATATATGGTATATTAAAGAGGGAAAAATGATTGCAACTTGTATCTTTCTGCTCTTCACACACTCGTGTGTGTGTCTCTGTGTGTGTGTATGTGCATTGAAAGTGGCCAAAATCCCAAACTGATGAGATATGATGCAGCGAATTCTTACTTGAACGAGGTCAACTTGAAGGGTTGTCTAATATCAAATGCATCTCAAGAGAATCAGCACAAAAATATATCTTACTTCACATAAAAGTTTCAAAGTATCTCAAATTTATAGCATAAAAACGTATGAGATACTTTTTGTGTATTGTAATAGACTGAGAGTGGGTTAAGGAACAAATGCCTCATCATTTGATAATGGAAAGTTCTCATCATCTATCAAACACTTTTTCAATATACATTAGGCAATTTAATGAGCACAAATGCATTTAGATATGGAGAGGAAACTTCTTATTATCGTTAATACTCAAAAAAGTGTCTAAACTTTTATAAGAACACCTTCTTCAGATACATTATTGAATTTAGAGAGATGTAATGACTCCATGATATACAAATACCTATAAATATGATAAGGAAAGTTCTAATTTTCGAAAAATACTTACCAAAAGTATCTATTTGAGTTTTATATGCATTTATGTATTTGTTTCTTCAACCAAACAACTCATACATTTGTCTGAAAATTTTCCAAGCAAAGTAATAGCGAATTTTCCGCCACAGTTTCAAATTATAATTTTCTAAATATTCAAATATCTCAAAGTACTCAGATACATTTTGTATCTTATCATAAAGCACCTCAAAACAGTTGGCTAAAATTGAATTATTCATTAACAAAGAAACTTCTGATAAAAGTTTTGAAATTACATGAGTAATGCTTATCAAAATAATACTCCTTAGATTATATTTGTTTGTCATAATTATGTAAAGTTTCCTGTCACAAATGCATTTACAACTTGCACCAAAAAAATGCATTACTCAGCGTATATACATCCACATATATATATATATATATAGCCAACTCTGCTTCTGGCTGGCAGATCCAAAAAGCCAAAAGCAGAAATAATAATTAAAAATTCAACAGTAAAATCAAATTGCTTGGCTGCTAAGCGCAAAATCGCATAACTAACGGCACTTTGAAGCACTGTAAGATACTTTTCTCGCAGTACAAAAACTTAGGAGTGCCCGCCCCACCTCTCCTCTCCCCCCCACAGATACGAAAACCGAAACAGAAGTAGAAACTTTTCTTGTTTTAATTTTGTTTTGTGTTTTCTGTTCTCTATTCTGTTTCTTTCTGTTTTTTTGGGTACTTTTATATTTTGTTTACTTCTCCATCATGGTATTTCACTCACGAATTTCATTTCGACATAGGCGAAAAAGATATTAGAATTCTTCTCGAAAAGCCAAAGAACAAGCACAAGTAGGAAAAGAAAACGTGGCACGCAATAATTATAATAACAATAATATACCCAAAAAAAAAAAAAAAACACAGAACATGGCAAAAATGTTGTAATGAGTCAAAGTGAAAATAAACTGGGCCCCCTCCAAAAAGATGAGGGACACGGATAGATGGCAGATAAGAACCAGCAAATAAAAGGGGAGGGGAGTGCGGTGGGGTGGGGTGGAGAGAGCCATGGCAAATGAAAACTAATTGTAGCGTAGCGAATTAGGCAAGAGACCCCAAATTTGGAGGGGGCTAACTTAACTGAGAAAAAAGGAATTCGGAGAACTACAACGGGCGACGAAACGAGAGAAGAAAAAAAAAGCAACACAATTTCTATGCAAGTCACGGCTTAGCCCCGGGTCTTATGTAGCCTCCCGCCACAAGCCCTCCAACCCTCGCACCTCACCGCACCCTTGTAATTGACGCAAGTTTCAAAAAGTGCTGCATTACAGGCAGGCAGGCAGAAGGCAACTGTGACTTGGGGGCGGCGGTTGGGTGGGGGTAGCGCATGTGCGTAGCATATTGAAAACAAAAGGGCAGCGGAACTCAATGGCCAACCCATCGTTGGGTAGGTAGGGACGTAGCTAATAGAAAAACCGTTAGCAGCCTTCCGTCCAACCGTCTGCCTCTGCCCGTAATTGACATTTAAAAGTATGTCGCATGTCGCCAAAAAAAAAACCTAAGAATTCGTTCAGCTGGGTGGGACTATGGCCGTACTTTCTATACTCGTTTCAATTTACGTTTTCATTAATCATTCCTATAAGAACTATACATCATACTATAGAGGGATATCAAAGTTATATATGATGCAAGTCAAACGATATCCAAGGGAGTCTTATCTTTATAGTTGCACTACTTCATAAGACATTGGAATTTCAAAATTTATAATTTTCATTGCCCTTTTACGATATACATATGTAGACAAGGAATTTTCGATTGCAACTTAATGACATAATCTGTAGTTTTCACAACATCATCCTTAGGGTTCATTTTGAAGAAGCTTGAGCAGTATTATCTTTGAAGATACTTACGAAAATATTACCAACATCTTTATTAGACAGAAATTGAATTTTTAAGGGTTTTCCTGAATAAATCTTCGAAGTTTCTTGGAAAACTAATAAGAAAATTCAATTGCAAAGAAATTTAAAAACAGTGGGTATAAGTTAAAATATAGTTTATAGATCTGAAAGTGTTTTACTATAATAAAACATAGTAAATTCATTTTGGAGTTACTCAAGAAGATATTAACCTCAATAGGTATTAAACTAATATCACTTTTTCAAGGGTTTTTCTTCAAAATTCTTATAAGTTTCTCGATTTAAATAGAAAATAAACAGGAAATTTTAATTTCATAGTTTTAAAGTGTTTTGATTTGCGATAAGGTATAGTCTACCGAAACGAAATTGTTTTATTATATTAAATAATATGAAATATCTTCCCGACCATAGACCATTTTGGAAAATATCAAACTTTTCGATTATAAAATTTTAGAAAATCTATTGGCATAGCACCATAAATAAAAATTATCCATTTTTCGTGTTATGAAACTATCTATTGCATATTAATTTTAATTATTATTTGAAATAAGAGGTATTGTGTATAGAAAATTGATTTAAGCTAAAGCAAATAGGGCCTTAAGTACTTATAAATTACTGCATGTTTTAGTTATTGTTTACAATCATATTACAATCACTTTTTGTTCTTATTTCGTCTCAATCTTTCTTTTTTGTATCTATCAGATACCTTTAATAAACTCACTTATATATAAGTGACAACATTTCTATATTAGATGTAAAATAATTAATCAATTTCGATCGACCAATTTGCACTCGATATTTCACACATTTACATATATGTATATATGTATATGTTTATACACTTGTTATAATTGCCTCCATATACCGTTAATATACGAACTAATTAGGTTTGATAAATGCGTCGCCAGTGGCTTATTATTAAGTCATTTGCTAATGTTTAACAATCAATTTCGTCTATGACCCAGCAGGCAGGCAGTTTGCTTCTCCTCCCACACACACAGCCAGAAAATTTACAACACGAAAAGTTGAAACTGAAATGTATCTGTAAAAAAAATGTATCTGTATCTGTAAAAAGTATCTGTAGCTGCTGTGTATTTCAATTGAAGTGCAGATAGAGTACTTTATACTTGTATACAGATCGGTTCAGTTTTCTTTTTCTTCTTTCTTTCTTCTTTCTCTCTTTGCTTTTCGCTTTGCCCTTTTCTTCGGTTTCTTGTTTTTTTTTTTTTTTGTTCGAATGTTGTGTATGTAATACTTATTTTTTTTTTTTTTGGAAATTGTTTTTGTTGTTCGTCATTATTTGTGCTTACTTCTTTGCACTCTCTTTCCTTGTGTTCTTACTTTGCTTTACCGCTGCTTAAACATTATTTGCTGTTATGTAAGCAGTCGGCGGCGACTTCGCGGCGTCCGCGTCGATCCTCAGTCGACGTTGGCAGCGCCGCATATATTTTGTTTCAGTTTCAGTTTTTATTATTTCTCTGTTGTGTTGCTGTTGTTGTTGTCTTCTGCTTTTCTCAGCTGCTTTTTAGTGCCGTTTGCCGGCGTTTTGCGTTTTGCTTCATGTGCATGTGAGTGGGGCCACACATTATTTGGTAATTGTCTTTGTATTCGTGTGTATCTGTGTGTTGGCCAGGTTATTGAACTTGAACGTCAAGTGACGTGTGGCCAAAGGCCCGGCCTGCCTGCCCTGGTCTGGCCTGGTCGGGGTCTGCTCTCTTGGGTTGGGTTTTGCTTTTCAAAAATCTTGCGGTCGTTTGTGCTTTTTTTTTTTTTGTTTGTTTGTTTTTGTTTCCTTCGTTTTTTTTTCCAATTGTATTTCGGTTTGTATGTAATACTGTATCTGCTGGACACCAACCACCCCACCCCCCCCTAACCCCCGACCCTAGCACTACCTCAGCTCAGTCGAGCATTGCAACGCTTAGATACACATAAAGTGAAAGAAAGATCCGATAATGATTGCGGCTTAAACCAGAAAAGGGAGAGAGAACAGCTGAAACTACGTTTCACTCAATGCTGAAGAGACAATTACATATATTGAAATGCTTATTTTTTTTTCCAAAATCAATGGTCAAACATTAACAAATTGCTTTTTCAGCAACATTTTTGTATTCGCTTTGATGTGGTTGGCAAAAGCATTAGCAAAATTTGATTTAAATTAGCGGGACAAGCTCAATTACATAATATGAATCTTTTTGTCCCATAATCTGTTGATCAGTTGATCAATGTTCACCTTAATTTTGCTTTAATGGTTGATTACTTGACTACGCAAAATGCATACTATAAAGAGCATAAAGCGAAAAGGTATGGTTTCGGTTAATCGAAATGAAATACATATTTCCAAATGCTTTGAAATCGTGGAATACGTTGGAAAAACACTCATATTTCATATCATAATGGCAACGATAACTTGACCTTCAAGAATTAGTTAGAATATATCTCCAGGATTGATATTAGTTTACTTTTTATGAGAATAAAATTATTTCCACATCATTTCATCGTCACAAAAGGCTTTGATCCAAACTGCAGTCGATAAAACTTCGATAGCTTCTAACGATTAACAAAGCTCGAAACGAATAGTGTTGCTTTCGATTGTAAACTTCGATAACCTTTTACGATCAACAAAATAATGGCCAAAAATCTGCATTTTAGCTTATGTATTGGATTTATTATTGTAGTTAATACTTCATATATCCATGCTCAGTATAAACATTAGTGTCTCGACTCTGCAAAAGGAATTTTTGTGGAAATTCCAATTGTTATTTTAAATATTCTCTTTTCGAAGTACTTACATTTTCCCATACGTTTTTATAGGTTTTAACAGTAATTTAAGCACTAACCTTCCACCTTCTTTTGCTACTGCCCGGAAAAAACCCGATGAACTGTAAATATTCTTCTCTTCAAAACGAAAGAATGTGTTCACAGTACAAATTTCTTGACAGACTGTAAAAAGCTGACAAGTGTCTGCTGCAAACCACATGCGTTTTTTTTTATAGTTACTTGGTGGAGTATCATGTACGTTCTTTGGTTGACCACCACCAATACGGAAATTGTGTTCACATTCGCTACATAATACCCATTGATGATGGCTATCAATGCAATGTGCAAATTCCGCCAAGTGGATGGTGTCTGGTATGAAAATCGCAGACTGTTACACTTTTTTTTTGCCCCGTTCTTCCGTTCATTTCGCATTATTGGCGTGGAATTTACTTTAATTACTGTAAAAAACAACGAAAACAATTTTTGCTGCCCTTCAGAGAATGGGGAAAATAATAAAAACATATTGGCAAAAATGTGCAAATAATGGCAATTTTTGGGTGGTAAAAAAAAAAACAAGCAAAAGACACGTAGACTCTGCAGAAGAATTATTCGCACACTTATTACTGTTCTTCTTGTTCTTCTATGCCAAAGATATTTAGATAATTTCATTTTCATGTTAATATTGAATATGAAATATGATTTTGTTGATTCATTTATTTATTCAACAAGTTCTTGAAAGATAAAGATTTAAAGTAAGCCTGTCCGAGTAAATATGGTATTGACTGTATTGTATATAAGCTGAGTAGAAGAATAACATTCAATAGAATTCGGTTCATTTGAATTTGTTGGCTAAAATGAAAAAATGCAACTAAAAGGGAAAATAGGCTCCGTTTAATTTGTCGAGCATTGCGAATGGAGGAAAAAAATAAAACATTGGGCCAATTGGATTTTATTTTTGTTTCTTATTTTCTGTTTCTATTTTTTTTTTTGTTCGTTTTCGTTTTTTGTCTCACCGACGACCTGTAGACTAATTAGATACAATTCAAGTTGAGTTCGCATTCCGTTCTAAAAGCACGTCTCTTGTCCAGATACAATGATAATGTATATAGTTGCAGGCAGCAAGACAGGGTAGCGGGGGGAGGGTGAAGCGACGATAAATAGGAACGACAACGGTTGCAACAGAAAACACGTTTCTACTTTATCGACATCCCCGCCCGGGGGCCCCTACCCCCACACTCTTTGGCCATTACCACTGTTGCGTTTTCCCCCCTCTTTCATTTATGTACTTTGTCACAAGTGAACGTGTTGTTCTAGTTGGCAATTGCACACGTTGTGGCCAGCTCAGAACAGGTACTAACAGATACATACATACATACACAGACACAGATACATTTACTCGATACATTGATCAATTTTCCTATTATTGATATTGCAGTTTTTCTTTAGCACCCAAACAGTTGCTTTTATTTTTAAGCAATACGATTTGTAATTAGTCTCTTCTGCTTCCTTCTAATCGATCTAAATTTAGAATTCATCTTTGATTTCACATGCAAATTTGAACTTAAAGTAATTTGAATTCGTTTTATCGAATGATTTTAAAATACTCTCTCTTCTTTTTTATTCTGAGAGGGTATAAATTAGTTAAAAGTTTGCGAGACTTTTCGGTTTTATTTTCATGTTTTCAAATATCGATAAAACAAATTGCACATTTTTGTGCCTTGAAAAAAGAATAAGAAATTCACAGATTATTCTTCAAAAATTTGCCGCTCTGGTCTCATACCCATTTTAAAAATCCAGGGCTGGGTCAAACACGTGAATATCTAGTCAAACACCATTAGATAAGCTTTTCAGTCATTCAAGTGCTAAAATCATTTAATTAACTTCATGTGGACCGTAACTAAACTACTGCTTCTAAAGTTACCCATCATCAATCAGTAATCATTTTAAAGCACAAAAAGAAAGTCCTCCCACTGAGTCTTCTTCCTCCTATTCACAGCAGATTTGAAAGGATTTAACATTCGAAAGCCATTAAAAAGAAGGAGCTATAAATTGAGAATTAATTTCGAACGTTCGGGGTATTAAAGTGAAGTGCTTTAAGGCAATCTCGCAGGCTGCTAACAAGCTTCTTTCTACGTCGAAGAAAGGCTTCGAAATTGGCTTCCGGTATAAACAGAGAGTTGAGAGAGTTTTTGGTGTCATCGTTCCAAATGCAACTCTACCTCGAGGCATAAACAGTATTTCAAAGAAGAATGCGTTTTGCAAACCGCTGTTTCAATTGCCATTGTCTCCGCCTACGAATACGAAATACAGTTAGTTGAATGTTTTTTGTCTTTTTGGCGCGAACTTTTTCGTTGGCTGAATATTTCTTTTGAGTCATCAGCGAGCGCGAGCAGGTCAGAGCGAGGGAGAGAGGCACCCACTACCGCACTCTCATACCCGCCGTCGCCGCCGCCGCGTGTTCTCGTTTTTTGCATAATTCGCAAAAGAAAAGGGAAAAGGTAAAAAGAAAAAGAAAAAGAAGCATTTCTGTTGCTGCTTTCTTTTGCCACGCTTCTTGCCTTGCTATCTTTTCTGTGTGCTCTCGTTTCTCTTCCACCTCATTGGGCTTTCTTCAAGCAATCACTCAGTGTGCTCTTTCAGCTCTCTTGCTCGCAGCTCTCACTCTCTGTCTCTCTCTATGTGGAGCTCCCCGCTCTTGTGTATGTGTTTGGTTATGCTCCTCTCAAAACAACAACAAAAAATTGTTTATCACAACTTTTAATTACTCTCGAATCTCTTTTAAAATGCTGCTTGGGCCCCCCCAAACACACACACACATCAATGTGTTGTGTATGTTTGTGGGTGTGTTTGTCTATGTGTGTGTATGTGTGTGAGTATGAGGGGCGGATAGCAAAGAAGTATCTACTTATTGTTGTTGTTGTTATTGCTACTATTTGCCGCCCGCTGTCGATTGAAATTACTCAATTGCACATACGCCACCGACACAACCTAGACACCGAATCTTTTAATGCCCTGTAAATAGAAATCTAAAAGGTATACTCAATTCTCCTACAAGTATGAGAAATCATAGATCACATCCACTCAAATGGGCAATCAAATTCGATAAGTGAGTCTAGATTTTAGAGTATCACAACTTCTTAGGCAAGCTAAGTTAGTTTATGAGCCATAAATTTCAAATGGCTAATGGGTATTTCAAATGCCAATCACCATTAGAAAGATAATAAAGGTAATGTGCTACTGTAAATATGTAGTGTTCTATGACTAAGTATATCTCCTAAGTGACTAGATGTAGTCCAACTACATTCAAGTTCAAAGATCCGACTACCTAGGCAAATCAAAAAGTCGCATAGTCTTATCTTTTGGGTTTATCAATGGGTTTCTTTTGTATCTAGTTAGAGACAGGTTACATAGATATACATTCACACATAGATATTAGAATTGTTATAGAATCTGTGTTGCCTTTTAAATTTGATTTGATTGTACTTACTTTTGGGGCAGGTGCTTGAACTTTTATGGATATTTCAACTTTTTGATTGCAGTCCCGAAAACACGTTTTTTTTTTTTGCTCTCTCTGTGTGCAGCAGCAAATGCGAAAATCAATGCAGTTTTCAGTTTAGTTTCTGTGAGTTCTGTTGTTTTGTTTGTTTGTATCTTTATGCGCCGGTTTACCTTCACTGCAAAATGCTTTTGAAATCCAGTTTTGCGCAGCTGCAACTGCAGCGGCAGCGACAGAGGCGGTGACAGAGACAGCGGCAGCAAGTCAGCGTCAGCAGCAATTGTTGCTGAGAGAATCAACCGAAAAGGCAGCCGCAAAACAGTTACGAGGCAAACAACAGCAATAGCAACAACAACAGCAACAACACGAAGAACAGAAAGATTGCCAACGAAAAAAAATAATTTCGCTGACCTACTAAAAATAAAAAAAAAAAGAACGCGCAAAATATAATTAAATGTGCGTGTCTGTCAAAGTTCCCCTCGAACCAACCCCTCATTTTACCCCTTCTGTCCCCCTAATACTCTATCTGTGTGCCTTGTGTGTATGCAAGTATTTGTATCTGTGTGAAGATCGCGCGAGGTTCAAAAGATACAAGCAATAAAAAGGCAGAGCAGCAAATGCAGCGCTTAATTTATAAGCTCATCTCTCTCTGTCGAGGCCAGAGAAAGACAAGAGAACAACAGAATGAAGGGAGAGACAAAGAGAGAGAAAAGGCAGGGGAGAAAGAGGAAAAGGAGGAGAATGAACGCCAAAATGACAGTGAGACAGGCACGCAAAGTCGTCAACTGCATTGCAAAAGGCAATGCATTTGATGTGAATACCCTTTCTCTATAGAGTGAAAATGTATATTTGTTTAAACCAAAAAGATGGGTAACATTTCGTGGCGAATGTAAAAAATTGGGAGTCGTGAGACAGTACGTTTTTAGTCATGTATTACATGTGTCAAGGTCGATTTAAAATGTCAACATGGTTTCTTAATGTTATTAACTATTTAGATAGTTTAAAAACAAAGCCCATCTTAAAACTCTCTTTTTTATGTTCAAAATCAAGATTAAAACCAGGTGTGATCTAAATCCAACTAGTTAATTAAATAGCTTCAACAATTTCAATTTAAACTCTAATTAGAACTAGATCTTGGATTCATTTTACCCATATTAAAGCGATACATTGTTACCGTCTCTATTCATCACATCATAAATCACATCATCATTCAAAAATATATTTCTGTTGTTATCGATAGACATAACTCTCGATTTCATACAACATTTACTTTTCTGGCGTCAGAGGCTTCAAAAGAAGACAAAGAAGATCTTGAAAGGTTTATTGACATTCCATTAATTTTTGAAACTTTGTCCCAATTCTACATATATGCATCACATCACAGTGAAAATAACACCTGGAATCGGTGTTTCAATCGCAAATTGCTGTTATCGATGATATCAAAAACTATAGAAATAGTATATCAGAAAGTGGAACTTTAACTAAGATATAGATTGTTCAGTCTTACTTAGCCCTTGTCATTGATGAAGTTCATGGGTATATCAGAGTCGGACAGGTTAATAGCTGTAACGTGTTGCTAACGGTGCTTGATTCATATTTATATTTGGCTGCCTGTGTGTGTTAATGTGTGCGTAAATGGTGTGCGTCTGCCTGTGTGTGTGTGTGTATATATATATGTAAACATGTTTTCTGGAGTTGCATTTTGTGCAAAATCGTATCGAGAACTTCAGCACGAAATGATGCAATCCTTAAGCGGGTAAAGAATTCTAAAGGAATCAAGGTTTTTTTTTCGTTCGTTTTGCTTAATGTCCCGTTAAAGTACAGTTTAGCTGATCCCCGCATAGCATTTTTGTATGGCCTTTCAGCAACGTTGTGAATACCGCGTGGTATCGCAAATTGCAATTAGGTGACAAGGCGGCTTAATTGAGCAGAGTCATGGTTGTGATTCGGTTTCTTGGGACTAAATTGCTCTAATCATGAGATTTATGCATACGGAGGAATGAAAAATAGTAACGTTAATTTAGGATTTTGCACCAGTTTTTTGAAAGATAGCTTTATAATGAAATGAGAGATGGACAAGTCTATATTGTGCCCTATTCCATTTGGATTTGATTCTTAGTTTCTATTTGGTGACTGATACCAAAGATAGGTAGTCCAAGTTGTAGACACTTTTAAATGATATTCCTTATGGTTTTAATGATCTCACATTGAACGTTTGTGTAGCTCATTAAAAATATATATAACTAAAGATCATGGTTAGTGGCGGGAACCTCCAACATTGTGGCACGGCTTGGCATAAATTTTGAAACACATTGTAGCTGAGTGTTTGAGAATGCATGAATAAGAGCCACCCTAACAGACAACAACAACTCTCTTTCCAGGCTTTCTCAATAATGTTTTTTTTTTGTTTTGTGCATTTTTATGAAGTGATTTTTTTGTTGCTGTATATCTCGATATATATATATATCTTTATATATACCAACTCACAAAAACAGACATATGTATATGTACATTTAGGGTATATATGAAAACCCGATCGTTTTGTTTGCTTGCATTTCCTTTTTCGTGCCTTTAAATGTATTGACCCAATTCAGTTTTCAACGTTGGCATTTCTCGTTTGCATTTTGTTGTAGTGATTTTTATTTTATACCTACCTTCCTCCTCATCCATATATACACATACATACATACATACATATATATGAATGTGTTTGTATGAGTGTGCACATAAGTATTTTGATTTTTATTGAATTTTAAGCGAGAAATTGAAATTTTATTTGCATAAGAATGCCAGCAACGAGAGGTGAAAAATATTAAATTGTTTTATTTCATTTTAATATTTCTAGAGAAAACTATAAATCATAACCAGAGAGCTTGATTGCTCTGTTGGTAGCCTTAAAGTTAAAGTTGCAGGAAATAGTAGAAGCATTTGCCACTTCATGAACAATATTGACAATATAGTATTTCGAATCACGATAAATATAAAAATTAAAGTCACACAGAATTTGTCAAAAATATGTCGAAACTTCAATCTTAACTTAATGCAGTTGCATTATTTTGTTAAAAAGTTAATTATTTGTATTCTTTTTTAATTTTTCATTTGAATTTCGCTTCTGTTGCTGCTTTTGGCATTAAAATCAAAAGTCAATAAACTGCATTATGATGACATAAAGACAATTGCATATTGTAAAAATCGTCGTGCATAGCGCCATGTTCCCTGCTTTTTTATTTTTCCATATAATTTTCTTGTTTTCACCACCCCGACATTTAATTTTTTCAATTTTTTATTGCTGTAGGAGCACAAAAAATAATATGATTTATACATATGGGTCTCTTCTTTTTTTTTCTCTCCATGCAATTTCGATTTGCACACTGAATGCAAAAATATACCCTATACTTGGAAATGCTAAAGGGTTCTTTAGTTTTTTAAAAAGAGACTAGAAAAGAAGAGTAATGATCGGAGAATTAATTAATGAGATCACGGTACTATAGAAAAGATAAGGTACTGGTTAAGAATCTTATTTTATATATCAACAATCGAGTCTAGCTAGACACGATGTTTAATCCTCAACTAAGATAAGATTAGATCGCATTATCTTCGAGGGTCGTTGGCCTTGAGTCATTTAGTTTCTAAAAATTTCTTTGATTAAGTTCAAGAACTTTCAAGAAAATCGGCAAGATACATATAAATAAGATCATACATTTGGTGATCAAATATTTCCGAATGTCTATCAAAATTCCCCAACAAATAGGTCGGAACACATTAGTTTGAGCGTCGAAAAAGAAGAGAAATTTTGACTCTAGGGTATTTCAAAGTCGACTCAGCTTGTGGTTTAAAAATTGTTTTTTGCTGTGAATTTTTTTGATTCTGGTCTATTTCAATTTATTATTAAAACGATTAATTACAATGTGTTCCATTGGGGACAAAAAACCGAATAAAGTTATTAATGTCCGAGAAGCATTGCAAAAATCAAACACATTAAAATATGTTTTTTTTTTATACTTTTATCCGTTGTGCTATAAATATTTAAAAGTTAAATGGTGATAAATAATGTTTTTATCAATATTAAATAGTAAAATTATGAAATGGGCTCGCAGGTCTGCAAGTTCCCAGTCAAACCGGAAGTATATATAGGATTTGTTTCATTTAATTGAATTGTTAAAATTATAAATATGCTTTTAATGCTGCTAAATTAAATCAATGTCAATGAAATGTCAACTAAAGAAATAAAAATAAATAAATAATGATTTATTAATATATATTTTTAAGTACATATTTTGTATTGCAATTATCTGACTGTGTGATCTATTATTCTCTCTTTCTAGGTAAGTTTTCATTGATGCACCTTGCTGGCACTTTTTGATACGATAATTATGATTTATGGTATGTGTGGATGATGATGGTGATGGTGTCATAAAGAACTTTTCTAATTGGTTAGCTTTGGTTTAATAGTTTTTTCCGATAGATAAGAACTTAACGCAATAAGTACACAAATACATTCGGGGTGAAGCAATTATAGATTAGAAAGTGTTAAGTAAAGAATAATAAAAAGGTAGCTACTACCCCTTAGGTTTCCATGAAGAAAACGAGTGTCATTCTTAGGTGATTTTGAAAAACTTTTAAAACAATTTGATTTCCAGTTATGGAATTTAAGGATTACTTAACTAAAGAGCAACATTGCTGCTAAAAAGTGGTCTAGTTTTATTTCTTTGGCGCCCCTTTGGCCATAAAAAGATGTAAGGTGAAATCGTTTAAGTATTGCCTGTTTAATAGCTAAAGATCAAGTCATGACTCTTTCAAAAAATGCAACAAAGCATTTAAAAATATATTACACATTAAGCTAACAAAATGTAAGCAAATAAAAAACAGTTCAAAATTATGAATATGCATAACCAGTTGAGTCATAAGTACATTTTGTTGAAACAATTTTCATACCCTGTTTAAATAGGGTGAAGAAGGAGTATATTAAAATTATCAGCAATAGGAAAAATAGAAAACAGAAACTAAAAAAATAAATAAGCCTATTGTAAATTGCAGAAATTTTAAAAGGATTACAAGGGAAAAGATAGTTTTCCTTAGAGTGAAACCAAATTTTAGTAAATATCTAGAATCGCTTTATTCGAAATGGAATATTTTTATTAATGGGATATAATGCTTTATTTGTGACACATTAAATCTTCTGTAGGGAAACCAAAAGTCGATAAAATCTTTAAGAATGGTTTTAACACTGCAGACAAAAATAGAAAACATAATCAACCGAAACGGAAAAGTTAGCTTTCGTAATCAGAAATGTCTCAGAACTTCTAGTTTTTTATAGAAATCTTGGTGACAAAATTTACTGAGAAAAGGTTTTAAAAAATTTAACAATATGTATACGATAACATATGAAACAGTAGACAAATTGTTGTTAAATTATATTAGTATATTCCTACCGGTTAAGAATTGGGGAAAATATATGGTATCTCGCCACCCATAAATTTTTGTTGAGCCTCATATATCACATGCATCGAAGTGAACAGAATTAAATGAAATTCTCGTAAAAGATAAAAAGATACAATACTTCAATTTCATTTATTTATCTAGCGCATTTTGGCATTGTTGGAATAACAGACGCATCACCGCGACAGCGACAGCAGCTGAGCGACAGTTCGTTCACATTGAAGCGAGAAAATAAAACAAAAACAATAACAGCTCAAATATATATTTATATATATGCATTGTACATACAATATATACAACAGACAACAACAGAACAGAGAAATTTCACTTTTTTTTTTTATCGTAAAATATTTAAATTGTTCCCTTGGCATATTTCGCTACTGATAGCACATTTCACCATACAGAACCAACAAGAGCACAGCAGTTGAAACACTGGTGTGCAAAACAAACACCTAAGAAAACAACCGAAATGTGGTGTACACACACTTATTTTATACACATATGCACACAATATGTGTGGTATATGAGGAGAACTCGACGTAGATCACATACCATTTACCTATCCATCTAAATGAATGTCTTTGGTATAATTCATGAATTGAGTTTTAGATGGTTTTTTGTTATCGTTGTTGAATAGAGGAGTTTAACACCCACACACTTCACTTGACAAATTTCGATTCTATGGATAGTTCAATTGCCTTTTTGTGCACACACATTGTTTACTAGAATTAACAGTTTTTATACCTAGTACTAGTAGGACGGGCATATTAGCAAAGGTCAACGCTTAAGACACTTTAGTTTGCCTTTGTAGATCAATATAAGGATTAGTTGCGTATTTCATTTTTTATGTTATCGAAATGAAATAAAATGGTTTATTTATCGATTAAGCGTAAGAACAAAAAGTTACGATAATATGTTGACGTTAAATGCGTTAAATATATTGTCTGATTACGATCCTGAATAGTTCTATTATTATTATCACTGTAAAATATGCGTAATACTCATTGGAAAAAAATATCGTTAAATTATCGATAAATCGATAGAACTTAAAACTTAAATACTGTGTTTAAAAAGATCGTATAATCATCTAAGCGATTTCGCATTATCTTGTTCCAAAATTAAACCTTTATTATATGTTTAGGCTTACCAAACTTATCGATATATATCGATATTAATTACAACAGCAATGTTATATTTTATTTCTCCTACTAAATTACAAAATTTCGATATTCAATATCATTCATTAAGGAAAAAGTCTGCTATAAATATGTAAATGTAGATTTGTAGAAAGAATTGTTCGATACTAGATTATATGACTGAAAAATCGATATATATATCATATTGTGTCAAATATTGCGATAGTCCCTATAGTTAATGTTTGCTAACTTTAAAATTTCGCACCATTAATTGCTTTTATTTTAAATTACTTTTTGAGGTATTGTTGTTTCAAATAAGTTAAGCGACTAGTTTGCTTGCTACCAATTCTAGTCACACTTGAGATCGATTCGCTTTACTTAAGTTAGGTTAGACGTGCTTTCTATTGATTTTAAAATGCAGGGTATTTCGCAATTGGGGTCTCTCTTAAGTGTTTCTAGTATTTTTCCACATTGATGTTTAATGTGTACCGTACACGAAAACGATGTGTGCGGAATATCATCAGTCAATACTAAAGAGAAGCGAAACAAAACGAAATGTGTTTAAATATTGATAAAAAAAAATACGAAAACACAAAAAAAAAAAAAAAAAGCCGGCTGGAAAAACGTTGCAAAAACAAAAAGCGAAATTAACCAGAAAACTTAGAAGCGAAAACAGAGAACACTTTCGAGATACCCTTTAATAACTCGAATCGATTTGAACTTCAACTATGTTTTGTTTTTGTTGGGCGTCTTATATACCCTTTCTTACCACCCATGGATAGTGGGTATAAAAACAAGAGAACCGAAAACTAGGAAACATGTGTTAATTTGCTTGAATCGAACAAAACTGCTGACAAAAAAATTTTGAATGCAAGTTGAATTTTTGTGTGTTTTGCGGTGGGTGGGTGGGTTGGTTTGCTTGGCAGTGATGCGGCGCACAACTAGGCAAGGTGATATTCGTGTTTATATAAACAACTGCCCTCACGACTTGTGCTTGTTTGATGATTAACACATTTAAGGCATGTAGTTGTTGTTGTTGTTGGTGGTGCTGCTGCTGCTGCTTCTGTTTTGATAATGATAATGGTAATGGTAATGATGACGCTGACGCTCGGCGATGCGACTCGGTAATTTAGTGGCCGCCAACGACGAAGACATCGCCGTGGTTAAAATAAACATTTGACTAGCGAGGGACGAAATGGGACGGCGGTTGGGGCCCTTCTACTAGAGCATGTGCCTAGCACGCGTTTCGCACTTTTCGTTAGAGTGGGCGGAGGGAATGACTTGCGCCGCCCTCCCCATCTCTAACGCCTGCTGCTGCTGCTGCTATGTAGTGCTCCCTGGCGCGTGGAGTTCACGCGGTGTTGTTTGCATAGTCGCCGTCCGTCGACCGTCGCTTCGCTCAGGTCCGCAGGTGGTGTTGATGATGATTATGGGTTATGCCTTAAAACGTTCGTAAATGAAAATTTTATAGCTTCAGCAATTGTTTTTGTTATATACGAGTATATATGTACATATTTTTCCGACTATACTACTAAGTTAAGTTATTTTTGGGTTCCCCATCGTCGGTCGGTGGTGGTTGTTATTTTTGTTGTTGTTGTTGTGGCGCTGAGTAAGGGGATTTTCACGCATTAAGCAGCACTTCTTTTTTCCCTCATCTCTCATAAGTGTGAGTGTGAGGTTAAACACTTCAAGTGCGCCACGCCTTCACTTGCAGCGAAGAGTAGGTGGTTAAAGTAACACAAGTAGCGAAAATCACAGCATACTCAAAGGAGCAAATTTAAAGTGTTCTTTACGCAATAAAAATGTTGAAAACTGTAGCGGAAACGTTAACTGCTCGAATAAAAAACAAAGTTGTGCCCGATTTGATAGTCCTAGAATGTTACAAAAACCATCCGATTACTTTAGACTTCAGAGCACTACGACACTACCTCACTCAAAGGTAGAAACCATAACCATTAGATTAAAATTCAAAGTTCAACACGATTGGATTTCAAAAACAAGCTTCTTGCGAAGGGTTCCTAGTGTTCTAGACTTCAGAGCACTACAACACTACCGCATTAAAATGTAGTTATTTTGCAAGAACGAATAAAGTACGAAATTAAACACGAATAGATTTCAAAACCAAGTCTCTAGATTCTAGAACATGCCTTCGATGCGTTCCTATTGCTGAAATGTTCAGCGCACTAGAAAACTACCGCACTCAATTGTGAAATATTTCAATAAAATCCACGTCTGAGTCATAATCATTAATTATCGATTGAATGTGAATCTTTTGATATTTTAAAATATAAAGCACTAAAGAAAAATATGCAATTTATTTGCTTGATGCAATTCTAATTGGTATTGGAAACTGCTGCAATATACATTCATTTACCTGATCATTAAGTAAATGATAAATGTTCGCATTAAGCCAGGCCGACTCATGGATAGATACATATATATTTTTATAGAATTTGGCATATGGCCTAGAATGTGTTGTAATATAGATCAAAAGGAAAAGGAAAAATATGAAAAGTATTTAAAATTCTCTCTCACTGACTGTGGTGTTGGGCTATAGCTGGAGCATATAGAAGAAATCAACTATACAAATTGATATTTCACCTTAAGCGAGAAAGAGAAGGATCGGCACGTGTCCGTGTCCCACTAAATTCTTACATAAATCTCACTCTGCCAATTTCTTCAAGCCTTTGTCTCTCTCTCTCTCCCCCCTTTGTCTTAAGGTAGATACTTGATTACGCATCTCACTGATTAGTTCTGTTTTCGCTGGCCACTATTTTCAATTGTCAAGCACAAGTATTTGAAAAAGTAGCGCAAATATTTCCCTCATTGACGTAAAAAAATGATCTTTAAAAAAAAAATGTTCAGAAAAATTTTAAACACCTTGGGAACACACTCGGAACGCAACCACAAAACAAACAATATAGGAAATTTTCAATTGTGCACAAGCTGCGAAGAAGAATGCCAACGTCACTTCCCCTTCCCCACCCCTCTCTCTAGCCATCATCATCCCCCTCCCCTCTGTCGCCCCAATTGTGTCCCTTGTGTCCATCTTGTACATAATTCACATGACAGTCGCAGATTTTGTGAAAATCTGCGAGATTTGTTGACTTTCATTTCCTTTTGTCTTGTCTCTTACATTTTGCAATTTTTTGATAATATAAATCTTCAATGTGTCGCGTCGTCGTCGTCGTAGTTGTCTCATGCATGTACAATTTACTTTGTGTTTCTACGTAATTTAAATTAATTTCAGTTAATTAGATTTAATTAAACAATTTCTGGGCCACACATTTTCAGTTCATTGTTGATTCTATACGAACACCCCTCCCTCGCCTCCCTCACGACACCACACGCACACTAAAAGATACATTTCCACATAGATGAAGCCTTTTTGCCGCAACAATCAATTTATCAGAAAGCGCCCCCATTACTTACTCCCTCCCCTCTCTCTCTCTCTCTCTCAATCTACATCTCATTCAAGTATTTTTATGCGTATTTAAAAGCATTTTCCATAAATAAAAATTATGAAAAAATGAAAAACGAAAAGAAAACTAAACCAAACAGACGAATTAGTAAAGATTTTCACATGAAAAGCGGCGCGTAAATTACGCGCACACACACACACACACGCAAATAACTCACGAAATAGACGAAGAAGGGCGATAGAAAGGGAGGGAGAGAGAACTCAACACAAAAAAAAAGAAGGAAAATCTAAAATGAAAATGAAAATTGTTTTATGTTTGAAGCAAGCACACACAGTGAAAGATTTTTCCACATAAATTACACGCTAAGAAGATGACGACGATTCCGCCGACGCAGAAGTTCTCTGCTGCTGCTGCTGCTGCTAGTGCTGCTGGGAGAACTCTGTTGTTGTCATAAGTGATCAACGCCGGGGCGGTCCTCAAGTCTGTCTGTCCATGGCTTCTAGTTTGTTGCTATATCCACTGCCACGTCAAGTGAACTGACATCAAAATGACGAAAACGCAAATCAACAGCAGCAAACAGAAACAGCAGCAGCAGCAACAGCAACAGCAGCAACAGCAACAGCAGCAACAATTTAAGTTTGTTGAAAAGATGGATGGATTTATGGCTTCGTTGTGTGTTTGCACTGCTTCTGCTTTTACTACGAGGGCTGGCGGCTGGTGGTCGGTCTGTGGGTCGCTCGGTCAGACGAACAGATGGACAGATGGAAAGTCATTCGAATGTCTGGACCATGAGTAGATTTTATTTTAAAATACCCTTTCCCACATCCAGGGTATATAGTGATTTTAAGTTATCTTTCACCATGTGGGAATAGAAAGTATTAGAGAAGGGCTCCAGAGACGGTTGGCTAGCCAGTAGCATAAGGATATTTCCATCCTTGCTCAGAAGGAGAGTTAAATCAAAATGGAATCCAATATTCGTCACTCATAAAGTGCAATGGTTACTGCTAGAATGGTGGAGAACCCAGAATACCAATTGAGATCCTCTAGGGATATACAGAAATCATTTTAACGGAGGTAATTTACCTTTGAAATGGATCAAAGTTACACCAAAACCGTGTAGAAGAGGTTGTACCCCGGGGAGTAATTTTTCCAAAATGCAAAAACCATAGCCTAACTGAGTTAAATAACTTTTCCAAACGTTAAATTTTGAGATATGTATATTCAAAGAAGAATTTCAAAAAGAGGATCCCAACAAAAAGAAAAGGTTTTGATCGTCGATTATTGCAATAAATTTCGCGATATTTTTAACAATTCCATTCAGTAAAGTTACTTATATAAAATATCCAAAGGACACGTTTTTGAATTGTTCAACTTTTGTACAGCTTTCAAATTAATGTTTCTGGTAAGCTTAGCATATCTGTTTTCGCTTGATTTAGTTGTAATTCCCAACTAGTTGTAGCATTGATTATATGGTATGGCCATTGCAATTCTAGAGTCTTTAGCTAATTCTGCTGATGATAGCCCCAAGTTATTATTGATATAACTCTACAGACAAGCTGCCCCTAAAGAGTATGTAAATAAAATTCTAAGTATACTCTTAACTTAAATATTCAAAAATCTCAAAAATAAAGTATAGAAAAGTAGTGTCTGCTTTGCCTTTTCTAAGCGTTTTTCAACAATACTTTTCCAGCAATTCTAGCAAAGTTAAAGACATGAAAAGTTATTCCCAAGTCACTTTAGTTTCAACAATAATAAAGTAAGTAAGTCGCCGGGCCGACTTGGATATACCATGCATTAGGTGAAGAGATATATATTAAATTTCTTTCAAATGCTATCTCTATTTTGTGGAAACGAGCACTTTAGCGCCCCCCGACCAAATCGGTGATTTCCAGCATATGCTATCTCGCTCTTTTTTGCGTGCATCTGCCTTGCACCGCTATGAGTGAAAAACGTTTTTATGTATAACTCGGCCATTTTTATTCCGATTCTTGTGATATTTGATGCGATGATAGATATACGTGACATGTATTAGTGTGCCGAATTAAATTACGATACGATAAATATTTCGGGTGAAAATCGAATTTTTCGAATTTTGGGGGCGGAAGGGGGCGTGGCCAAAATTTGAAACAAACTTGGTCTGCGTGCACACTGCACGCATCTAATGTCCAAATCCGAAAGCTCTATCTTTTATAGTTCCCGAGATATGGAGGCTCAAAATATTGTTTTTCAAATAGCGGGGGCGGAAGGGGGCGGGGCGAAAAAAAAAAATAAACTTGATCAGCGTACACACCAAACGAGTCTACATGCCAAATTTGGTAGCTCTAGCTTGTATAGTTGCTGAGATCTAGGCACTCTATCGGACGGACGGACGGACGGACGGACGGACGGACGGACGGACGGACGGACGGACGGACGGACGGACAGACAGACGGACATGTCTCAATCGACTCGGCTATTGATACTGATCAAGAATATATATACTTTATAGGGTCGGAGAAGCTTCCTTCTCCCTGTTACATACATTTTGGCGACTTTAATATACCATTTCATTCTATGAATGCATGGTATAAAAATCACAATGAAAAAGCTGATAAGCCACACAAACACACTCACATAAAACTTAATATCAATTGACAACGTAAGCCGCCTTGAAGGGGAAAAGTGTCAGCTAAAATCTCAGGGAAAACTCTAATTGAAAATCATTAAAACCCAAGGCACATACGTTTATAGACTTGCGGCAGCGGGCGGGCGGGTGTGTTCTTGTGGTGTGTATTGTTAAATACACTCATCGTGCGCTTGTTGCCATAGCCGCCAACCAGACGGACAGACAGACAAAAAAAAAAGAGAGAAAAACGATTGAGAGATAGACTAGAAAAAAGTAAAAGAAAATCAAACGCCGAACTAATGACAATTTTCAATGCTCCACGCGTTCTAGTAGAGGGTGCTGGCCCGCCCACCACCACACAGCCTCCCGCTGTGACTAATGAACGTTGCTAACCGAGATAACAGAACAACGAACTGGCCAAATGGCCACAAAATAAGAGCAATTGCTGTTGCTGTTGCTGTTACCAAGATGTGTGTGATTGCTGCCAAATGGCAAACAAAAAGATACATTTTCGCGCAGTACTTATGTCATTCATGAGTGCGGTAGAGGCACTGCCCAAAAGTCTCTGACGTTTGCTGCGGCCACCATAACAGTTTCCGACAGTTTGCACATGTATTTATTTAGCAATCACCATGATGATGATGATGCCGATGCCGATGCTGAGAATGATGGCTATGGGAATGAGATTGGGGGATGAGCAATGCCAATAGTATGCGATCGTGGGTAGTTTTTTTTTTTTTTTTGGGGGGGGGGGAGGTATACTCGCGACTTTTAGTATATTATATGGTTTAAAAGGTTTGCTTTAATGCCAAAAAGTGATTGATTGCCACACACACAAATACAAAGACAAAGAGAAGACCCCAACTAATACACTTGGGGAAATGGACCAATTGTGGTGGGGCTCCCAGATCTCTTGGACCTGTTTATAACTTACACATTGCTTCATTATTTTGTAAATGAAAATGATTTTTATTTAGTGTATTTGTGTGCGTTCGTTCTTTTTCCCCCCATTTGATGTTAGGCCACTTGACTTGGACTTTTGATGTTTGTTTTTACTTTTGGCCAGGCCCATAGACCCATAGCTAGCAGCAGCAGCAGCTTCATAGCCTGTGGCCTGTGTCAGTCGCAGGCACTCGCTCTTGTCGCTCACTGATCTGCAGCATTTAATTTCATTGTTGTTGTTGTTGTTCTTGTTGTTTTTGGTTGTTGGTTTTGATGCTGTTTTAATTAAATTTCGCAATGCAAACGTTGAAGAAAACATTTTGTAAATTGCATTTTATGTGCAATTTTTGTTCGACAACGTCTTGCCACTAGCAAACCCTTCCTCCCTACCTCTCTTTGTCCCATTTTCTCGCACACACACACACACACACTTGATTGAGAGAAAGAAAAGAAAGCTAGAGCCGCCGGGAGAGGGAAATGGTTTTGTTTTTGTCTATTTGTCGAGTGTCTGCCGTTGGCAAAATACAGTGCAACTAATTGCGAGTAACAAATGCCGCCTCATGTTGCTCTGTCGCCATGACGTTTCATCTGGTCTCCTCCTTCGATTCGCGCCGAGACCACGAGGCTAGCAGTCAAATATTGTACTGTAATTATTGGTAATGCCTTTGCAAAATGAAGGGCAGCAACATGTGCCCGTAGGCGCGCACACACACATCGGTTTTTGGCATACATGAGCAAGGAGAAGAGGTCTGCGCTGAGTCTGCGTCTGGTTGAATAGTTTAATGAGCTACATTTTTCTGTCAGAAATGGATCATGATTCAATATGCCACTAAAAAAGTAATAATAAGTTCATAATAAACTCTGTGAGTCAACTTAATTAATTCAATTTGATTTTCTTTTTTCATATTAAAACATAATTTAATTTATTTACAATTTTGTAATGATTTCGTAGCATAGGCAACTTGCTCAGCTAATTCTTATTAAATACTTCTTAATTTAATGAAGTCATCAGTGTCTTTGCAATTTTTATAATATATTTCGTGAAAACTAACAATATTTCGAAGTGCTTCCACGTTTTCTAACAAAACAAAATAAAAGTATTTATTGTTCTTTCAATTCTCTTGAAAAATGAATTTGAATTAAAAGAATTTAGATATTAAATTAGACCTAAATTCTCTAAGTTGGTCATTCCTCAATGCAAGCGAATACCAAGAACTGATGTAGAAATGTGTGAATTTCTCTGGAAATGTTTTGAAATCTAACCACAAAAGAATATAATTTTTGGGCAACATATTTTGATTATATTCTTTCTAAAATTTTATTAAAAAGTTGTAGGACCATTAAAAATTCAGGACGAAATTTACTATGAAAAGTTCCTCCTCCAAAAGGGTTCAAGGAAAAAACCGAGAAAAATTATCTAAAATTGAAAAACATCATCCGAATTTCAATGAATAAAATTCGAATTAAAAACTATTTCTATTGACTTTTTCCTCCCAAAATGTACCTATGGATTCCTGGTTTATCATATAATATTCACCCATAATAAATTAACTATACACTGCAGTTCCATTGATAAGTTACTTTTCAATATATTGCTTATTATCATAAAAACCACATTCGCATATTTTGGTAATATTTTGGATATTAATCAACAGTTTTTAAAAGGCATTTACAAATAAAAAGGATTAATTAGTTAGTTAAAAATTATGCTCAAGCTAATAAGGAAAATATTTCTTATCTAATTTCCCTCTTTCTACAGACTACAGTCCATTGCCATATCAATTGATAGCTCTCTCTCCCAGGTTTCGGTACTTGCAGTCAGTTTTATCAACGTCAATTCATACGTCATTGAGTTGTTGGATCGTTTGGACGACTGACTAACTGACTGACTGGCAAACTGACGGACTGACTGACTCTGGCTATATTTTTTAGCTATTTTTACTACCTCAATTCTTTATCTGCGATTTTGCAACTTGCAGTTCATTGCGATTGCGGCGTCTCCTGCTTGCTTTCTCGTGCCGAGCTCGGCAATTTCATCATCTTCATGGGGCAGACGCGTTTTTATTTTCTGTGTGCGCTTCTCTTTGCTTTTGTGTGTGCATATTTTGGCAAATGCATTTATATTGTGTATTTGTATCTGTATCTGTAGTGTCCCTCCCCTCCCTATATATATATATATATAGAGATATGTATATACGGATATGTGTGCGTCTGCAAATGTATCTGCTGGTGGATGTTACCGTGGGGTGGTGCACCGAGACATCGAGTTCTGCCTGCATTTTTTTTCTTTTTCAAAGAAGCAAAAGAAGAAGACCATTTGATCGACTGAGTGCAAATTTCTCGAAGCAAAATTTATTTGTGATTTGCAATTTGCATGAACCGGCGACGACATTTTGTCTATGGGACGGACAGTCAGTCAGTCAGTCGGTCGGTTGCTCTGACCGTCTGTCTGTCAGCCTCTCGCTCATCTCATCGGTTCGAATTTTGGGATCCTTAGTGAAATTTTGTTGGTAATTCATCTTCATTTCGTTGCGGTTCGAGTTGAAATGCGGTGCGGTATGCAGCCGCGACACCGCCACACCCGAGCTGCGATGCGGCGGGCTATTTTCAAATCGGCGGCCGTTGCTGCTGTGCTAAAAATGTTTCAAATGTTTTTTTTCTTCAACCAAAAAAACCAAAAAAAAACCTCACAAAAATACGACTACAAATTGTACGATATTCATAGCAAAACTTACAATCAAACACACACGGAATAAAACATTGAAATCATTTTTAGACGCATTGCACTTAAGTCATCCCTTCACCAGACAAGCAACGACCCATCCATCTATCTACCCATCAATCAATCGGGGTTTTTTTTCTCTCCTTTCTTCCATTCTTTAACAATTATTTTCGCCGAGGCACTTCTTTGATACCCTAAAGTAAAGAAATTATCGGGGTATAGATATAGATTCTTGATAAGCAGGCAATCGCATCACTTAGAACGTTTGAAAATACCATTAAAAGATTTGAAGAATTGATAATCGGCCATATTTTTTTACTTTCTACTAATTGCTTTAGTATTTTTTATATGGAACAATCGGTCACGTTACGAAATAAACTTCATTTAACTTAGAAAACAACTGCAACTGTAACTTATTGAATTTCCAAAACGAAATATGGCAACTAAAATACTCTACATTTTACTACATACTAAGTGTATTAGTCGATGGGTTAGTTTCAGTAAGAATGGTTGATGATTTGCTTCGCTATTTATATTATCTTCTAAGATAGTTCCTTAGTTTGTTTCCTTTTTGAAATTCCGAATAATCTTATGATTATTATAAAGAAAACTTAAATATTGAAAGCCTTTGACTCATCCTCTGAAATTTGTTTATAAATTTTATTTCACATTCGTTTTTAAATGTTTTTTATTGTATTGTTTAAAATTTCTTGTACAAGAAATTATTAATAACAAGTTTATAAATGTTTTTTTAAATCTATTTTTTAAAATATTTAATTTGCAGTTTGCATTTTAAATTAGAATAGATTTTCGATTACATTTGTATAGTTTACTGTCATGACAGCGATCGTTCGATACAAGAGTTCGTTCTATGTATTAAACATTGAAGAAGTTCCATAATATAAACTATATATACAGTTTCTTTAGGTATATATGTACCTAGATCATGGAATGTTGTTGATATAAAGACTAGAAAAGCTTGAAGTGCCAGTCAGGGTATATTTACTTCGAGGCGTCACAATTAGCATTCGATATCCGCTTTTGTAATTCAATCAACAGCCTTCACCACTGTCGTCACTTTTCCCCCATACGTTTCGCCTGTGTGTGTTTGTGTGTGGGCGTCATGGAAATGAAAAGGAAAAAAAATAATAATAATACTACAACAAAAGAGACAATGAAATTGTGATGTATATTATTATTAAAGGAAAATTTTGACAGAAAACAAATGTTTCCTTTTGTTATATTTATATGTACATACAATATACATACCTATTAATCGTATCCAAACTCTTGAAATTCGATTGCCATCCAGGGGAAGAGTGGAGAGCGGCAACTATTTGCCGATTGGTACTAAAAATATTATGTTACTAAGTAAGGAATACATCTGTTGTCGGTTTCGAATAGTTTATACAATTCTTAAATACACATTGCACATTAGATTCTAATTAGTATGGAATTCTTTGAAATTGATATAGTTTAAAGAAAAAAACAAAGTTTATTGCAAGCTATGAATATTTGTAATTTGAATCGGTCTTATTTAGTTCATTCCTAGTTAATACTCTAACAAATGTATCTTACATAACTGGTGATTGAGTAGGACTTTCTTTTATTCGTTAAATCAAGCATAACAATTTTAATGTCAATACGACATTTGTGTTTGGTTGTTATGAATAGATTTACGCCTGAACAACATTCACAAATTATAGATATTTGTTTCCGAAATCAGCTCGCGCGCGTTCGATAAATAAAATTGTCATATTTGGGCTGATGAGCAGCCAAAGGCAAATCAAGAGAAACTATCAATGCGGAAAATGCATTGTTTAGTAATGCTGTGGCTTATGGTGGTTTCAAATGACGTTCACTAAATTGTATTTAACATTAGACAAACGCGTTATTATCTAAAATATTGACTGATATGGTCGAAAGAGTGCTCAACCAGAAGTCCATGCCGAAGTTTGTACACCCTTGCAAGTTCTTGCGTTACTCAATCGCTAAATGGAGATACCAAAATGAAAAGGCTTTTGTATAACACCCTGTATCTACACGCATGGATATACAAAATTAGTTTATTTTTAAACATTTGAACTAGTTTATTTGTTAAATGATGAACTAGATTATTTTTAAAAATTTAAACTAGTTTATTTTAAAATTATGAACTAGTTTATTTTTTTAATTATGGACTAGTTTATTTTAAAAAGTTTGAACTAGATTATTTTCAAAAATTTAAGTTAATTCAAATTTAAAATATGCAAAAATATGCAAAAGTTTGAATTTTATTTTTTAAACTATGAACTAGTTTATTTTTAAAAATTATGAACTAGTTTATGTTTAAAAATTATGAGCTAGTTTATTTTTAAAAGTTATGAACTAGTTTGTTTTTTAAATTATGAACTAGTTTATTTCAAAAAATTTGAACTAGTTTATTTTTTAAAATTATGAACTAGTTTATTTTTTAAATTATGAACTCGTTTATTATTAAAACTTTAAGTTTAGTTTAACTAGGACAAACGTATTTCAGCACTTCTTGTCATGCTGATCAAGAATATATATACTTTATATCTAATTTTCATTGGATCATTCGCATAAATAGGTTTACAATAGTTTGTTTCAACGAAATTTTATGTTATACTTTGACAATCAAAGACCAGAAAATATAATGCTAATTTTACTGCATTAAACATTTAAATACTAGTCTTTAAATTATCCGAGCAGTTTATTCTACTTATTTAATAAATAAAAAGTGTCGGAAATAGCCAAGCTTTTGTGTCATAGCACAATGAATAGTGGATACATACATACATATATAAATGCATATGTATTGCCATAAGGTTCTCTGACATAAATTGTATAAGCATTTAGTTATATACGTCACAAAGCGATCCATTAACCTAATTACGAAAGTCAGGTAATGAAAACAAAGCGAGCAGCGAGCGAGTAAACAACAACAACAACAACAACATTCAGAGAAAAATAAGGTTAAGTGCAAAAAAATTAAGTACATTTCACTCTGAGCTTGAATGTTGAAAAAATGCAACAAAATTGTTAAGGAAATCAAGAGAGAGAAAGAAAATAAGAAAGAGTTACTAAGAAGGAGGAATGATGATAGAAATAGTGAACTTAAAGCAAAAGTTTCAACTCAACATGAATGTTAATTTCTTAATGAATAGTAAAGACGATGAGTGAAAAATTGTTGGATGGGGAAAGTCAAGTTAGATACCTGCACTGCGGCGGTCGCCCTAGTACGTGTTTGCAACACTCTAGTATATATATTTGTTGCCTATTGGTGAGTTAATTAACGTTGATATCTACAGCAATTTGGTGTCAAGTCTACCAGGCCAAAATACACAACAAATTTGTCTCTGTGTGTGTGTGTGTCGCACCTGACCACCTCATCTCTTTCACTTCTCTCTCCGTTCAGCCCGTTTACCTTCCCTTCTGTCTTCATATTGATTGACACTAGAACGTGACATGTACATGGTTCACCCAAATTCCGCAATTTATTTATAGAGGGTGAAAAAAAAAAACAAAAACAACAACAAAAAATATGATGTGCTCTAGCATTGCTAACTGCCAAACAATATTTTGGGTTCTAAAACATCAACCCTCTGACAGCGTCAATTAACGTGAACAAAAATTATACTAAACTTAATGTTTTGACTCAAGTTTGTTTTTCTTGTTCACTCAAACATCTTCTTATTTTTCGTATGAGGTATTAACAAATTTAAAGTCAATTTAATTATGCAATTGAAAATGAGAATTGTTTCGAAACTGGAAAGAGATTGTGGGATGATCTTAGAACTGATCATCCAAAGTTGCTTAGCCTGAAAAGAGAAAACGAGTTTCCAAATTTATTCAATGTAGTCATTTTTGCATTATGTCTACTAATTTTCTAGTAAAAATTTTTTAATACGATTTGTTTATGGTAAAGAGAATTATAATCGGAATATTTTGATGGCAAATTCGACAAAACTTAAAGTTCCTTTAAATATTCTCGCAATATTGTTTATTGCTTTGACACACAATTTATTCAATGTTGTAATTTTTGCATTATTTCAACTATTTTTCTATTTAATACAATCTATTTATAGTAAATAGAATTATAATAGTAATATTTTGATAAGAAGTTGAACAAAACTTGAAGTTCCTTTTAATAATCTCGCAATATTGTTCATGGCTTTTATACACAGATTCTTTCTTGGGGTACGAACAGTTCTCTAAAGCATTTTCTATCATTTTCAATGCTATCAAAAGCTGCCACGAATAGAAAGTAGATATGTTTTTCCGAAATCTTAAAGAAAATGAATGGTCTTAGTATTAACTTCTTTTTTATTTGTTAGTCTAAAGTGCCCATAAATATTCTATAGAATTTATGGCAATTCTGTTTGAGTCTCTTAATGAATTTTAAGTTCTTTTTTAGTTTTTAGAAAAATACGAAATAGGATAGGACTATTTTTTATTTGCTAGTTTAGTGTCATGTTTAGGATATTATGCAGATAAGTATAAAAAGGACAAATTAAATATGCTTAACAAATATGGGAGAAATATGAAAAATGTTTGCAGCGTTGTAATTAATCTTATGTAAAATTTCCTAACTCAGCAGAGACAATATTTAATCATTTTCAAGTACAATTCTAGAGAGAGAAAGAGAGGGAGAAGTCCTCTAACAAACATAAGAAAATGTTAGATTTTGTGTAATTATTTGATTTGGTTTCGAATTTATTACACTTGGCTAGTACGCAAATAACACAGATACTTGAATACATACATAGAAATAAATATACTTAAGTGAATGTAAAACTATAGAAAAAAAGCAAAAACCTCTCATCACACACTCCACACATGGTAACCATCTATATATCCAATTATTGATCAATCTGTTGCTACTATATATACTTATACTCTACTCCAAACTCTAAACCCAAGCCAACCCCCCTCTTTCTTTCTCTCTGCACCTCACCACTTGTACAAAAAATATACTTATATATGTATGTATTACTTCTTACAGTCCACACAACAACAGAATCAGCAGCAAGCACTTATGAACAAGTCAAATGACGACCTACGGAGAAAGCGTCCAGAGACTACACGGCCAAATCACATTCTACTGTTCACCATCATAAATCCCTTCTATCCTATCACAGTTGTAAGTACACACCCAACTAAAAACTAAACTAAACTACTTAGTGCTAGACCAAACAAATATTGTAGAGCATTTAGAGAGTCGCCTATTTCGATGACACTGGAAATATGTGTGTGTTGAAACTTTTATGGAGAAAGATGGAATTCAATAAAATCTATTGCAATTTCTCCTCTTGTCACACACTTGAGCAGCAGAGCTCAAACTCTGTATCTGTATCTGTATCTCACTTTTTAGACGCTCTGTCGCCCTGCCTCAATCCTCTGATGATGTTTTTCTGGATAGATGGAGACTCAGAGAGAGAGAGAGAGAGACAGAGGCTTAGCAGAGTGTTGATTGTGTGTGTTGTGGTCTTTTGGCCTTGCCTTTTGTGGTATTTTGCTGCCTTATCACAACATTTGATACTTTTTAGCTACAAAATGAGAAAAAAAAATAACAGACAACAACAAGTGTGTGTTTGTGTGGTTAGAATCTCTCTAGATCTATGGCATGAGGATAAGTGTTTAGCTTGAGTGCATTGTTGGACGTGCAAAGAACCTGCAACCGGCTACGACAATTACAAAAACAATGCAACTATGAAGCAACAACAATAAACAGTAAAAAATGCATAAAGTACTTAAGTGTGCCGTGTTGTAAAAACGTGCGAAACAAACGCACAGATACATTTAGTGTCTTTGAATTTGACACAAGTTTTTATGCTGTGGCATAGACGAATTTCTTATACTCTTTTGAAAGTAATTCTTGAACTTAATTAGGAAATTTTCAAAGAAAATAATCTAATATTTAATTAATGTTGGAAGATTTTTAAATAAAAGGATCTAATATTTAATTAAAATTTTTATTAAGTTTTTACAACTATTTTTTAATAAAACACATCACGCAAATTTTTTGTAGCCTACTTTTTAGAGTTCTAGTTCTCATTATTAGCAGTGATGCATTTCTTCTTATCAATATCGATATTGTAGTGTTGAGTTTTTGTTAACAAGAAAAGTTATCGATAACTTGTGACTATTTTCTTGTTGAGTTTTTATTAATATCGCACGAGTTATCGATAACTTGTAACTATTTTCTTGTTTACTTTTAAAAATGTTATTAGATTACAGCTAAATTCTTTAACATAAATAAAGAAAAATTCTATTTTATATGAAAAGTAGTAAAAACTCTAAAAAGTCTAAATAATAGTCGATTGATTTTTAATTTGTTAGTATAATCGATATCGTTTTCTTGACAGAGAGAAATTATAAACTGTTTTCAACAACATAGTATTACAACAATTCTTCTTCAATAATTTTTCAATTCAATTTTCTAATGATAGAAATATATGAGTAAATTAGGTCCTACCTTTAAATGTATTTGTATTTATTAGGAAAGAGGGGAAACCCCTTTAAAATTCAACTCTGCGATGATTCAAAATTCAGCTACAACCGCGATAAATGAAAAGTGTAATCTCCGATGGGTGATCACGAATGTTTTCATATGCCATATTGTTGTTCTTGGGATATGAAAATCAAAGCTACCCAAAATGTTATTTTTCCTCTATCTATGCACAGGATATTTTCATATGCAACACATTCGCACATGCCACACTTTGTTGTTGCCCCACACTGACACAGTTTATTGTCTTTTTAGCAAAGGCAAAAAAAAAAGTGAAGAAAAAATCTAACAAAAATGCGGAAACGTTTTTACTGTTTGAGAAGAGGAGAGCAGGAGAGAAGGGAAAGGTTTCGGGTAGAGGGGACTAGTGTGTATATGCCCAGGCAATTGTATTTTCCAACACTTGAGCCGAGAGCGAGCGTAGTGGAACATAAAATCCTGTGAAGTGGAAAACATGCAGCATAAAAACTGCAGAACTGTAAACTGCAAAACTGAAATTATTTGTATATGTTGCCGGTTGCTGTTGCCAGTTGCATTTGGGTTTGGCTTTTGGGCCACTGCTCGGGCTCGGATTGTTTTTTTGGCTCTGTGTGTGTGTGTGTGTGTGGATAAAGCCATAGCGCCCAGTCCTTCTCAGACAGCCCAGACATGTTAATTCGCATCCGACAAAATGGCTGCTGGAAAGGAGGAGCGAAGGAGGAGGAGAGCATAGCATGTAGGTATCCCCAAAGCTTTTCCTATGGCTGACTTTCTTTTCTACCCATTATTACAATCGTTGTTGTTCTTGTTGTTGTCTTTTGATGGGCGGTATTATTGTCGTAAAGTCCAACTTGCTGGATTTATCCACACACAGAGAGAGATAGAGAGAGGTAGAAAGAGAGAGAGAGATAGAGAGAGTCTGGTCGTTGATTTTTCAACGGCTTTTCACTCGGCTTCTCCTTCTCATAAATCTTTTTGTTGACTTAAGTCATTCGTCGACGTTTCTGCCTGCCCGAGAGTGTTTGTCCTGGAATTAAGCAGTCCCATTTTTGCCTTTATGTGGAACAAATTAAAAAGGCTTGAGAGCATCCTCTCGCTGCATCCATGCATTTCATTCGACTGCAATTTTTTCTCTCTTTTTTGATTAAGCTTTATTGTGTAATCTTCAAAATGAAGCTGCAAACAGCTTAAGTGCTGCTTCCAACTTTATTTTTATTGCCGCAGATGATCAGATGATGCGCAACGAAATGAAAGAAAGGAATGCGAATGAAATTATTGAAAAGATGGCCTCTGACCCAGTGAGGTTATTTTTGGAGAGTGAAGTGAAAGATGTGCGTAAAGAGCGATCTCTGGAAATCCCAGAGAAATTTATTTGAGTAAGAGAAGAGAGCTAACTGGGATTCTATCTTTAGTGAAAATCTTTTGCATTTGAATGTGAATAGGGAACGAAACCAAATACAATTCTGATTCGGAAACACGATAGTTTGAGCGATATGAGTTTCAGTTCATATTTGATCAAAACCGAAGCGAAAAATACCTTATTTATATGCGGCATTTGTCTTATTCTTTTCTCAATTATTTTTCTGTTTTATTCCAGCTTTAAAAGGACCTACAATTAGTTGAAAATTAAAAAAAAAATTTTAAGTTGTGAATAGTTCAGAATTAATTTATAACAAATCTTTGGTTTTGGTCAATCAAAAACAAAAGGGGGAAAAAACAGTAGCAGCTTCCTTTTTATCTGTTCCAATAACCTTCAAGTCAATAGACTTTTCTAAGGACTTCAGAATTGCAATAGCCTTACCATATTTGCAAAGCTAAAACTAGTTGGGAATTACAATTTTAGCAAAACGAATAAAAGGGGGATGCAAAAGTTTATACTAACAAAGTTTAACTTTTTGTGACAAGTTTTTAGCAAGACTTTTGAGGTCAAACATTATGCACAGAGTGTATTAACATTTCAAATAAGTGAAAGTACTTCAAGAATTTTCCAGTTCTTTCTACTGATTAGTTTTTTCAAGAAGTTGTTTAAATTGAAGAATTTTTTTGCTAGGTGTTTGGTTCATTTAGAATCTTTAGATCATTTACCAATAGCTTAAGATGTTAATGAAACTACTTTAAAAATTCTCCAGTTTTTTCTACTGAAGAAAGAAGTTGTTTAAATTTCAAAATTTTTTTTGTTAGGTGTTTCGTTCATTTAGAATCTTTAAATCAATTACCAATAGCTTAAGATGTTACCAATTCAAATAAAAGTTCTTAGGGAATTATAATAAGCACGAATACCTATCAGAATGGAGGCTAAAATATGTTCTTTTTTTTATAAACAGAATTAGTCAATGAAAAATATGTTTTTGAGTTTTAAATTTTATATTATTTCGTTTTGCCATTTTAAAGGTGCTAATTAATAATAATAAATACTCATTTTAATCCACCCCAAAATCTTTCATACACTGTGTTCTTCTATGCACTCTCATTTCAACAAGAAAATTGTTACCTCATACCACAATCAAGACTCAAGGTATGGAAATTTCAACACTTTCTTTTTGTGTGAGAAAATTTGTAAGTTGCGGGGGCACGTAGCCGTCGTTCCATCATACGCTTGAACTAGCTTTAGTTTAACTAATCGTAAACTAAACGACCTCTAATAGCATTTAGAAGTTTTGTCAACAATGCAGACATTTCTTCCCGCACTCCACACCAGATGAGATGGTTGGAAAACTAAAGTGAACTGTGTGCTAAAGTTTTTTTTTTTTTGGGTTTTTTTCCACTGCTATGCGTCTTGCTCATTTCCGGAAAAGATATGGTGTAGAGAGAAGAACAAAAAGCTATGGGGATAAGATTAAAAACTTTTTAATAAGACGACACTAAAAGCATCAAAGAAAATTTTTTGGTTGCTTCTCTCCCCACATATGTGTAGTAGACAATGTAGCCAAGTTAGAGAAAACTTTTTTGGCCAAAATGCTGCTAGAGCGCGCGCATCCTTGTAAGCCAAGTTAAAGTTTAACCGAGAGAACCAACACACACAAAAAAATGCAATAAAAGTGAGTATTAGCTTAGCAAGGGAAAACGAGAGAGGACAACAATGCTCAATAATATATTAGAGGGGCCAGAGTCGAGTAGGGAGGGGGAGGGGGGATTAGGATGATGCAAATGCCACTGAAACCCTGACCCCCCCAGCAGGAGCAGCGGCTGGCAACTTGGTAGAGGCATATGTAAAACCTCTCTTTGAAGCAGCTTATCAGAACGATGTTCGACTTTGTTGTGGGGGAGAGAAAGAGAGAGAGAGAGAGAGAAAAAAAAAAGGATGGAAGGCAGTCAGGCATAAGCCAAAGCCCTGGAATGCAACGCGCTCGGCAGCTGCAGATTTCGCAATATGTGTGACACATGCTGCTACAGCTAAAAGTCGTCAGGCGGCGGCCAACCATAATGCGTAGCCAGCTAAAAGCCAACAGCAGCAGGAGCACAGTAGAAAATAACAAAAAAAAAAAAAGAGAGAAAAGAAAGAATAGATGGGGGGAAAAATAGGGGGGATGGTGTGGGGGGACATGTGCGGTGCAGAAACCAACCAAAGCCATGGACCCTAAACCAACGAAACCCTTGCTTTTCATGCTTCCTTCTCCTTCTCCAATTCCATTCTCCATTAGATATTGAGATGACGGAGCGGCGGCGGAGGAGCACGGAGTTTTTTGCCTTCGAGGCAACAGAGGTTTTCAATAATGCAAGTTTGAAGACTCCTTGCCGCGCATTGTATTGCATTTTGTTTATGCATGCGCCCATCAAAGATGGCAAATATCCCACCAAATGGTTGGTGAAACGAGGACACGGGTTGAGGTTCGTTCATTCGTACGTTCCTACGTTCTCTCTAGCACTTTTCTTTTTATGTGCTTTTTCTTTTTTATGGTTGTGACACAAAATCGCACATAAAATTTTTGTTTTTTTTGCTGAATAGATTAGAGGAAGAAAGGCTTTCCACTTTGTTTTGATAGCTTGCGAAGCACTACCACCAATGAACTATTAAGATTTTTGGTATTTTGTTGATCTCTTTTATTTACACTTATAATTTAGGTCTACTCAAAATAAAAGTTAGGGGTTAGGAGGAAAGAAAGAAAACGTTGCTGTCCATACTATTTGCCACACAACACATAAGAAAAGTAAGGTACAGAGGACGCCGCCGATTAGTTTTCACCCATTTGCGATGGTTCATTCGACATTTCGTCACCGAGAAGACGGAAAAGGAGATTTGGAAAGCATTTGATATCATTTTTGGTCAATTGTCCGTGTTTGTACATTCCCGAAAAGAGCTGTGGGAAAAGGACTTTAACAATTTTGTGAGGAGGAGAGAGCCTTCGATTGGTCTTACCATTTCTCTAAAGTTCGAGCCATCAACTTCCTCGTCTCGTTGCTTGCGCCAATTTTTTTGTTTCTCCTCTTCGGAGTCACTTATTGTATCGGGTGACCAATTGGTGATGGAGGTCTTTGGTACATTCAGATTGATTTCAGGCGATGATGGATTGACTTTCTGTGATTGACTGCGTGCAATAGTTGCTGCCGCCTCTTTAGATTTGCCGCCCTGAAGTCGTGAGCTAACATGTTTTGGTTTCTTTATGCCATGTCGTTGCACAAACTGGGCATCCCATTGTGCCTCCATATCGAGCATATGCTGGCGTCTATCGCGACGCTGCTGCTGTGGCTGTTTGCGTCGCTTCTGCTTCGCGCCACTGACACTTCGATGCATTTTATGCTTATTCACGGGCAGCACAGTTTGCCAGATGCCAATGTGTTCCTTGCCCATGTTGGGCACAAGCAGTTGTTCCTTGTGTCGTTGTATATCTTTGGCTATGAGAGCACGTTTGCGTGCCGCCTGCACTTTGGCCTCCTCGCGGGAACGTAACTTCTCTTGAGCCAGCACCGGATTGAAATGCGGCATGTCCTTGCGACGTTGATTCTGATGGTATTGCTTATGGAGTTCCTCCATCTTTAGTTTCTGCTCTATTCTGCGTTTTTGCATTTGCAATTGGGTGTGCCTGGCGCGATGTTTACTCGACGCTGTCTCCGCAAACATAACCAACTGTTTGGTCTGGTCATAGAACTTGCAATAGTAGTTGACCTTCTCCGAGTCCCTGGGCGGCATAATGCGACGATAGTTGCCCAGATGACCCTCTTCCCAGGCAATTTGCTGGGCCAAGGCGCCAATGGAGCATGCCTGTTTGCCCTCCGTGCCGGAACCAGCACCACCACCACCACCTGCTTCTCGCTGAGGTGTTTGGATCGCTGTCTTTCGATTGTAAACCTGCTTCATAAGCCTTTCGCGCAATGTAGTGCGATCCTCGCGTATAATCTGTTCTTTGTCCACCAATGCCGTACTCAAAAGATTAAGAGTATCTCTAATCAAAGGTCGCTTCACTTCCGTGTCCACTGGTTCGTCGGCACACAGACTCGGTGTATGATTGACCTCTAGTATATAGGGTTTTAGTTTCCAATCAACGAGAATATCAAAACCAAGCAGTTGAAAGCTCGCCTGGATCTTATCATGTTTGGGAAAACACAAATTGTAGTTGTGCCGGAGAACTGGCCACGCACTGATCACGGTCTTTATGATGGCATCGTCCACACTGGCCCAGAACTCGCCGACATCGTAATTGTGCGCCACAAGCCATTTGTTGAAAGCACTTAGCTTTCGCTTCGATCCACACTCTGAGCCATTGCCCAGATCGTATTGCGAATTGCGGCGATTCAGACAGTAGTTGGTCAAATGCATAAATATATTGTTACTATTACCCATGGTGGGTGGTACATATTTGTGGGTGGCAAAGCGTGCCAGACCTTCGTTATAGACAAAGATGCGCAAAGGATCAACTGAGGTGATTAGTGTATAGACACGCAAATCAAACTTGTAGCCATCGATGAGAAGGGGCTGAAAATGAAAGAGAAGGTAACATTGGATCCTTTAGCGGACTGTCTAGCTCACCTTCTCTATATATGTCTGACAGATGAGTTTCTCCCGCTTGCCAATGGTGCGCAAATCGGTGGTTACCTTTATACCTCGACCCTGACCCGATGAATATGGCTTTAGGATATACGTGCGTTTATGTCTGCTGGCGTAGATGGCCACATCGTAGGCACTAGAGATTAAGAGTTGTGATTAGCACCAAGAGGGGGCGGAGATTTCATCACTTACTCAGTGGGCATGAGCCAGGTCTTGGGAAAAATGCGATAATCCCCGGGATACATTTTCAGCATACGATTCAGATTGCGTGATAGCAAATCTTTACGGCAAATTTCTATCATGCCTGGAAAATGATTGATCTGCTGGAAACGTTTCATATTTTTGAGCAGATCGTGATGGGGCGTAGAATCCGACCATTGGACATTCCACAATCTATGCTCGGGCACATGTTGAAAGCCCATGTTCTTGGAGATTCTCGAGACGAGGGCAAAGCGTGTATTCTCCACACAGATGCTTAAACGCACCGCTCGAATGCTGGGCATAATATCAGTGCCCTCCAGATGCAATTGCTTGGGTGGCACTTTCATTACATCATAGCAAATGGCATCCAATTCGGGGGAGCCTGGCAACTGTTTGTTATTCTCCCGCATATGATCCTCCGTGACGACCATATAACGATTGATTTTCGGTGCCTTTCGGCAAATGGGTCGCCATTTGGGTTTACCACTACTCTGACCCCCCTCTACATGATGGACTGGTGGTGGCGGCGGCTCGCATGCCTGTAACTGTATATGCCGCAATGGACTGACATTGGTTGACTTCTGGCGCCGCTTCTTCTTCTCACCGGATAGCACATAGACACTCTCTTGACGATACACACCGAGCTTATGACGTTTCTCGGATAGCGATAGATTCTTTTGAGCATCGAAATATCTTGTATACGGATTATAGAGTTTCTCTAATTTCGAATTTCTTCTGGTAGGCATCTAAAACGACTGTCAGGGAGAGAGAGTTGAAGATGGAAAGGCTTTGCACGCGGGCGGATGGTGTGAGTTTCTCGATTGCGCCAATTTTTTGAAAAATGCAAAAAATCTGAAATATTATAAACAAACACTTTGAATTTTGACACTAAACTGTTTGTTTGCATAGCTTCTTGTTTAAAATCATAAAATCATTTGTCTAGTAGAATCCAAAAAACCCATTCGACAAAAGTTTTTGATACAAAGGGGAAAGATTACTCCGTACACTGAAAAAAAATAAGCATAATGTTCGTGATTCAGAAACGGTTAACTTACAAGACTCTAGAAGAAAAAGTAGCATAAAATTCGTGGTTCCGGATCTGTTTGTTCAGCTTTTCTTGTGCTCTAGCGTTTTTTTCAACTTAATGCCCTTATAATTCCCAACTGGGTTTAGCTTTTGAAAGGAATGCTTTTTGGCATAGCGATCTGCCTTTGGTTAGGGGAAAGTTTGTGATTTCGTAACTGTTAAACATCAAAAAGACCAGCTTAATCATATAAGATCAGCTTTTCTTGTGCTTTAACCTCTTTTTCAACTTAATGCCTTTATAATTCCCAACTGGTTTAAGCTTGAATGGAATGATATGACCATCCGATCTGACTTTAGTTGGGGAAATCAACACATTCTTAAATAAGTTTAGCCATTTCTTATGAAGTTTTATCAAAAGTAACTTTTAGGCAATGGAAATCACCTCTCAGATGAGCTGCTTTATCCATTTGATCTCTCTAAAATTTATTGCTAAATTGTCAGAATTATCGGATCGCACCGCACCTTTGCCTTTACATTGAATCGTCATTGGAGTTGTATGTCATGTGCTTTTTATTCAATGGCATGTATCGCCTTCTTGATTACCAAAGTCGCGGCCACAAAAAACCGCCAATTCCAGCTTGTGCAACATGGTTAGGCCGAACACCTTGCGACAATTGATACGCCTTGGTGGCCATATATATGTATATATATATATATATATATATATATATATAAGTAGTTACTTGGTTCATGCGCGGTTCAACATTTATCTCAGCTTAGTCTAGAGTGAGTGAGTGGCTCATTAACCGCAGCTTAATCAGGTTTTAGGTTTCTGTGGTTATTAGTTCAGGTAACTCAATGTCAAAAAAACACACACACAACTACACAGAGCACTTGTGAATGTCTGTTTAGGTTGTTGTTGCTTAGTTTGATGTTGTCCTACGCATGGTTAAATCTATGAAACAAACACAATAACAAACACGTGAACATATTTTAATCGACTTATTCTGTAAGTAAAAATATTGAAGGGGTAAACGAATTGCTAGAAATCAGTTGAAGAACAGTTGGCAGATGACCTCCTTTCTATATATTCTGCATCAGTTAAAAAGTAACCAACTCTTAAAGGGTTTTGTGATATTTTTCTGTTAGTCTCTATTTAGACGAGAAGTTTTTGTAATTTCCTTTAAATTTAGCCTGAAAGAACAATTCTTAAGTGCTTAGAAATTGTCATTACTAGTCATCTATCTAACTTTAATCATTGCGAGCCAATTTTGACTATATAAAAATAGTTTTTGAATAAACATTAGATAAGTTTAACACACTCGCATGATTTAAATTCAAAAAGGTCGAAATCTAAGTGAAATATTTCATAATAATAATTTAGATAAATTAATCAGGAAAATTTTGTTGTCAATAGTTTTAGTACTTGAACTTTGGAGCTGCAACATATTTGGACTATTCATCAGTAGAAAGAATATAACTTTAAGAGCCTTTCGAAAATCCAAATTGTGAATGTTTTTTTCCTAGAAAGAATACAACTTTAAGACCCTTTCAAAAACACAAATTTTGAATGCTTTTACTACGAAATAAAATATAGTATAGTACATAGTACATTTTAACATATACATTTTCTATTTAATAAGTGTATTATTTTATATCGGAGATTACAAACTTTTCCCTTAGTTTTCTTCTATCTACAACTTTTACTTTTTATGGAGATTTCCAAATTCATTAATTAAAACTTGTATAAATATTGTAGTCTTGGAAAAGTTCAGTTGAAAGGAAGTTATAAATTTTGTATACCATAACATAAATTAATTTAATTAACTCATATTGTAGGTAACATTATTAATATGTTTTATCACTTGCTTCTCATCCATATTACTCTTTTCTCTTCGCTTTATTATGGCAAATCGAACAACCATTTTTATTAGTTTTTCCTATTAACTTATCTTATCGCTAGGCACAATATCGATTATTTTTGATCAGTAGCTAGATATTAATATATGAATTATCTGTAACAAGTCATAGAATCGAATGCCATTTCTTTCCATTAAGGGTTAATATTTTGTCATTTAGTTAGGGTATTTCCAAATCGATGCCTTGTATTTTTAAACGAAATATTTAAAGTAGTAATGGGTGTGATCATCGGTGTGTGTGTGTGTGGATGTAAGCACCCACTCTCATTTGTTAAAACAATTCGAATTATGGTTGCAAGCAATAAATGGTGGCAACTGCAACTGTTGCCTCTTGTCGTATTAGATGGAAAACAATTGTCAAAGCTTGCCTCAATTTGCATTTCGGTTTTCCGGATTTTCATAGCCCCCAAAAAATGTCGGGGGAACAAAAACGGACCATCGAAGCATGTAATTTGTCAAGTTTATTTGGTTGAGCAGCGAGAGAGAACTCTCTCCCTCTCTCTCCATCGCTCTCCATTTCGTTACTCTGTCCCACTCTCTAATTGGCTGACTGGACTTGGCTTGTGTTGCGTTGTTTTTGCTTTTGTCTATTTGCTTTTGTTTTACAGCTAATTATGCGCCCGCTTTGTCGCTGTAGGTAAATAAACAAAAACAATGAGATGAATGGCAAAGAGAAAAGTGTTGGCAACTTTTCTGCATTTAAAATATTAATGATAGTGCACGAACCAAGAGCGAACAACAACAACACGAACAACAAACTGTTGACACGGACAACGACGACAACAAGGATGACAGGTGGCAGCGGAAGGTTTCGGAATAGGAAGTAGGGGGACGACCATTCTCCCTCCTCCCGCCGGCGCCTAGTCAGGCAGCAGGCACAGGCGATAAGCGAGACAAGAGAAATGAACATAGAATGGCGATTAATGTGCCGGGATTTTCCGTCTCCTTTCTTTTTTTTTTTGTTTCTCTCTTTTGCAATTGCAGGAAATAGTCTGTTTTAATGTATTACTAAGGATGCGGGTTGAAGCATTTCAAATGGTTTTCAGTTGCGCATTTTAAATAAATTGCAAAACGATGCCAGAAAGTGAAATGTTTTGCAAAGCGAAAGTTAATATCGAAATGGTTTGCTAATGCAGCACAATTTGCCATTACAATGTTGAAGTGATCTAGTTCAGATACTTTATGCCTTACTTTAATTGATTCAATTTCTTTAGAAACGCATGCAACTTTTATTATCAACTTTATATTGAATCTATTTGTCGGAAATGACTGAAAAAACTAGAGCATATTTTTACACTAATTTCCGAAAAAATAGTTTCAATATAATGTTGATTAATCTACCTTCTAGTTTCCCAGAAAAGTAGTCGAATAAGTTTTTAAATACTTGATAGAAAGTGATCTTGGTTTTCTCGAATTTTCAGCTTATATCTTTTAGTTACAATGTTTTTAAAAATCTCATATAAGTTAGAACTTTTTCCTAAGAAACCGATCTAAAAGGTTTATCTCTGCCTTTTTAAACAAAGTGTCAATAAAAAACACAAATTTTCCGACAATGAACAATGTAATGAACAATGCAATGAACAATGCTATGCAACTAAGTCAGAAAATATTTGTTTTCTTGATGAATCTGTCATAATTTTGTGTTACAGTATTCTTCAACTTCTTTTAATTTGATTCTTAATACTGATACGTCCCTCTCATAGAAAAAATTACATTTTTCTGGAGAAAATATCAAAATATTTCAAAGAAATTTTCCATAAGAAACTAAAGCATAGTTTTAAGGGCCAAGGAACATTTTTTAGAAGTCGTTTGCCCATTTCGGTAGGTGATTTTTAATGGTTTTAAATTATTAAGACTAATCACAACTAAACATTAAGAGAAAGATTCGATTTTAACGAAATTCGATATTAATGTTTCATGACTTTCAATAGTTTTAGTGGAAAACTTTGTCATCTTAGTAGATGATTAGTCGTAGCTATGACATTCCGCCGATCATTGCTCATAAATCTTGGATTACTTCGGACTTCATCGGAAACGAAAACTAATGGATGAACAGAAATTTAAAACAATTCAGTTACCAGCAGCTGCTTCTGATTTTTCTACTTAGTCACGTTCAACAGATTAATGCCCCAAGTGAAAGGTAACAGAGATCGAATTACTAAGCCCAAGAGCAAAGTTTCAAATAGTTGAAAGTTTTAAATCACAAAAAAAAAAAAAGATTTATTATTTCTCTGATTTTATTTATTGCTTTTTTGGTATTTCAATAATCAACATTGGATTAACAATTGTGTCGCTTTGTGTCATGTTCATAATTCATCAATTCATTTTGTTTGCCACTTTCAATCTGCTTTTGACACGTGCAGTTTAAATATATTTGTTTTTATTTTGTTATTTAATATTTAATTGACTTGTTTTTTTTTTATACTTCTGTTTTTGTTTCGAGTTGCGTTGGTCAACTGATTTTCGCGCCGCGGAATTTTCTTGCCATCCGAATGCAAAATGAATACGAAAAATCAGACGGAACGGCAAACAACTGTATTAAAAATTAAAAGGTGTGCACATTTAATTTGCAGCTGCAAGCAACTGAAAATATAACAAAAATCCCAGAGCGTAATAATGAAAAATTAAACAGAAGAAACAACAACAAACCCAAAAAAAAAAAAAAACTTATGTTATGCGGAGCAGAGGATGGATGGGGGTAGCAAAGGGGTGTGACATTGGGAGGAAAACACGGATGTGGAGTTAGTTGAAAATGGCTCATAAAGTTGCCGTCAGAGATGATATGATGAAAACCCAGAATCAGGGCATAAATTACAATGTGTGTGGGTGTGGGTGTGTGTGTGTAGGTTGAAATCCTTTTATTTTTTATGGCGTTACGCTAACGGCAAATTCTCTCTCTCTCTCTCTCTACATACAATCCAGTCGCATTCTGACTAAGCGCACATTAAAAATTAATCTTTTAATTACCGACAAACAGACGGAAAGACTGACACGGGCAGGCAAGCTGACTGACTAATCTACAAAAGAGAGAAAGCGGGCGTCGGTAGGAGTAAAAACAATATGTTGCAGGCTATTAATTTTCAGGCCCATGAAACATATTATTTTCATAATGTCCTGTGACGGACGTTTTGTCACAATGCCCCAAAAAGTATGCTACATTTGATGGAAAACTGCATTTAATTAGTTCATGGCAACATTTTGTTGTCACCAAATTTAAACGCTTAGCTGTAAATTGCTTTCAATTGACCAAAACGATGACCTTCTTGGACTATAAATGCCTACAACTTTGCCCATCAACTTAATTGAGCGAAAATTCCTTTTTGTTTTTGCTGCTGGCACACACACTTGGTTTTAATATTCAGAGTGTGTGTTGTGTAGCATTTTGAGATTTTATTTAAAAAGTTTTCGGGTGTTAAAAGCTTTTAGCTAATGTAAGGCACAAAAGTTTTAGAGTTTGTTCGTCGCTCTCCTCTTTTACATACATATGTACATATATTTCGCATATTCAAAACTCATTTTCATCATTTACCTTGTCTAATGAAATTATTCGCTCAAATTTATTGCATATTTTTCTTTTGTTAAATGAAAGGATAAAGGATTTTTAGCAAGTATGCCACAAACTGGCTTATGACTATTCAAAGGGTATAATATATTGGTTTAATTTTATGCAATTTTAGTAACCAAATGTTTTAAGAACTTGCAGATAAACTGAAAAAGTTTGAAAGTTTAAATCGTATCTGAAAATGAGTCAATTACTTATCCTTTTATTTTCAGTAAAGTAAAACCCGTTGAAAGGGAGTCTAAAGTAGAGTTTAGCTTGTGAACAAATGTGATCAAAGAAAGGAAGGAATTGCTTCCTTTCCTTCCTTTCTTTGAGACGTTTTTCGATTTAGCAGAAAAACAAGAATTATCAAAACAATTTTTGGGTTTAGAATACTTTCTCAATTAATATTTTCAACATTCATCAGTATCAGCATCTTTATTATTAGGTTTATCCTCCCCTATATTATTAGTCTAACTGGCAAACACTGCGTATACGTTATGAGAAAAACATAGAAACCTGTTCTAGTTGAAAAAAGATTTTGAAATGTTTAATCAAAAGCAATTTTTCAAGTTTTTCAAAACTGTTTGCTCACTTTCGAGTTCTTTTTGGCGTTCAAGCTAATTTATTCATAATTTAGCCGCAATTCTTAACTAAATTAACACAGGTAAAAAGTGAAAAAAGGTCCTTAAATTATATTGAGTCTAATATTAACGAATCAAAATAATTTTAACACATTTTTAACCTGAAATTTATCACAATATTCTAAGAGAATTTCTATTGAAAATGTTCGCAATGAAGAACAATTTAATAATTAAAATTTCCAACTTATTTGTTTGATATTTTTGCAAAAACTAAGTTATTTCTTTTATGTATTAAAAAAATATTTAACTAACAGACAGTTTAAATTACTCATAATTTTTGCTTTATTTAATATTTTCTTTTTCAAAATTTGCTTAAAAATGAAAAAGATATTTAAATTGTTACAAATAGAGTTCTAGATGAGCTTAAACTTAACTATAGCTAGATGATAATGGAAATTCAGCAAACTTATCACTTGGTATCCCATATATAGTGTACGAGTTCCATATATTTATGTAATTTCCTTTAAAAAACGTTGCAAAAAAAAACATTGAAAACACAATATATTCTCCTCCACATTTGGCATTGTTTGCTGCTATCTGTGCTCATCCTTAACAATCGTGCAGTACTGGCAATACGTTTCCATTCACTATTAAACCCATATTCCCCCATTCATACATATATAGTATATACATATGTGAATCATAGAAATCTGTTCATGCGTGCATACTACATAGTTCTATTTTCAACTAGTCTCCCGTAATTATGCATGGAATCACGAAATCAACTGCAACAAATGACAGCAGCATCATCCGCAGGAGAAGGGAGAACTTTGTTTTTGATGAAAGGTGTGTGTGTGTGTGTGTGTAGAAGAGAGGGAAGGAATATGGAACGCATGAATGGATGGCCCAGAAATATATGCACATAAATTTTTACCAATGCGCGCAATGAAAATGTTGAAATTTTCAAATGCTGGCACGTACTCTGTAATAGAGGGAGAAGGAGTGGGTGAGGTGAGGTAAAGGAATTTGTAATGCAAAACAACAAATCAACTAAAAATCGTGGCTAGCAAAACAATAGCCAAAATGCAAAACCCACACAAATAACAAAAACAATGCAAAACAAAAAGGAACTAACAAAAAAAAACAAGAAGGGATTTTTGTTTAGTTTGTTTGTCAGGTTTCTCCCCTTAACTATATATAACTATGTTGTTTAGTTTTTATTTTTTTTGCGTGTGTTCTGTGTTCAAGTTTTGTGCAAAGAGCATAAACAAGAAACGCATTTGTAATGAAACTAAAATTTAACAGGCAGCAAAAACGGCAAACAGAAGCAGCAGCAAGCAAAGAGGGTAGAAAAAAGTAGCAACAGCAAGGACAAGTGGAAGACGCTGTCAAGTATGCAACACTTTTTGTGCACTCTAGAAGAAGGAGCAGAACTTTTGCCTCTCTCTGTGTATGAGGCGTTGAAAAAGACATTTGCATGAAATATATTTATTTAGACGAAAGCGAGACGAGGGGGAGAGAAGGCAGAGAAATTTATGTGGCAGGCCAAACAACAAATTGCATGCCACAAAATGGCACAACGGCCGTCATGTTAGGAAATGTGATACCTCTGCAGGAGCAGCAGCAAAAAGAAACCAAACTCAACTAAACTCCTTTTCCTACTTCTACTGCTTTTGGCTAGTTGTTGTCAATGTCATAATTTGCCATAGAAAGGTCAGATGTGAGTTCGGGAGACAAGCATCAAAAGTTGTCGATGCGCTAGTTCTGTTGATGTCGTCGATGTCGCCCTAAGGGGGGCATAAAAGGGTCCCAGGTCCATGCTGGGCTATTGCTACTGGTTTTTGCTACCCACCCACCCCACTCTTCCCATGACAACACACAAACTACATCAACATTTAGGAGCAACTCATGCTTTCATGCCACTCATGTCATGTCCTTGGCCAGGCATTGTCAACATTAACATAGCCTAAAGGCATAAAAGGCATATCCAATTGCAAAAAGACGCATGCCGATAACAAAGGCGAACAAACATTCAACTGACATTAGTGCCACGCCCCAATAAACACACACACACACACCCAGAGAGGGCGGAGAGAAGGAGAAAGAGAAGGTAAAAGACTAGAAAAGAGGATGGATGATAACCTGGCTTTTTTGCTTAGCAAAAGAGGAAAAAGAGGAGAAAAAAAAGCAACCATCTTCTCTACATTTACTCGTCGTCTGTCGTCTATTTTACTTGGTCATTAAATTTGGATTTTGCGCTCTGCATATCACATACGCTCGACTTTACAGTTAAATATACCTACACACACACACAAATAGCTCTTTACAATGAACGTAGGTGGAGGCAAAGGCAAAGAGAACGTGCCCGAGAGCATTGTAAATTTTACCTATGCCATTTGCATCTTGTTTAAACCTTAACTAAAGTTGAATTTAGATGCATGTGAAAGATAAGATAGATTTAATTTCATTTGATATCGAAAAATGTTATCAAATCTCGATTATAAACGATATCGAAAGGGCAGATCAGCAGATTTTTAAGCAGCTTAGAAGAGAGACCTAATCCTATGGGTCTTAAAAGGTAGTGAAAAAGGTTAAGAATTCAGCTTCAACACTTTTTTAAATGAAAGCCTCTGCAATACTATCGTATGCTATACTATTATATATCGATAAAAAGTCGATGGTCGATAATAGAAGAGAGACCTAATCCTATGGTTCTTAAAAGGTACTGAAAAAGGTTTACAATTCATCTTCAACTCTTCTTAAATGAAAGCCTCTGAAATACTATCGTATGCTATACTATTATATATCGATAAAAAGTCGATGGTCGATAATAGAAGAGAGACCTAATCCTATGGTTCTTAAAAGGTAGTAAAAAAGGTTTACAATTCATCGTCAACTCTTTTTAAATAGAAGCCTCTGAAATACTATCGATCGTTTATCGATAAAAGTCAATAGTCGCTGGATTTTTGCGATAGTTATTTTCTTTGTATTTCTAATAATTATTAAAAAAGGTTCCTAAATGGAAGCAACATTAAGAAAAAGTAAAGAAAGTTTTTATCGTTCTTAACAATATCGAAATAAAGCTCTCACCATCGATAACTTATATACAATTCCTCTCCATATGTCTATAATCCAATTCACTTATTTTTATATAATAGCTACCATAGTTCTTTTTGGTTGTTAAATTTTCCTACCCATATATCACTACTGGCAGAAATTTCCTTTTAAAATATAATGTAATATTTCAAACCCATTATTGACGAAATCACGTGCCCACACACGTGTGAGAAGCTGACTTCTTCTCTTTTTTAGTTCATTTCCAAAGAAAAATCGGAACAATAGATCAAATTTATTAGAATATATTTGCATAAACATTTGCTAGGTGTAGAGTATTTAATAATCTTGCATTGGCAATTTAGAAAATTGAAGGACTTTAGTTGGCTTCTGCAAGGCCGAAGTCAACTTTCATCGCTTTGGCTTAGCTTTTGTTTTGTTTCGTTTCGTTTCTATTTCTCTCTCTCTCTCTCTGGGTTTGTTGTGGTTGCAATTGTTAGAAAAACGTTTTTAGGGTTTTAGTCAAAGTAAACTGAAATGGGGGATATGGTGGGGGGGGATATTTGAGGCTGGATTGTGAAGAGGTCAAAAAGAACGAAGTGGGTTACATATATGTCTATTGATGGCATTTGCGGAGTGTATACCCCAACTGCCTGCACCTGCCCCTCTTTGTGAGAAGCATATGCCTTTGTAATTTAGTAACGTATTGCAATGCAGAGAGAAACAATGTTTGACTATATAAGATTAAATTCTTTAATATGTTTGTAGAACTTTAAAATGTTTTCCTTTATGTGTTGCGAATATTGCAAACAAATTTCTATTTTTCAGTTCATCTAAGTCTAAGTCGCTGTCGAATTAGATATCCAATTATATTTGAGCATTTTTTTTTTACTTGTATATATAATTTTTGCACAAAAAAAATCTTTAGAGTTTGAAAAATGTCAGAACAAAAATTATAGAATTGGTTTTTCATCAGGAAGCAATAATAGGTTCACCTAAAAAGAGATTATTGGATTAGTAAAATTCTAGAATACCAAAAATTTCATTAAAAGCCATTTCCAAAATTGCTTAAAATATTTTTTCGTATATTTTCTTTCGTTTTACTTCAAGCGTTAAATAAGAAAATAGTTTTTCCTTATCAATTTAAGTTCCACCTTGCCTTCAACTTTTACTACAATCGATATTGGTTCAGATCATAGGCTTATTCTATTCTTCATTTGGTATTCTATATCTATGCTATTCTAATATGTAGTCATCCACAATATTTAGCATTCGTTCATATAAAACATTTATTTCATGTAATAAACCGAAGGAGCGTTTCGGTTTCCATTGTAGTTTCGTTTCGGTTATGGTTTATTTTGTTTACAATTTTTTTTTGTGGTGAAATATTATTATAAATTGGTCTCAGCTGATGAATAGCTTATTGTTGTTTTTACACTTTTGTTTACTTAAATTTTTATCACATTGTTTTTTAATAGTTAAAACTTTGGGTAGGCCACAATCAATTAGTTTCAGTTTCGGTTAGTATATATATATAAATGACTGTAGACGATTTAGTCAGTCTATTCCACTTGACAATATATTGTAAGAACTCCAAAATAAAAAAATATTATGTTAAATACAGTCTTTCTCCTACTCCATATTTATTTTTAGTATCCATCCTATAAACATTTATGCTTTCCACTTTAAATATCATAAAAATTGACTTAATATTTCTTCTCTCTCTTCTCGTTTTAGGTAAGTGTTTCCACCTTTTTTTTTTGGGTTCTTATCCATATTGTATTAAGTGCGTGAGTAAACTCAAAAAACCGTAACAAATAACTTTATTTAGCTAAAATCAAGCGTAAATCATGAGGCAGGTTGTCGACTCAATCAAGTATTCTAGTTCATTTCAATCTGGTGAAAAGCTTCAAACATCAAAGTCACATCATCCGCACACACACATCCAAACCCACCCAAAACACAGACACAACAAATAATAAAAACACCACTAACTCAATAAATCACTAGAAAATTTCCCAAAAAAACGCAAAAGGAAATGTTTAGGTCCCCAATGGAGAATTCAAACAACAATCAGAAACTTTGGCACAAGATGAGTTGGGTGATGGAAGGAAGGAAACAGGAAAGGAACTTGTGCAAAGTAATTCCCCCGATAATAATCATAATAAAAATGAAGCAAGCGATAAAGCATAAAACCAAATTACATACAACTAAGGTCTACACTTGATGTTCCGCCATAAACAGTTTTCCTTCTTTCCAAAAAAAAAAGGAAGAAAACTTACCAGAAAGAAAAATATGCCATCCAGCTCAAAATATGTTTTTGGCCAGACCATTTTATGGAGCACGTAACGGACATTTTTTTTTGCTTCTTCTACTTTTTGGCCTTCTTTTGGCTCTCAAACTTTTCTCATAAACTCAATGGGCTTATGTGTAATTTTCTTAGCACTTGTCGGTTTCTCATTTCCTCTTAGTTTTTTTTTTAGGGTTAAATTTTGAGTGTTGATCTACCATGATTTATGCAGAGAAAAATCTCAGAAAAATTGAAGAAAATTCATTAAGTTGTCAAATGCATGTCAACACAATACAAATTTGTGACATGGACATGACATTTCCACTGCGCACAAATGACACTACCAAGTGTCGACAAAAAAAAGAGATAGCTACATCTAGCGAGAGAGAGAGAGAGAGAAGCCAAATATTATTGAGTTTTCTTCCTTTAAGTTATAAAGTGAAATTCTTTGGAGGAGAATATATTTTTACCTTGTGTGTGTGTGCGTGTGTGTGTGGTGTGCGTCTGACATCAAATGAAATGTCAACCAGAGACAACCACAAAAAAAAGAGCGAGAGAGAGAAAAAAAACCAAATATAACCAACTGATTGGCGTACAAGATTTGCATCTGTAAGCTGATTGGGAGGGGGAGAAGAAGCTGTAGTGCAAAAAATTTATCATATTAAACAGAGCAAAATTTTGGTTTGAAATTTCTTTTAACTCTCGCGCCAATTCACTATTCAACACAGTGGCACCTCCTAGCGGCCAACAACGCACCCCTTTACGTATGAATTCTTTAATCAACTTTTTGTGGTTTTCTTTCTGTGAGAAAATAGTGTTAAATTGCAAATGTCAAATATGTGAGAATTGACCTGGCCAATAACTGTTTTTACCACAAAAAATTCACCCAATTTTTGATTCTTGAATATTAATTCTGATTCCAAGTTAGTTTAGGGCTTTAAGATTAACGAGTTAGAGAAGTGACGAAGTATATCGGTTTATCCAGCTTACTTAACTATTACTCACCGATTTGAAATTACTTTTGCATCCTGAAATAACTATGAAAACTTGTTTTTTGCATAGTTTTAAGTGAAAGGATCGAAATCATATTTCAATATATTATTATTATTAATATTACTTTTATTCCACAATTCTCGGTTATAGTTTTCCGCGTAATATTCCAAAAATTTTCCGGACCATCGCCAATTTATTAACCTAATTCTTCTTCAGATAAGAAATAACGATTTTGTTTTTTTTTAGGTTTTTGTGTGGTAATTTTATAAGGTTCTTTATTTAAATTATTTGACTTAAGTAGTGGAAAGTTGCATACAATAGGCAGGACTTATCTGAAAGTTTCATTAAATCAATGTATCATTTAAATATATAAACAGTATATATATATGTATATATATTTTAAAGCTTTCATTTCTTCCTCTTTCGAATTGATTTCCATGCCAAATCGTTTTCTTTTCATCGCTAAATCTAACTCCTATGTTTAGAGTAGTATTCCCTTCCTTTCTGAGTGTTGGATATCTTATAATATCCAACGCTTGCACTCTGAACGTTTAATACACTTTCCCGTGGTGGAGTCCTTTCGAACGTATCCACTTGGGCAGGCACATCCTCTTTTGCATTTCGTTCTGGGACATTTGCGTATGATAAGAGAACTAATACATATTCTCGGGCAAGATGGCACACATTTAACCATTACATCATAATTGCTGCAAACTGGCAAAAAAACGAAAACGATCTCATTAAACATTTTTAGACACTTTTTTGGTTGTCTCTAAAATTTACCATCCAAAAGTGGAATATTTCCGTTAGCTAACGCAATGGAAACCTTAAATAAGAACATTAACCATTTGGCAAACTTCATATTCTCAAATGTTATTTGTGTTTGGCTTTTTGGACTCTATTTAATGTCTTAAGTGATTCGTTATGGCATGAATTCGATTTAGCATGGGTGATTAGTTACTTTGAATTTACCTTAGTGGTTTGTTTTAGTCATTTTCGGATTCGCTTTTGAGCTTCTTGGCTGGCTTGAGGTATTTTCTTTTTTTCAAGTTAGTTTTAAGGTGAATCGAGAACCCTTTGGGAGCCGAAAGATAATAAAAATTAATCTTTAACTTGTTCTATCTATATAAAATTTTGGAATAATGAAAATTTTCACCCTTTGGGCAGCCTATTAAATAATCTAAAACCTAACAATTTTCAATTAGCTCACAAAAACTTATCAAATATATTTATTATTGCCTTCAATTTCTTATTATTTTAATTAGAAATTTAGACTCAGATATTTTACACCTTGTGAAAAAAAATGATTGAAAAGTTGGAAAATTCCAGGATTTAGGTTAATTTCCTTGTAGAAGATTTATGGAATTTAGACTCACAGATATTTTACTCCATCTTATGAAAAATGGATTAAAAAATTTGCAAATTTCTGGATTTAGTTTAATTTTCTAGTAGAATACTTATGGAAAACGTTACGAAAAAAATTTGATGCCATCTTTTAACACTAATTTAGCCAAAGAGTTAAAACTTAAGGGGTATAAGTGGAGATTTCTCGTAGATTTACTTAATAGTGATATGACATTTAAGGTTCTCAGTTATTTCAAATTACATTCTGTTAAAAGTAACGAATTAAATGAAATTTATGCTCATTTTGATTCGATAAATTGGTTTGCATTTACAGCACATTGATAATAAGTAGTTTAACCGTCTGTCCCCCCTCTCTCTCTCTCTTTTTGACCATTACCACTAAGCCTCTTACTTAAACACCAGAGCCGAGCTCCATCGATGACCAAATTAACCAAATCAGCTGAGAAACACACACACACACAGAGAGAGAGGGGGGAGAGGGAGGATGTCAAAGGATGGCTTAAATAATGGCGGCCACAAAATTGAAAAAAAACGCTGAAATTTACAATAATAATTGTGCTAATTAAAGCATATGTAGATTCTCAGTTGGTTTGTTGGTTCTCGTTGCTAGGTTTGCAAAATCAATCCAAAACTAATAAACGATTTAACGTTACGCATACGCCCTGTTGATTTTGCATATTAAATTTTCCAGTGTAATTAACTGCAAGGTTTATAATTAAAATTTCGATTTGGTATTTGAATTGAGGCAGAGCGCGCATCATCACATTGTTTCGACTCCATCTCCGGTTCATATGTCAGCGCAATGAAAATGGGAAATGGGTATGCAAAAGTGGCAGAAATACATATACAATGGACGACTCTTGCCATTGTTATATCTACCATATATATACTATATACTATATATATATAGGTGGTCATGGCGACCATCATGTGATCATTATGTGTGAATGATGTGTGGAGGGGAATGGGGGCGGGAAGAGGTAGCATCATCGTGGTTTTAATTATGCGCCCCTAGAATGTGCACCATCGAGCTGACAATAGGGATTGCCTTACAATGTGTGTGTGTGTGTGTGAGTGTGTTTGGCAAATGCAACTAATTGAAATAAACGATGCAAACGGAAATTTTCGAAAAAAATACTCATTAACAAAATAACATAGAAATAGAAACTCTAAGCCAGAGACGATCCATTAGTGTGTTTAAATTTCATATAGATTCCAATAGCATTTTTTTCCAGAAGCTTAACAGAGCATGTAAATTGTTACCTACATTTATAGATAGATAGATATAACTATGAATGGTTTTATTTTTTTTGGGGACAATAGATGTCAAATCAAAACCGGAAGCTTAACTTAAACGCATTCAACTTATTTTACACACACGAACTGTCAGTTTTGTCGCTTGAAACCAATTACGGCAAATGTTTTTTTAAATGTGAAAGAGTTTTTTTTTTATTTTCTTTTTGTTGCCAACTTTATTGTCGAGTTTTCATATCTCTTGCTCTCTTACTAAATAAAGAGAGTGAATAAAGTTTTAAGGGAGAAAATTTCGAATACTTCTACTAAATATGTATTGTATAAATATTTTTGAGTCTTCGAACGAAAATTTCTCTTAAATAAAAACTATAATTTATTTTGAAGTAAACTCATTTAATTCAAAAAATAATTTAACTATATAATGAACGAGTTTAAACTATAATATATTACTTTTAAATTAAATAAGTTTACTTCGAAATAAAATATAGTTTTTAAATACATACATATTTCTCATAGACTCCGAAATGAAATATAGTTTTTAAATACAAATTTCTCTTAGATAAAAACTTTATTTTATTTCGAAGTAAACTCATTTAATTCAAAAATAATTTAACTATGTAATAAATCAATATGAATAGTAATATATTATTTTTGAATTAAATGAGTTTACTTTGAAATGAAATATAGTTTTAAATATATATTTTCTCATAGACTCCGCAATAAAACACAGTTTTTAAATACTTTGTAGATAGAAATACTTTTTCTTAGATAGAAACTATATTTTATTTCACAGTAAACTCATTTAATTCAAAATATAGTTGTAAACAAAAACAGTTTAAGTATTTAATATATGAGTATGAATAATAGTATATTACTTCTGAATTAAATAAGTTTACTTCGTAATAAAATACAGTTTTTAAATACAAATTTCTCATGTATAAAAACTATATTTTATTTTATAAACTCATTCATTTCAAAAATAATATAACTATATAAGGAACGTTTAGGAAATATGCAGTGATCGAGTATATCTTTAGCAAAGTTTCACAAAAAATAAACTTACAGTACATTCGAAAGTCCCTATAATGAATTCACAAGAAAAAAATAAATGTATTGTATAGAAACTTCAACACTTAAGAACTTTAGTATATAAAAACTTCATGATAAAGAAATTATAGTATTATTATAATTATAATTAAAAATATGTTTCTTTTGAAATCAATTGTTTACACAGAGAACTTCATGATATTAGAAGCTGATACAGAGCATATATGTATTAGGAACGCATTTTTTTTAGAAAAACAATCGACTTAAAAAACTATTACAACTATTTCCACAATATTGAGAGATGGTTCCAGTTGTGGCCAGCTGTTGGATTCTGATGAACATTTGAGAGATAATTCGTTTGTCGTACGTAATTAAGTTTTGTGGTTTAAATTTGGTCATTATTTTTGGCAACAGTTGCCCTTCTGGTTGTGGCAATATATCTTTCCTAGCTCCAGGGGGATGGATAACCTTTTATTGTGTTCCATTGTGGTAGAGTTCATCAACGTTGTGACAAGTGTTCCCCTAAAAAGGGAGATACCTATAAAATTTAATGCCCTGCTAATAATTCAAGTGCTGCCCGCCTACATAAAATTGTGTTTAAATATGCTAACGCACAATTAATAGAAGGTGCCATAAATATTGCATATAGGCAACGTAAATCAGTCCGAGATATAGTAGAAAACGGTGAAGTGAGGGGGGAAAGGAAAAATTGCTTTATACCCATGGAAACTATAAGGAGAAGCACAAAGAGACTGATTATGCAAACAATTAATCTTTGAAATGTTTATTACCACACACACCAGGACACACAGGAGGGATACACACACACAAATGCCATTAGTTAGGACTCCCGTGGGAAGAGTTTGTCTTTATTCTAATAATTTACGTGCCTTTGACCAAGAAGAGGAACAAGAAGCAGCATCTACAAATTGGTATCTTTGGCTTGATTATAGTTGATTGTTGTCCTTCGCCGCCCCCCTCTTGCTTCTTCCCACCCCTCTGGTGTTTAGTTGGAATCAATTTGTAAGTGGCTTTTGGTCCTGGACATGGCTCTCAATGCAAACCGGAAGCATGCTATTTTACAATCACATTAGACAGGAAGTTGAATCTTACTCATACTCCTGATTCCAAGCTCCTAGCTCCTAGCTCCTCCTGCACCGGAAATGAAAGTCACGACAATTGTTGAAAGAAAGAGGCAAACGTTAGCCAACTTGACCACAGCATTAAGGCAACATTTATTTCTCGGCAAAAGAACAAAACTCACAACGACCAAAAAAAAAGAAAAACGTGAAAAACTTTTTTGCTGCCGAAATTTTTTTCTCCTGCAACAATGCAACACAAATTGCAGGCCAACCGCAGAAGCAGAGCGCGGTTTACTTCACACAGAAGATGGGAGGAGTGGGTGGGGACGTGAGTACAAATGACCGAGTGGTCAGTTGACCACAGTTCACAATAGTTGACCAGTGCAATATTTTGACTTGGTCAGCTAAAAGAAGAAAAAGAAAAATCTCTTCTCTCTGTTGCTCAAAGAAAAAGTTTCACTGCATTTTTGTTGTTAGTGTTTTTTTTGGATCTCGAGACAAAGACGGATGCAAAATAGATTGGCAATGGGTTAAAGGCGAGAGGGAGACACACACCATTGTTGTCATTTATTATGGTCAACGTAATTGTTTCTTCTCTTCAACTTTGCTTCTGTGCAGCTGCCGTGCTTAATGCTGATGCTGAAGCTGGTAGTTAGTGGTAAGAGGAGAGGGCTGAAAACTTAAACTAACTTTAAGTAATTTAAGGGAACTTCTTTATGAAGAATGGAGATTGTTACCAAGGGAACTGAATTGAGTTAGATGATAGAGGAAAGTTTCTCACAATTGCCAGCCAGAAACAGCAGAGATGCAATTGAAGCTGAGAGATGATTATGTCTTCGGACCTTTACCATTTATAATTCGATAAATCATTTATTTTGAAATTTGTTGTTTAGATTAAATATTTTTACCGAATTTTGCCTACATAAACATTGTTAAACATTATTCGACAACTTCTATGGAAATTCTAGAATTGCTTAAAAGAGCTTATCAGCAATCTAAAATAGATAGCACATAGATTTATAATAATAGATAGATAGATAGATAGACTGATAGATATATAGATTGATAGTAGATATATTGATAGATAGATAGATAGATAGACTGATAGATAGACTGATAGATAGATAGATAGACTGATAGATAGATAGATAGACTGATAGATAGATATATTGATAGTAGATATATTGATAGTAGATATATTGATAGTAGATAGATTGATAGTAGATAGCTTGATAGTAGATATATTGATAGATAGAAAGATAATGCAAAGTGTATATGTAGATGGATAGATCGATTATAACAGCTAAATAGAGAGATTGATAGTTAGTAGACAAATAAATCGATAAAATAGCCACAATCGTCAAATAGATAAGTAGCAATTGAAGTTCACTTATTGTAGAATGCACGAGAAAATCTAAAAAAAAAATTACCTGCTTATTAAATCTTTAAGGCCCAAGAATGCTTATCAACCTGTGGGCCAAAAAACCTTGGGGAACTCATTAAAAATTCCTAAATTTTTTTCGACAACATATTTTTGAGCTCAGAAACCACAATTCACTGTAGAAAAAAAGATTTCAATTATTTTACAGGGTGTTAAGCAGACTTGAGAATATTATATGGAAAACATAAATTTTATCTTAAATCATAACATATTTCGATATCTCTCTCAAGGAATAAACAAAGTTTTTTTCTTCTTTGACAATATATTTTGAGATTACTCTCAAAGATCTCCACAAAAGAAATTGTTATGCGCCCAAAAGTGTTTCGTCTGACGTTTAAGTTTTGAAATGTATTTAAAATTAAAAATTGTATTCACAAATTTCACTTTAATTTAATTTCTCCCCTTATTTAAACTGATAAATTATCTAAAGAGAAATTTCGAATAATAGTATGTGTAATATTTCATAATTGAACGACGTTCAGAAAAAAATGTTCACAATGAAATCAAAGCCCTTCAAATTTTTATACAACATCTAGAAATAGTTCCAAAAGGTACAAAAGTTTTACAATTTTTTGAATGTTTAGACGTGAACCAGGAAAAAACAATTCAATGTAAAGCAATTTTGGTTTTTTATTTCTTTTACTCTATTGTTAAAGAAAGGCCATTCCTCTCCATTTTCTACTAGCTTACTTTGTGGCAAAATTAGGTCAGTTAAAGGACAAGAAAAATATCAGTTAAACTTTTATATCCAATAAATATTTTAGGCTCAAAGAAGTAGGGATGAATCCTTTATCAAATCCTTGGCTGCATGTCAAATGAAACATTTTCATGGAAATAAGCTTAACCTTATTTATCCTGTTTGATTTTCTAATGCATTTCCAATTAAGGATTAACAAGGATATGGTTCGATTCATCGTTTAATTTGTTTTCGAAGGAACTTGCTAGTTTTATCAATATCGTTTACTCAATCGTGTGCCCCCTTGGCGGGATTTGTCTATCTTGGTAATCAGTTTCTGTCTAGAGAGATTCCTTTCGCACTATTACTATCCCTTACTTCACCTCCCTCCCTTCCTCTCTCTAGTCAAACAGCTCGTGGTTGGTCGTTTTTAAATGCTTCAGCATTGCATAAAATTTGCATAAATTTGCTTGCATATTTTATTTTGCCATTGTTGTTGTTTATTCTTGTGTTGCTGCTGTTCATTTGCCCGCCCACAGCCCGAGCAAAAAAAAAGAAGAGAGAGACGCCCCCCAATGTATGCTATAAAACTAGCATTGGTTGGGTTCGCCTTGGCCCGGTCTTTCCCTATTATAACTCAATTTCTGCGTGAGGCTTTCGATTTACCGCTGCGGTTCCTGGCATCCAACAACAATTGTAGCAAGAATAACAACAGAGACTCCAACGATGATGATGATGATGATGCTGTGGATGGGTGATGCAACATTTATATTCATATATGCGGTGTGGAAATGAATCCTGGACGTGGCCCACCCAACCGCATTCACCGCAGGATCCCGATTGATGAGTGTGGGCAGACGGCAAAAACGAAAGAAACCAAAGCTTTAATTTTTTTCCGAAACACACACAGAGAGCAAAAAAAAATGTGCATGCTTTTTACGTGTATTAACATAAGCATACAGCTAAAGAGGACAAACGGATGGAGAGAGAGAGAGAAGAATGGAAAGCCTCTTTCATCAGGAATCCAATATGTCAAATTTGAAGCACGCTTCGCCACATTTCTTTCTTTCGTCTATCAAAATGTCAAGTGTCAGGGCAATTCATTGACAAAAAAAAATTCCTCCCAATCGAAACCCACTGTGCGCCATTTTCGAAGGATACACACAACCAACAGTGACTGACATGTTTGCTTGGCAGCTATTCCCCCTAAGATGGATTGGGTTGAGTTTGTTCTCCTTCAGTTTGACATGTTTCAATAACTAACTGTCCATATTGGTTCATTCAATTAATGTCAATAGTTTGCGCATCAATTGCATTTATGTACAAGTCTCTCTCTCTCTCTCTCTCTCTGTATATATATTTGCACTCCTTTACTCTAATCCTTGAGCCCCTATTGCTTGCTAATTGCATAAAATGTAACTAATTTTCAATGGGTAATGAGCTAGAGAGTGAGTGCAAATCGATTGAGGGGCAGCTTGAAAATTGCCAATCAGAATTGCCTCTTCACATATATGTTTGAAGCGGCTAAATTGGATTTCGATTTACAGTTTCTCTCTCATTAGTAATAATTGTAATATAAATCGTAAACTGATTAATGTGAATTCCTATGCCTCATTATCATCTAGGACAAAGAACTTTAGTATCCTTGCTCTAAAGGCAAAGCCCATTAAAACTGTGTTTCTCGTATCTCTGCTAATTTGATTTTTGGCTTCTAGTTTATCTCTTGGCCAAAATCATTGCTAATTACCATTTCTATCAAAGGGGAAAGGTCATGGCCGGCGTCATTTGCGCTTCACCTTTCACTTCTTGTCTAGATTCAAGTCCATTTGCTTGCAATCGCTAATTGACCTTACAAGTTTCCCTTCTATAGATGGAGACGATTTCTTTTTCTGAGACAATTTTTATTTTTTGCACTTAGTCGAGTAAATGTAATTACAGATTTAATATTTAGAGCCAGCATATCAGTTGCTGCCAAAATATCGCAGAAGAATCGATATTTTAGATCTTTATCGTACAAAATACTGCAAAATATCAATTGTCGATAACTTGGAAAGAATTTTGACCTGTATAAGACCCACACTGCGTATGAGTAATATTTGTCCAACTTGAACAGCATTTTGACCTATATAAGACCACACTGCGTATGAGTAATATTTGTAGAAAATTTCTAAATCAGTGGAGATGCAAATTTTATTTATATAAATGAATAAAAAAATTTCTTAGTTTTATAGTTTCATCAAAATGTAATTGACATAGGATTATATAGTAGCTGTATGCTTTATAATATTTGAATATTTCCACAGAAAATTCCACTACAAAAAGTTTGAAACTTAAGAAAAGTTTACTACATTTGCGACAGCGAAATATCGTTTTAATTTTTAATGAAATAATATCTTAACAATTTGTATTACGCATTTAATATATTTATTCTAAGAATTCCACTTGAAGGTATCCTTAGGATAAAGGAATTAACTCGAAAATATGTCTTAAAATTTATTAAAAAAATTTTTTAAAAATGTTTTGTAATTGCATGAAAAAAACAAATATTGCATGAGAAAAACGGAAAAAGAAATTGCCTTAGAAAAAAAGAATTAACTCCAAAATATGTCTCAAAATTTATAAAACAAATTTTAAAATGCCGTAAAATTGCATGAGTAGGTATCCTTAGAATAAACGCCAAAATGTGTCTCAAAATTGAAAAAATGATTTAACATCGCCTTCAAATTGAAAACATTCTAAATTATTTATCCAATTTATTGCTCTATAATCCAGTGTAAAAGTGTTTTCCTTGGGTTTTCTTTTATCAAAAGTCGTTTTAAAATCGAACAAATAGACAAAACAATTCCATTCAATTACATTTTTACATCTCTTTTAATACATTTAGTAGCAACTCTTTTTTTTTTTACTTGCTAAAAGTGAATAAACGATTTTTTTGTGGCCCTAATAAAAGTAAAGGGTAGAGCACTTTTAGGAAATAAAAGTGCACTTAAAATAAGTTTTAGGTTATGGCGAAAAACGTTTCCATTTGCTTCCAAAGTTATTGCTTGCCACTTTGATTATTATGCCTTTCAGGCATTTGTTCATTAGCCTCGCTGATTTGTGGTGATTTAAACAATTAAAAGGGAATTGTAATTCCCTATAAGTATTTGCCACGCCCATCACTTTCAGTTTGCCACACCCCGCTCACTAATCTTGCTCCACCGCATTGCATGCTACAAAATTGTTGCATATACTCCTACTAATGGTTAGGTGGGTTGGTATAGAGGGTGGTAGGGCGGGGGGGGGGGGAATGCCACTTGTCGCGTCACAGTGGAGCACTTTAATGTGCTCCAACTTGACTGGGCCACGCCCTGATCCTCGCCCTCATTCGCAAAAGGTTCATCTTCATTCACTCTCTCTCTCTCTCTGGTTACAACCACCCACATGTATATGGAGCCCACTCAATTTACGCAACTCATCAAAGGGATGTGGAGCTAAGGAAGGAGAAACAAGGCAATTGGAGCACGTGTGTGTGTGTGTGTGTGTCTTGTAGGCTTGTATTTGTCTTAACAACTCTTGCATACAATCTAAATGGCTTTCCTGTGCCTGTTGGTCCTGGGGTAGGTGTGTGTGTGTGTGTTGTTTTTTTCCCGGTGCTCGCATAATTACTTTGACTCGGCTTTTACGACCTTTCTATGAATTACTCAAGAAGTGTTGGGAGCACGTCGCCTCGGTGACTGCCAGGATGCTGCTTTTTGCCTCTTGTTTCTCCTGAATCGACGCCTAAGTCCTCCCCACCCCCACCTTTGAGCAAAGCAGTTTATCCTTTTTTACTGCCCGTCTTTTTGCGATGCCTTCGTGTCGTCTGGCTCCAGTTTTGCCTTTTTTCTTTGCCTCCTTCTGACTGTCGTCTTGTTCGTTTTATTTATTTCTTTTGCTCGTGTTTGCCTGCTAATTTCTTTGCTCACACCGAAAGATATGCCCAAGGATTCCATGGAACTTTAATTTCTCCAGCATAGCTAGTGCTGTGTACAACATGTCACTCTGTGGCCCAGGGTTGTCAAGTCTATTGAAGTTGATTTCATTTTGACATCGGCTAAAAACCCGAGATCAGATTGAATCATGGAGTTATGTACCTAAGCCATCTTCAGATTGACACTAAGCTCTCTGTTCTTGTCAATTCTCTACATTTTTACATTATCTAGTGTAAACACTAAAATATATGTACATTAGAGCTGGCAAATTATCGATAGTTTTGACTGGGTAACTGGAAATCATCGATACATTTTTGATACTGCAAGAAAACGTTAGGAAACAGTAAAATTATTTGAAATCGTAAATCGAAATACAAAAATTACAGTGAAACTTTTAAATTGAAAAGGGAAATGAAAATAATGCTTTTTTAATATTTCTATGCATAAAAAACTTAAATAATGGCAGTAGATTTTCGATAATGCTTATTTAATAAATTTTTGATACTGAAAGAAAACGTTAGGAAACAGTAAAATTAATTGAAATCGTAAATCGAAATACAAAAATTACAGTGAAACTTTTAAATTAAAAAGGACGATGAAAATAATGCTTAATGAAAATAATGCTTAATTAATATTTCTATGCATAAAAAACTTTAATAATGGCAGTAGAATTTTCGATAATGCTTATCTAATATTTCTATGCATAAAAAACTTAAATAATGGCAGTAGAATTTTCAATTTTAGTTGAATAACGATAAATATTAGATCATTTGTATTTTATGCTCTTTATTCACTCATATTCCGAGTCATTTAACTTAAAGTTCTGTGTAAATATATTAAATAAGTTTAGTTTTGAGTCAATTTTATTTTCCTAAATTTCATTCTGAATGCTTTAATGTTAATATATATTTAATTCAGAGTGGTTTCGCTTTGCCTATCGATATAATCGAGTCTATTATCGATAGATTAACAGCTCCTAATATGCATAGCTCTAAGTTTTGAGTTTTGATTAGGATAATTTTAAAGTTCTCTTCTTTCGATCCGGTTGAGAACTTCCAATTTGCTTTGGCTTCTTTTTTCTTGGTTATTAGATTCAATTTCACACACCTTAATATATATTACAACTAGATAATGATTTCCTCTAATTGGAGAATTTCAATTTACACTGAATAGAGAAATGAAATGATTTTTTTCTATTTCTCCTTCGGCGTTTTTTTATTTTTTGGAGCTTTTAGCTAAATATTTTTGGCAATTTCCTTTTGTTAATTTCCTCCATGATCCTTTCTTATGACTTTTTAATTTCCTTTTGTAACCCTGTCATAGTGCTCTAGCTAACTAGCAGCCATCGACCCAGTGCGCCTTCTTATCTGTCTCTTTCTCTCTCTTTCTATTTTTTTCTACCATTTTCTGTTGTGTGTACCTAAGAGTCGGTGGGAATGGCTGGTTGGGGGGGAGTTTTGAGGGCGAACGAACATTATATCTGTTAGCTTTTTAGTCTAACGACCAACGCAACACCTACACACAACACGGAACCATCATGATGGCATCCTGGCATCCCATGGACTCGGTTATAGCATGTCCATCGCATTGTTAAACAGAATTTATGCGCTCAGCTGGCTCCTGCTGCTCCTGCTGCTGCTTCTTCTTCAACTACTTCTTCCTCTTCTTTTTACCATTACGTTTATAATTGTCTTGTGCAACTTCTGGCATTCTGGTCCTCCTCCTCCTTCACTCACACTTGTCCTCTCCTTAGTTGTATCTCTACCTGGCCTGGTCTGTCTTTTCCGCCACCCAAGTCGTTATATACGCTTGATTCACTACTGGAGGCCATAGTCTTGTTTTCTTTCCTTCTCTTCTCTTTCACTCCATTTGCTTTCTCTCTCATTCTCATTCTCCTCGTCCTCATCCTCCTCTTAAGGGGTTTCTTCATGCGCTTACCTACGAGTTAACGGGTTGGATGGAGTGTCCTGCCAACCCGCTTGTTCGCCTTGGTTGCCATTTTCAGGCTCATTGGCTAACTGTTGATTTTGTTGTCACGTTGGGCGCCCGCTCCTCCTCCTCCTCCTTTTGAACGATATTTCAGCTGATTCCTTTCTTAGTTCTTCTTCTCTCCCGCTCGGCGACACACATTTTCTTTTGGCTTCGTTTCGGTTTTTCTTTTGTTTCGTCTTGTTTACATTTTCATGCTCGAATTGGCTCTTGTGCTTTGGTAATTTCCAGCATTGTCTTCTTCTGTTTCACTTTGGCCAGGAGCGCGCAGTGGCAGCCAACTTCAAACACACACATTAAGCGGGCTCCTCCGACTTTGGACTTTTGTGTGTGTTTGTGCCACTGACAGAAGCTGGGTCTGGAGTGGTGGTAACCCACCGGTAACCTGGACCACTCCCCCCCGCCTTTTCCCCACATTTCCCCCACTTCCGTTTCCTATGCTTTCATCGCCTGCCTTTGTGCCACATAAATTTGGTTTAATATGTATCTTATGCCCCCCTTCAATCTCCCTGCCTGCCTGGGTAGTGGGTTTTGCTCTCCCTTCCTGGACCGGACCCGGCTTTAGCTTTCCTTTCATGTTATGTTTTTGTTTTGTTCTTTCTTTTCTCTTTTCGTTTCTTTTTTTTTTTTGTGCTCATTTTCAATTTGAACATTTTAATGTTGTGGTCATAAAATTCATTTTATTGGTTGTAAAACTCACTTGCCCCGGGTATTGTGGAGAGAGCCCAAGAGATCGAGAGGAGGGTGGGTCGGGGGTGATGGGGTGTGACTAACATAAGAGATTTCGTGGGGGGGAGGTGATACAAAAACAAAAAATTAGTAGCTTCTTGCCTTAGCAATGGCCACTTAAGCTCTGTGTTAAGAATAACGCAAAAAGAATTTGCCAAATGAAACGAGTTGCATGTTTTTTATGCTTGTCAGGGACTTAATAAATTCGACTTACATAAGTACATAGTCTCTCTGTATATATGTATACAAATGTAAGCAGCAGCAGCAGCAGCAACGTAAAGTAATTTGCATTTCAAATTTAATTAAAATATAAATTTTCGTTGAAAAAGGAAAGCCAAGAATCCACCGGAACCCCAAAAGTAAAGTGCGTTGCAGCAGCAGCAGCAGCTAAAGGCAAAGATACGTACGTAAACTGTTTGGGGAATGCTCATTTATGTTTCACAAAGTTAAGTTTACTTTAAGCTAATCTAAATCACAGAAGGAAAAGCAGCAGTGCATAGTTTTGTATAAGTTTTTGAGTTTTTCGGCGAAATAAAATTAAATAAAAAGAAAGCTCGAGTAGTTGTGTGCGCCACTTTGAAGTGTTTTAAGTCGCGTTATCTTCTCAATCCTATAAAAAGAAGCGTAAATAAATTTCTAGACCTAAGCTTAGACATGCTATAAGTTGTTGCTTCTCTCCAGCAAATATATCTTATCCCAATGATTCGAAATTCGATCTTGTGGAGATTCCAAAGCAACCCTAGATGAGCAACCTGGCAACATTAGCTAAAAGGGATGATCTAGCAACACTAAAAGCGATAAATTATCGATAACATTGTAATGCAACCATAACAGCTGATTTTTGCACATCACAAATAAGAAGCATTTGGAAAATATATTTAATAAATCGACTTCAAAAATTTCCCTGCCCCCAAATCAATTTTTTAAGAAACTTCGGCAGCGTTTTCCGTTTAAAAAATTCTAGTAAATATATATTAATAATAAATAATTATGAATGATTCAAATAACATTTTTTAGATTTCGTAATTAACACCTTAACGCCCCCTATCGTTAATTTTTGACTTCTTTTAAGAGGTTAACTCAGGTTATTGAGTTCTAAGCCCTTTGGAAGTCATTAACACCATAACACGCCCCCTATCGTTAATTTTTGACTTCTCTAAGGAGGTTAACTCATGTTATTGAGATCGAAACTTTAAGAAAGTAACGCAATTTGGAGTGTTACGCCACACAATGGATTAGATCCGGTTTTAGCCCTTTTGATTATTCAATTCTAGTTCAACATTTGTTGTATGACAAACAAGTGAAACAAAAAACTTGTTTCGATTAATTTGCTTTAGCGAATTCCTCTCAACTGGAAGTCATTGAACTGACACAAAGCTCAAGAAGAAGAACAACAAGACTTACCCAAAATTGGCAGTTGCTGGTTCTCTCCTCCCTCCCTCTCTTCCTGGCTCATTCATTCCCTTGGCGATTCCCTTTAGCTTCTGTTGTTATGTACCGCCTGGTTTTTTTTTCGATTTTATTTTTTTTTTTTTTTAGCATTTGAATTTCTTATTGACCCATTTCTGTAGGGCAACCAAAACAACGGCCAAAAACCAGTTGAAAGCCCATTTAAACCGGTTCCGAGTTACTTGCAACACTTTTTTTTTTTAGCCGCTGCAAACACAAGAAGGAAAGACCAAAGTAACAAAGAAGAAAGAACACACAAAGAGACGGAAAGAGAGAGAGGAGTAGGGGGGTAAGGGAGTCGGGAGTTGTAGGGATCTTTTTAAAGGAAGTCGTCCCGGTGAATAACTGCATCTTTTTCGTTCTTTGCCTTTTTACCGTTAGCTGTTGTTAGCCTGTGCAGCGAAGGGTCCCGCGACCCTTGCAACCGGTATTGTAAGATTTTTATGAACAAACATATATTTGAAATCTGTATACTGTTAAAATTGTTGGCCAAAAACTACACTAATTGTCAGACATAAAATTCCCGTTAAAAATATATTTTGTTCTCACGTTAGTTATTTTTTTGTGGGTACCTACAATTTCGAGACTAAAAATCCCCATTTTGTATGAACAGCAAACGTCTTTAGCCATAAATAACTAAGCCAAAAAATAACTGTACAAGATCGGAGCCATCCAAAGCCAAAACATGATACACATGTTTCTTTGGCAATGAATTTCAAAGTCAATACTCAGGATTATTCATATAATTTCAAAGTTAATACTCAGGATTATTCATCTAATTTTAATATGTTCTACAAATAAATGGGAACACCTCAAAAAACACTTCGTTGGCTTAGTGGGGACCTACTCAATCAATCTACCTTCTAGTACTAAGGAAATCTTATGAATATATATATATTTTGTCTAATTCTCCTATCCCATATCGTCATATTGCGATTAGCTTCTTTTTTATAAGCAACTGATCCATTTATAAAATGAAAAGATAATGTTTTCAGAACGAAAAATGGAGACCAACTAAGTTTCTAAATCAGAAAATAGATACTTGAATTAATTTATTATATTTTTATGGCTGCAAATGCTATATAATAGAGCTTAGAGCTAATATACTACATATATAAAGAGCTTAGTTATAAAGGTATATTAAGGAGTAACTTCATGGTATTTTTCCCATGGACGATATATTTTTTTAAATATAAGTACAATGGCCATTAAAATGTCTAAAACTTCCTCTAAAAACTGTTCTTTCGACCTTTCATACTTCTCCGTCGATCGTTGGAGGTATTTGAAGAAGTTCTCTATCATTAGAAGAGCTTCGTTTTCGCTCTAATTTTGCAAAAACTTTTGTCTCCTAGAGAAACAGAGCTCAAAGGCTTTGTTTGTGCAATAAAAAAGTGCAAAAATCTCATGAGATTTAAATAGATAAAACAAGATTTAGAATCCAATTAATGTCAATAACCAAAATAATGAAAAATTCATATAAATATAGAGATATCAATTGATTGAAACTTAAATATTTAAACAGTGGATTTGTTTGATTTCAAATAAATGCTGTTTTTTTTTTTTTTTTTTGTTCTTTTGGGTAAAATACATAAATCACTTGTATTTTCACATTATTTATGGTGGATTCATTTTCCATTTATTAAAGTATCAGAAATCAATTTTTTTTAAACCCGCATCAATAATGCGAAAAATTTATGCGCAAACAAATCATAGTGAGAAAATAAAACAATATCGATAAATGTTAAACAAATATACTCAAATTTAGTTTGCGTTTTCATTTTCATTCGTAATTTCCATTTGCATTTGCGTGTGGAAATGGCCCACAAGCAGCGAGACCAGCAGCAGCTAATGCAACAAATAATCATCCTAAAAACAAAATGAAATGACAAATAAAAAAGAGAGACGAATATTTTGTACACTACTTTTTATTTTTCTTTTTAACTACATTTTATTTTAGTCTTTCTCTTTTAGTTAGCTAAATCTAAAAAGAAAATTTTAATTAAAGTGCAAAAGACATGCCAAGAGGGCTTGTTTCTCTTTAGTTAGAGTATGTAATAATGTAATAAGGGAAAACCTAATTGAAAAGTTTGTGAGAAAGTGACCGACCGGAGAGAGAGAGAGAGAGAGAGAGAGAGAAATGGCGTGCAACAATGTGCTGAAAATGTTGGAAAAGTGAAAAGAAAATTAGATCTACATAAAGTCGTCTATTCAGAGAGAGAGAAAGAGAGAGAGAAAGAGAGAGAGAGAGAGAGACTTTAGCTGCTGTTTGTGGTGAGATGTTGAGACATTTCCGGCGGCCAATAGTGTCAGAAATGTAAGGAAAATGGAAATGAGCAATGATGAAGATGGAAAACCTCTACATATAAGTATGTGATGTAGATAGATAGCAGCAACGGATGAAGGCACGGAGGAGACCTTTGGGCGGATGGCTTTTGGGATGTCAGCAATAAAATATTACCATTAACACTTAATTGAGGCAACGAAGCGGCACAAAGTGAAGAAAGGAAAAAGCTACTTGGTAGCTACATTCGAATTTCGTTGCTTTGAGTGTTGGCCTCATCAGGTGAATCTCGTCAGATTGGTTCCATTTCATGAATAGCACTCAATTAAACATTAATTGAATGCGAAATGTGAGTACAATATTTGTAATTTGAGTTGCTGAAACGCTTGAAGATGAGGAACTTCTTCTTAGTCCATTCAAATTGCTCCAAGATAGAGTAGGCTCAAAGTCTATGGAAATATAATTCCTTTTCAATAAAGCAACTTAGGAATGTATACAGATAAATCACAGAGGATTTCCTTGTCGATTTTCTATTACTTAATTGCACTTCTTAAGCTTTTCTTTTTCGATTTAAACATTTTTATTACCTGTAGAAAAAGTTGAAATTGCGTTCATTTATTTATATTTATTAGTCCTTATAGAAAGAGTTCTAAAGATACCAAATTTAACTTCAGAAAATATTGAAAAAACATTCTTTAATCTAAGAAGAGATTTTCATACTTTTATTATAACAAAAAATATCTAATCATTCGAAATACATATATATACATTCTCCTTCTGAATCATTAAAAATGTGGTGAATTAATTAAAAGAAATTAAATTAACAATATCTAAAGAAGTTATTTTTAATGCTTAATTCAAATAACTAATATATAATCCATGTAGGTCCTATAAAAAATTTATATAGATTCATCTTTCGCATTCCATTGGTCCTTTCAGGTCAAGTTTCATGTTTATCTCAATATTTATAGGATCAAAGAATAAAATAATTAAAATAAAGAGACAATATGTTTATATTAAATTAAAATCAAAAGGTAAACATTTTGCTTGGTACGGGGGACCCAAAAAATTTCATTAAATTTTCCTAGATACGATTTTGAAATTGAAAATTATTATTATTATGACGAAAATAAAAGCTCAAGAAATAAATCGTGTGCCACAAAAAAAACGGAGTGCAGAAATTTTGATATTAGAAGTAAGCACACATTATTATTAATATTTAATGCGATTTTCATCCCCCAGCCCCCCAAAAAAAAACCATCCCTCCCTCCACCCACATCGTCTCTTGACATCTTTCTATCGCCAGGGCATTTTATGAGGTAAAGAGAGGTTTTTATCACAACGTTTCGTTTGTTCGCTCGTTCGGTCGTTCTCGGGATGGACGTTGATGGACCTGGACCTGGGGAAAGCCGCTTAAAATGTTTGCCTGGGCACACGATGGTCTCCACACAGAAGAGAGAGATTCATTCCCTCAGTTTGTTGGATGGTTGTGTCGCGTTCTCGTCCGTTCTCATTGTGGTTGTTATTGTTGCTATTATTGTTGTTGGTTGGGGCTACGCTGATTTAATATTTAGCACGCCTGGACAGGCATTTCTCCCCCAACCGGCCCGCCCCTCGTCACCTTCTCAACCAACCACCTTCCCTTCATTTGCTATGTAGGGTATAGAGAGGGGGTTGGAGATGGAGGTAGAGGTGGGTGTGGCAACGCCTTAGTAAAATTTTAATGCGCTTTTGATGATGGCCATAAAATGGCAAAACAAAATGCATGGGGCATCGCCTCTGGAAAAGGGGGAGAGATGCGGCTGCTGCTGCTGCTGGTGCTGGCAAAAGGCGTGGCACTGCATGCGAATCTCTGCTCTAGATAAAATATTAATTTATTTTTGTTGCTGCTGTCGTTGGTTTATTTTTTTTGTTTTGTTCCCAATGGTTGGTGGTTGCCTTGTCCTGCGGCGTTAAACAAGTTATAGTGGGCTCATAAAATTTTACGTATGCATCGTCCAAGAGCAGAGACCAACGCGCTTTTCTCCTCTATGCTTACAACCGTTATCAGAGGAAGGGTGTATTGGGATCACCAGTCATCTATTCTATATGCTGATCTCTAATCTTTTAGTCAAACATTGATTTTTAATATCGTAATAAATAAATATTGTGTGCCATGCTTGGTTAGTTTTCTTTAGAGCAGATTTAGTTATAGATTCCTACCAAGACTGATCTTTGCTTTTACTTATAAGACTTACTAGTCCCACGATTCTAACATCTAAATAAAAACTGCTATACAAAATGGTTTTTAGCTCCACCTACAAATAACCGAAATAGAAAGTTTTAGAAGGATATTTCTAGGGAGCTCTTTTTTTTCCATCGCCGAACTGCCACTTAACCTTTTGAACTGCATCGTACTTCCTTGTATTGGAAACTACATTAAAATTTCAGTTACATTTTCTGATTTAAATTATTATAAGCTAATGAGATATTTTTCTTAATCGAAGTAGCTTTTTATGTCTTCTCATTAGTAATGGTTATTAGTCGATATTAAAAAAAAACAGCGATATCGATAGGTAAACGCTAAAACAATCTGGCGGGCTTAGCGAGAAAAGACTATTAGAGAAAGAAAGAAAGAGGAGAGAGATCTATATTTGTAAAAAAGAGCGAATAATGATCAAGTTTTTAGCTTTTTATGCACCAAAATAAAAATAAAAATTTTGTAACAACTTTCAATAGTTTCACTAACAATTAAAACTGCTATAAATAATTTATAATGTGCCTGAATTCATAGGCAAACCAAAACAAAACTCAAAAATTCACTTCCAACTGCCATCCATTTTTAATTACAGGGTATTTGAAAGTTGAATTCCCATTGCCATGGAGAAGAAAAGTTTTTATTAATACATATTTTCATTCTGATGCGGTTTATTTGTTTTTCAGCTTTTCATTTCACGCAATTTTATGCTCTAGTTGTTCATTTTTAATGCCCTTGCAAGAGAGGAGTTCATCACAAAAAAGGTTGCATTTCTTTACCTTTGCTATACAACAAAACAGATTAATCAGTTGAGATCTTAAATTTTTATATTCCCATTTTTTTTTTGTGTAGAGTATTTGAAGTTCATCTTAATTAAAGTTTTAGCTTGGCTTTCGCTTTCTGGTTTTTAATTTCGACAAATCGTAAAAATACTTTTTTTCTTTCTTTATTATTTCCTTGACGCATATTTTTTTTATAGTGGCTCGCAAAAAGTTTTAGGTTGATTTGAGCAAACTACTCATTATTTATGAATTTTCTTTTACTGGCTTATTAGTTTATTTTTACGGCATTATTAATTTTATTTTCACTATAAAACTGGCATCTCTCACGATTGGCTCCATATTGCAGGGCTTAATAGTCACTTGCATTCATTCGCTTTGGTATTAAAGTATCAATCGTTTCGTCCTTATGGAAGTCGCTTATCCTTTCTGCTTGCTCCTGCCAATTACTATTGAGTAATGAGTCCAGACACTCACATATGTCAGTCACTCATTCATGGTAAATGGTGAATGACTCAATGACTGAGGGACTAATGATATGAAAATCACGAACGCACAAGCGTCGACAATTCATCAGAAAAAGAAGAGACTTTTGTCCTGGCTGGACACCACGAGACATGCGTCTCATTTATTCAATAAGCTGCTCTCATTAACAAGAGACAACGTTGGACGACATTCTCTCTGCCTGTCGTCTGGCTCTTGATTTTCCTCGGAATGGATGCAATGTTGACTTCTCTTCTTCTCTCTGATGATTGCGCTATTTACAATAATTGCAGACGTTTTGTACGCCATTGAGACACAGAGACCGACCGAGCGAGCGACCTACCCAGTAGTAGAGTCTCTTTCCAACAATTTACTCTGGACTTTCCGCAAATCGCATTAAGTACAGAACGAATTGTAAAAATGTCATTGCGGATGAAAATGAGAGCAAAAACTTATTTTTCTTCCACTTTGACTTCCCCTTTCCCTCGTCTCTCATTTTCCTTTTTGCTGGCATTTGCCACTTTCCACTACTTTGCCACCACGGCCAAAGGAGAAGAGAGACGGAGAGAGAGAGAAGTACGTAAAATGCATAACTATAAAGCACACTGTGCACACAAAAACTAATTAGAAAACTTTTGTGGTTGCCAGAGTGGTTGGTTGGTCCGTCTCTGGGAAGGCAGACGCATCATGGCAAACGTCAGGCAAAAGGAAGTGAGTGTTAAGTGTGTGCGAAACGAGAGCCGCTAAAGCAGTATCATTAATAATTAAGTTATAGTACACACAGTTTAATGTGACTTACCAAGAGTACAGGGGGGAAGGGGGGAGGCGGTGGGCATGGCCATGGCCATGGGCTTGCTGCAACGGGAAAATCATAAGGTGGCGATCATAAAATAACTCTACTCGTATTTCCAAATGTCTGCATTCGGTTACACCAGCGAAAAACTATTCGAAAGTGCACTCAGCGGCAAATTGTGTGCATCCAACACTCAATAAGTTGAAATTTAAGGTGTTCCGCTTTACAATTTGTATGCAGAATCTATTTAAGAAGTAGGAAAAACCGATAGCTAGGAGACTTTTAGACCTTTCGATTATATAAATATATATTAAGGCATCTATTAATTAACTAAATTATTTTAGGGATACGTAAAGCTTGTTGGAAATAGGAAACTATATTCGATTAATTTCATTGACTTATTTCGATAAATGTTCAAGGTCAAGGTAGTATTACATATGTATATCGAATTTTTAGATGATAAAAATGCTGAGATTTTTGTTTACTAGAGATGATAATTGGTTACGATAGCCAAAAATGATTAAATAATTAATCAATTAATCGAATAAATTCACCAAACGATTATAAATTAATAAACATGATATATTAAATGCTACACTCCATTCAAAGTTGCTTTAGAAATACTACCAATAAAGTTCTAGTTATAGTTTTAGAATCCTTTGATAAAGAAAAGGCTCAGTTTTTTGTTGGTCACGAAAAGTAGTCACAAAATAATTGGTCATGCCTCTTGAAAGCATAATTATCGATTACAGAATTGAATGATTATAGTAATACCTTGCCCAAGACCTTTGCAAATATGCCTGAAACAAGCAAAAACTACAACTAATGGTTTATTTCTCACCTCTCGATGTCTTCAGAAAACCAATAATCGAAAAACACAAAGTTATCGATAGCTATCGAGATTTTCAAATATTCTAGGAGTTTTACAATTAATTAAATTCAATAATTTCAAACATAAAATGAAAGTAAAAACCTAAAAACCAATCAAAAAGTTAGTTGCCTTCAAAATGATTAGTTGAATTAAATTATTTGAGCCCCTAACTCTGCCGATAAACTTCTGAAAATTATGTTTTTCATCCAGTTTTGGCAACTCGCAAAATAAGTGAGGCCTTTATTGAACCATTGGAAGAAGAGGGGGGGAAATGTGTGTAATTGAAGTTTCTGAAATGCTCTTGTTGTCTGTTCGTTCGTTCTCCTATTATCCAAAAGTTGTGGCTTAGAAAGTGCGAGGCGTGTTCCCAGAATGCGGCTTAACGCTTTTACTTTTCGCTACTTCTTCTTCTTCCCCCCCATCTCTAGGCGAAACTTTACTGTGTGTTTTCTACTTAATCAAATCGTTCGCCCTACTGTCAATCTGTATGTATAAACTTTTTCCGTGGGGTCGAAGAAATTCGAAAGACTTATCAATGAATTTCATGAATATCAAATAATATTTGGCAGCCTTAGAGCGTATACGCAAAAATTCTTTGCATAACAAAATTGCGAAAGACAAAAAGCCGCTTTTCAACACACGCCAAGAACCAACCATCCATCCATTCATTCATTTCCCTCCGCCATCCATCTATCGGCGGCTCTCCTTGTCTCAAAAGTTGAACAAATTGAACTTTTAACCCATTACAGTATGACAGGAAGAGCACTCCGTCCGACCGGCCGTCCGTCCGCCCGTCCGCCCCTCCAAAACACCCACAAAAACCGACTAGAGACAGACAGAAAGAGAGACCAAACCCCCTTGAATATTTTGTTATGCCTGTCAGATGAATAAATAGAAAACATGGGGGTAATGGGGGGAGCGGAAGGGTCTTGAGGAAAATGTCTGAGAAATAGAAGCAAAGTGGAGCTTAAATTTTCCATAAATTTCCATGCCAACGGGCCAATGCTCATTATAATTTGCCATCAATTCTCTTTCGCAAAATGAACTCCATCCGATTCCCCCTCCACTCCCTGCCGCCCAAAAATTATCATCATCTCGAAGTATTTGTACTTATCTAGGGTCTTGACACGCCTCTCGGCTTTTTTTTTTTTTTTTTTTGGCACACTTGAAACTTATTAACGTAATTTTCGAAAATTTATGAATGTTAATTGGAAATTCTCTCCTTCAAGCAAAAGTGCCTATTAAATTATGCTAATGAGCACAAAAAAAAACGAAAAAAAAAATTATATGCAACTAAATGCTAAGCTCAACCAAATACGGAATTTCAATTATGAGCAGGCACACACTTGGAATTAGACTAAAACGAAAAGAGAAAAATTGGAAATGGAGAAGAAAAAAAACCAAGCCGAAATTGCGCTTGGCCAGATTGTCAACAACCACAATGGGCAGCCAGAAATGGCCAAGAGAGAGAGAGAGAGGGATAGGGAGGGGAGTGGGAGTGTGGGGCATGTATCCTCTATGTGTATCCATTCATTTCAATTTAGATACGCTTTTTTGCTGCCTCTCTGGTAGTGGTAGTGTTCGGGACCGTTTATCAATTAGTGCTGACAATGCTCGACTGCTACAAGGCCTAAAAACTCACTGGCCACGCACCAATACATTGCATACTGTTGGGCGTTCTATATGGGAGAAAAGGAAATAAGAGACAGTGGGGTGGAGGGAGAGCCATTAATTTGAATTTGAAGACGAGGCACAGTGGGCTATTTTTGGTCATTTTATCAAGGTTTAATTAATTGAGCTCAGTTTAAAAATGTTTAAAATAAAAAAACCAAGAAAAATGGAATAAACTTTGTATTTCAACCAGAAAAAGAAATGGTAAAAACTATAGTCCTTTCTTATTTTTATTCTGCAAGGAAATGCACTTACTTTACTTTGTTTTACCACGTTTATAAGTCCTTCATATAAAAAAGTATTGTAAAACGGCATAAAAGTCGAGGAATGGTGAAAAAAAGTTAATGTTGAATTCTTTTATCGAAAGGTAAAATCGAAAGAATTGTCAGTTTAAATATTAGAAATCTAAAGATTGAAATTTTTAAAATACAAAAGCGTGATGAAAAATCAATGAAAGTTATTACGAAGTATTTAAAAGCCGAAAGGTATACTCAAAATATTTTTTTTAGTTTTCGATCGATAACATATCAAAAATATACCGGGATATGCCGTCTTTTAAACGATTTCTTGGGGGTATTTTGACATTTTCTTGAGTTTCTTGAGTTGGCCTTAGTTTAAAAAGCCCTACAACTTATGCTAGGTCTCATCTTACAATTTTATCGAAATATGTTATCGATAAATTATAAAAAAATCGGCGGGATGTCCCATCTCTAAAGTAATATTGTGACGATGTCCTAAAATTTTCTTGTATACTGTATATATTAGTTTTGCTAGACCTTTAAATTGTGTGTCAGGTCTCATCTTTAAATTTTGTCGCAATGTGCTATCGATAACACATCAAATATCGATAGGATTATTACATTTGAACTTTCCGTCTCCAAAAAGGATTCTTTTTGATGGTGTTCTAAAATTCTCTTGTATTGTTATTGTTTTTGTCGATTTTATTTCGAAATTTGCCTATCGATAATCTATCGAATATCAACATGATTGAATTACGTACTAACAAAAATAAAGGACCAATTAAAAACCACTGTAAAGCGGTTTCTCGACCAGTTTGCCGACTTTCAATTACCCATACCAAATGTCATTCTATCGTCCAACCAACCAACCAACTAAATGAACATTCTTTTCTTTCTTCTCTCTCTCTTGCAGGATGTCTTGCACAAAATCTGTAATCCACATGGCCAAGTGCTGCGCATTGTCATATTCAAGAAGAATGGCGTTCAAGCCATGGTTGAGTTCGACAGTTTGGATGCTGCCACAAGGGCGCGTGAGAATCTTAATGGAGCCGATATCTATGCCGGTTGCTGCACATTGAAAATTGATTATGCCAAGGTAAGAGATTGCATTCATTCATTCATTCATTCACTCTCACTCATTCACCCACACTTATGAATGAGCATACTTAATTAAGTGACTATATAATTTACAGCCGGAGAAATTGAATGTGTATAAGAATGAGCCCGATACCAGCTGGGACTATACGCTGAGCACAGGTGAGCTTTTACCAAGTGCGTTCACTTTTTTACTACTATTTCTTCTTATATATATATATATATAGTCTATCAATCAAAGTGCACCTAATACACACCACACACACACACCCAGATACACATTCATTCACAACACACCCTCAACACCTACACAGAAAAATACCCACACCTATAAACACACACACACAAACACACATGTGTCCTTAAAAGAACAACAAAAAATTGCTTTCCATGTCATTAAAAAGGAAATGAATTGTTGCTTACTAATTAGTTTCAATTTTTCTTAACTTCTTTTTTTTTGTTTAGTTTTATTTATTTTTTTTAAATCTAAATTATATGTACATACAATCAAACACACACACACACACTCAAACACACAATTACTTAATTAATGAGAATGATTTCTTTTGAATCACATGTGGCGTATACGTAATGTGTAACACAACTTCTTGTCAAAGTCAAAGACACAAAAACTGCAACATTAATGATAATTTCCACGAGTCGGCGTCACGCCCACACCAGGCACCTGTTTGATGCCTCCACCCGCTCCTCCTTCTCCTCCCTCTCCACCTTTCGCATCTTACCTGTTCTTTCTGATGATGCTGCCTGTCTCTGTTTATGACAGCGCCAACAAAGTCAACGTCGACGGCGCATTAAATGGCATTTTCAATTTCTCATCTTTATTTTTGTTTCGTCTGAATAAAAATGAAATTAAATGCTATGCACCCGGTTTTCCTCAACGAGACAGAGAGCGGTAGAGGTCGACAGACGACAAACAAACAGGCCGGCCGACAAATGACAACGATCCTGTTTTTGTCCAGGCCAACGCACTGGCTGCTTTAAAAGTGTCAACGCCACCACACACACACACACACACACACACAGACAGATAGACAACTAGATGAAGAGTGGAATGGGAATGGGTGTGGGGGGGAGGCCTTTTCGGATGACGACAAAGTGGCCAAAAGCCACAATAACTCAGACAGTCAGCCAGCCGGTTAGCAAAAGTTTCCACGCCTTCTCCGCCCCTCTCCGTCTCTCTCTCTCTCTCTGTGTGTGTGTTTGGGCGATTCCATCATCATGTCCATTGCATTTATCTGGTCCGTTGTAACTTGTTTGCACTGCACTGCACTACACCGCAGTGCATTTGCATGCCAAGCAGCACCAGAAGCAGCAGCCAGCAGGCTAGACCAAAAGTCTGCCACATTCCACCCGGACCGGGCCTCTCCCACTCTCCCTCTCCTCTGTTTGTTTTTGCCACAAACAAATGGACCTCAATCTCGAGTATAGGAGATGTTGTTGTGTTGTGAGTATGCAAAGCCATTTGCCGTCAGTTCTCTTTCTCTCATCAATGAATGGGCGGAGAAATGAACTTGACGCCACGCCTACACATCCATCCTTTGCTAGCTGCTAACACCATTATGTGTGGGCGTTTTAATTAGGCCTCCCCTCCCTTTCTCCATCTTCGTTTTTCTTCTCCCCATTGTACATCAATATAATGAACACTTGCCTCTGCCACTTGGCCAATTGGCAAAAGTGTTTTGAAATTCCAGAATTGCCAACTGATTAGAACGAGTTACTTTTTAATGAGATGAAAAACTTTTTGTAATAAAGAGGCTAAAAAAAATATTGGGAATAGGGAGAAAAATTTGAAAATATTTGTAAAGAAACTAGAAGGCTTTAGGGTTATGAAATCACAACAAAATTAATGAAAGAATGTTTTTTCAAATAAATCTTTCAACTCTTATAAATTTGTATTTAGGAAAAGTGCATCGAAAGGAATTAAAACATCTCTTAAATTAATCTTAATCAGTTAATCTTTTTTATGTTCAATCATTTTGTTTTTTTCTGGTTACTAAATTTCAACTTAGAACCTTCAAATTAAAACATTTTTATCTACATCTACTGAATATCGAATTGTTCTCAAGCTTTGGCAGAAAAAATTCAATTTTTAATAATACTTATTAATAATTAATTAATGAACAACACAAAACATTCACATTAATATGAATATTAATATAAAGGATTCTTCTTTATGATATATAAATATTAATATAAAGGATTCTTCTTTATGATATATAAATCAAACTTTTCGAATTTATGCTTTTGGAGTTTGAAGTTTGCTCCAATAAACTCGACGTTTTTAATTTCCACAAAAAGCATCTCCAATGGAGAAATAAGAAAACTCTAAAAATACTTCATCATAAAAATTCTTAATAATAAAAAATTTCGCTTCTTAATAATATTGGTCCTTTATCTCTTAAGATCTGGACTTGAATAAAACGCAGAAGTTTTTTTTTTCATTCAATTTATTTTCATATTATTGCCTCAGCTTCAGACAGAAGTAGAAGCAGAAGAGTTTTCTGGCTTAAAACTAAACAAATTAATTTTTTGCAGATTTTTTATTTAAATAAAAGTTTTAAAAAAACACGAAATTGCACATATGTGCACTTACTTGTAATCTAAAAAGATTTAACCATCACAACAAAAATAAAGAAATAACAAAATTGAAAGAAACAAAGCATACAAAGAACTAAAAATAAAAATGAAATTAAAAAACCAAATTCAATTCAAACTAAAAAAAAAATGAAATTAAAAAACCAAATACAATTCTACCTCACAAAATATTTACTTTCTGCTGAAAATTCCTTTTACTTACCCCCTGGATATTAGAGCTATGATTTCCCCCGGGTAAAACACAACCTAAAATGTAGATAACAGGAAGCAGAGCCCTGAGTTACTTCACTTCTTAAATGAATAAAAGAAATCCTTTAGTTTAATTCATAACAAAAAATTATGTTATTCATAGTTCAATCTCAAGTGTTTGTGGTTTTTAATTGAAAAATTCTCGTATTCTCTGATGGTTGTTTTATTTCAACTTATTTTTGCATACAAAGCTAACTAAATTATAGATAACTTAATTATAAATAACTCTACTATTTGAACTTCCAAGCCAAGTAAGAAGCTTAACCATTTTCTTACCTCAAAAAAGGCTTTTCACAATTCAAATCGAATTATACTCGTGCTCCTTTCCATTATGTAAGCAAACCCTTGGGGGTGGCAACTGACCTTTGGCTTCTTTGACAGCAATTTAAACTGTTTTTACCCCAAAAGAAGGTAGAAATGCTAAAAAAAAATATACACAAAACGATCAATAGAATTCATTAAAATCATAGCACCACCCACCTAACCACCTAGCTAACATTTCGCCCCCGGAACAATAACAAGGACCACACAATTTAGTTTTCTCGTCAATTTTGCATGACTTTATTGTCTTAACAACGACAACAATAACAACTGAGTGACAAACGACAATAGAAACGAAAAAGAAACAGGTTAAATGTATAAAGTAGAAAATGCAAATAAAATATTTGCATAAGATTTTCACCTTTTTGTCAGTCTCTCCTTCGGTGCCTTTGTACTTTTTGATTCTTTAGGCCAATCGATATATAGTAGAGAAAGATAAATTAGTAGTGTATTTCTGTCGTCGACGCTTTGCACCTTCCACTGTGTGACTCCTTCTGAGTGCAATTCCCCCAAATACCAACAAAAATAATAATAATAATAATAAAGAGGGGCACCTGGGTAATGTCGAAAGTAGTATTAGTCGTTGTAGTAGTTGTTGCTGAAGTTTTTTAACAAGTCGCCTTGAGTGCTGCTGCACACAGTAGCAGAGTAGAGAGCGACCCCCAGGACAACGACAACGACAACAACGATGACAACGACACTCCCCCACAAAAAACGAAGGAAGAACAAACTTCATCAAGTATATACCAAAGATTTGTATTTGCATTCACTAACCGCATTGCTGCCACCGTGCCTTCGTTTTCGTTTTCTCTGCTTCGTCACCTTGTCGTCTTGCATATTTTTCATGACCCTTCGGCGGTTGGTTGCTTGGTGGCTTGGTTGGTTGTCGTCCTAGTTGAGGGTTTCACGTGCACTTTATCTATGCGCGTTTTGTTAATTTTCTACTCATTTTCTTGTCATCCTTTTCGGTTGGTCGGGGGCTGCCTTCCGTTGCCTATCTTCTTTCCTCTCCTTGCATTTTAGATGGATTCATGCTCATCAGTAGTCGAATTTGACTTTGCATTGTCACGCGATGTTTTTCCCTTGACTCCTTCCTCTCGCCCTTTAGCTTCTTCTTCTTCTGTTCTTGTCTGAGCGCTGCGTTGCGCTGCGGAGGCTCACGTTGTTCTTTATTTGACTGCAAATTGTGTTTTTTTCCTTGTTTTACTTCTCGCTGTGGTGCCCATTTTTTGTTTTTGGCTCAAGGACGTTCGATTTTTTTTTTTCTTGACAAAGTTACTTGCATTTGGCTTGCAACATGGTCGTGTGATGCATTTGGACTGTATGTGAAGTGACAGTTTCGTTTTGCCGTTTACTTGGTTGGTTAGTTAATTGCAAGCGGGTTACAAAGAATGACTTCTAACGACGACGACAAAATTTTGTTAAATTTCGGGGGAATATATATTCCTTTTGATGGTTTTTTCCATTCGTCCTCCCTTTATGGTTTTCATAATGTTCTTTCTAGAAACTCTGCGTGAAGGCCCACACACTAGGCTATAATTAACCACAAACAAACAGGAAATCGACCACAAAATAGCTTTCCATCCATAACTACCTACTATATAAATTGAGGTCATCAAAAACGACCTGTCAATGCCTGTTCTATATACTCTTATCCATCGAGTATATTAGCTAGAAGAATTAATTTGAAAACTATTCTCAGTTGAGTTATATTATATATAGTCAAGCGATTTCCATTCTTTTTAAATCAATGTTTAGATTGATTTACTTCTAATATGGTATTATATTTCTTATTAGGAGTAGAAGTTATCAAATCGTTCTTAATGAAGTATAGAAATACAAAATATATCTACTCTAATCGAAACCTATCCAAAATATAATTTTCAGAGTTATGTCCTTTAAAAAATTTAGTCGTTTAATAAGTTTCCTGCAAATTTAAAGCAAAATTAAAGCTTTTCGAAAAATTTAAGGATTTTTTTCGAACTTAATGACTATTTAATAGGCAAAAATGCAAGTCTATGTCATTATGTCTCAATAGTTAGTTAAGTAATCGGAAATGGACTTATTATCTTAATAAGTTTTATATCCTAGATGTTTTTCGGTTATCAAAGGATATCGAGTTGGTTATTTTTCCTTACATATTTATCGGTAGATATCGATTAATCGTATTTTTGTATTCAAAGAATCATTTCTTCCCTTTGCCTAAATATTTATCGTTAGATATCGATTAATCGTATATTCATTCAAAATTCCAAAAATTATTTCTTCCCTTTTCCTAATTTTTTCTACTTTAATATAAGAAAAATCCAACAATTTCCTATCCCCAATGAGAATGAATAAGAAATTAAAGGACCTTACTTTCTTCTTTATGGAAAGTCCTTTATTAAAAGAAACATCAGATGATTTATTTTCCCAAGTCTTGGAGGAATCAAATTAAACCATTTATTAGAAGAATGAAATAACGCTTCTTTTGTTTAAATCTTTCCCTAAGGATTCCATCTTTCATCATTGCCAAGTTTTCTTACTAAATGTCGTGTAATTTGTTAGGGTATACAATTGGTCGTAGGAGCTTATTACTCTAGTATCTGTATTATTTGTTTTATTTATACCCATAAACATGGCAACAGACATGGCTCTATATATGTGAGGGTAGTAGTAGGGGGTTGGGGGGGGTTGGTCTAGGGGGGTTGGTTAGGTGTAGCAGGCAAAGTGGGTAGGTAACACAAAAAAATTACAATAAAAGACATGGCAAATGGCAAATGTCATAAAAGCAAAACGAAAATAACTCGTTACGAAGTGCATTAAAAAGCCACAAGGAATAAGGCGAAAGACGAAAGGAGTTAAGAGAGAGAGAGAGGAGAGGAGAGGGAAGGAAGTTTATGTTTTGTTATATACGACAAAACTATTTTATGTTTATGATTAAATTATGTATGTATTCTATGTGAGTGTGTGTGTGTGTGTGGATGTGTGTGTGCGTAGGTGTAGTTTGTGTGTGGTGTGGGCGCCCAAGGGAGTTGTAATGCAAAAGGTGTCCGTCCTCCCTCGTTAGAAGACGATGACAACGGGATAAACAATCGAATTATATGCACATAAATTATTCATGGAACGAAATGAAAGCCTTAGACCGGAGATACACGGGTCGTCGTATGCAAATTACTCTGGCAACCCTGTGGCAAACTTAAACATTACGTTGGCAACGCCACTGATTTCAATTATGGCCGGGAACAATGATTTCTATTTCACTTTGCATTGCTGTATGCGAATGCGAATGATTCGAATGGTTGGCAGTTTTATTTATTTATATTACAATCGAAAGCAAAGGCCTCAAAGTTTTCTTTTTGGTCTGTCTGCTTATCCTAAATCAACATTCGGTGGCCCCCTCCAATCTCTCTCTAGGGTTTGCTCTTGCGATGCTCTTTGCTTGGGTTGTTTATTTTTATGACACAACAATTTTCCACAAGTATGTGTGTGTGTCTCTCTCTCTCTCAGTATGTGTGTGTGTGTGTGTGGGTGGATGTCCTTCGGCTTGGCTGCCTGCTGATTATTTTCGTTTTATCTTAAGCCTTACGCTATTCCGAGTACCCTCAATTTGTTTTTAGTATTATCCCATATGCTGGCGATGTCTGTTTTCCCCTAACCCCCCGCCTCTCACCCCTCTCCCCTCACATAGTGTACATACCATATAATAGATCGTAATTATAACGGTTTATTTTGCAGCCCCCAAAACTCACTTTTATGTCCCACCACCCCCCAAACGACAAAAAGGAGAAAACTTTATGTAATCAGTGTGAATAATTTGCTTTTATGCCTGGGACTCTGGGTCCGCTCGGTGATATGGGCATTTTATTATTGTCTATATAACCCTTCGCATATAACCCAGAGTTGAACAATTGTTCTGGTCGCTCATTTAGAACCAATTAAAATGACTTTTGTGTCCAACCAAGAACAATAAAAATGGCCTTTTTTATTAGACTTGGGCCTCCCACTCCCTCCCCAATTTCAATCCGTGTGACATGACTTGTTTTAGACCCCTCCCCACTCTCCACCAATTCCAACTTGTTTAATGGTCTCAACTTTTTCTGATTTGTCTTTTAGAATTGTGCAGAGATTATTGAATTTTGGGTTAAACCATTTGACTAATTGCTTGGAAACCTTTTCATTTGAAAAAGATTTCAATTTAAGAAAATATCCATTCCTAAATATCTTCAACAAAAGGAAATCTGTAATAGGTTTCTTTATGATTTTCTAAATTAAAGAGGAATCTTTTATATTTTCACTTGTGGTTTACTCAGATTGGTGGGACCCAAAGTAAAACAACGACACTTTGGTATTTATATACTAAATACTATCAAGAATATCATATTCAGTAAAAACTTTTCGGACAAAAACTTCGAAAATTTGTATGTGAACTTTTTCCAAAGATTTTTGTTTGGGCAAATCAACTTAAAATAATTTATTCTAGAGAACATATTCGTAGAATTGTCACAAATTAAATCCACAAAAATAATAGAAATAATGGTAATATGTGGGGGATTTATATGAAAATTTCAGATGCAAGGAGGATTATGCGATAGAAATAGAAAACATGATGAAGAAATACATGTAAAGTGAAAAACAAAACTTCAATTTAAATTTTAGGGTGGATTTTTGGAGGGAAAATGAAGAAAATTCTATTAATATTTATTATCTTCTTATTAAACATACCAAAATTGATGAATAACCTGTGAAAAACTATCGATTTCTGGTCAAATCGATAAAAATATTTCTTGCATTAATTCTCGCTTCACGCCTTTTTTATCGCTTGCTCTCCCTATTTTTTTTTGAAACAAATTAACCGAATATTTTTTACTAATCCATTCCATTAATACTACAGATCCATTCACAATATATATATATATTATACACTACACGATCCAGCAATGAATATAGATTTTATATATCTCTCTCTCTATATATACATACAATATTTATACATACAAAAAATATTAATCATAGTTAAGTTCTAGTGTTAACAAAAATATACAACTCGCAGTGAAAAACAATATTTTATTGTAAGAAAGAAAAAAAAGAAGATAAACAATTAAATACAAACATTTTCTTTGAAGATTAATAATAAGATTTTTTTAAAAGAATTTTCCATATATTGAAAATACAACTCAAATGAGTTCTATCTGTCTCTCTCTCTCGCTATCAACACTGTCAGCAAATGATAAAAAAGAAACATTTAACAAAAGTATCTCAAAAGCAGCACAACAACAACAAGAAACAACAATTTTATACAAAAGCAAGCAGCAGCAAGCAACAAATCACCACAAAAACAACAACAACAACAACATTATTACAACCAATTGCAACCAACAACAACAACAAAAAAACGCCTTACTAAACCAACAGCAACAACAACTACAACAACAACAAATTAACCCTCTTTTGCAACAACGATCGTTAACCAAAAAAAAATCAATCAATCAAACAATCTTCTCCTCCTGCTCCTCCTACTCCTCCATTGCTAACAACAACTTCAGAAAAAAAAACAAACTAATGAAAAATATCTACACACTATTGTAAAAAAAAATCTATGAAAAAAAACAACTTATAAATATATATCTACACTGTAAAAAATATAAGAATCTATCGACATGAAAATACTAAAACCAACAAGAACAACAACAACCAGAACCAGAACCAGGCAGCAACAACAACAAGAAGAAAGATGGAAATCTCTGTCTCTCTCTCTCTTAACCAATTTCAATTTAACCAAGCAAAAGCAACAAGCAAATCGAATCAAAGTTTTAAACAAATTAGAGAGCAACAACTACAAAAGAACAAAAAAACAGCCACAGCAACAAGAATAAACTACAACAAGAACAACATCAGCAACAAACAACAAGAACAACATGAAGCTTTTTGCACTTTTTTTTGTAAAGAAATGAATGAAAATTTGTTTTTGTTTTTGCAAAATGGAATTTTCGGCGCATTTTGATTTTATTGAATTTTCACATAACATAATTAATTCTTTTGTTCTCGGTTTTCTCTTTAATTTGATTAACAATTTGTTTTTTCCGTTCTTTTTCCATAATAACCAACAACAACAACTACTGCAACAACAACTACTACTACTACAACAACAACAACAGCAACAACAACAACACGTGGATATATTTATATATACATTCATATACATAAATTGTATGTATGTATATTTATGTATATATATTTATTTGTAAAAAGAAAAAAAAAACAGAAGTTCGTCCACCTACCCAACCAATCAATCAACCCTCGCCCCTCAGTCCACAGAGCCTGCTTTTGCCAACAACAACAACAACAACAAATAAAAACAAATCCAACTAATTGCTCTTAATTTTTAACCCCCAACAAAATAGTAAGAAAAGCAACTACTACTATTTTAACTACTATTTGCTATAACAACTCCCACTACTACTACTACTACTATTATTATTAACTCCTTTTTGTTGTGTATGTGTGCGTCTCTGTGTGTGCCGTATATGTTCTAGAACAAAAATAAACCAACCCAAGCAAAATATATATATATCGATCATTATGTATATATGGCGTCTATTCTCCTATATATACCTACACAAATGATTCTATATATATTCTCCTACAACAACAACAACAACAACATCAACAACTACAACAACAGCTACAACAAGAACAACTACAACAACAGAATGCAACTAAAAATCAATAAGAAAAACAAAAAAAAAAATAAATAAATATATCCATATATTTATATGCACCAGAAATTCAAGAACAAAAAAAAAAAAAAAAACCAATTCAATTTTATGCAATTCCAAAAATCAACCACGAAAATGCAAAAGAAAAATTATATATAAACTTAATGTATTTTGAAAATAAAGAAAAACAAAACTCTTTTTGGACAGGACTACTAAGCATCACAACAAAAACAAGAAAAATCAAAATGAAAAATTCAATTTTGCAAAAAAACAAAATTCTTACTGTGTCTCTCTCTCTCTCCCTCTCTCTCTCTCTCTATCTATCTCTATCTCTGTCTATTAAAATCAACACCTCTATCTACTACCTTTTTCAATCTCGCTTGTGTTTGTCTGTGTGCAGGGATGCATGGCACGGGCATCGTCGTCGTCGTCGTCATCGGCATCGTCATCGTCATCTTCATCACCGATGACCTATCGAAAATTGATCATCATCATAAAGATAAGGATAAAGATGAGAAGAAGCAGAAAAAGGAGGAGAATAAAGATAAGGAGGAGGAGGAGATGTTAAAGGAGAAGATGGATGTTGAAAACAACGCGGGAAACCAAATGGCTAAAACTAATTCAACCAATGTGAAAGGCATTAGTGCTCACACATCTACTACTACTACTACTATTACCACCACCAAAACTACTACTTCTACTACTACTACCAATACCAATGCTACTACTCATACTACTACTACTTATACTACTGCTACTAGAACCCCAATTAGTAGTCACTTGCATACTAGATTGTCGAATCAATTGAACAGATCCTTAAAATGTTTTTTCAATGCCGCTGACGGCTGAATTTCATTGCATAAAACTGACAAAAGCTAAAAAAAAAACTGTAATCGATATATCGATAAATCGTTAAATCGTTATCGGAATACACAGAGAGAAATAATATTATTGTTGTGGTTGTTGCTGTGTTGATGTCTGACAAAAAACGACGATTTGTGTGAGAGAGAAGGTGGAAAAAACACCAAGAAACCCCCCTAAAAAAAAATAAACAAAAACGAATCTTCTTGAATATATATAGTTAAAAATAAACCTATATAATTTTTGTTCTCTATATAAATCATAATACCATGAACCACAACCAATTCTCAAAAATCAAGCTTTGAATTTTATTTAATTTATACAATTTTGTTCAAACAAAAACCAAAAAAAAAGCATTATACCATTTTGGGATCTGTTCAATGTTTTTTAATGAAAAAAAATCGCTACTACTGATTTTGGGGCATATGGTAGACAGAGAGAGAAAGAGTTGTATGTATGTGTATGTATGTATATGTGTATGTACGCTGTGGTGGTATTAGTCGATCCTACGATCTTCGATCTCGGGATCCTCGCGATTCCCTATATTATCTGCTTCTTCTTCTTCATATGTGCCGGAGGTGAGTTAGTTGAAGCACTCTAAAATCTCTATATATACATTATATAGCAACTACTACTACTACTACTACCAATAATTACTACAACCACAATATTCAAATTCATAGTTTTTAAGTGCAAAACCAACCAACCAACCAACCGCCCCATCGACCCAACTTTCCCCTAAATATGATCACCAAAAACAATTCAATAAAGCACTTGACTTCATTTCTAGCCCGAAAATACATTCTGTCTATCCATATTTAGTTATTCGGTCCACTTAACCATAAAAAGTGTCATGAAAATAAACGTTAAATGTTATTCAACATTTAACAATTAATTGCAACAATTCTAAAGAGAGAAAAACTGGTTACAGTCATTCAGTCTGATCGACCATTAGCTGGTTATTGCTACCATTTCGGTCAGATTAACGATTAGAAGTTGTCCCTGAATCATAGACTCGACACTCAGTAAAGGAAAACCTCGTGATTCGGTTTCATGCAGGTGAACGAAACGTTGTACATTTTATTTTGCAAAAATTAAGCACTCAAAAAATAAAAATAATCAATTATCAAGCAAACTAGTTTCAAACACAATGAGAGATAAATATTTTACAATTCTAAAAGAGAATTAATTCTAAATTACATTGTGTGGTAGAGACCTTCATGCTGAAATATTTTTTTCATAAACATTTTTAGATTCTAAAAACCGAAAGCAAAATAAATTAACCACCAAATATTTAATCTATTTATTTAGCTCATAAAAAGACAATGTTTAAATAATAAATAGGTCTCAAAAAATTCTAGTGAACCTTCCTGAGACCAAATTATATCTTCTAAAATAAGACAACGTTTTAGAAAGGAACCTAACCAAACAAAGGGGTCACAAACCCTCGTAAATATTTAAAAATATAAATACAAAACGTGATGAGTTGGGCTCAACTTTTTTTCAAGATATATTTTTGCTTAGACCACGCGACGTACGACCCCTTAGAACAGGGGGAAAAGAATGATTTTGCGGCTGCCTTCATAAATTTATCCACTTGAAATTTGTTATATAAGAATTTTTGATCGACTCGCTTAGCAGGTTTTAAATTCCATGCGAGATTGGTCGGTGAACATTTTTTTTTTTTTTGTGTTTTTTTTGTTGAACTGACCTGCCCCAAACCACAAATACCCAAACATCTCGTCTCTCTCTCCACTTGTGTTCTCTGTCTTCTCTTTGGATATTTTTTTGTTTTATTTTTATTATATATGGCAAACAAAAACTGATTCATTGACATGCACAAGGCAATGAATAACACGGACAGCAGCAGCTGAGCGAGTCGACCAGAGAATATCAGCGTTGAATTTGAATTTATTTACGAGAATATTCACAAAGGAGAGAAGCAGTCCCCCTCCCCCCAAGACCTCTCCTCGTCGAACTTTTTACGAGTTATTCTTGTTTCCATTAGTTTTCGGTTTTCATAGTGTGTGAGAATCATGATGATATTGGGAGCATAAACATAGCTCCCATATGGTCTAGTGGCTAGGATATCTGGCTTTCACCCAGAAGGCCCGGGTTCGATTCCCGGTATGGGAAAATGGGTTGTTCTCTTTTTTTCTTTCTTTCCCTCCACTTTTTGTTGTTACGTTCGTTCGTTCGTTTTTGTTTTTGGTTATTGTTTTCGACACCCAAAAATATATAACTAACAAGTAAATTCTGAACAACATATTCTCAGTTGTATTTTCTTTTTGTGTTCACTCGTTTCAGTTTAGTTAAAACAAAATAAAAAACAATGAAAAACACACAACAAGCAACCAAACAACCAACCAACCAAACAAACAACAACCAAACAAACCAACAATCAAACAAACAATCAAAACAGACAAAAATAAAAAAAATATATATAAAACAGTCCAAGCAACCAAAACCAAAACCAAACCAAACCAAAATCAAACCATTCAACAAATTGTACAAATTTGTGGAAACATTTATCACGCGCAAATTGTTTGCCATTTGCTCTTATCTCATTTCAGTTAAGGATATTGGAAATGGTCGCTCGCCATTACTGCAGGAGCCTCTTTACGGTACACGACCTCAGCCCTACAGTGAGTAGAAGGCGCCTATTCATTTGTAGTTTCTGTTTAGCTGACAAATGTTGTACCATCACCTCTCCCCACCCACCCTCTTAAAACTCTCCCATATCCATCCATCTCCTTGGTTTAATAAACGTCCCTCCTCTGTTCCTCTATCCAGCCACCCCCGACCCAACAACAAACAGAAGAACAAAAAAAAAAGAATGCTAAACAAATTGTGTGTGTTTGTGTATGTTTGTTTGGTTGTGTGTGTTTTGTGACTAGCTCTGGTTTATTTGTATTTTTAAAACAAAAAAAGAAAAGATAAAAACCAAAACAAAACTCAAAGCATTTTCCATATTTCTCTCTTTGAAAAGTTTGAACAAATTTTTCCATTACAGTTTATTGATTTGGTGCAAATTTTTAAAAATGATTTAACAACGAATTTTTAAAAGAAATTCTTGTTGATTTCATCATTTATGAGTTAAACACAAAGAGGTACATATGTATCTTTCCCCTCTTCAATCTTCTGAAGGTCGTTGAAGTTTGTTTTGTTCTAAAGAATTAGACTTCGTTGTCCTTAAAATTACTATGTTGAAGCTTGAAGAACTCTTATTCGCACACATTGGTTTTTGTTCAAATCTATCTATAGTAAAACATAATATTCAGTTGATCCTTGGTCTCAGAATATTTTAATATTCGTTAATCTTTGGTCTAAGAAGACGTTTTTCTAGACGGTTTAAATGGTCTTAGAAGACGTTTTTCTAGACGGTTTTAATGCTCTAAGAAGACGTTTTTCAAGACAGTTTAATGGTACAAAAAGACGTTTTTCTAGACGGTTTTAATGGTCTAAGAGACGTTTTTCTAGACGGTTTTAATGGAGTTTGGAGATTTGCCTTCCATTTCATTCTTTTGTATCAGAATTTCCATATAAAACTTTCAAAAATATCTTGAAATTTCTAAAGAAGATCTATGAAGCTCTCGAATAATGTATCTCGAATGCTTTTTATGGCTAAAATAAACTAAGCTTAACTAAATTATAATTGGTTGAGATACTAAGCCAATTTATCGTGGAATATTCTTTACCTAAAAACACAGCCCATTAAGGTTATGTAAATAAACTTACAAATAAACATGGAAAAATCTCTATACTCGCACATTTATTTGTGTAACATTACAGGTTAAACGAGAGCCCCCTCGACACGACCCCTCGACAAATGTTTAAGGAGAAACTTTGCATTCTATTTAATCAATTGCCAACATAAATTCATTACTCTGTTAAAATAAAACATTTTCGCCAAAGACAACACTCTCTCCGTCTGTGATAGACACGTTTTTCACCTGCTTGGAAAAAGTTTTCTAATTGTTGGCACTTGAGCGTGTATTTTTTAACGAGCCCTCATAAAATCATTACGATTTCGTACCCACATGAGTTTGTTCAACTTTTCTCTCTCTCTCTCCATCTCTGTCACGCCCATCTGGTAACTTTCATAGTCGCAATTAAATAAAAACGACTTGTACTAATTAACTTTTTGATCATGGGCAAATAAAAGTCTTCTTCCTTCAGAGACTATGTACTCCTCGACGATTCAGTCTCTCTCTCGTCGACCTACATTCATTCTCAACGAGAGTTGGAGAGCGAAAAGGGCCTCTAGCCTGAGCAATCTATTAACTAAAACAAATGCCAAGTGGTTGGTTGGTTGAGTTGCTTGGTTGGCCCCCAGTTTTAAGTCAACAAATAATCGAACCAGACGTTACACCACTCGTTTCCCATCCATGTTTGAGCCCTAAAACGTGACCCGACATGTGCCATAAGCGAAAGTGCCGTCGTGTGCCTATCGCCCGAAAAACCCTACCCAATGCAATGCCCTCTCGCCACACCCATTCAACGACATGTGACTTGAGTGTTTGCCGATTGGGCGGCAAAATTGTGTCAGAGAAAAACGTAAGAGCTTTGGCAAAAGGAAATTAAACCCCGTCCAAGGACGACAAAGTGAAATCCAAAGGCGAGAAAGGAGTGGTCGGTCGGTCTGTCGGTGGGTCGGTCGGCCCATCATCGCCTAGGTCAATATTATTGTGGGGACATGTGTATTCATTTTGTAGTCAAGTGAGAGTAACCCCCGCCCCACCAATCCCTCCAAAAAATGTGGTAATCGATTCTATTCTTGTGTTTGCCAAGTAAAAAATTAATTAATTCCCTTTCGCATTCAATCGATTGTGGGGGAAAGAATATGTGCAGCTAATAACTGTGGTCAACAATTTGGAAAAAGGAGGAAATGGAACTCCTTGAGTTCCTAAATGTCATTGACAAAGGGCAGAATGGATTTGTGTAAGTGCAAATTGAGTACTTCACTTTGAAAAAATATTATCAAGTTTGTTTCACACATTTTCTACAATTTCATTTGGTTTGTGGAAAATGGAATGAACCATTTTTCAAGGACGAAATAATAAATCGTGAAAAAGTCAACTATTGTTCTATTGAAAAGGCAAAAGATAGTTCTATTTTGTTCTATCGCAAACGCGATTTCTATTCTTATTCTTTTGCTTTATGTCCAATAAATTTAATGAGTAGAAAATGTGGTAAATCCTACGCGAAAGATTATAAAAACTCTTAGCATAAAAATGTGGGTCGGTTCTTTATTTCAAGAACAACCAAATTCTATCATTAGCAGACTTTGCTGGGATTCGGATACTAAACCGTTTATGCTAGAACTACTTGAAAATTACAACTAAATAAAGCGAAAATGCTTAAACTAGTTGGGAATTACAACTAAATATAGCAAAAAACACAAGTAATGACAGGTAAAGGAAAACCAAAGTTTACTTTTTTGTGTGAATAGAATGAATACAAAATATTTAACCAAAATTAAGTTTTATTAAAATGTTTCCATAAAATACAAAAAAAATAAAATAAGAGACACGTCGAAACTACCCAATTCTGTTCCAAAAACCTCTCCTTTTTTGTCTTAAAGGCTTCTATCGAAATCATGCTTTTTATAGTCACTATTTTATATAGATTCCAGAGTAACGATCCCAAAAGATACAAAGCTACTTCGTTATTTCTCAATATATCGGTCATTATTTTAATCATATATGTATAATGATTTTATCGAAAAGTTCTTACTGAAATGATGGGAAGATTGAAGAGAACTTCTGTTTTTTAAGATGATGTATGATTTTCAGAATTATGTTCCATCTCAAACATAGAAATCTTCCAAAGATTCCAAAATAATTGGCTTCCGGTTCTTTAGGAGATTTGTCATACACAGAGACCTACAAAAGACCTCCATAAATTTCGAGATGCAAAGATTCAGACATCTCTTTATGTTCATACATATATTGCTGACGACTAAAAATGCACGATCGTAGTACTCTGCGAACTTATTAAACTCAAAAGTCATGAGATTAAAAAAGCCTTCAAAAACCTCATGTTAGTGGTCGCACCTTCTGTCAAGCGTATATTAAAAAACCATATTTTTGCTTGATAAATTGTCTCAAAATTATAAATAGAAACCACTTATGAATGTAAAACTTTGCAGAAAGAAATTGCAAATTGTTTTAAGTCCTAATTACTTTTCTATATTTATTTATTTAAAATGAGTTTTCGTGCTGAAATCCCTTAAGTCATGGTGTTTTGATGGCGTAATGAAATAATGTGTGTTGTTTCTTGTTAAGTTCTTCTTATATCGATTTAGAAACTTTTCACTTATTTGGTTCAGGCCAGAGCCAAGCAGCAAAAGAAGAACACGAAGGAGGAAACTGAACGCCTGGAGGCCGCACCTAGTTAGCAACTTTTGCATTATCTAAAAACCACAAAAACTATAAACTAAAATCCGCCCAACAACCCCCACACCCCCCTCTGTATGGGAGGAGCAGTGTTGCCTTCTCTTAGTTATCGAAACTTATGTAACCTGCCTCTAGGCAATATTCGTTTCATAATTTTGCCAGACAAAAATCTTCTTTTACATTTATATTTTTTTTTTCTTCTGCCTCTGTGAATGTTTTAATTTGTGCGTATATATATACATGATTTTAAGCATTGCTTTGCTTTTGCATTAGAGAATTTGTAGACGACTCGACCAGGCATAAACTTTTCTATTTGTTGCTACTTTGTTCTTTTGGTTTCTCAGTTGCTCTCTGTTGTTGGGCTTTGGGGACAAAAACTGATGCAAAGATTAAGTAAGAAGGAAGAATTTACCGCCCCCCTCCCGCCGCCTCGTGCCACTTTTCATCTGTAACTCTCTCTCTCTGATGCTTGGCTGCTGTTTTTTAATTGCATTTTACGCAAAAGTTTAAGTTCTTAGTCCTGTTGCCTAGGTTTCAATTAGTGGCTTGGGGATCGCTCCGGTTGATGGTGGGGATGATGATGGTTTGGCTTACATATTTTTATCTCATACCCCCCTCGCCACCAACCCATTCCCCTCAATAAGCTAACCCCATGCCAATTCAAGTGGAGCATGTGGTGTAGTTGGGGGGTGGGGTGGGGGTTGGAGCTCCCAAACTTTTCCTTGATGTTGTTTTTCTTTTGCCTTTTTCTTCTTCACTTCTTCATCTGGGGGAAGCTATTTCGTTGATTTTCGATAGTAGCCCAAAAAAGTTTCACAAGCAAATTTTCTTCCCTGCTGTTTGTCTGATAATTGGCTATGGCCACGGCATTTGGCATTGTTGGCCAAATATATATATATATATATTTACTCTTTGGCAAAGTTGTTGTTGTTGTTTGGGGGGGGGGTAAAAGTTTTACTTAGTTTTAGCTTACAAGTTGAATCCAATTGATTTTAGAAATGGAAGTGCTCTGGGGTCAGAGACCAAAACTTGAAAATGTAATGTAATGGATTCATTGGAATTTTTGTTGAAATTCGTTTCCCCCAATAGGTGGAGTAGTAGTGCTTTATTTGTTGTTATTGTTCGAATTCTTGGGTCGTTGATGGTCAAGTCGGATAGTCGCCGCCTCACTCTGTGTGGCATTCCAGGCATGAACAAGTTAATAGCGAAACAGCAGTGGGCAAAAAAATAGGTACAACTCGGACTTCAATTAGTAATAATATGAAGAAAATAGTTTTTTACTTACATAAACTATTAATAAACTATAAATAAATAAATATATTAATAAAATAAATATAAATAACAAATTATACTTCCTTTTATGGACATTTCAGTTAGAACTTTCTTTGAAAACTTTTGCTAAGATGGATTTTAAAACTAAATCTAAGCGAAACTATTAACAATTCATTCATCTTCGTGCTGCAAGACTCACAAATGCATGATATTTCACTCATTCTAGTTGCCACATTGAAAATAAAAATTATTAAATGTAAATTTTTCCCTATAAATTTTTGTGTACACTTAGTTTCAATTCCTAGAAATAGCAAAAAAAATGCAGAGATGATAAAAACGTCGATAACTGATCTGCCTATTATCGACTGGGTTGCATTCGATAAATTTTACTTATTATTTTGTAGAATTTCACGCCACAATATCACTAAACTGTATCAAAAAACGTATTAATAATGCCTTCAATAGACAAATCTTTTTGCAAATATCAATTATATCAATATAATTCAATACTATCACCACGAAACTATATAAATCGATAAATAAAGGATGTATGCTAAACATCTTTTTAACTTCATTAACTAAATTAACGACATGCGATCATTAAATGATGTACAAAACGAAAACTTGGCTAATTTCCAATGTTTTTAAAATCAAATTCACACATTTTAATTGCAAAATTAAAAAAATTAAACCAGAATATAACTATCACTTCTATGTGCATGATATATTTTGGCTATTGTTATTATTGTGCCCCGTAGTGTACACACTGCAATGAATGTATGTGTGTTTTGTTGCACGTGTTTTGTTCAGACATTAAATAAATATGTTAGCTTCGTGTTGGCAAATATTTGGTGCATTTGTCCTATTTCTTCTCATGGCCAATTAAATGGAGTGTGAAACTGCATAATATTATGCAATATTTTGATGAAGAAATAAATGAAAGTGCTTTGGTCATAAAAATAAATAATATTTTTGGACATGCCAGTTAGGGAAATTGGCATTCCAAAAGGATACAACTTCAATTACTTGCAATAGCATTTATATGCAGAATTTTCCTCGATTTTGTTGACACTTTCTTACACTTTAGAGTTAATTGATTGAAATGTTATAGAAACATAATAATCCAATAGTAATATTTGCTCTTAACGTGTTGAAATTGCTTGAAATTTATTTTGATGAACAACTTTTAGTTGATTTGTTAACTCTAAAGCATACTTTTAGGGGCAAGAAAGGACTTTGACATAAAGATATCAACTTGAAGTGCAACATGGAAGAAGAATGTCATTGTGAACCTTCAAGTGAATCCACACAATTTGCTGGCAAATGAGTTTATGCATAGTTGATATTCTGTTTGACCTTTGTTTTCTTATAATAATAATATTATTTGTTTCTCCCATGCCTAATCAGCAAATAGCAGTAGCGCAATTCTCTGTTGCACTTATGACAATGTCGAGAAGAAAATGGAGATGGGATTGGTGGGGGGGAAGGGGGGCATAAACTGGCCAGAGTCAAGTGCTTGACTCGTCAAGTGAATTCTTGGGGGGCCTTTGTGTGTTTCTGTAGTCAGTTTTCTTCCTTTTTACTTGTACTCTGGCTGCGCTTGCCTTCTAATAAGCATCCTTGGGGAAATTATGATGGGCTGAATTCAATTTCATGTTTAATTTTCAGTGAATCCGTTTCTCTTTTACTTGTTTTCTTTTATTATTTTTGACACACTTTTAGTTTGGTGATTTTTGGGAACAAGCAACCCCATTTCAGCCTTCCCTCTCTCACTCTTTTGTTACATTTTCAAAGAGTGTCTGTTCTGTTCGGTTTTGTTGTTACCCTTAGTCAAATGGGGTATATTTCTCTTTAGATTAAAATGTTGCAATGCAGAGAAGGAATCATCGCCGCAGACCTTTCAGCGGAGTATTTTCTATACATTCAATATCTATTTTGCAATCTTAAGAGAAAAGTAGAAAGTATTTTTATATGGAACCATGATTAATTAATTTTTTCCGTCACTCTTAAAAAAGCATTTAAATTATAGAATTAGAAAAAAAATATTATAGATTAATCATAGGTTAAATATTTTTCCATTCCCTGAGAATGATCAACAAAAAATACGACTAATTTAATTCAGAAAAGTCTAAAATAAGAATTAAATTAAATTGCAGATCCTTTTCATCTTTTAAGTAAAAAAAAAATTCTTTTCTACTTTCCCTGAGAATTGTCAGCAAAAAATACGAAAAATTTAATTCAGAAAAGTTTAAAATAAGAATATAAAAATTAAATTGCATTTTCATCTGTTAGGTAAACAAATAAATTCTTTTCTACTTTTCCCATAAAATTAATAAATAAACAATTCATTTTAAAGTCATTGGATCTACTTTAAAAAATATACAATTAAACAATATTTCTAGGGTATATAGAAGTCGTATTTGTTTGTTTGTTTACCCTCGGTTTTTAATGCTTTTTGTCGCGTTTTCACTGTACAGTCAGCTTAGGCCAGGCAAAGACCAAAACAAAGTTTTTCCTTTGAGCGGATTTTTCTTTTCCATGTACATTTTCTTCTGCCGCTGCCGCTGCCGCTGCCGCTGCTGCTGCTGCTTCCTATGCAAATTTGTTTCTGCTTTTGTTTTCACTTTATTTTTGTTATACAAATAAATTCAATGTATTTGTATATGTATATGATTTTTTCTCGGTTGCATTTGTAGCTTTTTGGCCCGCCCTCACCTCACCCCGAATTCCCCCTCTTTTCTTCTCTCTCTCTCTCTACTTCCTACTACTACTCTTCCTCCTATTTGTACTCTATCGTCTTGTGCTCTTCCGCTGCTTTCGCATTTTTAACCACAATGAGAAAGCTTCATTATTTGCTGTGAAACATTTTTTTTTTATTTGTTGTTTGTTCCCTTTTTTCATTTTTTTGTTTTTGGAATTTTGCATAAAAAAGTATTTTTAATTTTACCACAAAGTTTTTTTTTTTTTCATTTTCATTTTCTTCTTGTTTTCCGCGTACAAATGAAATGCTAAAGTGATTTTTATTAAAAAGTTTACTTTTTAATCTGATATGCGGGGGTATGTGGGAGGAAAGTGAGGGAGGGGGGGTGGTGTGGAGTTTCTCTTATTTAATTTCTCTTTGCTGCTTTTTTGCATAATAATTTTTCTGCGGTTTTTGTCTTGCATATGCCAAGCATCCATCCATCCATCCATCCATCCAGGCATCCAGCGGGGTTAATTAAATTTCAATTTTTTTTTCTTTCGGCAGTTAAATTAAATAATAAGTTTTCCCGAATGGTTTACGAGGCATCGCGACAACAAGTCTCTGGAAATTTTCTGTGTGTGTGTGTAATCAAAACGAATGTTTTCATTCACTTTGGGGAATGCGAAACCCCCGCTCCCCTCTCTCTCCCCCTAGTTACGCATTGTAATTCATTATTATTAACATATTTATATTCTTTTCGGGCTCTCGTATAGTGTTTGTTTGTTTGTTTGTTGTGTTAGCTGAGCTAATCCGAAATTCAACACAATTGTGCACCATCATTCACACCTTAAAGCACGCGTGCCAGTCTCTGCCCAGAAGTCCCAGAAGCCGCCAGAAGAACAATGCCCAACAACAGTTTTTTTTTTGCCTTTCCCCCACGGGTTGGTGTCGGGACAATGGCGTTGGAGCAGCAAAATCCAACTGTGACTCGAATGGGTCGCAAATCCGAGACGAGCTGGCGCAATGGTGCCTCATGGTGGTGATGTTTGGGGATGAGGATTTAGGGTTGTGGAGTGGGCGTGGGTGGGGGCACTAGACGACGTACTGGGAAGCTGTAAAAACAAAATGGCCAGCATTCAGGCCGGAAGTTGTGCGTCTGGTGGAACAACTGGCATTTACAACTGCCACAATTGCTACAACTACCACCCGAGTCCGGGACAACCAACTCCCCCCGAAAAACCCCTCCACCCACCATCCATCCATCCACTTTTCCCCCCTTCCTGTTCCGTAATAGAAAATGTTTTTAGTTTTCATGCAAGTGCTGCAGAGAGAGAAAAGTTTAACAAAAATTATATGGAGATAATTTTTAGGTTCATTTTTTCTACTCACCAGGTGGAAGATATATATAAGATAAAGATTCCATATTTTATATATATTCTGAAACGTCTAAAAATCCATTCATAAATATAATTTAAACTAATTTCTTGTATCAAGTTTTGCTAAGTTGCACTTTAAAAGGAAGTTCCCAAGTTCATCTTTAGATTCTTGACTTCTTCTGCCAAGTTTTTTCTTCTCTAGGAAAAGCCATTTGCAATTTTAGATGTTATTCTACTTCTCTTAATTGATGCTTAAACCTTTTGGGGTCTTCCCTTGTTAGAAATTGTATTCCCATTTTATTGAAAATATTCCGATTTATTCTCTATATCATTTAATAGTCTAAAAATATACTTTGATGGCTGTAAATAATACTTAATATAGATGGAACTACTTTTTTTAAAAGATATATAGTTATATGGTTGGGTTATAATAATTATAATAAAATATAAAAAGCTTCCTGGACTTAGTTTAATTGAGACTACTTTATAGAAATGGAATACGAATTGAGACTTTCCAAGTTTGCAGTGAAGAAGGTAGAAAGTCCGCTCCTTTAAGAATTCTTCCGATCTACGAATAGAGAGAAACTTGAAAGTTTTGTGAAAAGAAAAGTGTCAAATTGTGTATTGTTGTATATAAACTTGAAAATTCGGGGAATAATTTGAATTTGTTGGAAAAAAAAAATACGTTATATGTAGATGGTTGAGTGCCTCGACTACATGTAGAGGTATTAGATGATTGTAGTTGTGGAAGTTCTTGAAGAGTTCTTAGAAAAATCATTTATAATGAAAAGAGAGAAATTAGTGAGCTAAAATAGATCTAAAGATTCAGCTCAAATTACTTAAAATAAATCTAAGAACTGGCAAATCAAAAATATAAAATAAAACAAAATATTCTTAACTCATTCCTACACTAATTTAAACTAAATTGTTTTCGCATTCGAATTAAATTTAAAATAGGAGTAAAAATCATTTTATTCCTAGTTTTTCTCAGTGCACTTTTCGTAAAGTTCACTGGTGTTTTTGTTTTTGTAGAAGAGAGTTTCGTTGTAAGTAGAGTTTTATATTGATGTTGCTTGTGAAATGTGTGCTTTAAGCATGAACTACTAAAACATTCAATTTCATGTCTCTAAAAACTTTATATATAGATGAGGTGAACTAAACTTCTCGACTTGGTCTTAGCGATTAAGCGACCACACAGAAATGAAATATCATTGAGCTACGCTTTTTACTGCGCTGCCATTTTTTGAGCACTTTATCAAAAATTCAAGAACATGAAATGCAATTTCCAAGTTTGAATTGTGTGTCATATATTTGATGGTGTTTCTCTTTTTCTTTTTTTTGTTTTTTTGTCGTCCTTCCCTTCCTGCTGCTGCCAAAAAGAAACTTTTATGAAAAATTGAACGTCAAGTAGTCGTCGTCGTCCCGTTCCCTGTTGCCATTTCTATTCGTGTCCCTGGTTTCAATTCATGTTTCATCCATGCTGTGTTTTGCATTATTGCTATGCCATAACAGCCTGCGGCATTGCATTTGAAACACAAGAAAAGAAAAACGAAATAGTTTTAGATATATATATATATATATATAGATTGTCTTCAGAGAATTCTTGTTCGTTAGATGGGCAACAGCTGCTACAGACCAAAAAAAGTATTCATAGTTTCTGAAAAGTTACTTACTTCAGCTCGATTTCGATACCTTGGAGCAACAAACATTGAATGAAGTATAGAGTAAGAGAGAGAGAGAAAGAGAGATTGGCCCATCAACACATCATTATCATATCATCATCATCATCATCTATCTATTTCTACTTGCCACATATTGGCAAAGTTCTGTGTCAAATTGTTGCCTCACTATCGACTATCAGAATTGTCATAATCGTCTTTGTCTCTTTGCTTGCTCTCCATTGTTATTTTCTCTTCTGGCCAGAGATAATAATTTTGCTTTATTATTTTTTGCTCTCATTCTGTCTATTGCATTTTGTGTGTGTGTCTCAACGATAATTGGCGCTTTTTGGCACCCAGGGGGGGTCGAAAATTGATCTCAATCTGGACAGAATGGCCATTTTGGGTCGCCGCTTGCTTGACTTTTGTTGTACAAAAGTATCGCCAGCAATTTGGTTGTCATCTCATCTCCCCATCTCATCTCCATCCCATCCCATCCCATGGCATGGCATCCCATCTGGTCTGCTCTGGTCATCATCATCATCAACATCTTTGTCACTGTAAGTGCGTGTAATTGAGTGTGGCTTTGGTGTGGCATTCATATAAATCTTGAAAGCTTGATTGAGTGTGTCCATTGATGGCCTTTTTGCAACAGAGAGAGAGAGAGAGAGAGAGAGAGAGAGAGAGAGGGAAGGTACAATATACATACAACATATTTCAAGTGCTACTGGAGGCATATATTTGCTGTGTATAATTTTGCGAGTGATTAATTAATCTTTCTTGCAATTTGTAATACCAATTTTATTGGTAGAATTTTGCAAATTGGTTGGGCATGTGAGTAAAGAGAACTTTAGTAAAACCAAATTAATAGGAATACTTAAAAATGTATCTCGTTTTGTTCTCTAAAAGTTTCATTAAAATTCTTTAAGTGTTCACTTGAATTTTCATAGAATGTTAGTCCAAAATTTCAGACTAAAATGATAGATAAATAAATGGCGAAAAATCGCTGTGTTTCTTTAGGACTTCGTCATAAATTCCAAAAAATAAAATATAATAATAAAATATAATAATAAAATATGAAAATAAAATATAATAAATATTAAAATTGTATATCCAAAAAATCTATAACCAATTGGTAATGTATATTTAAAAATATTAAAGTGTGGCTTGTACTTAACCACAAACTAACTCAAATTACTCAGATATGATCATGGAATGGTATTGGCAACAGCTTGTTATCGATAGGTTTCTTCAAATTAAACTTCCAACTACATATTTGAATGATTAGAAAAACTCTTAACTGTGGACTATCAAAATATTATATCTTAAATGGCAAAAAATGGCAATTTTTTTTTGGGATTTTCTCATAAATTCCAAAAAATATTGGAATAAATATTGGAATGAACATAGAATGCTATGGAAAACAATGGTGTTATCGATAGGTTTCTGCATCAATTGTTAAAATAATGCAAATCAATCTTCCAACTATTTGAATGATTATAAAAACTCTTAGTTGTGGAAACTTTTGATTTAACTAAAGTAAAGTAAAGACTTATGTTCACTTTTAATACAAATTTAACTAATTTAACTAACACTTAATTGTTTTTTGATGTTAATTAAAATGGTTCAATGTTTTAAATTTGTCTGTTAAATATTTTACTGACATATTGGGTCTATGTTTTGATGATTAAATATTAAATAATTAAATATGATTAAATATCACTAAGTCAAAGTTATAAACTAACTTCTAATTAGGACTGATCAAGTGTGTGTTATTCCAATTTTAACATTTTAGCTCATTAGAATATTAGATAATTGGTTCTGATGTTACCTTTTTTTACTTTCACTTAAAATTCTCCTATATAAATTTGTGGTGATTAAATTCAAAGCCAAATTCTATTGACAAACTTCTAATTAGGGCTTATCAAGTGTGAGTTATTCCAGACGTAGTCTTTTAACTCATATTATATATTGGTCCTGATTTTACTGCTTTGGAATGCCACTTAAATTTCTCCCATATAAATTTATGATTATTTAAATCGAAGCATAATTCGATTGACCAAAAATCTATTAATACATATTTCTATCTGCAATAATTGTTGCTTAAATTATTTATTATTTCAAGTTTTGCAGAGTTTTCCTCCAAAATCCTTGCTATAAAATCTGAAATAAAGCATAAAACCTTTCTGTAATTAGATAGTGTTAGAGAATGTTTGAACTTTTGATATATTATTGTTCTATTATGCTTCATTATTTTCTATTCAGCTAGAGTGTTCTATTGTGCTTCATTATTTTCTATTCAGCTAGAGTGGACTTCTCTTAGTTCTCAGAAGTCTATAAAACAGTGTTGTCTATTGATTAATCGATATCGTAGGGGGAATTCGCTAGCTTCGTATGACCAGTCTGTCTTTCTTCAATATTGGTTTATAGTGTGATTAGCCTAGAAAATGCATTTCCCAAGTTTGCATTGTTTAATGCAACTTTGAGACTTGTTTCCATTGTATTATCCACATATTAGCCTAACAGAAAATGAGAGACTAAAAGCAATTTACTCTAAACACTGCATTCATATGCTTAATTCTAATTAACTCAAGTTCTCTCAGGCAATTTTAGCAAGTCTTTAACTACAATTCAAAGATTTGTTAAACTAAAACTCTTCTTGGTGTGTTTGTGTCATAAGTTATTTGGCCCTTGGGTTCATGTAGAAAAAGAGTCAAGCGTAATGAAATATGGTTGCAGCATATATAAATTGGCATTGTCTTGTCACATTGCCACACACACAAAAACAGATAGAGGGGTGGAGAGGGGAGAAGAGTGACAGAAACATTGTGCAACTGTCATCGGTTGCTGCTGTGATCTAACCAAGCATTTAATTTTAGCGCAACTAGCGACAATTTTAGTGGTCGCAAAAAGTCGAGCTCGAGAGATGATGGCTCTCAGTCCCAGCGGCAGCCACTTTTTGGCCCGTTTTCTCGACTTTTGCGCAACTACTAAAACTGTTGACGTTGGGAAATTGCAACTGTAACAAAAGACACAACGCAGCCCCAACTTGTCCAAAACACAATGAATGCGAATGCGAAAGGAAATTGAATTAGCAAAATGCCTGCGAGTAGTTGTTGCAATTGTCTCTTGGACAAGGGGGAAACCGAAACCGAAGCTGTAACTGAACCAAAGATAAAGCCAGAGAACACAGTTAGCAATCAAGTCTTGACTCCTGAATTATGCACTTCTCAAAATTAATTGCGAAATCTACTGTGTGAGTGAACAGCGCGAAAGTCTCTCACCACATTCTCCCCTTGAGTAGTACTAAAAAAAAGAAACTTATTCAATTTAACTTTTTACTTCTGCCATCATGTAATGAAAATAGTGTTTGTACTTAAGACTAGCGAAGAGTGGGGAGTGGGCGGAAGGGTGGGTGGAGGGGTGGGTGGCATAACCACTCTGGTTTAACCTTGGACAGATAACACCAAGCGTTACCAGCGGTAGCTGGTTGCCATCAACTGTGGGACAGCATAAATTTTTGTTTAAATGAAATTTCATTAAAATGTAATATTTGCTCAGAGACCCGGAGACCGACCGAGCGACCGAGAGCAGTAAGCTTCATTTACTATTGCACACGCCCCAAAAGGGGGGGGGAGGGCAGGGTGCAGGGACGGGGGCGTGGCACATGTGACATGCGTTTAAATACACATATGAATTTTCCATTTTCCATTTGTTCTCTTGACTCTTGAGGAGGATCCTCCTCTATCCGGGCAACAGCTGCATGCAAATTAGAGCTTTATTATTATATTGCACAGCAGCAATCTGGCAACTCTGGCAAGCAGCGAGCAACTATAAAAGGACCCTGATGAATGGCAACCTTAAAGAGTAGGCTAACATTGCTCCTTTAGTTGACAGTTGACTCTTGGCCCAACTAACTGCACATCCCCCCCAAGGGAGCATGTTTCAACAACAAAACTATTTCCCCCCATCCCCTCCTTTGCTTTAGACTGGCTTGATTTATGCATGTTTCCTTGTTCCCAGACACTCGTGTGTGTGTGTGTGTGTGTGTGACCATGAGTTACTCCACAGTTTGATTAATTTCATAAGCCAGCAATTACGTCACAAAAACGGATAGCAGCAACAGCAACAGCCAACAGGCAACAGCAGTGTCCACATGTTGTTTAGCTTTTTTAATTGAGCAACAAAAAAGATTTAAATTCTGTGGCAAAACAAAAATTGAGCAATTGTTGAAACTAGTTGATCCGAAACCCTAAAAAAATAAACCAGACAATTGATTGGTTTGCAAGCCGATTAAAATGCATGAAAAAATATAAAAATAGGCAATATTATTTTAGGTTTAAATAAGTTTTGTTTTACGACAAAACCATGACTAGTTTATATATTTTAGAATCCATATAAAGCCACACCTTAAAGCATCATTTGGAGCAGTAACGACTTAACTAAAATAGGATTTATTTGCTGTAACTATTTAAAAAAAAAATTCCAAATTGATTAATTCGATTAGTAATGTGTAAGAAAATTCTTAACAAATATTTCTATAGAAAAACTATCAAATATTTAATCAAATAATGAAGCAAATGCCATGATAAATATGAAGTATAGACAGTAAGACAAATGAAACTAACAAAGGTGGGAAAAAAATTCAAAATGCGAACTGAAAACGATGAGACAAAACAAAATGCCTTGCACAAAATAACGAGAAGACTAAAAAATGATCAAAATGAAAGCTACATTACATAATTTTTGTCAAACTCGTACTTAACATTTAGAACCATTCTAAACCGTGTCCAACTGGGGCAGAAAAATTTTTTCTAGCATACTTTTAGGAACTCCATTTTCTATAATTACGAAAAAAAAAATAATTCAAATCCCTTTGACTGCTAATCATTGTGATAGTACTCCCAGGATAATAAAGACTCAAGAGTTTTTATTTCAATTTTTATTTGCACCATATTCAAGTAACTTAATATGAACAACATGTCGTATGCGTAATATTAATACTAAACTTATCACTTGGAATTATAACATTAAATATCATATAAATGTTATAGAAATATAATTTATAACAAAACTTTAAACTATTTTACGACCATCTATTCATTAAGATATATTAGTTTTGAAATATTTAGCAATATATTTTAGTTATGAAAAGGTGTATACTATAATTCCAAGAACTTAAAATACAATCACAAACTTTAGAAAGAATTTCGAGAGGGAGAAATTAAGCAATTTATATTCCCTTTAAATTTGTGTCCTATATTCCCTTTTTATCTTTTGGTATCTCTAAAATATTAATACAATAAAATATAAATATTTATGACTGTATATGCATATAGCTCAATTTGCTTATATGTAGATCCAAACATATCAAGATGCATTCGCTCAGTATTCTCCAACTTCTCTTCATATATTATTAAAGACTTCCCCTCTATACCCTTCTTACTCTTAACCACAATTGTAATCATGTTCGCTTTGATATTAATGCCTCCTTTGGTCAAGACGAAATTTGTGTATCAACTGCAAAATCCTCAAACTGTTTATCAATTCAATCAGCTTAGTCGACGACGTCTCCAACTCGAAATATTAGTAATGTGTTTCCACATTTTGTGTATCGTCTTTGTATCGTTAACGTTGATCAGCTAATCCTCAAACGTTAGTAATCCAATCCAGTGGCAAACTAAATTCAATTGCTCAAATGTGCTGCAATTTGTGGACACAGAATCCATCAGTGGCAGAAGCAGCATCAGCAGCAGCAACAGTTTTGCAGTTTTCTTGACTTGAAAACTAAAAGGCTTTTGTGCAATTCCTTGTAAATTTAATTTCCTGTGTCACATTTTTCCTCATTTGACTTGCTAACTGACTGACTGGCTGGCTGCCTCCCACCTCACCTCCTCTCCCACCCATCTGCATTTGACAGGCAGATGATGACGATGATGATGATGTCTTCTTCATTGCTCATCAGCTATGCAACATTCATTTCCTCATTCGTTCAATTACACAGCTTCTGTTTGTGTTCTTTGCCTTCTCTCTCTCCTCTCCCCTCTCTTTCTGTCTATCAGTTAGCCACTTGAAATGCAAAATCTTACAAAATTGCAATAATTTTTGAATTCCATCCACACAAATAATTTGTATTTGTCATCTACCAAAGTGAGCAAAATTCTCTTTCACCACCCGGAGAGAGAGAGAACTTAATTAGTTTTTCCATAAAATTACAATTTTCTGCAAATATTTTGCCACACTTCTTGCCACACATTTTAATCCGTAGTCAAAGTAAATCGTTATTGCGGTCTACCTGCAAATAATTGGCAATTAGTAAGCCAATCGAATTTACCTGCAAAAAGGGACAATTATTATTAAATTTCATATTTCCCTCAAATCTTTCAAGAAGTCAATCACAAAATTTTTGCAAGAATAAAATCAATTTATGGTAAATTATTCTACACATCAATGAAAAAAACAAACGAAATTCGAATATTTGGCAAATTGCTCACCACGTAAACCTTAGAGAGAAATATCTAAGACTGAGATAGTCGACTTTGGGGTACCCTACAATCAGCAGTTATTTGGTTAGATAATCAATTGATCGAGCGCTGAATTTTTTAAAAGTTTTTCATCGATTTGTAATCGGTTTTACATCGCTTTATCAAGAAATTCAACTGATTGATAGATATTATAGCCAAATATCTGATTTCTGTTAACTTTCCAATTAATTGTGAAACTTTTAATAGTTAATTACTTCATACAAAACCTTTCAAATATAAAAAAAAAAACATTCAAAAATATTGAAATAAATGTATAAAAGGTTAGAAGATTTAGCGACCTTTTATAATTTATTATATATTTCTTTTATATTTATATTTTGCCTCGAAGTCAGGTTTTCCATTTAAGAAATAAAAACTACTTGTCTATAATTAAATTTTGTGGTTGAAAACGGCACCTTTAGAGTAAGAATATAGTTTCCAAATTTTGCTCGTTCTATCAGTTTTTAAAAAAAATGTTGTTAAAAATCGGTTTTGGGTAGGGAAATGTAACAATTATATAATCAAGAGAAAAAGTTCGAATCACATAAACAAATTGATAATACTTATTATGAAGAATTTAAGTTCGCATTGACTGAACTTTAAATAATAAAAATATTTTTAAAATTATAATTAATAAAATTGACATCTTAGATGAATACTTCAATAACTTTTGATCCTTCTAATCATATAATTCATTAGTTTTATCACCAGTTTATTTTGGTGGCATCTCTCACATAGCTTAACTATTTAATCATTGACAGTTTTTGGCGACTGATTGTGGGATTAAAATAATTCAGAATTGAATCTACTTTACCAAAACCCTCAAATATAGGGTAACAAAATTTTCAAACATACAAACCAAAATATATATATATATCGATATGTATATATGTTGGTTTAAAAATGTTTTTGCCTGCCAATGAGACGTGAACTTTTCTCTCCTGAGTGTGGGTGTGTGTGTGTGTGTGTGTTTGTGTGTGTTTGTGTGTGTGTTTGTGCCACATCCGAGAGTTCCCTCGTCTCACGTCAAGGCAAACTAATTGATTTTAAAATAAATAATGACTAATCACCCGCCTGCAAGCGAAAACGTGAGAAGGAAGGCCAAGTGAAGTGTAGAGAGGAGGGTGGGGGGGGTTGCTTTTTGGGGTAGGTGAAAGTGTTTTATAGTTCAAAATTTCATTGGCATCGCAAAATTTGTGAAACTATGTAGAGTTAACTGCCAGCAGAGGGTTAAGCCCGTGGCAAGGATTCTTTTGCTTCCGTTCCTTTTTTGCCCCCACCATTTAACGCCGCCATTCCTCCCCTCTCTCTCTCACCGCTCCTCTCGCCAACATCATCATCTGGCTTGATTAATTGAAATTTCGTTTGCTCTCAAGGTGTATTTGCTGTGTGTGGGTGTGTGTCAAAGGGTGCTCGCGGGGGTTGGCATGGCAGAGGGGGGGGATTTAAAGTGTTTTTCGCTGGTTTACCTTTTCAGTTTGTTACCTGCCTGCCTGGGTGTGGGAAAACAGTTTTCAAATTAATTGAGTGCGCTAATTTTTTGGGGCAAAAAGGTTTCCTATTTTTGTTTTCTCTAGTTGTGCCAGGGAGGAGCCTACTCTCTCCTACTCTACATATTACCCCAGTGGAATAGAGTCGATCTTTTATGTAACTGCCATGGAAACAAAGTAGAGAACCACATTTTACTGAGAAGGGTCTTCAATTAAAAATCCTGAATTTTAGTTATTTTATATTTACATTTCATGTGAAGGGTGAAACTATTCAAACAGAAGGTGTCCTGAGGAAGTCTGCTTCCTGTATTCTAAATCATTCGTTAACTTTTACTCTACACTAGTTTTTAGAAATATGACGTTGCCAGACTATCCTAAAATATGTGTGTAATAATATTCAAACTATATTTGGTTATTGATTTTCCCTTAACTTTTCTTTTATTCACTTGCCAAATGGGTATATTCATTCGGGAAGTAAAAGAAACTATTTCCTTGTACTTCTATTAAATTATTATTATTATTATCTTAGAGTTAGGACTAATTAAAATTAGTCAGAACTTGATTTCTATAGAGAGCGCTGGCTGCTTGGGCCTTCGGCTTGTATATGAAATATTTTATATAATTTTTTTAATCAATTAAATACAAAAAGGAGTACCTGATTAGGTCAAAATAAGTTAACAACTGATTTAATTTAGGTTTTAGATTCGTTTATTTTTTAAAAAGGTCGTTTTATTATTGATTTTCAATTGCCAGTGTTGTTTAACATCGTGGCTGTTCGTGATCTGCTTCACTAGTGTTGGTCAAGACCTTAATTCATTGTTCCTGCTTCAATTGTATATAAGTTCTTGATCATTATCCTTCAAAACGTCTCATCCAACTGCTCCAATCTCTCAGTTTAAAGTTCATTACAAGTCGAAACCTTCAAAAAAATAAGTTTTTAATCAATCAATTTGTTAGATTTTAATAAATAACCTCAGACCTGCTCATTCTACAGCATTGATACATAAAAAAGGTTCATAAAAATATTTAAAAATTGTTGGTTTCGATTGCAAAATTATTGCATTTCAAACTGATAACCAATTACTTAATGATTTTTCGGACTTTTCAAAGAAATTAAATTCCTACCTAACAAAAATAATCCCAATTGGCTCGATTTTCTGCTTTTAGCTGCTTATAATATTAAGTATATAATACATAAAAAGCAGAGAAAAGCAATGATTGGAAGAATCCAAGAATATTATTTATTCTGAAATTCAACTGTTTGTCAGAAATTTGTGCTATTTTATATTCTTTTTAATGCCGAAATAAAACCACAATTGGAGACTCAATAATCTATTACAGAGAAGAGCCTGTTAAAAGGCTCTATAATTCTAACTAATCACATTATTACTGAGCTACTAATCTAACTTTTTGTACCATCAAAATGCAATTGATAGTAACTGTAAATGAAAGCTAAAATTCCATTATACAAAACGCTTTCATCTCTCTGAGCTCCCTGGCGCATATGAAAAATTGAATTTCAATGCATTTTCTTGGTGAATTCATTTTTCCGGCGTATTACAGTTGATTTTGCCTTTTTGGCGGCTCGCTCGCTCATTATAATTTGGACACGCGCAATTTGCATTGAAAATGATTTTTACTGTGCATTTTTGAAATTTTGGTAATGCTGAAAATTTTCTTTTACACAGAGAGAAAGAGAGAGAGGGAGAGAGGGATAGAGAGAAATATGTTTTTAGCAAACGATGCGTGGGCATCATTTTGTGGCGTTTTTGTGTGTAGTGTCGATGCGGTAATTGAGTTTTAAGTGCCACTTGGGCATAATAAATAGTGGAAAAAGCGAATATTTTTGGCCCCCACAAATGATTTTGATGGCCCAATAGCCTCAGTCGAATGGCCATTAAGTGTGTACCTGAAGCTACTATTTGCATTTCTCTCTAACTGGAAGTTAATTGGAGGTTAAGAGGTAGACTTAACAAGTATTTTGTATTAGAGATTTTTAGAGTTCCTCTTTTGCTAATGGTTTTCTGGACGAACTTTCCATTACCCTTTCTTCTAATTCCCCAAAAAGTGAGTAATAATTTCTTTGCCTCCTGCTTCTGCATCATGAAGTAATCATGCGAAAATCTATGTGTGTGTACATATTCAATCGTATATTCACCCACCACCCCACACCCCTCCATGGGTTTTCTCTAAGCCCCGCCATTGGCTAAATGCCAGAAGGAAAAACTTGCTGCTCCAGCAGGATACGGAGTAGCAGCAATCTTGTGTTTGCTCGCCGCCAATATTCAAAAACTGATTTTCATATGTCTTTTAAGTTGTGTGTGGAAAGCCACCATATACCCTCCCACCCCTCTCCCCCTTTCCCCCTCTCATTGTTCTGTTCTCTGGTATCTGTATCTGTGTTTCCCTCATGTTACAATCGTTTTTTGTGTGTGTTTCTTTTCTTTTCTCTTATCGTTTCTGCACACGCATAAAAGTTGCCTTACTTTACTTTTTTTCTTTTTTATTGGGGCGGCCCCCGAATTTAATTCTCAGTAGACACACACCCACACACACAAAGCCTCTCAGCTCTGCTCTCTGGCAAGTTTTTTGAAAAGCGATTTGAAATGCAAATTTTATTGGCCGGCAAGCGAGAGTTGTTTCAGCCTCCTTCCTCCTCCTCCTCCTCGTCCTTGGCTCAGAGAACTTGTGTGCAGATTAAAATCAATTCAATTTGCAGCAAGCCAAGTAAAAGTGGTAATAATTTTTGTTCTTTGTTTTTGCCTACACACACATGAGAGTGTTTCTGTGTGTGTGTGTGTGCATTAGGTGTACAATCACTTTTGTTTGTCATACTTTTACTTAACATAATGAGATTTTAAACAAGTACTACGTATTCCTATTGTATTACTCCTTGTGCAGAGAATTTCATGCTGTGCTTTTTGGGTCACGCTTGGTTTGAGCGATTGGTAAATCCCATTGAGATAATCCCCCATGAAAGTCAGGGAATGCATAGAGAGGATTACGGGATAACAAATTGTCCAAGAAGCGAAGCAGCAGTTGGCCCAATCGTGAAACCAAATTGTTGCCTGTCGCAAAATCGCCTTTAATTGAATTTAGCTAGCAGCAGCAGCATAATAATATTTCATTTGCTCTATCTTTTGACCATGAATTTTCCTATTGTTTTAAAGGCAAGTGCGGTTTACTGTTTCTTATTAAAAATGAAGATAAGAAATTGTGTTCTTAAATTTTCACTTAGTGAAAGCAGAGACTTGTGAGTCGGTTTTCTGTATAATGTACTATAAAAGGAAGAGTATACAAGAAGGTATAAAAGATACGCTTCGAAAGGCTTTTCTCAGCCTAGATTAATTAGATCTCAAAGTATTCTGTGGAATGTGTTTTAGCTAACATTTAGTGTAGAAAAATTCACGATTTCTAATACGATTTCTTAATAATATCTAAAGTTCCCTTACCTTTTAATGGAATTGGGAAATTTTTTAAAACATTCATATCACTTTTTATTGATTTTTATACAATTTTGTATATGTTATGCTGAAGAAAATTGTTGAAAATGTAGATAATTTTAAATTGTGGTTCTTCCTGCCATCAAAGATAGACAAATCTAAATAGAAATGGAAAAAAACACAATTTATCCCATTTTGAATCGATTATTTTCAAAGTTTTCAATGTAGTTTTAAGCTGAATTCAATTTTTATTAGTTGTGAATGGGACTATCTAAGATGTGTATATAGACCAAACCCAAAAAAGGGGCAGGGTTTTATACTTTAGAGTAAAATATGGCGACGAAAAGGTTTATAACTTCTCAATAGTGGAATTTCTATAGTTCTGGCGGGATTTTGAAAATAATTAATATAATGATTTATCATTTATTCAAATGGTTCTTGAAATAGCTATACAAAAAACCTGCTCACTTTTTGTTTGCCCCCAATAAATGACCTAGAGCCCGTTTTAACAAATTTTATTTATCAAAAGTTTTAAAAATACATTAAAAACAAATTTACTTAATACGAAACCTAACTTAGATAGAAACTAGTTCTAGAATTTATTATATATATTGTATATTGAAATATGAAAGATTATTTCGTGGGAGTAAAATTTTTATGGGATTCACAAGTTGATTTAATCCAATTTGTTCGCAGTTCTAAGTAAAAACTCTTAAAAATGTAGACTGAAGTGATAAACTAATAGAGAAAATTATTAGTTATACTCTTTAAAAGTTATTCACATAAAACTAAGCTTAGCCTCCCAAGAGATTTTATTTAAAAAGTCCTACCTACATATTGATTTATTCCATGTTAAATGTGCATGACTTGAAATATATTTTACCAGAAAAAACATTGAGTGCTAATTGCATATAAAATAAATGCTTTGCTTGCATTTCCCTCTCTTTTCTCTGTTTGGTTTTGTTTGTTTTACATCTTTTGCATGCCAATCAAAGCCAGTGCAGAGAGTACAGTACATATACATATAAGTACAGTGTGCTGTCAATATATCGCACATAATGGTCCATTAACTGTTCATTTAATAGCAGGCAATTTATCAAAAATTTCAGACGACATAGCCAAAAGTTAAGTTAAGTTAAGGGCGGCTGAAATGTGTTGCCAAGTCAACAAAATAAGTAAGAAAACGAAGTCAGAGGAAGAAAATTCATACATGGGTCGTATATTTTTGCCAAGGGCGTAAACGAAACCACGTTTGTCATAATAAAAGTTACTTAAAAATTGCACTGAAATATCTGTGCGCACATAAATCAATGCTCGCCCCTTTTTTTTTCTCAGACGATTTCTCACACTCTGGCCCCGGAATTTCATTTTTATGCAAAAATTTTATGCTCTTCGTTTTTTGTTCCACCCAAAATGCTGAGCGTGTGTGTACATCATCATCATCATCATCATCATCATGAACATCAGTGAAGCCAATAATTAGGCAGCTTATGCGGCGTATGCGCAATTAGGCGCAAATGCACAAATTATGCATACGCATCGTGTGACCAATTTGAAAACAAAATTTTAATTAGCCAAAAAGCTAAGAGAGAGCGAAGAGAGAGAGAGCGGAAAGTGAATCCCTTTAACTAAAACTAGTCAACTTGTTTCTTGTATTTATTTAAGGCTCATAAATAACTTGCATAAAACTAAAACACAAACTCCAGAGAATTTTTGCCTCCCTGTGTCATATTTGCTTAGACAAATATTGCATGGGCTGTGGGGCATACATAGGTAGCAGCTGCCTCTTTCCCAATAGGCCTGGTTGGAAATTTATTGCCGCCCTGTGCTGCGGCTGGTGCAGCCTTCAGGCAATCAAACAGTGCAACAAAATGGCTTCGCTGCGCTTTGACATTTAATTGCGTCGTCGCGCTCTCCCTCTCTCTCTCTCTCTCTGTTCCACTCGACATATTTATGAAATATTTTTGCCGTGCACCAGTTGTTATTGCCACGCCTCTTTCTCCTTCTCCCATGTGCCTATGTGTATGTATATGTTGCCCATTTTTTAATAAATGACAGAAGGTGCTGTCAACCGATTGTCTGGAGCATTCTGTGGTTTCCAATTGAGAAATGCAGCTGCAACAATTGGAAATTGTTCCCCCTCTCTCTCTCTCTCTCTTTTACTCTATATATTGAGCCCTTGGCAGAATGAAATCAACTTGTAATAAACCAACCAAGCCGACGACGAATCCTTCTGCTCCTTCTGCATAAATTTATGAATTTTCAATGACATGGCGCAAGTGAAACTAAATCGAAGATTAAAATGACGATACAAAATGTTTCTTATTTTATCAGTTGATCGAATGGAAAACAATTTATTGGTAGATAAATTACTTGACTAAAGAAATTGAAGGAGTTTAGGGGAAGAACAAGAAACTATTGGATTAAAATTTAGCCTAAATGTTCTAACAATAACGACATTAAACATGAAATAGAAAATCATTTTGATTAGCGGAATTTTGAACCTGTTATTAAATTGTTCTTATTTGCTTATATAAAATAAAAAAAAATTGCTTATATAAATAAAATGTACTGATACAAAATATATACAAGAAAAATTAAGGATAATTGCAAAATTTTTCAAACTTTAAGGTTTTCATGAAAAAAACACTACTGGTGCTATTATTATTTTCGCAACTGTAGTTACAATGATATTACGTTTATCCGAATGGATTGTGACACTACTTTTGAAATTAAAAAAAAATTATTTTAATAGGATATTCTCAAAATTGAAATCCAGATAATTGGAATCGGAATAATAGAAGTCGGGATAAGACACATTTTACTGTATTCCATGAAATGAAGAACAAAACTCTTCAATTTTTATTTAAGTGCTTCTTACTATTTACCTCTTTCAAGCTTTCTTTAACTTCAAATGATTAATCGTTCTACTCTGTGTGTAATAATGTTCTTAACGTTCACAGTGAGCTCGATAAATATGCGTATACGTTATTTTTGCCTCACAACACATGTTATTTTTGCTTAATTTACTCTTGTAATAAAAGAGTAGTCTAAAGTCCTTCAACTAAATGCAGCATTGAAAACTATAGAAAGTATTTATATTCAAAATTCTAAAAAAAGAAATAATTTTGTACTTATATGCAATATTTACGAATACAACTGTGGTAAAAAAATTTAAAAAAAAACGAACAAATCTATGACTGTGCAAATAAATATGGCAAATAAGTAGAATTATATTACTTTCTTTAGAATTTCCTTTCAATTCAATAAAATTTGTAAAAAGCAAAGTTCTATCATCAACAAAAATCAGAATTCCATACAATTAAAGCCTAAACTAGTTGAGAATTACAAGTAAACAAAGGGAAACAACGAAAGGCAACTCTTACAACACCAAAGCAAACTTGGAAAGTCGTAGTCTTGGCTAAATATAGACATATAATACCTCTAAAATGCAGGGTACCTGCAAATCGACTACCATTTTGTTGAAAAACATCTGCAATTTATTCGAAACTGACATTGACCTTAAAATTTGGTGATTATAAGGCTGAAATTGTAAGCAAATCGCTGGACTGAGCAAAGTTTTTGCCCCACGGCGCCTTGCGAGTTCGTTTAAAATTAACATCGACCCAATGCAAACAAATAGATGGGAGAGAAGCACGCCAGAAATTCAATGCGAAATGCAATTAATTGTAGCAGATATACCAACCGATTCTGATTGTGGATAATATCCGAGAGTACGTCATCAAGAGGGGGGAGAAGTATAGTAGGGGGTCGGTTGGTCGATGTGTTTATAATTTCAATATATAGACGATGATGGTCTGTTGTTGATAGTTTTCTCTATTTCTCTCTGGTGGATTTTAATGATTTTATTTCAGCCAAAAATTATATGGCCTGAGGGGTGGGGGGGGAGAGGGTGTATGTGGGCGGTCGCTGTTCATTTCGAATGTCCGTCCATGTGTTGTTTACTTTTTGCTTGGCGAAAGCCAAAATAGCCAAAAGCCAGACACTTAGATCGGAATGATCTATGCTAAGTTCTCTTACACATATTGCAATTTGTTTATGACAACATTTATTCAAAGCAATTTTTGTGTGTGCAGCAAATTCATTTCGTTTTTACAATATATGTAGTATATAGTATTTATGCATATTTTCTGTTTTTGTTTTTGTTTCTGTTTCTGAGAACTCTCGTGTAATTAAGGCATTCATTTAAAGTGACAATAAGATGACGGCGGAATATTTATGAGCTGAATTATGTTTGCGGATTTTATTGGATTAAAAACACATTGAAAGCTGTATACAACATTTTCTCTGACAATGATGATAATGATTTAATTTAATAGAAATTTCTTATAGATCGTTCAATTTCAAAGAAATTATTTTAGATTGTGTGAATTTATTACGAAAACTGTTTTTTAGAAATCTATAGACTTTGTTGTTAGTAGAAACTGTTTGTAAACGCAATGACGCCATCTAGCGGAGACCTTTATGGGCATTCCCCTTTTAAATTTGAACCATTTCAATATAAATTTCACTTTCTTCTAACCAATTTCATAAAGAAAGCTAATGATGTTTGGTTAATGGATGCTTTTATTTATTATGATAATACTTTTCTACAAATATCTTAATTTTTAAACGATTTTAGGGGTTTCTTTTAATAACACTTGCAGTTTGAAAACAGAAAGATCCCAAATAGATCGTACTTCGGCTTAAAAGTAGTTTCTTTCAGTATAATTATAGGGTATAGGCAAATATAAACGTACTTGGAATACCCTCAATGCGATAATAGCTAGACTACCCTAAGAGTAATAACATATTAACAAATTTTGAGATATCTTTAAAGACTTTAATGGTAACAAGTAAATTAAAACCATGTTAATTATTCTTTTCTTAAAAATTTGCAGCCACACTAATTTCTTAAAATCAAGAAATTTGTAAACATTAGAAATATTACCAACTACAAAAAGTGTTTGTTTTTGTGGCAGAGAATTTCTGCATTCACTTTTACCTCTTTTTAGGTAGTAAAGCACTTTTCATTGACTTTCCACATCTTTGAATTGGTTTTTGCTGTTTAGTTTTTCACTTAGCATAATTTTCGATGGCCATCGAAATTTTCTATTTCTACACACACATTTGCTTCCTGCAAATATTCGCTTTCCCATCTATTTCCTTATTTCACCGCAATTCCGTTCCGTTCCGTTCCGTTCGTTCGTCTCTGCATTCGGCATTTCCTTTTTGGTCACTTCCTTCCAACTGGCAATTGCTCCACTTTTTATGGCAACAAGAGAGCGACATTTATGGCCAACAGCTATCAAATGCGATGGCCAACAAGGCAAACAAACACAAACACACATACAAACACTTTCGATAACGCACTTTCTATACCCTATCAGAATGATTTTATCGCTTTTCTTACAATTTTGTTATACCCTCTTGTGGGGAAGGGAAGACGACGACGAGTCCATTGGGATGATGGTGTGCGGGGTGTGCGCTGTGTGTGTGTGTTCGTTGCTGGTGTAGGGATACTTTCACCGCAACAATGTTTCGCCACTTACGCATATTCCCATTTCCTCTATTGCTCAAGCGAGCGACCACCGTAGTGCTCTGGAAAACAAACACGCAATGCTGCATTCCTTTACGAGATGTGCGATGCGATGCCATGAGATGAAATGAGATGCTGGTTACATAACCATTATGGTCCATCCTGATGAGCTTGGTTCAATGTCTGGCCTCGCGTTCGTTCGCTCACATTCCGAAATTGATTTCGATTTCGTTCGATTTGCTACGCTTGCATGCGAAAAATCTATGGCAAATATTGCTCGGCGTGCGGTGTGGGGGGAGAAAATAGAAGAAAATAGAGGCGAAAAAAAGGCAAACAAGTTGAATTGGTGAAAACCACTTTTGGTTTGGATGATTGTTGCTTTTATTTCCTGGCCATGGCCAACACACAACTACAGCAACGCGAGATTGGGAAAACTCGATTTTCAAGTTGTTGTGAAAAGCGGAAAACGCATTTCCAACAAACAAAGTGTCAGTGATTTTCCCAAAGCTGCTGCTGCTGCTGCTGCTGTCCCGTCGTCCATCTCGCTGCTCTCGTATGTTGCTCTAATTGCACCGACGACGACGACGACGACGACTTTCACACACTTTTCAACGTTTTATCTTTTGAGGGTAAACGAAATACCTGGCCATAAATAAAGCAGTCACCACACACAGCAAAAAAAAGTGAAACTATTTCCAGTTTTCTGTTTTTGTCGCAAGCAAATTGTTATGCTTGCAATCCAAGGTAGAGCACCTAATGCAAATCTCCAGACAAAATATGTCAAAAATCAAACTGTTTAACATTCAATATATCCCTCTTGATATACATTTATGATACGACATTTGGCAGATTGAAGTGACGCGGGGGAGACGACGAGATAAAGCACTGAACATGGACAACATTTCAAATTCTCTACTTTATTGCGTTCGTTTGAAGACTAACATATAAAAAGGTTTAACTCAAATATGTTTTGGCAAATGTTTTGATTTAGTATTCATCGAGTCTATTCAAAGTAGTTTTTTAGTATTTTATATTAATGTTTATATTATAATTTAATTCTTGAAAGCCTTGATTGAAGTGAAGGTTTAACATTAGTTTTTATTTCGTTAAGATTTTGAAGAACTCTGGGGAAAATAGATTCTTTCCATAAAGTTTAAATTTATTTATTTATTTATTTAATTTTAGCGAAGAATTAATTCTACTTTACAATGTATTTACAATGCCAGAGCAACAAAGCCTTCAGGCTATAAAGTTTAAATCTTTGCCATCTTTATTTATATTTCACTCTAGTAATTTCGCTGTATAGAATTCCAAATTTAAGTATGTCAAAAGTTCCATTTAAACTTTGTTCAACCAGCATGAAAAGTTTACTCAACATTTATTAATTTTAAAACTTCATGAAACTTTATTAGTTTATTTAAAAACATTAATATCTAATGATGTTTTATTACAATACTCTGATAATTATAGATGAGCAATCAGAAAAACTATTAAAATTCTATGTTGTGTTTTATTAAATAAAATTAAATTGAATGTTTATATAAGCCAATTAATCTACAATATTCTAGGGTTATAATTGGTAGCTTATTTTATTATATATAAAAAAGAGAGATAAACAAATTAATAGAAACATTAATAGAATTTAATTAAATAAAGCAGACAGTAGCTTAAAAATAATTAGTCAAACAGCTAAGAATGAACAGAAAATTTAATTTAAGGCGAAATAAGGAGGTGGAGGATGATCATGGATCACAGAGATCATAAGAAAAAGATTATGTCAGTCGTGAAGTTAAAAGATATATTTGGTGAGAAAAAGGGAAATCTATCAAACCTAGTTTCCCCTTTTTCTCAGCTTAAAAAGGATAGAAGGTTAAAGAAGAGAAAAATATAGTTTAGCCATTTGATAAAGATCTAAAGGAATAGAGCTATACATAGAAACGGATTCAGAGAAAATGTTAATCCCACCTAAAATTTCTTGGGTTTTTTTTCTGGACTATGGAACTCTCCCCCAGTTCCCTCTCCTTGTAATTGCCACTGAATCTACATAAGCAAATACAAATTCCTCAGAAATAATAAAGTGAATTTAATATTTTTTCAAACTGTTAAATCGCTAAAACTTCACCTCCTAAAAATTAAATTTATAAACGAAAATTTATATGAATTAGGATGGAAAAGCGTTTGTAATACATCCATATATAAAATGTTTTATATTGCTCATATTAATATTAAAATATATAAAAAACCAATTAAAATATCATAGACTGAAGGCAAATGTCTATGATATTTTAATTGGTTCTTTATATATTTTAATATTAATATTAATATTAGCAAGACTGAAGACAAATGTCTATGATATTTTATTTGGTTCTTTATATATCTTTTTCTATGATAAATGAAACATTCTAAAGAAAAAGTGTGTGAGAGAGAGACTAGCCTTGAAAAGTACTTGAAATAATTTGTTTCATTTTACCTACTTGTTGAAATTAAACAAGATTAAAATATTTCATTTGGCCTAAACTTAATGAAATGGCTTTAGGGTCTGCAGAATGACAAGCATGGGGCATGTGCAACATGTTTACAATAGAAAACAAGAGTTTAATTAAATTTAAAAGCATCACAAAATGTTGCACTTCTGTTTTGTATCTCTGTGGCAGAGAGAGGCAGAGAGAGACCCATAAATATGCCAAAATATATAAAGAATATAGAAAATACTCTTACCCAGTGGGTTGGTGGGTGGGGGTATCTAATAAACATAATGAATAAATGGGAGAGTGGGAGTGGGGGAGTGGGGAAGGGGAGGAAAACAAATCGCAACCAGCTGAGTTGCTGTTTTCACTCAACGTGTTGAACTTGTGCTGTCACCTGTGAAGGCAATGAGTAGCAACATCATCATCATCATCACAGTGTGCCATGGGTGACCATGGTGGGGCTGCTCTTTGCATGCGGCAAATGTCTTGAAATTCACACCCAGATAGAACAGACGACTAAATAGATAGAACGATAGATAGATAGACAATGGTGTTAGTCGGTCGGTCGTTTGTTCGGTACGCTCGGTCTTTTTGGTGCTTTTTGTTCGAATTCCTGCCGTTAGCTGTTTTGTTTAATTAATTTCTATATTAGACACACTTCATTTAAAGTGTATATGTGTGTGTGTGTGTGTGTGTGGTTTGTCATTGTTGTTGTCTATTTTTGGGTATAGCTATGTCTAATGATTGAATAGAGCAAATGTGGCGCAGATCTATGTAAAAGATACACAAATTGGCATCTCTCTCTCTTTCTAGATATATATATATCTTTTAGGTTTATTTCTCTTTACTTCTTTGCTGTTAAGACTGCTGCATAATTCAGAAAATGTGTCCAAAAGTCTGGCAAAAACCACTTTAACTCTCTCTTGGTCAAAAGCCTGCCCTGCCAACTCATTTGGATGTCAGCAATTAACGCACTACTCTGACCTCCCAGAGGGGGGAATTGGGTCGAGTAGTAGTATAGGGTGACACGGCTAAGCAGCAAAATGCTTCACCTCCTCCTCTCCTCCTCCAGTTCATCATGTGCTAGTGGGAGGAGGAGGCGGAGGAGGCACTCGTTTGTTGGCATAATGAAATGCATTTCAGTTCTCATTAGGCATGCCATTTTGTGATTTAACATGAGAAGAAATTCAAGAATTGAAGAGGAGACGACGTACTTTCCATAATCAGTGTTTAATTAGGCGCAAATGAATGAAAGGACATTGCTTTATATGCAAAAATGTGTGTGTGAAATGGAATCGCTCACTCACATAGCTCATTGCTGTTAAAGGGAATTAGAGTAATGTGTGTTTAGACTAGAAATTCTAACTAAAGTCAAGTGAAAAGTGAGCAAGAAAATTGTAATTTCATGATTCAAGAAGGGAAAACAATTAAACTATGGAGCGAATGGGTATATAAAAGACACTAAAATGTATTTTCCAATCAGAAAAAGTGATTTCCTACTTCATAAAGTGTAAATGTTGGTCAACATTAGGCAAATCGAGAAAGATATTAATGGAGAATGATAAAAAATAAGGCTTCTAGAGGCTAGAAATTTCCAGCTGACTCTTCTGACCTCTTACAAGACAAATTTCAAAGGTGGAAATTACTGAATATGATGAAATTTCTATAATTTATAGAACTTAAGAAGCTCTTATGAACTATATGATGAAATTTTCTAAGTTTTCCTGATAAAAAACTTTTTCTCGTGATCATATATTAACACCTAATTCAAACAGCTCCGCTTGTAAAATGTGAATATGATGAAATTTCTATAACTTCTAGAACTTTAGAGGCCTCTCTATGACTCTATGATGAAAAATTGTCTAAGATTTCCTAATATAAACTTTTTCTGGTGATGAAATATTACCATTTTATTCAAACAGCTCCGCTTGTAAAATGTGAATATGATAAAATTTCTATAATTTATAGAACTTAAGACGCTGTTATGAACTCTATGATGAAAATGTGTCTAAGTTTCCTAATATAAACTTTTTCTCGTGATCAGATATTACTTTATTCTGTTTGTAATACCTAAGAGTCCACTTAGCCGCTTAGGATCTAAAGTTTTTATATTTTCCTGGTACAAATAACGTTACCAACTTTAACTTATGGCTAGAAATTAGCACTTGACTATATAAAATAGCTCAGTTTCCTAGTAGTTAAAGACCCTTAAGTCTTAAAACCATGAGAATCTTATATAAAATTAACAAACAAAATACTTTTGTATATAAATCAGTTATATTTGTCTCTCGTAGTTAAATTTCAACTAAAATGAACTAAAAGTTAAAGTTAATTTTCTGGCTATTTTCATTATTAGCCAACACCTACACACAACAAAGTTGTCTGCGTCCTTGTCACTCCAATTCGTATGTGTTTCCTTTTTTTCTAGATGTCCCAAGCTTTATAATAAGCAGCAGAATAGACAGAAAGTTCACTAAACACAAAAAACCCACAAAAAATTAAGCTGAAGTGCCGCTACAGCTGACCTCGTCCTCGTCCCTCTCTCTCTCCCTATCTCTCTGTGTCTCTACTTTGCTGCAGGTTCTCATTTGTTTTTTGTGAATTCTAGCATACAATTACAGGTACATTACGAGTTTTCCTAGTGTTGCCACTTAATGCAATTTTTATGTTTTTTTACACAACTTTTTTATGAAAACAAAAATAAAATAAAGGGGAGGGGGGAAATAGAAGAAGGAAACCGTCAAATAGAAAGTTTTTGCGGTTTAAGTTTTATTTTTGGGTTCTTTTTTTAATGCTCTGCTGTATCACCAAACTAACTACAATGGACTTCTCACTCTCATGTGTGTGTGTGGAATTTCAGGCACTTGCCACAATGGCCACGTTCCGCATTTACACTCGCACACATACACACAGATGCCACACTCTGTTTTTCAAGTTTCCATTGCCTGGTTGCAGGTGGCACAGGGAGCAGAAGGCGTGTCCATGGCTTTTTGGAGTGTGTGCCATGGCAACTGCATCGCAGTTTGCTTTTGTTTAAAGTTCTGCAGTCGAAGTTGGGCAAAGATTTAAACGTAAAACTAATTTCCTCTACACCGTGTGTGTTTCATTCTCATGTTCCACTATCGATTAATGACATCTGTCAACTGAGGTCAAAGATTAATCGATACAAATTTCCTGCTCTAGTGTTTCATCGAAAATATCGATTAATGTCGCTTTAGCGACAAGTGACAACTCTAGCATCTGTCAAATGTCAGCTGTTTTTTTTTCTGTCGCTTCTAAATAGTTAAGTAGGCCGGAATTTAGTTAACAAAAATAATGACAAGAGAAATTCTCACACCAACAATCATTCGTCCCAGAGACGTCTTACAGTAAAGTGCTCCAGGCTTACACCAAAAATCACATATATAATATAGAAAAACTAAAAAAAAAAACCAATATAAAACCACAGAAAAAATAGAAGAAAAAAAAAACAAACAGGAAACATCGTCAAGAAGCAACAACGAACAGCAACAAAGTCAACTTTTAACTCATTTTAAACTTGACCAGAAAAAGTTTTTTTTTGCCGTTGAAAGAAAAAAAAAAATTTGCAATAGTTTTTTTTGAATTGTTTTTTCGAGTTTTTCCAATCCAAACCGGCGACCGCGTGTGTTTTCTTTCTATATTTTTTTTTGTTTTTCGTGTGTGCGTGTTTCTTTTGACAAACGAAATTTTTGCAAAATGAACAATCTAAATGCCAATGCATATTTGTGGCAGCCATCGCAGCAGCAGACATTGCAACCGCAATCGATTGCGCCGCCGCCACAGCAGCCGCAGCTGTTCAATACGACCGTGGTGTCGCAGCCCCGCAAATTTGGTGGCAATAAGAACAATTATAATTATATACAAGGCCAAGCCCCAGGCGGCGGACCACCCATGATGGGTGGTGCTGGCGGTGGCGGCGGCGGCGGCGGTGGTGGTGGCGGCGGCCCAAATCTGGGCAATGGTCAGATGGGCTCCTTGGTGGGCAATGGCAATGTCTATTGCAAGAGGCAATCAATGAATCCTACATATAATACTGGTTGCTATCAATCAAATGGTAAGCAGCAATAATGACTTGCAAAATTTATAGATGTGTGTGTGTGTGTACCCCCCCTGTGCCCCCACCCTTCTCCCGGTCAACATTTGTCGCTAAACTTTCTGTTCAATACAGTTCTTCAAATTGAATTATTCTACTACTACTCACTCACTGTTCAAAACTATATATATATATATATATGCCTCTAATTATCTATTATCTTTTGATTTCTTTATTTTCCTCATTTTTTTTATTTTTGGTTTATTTATTTATCCGTACAAATTAATTAAATTGTGTTTTTTTTCCACAACTCTTTTTTTTCCATTCTATTTACAGGTAAGTCGCTGTTTTCTATACCCGAAAATGTTGTTATGCTTGAGAGCCGTAAGTACATTTCAAACAATACTACTTTGCACGTTACTTAACACTAAGCACACACACAAACACTACACAACACTACACATTACACAACACTAGACACTTCCGACACTTTGACAGAAAACAACGAAAACGAAAAATACATACATACAATCGGCGGCGAGAAAACAAATCAATCATACGCCCCAATGACCCCCAAAAAAGTTGAACAGTTTATTGTGATAAAATGCAAATGGTAAAATTAATTGCAAAACCACCACCCCCCTGGGGGAGGGGCGTGGGGGGGGAAAGGGCTAAAACAATGGCATTCCAATATGCAAAAAGATCAAAAGCTATAAAACCCCTAAACAAAAATTTTGCATCTCAATGTCGGATGCGAATTTCTGGTGCGCGATTAATCAATTTCAAATTCTGCTCTGCCCCTGGAAAATGGAAAATGCAATTTACAATTCTTGTCTTAGAGATGAATTTTCAATTGCATTTTCCTTGAATATTTTCTATCTTTACGTTTATATATTGATGGAAAGAGAGGGAGAGAGAGAAGAGCTCCATTAACATTTCTATAATGATGTCGATGGAAGATTTTTCGCCAACTCTCGCGATACCCTTTCCATATGTTCGTAAAAGGGTATACGCTTGATCGCTGTGAAGCAAAAGTTTCTAATGCTGCTGCTGCTTCTGCTTCTGGTTTCTGCTTTTTGTTTTACAATTTGCATAATTTTCAATGCACGCAATTTTCATTCAAAATGTCGATATTGCCGGAACGCAACGCCCAGAAGAGAACATTGTGGCCAAAATGGCTGAGCTAGGGCAAAGTTTTTGTTGTTGGCCATATAATTTTATCTATATGGCGGGTGAAATGGCTAGCCATGTGTTTGGCGTACTTCTTTTTAAGTGATTATTACACACAAAAGCCAGCTGCAATTCAATTTTGTTGCCAAAAACCAGGAAAGTGTTAGAGCCATAGCTTTAAGGCGAGTTGTCCTTTTGAAGTAAATGTGTGTAAGCCGATTCGATTTTCTATGGAATTTCTATTGTTTGATGTTAGAAATTCCTTTGCTCCTTTAAGCTTATCACATTCCTTGCATGTATAAGAAATTTGTAGTAAAAATCTTGAAATAAATATGTATGCCAAGGCCAAGAACTGGAATTAACGAGAAACTAATTTCTAATAATAATTTCTATTTGAGTTATTATGGCAGCATCTACAGGCTTATCGCTTATCCCTTTTAAATCACTTTTTAATATACTGGATAAATGTATCTAAAGCTTTCCCATCTAAAGAGAAACTAATCTAAATAATTATAATCTAATAATAATAATTATTAGATAAATGTAGGCTTCCCTATCCCATAAACAAGTCAAATAAATAAATAGCGGCTCCAGCAAGTTTATTTTCAATCCATATTACTTCATAAAATTCCATATTTTGTTATATTCATAAATTCCCAAGAAGTCTCAATCAAAAATAACTTAAATTGTGTACTTGAATGTGGCAAAAGTATCTTCTAATCTAATTTTATCTTCACTTTCGGGACAGTGTCACTCTCTATTGACAGACTTATAAGCCTAAACGTTTAGCATATTGCTTATATATGCTTATTGCATATATAAAATATATATTTATATATTAAAATTTATATATTTACAATATTATAGGCTTTCCCATCCCATAAAAAATAAAAATAATCAATTGGCACCTTTGATAGGTCAATCCACAAATGGATTCCAGGAGTCCAATAATACAAATTATTAAAGTAACTTAAAATAAAAAAAAATGCACTTAAATGTAATAAAATAATTTAATTAATTTAAATTTATTAATGATTTTAATAATTAAATTTAATAATTTAAACTTAATTTACCCTAATCTTCACTTATTCGGAGGAGTCGCTCTATAGGTCTGGCTTATTCTGCTTCCACCATGTCGCTAAAGGACTTTATCCCACCCAATAACATTGTAGATCATTTTCGAAAAAACAATCTCATCAATTGCTTCCACACCCCCCCACACCTCCTATCGTTTTGTCAAACAAATTATCTCCCATGTTATCCTAATCGTGCGGCACTGTGAAATTTACGCCCAACTCGTCAAAACAAATTATGATAAAAACATAAAAAGGCCATTTAAATGACTTTTATATACCCATTGCCTCCGTTCGCTTCCTCCACAAACACACTCACACATACATTGACATAAATTTTCACCATAATTAAAATAAATGTTTTCAATGGCTAATAATTGCCAAATAAATTAATTTTAATTGCTAGGCGGGTGGCAGCAATAAGAAGTGAAAGAAGAAAACTCTGCCAGCTAAAAATATAATTCAAAGCGGCATAAAAATATAATTTTTTGATCTTTCTTGCTCTCACACACACACACACACACTCGAAACACACACACCCACGCATGTGCATTTATTTTTAAATGTTCTGCTTTCGGTTCTCAAACCAATAGGCGATTTGCCACGCCCCCATGGCCGGCCGGCCAGTGTTGAGCAGATGTCGCACAATCTAATTGTGTCCATGTGTGTGTGTGTGTGTGTGTACAGGTGGGGAAAAACACTTAAAAATACATAAAAATACCAATGAGGCGGCGAGTTAAAATGTTTGACATTTTTATGGCATCTTTGAGATACTTTTTTTATACAAGGGATTAACAAACGATTTGATATAAACAGAGGGGAAAAAGAGGAGGGGGGACGGGGAGAGTGTCCACCAATCATCATTTAACTAACCCACACAAATTACATATGCAAATGAATAGTGTGAGGTGTACTCAGAGTTGCCACACTAACGCAATTGGTGACCCCGACCACCACCATCACTCGGAAGGGCAAACATAACATTGTTTTTGTCCCATTGTGTGCAGCTGTTGCCGGCATAAAATATATTTGTATACACACACATCCATGTGGTGAATATTTTTTTTGTGGTCCCAACTCTAGTTGCTTAATTTTCTGGCCCTCTCTGGTTAGGTGTGAAGTTGTTTATTCTTCTGGTGGAGCCCCCACAGAAAAAGATTACACTACATATTTGCTTTTTGGATTGTTTGCGGCTTCCTTTTTGCTGATTGGCAGCGACCGTAGTCAGTTCGTCCTATTTCGTTTTGGTTAATATTTACTCACGTAATGCAGTTGACAATGCTGAGGCATTTGTTTTTTTGGTAATTAAATGTCGCTGAAATTAATTCAATTAACTTTCTACGGAAAGTTTTGTTTAACCAGGAGATGGGAAGGGAAAAGCAAGAGGAATTCTTTCGTAGGAAAATTAAATTGCTTTGCAGTTATGGGAAATTCTTGTATTTACCTAGCATTCAAGGTGTTTCAATGAAGTATTTTTTAGTATTCAATGAAGTATTTTTTTTAAAATTAAATTCATTTGCTTCAAACTAATTTTTAAAAAGCGCGCAGTTTCTGCATTCCTCTCCCTATAAATATCTCATCCTGCTATGGCTCCTGGCATACATTTATCGTTCAATCTGTGGTTCAATCTGTAGTTCAATCTGTAGTTCAATCTATAGTTCAATCTATAGTTCAATCTGTAATTCATTCTTCATTCAATCTTCATTCAATCTTCATTTAATTTTTTTTCAATCTTCATTCAATGGATTCAATATTTGATTTTTCATTCAATCTGTATTTCAATCGGTAGTTCAATCTGTAGTTCAATCTGTATTAAGTTCAATCTATTAATCAATCAATTAGTTCAATCTGTAGTTCAATCTGAATTCAATCTTCAATTAATTTTTAATTCAATCTTCAATGTTTGATTCAATCTTCACTCAATCTTCATTCAATCTTCACTCAATCTTGATTCAACTTTAAGGGTAAATTCCATCTTCTATTAAGTTTGTTCAATGATTGCTTCAATCGTTTATTGAATCATTTATTCAAATGTTGCTTTATGGAGTTCAGATCAGTCTGACCTGATGTCCTCTTTATACCTTAATTCCAATTGTTTATCCTTAAATCTAAAGCGCTTTCAAACAAAACAAGTGGAAAGGCCTAAAATATCCACCGCTTTTTGTTGTCGTCCTTGTTCATTATGTTTCCGCGCCCACACAACCGAGAGCGAGCTTTTAGGAGAAATATTTCCACCAATCTTACGTATTGCGGGGGACAAATGTGTCAGGTCGGTCGTAAATCAAATGGAATTTTGCCGACAACCAACCAAAAAACAAAAAAAAAAAACAATCTCTTTACCATAAATTAATTCATATTGAAATACCAAATAAACATGGACAAGAACCAACCACAACCATGGGGCTTTCTGGTGGTGATGGTTCCAGGCCCTAGAGAAAGAACATGACCAAAATATATATGAATTGTGCGCGCTTGAATTTTATGGTAATTCAATAAATTGAAAATGACAAATTGTGTCATGTTGCGGTCATTGGAAAAGGCAGATAACAAAAAGGGGTGAGAGTTGTGAGGGGGTGGGGTGGAGAAACGAAATGACAGGGCTTAATTAAATCCCATGTTGAGGAACAATAAAAGTTGCAAATGGCTTTAAAGTTACTCTGTCCTGTGCGCCGCATTGCTCACGTTCCTTCGCATCAATCAATCAAAGGCGATCAATCAAATTGTTGTCAACATGAAGCACACGGCGCACGCAGCTGATGACAATGATGATGTTGCTGCTTCTCCTCCGCTAGATGGCGTGTGTCGAACAAGAACAATGTTCTGTCGATGCTTGGTTGAACTTTTCCTCCTCCCCCACTAACGCTAACACTAACGAGCGCTAATGGACACTCTTGGCCTGGCCGCCCCACAAAACTACTCAACCAAAAATGTTTGTAGCTCCCCTCGAAAATAGATATGGAAACTTTGCCGCCACTCCACGCAATATTGCGTCGATTATCTTCAATCAAAAGCACACTTGATTGATGACTGCAACGAAATGTCCTTAAACCAAAAGGAAATCTTCTTCTGCCTTTAAATAACTATGAAGAGAGAGGGAGAGCGAGAGAAACTTAATGTCCAGTCATTCATCAACATATTTTGATTACAATTTCAATTGGAGAAATCATTTTCTAAATCGACCTTCTTCTCCTTCTCACTATGTAAATTTTTGTGTTTCCTTCTTGATAATTTCCATATAAATGAAGTCATAAATGTTGCGCATAATCAAATAGTTTTCAACAGATTTAAAAACCAACTCCTCCGCCTCCTCCTCTTCCCCTCCTCCTCCTCCTTGGTTGGGCTTAAAAGTAATTGACCACATGGAACTTGCCCCCCATCTCCTCCACCTGTTCCTCACTCACGCAGTGTCTGCTAAATGTTGCTAATGATTTTCTTTAATGTTCCATTACAATATTTCTTTTCTCCCCCTCCCCTCCCCACATTGCCCCCGTTTCCCGCCTTAGCATAATTTATGCAAGCAGCGGCTGTTTTGGCCATCTCTCCCACTGGGCCAACTCACTTGCACTTGCTGCTTTTCAAATAATTTGTAATAAATTTCTGCAGCTGGTAAAAAAAAAAAACGAAAGCAACTTTTTAGTTAAACATTCTAACTTTAGCTTTTTTTCGAAAGCAATTAATTTGCCATTTCGGTCTAATGCGTTGGCCACTTTGGAATGTTTCTATATATTTTTTACACATTTTGTTTGGTGCAGCAACTTGGCAAATTACAAATATCAAATTGCGCTGTGTTTCTTTTTTCCTTCCCTCCCATGCTTGGCGCAGTCATTATCGATTTTCACTTTTCCTCCCACTATAACTTATCAGCAGAAAATAGTCGAAAATGACACGAAAGTGCGCTCGGGGAAAATAGGGAAATAAATGGCAACTTTATCAAAACAAAACGAATCTGTCAGTAAAACTTTTGTGCTATCCGATTGGTCGCACATAATATATTTTGTATACACTCACAGTGGTAATTCGATAAAGGGGAAAATGGTATTAAGCTTTATTAAAAGGGTTTTTTTATAGTATGCCTAAAGTATCTATTTGTTCCATAATTAATTATAATGTAATCTATAATATTTTACATACATTCGAACTTTTAGAAATTAGACAAAAAGAAATTAAAATTAAATTAAATCATTTTAACCAATTTCAACTCCTTTTAAAAGTAGTTAAATAGCTTTATTTCGAATTCAATTCCATCCTGACCATCTACTTAAGAAGCTTCATTTAGGCCTCTTGAAATTGCCAAGAAAAAATGTCTACAATGTATTCCTCAATTAATTCCAATTTCAACTTTTGGAAGTAGGTGGAAATATATTTTGAATTCAATTCCTTACTAATCTACTTAAATTAATATTATGATATTCGAAACTATAGTTTAAAAATTTCATTTAAGCCTCTTGAAATGCCAAGAAAGAATTTCAACTCCTTCTTTTGGAAGTAAATGGAAATAGCTGTGATTAATTTTAGGAAATGCTTGTAACTATTTTAAATTCAATTCAACAACACTTCCTTTAAATTCCTTTCTGACCACCTACTTAAATAATTAATAGAAATTAATTAGCAATTCTAAATCGTTGTCGTAGGCAATTAATAGGTTTTTATCAGTTCGTACTATTTAAAAAAGATTTTCCAACATTATTTTATATGAAAAAATTAAATAAACGACTATGTTAAAGGAGCAAGGTGAACTTATATATTATAATCAGACTTCTACCTTGCCAAAAAGAGTTTCCGAATTGATTTCCTAACAAACTAATAAATGAGTGATCTAAAAATATAGAAATATTAACAAATATGCGAATTTATTCAATGCTCTCATTTTGTCACCAATTTGCCTTTATTTTTGCATTGCTAAAAATTATATTTCCTGCAGTTAGCTTAGTTTAAAAACTAGCACTTATGCACAACGATGGTCATTAGAGTAGTAAAGCGAAAAAGCAGCTTGAAATGTCATAAACTGCCACTAAGGTTTTTAGAGGACCTTCTAGACAAAAAAGAAAAACACCCAAAAGAAAGAAGTGAATGTTGAAATTTCACTCGATGATGATGGGGAGACTCTTGGTCAACGTCTTGGTAAAGGCACTCGAAACATTTGAAATGTCTCTTGGCCGACCAAAAAAAAAAAAAGAAGAAACTTGGATTGATTTCATTGGCATTTGGAAAAGAATTTCTTCCTCCATGACCAAAAGTTGTTCAAGTGCATTCGAGAGAGAAGCTCTTCAATGGGTCACTCACATGTGTGTGTGTGCACACATATGTGTGGGTGTGTTTGGGTGTGGGTGTGTGTGTGTTTGCATGCCATTAAAGCAAAGTCCAAAATTTTGTTTACCAATGCGATAATTAGGCAAACGTCAAAACAGTTCCAATTTGCTAAACACACAAAAGCGTGGTTTAGGTCGGTTCGGGTCTCGGGGTCGCATGTGTGTTGTGTGTGTATCTTTGGAATATGAATTATTTTACCAAGTCCACCCAATAAGCAAGAACTTAACTACACCATTTGGCATTTCTAATTATGTTGTGTCGCCGCGTATTTGTTCCTGTTGTCGTCGTCGTTAAGGGGCCGCTTGTTTGCATTCACCCCGTGTGGGCCAAAAGACGGACGTGAGAGAGCGAGCGAGCGACCCGACAATAATTACACGGCGTTTATATTATTCAAATCCGACGTAAACGTAAATGTAATTAAGCTCATGAGAATTAAACCGTCGAATTGAGCGCGCGCAATTCAACAATCCTTTTTTTTTTAGTCCTTCTCTTCTACTGTTTGGTTGGATAATTCTGCTTATCGAGATTGGACTAATTTAAGGATGTTAGAGAGGGGATAAAGGGTGACGGTAGGTCGCACATTGCATATAAATTGGCTCATTGCAAGAGATTTGGCGCTTAATTTTGTTATAACCATTACTCATAGACATGGAGTAGATGCTCTTTAAATGAAAAAGGGTATTACGACTTTAAAAAGAACTATGTAACATATTAACCAAGTGCATAACTTTGCTTCCAGCACTCTCTCGATGCCTTCTTTCAGTATAATCCCATTTGAGCGCATTACAAATATTCTTAGCATACTTTAGGGGGCACTGCAATATCAAATACTCCGCTTATATATCCCACAACATACTGCATTAGCGATAAAGTCACTTTCAATAAAGTAAAGCACCTACCAAATATTCATAGCATACTTTAGGGGGTAGTAAAATGTTAAATTGGTAAAGAAAATATTTGTTTCAATATAAAATTGATATTGTTTGTAGCATACCTTAGGGGGCAAACTGGAAAATCAAATTACCACTTGTCAGAAGAAAAATATAGTTGGATATCTCAACGACCCAATTGTTCGTAGCATACTTTAGGGGGCATACCTTGGAAAATCACAAGAAAAATATAGTTTAGATAAACTTTTTGGCAAAAGGTGTAGCCCTCCCTGCCTTACCCCCTTCCCCCTTCCCTTCGTGACGACATTAAAAACCAATCAAGCGTATTGTCACATAATCAACCCACAGCTCATCAGCTCCAGCTTAGCAGCAGCTAGCTAGCTAGCTTCCCTTCCAGTAGTTGTAATATTTTTCACAATCTTTTTTCTATTATGATTTTTCTTTTTTATTAACTCCGACGTCTTCGATGTCTTCGATGTCGTTCCATCGCATCGCTATCATGTCACATACAGGGCACAACTCTTTGCCAACATAATAGTTTTGCTTATGAAAACAAATTCAATTTTGAAGCTGCTTATGGAAATGTTTATGCAGGACGTGCGCACAAAACTCTGTGTGTGGAGGGGGGGATGGGCGTGGCTATGGAGAAAATTAATGTCACATGACAGGCAGGAGGAGGAGAACGCGAACAACTCGGAGGGTGAAGGTCCTCCTCCTCCTCCTCCTGGTATGCAGTCAGATAAACAGCAAGCGAGCAGTTGCACCACGGGGATTGGGTTGGGGGGTGTGGGTTGGGCTAGGGGTTGGGTGACTTGTTGTGTCATGACTCTTGGCATATTTTGCAGCAGTACAGTTTCGCTTCATGCTCCTTAGTTGACTCGAACAAATTGAAAATCATTGAACAGGAGGGTAAAAAGTAAAATGCCCGCCCACTGGAGGGGGGGAGGAGTGGGCTGTAGTTAACAACAGTGTAAGCTAAAAACACTGCCAGAGATATGTACCCTATAGAGAAACCTATAAATCACATCTTGGCTAGGGAATGTATATGCTCTTCGTTCGCTCTCTCTCTCTCTCTATAGAGTGACATTTGTGCTTAAAACTAACCGCAACTGCGCTCACAAAGTGTGCCAATATGCCACAAAGTATGCAACAATTTGCTGCATAAATACTTTGTACGCTAGCCCACTAAAAAAGGGGGTAGAAGAGAAGGAAGGGGAGCAAATGCTTGTGTGGGAGGCGCATAAATGCCTGAACGAACGATTTTAAACCCATCCACCTAGAAAAAAAAGTACAGTTGAGCACCGACAGATGATCCTAAACCTTGCATTTGCTGTGGCCCACATGTCGTATGAGTAATTTCAAATACTAAATACAATTATTTCCCTATGCAAATGAGGAGAGTGTGGAGTGAGGGGGGAGGGGTGTGGTGCACACACTTAGCGCTCCATAAAAAACTAAACTTCAACTTCCGTTTCCCAGACCACATAATCTAAAATAATTTGTGCGCACACTGAAAATTTACACCTGAGCAAAATCCACGTGAAGCGGCGTCGTCGCCTTGCGTGTGAACAATTTTCTAGCAATTGCATGCAACAATTCTCCGAAAATGCTTAAACATTTTAGGCACGCTTCCGCTGCGGGGTGTGAAATTTTTTTTCTTTCTTCTGCTGCTGCTGCTTCTTGTTTGTTCTCTGGCGTAACTTGAGATGGTGGTCGACGTCACGCATACGCCCCGTGTGGTGGTGTGCTGCAACAAATCGTCGTTAGGTTGTGAATTTCAATTAATTGTTTGACTCTGGCCTTTGGGCTATATTGTCTTGACCCGGGTTTATTTTAGCATGCATGTCAGAGAAAGTATAGGCCGAGGGCCGCCGCTACTATTTATTTAAAAAAAACGTGCCGCAAAAAAACCCTTCAAATGCTTTAAAATCCTCACGTAACTTTGCTGAGGGATTAAAGGCTTGGGATTTGGAGGGGGGCCATCATCATCATCATCAACTCCCGTCGAGAAACAACACAAAAATCCAACCAGAGCTCCAAAACTTCCCAACGAGTGGGAGATTTTTATGTAAATCTCGTTCAGGTAGCCTCCCAAAAATAAACTAGCCATGGTCCTTTTTGCTGCAAAACTGCAGCTGCAACTAAATCAAATCCAAACAAAATGGCAGAGACTGACTCGTACCCCCCTCCCCCCCTTTAGCACCATGCAAATTGAGTTGCTGCTGACGTAACTCACTCGGGGGCAAGAGTTTTGCCATGTGCGGCATTAACTTTGCCAGTTATTAAGTTAAAGTGTTTTGGGTTAAACAAGACTCTGAACCTCGAGAAAAGTTTCCAAGGCGTCGCGAGAAGGTCGTCGACGTGTGTGTCACATGTGTTGGCAGTTTTTAAAGTTAATTAAATGCCAGGCGCAGTTTTCTGAGGCCTTTAAAGAATCGTCGTGTCAATTGTCGAAACAAAAACCTGGGCAACTGTTGGCGCTTTATTTTTCGAGGATACCAAAAATTCAATTAACTTGCACATGAAACCACACACACAGCGAATGGACACAGAGTGAGAGAGGAAGAGAGAATTTTTACCTTGTCCCGGCTTAAACAAACCGCAACCAAAAATGCTCCCAACCCCCCCTCTCTTCTCTCAATCTCTTGCTCTCTGTCAGTCTGTGACTTGTCTATGAAAATGTTTGTGGTTTCTCTCATATTTCCATTTTTTGGTACTAGATTTTTTTTTATTAGTTCAACTTTTTTGGGGATGTGTTTGCAGTGGTTTGTTACATTTTCTTCTTTTTTTTTAATGCGACTTAACAACATGCAACAACAATTTCAACTTATTTTCTAATATTTAATTTAAGTTTAAAAAAAATTAACCAAGAGAAAAGAGATCTTTAAATCAATTTTTTTTGTTTTTTGTTTTTTCGTTTTTATTTTTTGTTTTTTTTCTGTATTGTTGTTGCATGCTGCAAAATAAATAACACAAAATGTAACAAACCAAATTGCACCAACAAAAAAAAAATAATAATGGCAGTTGCAACACTGCCACAACAACAACAACAACATGCACCGACACACCACCACCACCGTCACCAACAACAACAACAACATCACCACCACCAACAACAACAACAACAACAACATCATCATCAACTTGTTGCCCAAGCTCAAACGCACAATCTCTGTCAATTTAAAGAGCCACCGCTATTGGGACCAGGCACCGCCTTCCCACCATTCGGAGCCCCCGAATATCATCCAACCACACCAGACAACTGGAAGGGAGCCGCCATTCATCCCACTGGCTTGATGAAGGAGCCCACCGGCGTAGTACCCGGTCGCAATGCACCGGTTGCCTTCACACCCCAAGGACAGGCCCAGGTGAGTGAATTGCGCAACGAAATTAATGCTATCTGGCTTACATTCGTGGGGGGAAGATGTTGGGTAGAAGGGGGGAATGTAACCAGATAATTCAAATTGATATTATTTAACAAGAATTTATCCCCACGCTCTCTCTCAGGGTGGCGTAATGATGGTCTACGGCCTGGACCACGACACTTCCAACACAGATAAACTCTTCAATTTGGTTTGCCTGTATGGCAACGTGGCTCGGGTAAGTGAAAAACATTTTTCTCTCCTATTCAATTGATCAATTCTGTAAGCAAACTCCACCAAAGAAGAGTTATATAATTCTCTTTGATCAGGAATTAGCTAAATTTTAAAAGAAAGTAGATCACAAAGCTGTATGAATGAGTTAAGAGCAAACAATGTAATTAGTATCTTCTCGGCATTCATCTCATACATTCATTCATACATAGAAATTATGATATTATGATACGATAGAATGATTATATTATTCTTTAGCCACAGCGAAGTTAAGAAATTAGGCAAAAATTAACATGAAATAAACAACAGAATGAAATGGTAGTGAATGGAATATAACAGTAAATAACGTAAACCTTTTTAAAATTTGATGCAATTAACTATAGAATATATTCCCGATTTATAACCGTTTCTATATAATTTTAACAATTTAATTTATGCAGCAATTTGCGACCCAAGAAATTATGTTTAGATAAACGAAAAGTAATCCCCAAACATGGTAGTTGCTTAGGATATAGTTTAATATTAAATGGATAGCTTATTCAAAGAATCTCGAATTTAAAAATGATCACACAAAAGAAACCAATAATTATAATAGTAAATTTAAAATTCGTTGTGTATTTTAATAAGTGAAACACATATTTTCAAACCCACTTCTCCTAAGATTCCCCATCAAACTTTTGCCTAAAATTTAAAGTTCGTCAAGCTAAACCTAGTTGAAGCGCTTTTCTTTTGCGTGGGGGTTAAGGAGAATTATGTAGCATCATCAGCTTGCACTTAGCCGAAGGGGGCAGCCGACCCACAGAATAAAAAAAAGAACAATTTCATTGTCGATGCTGGTCCTTAAAAACGACTCAGAAAGGAGAGAGAAAAAAAAGGTAAACGGGCAAACCGCAAGACACATTTTTGTGTCTGTGCGCCATTTGTAAATGTGCAAATAAAACGAAAGGCAATAAAAGGATGTGACTGGATATGGATGAGAAGAATTCTTCGACCCTCTCGGACCAAGCCTAGAAAGGAAGAAAAAGTACAAGGGAACTAGTAGACCACGACGACGAGCAGCATAGAGAGCGCTTGGATCCGGCAAACACATTTAGATAAAGCGTTTTAGATTAATACCCCACAACCACATGTGTGTGTGTGTGTGTGGGTGTGTATCGCTTAAGGACAGCAATCAGTGCAGCGTCATCAGATTTAACACAGGGAATGGGTGGTGGGAGTGGGGAAGGTCGGTCTCCCTCTCCTTTGACACAAGATTTGAAAGCAATTGATTTCATTTCTTTCATTTGTTGTAAATCAAAACACGGGACCAACCAAAAATCCATTAGTAAGCTTCAGTAAATGACAATTCAAATGCCAATTCAAACCTCATTGTTAATCTTGAGCCAAAACGAAAGCGACCCCCCCCACCTCCCCTGCAGGACGAAGAAAAAAACCTCGCTCCGTGGCATGCCAACAATTTCCAAACTCATTTCCACCAAAGAAAAGCCCTTCTTGTGATATCTCCTTCTCTACTGCAGCACTGCGTGAATGTTTTCCTTCTTCATTTTATGAAATTGCGCGCTTACCAAGGACAACTGTGTGAAGTAAGTTTCACTTTCTCTGACATGTGTTTTCTTGATCATGTCAGATTCATACATACATAAACAACTTTGTGGAAAAACGAACGAATCCTTGAAAATGGCAAAGGAACTTGCGTGCTAATATTTATAAGATATTTGGTAATCCACCTTTGCCAAATTAAAAAATTTAAAATTAAAATTTAAATAATTTAATTTGTTAAATTTAAATTATTATGCTGCATGTGGAAAATACGAAAGCCAAGAAAGTAGTCGATAATTCAGTTAAAAAGGAAACCCAAGACAAAGAGGTGTAAAGGTTTAGAATCGATAACATTCGTCGTCAAGGACTTAATACGATTATTCTTATCCTAATCGATGTTCACCGACTATCGATAACCGACAGTCCACCTCAATTTTTTGAATTTTAATACTGCATAGAAAAGATGGGAAAGCCAAGAAAGTAGTCGATAATCCAGCTGGATAATTCTCTTCCATAGTTTCGGGACTTGTAATTAAATTTGTGCACACAAAACAAAGGTGTAAATGGCCTAGAATCGATTCGTGTTCGATTAATAAACGATTAATCTTAGCTTTAAAAAAGATTAAAATTGACATTTGAAATCGTCTATCGATAACCGACATCTATTAAAAGAAAAGTCCTAGGACTCTTATTTTATTGGCCAATTTTCTCAGATATTTAGGACAAATGATCAGGTCTAAGTGCTGTAGAAAGGTAGAAAATTCGATTATTCATAGTTTCGGATAATGCTTTATCGCTATCACCAATAGTCATTTAATATCGCCAATGATTGACTATCGATAACATACCAATTTATAATATAAAACTTCTATTGAGAATATTGGTTCTTAAATTACCATAAATAATAATATAATAATTTATATAATATAATTTCTTAGAAATAGTGTCCTGCACATAAAACAACCCATATTCAATATGAATCGATCTATATTCGATATTTTATCGATCTATTGCATCTAGTGCATTCTTCTGTGTTCCATCTCAGTGATCAGTTTAATTGAAAAGCCAAACTGAGTAGTTTTCCATGGTATTAGCATCATTCCATCCTTCAATCCTTATATTTGAAATCTGGCCGCGCAATTTTTCTTTTTGAGGCATAAATTAATTGGCCACGACTCCCTAGTTGGCCATATTTCCATTGGCCGCGCCCATCACTACTAGTCCCAGCCCACAATTAAATGTATTTTACACTCACATAGAGAATGGAAGAGAGCGAAAAAGGAAAAACCATGACTAAAAGCTAAAGTGGCAAACGCAAGAGTGAAGGACACGCTGCCTTGGTCGGTCGGTTGGTCGGTCACTCAGTGTGCATGTATGTGAAAGGGAATTGGAGGAGATTAGTTGGTTAGGACGGGGCGATAATTTAAGGCTGGGTAATTTAGTTCAGTTAGTTCTCTCTCTCTCTCTGTGAGAGAGGGGGGGAGGTGAAGTAGTAGGATCGGGGTGAGATTTATTACAAACTTCCTGTCCGAGACGGAAACTACTCATTAGCCATTAAAAATGATTATGCGCAAACATTATTCACTGGGTATAGCAAAAGCCACAAACAAACGTTTCACCCCGCTCGCTCCCTCTCCCTCGCCCTTCTTCTTCCTTCCACTCGTGTCAGTTTTTGATTCTCTCTCTTTTGCGCCTGTCGCTATGCAACACAAAATGGTCGAGAAAAGGGCCGACGACGACGACGCCCACGTATTTTCCTTCAGGGTTGCTGCTTCCTCATTATAAAGTTCAATATGTGCGTGTGTGTATCCCTGGTATCTCTGTGTGTGTGTGTGGGTGTGAGTGTACTTTAGTTTATGGGGCCGACATGTTTGAATTCCGAATGAGAAATTGATGGCCACTCAATCAAAAAGCTGCCTTTCTCTCTTTGGCTATAAATGTGTGTGTGTTTGTGTGTGTGTGTGCTTGTGTGTGTGTGTGCATTGGTGTTAATGCGAGTCCCAAAGGAATCTCCCTCTAGGCATGTGTTGCCAGGTTCGTTTAGTCAACTAATGGAACCATCAAATGTATGCAAATTTGGGAAACAAAAGTGTTAAAGACAATTTAATTATCCCGTCAAGCGTGCTACTCTCAAAGGAAATAAATATCCACCCGCCCCCCCCTTTGCCACCACCCCCCTCCGTGATTGTGTCACGTTAAGCAATCTGGTTAATTATTTTTTAGAAGTCGTGTGCAATGAAAAGTCCGGTCATTAAATTGATTTCCAGGTTAAATGGCATGAAACAAACAACAAAGAGCAAGGGGGTGGGGAGGGTGAGGGGTCAAACCACCACCCACTACCACCCAGAAAGGTCAAAAAGTAGAAAAATCTTTTTTAAAGACCAACTCAAAGCACACGCACTCAATTAAATGCTCATTAAAATCGCATTTAAACAGGTGAACAGACTTCCAAGCCGATGTATTGTGGGTGTGGGAGCAAAAACAATTTAAGAAATATTTAAGAAACAATTCTCAATATTTTTTTTAGGTCATTTATAATGAAATTTATGCCAGGAACAATTCCTTAAATATGCCGACTGAAAGTAAATAATATAGAGAATGTTATAATATATAATCCTTCAAAAATTCCATCCAAAACAAATTTAAAATTGGAATTAAAAATAACTTTTCCGATTACAAATAAATATAATTCCGATAAAGTTATTTTTAGCTTCGAGAAAATTCGCACTATTTAAGTGTCTTATTTGCAACTTTGCTATAAATTCCAAGAAATATTCAGATATAAATTCCAAGAAATATTATTCAGATATTGGCGAGATTAATGCTCTACTTAATATTGTGGGTTAAAAATTGATTATTATTTAAGTCTTAAATTCGCATTCCTAAGACTGACTAAGAAAGTTAATAATATAAGGAATATTATGACCCTTTTTCCCATGGGTATAGAAATGTCATCCCAAAATAAAGTATATGTATACATATAGGTTGTAGGTTTCGGTATCATCGATATAAAAAACAATTTTAGTAACAAATAATCCAAAGAGAAAAAACGTCGTCATAAATGATTTTTCTTTTCATTTATTTATTGAATTTATCCTAACAATAATTATTCTTAAGTGTACCTCTTATTGATCTCTCAGTAAAACAAGAGAATTCGGTTTACAGAGAATGTAGAATTAATTATATTTATATATTCTTAATATTAATAATGTGATCTTAAATCCAGGAAAATTTTAAACCCAAAAATAGCTTCTTAATTGTTGCCCTCATCATAGGCTTCGAACTTTGGAAGCCTCAGAGGGGGAGCCCCTTGGGGTTTGTTGGGGGGTCGTCGCGATTGTTTTTAGTTGCGCGTGAGCAGTTAAATCAAATGGCAAAGCAGACGCCATGCCACATTGCACAATATATATATAAAGCGAAGGACAACAGACAAGGGGAAATCATTTTAATTATCGCAACATACGGGGGGCGGGCGAAAGGGAATTCAATTGGGGTGGTGGTGGATGCTTCTGAGAGGAGATAAGTGGAATGAAAGGGGGTTGGAATAGAGAGGCACTACGCAACAGCACAGCTCATTAGACACGCACCGAATATTTGTTGTTCTTTATTGTTGTTGTTGTTGTTGACCGACCAATGACCATCCAGGCATGAAGCGTTCTTTGATTTGTCCAAATGTCGATTCCTCCTGCAGCTCTCCATCAGTTCAGCTCAGCTCAGTTCAGTTCGGTTCATTTCAGTTCTGTTTTATGTGTTCTCGTTTTCCTTTTTTTTGTTTGTTTCGGCGGACAGACCAGCCTTATGTTTGCATGTTTGTAATTTCATTATCCTTTTGTTTTCATTATTCTCTCGAGCCTGGGAATATAAATACAGATATATATATATTTATATAGATATGTGCATATAGCCACATCGTATCTGGCAGCTTTCTGCTTGACTGATTTATGGTCTATATTTATTTATTTTTTTGTTTCATTTTAATGATACCGTTTCGTGTCTCGCTTTTGGGTTTTTGTTTTCGATAAGCCTCATTTAGTTTTTATTTACTTTTGGCCTACCCATTTGGTGGCACACTCACCGACCGACCTCCTCCTCCCCCCCACTTACCTACCCCATATCCCATTCCATTGAAGCGTATGCGCTTTGATATGGCCCCAGACATCCCCATAAGCTGCAGCTGTACATAAACTGGATTGCGGCTTACCCATTAAAGGGTCGATGGAGAGGAGGGGTGGAGGGGTAGATTGGTGTGTGGTGTATGGTTTAATTGTGAGCAAATTGTTTGTGCCCTATTTACACATGACCCGCAATCTGTAGCCATAAATGGATATTTGCTTTATTCGCATTTTCACAATGTTTGCCAGTTAATTATTATCGGTGGCACATATGTATTATGTATATACATATGTGGGTTTCAATAGGATCGGAATTTACTAGTTTAGTCTATACTCTTGCAGGAACTTTAAAAAATGAATTACAAACTAATAAAATATCAAACGGAAACGCAATGTCTTCAGTAAAATGAGACCCAGCAATATATTTTAAATATTTAGTTAGCATAGAGAATTTTATTCCCCATTAATCCAATCGCTAGACCAACAAGGATATAAATTTCATCTAACGAAATACATCAAATTATATTAAATTTTAATTATAATTATTAAAAATTCAGGTCAGTCGTCTATAGTAATTATTATTTGACTAGATTCTTCCACCTTTCGCCACCCTTTTTTTGGATAGAATTCTGCTGCTTTAAAATGACCTCGATTCGACTATATAAATATATAATTCGTATTCTACAAAGAAATTATTATTAAAACAAATAGAACAGAATTTTTGCACGAATAGCGGTTGTTGTTTATTCATTATTTATTGATTCTTTTATTTATAATTATAGTTTTAGCGGTGTGCTGCTTAAATATAAATCTAATATATTTCTAAAAATAAGTTTCTAAAAATATACATAAATTTCTTCTCATTAAGTTAAGGCGGTCATTATTATTAAAACGTTTTAAACAATAAATAACAGGAAACCTAATTTATAGGGTCTTGAATTAAAAATTATATCAATTAAGCTTAAAACAGGATCAACTTAGCCTACAAATATATCAATTGAAACAATTGCTAAATAACAAAAAAAAATTTAATTTAAGAGGCAAAGAATTTGGAAAGCATAAGAGGCATTAGGAAGTTTGTCGGATTATATAGTTAAATTGTAAAAATAATTATTATAATTTTATGAATTATTATTCAGCTTAATGAAAAACGTTTCCAAGTAAAAATGCAAACTTGTAAGATTTTATATTTTTGTCCTAAAGGAAATGCGGTCCATGAAACGAGAATTGGTCGTAGATTTACTGACAAAATATACCAATTTGACACTGGCTCAGATCAAAAAACCAAGCTCGACCATATTTATGCGCTTGGCCACTGGCTAAAAAACCTCAAACCGCCAATTTAGCAAACCGGTTTTCTTTTTTAGTTTATCGAGTTCAATGCCTCAAAGCAAAAAGCAGCAAAGAGCCGGCAGCTAGAAAATTGATTTGCCAAGGCAATGAACGAAGCAAACGAAGCGAGGAGCAGGTGATCCAACCAAAGCCAGTTGGCCAGCAATGTTTTCATTGATTTTTCACTTTCACCTGTGTTGTTTCTTTGGCAATGTTTATATCATGGTCAATTATTTTTATGCTGCAAGAGAGACTACCGAAAGGTGGTTTCTCGAGTGTGTGTGCTAATGAGTGTAAATTCATCAAAATTATGTTGGTTTTCCATCAAATTTTCCACAATGCAATTAAATTTAACCAGCTCCGTCGTGTCCGTATGTTATCAGCTGTCATTATAGATTGGAATCGATGGCCAAAATATAATTGACAAAAAGTGTCAAATAACATACACACATGCACTCACACACGCACACACTCCCATATTTGGCCATAAAAATTGTAAAGCAATAATATAACAATGTCAGCTATTTTTGGTAATTTGGCACGTACAACAAAATTTGATGACCTCAATCAGGAAATAGAAAATGGAAACGTCGAAGAAAAAGAGTGTGAGCTCTCGCTGGCTTCCATCCATAGGGTTGGGTTTGGGTGCGAGGAAACTCATTGAACCAACAATGAATATAAAATTAAGGGCAACATTCTGAAAATTGCATTTCAAATAAAAAACGAAGGGAACTCAATTGAATTGAGCTGAGAATTCAATTGAATAGCCAATAACTAAATTCACCACGTCTAAGATGGAGTGAGGGTGATGAGAATGAAATTTAATAGCCAATTAAGGTGAATTACTAAATATACACCACTTGAGATGGTAGACTGTGGTCAGAATTGTATGATGGTAGACCGTGGTTAGAATTTAATTTAATAGCTATAGGGGAATTAGTAAATTCACCTCGTCCAAGATGGTGGAGGGTGGCGAGAATGAAATTTAATAGCCAATTAAGGTGAATTACTAAATTTACAGATGGTAGAATGTGGTGAGAATTTAATTCAAAAGCCATTTTAAGGGGAATTAGTTAATTCACCACTACCAAGATGGTGAAGTGTGGTCAGAATCGATCTCTTCTGTGGTGGAGTGCGTTAAAAATTGATCATTACTAATTATAAATGCAATTTTGATGATTTTGTATGTTAATTTTTATTATTTTTCCTACAGATTAAATTCTTGAAGACCAAAGAAGGTACCGCCATGGTACAAATGGGCGATTCGGTGGCCGTTGAACGTTGCGTACAGCACTTGAACAACATTCCTGTTGGCACTGGCGGCAAAATACAGATTGCATTCTCCAAGCAGAATTTCCTATCCGAGGTGATCAATCCATTCTTGCTGCCCGATCACACACCCAGTTTCAAAGAGTATACTGGCTCGAAAAACAATCGTTTCTTATCGCCAGCTCAGGCCAGTAAGAATCGCATCCAACCACCGAGCAAGGTAAGTGAATGAAAATGAGATTTCTCTCTCCATTATGATGTAATTAATTTCTTTTTTTTTCTCATAGATTTTGCACTTCTTTAATACACCGCCCGGCTTGACCGAGGATCAGCTCATTGGTATCTTTAATATCAAGGATGTGCCAGCCACTTCGGTGCGCCTGTTCCCATTGAAGACCGAACGTTCGTCATCGGGTCTGATCGAGTTCCCCAACATATCTCAAGCTGTCCTGGCCATCATGAAGTGCAATCATCTGCCGATAGAGGGTAAAGGTGAGATAGTCTTGTGTTTAAGTGTTTTTCAAAAAAAGAAAAGAAAGCAAAATGCAAAGAATAATTAAAAATGGCAAATTTAAAAAAAAAAAAATACAATACAGCCAAAAAAAAATCCCTACCCCACCCTTCCTCCTTATCCCATAATAAAAACCAATCAACACCAACGCGACCCAAAAAAGTAGGCAACATAAATTTCGCTTTAAAGCAAGGCAAAAATTTTGGCGTCCATTTTCCATGGCTTTTTGACTTTTACAGCAGCTGCACAAGCTACCCCCCACCCCCTCTCTCTCCCCCCTCGTTGTGGAGGGCAAAGTTTTTAGCCTTTTATGTTTCTTCGTGGCTGGTTTTTCGGGACAAATAAACTTTTACCCAGTATAGTTTCTCCCACGCGCTGCAAAAATTTTAATTTGGTAATTAAGATAAACAATTTCAGTTGGCAGTTATTTATAAATGGCCACACCCACCTTCCGCCCCCGCACCGCGCCCCTCTGTCAACCCTTATGCCTGAAATGGGTTAACAATTAGTCCTAGCATAGGGAAAATATTCGAATTCGCTGAGTTGCGGCGGCGGCGGCGGCCACCGGGACGACGAATAAAAACTTTGAATCATAAATATTTTCACCAGCAGCAACAGCATCAGCTCTTTCGCCCGCATTCTAATTATGATTCCCATAAATTCCTCTTGTGTTTCACTTTTACATTTTATATTTGCCTTGTATACATCGCAATTAATATGATAATTTTTGAGGGCGAAACTTTTGCAATCACACCAACAACAACAACAACAAGAACCATAAAACATTTTCTTGCCTACAGAAAAGTAATTGCCATTCAGCTGAAAGAGAAGCAACTCTCGATAAAGGATTTCAAAGGGCCCAAGAGCTATTGCCGCGGGGGCGTTTCACATCCTTAAATTGGTATTTTGCTCCTGCTAAAAATTTTAACAATTCGCGGCTGAGAACTAGTTTTTTAGAAGGGTTAGCCTTCTTTGGTTAAGTTATTGTCAACCAGTTTTCCCCGCAATTTTGTATAAATGTATTTCAAAATCCCTCAGGAGTAATATATCAAAATCTGAGCTGGAAATTAAGCAGCTTTCTGTTCTTAATAACCCTTTTTAAATACTTTGGAAAAGCAAACGAATTTCTATGCTGTTCTGGCTATTTTTTTAGGATCATTTCCTTGTTTTCACTCTGAATTCTTTCTGATGTCATTTTTGCTGTTTCTTAATAGTCGTATTCCTCTTGATCCCAAGTTCTCTAATGATACATGGTCAATTTAATTTCAATTTTTTTCGATAAAAAATATCCTTTAAAAATAAAAAAATCAAAGCAGAAATTTACGTGCAAAAATCATAAATCCTTTTAATTGCCTGATAATTCAAAACAATTTTTATGCTGTTTTAAATAATGCATATTTAATCCCTTTCTTTCTTCATTTCCTTGTTTTCACTCTGAATTCTCTTTCTGATGATATTTTTGGTTCTTAATAGTCGTATCCCAAGTTCTCTTCTGAAACATGATCAATTCAACATTTTTTTTTTTTGGATAAATATATTTTTTTGAATCCTTTAAGAATAAAAAATCAAACATAGCAGGAGCTTACGTGCAAAAATCTGTTAAATAATTAATTTTTATGCGGTTTTAAATTATGCATTTCCCTTTTATTTTACTGTACCCTTTTCTTGAGGGAAATTTTCTAACTTAGTTTGAGTTGCAAAAGAGCATTCTGCTGATTGCAAGAAATCACATTAAATATTCATATTTAATCCCGAATTTCACTTTGTTTTGACCACCTTGAAAAGAACTTTAGCCATCGATAATAACCTCAAGTAAGGCATCAGGGTCAGCCTTTTTAGTGAAAGTAAAACTGTTTGCCCCACACACACGCACACACATATTCGATACGTATAATATAGACAAATAGTAAATTTTCATACTCTCTCGAAAATATTTGTCAATAATATTTGCGAGTGTGTGTTGTTGTGTTGGTTATATTATTTGGTTTTTGTTCGTGTCTTCTGTGGGTGGCTGCTGCAGCCAGTTCCAAGTGCCGCTCGAGTGCATGGTAAATAGTAATTAAAAGTGTAAAGAATGCAAATAAACTCGCACATGCACGAACATGCAAACACCCATACACACACAGATACACACACACACACGACACAGTGAGATCTTCAATGGGGAAAATGCGAAAGGCAAACATAAGCATGCCGTTGCATACTTTTCAGAGCCAGAATTATGCAGCAATCAAATATTTTACCCTCATGGTTAATAAATTTGTGTTGGTGTGTGTGTGTGTGTTTGTGCGGGTTACAGTTTTTGCATTTGAGTGATTTTGTGTTACCAAACAGAAAGCAATAAAAGGCAAAGCGGAAGAGATGACCCAGTTTTAATTGGCCCCCTTCATAAATAACCTTCAGTTTAGTCATTTTTATGTGGCTTAGTTACCACCAGAATCGACAAGAATTGATCCTCGTTTTCCATTAATTTTTATTGGACAATTATCTTAACCCCTTAACCCCTATTGGGCACAATTACTCAAAAGGTCGAAAATAAAATAATAAATAATAGTTCCTTCTAGTAAATCTAATTTTTTACGTGTACCAATTAACTAAAATGTCTGAAGGACTTAGCACCTTTCTATGGCTGTTTGTGGATTGCGGAAATTCCCTTGATATATGTATAATGAAATTATCTTCAATATGGATTTTTCTGTATACCAAATAAACCCTAACTTTTTATACAAAAATAATGAAAAATAAATAATGGTAGGAAGTCTTAACAAGCAGGAGGACATCCTCATGTTCTGTATGTTCTCTTCAGCATCTCTCATTAACAGTAAATTAACAAGTATACAATATCAGAACTGTGATTGTGACTGTGAACTGTTCAAAACCAACTGTTCCCACGTTTCTCTAGTTAAAAACATTTATATACTTATTTATTGATTGTCTTCTACTCCATTTCTTATAATTTTTGAGGAGTTCCTCTAGTTAAAAACTTATTTTCATATAGAAACTGTCTTCGAGTCAATTTTTTTTCCTGATTTGAGGTCACTTGGTTCAGTTTCTATTATCGATAAATGTTAGCACTAATATATAATGTAAAAAAAAAAAATCTGGGTTTTCAAAGTGATACGCTTCGTTTCATTAGCTAAGAATAGACTTTTCGGTCTTTCAAACTGAACAATAAGATCTAAAAACCCTCTTGGCCACTCCCCCTTTTGGTTGGTTTCCCATAGCGACATTTCCCAGATCCCTCGATCATTCCCCTCCACCCCAATTTGCATATCCTCCCTATCCTACCAATATTTGCCACTCACGAGTTACAATTAAAGACTGTATTTTCAAATTCAAAAACTAAATTCAAATCTATACAACACTTATACACATTACTACACCAAAATAAATCAATATATATAAATGAATATATTTAACATATATATAAAGCCCGATTTATATATATATAATATCTAATTTGCATTTTTTTTTCGGTTAGCTAATCATTTCTCAACAAATATCCTTCCACTCTCCCAATCTATCCCCTATCCGCATTATATAGGCACCAAGTTCCCATTCATCATGAAGTTGTGCTTCTCATCGTCGAAGAGCATGAACGGCGCCTGGAATAATGCGACCAGCGAAGGCATGATCGAGAAGGAGAACGATGTCGACTCCAAGGTGGACATCTACAATTGAGATTTGATAACGATTGTGTAAGAAGGAGAGCAAGCAGCAAAAAAAAAACACCAAATAGCTTGCCACAAGACACATTACACAATATATACAACAACAACAAGAAGAAGAAACTACTAGGGAAAGGAGAACATCATCAACCAAGAACAACAATATTGGATGCAAAACAACAACAACAACAAGAGGACACATACACTCTCTCAATTTACACAGAATACACACAGCTATATAGATGTCTACCCCTATCTATATACATACATATATAGATACTTATATATATTTATATATAGAGAGAGAAAGCAAAAACAATACAAGAGAGCCAGCCAGCGGCAACAACTTGGATCAATTGTATAAATTTCTCATGCATTGAACAACACACACACACACACACACACAAACACACACACACAATTGACTCAAAGGCAAATAAGAAATAAGCAGAAGTGAGGAGAAGAAGAAACAAGGAAAAGAAGAAAAATTGGGAAAAAGCGCGCAATTAAAGAAAAACGCATACGCAAACGCATGTAGCTTTTCAACGTGCCATTTTCCGAAAATTACACACCACAACATTCGACAAAATGGCAACGTTAAAAAGCAACCCCCACCACCACCCCCTTAAACACGCAAAATGACAACAACATTCTCCTCTCTTATACATGCGTTTGCGTCTCACAACAGCAAACAAAAAACACAAAAAAAAAGAAGGAAATACATTGTTAATTAATAAATCATAATTATATAAACATTAGTTTACAGACAAAAAAAAACCTAAAAGAAAAAAGTGAAAAACATACAGAAGGGAAAATCTTAAGGACGAAGAAAAAGACACAACACCAAGCAAAATTTTTCGTTTATTTTTCACTTTTTTTTTTCCTTTTTGTACAGTTTTCCCTGTGTGTGTTGTGTAGCACACTTGAGAAAATTTTTAAAACGAATTGTAAACTATGTTGTAACTAATGTTTAATAAAAATAAACCAAAAAAAACAAAAACAAACGAAAATATAATTAAAGAATCCCAAACTAAACCAAGAGAGAACAAAAAATTGCGTGTAACTATTTTGGCAGCAAATTTTTTCCATTGTCGTGTGTTTTAGTTAAAATTTATATATGATTTATTTATTTTATATTATTAAATAAAAACACACACAGACAAAAATACAAAAACCTAACAAACAAACAATTTCTTTGGACAATATTTCGACAAGTATTCGGAGGGTAAGAACGAGAAGAGAAAGAGAGAGAAGAAAGAGAAAGTCTTGACACAGAAAAAATGGGAAAATAAAAATTCAAAATATGGCAAAATGTAAAAAAATTTAAACCAAAAATGTAGCAATTTTAAATCAAATTTATTAATTTATTAGTTATGCAAAAAAAAAAAAACAAAAACAAACATATAAAACAAACGAAAAGTGCAGCCGCCAAAAGCGCACTAGCAAAAATTATAAATGTCTTTACTTTAAATTTAAACTTAAACAAAACAAAAAGAACCCCCAAAAAACATTACAAAAAAAACAAACGAAATAAATTGAAAACTTGCACAAGCCAATGTTTATATACTATATTTAAACAAAAACAAACAACAAGAAAAAGACAAGTCTATAAACATACATTTTTTGTGCTTAATTTACAAGAAAAATGGGAAGTAAAAGGCATAAATTTATATAAATGAGAATGTGTGCTGTATATGTGTATTTAAACTATAACTAATTTTAATTTTACACTAAATGTAAAAAGTGACAAGAAAACAAAACGATAAAAGAATGAAGAGAACGACGGAATTAACTAAAAAACAAAACAGAAAAAAACCAACCTAGAATATAGAAATTAAGATATAGATAAAAACAAAAACAAAAAACGAAAGTTAAAAGGGCAAACAACCAACAACAACAACCATTGATATAGGCAGACATACATACATAACATACACACACACACGCAAACACATTACACATACATTAACATATTTTTGAGGCGTTTTAAAGGTTATAAAAAAGATTGAACGATCGATCGATCGATCGACACATACTGAGCCAAACATTTCAGAACTCCAAGTAAAATTGAAAACAATTCAAACAAAAAATATGAAAATATATATATAAAATAAATTTAAAAGAACAAAACAAAAAAATTTAAGGCATAAATGAAAAAAAAAAGAATACGGAAATTTATAAAATGATGAAAAAGAAAACAAATATCAGCAATAAAAGCAACAACAACAACCATATCAAAGGCGTATGTTAGATTATCTCTAATAATAATAATAATAATCATAATAATAATAATAATAAACAAAAACCCTGAACAAATAACTAAAAATAATAATAATAAACTTCATTTTCATCATTTCTCAATTTAGGATTTTAGTTTAAACGAATTTTCATTATTAAAGTTTAGCAATAAATTGATCTTACATACATACATATAAATATTAAATTATATTATATTTCATTCATTCATTCAAGTGCTACGGTGTGTGAGATTCTCGACGAATCGAAAAAGAGAGCGAGAGAGAGAGATCAGAAAACTTGTTGCAGCTGCTATAATTTCGATTTATATATATACTGAATTACCAATATACAGGGACTACGTATACAGGGGATTGCCAATATTTTTGGGCCTTTCATTCATTACATTTTCCCCATCACCTTCTCTCTTTGGTGATGGATCTTTGCTAACTTTTCGTGGTGGTTCATGTCTCGGCTACAGTGGCGCAGATTAAGCAAAAAGTTTGAAAAACGTTTCGAATCCATTAATCTCAGTCCGATTAGAGCAATTGTAAGCAAAGAAAAAGACCCAAAAAGAAGGCAAAAATAATCCACTGTATATATAAATATATATTTATATTTATTAGGGCGGCTCAATTTAGAAAAATGTTGGAAATCTGCGAAGAAAATTTCTCAATGAAACTTGTGTATAAAATTAATTCAAAATTCTCGGTGAGAAGCATTAAGATTTCAGGTTGAAGTACATAATACAATTTTTAGGAAAGTATAGGAAAGACTTTGCTATATTTTACTTAAATTTTTAAATAAGTAAAAGAATAAATTTTATTTTGTATTTCAACCTGAAATCTTTATGCTTCTCTAGGAGCTATGAATGATTTTTCATACTAGTATCATTAAGAAATTTTCTTTTCTATTCTGAAGAAGAAATTGACCCTGTCCAACTATATATAGTAGGTATATATATATTAATGCAACAGATTTTTCATGCATCAACGATTAATTTTAGGGCCGCTAAACGAATTTTTTCTTCCCCACTTTACACTATATACCCCCGCCCCCACTCTCTCCCCCAACTGGCCCGCATTTTTATGATCGGCTTCCACGTATGTGCAATTTGGGCTTTCACAACAAAAAGAAATACTTATTTTATAATTTTTCTCTCTTTTTTTATATAATTCTCCTTAATTTTAATAAAACATTTAATTTAATTTTTGACATTTAAGTTCAGTTAAATTTTTGCTTTCTATAAATGTAAATTGTTAAAACAAATATTATTATATAGCATATTCTAGCCTTTATACACATCTAAATATATATATATATTTAAAATATACATCATTTCAAATATTCATTTTGTTTTTTAAAATTAAGTATTATTGTACTTAATTTCAAATTGTGCAAAATGATTTCACACACACACGCAACACGCAAACACATAGACACAAGAAAATCAGAAACAGAAAAACAAAGGAAAATCTCGCTAAAAAATTAAATTGTTAAGCATGTAAATCAACAACGATCTTAAAAGCTCCTAAAACTAGAACATAAACAAAAGTAATTAATTAATTAATTAATTGAGGAAAAATGATGGTAGCTATTGGTTAGCTATTCACACAAAATACTTTCTCGTTTTTGTTAATAGTTAATAGTTTTATTTTTTTGTGGGATATATTGTTCCACATACATAAATATTTCCTTTTCATTTCATTTCTTAATTTTATGCCTTTAATTTTTTACGAAATTTAATTCGATATATTATAGATCTATACATAAAATAATTATGTGTAGATGTATATTATGTATGTATAATTTGTTTTATTTAATATTTAAATTTTGTTGTTATATAATTTATCGCATAAGCCCAGAGTTTTTGTATATGCGCGCTCATTTTTTTGATATAAATATATATTATATATGTAAAAGTATTTTCAAATTTTTTGCATTTTCACTTTAGCAGGCTGCTCTCTCTTTGTGTGTGTGTACGTATGTATATGTATTTGTTTGGAAATAAGGGGATCCCCCAAAGTAATCATCATCCCAAAACGCACATTCGCACACCCTTTCCGTTTCAGTTTCCTCGTTTAGCCTTTGTGTTTATGATGAAATGAAAAAAGAACCCAATAAATTATTAAAAACAAAAATAAATAAACCTGAAAGAAATCCCAATTTAAAATATGCCAAATTAGGTAAAGAGCAAAATGTAAATCCTGAATTTAAAACATATCGAAATTTTTGCAAAATAAAAAAAGCATTAAAAAACACACACACACAGACAGACAAACACACCACACACACGCGCACACACAACCAAGTCTTACGTTTGAGAAATTGACATATTTTAGGATTTAATCGAATCAAATCGACTTTCAAATATATCCCAAATAATGCTCTGCCACGCCCCCCCACTCAATCTTCTACGCCAGCAAGAATTGTATATGTAACTAATCAAAAATCCAAAAGCGCTTAGCCAATAAGATTTATATATACATCATATACTTATGTATATATGATATATATAAATGTGTGTGTATATGTATATTATAATAATAATAATAATAATAATATAGAAACTACAAACAAACAAAAAATGATAAAGCAAAACTAGAAAAATTATATTAATTTTGATTCGCTTGTGTTTCCGATATCTCTCGATAATCAAATCCTAGCAACAAGAACCGACAATTTGTTTTTTATAGTGGCAATTATTTATCCCACTCCCCTCACCCCCCGCCCCACCCAGTTAGTGAAATTTTGTTGAATCCAATTCTGTTAAAAAAAAATTGTGTGTAAATCATCTGTTTAAGGTTTGTCACAACGATTTGTTATAAAAAAGAAAAAAGGAAAAGAAAAAGAAAAGCAAGAAAAATACTTTTGGCCAATTTAGTTTAGTTTTTCTCTTGTTGTTTACCAAAAAAGTAGCCGATTAATTTCATATTCTGCTTCGCCGCCCATCGTCCTTCGTCTTTTGATTGCCGCCGCCTTGTAGTTTTCAACTCTTTAAAAAGGAAAACCGAATCACAAAAAATTGGGAGATAAAGAGAGCAAAGACCTCTCGATTCCTAAGCCCCGCCCCCATCCGCCCCATCTACTTTCTGGTTTTGTTCTTAAGCGAATTCTTCTGCACTCAAAATGGACCAGTTTATTCAATGTTGAATTGACAACCACCAAAAAAAAAAACCAAAAAACAAAAAAAACGAAACAAAAACAAAATAAATAAAAAACAAAACGAAAATTATATAAATTTATGAAACCGTCCAAAAAACAAAAATATGAAACAGCAACAACCAACACACACAAGCAAACACATACACACACACACACACACAAACGAGTTGAAAACTGCTACAAGAATACTTTACAAAGAGAGATAGAGAAAGATAAATACACAGAGAGAAAGAAAGAGAGAGAGAGATAGAAGGAAAGTATCTTTCTTACGCGTCTTTCTACTGAGCTTTATATTGTATACTTTTCGGAGCGATGTATTTTTTATTGGCACCTGCTGCAATTTAAAAACACACCACCACACCACCCCTCCCCCTGTCCACCCACTCCTCCCACTTCGCCAAGCCGCTTTACTTACCACAACTACAGCAAAAAACAAAACACAAGAACTTTATTTGCCAGAAAACGAAACAAAATGAAATGAAATGAGATGTTGCTTAACTCACACAAACAATTTTCTATTCATCGTTTGAAACGGAGAAAAAAAAAACCAAAAACACTAAACAAAACCAACAACTTTGTACACCGAAATAATTCATAAAATTCTATATAAAATGCAGAGAAACACGATAAAAAAAAAACCTAAAAACCAAGAAATGATAAGAAACTATAAATATTCAGATAACTACAACTATATTCTTATAGGCTTATAGTTTATACTTACATACACACATAACAAACAAAACGAAAAACAAAAAAGAATTACTTATATACATTAAATATTTACATAAAACTATACATAAAATTATGTATATGGCATGCATAGTACACATACACATACACACACACACACACACATTCGTACATAGATATATATATATATATAGTTTTTGAATAAGGATCAAAAGCAAGGCGTGTCAATTTTTGAATGAGAAACTAAGAAACATTTTGCTTTGCCACTATATTAAAGAAAAAAAAAAACGCAAGCAAAACTTAACATAATTACACCACAAATTACACCAAACTACACAAAAGACACACAAATACAGATACAGACACAGACAGAGACACACACACACAGATACAGATACAGATACAATTACAGACCGACCAAAACAATGGACGAAAAACAAAAAAGGCAAATTTTAAAATGGGCAAAAACGGACAACTGCATAGTGTAGTCGTACGCGTAATTACTGGTGATAATTTTGAAAAAAGAAAACAAAACAAAAAGCAAAACAAGTAAACAAGTAAATGAATAACTAAATTAATTAATTTAAAAACCAAAAATCAAATAATAATAATAATAATAATCATACTAATAATTGCAAGCGAATGTTAGCACGATTGAAATTCCGATAGATGTCTATTATATATACAAACATATATATGTATATATATATGCATACACGAAACATAATTATATACATATACATACATGCATATACAACATCATATGTTGGAAATGTAAGCAACCAACAGAAAACGATAACGAAATTACAAGAAACGAACTAAGTAAATGAAATCATTTTTTCCTCAGTGTATTAGTGAATTAGGCATTGTATTTAGCAAACAGTATTTAGTTCTCTCTCTCTTATAATGCAAAACACATATACATATGTATAATACACTCACCCATACACCTAAATATATATAAATATACATCTACACACACACACACACACAGACAGAGACAGAAACAGACACAAAAACACTCAAAGGATCCTGAAGAGCGACTGAAGTAGTAGATCTACTCTTAACTAACAGAGTGAAGGATCAACTGTACTTCTAACAGAAGTGAGAAACTAAGAAAGTGAAGGCACAACTGTACTTCTAGCAAATGGTGGTGCAGCATTAGCATTAGTGAAGATCTCTCAAAGCCTGACCAAGCGGCGCATGCCTAACTACAAAAAAGAAGGATCAACTGTACTTTTGACATTAATGAAGATCTCTTAATGCCTAAAGTGAAGCACATGATCTACTTTTAAACTAGTAAAATGAAGGAACTACTGTACTTCTAGCAAATGGTGGTGCAGCATTAGCATTAGTGAAGATCTCACTTGCTTAAAGTGGATCAAACTGCTACAAAAGTGAAGGATCAACTGTACTTCAAGCATAAGTGAGAAGATCTGCACGCTGCCTGTGCTTATGTGTGAGAGTTGTGTGCTAGTTAGTGATTTCACAGCAATGGAGGAATAGTGTTCAGTGTCACACACACACACACAACCGTGAAAACTATACTAAACTCCCTCAAATGAGCAGAATTTAGAGGGGGGCGGCTCTTTGAATTGCATAATTTAGTAAATGAAAAATAGAGTGCTATTGCGTTTCGTAGTAACTACATAGGTAAAATATTTTAAACAATTGAAATTGGTATAATATAAATTTTTTATAATGCACCAATCTAGCGTCATAAATGCAAAAATGTCCCGTCGAAAGTTGATGGCAGTGTAACCGACCTACCCATAGATACAAAGTTAATGCAATACACTCACTCACACACACACACACAAACATATACTTGGAAGGAATTGAGTAAATACATACACACTCACACACAGATACACACCACAAGATTCAGACTCAAACAAAGTTGTTTAATTTCACGTGTGCAATAAATTTGAATGTAACTTTGTGTTTTAGTCTCATACTTACAATAATAGCAATGTTACTATGCAATTTAGTTGAATTTACGTTGAACGTTTTAGTTAAGTTAATTCATAAATATTATTTAAAATTCTTGAAAAAGTGTGTGGCGGAAATACCATACTACGACTACGAGTATGAGTAGTATTATTTAGAATTTATATTTACTTACACTCACAAACACACACAAACACACACGCTCACACACATACAGACACAGATACAGATACAGATACACTTGTTAATCTAATCCACCGAATAAAGAGAAAAAAACAACAATCGCTTTACCTAAATTAGAATCAAAAAGAAATGAAAACGAACAATTTTTAACTATTTCCGCCTTGGACTCTTTTGGTTTTCATTTTTGATTTTAAGTTTCCTTTTGTGTTCGGGGTGAGTGTTTTTACTAATAGTTTATGCCGCGACTGTACTGTACTACACGCGCTGCAAAAATTGAAGCATACTTTTTGGCGAAACACGTATATCATAAATAAATAGTAGAAACAAATTCAATTCAATTCAATTCAAAGGCGGCATTTTCTATTCGAAAAGAGTTAAGAATTTTTAAAGATTTCATCAACTTTTATAATTCTGTTGATCGAAGACTTAAACTTGCTTTCGTAATATGAATAAAAGTATGCGAATATTGACTAAAAGTTATGTAAAAACCTTTCGAAAGGGATATATCATGAAAAAAATGATAAAAATACATCAAACTGATGACAACTGTCTACTAGGTTCTTTTTCAGAGCTAATAGGGCATGTTTTCTTCTTGTATGATGAACTTTCTTGAATACCCTTTCCATATTTAGCTCAACGAATGATAATAAATGCTGCCATTGAATTGATCTAGTTTTTCTTTCTGTGTGTTTAGTTGAAAAAAAAAAAGGAAAAATAAAAAAATCGTATATGCTAATAAATTTAATAAATAAAACTACACTTAAAAACTCTCATATTCACATAAACACTCATACATACATACATAAAAATGTATGCATACATTACCCACATACATACATACATACATACATATATACTAATTAAACACATTCATACATACTTACATACATACATAATACTATACATAAGCCTACAGAATGCAACATAATCACAGCGAAATACTTTTTTGATAACCAATTTTTGAATACTTCCTGTATTAAGAAGATGAAACATTTCTGCGTCGCATTTACAAGAAGAAAAAAAAAATACCAAAAACAAAATGAGAAAACAAAAGGCACACAGACATAATCAACATTTATAAGTATTTAATGCTACGAAATTATATCTACATTTATCTATATACAAAATACAATACATAATACAATACATAATGCAATGCAATACATAATACCTACATCAGATCGCTCATATATCAAGCGAGAAAGTATCTAAACAGAACCGAAATCGAAACGAAATATCATGTACTCAAAAAAACTGCACAGCAAATTTGTTTAAACAATTTACCACACACACACACAAACAGAGATACACGCACGCAGATACACACACACACACACACACACATTCCCAAACACAATACACAGACACATTCTCAAAGAACACTGATAACAAATTATTAACAAACAAACCAAAAATATTCAAAAACAAAAAAAAACTACTATTTATTAAATGTTGTTAGCATTTCAAAAAAAAAAAAAAAAGAAGAGAAAATTAACATAATAATGAAAACGCTGTAGTGCAAATGCAAAAAAAACAAAAAAACACAAAAAAAAACTCTTACAAAAATTACAAAAACCACAAAAAAAAAACGTGTAAGCAAACTTATTTAATTTTAAGCCCAAACAAATTCAAAACAAAAAGAAATATACATTAACAACCACTACAACAACAACAAACCACAACAACAACAACAAATACAAAATACATAAAACAATTCTTTGATCTTAAAAAACGAGAAAAACCAACAAATAAATGAAAAACTTAAACTTATACACAAAACGAAACTCGAAAGAAATCTTTGTTTTATTTCCATACAACAAAAAAAAAGAAAAGAAAATGAATATAAAATTGGTTGGCCAAAGACCAAATGAAATGAAAAACAATTTCTTTGGATGTTTAAAAATCTCACTCAAACAAAAAAAAAATATATTCTATCATATTTACAGTTAGCAACAACAACAACAACATCAACCAGAACAACATTACAACAACAACAACAACAGCTAGTAATATTTAGTGGCCGCGCATTTACAACAAGTACAACAACAACAAGCACAACAGTCACCAAACTACAACAACAGAAACAACAACAACAAGAACAAGAACAACCACCTCCATTACAACAATTACAAGTACAACAACAACAACCTAACAACTATAACAGTTATAGTTTAGATTTGGTTCGACTAGTACATTGACTTACCCCATTTAGTATTCATTTAGTTAGTGATTATTTATGTACACAAATATGTATGTACATTAGTTGGGGACCCCATCCATTAGAGAAAATTTTGCTCATTCATTGATAAAAATTTATTTATTCATTTCATTTATTCTATTCTACAAATTACAAACATCCTTAATACTAGCTATAGCTATTGGGCCTTAAGCTACTTAAGATAAAATTTAATATTGTTACTAAAGCTAGAAAAGAACGAAAGCTAGCTGATCAACTCCCTTGATTTGCCACATTAGATTAAAATGCGAAAACTTTAGAGATAACAAAAGCGAAATCAACAAATTGGAAACTAGAAAATTATCTTCTTATTCTAGTCACAGTTTTTCACATATTTCTCTACTACATTTGACAATAGAACAGAAAAAATCACTATCTATGCTAACTATATAGTATCTTATATAACTTATATAGTATAATAACAATCTGAAGGTAGTCTAATAACTATTTGACCTCACCAACCGTGTAGTACCTTCCACTATGTGGAATTGAATAGTGCTGGAAAACGAAGAAAAACGCAGTATGCAACAATGTGTTTAAATTTTTTAACTATTAATTGGCATACAAATTTTTTGAATTCATAAATTTTTTTAAAATTAATTCCCCATGGTGCATTCTTTTGACAGCTGTCAAAAATTTCAACCGAATCGCATTCGTAGTTTGGGTTTCAAACCTTTAGAAAGTGGGCCTGTTGTGGATTTTAGATGTTTTAATATAGGTCGGTAATTTAATTCCTATTTTTTGATAGAGAAATCGTCGAATTTTTGACCAACAACAATTAAAATCGAATCAACCTTTGTTTTCCTGGAAAAATCCCCTAATGTACATACATACAAGTGTAGGCTCACATAGATAGAGAGTTTAGTGTTCTGTTGATTGCTGCATGCGGTAAGTAATTCAACTCTCAATTCCGAACATTAAAAATATATACATTACATTATAACAAAACAAAAGAATGTCCAAGGCACATTTAACATGTTTTCTTTTACAAAAAATCTATAAATCAGTTAAAACTATTGAAGCAGACTTGCCAAAGTTGAATGGAAATTATTGCAAAACAACTGAACAAATTATATAAATAAATAATGATGTTGGAATGCAATTCGATGCAAAAACACATACAGACATACATACATGCACATGTGGGGGGTGTGAAAAATTCGTTGCATACTTTTTTGGATGCGAATGCGCGATCGAAATTTGAGAAATAAAAATCAATTATATTGCCTTAGTGAGCGCATCGAATTGTGAAATTAAATAATCCCAGCAGTAATCTCATTCATTATTGACACTGGACGCGTCCAGGAATGAGCCCTTAACAATTTAATTTAGTGTGCAAGCGGAAAAATCAGTAATTAAATGCAGTCAGCCAACAATAAACAAACGAAACCGAAAAAAAAACAACAAACCAAAAGCGGAACCAACACATTTATGTATATATAATTAAATGCGTGACATGGCAACAAAACACACTCATAAAAATGCAGACATATGTGTAGTAACAACAATTTGCATAGAATTTGTGTGAAAGTTTTAGAAAAGGTTTAGAAAACGTCGAGATTTATATACCTTAGCAACGTGTGCTCAATTTTTATTAATATCCTATTACAAAAATCTGTTTAATTGTCTAAATTTTATCTTATTCGATATTCTCTGAAAGGAAAAAATTTTTCTATACATGAATATTTATTTCATTCATATAAATCGAATTAGAGAATTTGCCCATCACTTGGGTAATTTTCCCACATTTATATCTTACATTTCGATCTGAAACTTATATCAATGGAAAGTTTTTCTAATGAATATATACAACAAACAAAAACTCTGCTAATCACGAATACACCTTCTAAAAAAAAACACCCACATAAAACAAATAAAGCGGTTAAAGTGAGTTTTTATTTTTGCTGCATTTTTTGCAGCAGTTGTTTGTGGAATGTCTAAGCTATTTTTTGAAAAATTCTTGCAAAATATTTTACTCCGTGGCAAGCCGAAATTTGACCAATTTCATGGAAAAGAAGCAAGTAACTTCAAGCTGTTCAAACCCATTTTTCACTTGAACGATTTTGTGAAATTGCATTTAAGATGGTTTAATTAAAGACCAAAATGCTTGAGCCTAGGCCAAAAAACTTTTTTAAGCCTACTCCTCTAACCCTTTGCCTATGGATTGGATGAAAAACTTTGGGACTGGCCTCACAGAACGAGTCGAGACTCCATTTAGCCAGTGGCATATGTTTGTGGGTGTGGGTGGGTCGGTGTGTGTGTGTATGGGTGGGTGTGTAACTGCCCGGATGAAATCTTGGTCTCTCTCTCAGTTGCTTGTGGTTCAATAAATTATTTTCTTAAGTAAGCTCAACTTTATGTAAAGCAGCAGATTTCACATTGGTTCGCTGTAATCCTTTGTCTATTATTTCATTTGGCAAAAAGGAAACAAGCAAACCAAACGACTTACATATATATTCCATTTAAAATGCAATGTGTCTAAAGGCATTTTCTATGTCCTTTTTTCCTCCCTAGTTACTGGCGTAGGCTTCTAATAGAACTAACCTGGTTGTGTGTGTGTTTTGTTTTGATTTTATTTTGGGTTTTTTTGCCTTGCTAAATTTCTTTTTCATTTGATTTGCACAGCCACAATAGAAAATAACAATTGCAGCTTTTTCTTTATCCATTTATTTACACGGCTTAATAATATATCTAGTTTTCTATACACTTTACAAAAAAAAAAAAACAAAAGAAAGGAACTTTATTTATTTTGTGTCATGTTTGCTTTTTATCCAATTTAGTCTCGATGCAGCCAGAGTCCTAATAGTTTCGAATAAATATTTGAAATCCATAAAAAAACTTGCATATTGGAACTGTCAAACGAGAAAGAATAATAACAAATATTCCTCAAATTCGATTATCATATTAAATTAGAAGAATAATAAAAAAATATTAGAGTATTTCCTTAACTATGAGATCAAGAGTGAAATGTTCGTAAAGTGTATTAAAAAGTCTTTGATATAAAAGTATCTTAGCCTCCTTTGGTTTTGCTCCATTTTTAGTTGGCGTTAAATTGCATGTCGCATGCCCCACTCTGTGGCACTCTGTGGAAACTGATTGATGGCCATTTCTGGGCACTCAAGCATCCATGACAAGCGCCAAATTGTTTCTGTTAAAACAAATAAATTGCATTCGAAGCACTTTGAATTGAATCTAAGCACAACTATCATTGATTTTTGCATACAATTTTCAATTCTTAAACAAAACAAAATTCAAATTCTTAAGGGAACAGATCTAAAGAGCTTATTTACTCTCTCTTTCTCTCACTCTCTCTCTCTCTCTCACACATAAAGCAAAGGGACCAATTTTAAGTTGCCAATTTATTAATATTGATTTCATTTCAATATCATTTAGCTAGCTAATTTACCAACACTAACTAGTAAAAATCAGCTTAATAAATACCCTCTCCAAAAAACATACACACACTCATCCACACTCACACACATACAGATGTATGTATGTCCAGTGAAAAAAAAAGAAAAAAGAGACACCAAAAAAGATGACAAATTAAATGATAACTAAAGCTTTGTTAACCAGTGACAAAAATTGTAAATATATATCTAACTGCAAGACGTGCTTAAAACTTTGTTAAACAGTGTAACAAAATTTGCATGCATTTAATGTACGATAACGATAACGATAACTTGTGTAAACTATAACTGAAATTCATCAATCTAAATATTCATCCCGCTATTTTTACAATTCGTTTTAGATTTTTATAAATGATTTGCAGTAACAAAAAAAAAAAGAAACTAAAACAAAAACTAGTATGTACGTGTATTTTAAGCAAATTGGTACAATAATTTACATTTTACATTCAGCAGAAGCAAAGTAAAAACCAGAAAAAAAAATATATAAACATATAAAGGGTCCATATGCCGGATGGAAATGGCAATGATTGAGATGATCAACAATTTTGCTCGAAATTATTTATATTTTTTTTTCGCGCATATACAGGGTGTCTAAATTTAGGCGCAAATGACTTTTACAACACTGGAAGTTGATTTAAAACGATCTTTAGATGGGAAAATTAATTGCTGTCTTGTTTCTTGAACCAATTGGTCAGGTAAAATAGTTCCAAAAGGTATAAAGACTTTTAAGAAAAGTGAAATTTCAAAGTGTTTGCAAAACTTTAACTATTTCTCTTCGTTTGTGAGAAAATATGACTTTTTGGAGTCAATTTAACTAGAAATTGGCAGTTCATTTCGGTCACCCTGTATTTATTTTTCTCATACACAAAATACAAAGAGCTAGACTTAATTATAGTATTATACAATATGTATGTATGTATGTTTGTGTGTAAGTAAATTAACCATTTAAGGAAATATGGCAAAACAAAAACCAACAACAATAAATTACACCAATTTAGTGTTTTAAGCACATAGAGCAAAAGCAAAAGCTTAGTGTCAATTCTCTCTCAATTATTTAAATAACTTGCACAATAATTACACAAATGTTAATTATAGAGATACCAAATAGATTATAGGAATACAATGCACCACCAAAAAAAAAAAACAAATAAAAACACACATGACTTTTTTTTTGTAATTCTGGTGTAATTAGAAATTCTGATTTGTCAACTTAAGCGAGAAAAAGTTCGGCATAATGCATTCAAGGATGCGCCGGAACTGAAAAGATCCTAATGTCAATTTCAAAGTGAAACTTAACTGTAGTTCTGTAATATACATATATACATATATCTAAATAGAGTAAATACATATATCATATACATAATGAGACATAGAGATACATACAAAAACATATATACTTAAGAAAATGTTTAGCTATCAACTTCAACGGTGATTTTCTATGGAATTTTTTGTAAGGGGGCAATTACTAAATGTATACTAAATAATATCTAGAATTATTGATGTCTAAACAAGAAAAATATAAAAGAAAACCCCGCCCACCCATTCAGATCAAAACTCTCAACTAAACTAAATGAATGAATTAATGTGAACGAAGCAATTTCAAAAAAAGAGTGATGTAGATTTTCTTTTTGTTTGAAAGAAAGAAAGATTCAAATGTGATTTTGCTATGTAAAAAGATAAACAAACAAAAAATATAATTATATAAATATATCTATATACTATATAGATGTACATATATATATTAATATTACATATATGCCTTTGTTCTATTATTTGTGTAGTAAATTGAATGTTTGTCGAAAGGTTTAGCATACTTACTTACTTACCTACAAACAGATACAGATACAGACATATATATATACATAGGTAACTTTTAGTGTAGCATACATTTTTGGGCAGCTACTGCTAAATAATTCAGACTTGATTGTACATGTATGTATGTGTGTATGTACATATGTATGCCCGTGCCCATGTCTTTATCATTAATTTCACTGACTAAATATGTATAAATGGAGTCCAAATAAAAGCCACCGCCTCTATATCTAAATAAACTTAGAACAAGAAACAAAGAAAGAAATTGTGAACAAATTGTGTCTATGCATACATACCTATACATAAATGTAACAGTAATTGTAACTCGTAACTCGATTGTATGTATGCACTTACAGTATATATATATATATACTATATATGTATACATAGAAAGAGAGACATACATACATATACTTATATGCATGAATTAACTATAGATATACATACATATACATATATACAACATAATAAATAATATCAATATATATATATATATGCTAATCCTTTTTGGACAAATTTTTCAACGTGGCTAATCGCATACTATATATATGTATATGCTACACAGACATACATGTGTGTGTGTGTGTGTGTATGTATGTATATGTATGTGCGTATTTATGTATGTGTTTAACCATAGCCAAAAGAAGAAAGTGTGAACCACAATTAATGGTGCAACCTTAACATAAAATAACAAACAAAAAACAAAAAGTAACTAAATAGAATTTGTAAAACGTGACGAAACAACAACTCTTGCAATACCATTTTTAAACCAAACACTATGCTAATCAATGCTTAAATATGCCCACTTAAATCAGGCAATCTCATTAGGCCTAATCGTTTTTCAAAGTCATGTTCAGGTTCTCTCTGGCCAATGTGTATAATGGAGATTTTTAAAAAAGATTTTCAACTCTAAGGAGAATTTGATCACATATAAAAAGCTGTAGTATTTTTAGTACTCAAATAACAGCTGTTCGAAGCAAAGAATTCAAAAATTCTCACATTCTTATGCATTCCCATTCAATTCTGTATTATATGACGCAAATGGATAATGAATTCATGTCGAATCATAGACTGGATGCTATAATCCTACAAAACTATTCTCTACTTTCGAGGCCATATATTTCTAACCTGCTTGGACAGCTTGAAAACGAATTACACACACTTTATCTATGATTTTCTCTTACAACTACCCACCAGCCGCTCTTCCAGCAAGATGCAAAAACTATACAAAAATCCCCAAAAAAAAAAAAACAAAATCAACAAACAATTCTATATACATACATACATAAGTAATTGCCATCATTAAGAGAGACGCTTCTCAACGCTGACTGCAAGATACCACCATGTTTAAAATTAAATGAAAACAAAAAACAAAAAAAAATAACAACCGAAGAGAAACAGAAACCAGAACAAAACGTAAACCATAATAAACTCTAATAACATTTTAAAAATAACAACTATTGTGTGTGTCTGTCTCGGACTCCATCAGATTCTAATGTATGTAACTATAAATGTGCTTAGTATGTGTAAAAACAAAACAAATGAAAAGAGAAAACGAAAACCAAACCAGATGAAGAGAAACTTTAATGAAATTTAACAAAGGAGAACGGAAAAAATTTAAATAGCGTATAAAATATATTTTATTAGTAGACAAATTTAACAGTAAATAAAAAACAATTAAATAGACCTCGAAGAAAATGTTACAAATAAAATATATAACATAATATATATACATGTAATAATTATTGTATTTAGACATAAGTGTCAATTGAAATTAACAGAGATTAACAAAGGACAAAGTCAATACCGATGCTAAAAATTCAAAAAAAAAAATTCAACCACAAAAAAAAAGGAAATAAAAAAATGTTGTTAAGTTTTTCCGCTTTAAGTGTCAAATTAGCTAACAATTGTAATTAATATCGCTTAACATAAACAAAAACAAACAAAAATCCACACACAGACATGAAAACTTTTAACTGTTAGCACAACATTTTAATTGTAAAGAGTATTAAATAATAAATATAATTTAGTTAAGCGCATCGCGTCATTTGTTATACAAAATTATGCATTAAAGATAGTTTTTATTTAATTTTAATTAATAAGACGATCTAAAATACATATATATATATACATATATATATGATACTTAACAAGCAAACTCCAAGGCACAAAAATGAAGTGTCTAAAATGAAAACAAACGTCAATAGACAGACATTCAGAGTCAAGGCAAGATAATGTTTGTAAGTGCAACAATTATTAAAATGCAGCAACAAAAACAAAAACCCTAAAACAAATTACAAAATACAAATACAATAATACTAAATAATAACCAACAAAGAGAAACCACTCCAGTCATCACATACTGGATTAGTGTCATATAATAATGAATCTTTGTGCAGACAATTATTAAAACCAAACAACCGATTATTCAAACGCGGCAGAAATACAACATAAATATAATACAATAAATTTAAAACAAAAAAAACATCTTTTTTGTAGTATACTTACTTACCTACTTACAGCTGCCTTATGGTAAGTAATATTAATAGTATTTAAAACATACAATTTTTCAAAAAAATTTCAAAAATCCCCAGCTATGAAATTTGTAAAAGTTTGAATGGCATTTAATAGGATATAAAAATTAGAAAAAAACTACATTAAAACTTTAAATATCGGTCAAAAATACAGCCTTAGGAAAATTTGAATTTTGACTTAACATTTTTCAAATACTGCTCCAAAATTAATGCGAAAAACTCAACTTTGCAAACTCATAACAACGCCAATTTTTGGCCGATTTCAAAAAGTCATGTCTTTTTTTGCTGCTCTGAATGTGAGTTATAAATTGGCATTCAAATCTGAAAAACTAATTTTGACCCGATTTTTGAAAAAAATTACAGTGTATACACTGTCAAAATTTTCAAAAATCGAGTCGAAATTTTTTTTGCCAAAATTTCAAGCTTTTGATACCATTTTAAAGTATGTAAAAATGTAATAAGAATTAGATAAAAAATGTTGAAATCGGTTAAAAATTGTCCAAAATACAGCCTAAAAAAAATCGGAATTTCGACGAAAAACATACAATTTTTCAAAAAATTTTCAAAAATCCCCAGCTATTAAATTTTTAAAAGTTTGAATGGCATTTTATAGGATATAAAAATTAGAAAAAAACTACATTAAAACTTTGAATGTCGGTAAAAAATTGTCCTAAATACAGCCTTAGGAAAATTTGAATTTTGACTAAACATTTTTCAAATACTGCTCCAAAATTAATGCAAAAACCTCAACTTTGCAAACCCATAACAATGCCAATTTTTGGCCGATTTCAAAAAGTCATGTCTATTTTTGCTGCTCTGAATGTGAGTTATAAATTGGCATTCAAATCTGAAAAACTAATTTTGACCCGATTTTTGAAAAAAATTACAGTGTATATATACACTGTCAAAATTTTCAAAAATCGAGTCGAAATTTTTTTTGCCAAAATTCCAAGCTTTTGATAGCATTTTAAAGTATGTAAAAATGTAATAAGAATTAGATAAAAAATGTTGAAATCGGTTAAAAATTGTCCAAAATACAGCCTAAAAAAAATCGGAATTTCGACGAAAAACATACAATTTTTCAAAAAATTTTCAAAAATCCCCAGCTATTAAATTTTTAAAAGTTTGAATGGCATTTTATAGGATATAAAAATTAGAAAAAAACTACATTAAAACTTTGAATGTCGGTAAAAAATTGTCCTAAATACAGCCTTAGGAAAATTTGAATTTTGACTAAACATTTTTCAAATACTGCTCCAAAATTAATGCAAAAACCTCAACTTTGCAAACTCATAACAACGCCAATTTTTGGCCGATTTCAAAAAGTCATGTCTTTTTTTGCTGCTTTGAATGTGAGTTATAAATTGGCATTCAAATCTAAAAAACTAATTTTGACCCGATTTTTGAAAAAAATTACAGTGTATACACTGTCAAAATTTTCAAAAATCGAGTCGAAATTTTTTTTGCCAAAATTCCAAGCTTCTGATAGCATTTTAAAGTATGTAAAAATGTAATAAGAATTAGATAAAAAAGTTGAAATCGGTTGAAAATTGTCTAAAATACAGCCTAAAGAAAATCGGAATTTCGACCAAAGACATAAAATTTTCAAAAAATTTTCTAAAATCCCCAGCTATGAAATTTTTAAAAGTTTGAATGGCATTTTATAGGATATAAAAATTAGACAAAAACTACATTAAAACTTTGAATGTCGGTAAAAAATTGTCCTAAATACAGCCTTAGGAAAATTTGAATTTTGACTAAACATTTTTCAAATACTGCTCCAAAATTAATGCAAAAACCTCAACTTTGCAAACTCATAACAACGCCAATTTTTGGCCGATTTCAAAAAGTCATGTCTTTTTTTGCTGCTCTGAATGTGAGTTATAAATTGGCATTCAAATCTGAAAAACTAATTTTGACACGATTTTTGAAAAAAATTACAGTGTCAAAATTTTCAAAAATCGAGTCGAAATTTTTTTTGCCAAAATTCCAAGCTTTTGATAGCATTTTAAAGTATGTAAAAATGTAATAAGAATTAGATAAAAAATTTTGAAATCGGTTAAAAATTGTCCAAAATACAGCCTAAAGAAAATCGGAATTTCGACCAAAAACATACAATTTTTAAAAAAATTTTCAAAAATCCCCAGCTATCAAATTTTAAAAAGTTTGAATGGCATTTTATAGGATATGAAAATTAGAAAAAAACTACATTAAAACTTTGAATGTCGTTAAAAAATTGTCCTAAATACAGCCTTAGGAAAATTTGAATTTTAACTTAACATTTTTCAAATACTGCTCCAAAATTAATGCAAAAACCTTAACTTTGCAAACCCGTAACAATGCCAATTTTTGGCCGATTTCAAAAAGTCATGTCTTTTTTTCCTGCTCTGAATGTGAGTTATAAATTGGCATTCAAATCTGAAAAACTAATTTTGACCCGATTTTTGAAAAAAATTACAGTGTCAAAATTTTCAAAAATCGAGTCGAAATTTTTTTGGCCAAAATTCCAAGCTTTTGATAGCATTTTAAAGTATGTAAAACTGTACTAAGAATTAGATAAAAAATTTTGAAATCGGTTAAAAATTGTCCAAAATACAGCCTAAAGAAAATCGGAATTTCGACCAAAAACATACAATTTTCCAAAAAATTTTCAAAAATCCCCAGCTATGAAATTTTTAAAAGTTTGAATGGCATTTAATAGGATATGAAAATTAGAAAAAAACTACATTTAAACTTTAAATATCGGTAAAAAAATTGTCCTAAATACAGCCTTAGGAAAACTTGAATTTTGACTAAACATTTTTCAAATACTGCTCCAAAATTAATGCAAAAACCTCAACTTTGCAAACTCATAACAACGCCAATTTTTGGCCGATTTCAAAAAGTCATGTCTTTTTTTGCTGCTCTGAATGTGAGTTATAAATTGGCATTCAAATCTGAAAAACTAATTTTGACCCGATTTTTGAAAAAAATTACAGTGTATACACTGTCCAAATTTTCAAAAATCGAGCCGAAATTTTTTTTGCCAAAATTCCAAGCTTTTGATAGCATTTTAGAGTGTGTAAAAATGTAATAAGAATTAGATAAAAAATTTTGAAATCGGTTAAAAATTGTCTAAAATACAGCCTAAAGAAAATCGGAATTTCGACCAAAAACATACAATTTTTCAAAAAAATTTCAAAAATCCCCATCTATGAAATTTGTAAAAGTTTGAATGGCATTTTATAGGATATAAATATTAGAAAAAAACTACAGTAAAACTTTGAATATCGGTAAAAAATTGTCTTAAATACAGCCTTAAGAAAATTTGAATTTTTGTCCAAAATTTTTTAAGAACTTTGCAATTCTCTGTCAATTTTTTTCTGAACCTTCCAAAAATTCGAGATGTATTGTGTTAATCAAAAAACTCTTTTTTAATTCTAGCTCCCAGATGGACCTTCCTGGATCTTATAGTGACAGTTGCGACTTACAATGGACTTCAATCAGACAATAGGATATTCGGACGGATAGAATGACATCTTTGTTTTTTGTGAATTTTTGGCCATTTTGACGAACAACCCCCATACAGAAAATTCGATGTACGTAAATTATAAAAAAACGAATATTTATTGATAATTCAGGTACAATAATTGTTAATCACATATAATAAAATTAGGTTAATTTTATAGTAAACCCAGAGTATCTTAACGAAACCTTAATAATAATAAAAACAATAAAAAAACATTTAAAAAAGTGGTTTTATTTAGACATAGCACCGCAGGAGATGCACCGATTCCTTCAGAATATGTAACAAATGTTTACCACATTAAAGTCCATGGTGATCAGCGTCAATCCTGGAAGGTCCAGCAGGGAGCTAAAATGGAAAGCTTTTTTTATTTGAATTTCGGTACAAAATTTCGTAAATATAGCCTTAGGAAAATTTGAATTGTGATTAAAAATGTTTCAATAACCTTGCAAACCCATAACAACGCCAATTTTTGGCCGATTTCAAAAAGTCATGTCTTTTTTTGCTGCTCTGAATGTGAGTTATAAATTGGCATTCAAATCTGAAAAACTAATTTTGACCCGATTTTTGAAAAAAATTACAGTGTATATATACACTGTCAAAATTTTCAAAAATCGAGTCGAAATTTTTTTTGCCAAAATTCCAAGCTTTTGATAGCATTTTAAAGTATGTAAAAATGTTATAAGAATTAGATAAAAAATTTTAAAATCGGTTGAAAATTGTCCAAAATACAGCTTAAAGAAAATCGGAATTTAGACCAACAACATACAATTTTTCAAAAAAATTTCAAAAATCCCCAGCTGTGAAATTTGTAAAAGTTTAAATGGCATTTAATAGGATATAAAAATTAGAAAAAAACTACATTAAGACTTTAAATATCGGTAAAAAATTGTCCTAAATACAGCCTTAGGAAAATTTGAATTTTGACTTAACATTTTTCAAATACTGCTCCAAAATTAATGCAAGAACCTCATCTTTGCAAACTTATAACAATGCCAATTTTTGGCCGATTTCAAAAAGTCATGTCTTTTTTTGCTGCTCTGAATGTGAGTTATAAATTGGCATTCAAATCTGAAAAACTAATTTTGACCCGATTTTTGAAAAAAATTACAGTGTATACACTGTCAAAATTTTCAAAAATCGAGTCGAAATTTTTTTTTCCAAAATTCCAAGCTTTTGATAGCATTTTAAAGTATGTAAAAATGTACTAAGAATTAGATAGAAAATTTTAAAATCGGTTAAAAATTGTCCAAAATACAGCCTAAAGAAAATCGGAATTTCGACCAAAAACATACAATTTTTCAAAAAATTTTCAAAAATCCCCAGCTATGAAATTTTTAAAAGTTTGAATGGCATTTAATAGGATATGAAAATTAGAAAAAAACTACATTTAAACTTTAAATATCGGTAAAAAATTGTCCTAAATACAGCCTTAGGAAAATTTGAATTTTGACTTAACATTTTTCAAATACTGCTCCAAAATTAATGCAAAAACCTCAACTTTGCAAACTCATAACAACGCCAATTTTTGGCCGATTTCAAAAAGTCATGTCTTTTTTTGCTGCTCTGAATGTGAGTTATAAATTGGCATTCAAATCTGAAAAACTAATTTTGACCCGATTTTTGAAAAAAATTACAGTGTATACACTGCCAAAATTTTCAAAAATCGAGTCGAAATTTTTTTGCCAAAATTCCAAGCTTTTGATAGCATTTTAAAGTATGTAAAAATGTTATAAGAATTAGATAAAAAATTTTAAAATCGGTTGAAAATTGTCCAAAATACAGCTTAAAGAAAATCGGAATTTAGACCAACAACATACAATTTTTCAAAAAAATTTCAAAAATCCCCAGCTGTGAAATTTGTAAAAGTTTAAATGGCATTTAATAGGATATAAAAATTAGAAAAAAACTACATTAAGACTTTAAATATCGGTCAAAAATTGTCCTAAATACAGCCTTAGGAAAATTTGAATTTTGACTTAACATTTTTCAAATACTGCTCCAAAATTAATGCAAAAACCTCATCTTTGCAAACTTATAACAATGCCAATTTTTGGCCGATTTCAAAAAGTCATGTCTTTTTTGCTGCTCTGAATGTGAGTTATAAATTGGCATTCAAATCTGAAAAACTAATTTTGACCCGATTTTTGAAAAAAATTACAGTGTATACACTGTCAAAATTTTCAAAAATCGAGTCGAAATTTTTTTTCCAAAATTCCAAGCTTTTGATAGCATTTTAAAGTATGTAAAAATGTACTAAGAATTAGATAGAAAATTTTAAAATCGGTTAAAAATTGTCCAAAATACAGCCTAAAGAAAATCGGAATTTCGACCAAAAACATACAATTTTTCAAAAAATTTTCAAAAATCCCCAGCTATGAAATTTTTAAAAGTTTGAATGGCATTTAATAGGATATGAAAATTAGAAAAAAACTACATTTAAACTTTAAATATCGGTAAAAAATTGTCCTAAATACAGCCTTAGGAAAATTTGAATTTTGACTTAACATTTTTCAAATACTGCTCCAAAATTAATGCAAAAACCTCAACTTTGCAAACTCATAACAACGCCAATTTTTGGCCGATTTCAAAAAGTCATGTCTTTTTTTGCTGCTCTGAATGTGAGTTATAAATTGGCATTCAAATCTGAAAAACTAATTTTGACCCGATTTTTAAAAAAAATTACAGTGTATACACTGTCAAAATTTTCAAAAATCGAGTCGAAATTTTTTTTGCCAAAATTCCAAGCTTTTGATAGCATTGATAGTATGTAAAAATGTAATAAGAATTAGATAAAAAATTTTGAAATCGGTTAAAAATTGTCCAAAATACAGCCTAAAGAAAATCGGAATTTCGACCAAAAACATACAATTTTTCAAAAAATTTTCAAAAATCCCCAACTATCAAATTTTTAAAAGTTTGAATGGCATTAAATAGGATATGAAAATTAGAAAAAAACTACATTTAAACTTTAAATATCGGTAAAAAATTGTCCTAAATACAGCCTTAGGAAAATTTGAATTTTGACTTAACATTTTTCAAATACTGCTCCAAAATTAATGCAAAAACCTCAACTTTGCAAACTCATAACAACGCCAATTTTTGGCCGATTTCAAAAAGTCATGTCTTTTTTTGCTGCTCTGAATGTGAGTTATAAATTGGCATTCAAATCTGAAAAACTAATTTTGACCCGATTTTTAAAAAAAATTACAGTGTATACACTGTCAAAATTTTCAAAAATCGAGTCGAAATTTTTTTTGCCAAAATTCCAAGCTTTTGATAGCATTTTAAAGTATGTAAAAATGTAATAAGAACTAGATAAAAAAGTTTGAAATCGGTTAAAAATTGTCCAAAATACAGCCTTACGAAAATCGGAATTTCGACCAAAAACATACAATTTTTAAAAAAATTTTCAAAAATCCCCAGCTATCAAATTTTAAAAAGTTTGAATGGCATTTTATAGGATATGAAAATTAGAAAAAAACTACATTAAAACTTTGAATGTCGTTAAAAAATTGTCCTAAATACAGCCTTAGGAAAATTTGAATTTTAACTTAACATTTTTCAAATACTGCTCCAAAATTAATGCAAAAACCTTAACTTTGCAAACCCGTAACAATGCCAATTTTTGGCCGATTTCAAAAAGTCATGTCTTTTTTTCCTGCTCTGAATGTGAGTTATAAATTGGCATTCAAATCTGAAAAACTAATTTTGACCCGATTTTTGAAAAAAATTACAGTGTATACACTGTCAAAATTTTCAAAAATCGAGTCGAAATTTTTTTGGCCAAAATTCCAAGCTTTTGATAGCATTTTAAAGTATGTAAAACTGTACTAAGAATTAGATAAAAAATTTTGAAATCGGTTAAAAATTGTCCAAAATACAGCCTAAAGAAAATCGGAATTTCGACCAAAAACATACAATTTTTCAAAAAATTTTCAAAAATCCCCAGCTATGAAATTTTTAAAAGTTTGAATGGCATTTAATAGGATATGAAAATTAGAAAAAAACTACATTTAAACTTTAAATATCGGTAAAAAATTGTCCTAAATACAGCCTTAGGAAAATTTGAATTTTGACTTAACATTTTTCAAATACTGCTCCAAAATTAATGCAAAAACCTCAACTTTGCAAACTCATAACAACGCCAATTTTTGGCCGATTTCAAAAAGTCATGTCTTTTTTTGCTGCTCTGAATGTGAGTTATAAATTGGCATTCAAATCTGAAAAACTAATTTTGACCCGATTTTTGAAAAAAATTACAGTGTATACACTGTCCAAATTTTCAAAAATCGAGCCGAAATTTTTTTTGCCAAAATTCCAAGCTTTTGATAGCATTTTAGAGTATGTAAAAATGTAATAAGAATTAGATAAAAAATTTTGAAATCGGTTAAAAATTGTCTAAAATACAGCCTAAAGAAAATCGGAATTTCGACCAAAAACATACAATTTTTCAAAAAAATTTCAAAAATCCCCAGCTATGAAATTTGTAAAAGTTTGAATGGCATTTTATAGGATATAAATATTAGAAAAAAACTACAGTAAAACTTTGAATATCGGTAAAAAATTGTCTTAAATACAGCCTTAAGAAAATTTGAATTTTTGTCCAAAATTTTTTTAAGAACTTTGCAATTCTCTGTCAATTTTTTTTCTGAACCTTCCAAAAATTCGAGATGTATTGTGTTAATCAAAAAACTCTTTTTTAATTCTAGCTCCCAGATGGACCTTCCTGGATCTTATAGTGACAGTTGCGACTTACAATGGACTTCAATCAGACAATAGGATATTCGGACGGATAGAATGACATCTTTGTTTTTTGTGAATTTTTGGCCATTTTGACGAACAACCCCCATACAGAAAATTCGATGTACGTAAATTATAAAAAAACGAATATTTATTGATAATTCAGGTACAATAATTGTTAATCACATATAATAAAATTAGGTTAATTTTATAGTAAACCCAGAGTATCTTAACGAAACCTTAATAATAATAAAAACAATAAAAAAACATTTAAAAAAGTGGTTTTATTTAGACATAGCACCGCAGGAGATGCACCGATTCCTTCAGAATATGTAACAAATGTTTACCACATTAAAGTCCATGGTGATCAGCGTCAATCCTGGAAGGTCCAGCAGGGAGCTAAAATGGAAAGCTTTTTTTATTTGAATTTCGGTACAAAATTTCGTAAATATAGCCTTAGGAAAATTTGAATTGTGATTAAAAATGTTTCAATAACCTTGCAAACCCATAACAACGCCAATTTTTGGCCGATTTCAAAAAGTCATGTCTTTTTTTGCTGCTCTGAATGTGAGTTATAAATTGGCATTCAAATCTGAAAAACTAATTTTGACCCGATTTTTGAAAAAAATTACAGTGTATATATACACTGTCAAAATTTTCAAAAATCGAGTCGAAATTTTTTTTGCCAAAATTCCAAGCTTTTGATAGCATTTTAAAGTATGTAAAAATGTTATAAGAATTAGATAAAAAATTTTAAAATCGGTTGAAAATTGTCCAAAATACAGCTTAAAGAAAATCGGAATTTAGACCAACAACATACAATTTTTCAAAAAAATTTCAAAAATCCCCAGCTGTGAAATTTGTAAAAGTTTAAATGGCATTTAATAGGATATAAAAATTAGAAAAAAACTACATTAAGACTTTAAATATCGGTAAAAAATTGTCCTAAATACAGCCTTAGGAAAATTTGAATTTTGACTTAACATTTTTCAAATACTGCTCCAAAATTAATGCAAAAACCTCATCTTTGCAAACTTATAACAATGCCAATTTTTGGCCGATTTCAAAAAGTCATGTCTTTTTTTGCTGCTCTGAATGTGAGTTATAAATTGGCATTCAAATCTGAAAAACTAATTTTGACCCGATTTTTGAAAAAAATTACAGTGTATACACTGTCAAAATTTTCAAAAATCGAGTCGAAATTTTTTTTCCAAAATTCCAAGCTTTTGATAGCATTTTAAAGTATGTAAAAATGTACTAAGAATTAGATAGAAAATTTTAAAATCGGTTAAAAATTGTCCAAAATACAGCCTAAAGAAAATCGGAATTTCGACCAAAAACATACAATTTTTCAAAAAATTTTCAAAAATCCCCAGCTATGAAATTTTTAAAAGTTTGAATGGCATTTAATAGGATATGAAAATTAGAAAAAAACTACATTTAAACTTTAAATATCGGTAAAAAATTGTCCTAAATACAGCCTTAGGAAAATTTGAATTTTGACTTAACATTTTTCAAATACTGCTCCAAAATTAATGCAAAAACCTCAACTTTGCAAACTCATAACAACGCCAATTTTTGGCCGATTTCAAAAAGTCATGTCTTTTTTTGCTGCTCTGAATGTGAGTTATAAATTGGCATTCAAATCTGAAAAACTAATTTTGACCCGATTTTTGAAAAAAATTACAGTGTATACACTGCCAAAATTTTCAAAAATCGAGTCGAAATTTTTTTTGCCAAAATTCCAAGCTTTTGATAGCATTTTAAAGTATGTAAAAATGTTATAAGAATTAGATAAAAAATTTTAAAATCGGTTGAAAATTGTCCAAAATACAGCTTAAAGAAAATCGGAATTTAGACCAACAACATACAATTTTTCAAAAAAATTTCAAAAATCCCCAGCTGTGAAATTTGTAAAAGTTTAAATGGCATTTAATAGGATATAAAAATTAGAAAAAAACTACATTAAGACTTTAAATATCGGTCAAAAATTGTCCTAAATACAGCCTTAGGAAAATTTGAATTTTGACTTAACATTTTTCAAATACTGCTCCAAAATTAATGCAAAAACCTCATCTTTGCAAACTTATAACAATGCCAATTTTTGGCCGATTTCAAAAAGTCATGTCTTTTTTTGCTGCTCTGAATGTGAGTTATAAATTGGCATTCAAATCTGAAAAACTAATTTTGACCCGATTTTTGAAAAAAATTACAGTGTATACACTGTCAAAATTTTCAAAAATCGAGTCGAAATTTTTTTTCCAAAATTCCAAGCTTTTGATAGCATTTTAAAGTATGTAAAAATGTACTAAGAATTAGATAGAAAATTTTAAAATCGGTTAAAAATTGTCCAAAATACAGCCTAAAGAAAATCGGAATTTCGACCAAAAACATACAATTTTTCAAAAAATTTTCAAAAATCCCCAGCTATGAAATTTTTAAAAGTTTGAATGGCATTTAATAGGATATGAAAATTAGAAAAAAACTACATTTAAACTTTAAATATCGGTAAAAAATTGTCCTAAATACAGCCTTAGGAAAACTTGAATTTTGACTAAACATTTTTCAAATACTGCTCCAAAATTAATGCAAAAACCTCAACTTTGTAAACCCATAACAATGCCAATTTTTGGCCGATTTCAAAAAGTCATGTCTTTTTTTGCTGCTCTGAATGTGAGTTATAAATTGGCATTCAAATCTAAAAAACTAATTTTGACCCGATTTTTGAAAAAAATTACAGTGTATACACTGTCAAAATTTTCAAAAATCGAGTCGAAATTTTTTTTGCCAAAATTCCAAGCTTTTGATAGCATTTTAAAGTATGTAAAAATGTAATAAGAATTAGATAAAAAATTTTGAAATCAGTTGAAAATTGTCCAAAATACAGCCTAAAGAAAATCGGAATTTCGACCAAAAACATACAATTTTTCAAAAAATTTTCAAAAATCCCCAGCTATTAAATTTTTAAAAGTTTGAATGGCATTTAATAGGATATAAAAATTAGAAAAAAACTACATGAAAACTTTGAATATGCGTAAAAAATTGTCCTAAATACAGCCTTAGGAAAACTTGAATTTTGACTAAACATTTTTCAAATACTGCTCCAAAATTAATGCAAAAACCTCAAATTTTGCAAACCCATAACAATGCCAATTTTTGGCCGATTTCAAAAAGTCATGTCTTTTTTTGCTGCTCTGAATGTGAGTTATAAATTGGCATTCAAATCTGAAAAACTAATTTTGACCCGATTTTTGAAAAAAATTACAGTGTATATATACACTGTCAAAATTTTCAAAAATCGAGTCGAAATTTTTTTTGCCAAAATTCCAAGCTTCTGATAGCATTTTAAAGTATGTAAAAATGTAATAAGAATTAGATAAAAAATTTTGAAATCAGTTGAAAATTGTCCAAAATACAGCCTAAAGAAAATCGGAATTTCGACCAAAAACATACAATTTTTCAAAAAATTTTCAAAAAATCCCCAGCTATCAAATTTTTAAAAGTTTGAATGGCATTTTATAGGATACAAAAATTAGAAAAAAAACTACATTAAAACTTTGAATGTCGGTAAAAAATTGTCCTAAATACAGCCTTAGGAAAATTTGAATTTTGACTAAACATTTTTCAAATGCTGCTCCAAAATTAATGCAAAAACCTCAACTTTGCAAACCCATAACAATGCCAATTTTTGGCCGACTTCAAAAAGTCATGTCTTTTTTTGCTGCTCTGAATGTGAGTTATAAATTGGCATTCAAATCTGAAAAACTAATTTTGACCCGATTTTTGAAAAAAATTACAGTGTATACACTGTCAAAATTTTCAAAAATCGAGTCGAAATTTTTTTTGCCAAAATTCCAAGCTTCTGATAGCATTTTAAAGTATGTAAAAATGTAATAAGAATTAGATAAAAAAATTTTGAAATCGGTTGAAAATTGTCTAAAATACAGCCTAAAGAAAATCGGAATTTCGACCAAAAACATACAATTTTTCAAAAAATTTTCTAAAATCCCCAGCTATGAAATTTTTAAAAGTTTGAATGGCATTTTATAGGATATAAAAATTAGAAAAAAACTACATTAAAACTTTGAATGTCGGTAAAAAATTGTCCTAAATACAGCCTTAGGAAAATTTGAATTTTGACTAAACATTTTTCAAATACTGCTCCAAAATTAATGCAAAAACCTCAACTTTGCAAACTCATAACAACGCCAATTTTTGGCCGATTTCAAAAAGTCATGTCTTTTTTTGATGCTTTGAATGTGAGTTATAAATTGGCATTCAAATCTAAAAAACTAATTTTGACCCGATTTTTGAAAAAAATTACAGTGTATACACTGTCAAAATTTTCAAAAATCGAGTCGAAATTTTTTTTGCCAAAATTCCAAGCTTCTGATAGCATTTTAAAGTATGTAAAAATGTAATAAGAATTAGATAAAAAAGTTGAAATCGGTTGAAAATTGTCTAAAATACAGCCTAAAGAAAATCGGAATTTCGACCAAAGACATAAAATTTTCAAAAAATTTTCTAAAATCCCCAGCTATGAAATTTTTAAAAGTTTGAATGGCATTTTATAGGATATAAAAATTAGACAAAAACTACATTAAAACTTTGAATGTCGGTAAAAAATTGTCCTAAATACAGCCTTAGGAAAATTTGAATTTTGACTAAACATTTTTCAAATACTGCTCCAAAATTAATGCAAAAACCTCAACTTTGCAAACTCATAACAACGCCAATTTTTGGCCGATTTCAAAAAGTCATGTCTTTTTTTGCTGCTCTGAATGTGAGTTATAAATTGGCATTCAAATCTGAAAAACTAATTTTGACCCGATTTTTGAAAAAAATTACAGTGTATATATACACTGTCAAAATTTTCAAAAATCGAGTCGAAATTTTTTTTGCCAAAATTCCAAGCTTTTGATAGCATTTTAAAGTATGTAAAAATGTAATAAGAATTAGATAAAAAATTTTGAAATCAGTTGAAAATTGTCCAAAATACAGCCTAAAGAAAATCGGAATTTCGACCAAAAACATACAATTTTTCAAAAAATTTTCAAAAATCCCCAGCTATCAAATTTTTAAAAGTTTGAATGGCATTTTATAGGATATAAAAATTAGAAAAAAACTACATTAAAACTTTGAATGTCGGTAAAAAATTGTCCTAAATACAGCCTTAGGAAAATTTGAATTTTGACTAAACATTTTTCAAATGCTGCTCCAAAATTAATGCAAAAACCTCAACTTTGCAAACCCATAACAATGCCAATTTTTGGCCGACTTCAAAAAGTCATGTCTTTTTTTGCTGCTCTGAATGTGAGTTATAAATTGGCATTCAAATCTGAAAAACTAATTTTGACCCGATTTTTGAAAAAAATTACAGTGTATACCTTGTCAAAATTTTCAAAAATCGAGTCGAAATTTTTTTTGCCAAAATTCCAAGCTTCTGATAGCATTTTAAAGTATGTAAAAATGTAATAAGAATTAGATAAAAAAATTTTGAAATCGGTTGAAAATTGTCTAAAATACAGCCTAAAGAAAATCGGAATTTCGACCAAAAACATACAATTTTTCAAAAAATTTTCTAAAATCCCCAGCTATGAAATTTTTAAAAGTTTGAATGGCATTTTATAGGATATAAAAATTAGAAAAAAACTACATTAAAACTTTGAATGTCGGTAAAAAATTGTCCTAAATACAGCCTTAGGAAAATTTGAATTTTGACTAAACATTTTTCAAATACTGCTCCAAAATTAATGCAAAAACCTCAACTTTGCAAACTCATAACAACGCCAATTTTTGGCCGATTTCAAAAAGTCATGTCTTTTTTTGCTGCTTTGAATGTGAGTTATAAATTGGCATTCAAATCTAAAAAACTAATTTTGACCCGATTTTTGAAAAAAATTACAGTGTATACACTGTCAAAATTTTCAAAAATCGAGTCGAAATTTTTTTTGCCAAAATTCCAAGCTTCTGATAGCATTTTAAAGTATGTAAAAATGTAATAAGAATTAGATAAAAAAGTTGAAATCGGTTGAAAATTGTCTAAAATACAGCCTAAAGAAAATCGGAATTTCGACCAAAGACATAAAATTTTCAAAAAATTTTCTAAAATCCCCAGCTATGAAATTTTTAAAAGTTTGAATGGCATTTTATAGGATATAAAAATTAGACAAAAACTACATTAAAACTTTGAATGTCGGTAAAAAATTGTCCTAAATACAGCCTTAGGAAAATTTGAATTTTGACTAAACATTTTTCAAATACTGCTCCAAAATTAATGCAAAAACCTCAACTTTGCAAACTCATAACAACGCCAATTTTTGGCCGATTTCAAAAAGTCATGTCTTTTTTGCTGCTCTGAATGTGAGTTATAAATTGGCATTCAAATCTGAAAAACTAATTTTGACCCGATTTTTGAAAAAAATTACAGTGTATACACTGTCAAAATTTTCAAAAATCGAGTCGAAATTTTTTTTTCCAAAATTCCAAGCTTTTGATAGCATTTTAAAGTATGTAAAAATGTACTAAGAATTAGATAGAAAATTTTGAAATCGGTTAAAAATTGTCCAAAATACAGCCTAAAGAAAATCGGAATTTCGACCAAAAACATACAATTTTTAAAAAAATTTTCAAAAATCCCCAGCTATCAAATTTTAAAAAGTTTGAATGGCATTTTATAGGATATGAAAATTAGAAAAAAACTACATTAAAACTTTGAATGTCGTTAAAAAATTGTCCTAAGTACAGCCTTAGGAAAATTTGAATTTTAACTTAACATTTTTCAAATACTGCTCCAAAATTAATGCAAAAACCTCAACTTTGCAAACTCATAACAATGCCAATTTTTGGCCGATTTCAAATAGTCATGTCTTTTTTTCCTGCTCTGAATGTGAGTTATAAATTGGCATTCAAATCTGAAAAACTAATTTTGACCCGATTTTTGAAAAAAATTACAGTGTATACACTGTCAAAATTTTCAAAAATCGAGTCGAAATTTTTTTGGCCAAAATTCCAAGCTTTTGATAGCATTTTAAAGTATGTAAAACTGTACTAAGAATTAGATAAAAAATTTTGAAATCGGTTAAAAATTGTCCAAAATACAGCCTAAAGAAAATCGGAATTTCGACCAAAAACATACAATTTTTCAAAAAATTTTCAAAAATCCCCAGCTATGAAATTTTTAAAAGTTTGAATGCCATTTAATAGGATATGAAAATTAGAAAAAAACTACATTTAAACTTTAAATATCGGTAAAAAAAAATTGTCCTAAATACAGCCTTAGGAAAATTTGAATTTTGACTTAACATTTTTCAAATACTGCTCCAAAATTAATGCAAAAACCTCAACTTTGCAAACTCATAACAACGCCAATTTTTGGCCGATTTCAAAAAGTCATGTCTTTTTTTGCTGCTCTGAATGTGAGTTATAAATTGGCATTCAAATCTGAAAAACTAATTTTGACTGTCAAAATTTTCAAAAATCGAGTCGAAATTTTTTTGGCCAAAATTCCAAGCTTTTGATAGCATTTTAAAGTATGTAAAACTGTACTAAGAATTAGATAAAAAATTTTGAAATCGGTTAAAAATTGTCCAAAATACAGCCTAAAGAAAATCGGAATTTCGACCAAAAACATACAATTTTTCAAAAAATTTTCAAAAATCCCCAGCTATGAAATTTTTAAAAGTTTGAATGGCATTTAATAGGATATGAAAATTAGAAAAAACTACATTAAGACTTTAAATATCGGTCAAAAATTGTCCTAAATACAGCCTTAGGAAAATTTGAATTTTGACTTAACATTTTTCAAATACTGCTCCAAAATTAATGCAAAAACCTCAACTTTGCAAACTCATAACAACGCCAATTTTTGGCCGATTTCAAAAAGTCATGTCGTTTTTTGCTGCTCTGAATGTGAGTTATAAATTGGCATTCAAATCTGAAAAACTAATTTTGACCCGATTTTTGAAAAAAATTACAGTGTATATATACACTGTCAAAATTTTCAAAAATCGAGTCGACATTTTTTTTGCCAAAATTCCAAGCTTTTGATAGCATTTTAAAGTATGTAAAAATGTAATAAGAACTAGATAAAAAATTTTGAAATCGGTTAAAAATTGTCCAAAATACAGCCTAAAGAAAATCGGAATTTCGACCAAAAACATACAATTTTTCAAAAAATTTTCAAAAATCCCCAGCTATGAAATTTTTAAAAGTTTGAATGGCATTTAATAGGATATGAAAATTAGAAAAAACTACATTAAGACTTTAAATATCGGTCAAAAATTGTCCTAAATACAGCCTTAGGAAAATTTGAATTTTGACTTAACATTTTTCAAATACTGCTCCAAAATTAATGCAAAAACCTCAACTTTGCAAACTCATAACAACGCCAATTTTTGGCCGATTTCAAAAAGTCATGTCGTTTTTTGCTGCTCTGAATGTGAGTTATAAATTGGCATTCAAATCTGAAAAACTAATTTTGACCCGATTTTTGAAAAAAATTACAGTGTATTTCGACCAAAAACATACAATTTTTCAAAAAAATTTCAAAAATCCCCAGCTATGAAATTTGTAAAAGTTTGAATGGCATTTTATAGGATATAAATATTAGAAAAAAACTACATTAAAACTTTGAATATCGGTAAAAAATTGTCCTAAATACAGCCTTAAGAAAATTTGAATTTTTGTCCAAAATTTTTTAAGAACTTTGCAATTCTCTGTCAATTTTTTTTCTGAACCTTCCAAAAATTCGAGATGTATTGTGTTAATCAAAAAACTCTTTTTTAATTCTAGCTCCCAGATGGACCTTCCTGGATCTTATAGTGACAGTTGCGACTTACAATGGACTTCAATCAGACAATAGGATATTCGGACGGATAGAATGACATCTTTGTTTTTTGTGAATTTTTGGCCATTTTGACGAACAACCCCCATACAGAAAATTCGATGTACGTAAATTATAAAAAAACGAATATTTATTGATAATTCAGGTACAATAATTGTTAATCACATATAATAAAATTAGGTTAATTTTATAGTAAACCCAGAGTATCTTAACGAAACCTTAATAATAATAAAAACAATAAAAAAACATTTAAAAAAGTGGTTTTATTTAGACATAGCACCGCAGGAGATGCACCGATTCCTTCAGAATATGTAACAAATGTTTACCACATTAAAGTCCATGGTGATCAGCGTCAATCCTGGAAGGTCCAGCAGGGAGCTAAAATGGAAAGCTTTTTTTATTTGAATTTCGGTACAAAATTTCGTAAATATAGCCTTAGGAAAATTTGAATTGTGATTAAAAATGTTTCAATAACCTTGCAAACCCATAACAACGCCAATTTTTGGCCGATTTCAAAAAGTCATGTCTTTTTTTGCTGCTCTGAATGTGAGTTATAAATTGGCATTCAAATCTGAAAAACTAATTTTGACCCGATTTTTGAAAAAAATTACAGTGTATACACTGTCAAAATTTTCAAAAATCGAGTCGAAATTTTTTTTGCCAAAATTCCAAGCTTTTGATAGCATTTTAAAGTATGTAAAAATGTTATAAGAATTAGATAAAAAATTTTAAAATCGGTTGAAAATTGTCCAAAATACAGCTTAAAGAAAATCGGAATTTAGACCAACAACATACAATTTTTCAAAAAAATTTCAAAAATCCCCAGCTGTGAAATTTGTAAAAGTTTAAATGGCATTTAATAGGATATAAAAATTAGAAAAAAACTACATTAAGACTTTAAATATCGGTCAAAAATTGTCCTAAATACAGCCTTAGGAAAATTTGAATTTTGACTTAACATTTTTCAAATACTGCTCCAAAATTAATGCAAAAACCTCAACTTTGCAAACTTATAACAATGCCAATTTTTGGCCGATTTCAAAAAGTCATGTCTTTTTTTGCTGCTCTGAATGTGAGTTATAAATTGGCATTCAAATCTGAAAAACTAATTTTGACCCGATTTTTGAAAAAAATTACAGTGTATACACTGTCAAAATTTTCAAAAATCGAGTCGAAATTTTTTTTTCCAAAATTCCAAGCTTTTGATAGCATTTTAAAGTATGTAAAAATGTACTAAGAATTAGATAGAAAATTTTAAAATCGGTTAAAAATTGTCCAAAATGCAGCCTAAAGAAAATCGGAATTTCGACCAAAAACATACAATTTTTCAAAAAAATTTCAAAAATCCCCAGCTATGAAATTTGTAAAAGTTTGAATGGCATTTAATAGGATATAAAAATTAGAAAAAAACTACATTAAGACTTTAAATATCGGTCAAAAATTGTCCTAAATACAGCCTTAGGAAAATTTGAATTTTGACTTAACATTTTTCAAATACTGCTCCAAAATTAATGCAAAAACCTCAACTTTGCAAACCCATAACAATGCCAATTTTTGGCCGATTTCAAAAAGTCATGTCTTTTTTTGCTGCTCTGAATGTGAGTTATAAATTGGCATTCAAATCTAAAAAACTAATTTTGACCCGATTTTTGAAAAAAATTACAGTGTATACACTGTCAAAATTTTCAAAAATCGAGTCGAAATTTTTTTTGCCAAAATTCCAAGCTTTTGATAGCATTTTAAAGTATGTAAAAATGTAAGAAGAATTAGATAAAAAATTTGGAAATCGGTTAAAAATTGTCCAAAATACAGCCTAAAGAAAATCGGAATTTCGACCAAAAACATACAATTTTTCAAAAAATTTTCAAAAATCCCCAGCTATGAAATTTTTAAAAGTTTGAATGGCATTTAATAGGATATGAAAATTAGAAAAAAACTACATTAAAACTTTGAATATGCGTAAAAAATTGTCCTAAATACAGCCTTAGGAAAACTTGAATTTTGACTAAACATTTTTCAAATACTGCTCCAAAATTAATGCAAAAACCTCAACTTTGCAAACCCATAACAATGCCAATTTTTGGCCGATTTCAAAAAGTAATGTTATTTTTTGCTGCTCTGAATGTGAGTTATAAATTGGCATTCAAATCTGAAAAACTAATTTTGACCCGATTTTTGAAAAAAATTACAGTGTATTTCGACCAAAAACATACAATTTTTCAAAAAAATTTCAAAAATCCCCAGCTATGAAATTTGTAAAAGTTTGAATGGCATTTTATAGGATATAAATATTAGAAAAAAACTACATTAAAACTTTGAATATCGGTAAAAAATTGTCCTAAATACAGCCTTAAGAAAATTTGAATTTTTGTCCAAAATTTTTTTAAGAACTTTGCAATTCTCTGTCAATTTTTTTTCTGAACCTTCCAAAAATTCGAGATGTATTGTGTTAATCAAAAAACTCTTTTTTAATTCTAGCTCCCAGATGGACCTTCCTGGATCTTATAGTGACAGTTGCGACTTACAATGGACTTCAATCAGACAATAGGATATTCGGACGGATAGAATGACATCTTTGTTTTTTGTGAATTTTTGGCCATTTTGACGAACAACCCCCATACAGAAAATTCGATGTACGTAAATTATAAAAAAACGAATATTTATTGATAATTCAGGTACAATAATTGTTAATCACATATAATAAAATTAGGTTAATTTTATAGTAAACCCAGAGTATCTTAACGAAACCTTAATAATAATAAAAACAATAAAAAACATTTAAAAAAGTGGTTTTATTTAGACATAGCACCGCAGGAGATGCACCGATTCCTTCAGAATATGTAACAAATGTTTACCACATTAAAGTCCATGGTGATCAGCGTCAATCCTGGAAGGTCCAGCAGGGAGCTAAAATGGAAAGCTTTTTTTATTTGAATTTCGGTACAAAATTTCGTAAATATAGCCTTAGGAAAATTTGAATTTTGATTAAAAATGTTTCAATAACCTTGCAAACCCATAACAATGCCAATTTTTGGCCGATTTCAAAAAGTCATGTCTTTTTTTGCTGCTCTGAATGTGAGTTATAAATTGGCATTCAAATCTGAAAAACTAATTTTGACCCGATTTTTGAAAAAAATTACAGTGTATACACTGTCAAAATTTTCAAAAATCGAGTCGAAATTTTTTTTGCCAAAATTCCAAGCTTTTGATAGCATTTTAAAGTATGTAAAACTGTACTAAGAATTAGATAAAAAATTTTGAAATCGGTTAAAAATTGTCCAAAATACAGCCTAAAGAAAATAGGAATTTCGTCCAAAAACATACAATTTTTAAAAAAATTTTCAAAAATCCCCAGCTATCAAATTTTAAAAAGTTTGAATGGCATTTTATAGGATATGAAAATTAGAAAAAAACTACATTAAAACTTTGAATGTCGTTAAAAAATTGTCCTAAATACAGCCTTAGGAAAATTTGAATTTTAACTTAACATTTTTCAAATACTGCTCCAAAATTAATGCAAAAACCTCAACTTTGCAAACCCATAACAATGCCAATTTTTGGCCGATTTCAAAAAGTGATGTCTTTTTTTTGCTGCTCTGAATGTGAGTTATAAATTGGCATTCAAATCTGAAAAACTAATTTTGACCCGATTTTTGAAAAAAATTACAGTGTATACACTGTCAAAATTTTCAAAAATCGAGTCGAAATTTTTTTTGCCAAAATTCCAAGCTTTTGATAGCATTTTAAAGTATGTAAAACTGTACTAAGAATTAGATAAAAAATTTTGAAATCGGTTAAAAATTGTCCAAAATACAGCCTAAAGAAAATAGGAATTTCGTCCAAAAACATACAATTTTTAAAAAAATTTTCAAAAATCCCCAGCTATGAAATTTTTAAAAGTTTGAATGCCATTTAATAGGATATGAAAATTAGAAAAAAACTACATTTAAACTTTAAATATCGGTAAAAAATTGTCCTAAATACAGCCTTAGGAAAATTTGAATTTTGACTTAACATTTTTCAAATACTGCTCCAAAATTAATGCAAAAACCTCAACTTTGCAAACTCATAACAACGCCAATTTTTGGCCGATTTCAAAAAGTTATGTCTTTTTTTGCTGCTCTGAATGTGAGTTATAAATTGGCCTTCAAATCTGAAAAACTAATTTTGACCCGATTTTTGAAAAAAATTACAGTGTATACACTGTCAAAATTTTCAAAAATCGAGTCGAAATTTTTTTTGCCAAAATTCCAAGCTTTTGATAGCATTTTAAAGTATGTAAAACTGTACTAAGAATTAGATAAAAAATTTTGAAATCGGTTAAAAATTGTCCAAAATACAGCCTAAAGAAAATCGGAATTTCGACCAAAAACATACAATTTTTCAAAAAATTTTCAAAAATCCCCAGCTATGAAATTTCTAAAAGTTTGAATGGCATTTAATAGGATATGAAAATTAGAAAAAAACTACATTTAAACTTTAAATATCGGTAAAAAATTGTCCTAAATACAGCCTTAGGAAAATTTGAATTTTGACTTAACATTTTTCAAATACTGCTCCAAAATTAATGCAAAAACCTCAACTTTGCAAACCCATAACAATGCCAATTTTTGGCCGATTTCAAAAAGTCATGTCTTTTTTTGCTGCTCTGAATGTGAGTTATAAATTGGCATTCAAATCTGAAAAACTAATTTTGACTACATTTAAACTACATTTAAACTTTAAATATCGGTAAAAAATTGTCCTAAATACAGCCTTAGGAAAATTTGAATTTTGACTTAACATTTTTCAAATACTGCTCCAAAATTAATGCAAAAACCTCAACTTTGCAAACCCATAACAATGCCAATTTTTGGCCGATTTCAAAAAGTCATGTCTTTTTTTGCTGCTCTGAATGTGAGTTATAAATTGGCATTCAAATCTGAAAAACTAATTTTGACCCGATTTTTGAAAAAAATTACAGTGTATACACTGTCAAAATTTTCAAAAATCGAGTCGAAATTTTTTTTGCCAAAATTCCAAGCTTTTGATAGCATTTTAAAGTATGTAAAAATGTACTAAGAATTAGATAAAAAATTTTGAAATCGGTTAAAAATTGTCCAAAATACAGCCTAAAGAAAATCGGAATTTCGTCCAAAAACATACAATTTTTAAAAAAATTTTCAAAAATCCCCAGCTATGAAATTTTTAAAAGTTTGAATGCCATTTAATAGGATATGAAAATTAGAAAAAAACTACATTAAGACTTTAAATATCGGTCAAAAATTGTCCTAAATACAGCCTTAGGAAAATTTGAATTTTGACTTAACATTTTTCAAATACTGCTCCAAAATTAATGCAAAAACCTCAACTTTGCAAACCCATAACAATGCCAATTTTTGGCCGATTTCAAAAAGTGATGTCTTTTTTTTGCTGCTCTGAATGTGAGTTATAAATTGGCATTCAAATCTGAAAAACTAATTTTGACCCGATTTTTGAAAAAAATTACAGTGTATACACTGTCAAAATTTTCAAAAATCGAGTCGAAATTTTTTTTGCCAAAATTCCAAGCTTTTGATAGCATTTTAAAGTATGTAAAAATGTACTAAGAATTAGATAAAAAATTTTGAAATCGGTTAAAAATTGTCCAAAATACAGCCTAAAGAAAATCGGAATTTCGTCCAAAAACATACAATTTTTAAAAAAATTTTCAAAAATCCCCAGCTATGAAATTTTTAAAAGTTTGAATGCCATTTAATAGGATATGAAAATTAGAAAAAAACTACATTAAGACTTTAAATATCGGTCAAAAATTGTCCTAAATACAGCCTTAGGAAAATTTGAATTTTGACTTAACATTTTTCAAATACTGCTCCAAAATTAATGCAAAAACCTCAACTTTGCAAACCCATAACAATGCCAATTTTTGGCCGATTTCAAAAAGTCATGTCTTTTTTTCCTGCCCTGAATGTGAGTTATAAATTGGCATTCAAATCTGAAAAACTAATTTTGACCCGATTTTTGAAAAAAATTACAGTGTATACACTGTCAAAATTTTCAAAAATCGAGTCGAAATTTTTTTTGCCAAAATTCCAAGCTTTTGATAGCATTTTAAAGTATGTAAAAATGTAATAAGAACTAGATAAAAAAGTTTGAAATCGGTTAAAAATTGTCCAAAATACAGCCTTACGAAAATCGGAATTTCGACCAAAAACATACAATTTTTCAAAAAAATTTCAAAAATCCCCAGCTATGAAATTTGTAAAAGTTTGAATGGCATTTAATAGGATATAAAAATTAGAAAAAAACTACATTAAGACTTTAAATATCGGTCAAAAATTGTCCTAAATACAGCCTTAGGAAAATTTGAATTTTGACTTAACATTTTTCAAATACTGCTCCAAAATTAATGCAAAAACCTCAACTTTGCAAACCCATAACAATGCCAATTTTTGGCCGATTTCAAAAAGTCATGTCTTTTTTTGCTGCTCTGAATGTGAGTTATAAATTGGCATTCAAATCTGAAAAACTAATTTTGACCCGATTTTTGAAAAAAATTACAGTGTATACACTGTCAAAATTTTCAAAAATCGAGTCGAAATTTTTTTTGCCAAAATTCCAAGCTTTTGATAGCATTTTAAAGTATGTAAAAATGTACTAAGAATTAGATAAAAAATTTTGAAATCGGTTAAAAATTGTCTAAAATACAGCCTAAAGAAAATCGGAATTTCGACCAAAAACATACAATTTTTCAAAAAAATTTCAAAAATCCCCAGCTGTGAAATTTGTAAAAGTTTGAATGGCATTTAATAGGATATAAAAATTAGAAAAAAACTACATTAAGACTTTAAATATCGGTCAAAAATTGTCCTAAATACAGCCTTAGGAAAATTTGAATTTTGACTTAACATTTTTCAAATACTGCTCCAAAATTAATGCAAAAACCTCAACTTTGCAAACCCATAACAATGCCAATTTTTGGCCGATTTCAAAAAGTCATGTCTTTTTTTCCTGCTCTGAATGTGAGTTATAAATTGTCATTTAAATCTGAAAAACTAATTTTGACCCGATTTTTGAAAAAAATTACAGTGTATACACTGTCAAAATTTTCAAAAATCGAGTCGAAATTTTTTTGGCCAAAATTCCAAGCTTTTGATAGCATTTTAAAGTATGTAAAACTGTACTAAGAATTAGATAAAAAATTTTGAAATCGGTTAAAAATTGTCCAAAATACAGCCTAAAGAAAATCGGAATTTCGACCAAAAACATACAATTTTTCAAAAAATTTTCAAAAATCCCCAGCTATTAAATTTTTAAAAGTTTGAATGGCATTTAATAGGATATGAAAATTAGAAAAAAACTACATTTAAACTTTAAATATCGGTAAAAAATTGTCCTAAATACAGCCTTAGGAAAATTTGAATTTTGACTTCACATTTTTCAAATACTGCTCCAAAATTAATGCAAAAACCTCAACTTTGCAAACTTATAACAATGCCAATTTTTGGCCGATTTCAAAAAGTCATGTCTTTTTTTGCTGCTCTGAATGTGAGTTATAAATTGGCATTCAAATCTGAAAAACTAATTTTGACCCGATTTTTGAAAAAAATTACAGTGTATACACTGTCAAAATTTTGAAAAATCGAGTCGAAATTTTTTTTGCTAAAATTCCAAGCTTTTGATTGCATTTTAAAGTATGTAAAAATGTAAGAAGAATTAGATAAAAAATTTTGAAATCGGTTAAAAATTGTCCAAAATACAGCCTCAGGAAAATCGGAATTTCGACCAAAAACATACAATTTTTCAAAAAAAATTCAAAAATCGAGTCGAAATTTTTTTTGCTAAAATTCCAAGCTTTTGATAGCATTGTAAAGAATTTAAAAATGTAATAAGAAATAGCTTAAACATGCCGATCGTTCTTGAAAAGGCAGAGTTATATTTTTGTCAAAACTTAAAATTTCTTTACGCTGTGTTTCGGATAATCCCCAACCAATTTCAAAAATTTTTATCGAATTTTTACATACTTTTGAAATCTATCATAAGCTTCGAAATTTTGAAAACAAATTTTATATTCAAAGCAGCAAAAAAGAACATGAACGTTCGAAATCGGACAATGTCACGCGACACACCAAAACACATTGAAAAATGGCAAAAAAAAAGAAGTTCTAGAATAATTACGTTTCTTAATTTAAGTTTCCCGAAAATTTGCGTCGCGGTGTTTATAAACCGTCCAAAACAAGCTGACCAAAAGTCAATTAAGATTGCAATAAACTTAAGGAACTCATCAGCAGCCGAGCACATGTCTTCATTAGTTTAATTGCTAACATGATTACTTCACAAAAAGTTGCACTTAAACGCGCCACTAGGCCACATGGCCAAAAAGCAAAAAAAAAGTCCAGTGTATTCAGATTGACTCATTTAGCAAACGCTTCTTTGCCAAGCATTGTTGCTTAGCCGGGTAGATAATGAGGCCAAAAGGCCAAAGCGCAAAAAATGAAAGAAAAAAACAAAAAAGAAAGAAAGGCGTGAAAACGAAGTGCAAGTTTCTCTTCTTGCCGATGCATAAAATGGCTAAATTATGCAGGCAGAGAAAGAAATGTTTTCCAGCTGCGAAAATGCCAAGCGGATAAGCGGAAAAAATTTTGCATACTGCTTGCAACACTTGAACAAATTCGTTCTTTAATTTAGTTAATGAATACCAAAAAGTATACTTTTTAAGCAGATTGTTATAGCAATTGCAATACATTTATATCGATTGGTGTGGTGTATTGCTTGACTTATTCACAGTGTTGAAATTCATTTTAATATGAATTGAGTAAATTCTGAAATGGTTTGAGGATATTCTGTTGATTGTAGGAATTTTGTTTAGAGTTTTAAAGCAATTGCATGCTGTTCTCGAAGTAGAGTTTAGAACCATAAATTAGAAACTATCTTCGTCTTTAAAATACGTTACGCTTACTAACGAAATTCTTGATTCATTCTAGCATTCGAGCTCTTGTTAAGTTGCTTCAGCAAACTTGTTTTTGCTTTGCTTCCATCAACAAATTAATTGAGCTTTAAAGAATCTTTCAGAATGAAATTACAAGTATTTCATTTAGTTTTATGTCGTTAATATAAAATTTAATCAGCTGTTTTATAATGATAATGACGAAAAGTTTGCCACAAAAATAATTCGACCTATCTAAACTGAAAGAAGACCCATTTTAGACACCTGTTTACCCCAAACTACTTAGAATCTGACAATGGAAAATTGGACAGGTCAATGTGAAAATACATTTTTCAGCATTGGAAAACTGTTGGACGACGGTTGTGTGGTAATTTAGCTTAACAATTAAGCTGCTGGCAGCAGCATGAGGAGGAAAGGAGAAGGTGTAAATGTAGTAGAGATATGGACCAGCGGTCGAAAAATGTTTGGACACATGCTGCCAATGGGCATGGACCTTCGGCACTCAAAAGGTAACCAACCACGTAGGCGGCGCTAAATGCCAAAAGTGTGCAGCACAACTGTCGGATGGGGGCGGCAACTAAATGTGGGCAGGGCCGTATCCATGGTATGGTACAGGCAGCAGCAGCTGGCACTTGACATGAGCAACGGCAGCGAAACAACTCGAGGGCTTTCAACTACTCTCGCACATTTCGCTTCCGCTTAGAAGTGGCAAAAACACACATCCACCCACACACTGACACAACTTAAAAAAAGAGTATAAATAAACCAACTAAAACGAGATGAAAATAAATAAAACACATGATATAGGTTCCAAGGGTTCGGACAGACAAGTCGTTTGTAAATTTACAACTCCAACGAGTATTCAAAATGTTTCAACTCAACCGATATGAATATTTCTCTTTAAGTAACAAGTTTCTAGTTAAGTTTAGCCAAAACCAACTTGTTTGGTAAAAGAAATTGAGTGAGATATTCCAATAATTTCGAGCAATTTTAAAACCAAATCTATCCCACATCTTAGCAAATGTCACAATATTTTCGCGATAATAGATACCCAAAACCTATATTTTTTCGTGACAGTCACATAGCCAGAAATGTTAAGACCGCCAAGATGGCTTAATGCATTTTAACGCTAACGGCGCAAACATTGTACAAAAACCAGAGAACAAAGCTAGCTTTGGCCGTGCCGAAATTTAAATACCCTTGCAAATTGTTTCAACTACTTGGAAAATTTTATATAAAGTTACAGAAGGCTGCTAAGGCTGGTTCATAGGGGTTGGATTGATCAGAATAAAAGACTACTTTATACCTTTTGAGAATTCGGTGAAAACTAAACTTTGCAATATTTTAAATACCCGAACCAGTACAATGTATGTACATATAATAAAAAGGAAAAGAAGAGAAAAACCATGAGAGAAAAGAGCCACCAATAATGGATTGCGGTTTTGGGCTATTTTCAGTACGCTTCAATGCGATTGTCCTCCGAATATGAGTGCTCCTGCATTCCTCTTATATAAGTGTAGCTTCAGGTGTCGGACAGATGTTTAGCTTCCCAGGCAATGTCCTTTCAATTCCAGTTTTATGGCCAACGCAGTTACACAATTACATGGCATTAAATTACAAAAATTTTTTTGATAAATCATCGAGTAAACAAAGCAAAGCAAACGATGCTGCAGCATTAGAGGGCAACTTACCGGAAACACCTTTGGCTTTAGCTGCATCAATCATAAATATTTTAAGCTGCAAATATTTGACGATAGCTTTTGTGTCCTTTGAGTGTGTGTGTCCCTGTGTGTGTGGGATAATTGCATTAGCGAAGCAGGCATTTGGCCTCAAAACCCCATGATATAACACGATTAACTTTCGAGGCTCAGTAATTGACAACTTACATGACTTTGAGTACTTAAAATTTTGAATGATTGCTCCATGATGTCAAAGAATCCAGAGCATCTGGCATTGAAAGTTGAGTTGTTCTGGAGCATTTTAAGCTGCAAGTGTATCCGTACAAAGAGGCCCTAGTGCCAACTTACAGTACAATGTACGCAGATCAAACTTAAGACCAAGTTTGCAGCCATTTCGACCTCAATTATAGTAAGTTGTTTCAGGTTACATGCCATTAAAAGTGTGAAGGAATGTTGCCCTCCCGTTCAAGTCCTTTTATGACCCAGTGGCATATTGTTGCATGACCCAAAACGATTTGTCCAATTATACAGCCCTTGTCGCCTAAACAGCTAAATACTGCATATGTCCGATTTGCACTTGAGATAAAAATGTTTAGGGTTTTATGAGCTTATGAGTAAAACATGTGCACTTCGTAATGCTAGAGGTGACACTTATCGGGCCCTTTCTAAATATAGCAAATAAGGAAATTGACCAGCACTAGCGAATGTATCGAACAAGCGAGATGTTTACTAACATTATTGAACGATCGAGCTGTTTACCCACACTGTTGTCTATTTATATTATATTCTACCAGTTAGCACAAAAAAAAAGCTTGCAATTGAAATTATTATTGAAATAATAGTTACTTAAAGTAAGACTAAAGTAGATTGTTAGTTTTAAAGAATACGTTAACTCCAATTCTACCTCTGCCAGCATTCCATGGAGAAGTTAATCATTTATTTCCCCATTGCAATGTGATTTTATTAGCCTTAAAAGTCAAATGCAAAAATCGTTTTAAAACGCTCCTGAGCTCCCAACAATCGTAAACAATTTTATTGTCAGTCAATAAAATCTTCATTGCGAATTTGTCAGTAATGTCACAGAATGTGCTTGAACTTGGCCGATTGTCAGTATGTACATATGTATATAGTAGAACACGCAAGGTAAATTGCGGCATTCTCAATCATTTGGTTGCCAACTGTCAATCTGAGTGGGACAATGGACAATCGCACGGCAAAGCTCATATTAGACGAACGTCGTCCGGGCCAATCAGTGGTCAACAATGGAGCAGCGATTGGAACGGAAACCTCGGAAGCTACCGCGACATTTCAGCTGGTCAGCAATTCATTTGTCATAGACATTGTGGAACGCATCAATGAATTGTATCACTTTAAGAATTTCGTTTTTTACATATCGGAGAGACTAGATTTAAAGAATGAAAATTCTCTAGATTTCTTTCGTGAATTTTGTGTGCATTTTCCATTGGCTCCGAATTTAATATTCACCAGGAACTATAATGCCTCAATGAAGATGGTAGAACTCATAAGTACACCCTCATTGGTGATGGTCTATACAACGGAACGGGATGATCCCATAATGGAATTAGCAGCCCAAAGTCTAAGAGGACTACGCTGGCTGAAAACCATTTTTATACTGTTTCCAAAACTTAATACTACCGAGTTTTATGTGGACTTCGATACTCTAACGCAATTCACCAACAATATTAATAGTATCTATGATTGGGTGTGGAGCAAACAATTCATTAATACAGTCTTGATTACCTTACAGAAAAATGTATATCTCTTGGATCCATATCCGACACCCTCGATTTTAAATAAGACGGAATCGTGGCGGGCCGAAGAATTTTTCTACAAATATAGTAAGAATATGAAGGGTTATGTGCTCAAGACACCGATACTCTACGATTTGCCTCGTGTGTTCAAATCGGATCGTCCTACAAATAGTTTTGAAGATAATTTTGTTCACGGGACGAGCGGAAACTTGTTTCTAGGATTCCTGAAATTCGTAAATGCCCATATTCTGGACACGAGCGGCAACATGTCAGTGTCATTAAATTTACCCAATCTTTTGGAACTAGTGGCTCAGGGTGTATATGAAACCCTGATACATTCCTTCACCGATATGGTGGGCAACTACTCGGTTAGTTACAGCTATCCCATTGGCATAAATGACTGGTGCATTATGGTACCATATCGCAATCAATCTCCTGCAGAGGATTATATACGTGAGGCCCTGGAGGATAGCGCCTGGCTCATGTTGCTTCTCTCTGTTCTTTATATGACTGTCGCCATTTGGTGGTGTTCGCCTCTACGTCCTCGGGATTTTAGTGCTGCATTTCTTCAGTCAATCTGCACCCTGACTTACAGTGCTCCCATCTACATAATCAAGACGCCAACTCATCGCATACGCTATCTGTATTTTGTCCTTTTCGTCATGGGTCTCGTCTCATCGAATATGTACATTTCAAAGATGGCCAGCTACTTTACATCGGCTCCACCGCAACGACAAGTGAATTCAGTTCAGGATATAGTCGAGGCAAATTTACGGATACTGGTAATGAACTTTGAGAATGAACGCATGAGACGAGTGCCAGATCAGTATCCAGCTGACTTTCTAAAACAACTGGATGTAGTGGAGAAAGCGGAACTTGATTACTATCGGGATCCATTGAATATCAGCTATGGTTATGCTGTCACCAGCGATCGTTGGCGCTTCCTTAATATGCAGCAACAGCATCTCCGGAAGCCGATCTTTCGTCTCACAGACATATGTTCGGGACCCTTCTACCATGTCTTTCCTCTGCATCTGGACTCCCATTTGCAATCGCCTTTGCAAAGCTATATTATGATAGCACAACATGCGGGTCTAATGCATCACTGGAAGCGGGAAGCCTTTTGGGAAGCAATTCATCTACATAAGTTCCATGTGGCTGTTGTTAACGAGGAGCCGAGAGCCTTGGGCTTGAGTTTCTTCTCAAGTATGCTTCGTGTATGGTGTTTAGGTTTGGTGTTGGCGGGCTTAACCTTTGCTGCCGAAATGAAATGGTACCAACATGTCGTCCTGAAACAACGTAAGAATCCAAGTCGAAGGCCAAGATCGTTTTTAAGAAAATTTCACAAAAAAATTATAGAATAGGTGAGCATTTTAGATCAATTAAATGTTAAAAAAATAAATAAAAAAGATATTCTTTTTGATATTGGATCAATTTCAGAACATTTACTTTCATTTTATTTCTACAAATTTGATTTCTTGCGTTCCGAGACACGTGCCGAGAATATTTCCAAGCTGAGGATAATTCCACCCAGCACGCACATAACCAGGAGAAGGATGAACGCAATGGCCAAGTGTGCAAGACCAGCTGAAGTGTACTCACTGTTGGCTGGCAGACGTGTCACTAGACCAGCGTATAAGGCCGTTTCAAAACTACTGCGAATGTAAAAATTCAGCAGACCGGAAGAGTGGATGCGAAATGTATAGTACTCTATGTCGCGCCATAGAGACGAGTCCATTAGTAGGGGATAGGCCAAATGGTAGGAACCAAAGCAAATGCTGCTCATCTTAAAGATTCGCTGTTTCAAGTGCTTCTGCTGCTCATCCAGGAACTGCCATTGATCCTCGGTGACAAAGTAGGCGTGGGTGTTATTAAATTTCGTCTGATGCTCCGCAAATATGCCACTATCTACTGGCCGGAGTAGTTTTATGAAGTCATCAGGCAACTCTGTGTGAAGTTGCAGTAGGAATTCCAATTCATAATCGATAATCATAACTGGTAATTGAGCCCATATTAAGTCCTCCATGGTGTTGATCTGAGCATGAAAGAGGTTAACAGTTAGAATACTACCGAGAGTAGATGTGTAGTTGGCCGAAAGAAAGAATCCATGAAAGAAAACAGTAATTAGAAAAAGAAATCGTAGAATTGGTGGCCTTTGCAGTTGACGAGCGGTAGCTATATTGATGATGTAGCAAAAGGAGTTGAGTAGAGCTGAGTAAATGCCATCAGAGTGGCTCTGTCTGCCCATTTTAAGCCACAAGAGTTCGAGCAAAATTAAGGATAAAAATGCTCCAATAACAAAAAACCACACAGTATAATCGAACGGTTGCAAAGGATAGAAATATGTTGAGACAGAAACCGATGTGGGTACCATGAGGCACCACTGCACCACCAATAGTGGATAAGTCTTCTCGATCTCTTCGTCTGGCATAAACAATGCGTAAGCATGGGCCAAAAATTCCACACGACGTTCTCGAACCAATTGCAATGCCTGCTTCATATTTATTGCCCTGCCACCCAAAGAATCGGGCGGCATGGGCAATTCGGCAAAGCTTCCATTGATAAACTGCACGAAAGTCTCAATAATCCTATAGGTGCTTCCATCGTAGCCATTCCGAGATCTGAATAGATGGGGCAAATCCTGGCGCAGTGGTGTGGCAAAGCCATATCCCTCAACATCCGATCTGGCATTCATAACTTTAGACATGGACTTAAGTAAGAATCTCTGGAAATCTGTGCGATTTTCAATTTGCATAGTGGGAAATTTAGAAGCCCCATACAGCTGATTCACGCCGTCCGGGGTCTCGAAGTAAATCAATGAATTGAAGAATTGATATTCATAGGCAAAGCGACATAGATCGTAGACTGGTTCCATCTCTGTGACCTTATCGATCAGCATGATAACTGCAAAGTAAAAGTGTCGTCCGAGTAACACTTGGCGAAACACCTCCATTATGGGATCATCTACTCCCGTAGTAAACACAAAACTGATATGATTTCTTCTTGCTGGTGCACGTATCATACGCATCTCCGTGTTATTGTTAACCACCGTCTGCGTAGCACTAACTCCGAATGCCTCATCCATGAGACGTATGAATAGATCCAACTGTTCCACTTGCTGTTCTTGACTCACAAACCATACAATCTCCTGAAAGGCATTGTAGGCGGCAAATGGACGCAATAGATTCTGTATGTACCGAAGGTTCCAAGCCTCAAGAGGTGCGATTAGGCCCAGTAGAAGCAAATTTACCAAAATTGAGTAGCCCGTGACCATCTCGAAAGAAGTTCCACAATTTAATGAGCAATCGTAACCATTTGTCAAGACATTTATAAGAGGGTAATTATATATCCTTAGGGATTACATGCGTAAACGAATGAAACAATTTCTCCTGAGACATAAACAAAGCTGCTAGTTTTGTTAACTTGTCAGCGAAAAACAATTATCCAACTCCCCCCAGACATCAAAGAGGAACTAGTAGATAAATAATTGTAGCTCCAAAAGTTAAGGTAACAAGGAAAAAATCAATTAAATTTTGATTAAATATGTATGTGTAAACGAAAGTTTTCAACTTGCAACTATTCTGCCAAGTTAAATTTGTAATTTGTACACTTTATATTCATATAAAGTTTGCAAGCTGTTACAAATTGTTTACAATAAAGCAAATCAATAAACTTTGTTTATAAAAATGCATTTGACATATTGGATTAACTACAATTTAAGCTAACAATAGGATTTTCATTAGTTTTTCTTTACTATTATTTAAATAATGATATTTATATTTCCGTTAATCATTGTAATGTGTTGGTCAAGAAATAAAAGAACAGATAAGCTTGGATGATACCTTCTTTTGCTAGAAATAAAGCTGTTTTTTCTATCCAAAACTATTGTAATTATATTGTAGCTTTCGCATCCTTCTTCTGTACCAAAAATACTCGAGGCAATAAACCAAAAAACTAACCGGATAACCCACTATCAACACTAACCATGCAGTATTAAAGAATTCCAGATTCAATGGCTCCACTGGATATGTGTCCAGGAATATGCGAGCATAACCCGCTTTTACTGAATATAGAAATGCCACTTCCTGCCAATATTCCCAGAGACCAGCCTGCCAAATGTTGAGCACAAAACGATTTAGAGACACTCCAAAGCTGGCATTCCTACTCATTGGAAACGCATTGAAGAGGCCACCAAAACATACTTTAGAGAGATGGAAATAGGGTTGAATAAGGACACGCTGCTGACGATTGAAGAACTGCCACGCATCTTGGGTAACCACATAGGCGTAGGAACGTGATGGATTTGCCATCAGTTTCTGATAGTCCTGTCAAATACGTGGCTCGAACTGAGTTTCCAGTGACGATATGTCCACCACAGGCAGCCAACGCAGTTCTTCCAGCAATGACTCCGGTATGATGATCCGCAGCTGAGAGGCAATTAGATCCGACCAAGTATTTATTGGACGCACGAAAACGGGCTTCATATCAAATGCCGTCATGTGGCTAATATGATAATTCGAAAGGATGAATCCCAGAGCATAGAGCAAGGTATAGAAGATAAGAACCCGTACTGAGGGCTTGCTTAGTTTCAGATTCATGTTCATATTCGGACTGTACATCAGGAAAGCCATGGCGTAGAGCATATTTTGGGTATAAGAATTAGTCACTCGACTCTTCTCGCGCCAATGCACGAGGCGCATTAGAAAGGCTATGTAGAAGATGCCTAGGAACAGCGATGACCAAATGTACTTTCCCAGTGGCCACACTACATACATCCATTTGGGCAATTCCGGGGCCAGGGGCACCATCACACAGTTCGTCATCAGTTCCAACGGATAACTGTGCTCCGTTTCATTTGGTAGCCTTTCCTCTTTCTCGGATCTCACCAAAACTCCATGCAGTGATAAATTGTAATAGCCATCCGAAATGTTCTGCTCCACCTGCGACTTCTTGGGCAGGCTGTCAATCTCATCCAACTGGAGTTGGTAATGATACACCTGGGCAAATAGCTTCACCGCCTCCATATACGGTCCACAGAATATCGTCTGTGTGCTCCGTGTATCGTTGTACAGAAAGGCATGTGGAATATCAATACTAAATGGCGAACGGATAAGGCCAATTGTCGCGTTGTTCGTGTCCATGACTGAGAGCATTTTGTTGCCAACTACGGTGACTTTCGTGTTCCATGCGATATTTAAGCGCTTCGAACAAAGGGAGGATTTGTGTTGGGGCGCCTTCTACACTCCCTGACCCACGGCTAACTGCAAATTATTGGAAATATGCAGAAAAAAAGTTTGCAAAAAACTCTACAAAACCTAAAACACAATCAATAAGGCTCTGAAAAAGTAAACCCCGATTTGGCAGACAAGTTGGCGCTAGTCCATTGTACCATGGGATAAAATTGAAACGTTCACTTCTATTTTAAAAGTCAAATATTACTTCCAATTTGGCAGATGCCATATAAACCATTTAAATGTTCTTAGAATTTTGGCCATTTCACAAAGACTCAAAATAGTTTTTCTTTCGTTTGAATCAGAGTTGACTTTTCCTTTTCTTCTTATGATAATTTTTCATTAATATGCTTCCAGTTCCTTGTTCCCTTGTTCCATTGTCTTCTTGATTTTATTGACTCAACTTTGCTGCCATTTGCACTAGAGATAACAAATCTATAAATATAGAATAGATATGTACATGTAATTAAGTTGTATGGTATAAACTGACAATTTAAGGTTTCGAGCGCTAAACCGATTTCTAAGCAACGGCTGTCTTTATTACATATGTATATTCCCTTACGGTCCATTCTACATGACCTTTTTCACAATTATTGGAGCGCAAACAGCCCAAAAAAACATTCGCATTTAACGCTATATATTTTATACCCTATAACCACATAAGTAGTAATTGGGTATATTGAAATCATCAATAACGACGCTAACATTTGATAAAATTATATACATATATATAAGTTCTTCATTAATTTTAAAGTCTATAATTTGGACTGGTTAAATGATCATGATCGTAGTTATTTCCATTTGGAATGCTAATATTTCTTATTCAATCGGGAGAAGATTAAAATAGTAATAAGGAACTGCTGTTTAATTAAATTATATGCCCATTTTATAAGGGGTATTTCAAATGCGTCACAGCCATAGACTTTCATACATATGGTATGTATAATGAATGCTTTTTTAAATACCACAAAAATGAAAAAAAAAGAAACTAAATACCGCGAAAATTGCATGAAGGTTTTTCTGCATATTTGTTTGTGAGTGTTAACCAATTGAAATACTCTTACTAAGGATAGCCCAACAAATGCAAAAACCTCGATTTCTTTTATTGTTATATCTAATCGATTTAAATCAATTTGAATACCCGCTTTCTGTTTTTAAAATTTGCGAAAAATGCGAAATTGGCAACACATCAATAGAGTTCCGTTAAAAACATTAGTTAAAACCATTTCAAGCAAGTTATGTTAGACAGTATCTCAACTTTGGTAAACAGTGTAAACAATATAATGAATGTACTTATACCTATAGTTCTTGGGCACGTGTATAAAATCAAATGTCAAATTTAAACCACAATTCAAAGACCCGGCAGTACACCTCACCCCCTCTAGTGGCATTTGTAAATGGCTTAAAATAAAAACAACAAAAAAGTGCCATTGAAATAAAGTTCGTATTATAGCCTATAGGTAATTACAAAATGCTTAAATTGTATGAAAACTGGATTGTACAAGTATTTGTTGGAGTGTTTGGTTGGTAATATGCACTTTCAACTTGTTCACGGTTTAAAGGGCGTCAATCAGGTTGGAGGCGGAAACAATGTTTGCGAAAAATGCATTAGGAAAATTGTGTTGCCAGGCGCAAATTCATTCGGACATTTTAATGGAATGTGAAATTTATTAAATGAGTCGGTGATGAGTTCAGTTTCAAATATTGAAAACCACTTTCGATTTGAAAAATTTATCAGCAGCGTAAATCATACTTATTTTAATGTTTGCCAAGTTTTTGTTTCACTTATCGCTTTGTATAGATTAGAACAGCGAACTATAGATAAGGCCTGTGACTTCATTATTAAGTAGTAAATCACATATACTAAAAAACAAAATCAATAACTGAATGAGAATGGGAAAACGAGTTCCTCGCCCGATTGACGGGCTAGTCAATCAGCATTTCTAGGGGATACCTAAAATTTTTTATTTATTTGTTGTACCCTAACTAAGAGTACTGATAATCTTTGAGTCGATACTGATAATCTTTGGATGATAGAGACTGCAATATACACTTTATCATAAAAACTTGTACTAAATTTTTTAAATCTCCAGATGTTTCTTAAGAGATCTTAGAAGATTTACGAGTAGAAGTCGTGACAAAAGTTAAAAAAAGCTTACTTTCCAGGCTAGTTTGTGTTATTACGAACTAATTCCATCTTAAATATCTATATATAGAGTAGCAATTACACTTTGTTTCATAATTGAACTTTGTTTAAATATTCCAAACTTTGCATATATATAATATAACATTTGGTTTAAATCTGACTTCAGATTACGTCATAAAGAACACTTAACGCAGAGCAACTGAATGTTTCGTAGTGCTTTTGAATTGTTTTCCCGTCTCCCGCCTCTTGGGGCGTGTATGCATAAAACGCTGCTGATAGCAAAATTAATTGAAACCACCAACCCCCCTCACAGCCTAGTCCCCCATGTCTCTCGTTTCCATTCATAAACCAAAATCTTATTTATTGGCTGCCAGTTGGTCTATTTATATTATTAGCTTTGGTTGGGCGGTTTTCTTGGATGCCTTTCACCGGTGAGGTGAAGGCGATTGCCATTGCGATGCTGTGTTATTGTTGTTGCTATTTGCTACAACTTTGGGGAGGAGGTAGTTGCTCCATAAACAAAACAAGTTGAGTCGAGAGCAACAAATGCAGCCAAGTTGGAGGTCTGCTATACATTGCTTTCATTCGCTATTTTTAGTCTGGCTAACAAGCGTCTTCAATAGCCGTGATCGTCTAGTGGTTAGGACCCCACGTTGTGGCCGTGGTAACCCAGGTTCGAATCCTGGTCACGGCAATGCCCTGAAATACGAGGCATTGTCACGGAGAAGAGGTTTTTTTTTCTGTTTTTTCTAATTTAACCTTTTCTTATAAAGGGCAACTGTTATGAGAACTTATCCCATAAAAGTGAATACTTTTTTAAAATATTTTTATCTATAGAAATATTTTTAAATTTTCTATATCTAAGAAAAAAAGTAAATAATTTCCTATTAAGAATTGTTTGTATGTGGCCTTACAAGAATTAAATTACCAATTTGTGGTTTGAGTCATCCTTTATGATAAAATTGCCTCCAAACCTGCCCCATCAAAAATATAGTGGCAGTGACTTGAGTATTCCCTTTCCAATTGTCAACACCTTGGGTCTTAAATTGGTTTGTGGTTTCTCATTAGGTCCTTCGTTGGCCAGCAGATCCGGCTGTGGCTGGCATTGACTTGAATTTTAATTTAATTGTACGCAATTGACAGAAATACACAAAATCCACTTCGGAATCTCAAGCGAAACGATATTAAGACGCCAGCAGCTGGTGTTGACATAAAAATGCAATAAAAAATAAGGGTGCCATTCTTATTATGGATAAACGAATAAGGAATACCTAGCAAGTTCCACCAAATATCGATGTAGGAAAAGGAAGAAAAATAAAGTAAGTAAGTCGCCGGGCCGACTTGGATATACCATGCATCAGGGGAAAACAAATTTCCTTGAGTTTATAAAACTTATTTCATATATTAAATTTCTTTCGTATGCGCGATTTCTAACATATGCTATCTCGCTCACTCTTATGTTTGTGCACTTAAGCGCTCCACCGGCCATATCCGCCTTTGCACTGCTTTGAGTGCAAAACGTTTCAATGCATAACTCGGCCATTTTTATTCCGATTTTTATCAAATTTGGTGGAATGATAGATGTCCATAACATATATATGTGTGCCGAATTAAATTCCGATACGATAAATATTGCGGGAGAAAATCACTTTTTATTAAATTCCGGAGGCGGAAGGGGGCGTGGCAAAAAAAATTAGGTGGAATGATAGATGTTCATAAGATCTATGAGTGGGCCAAATTAAATTACGATACGATAAATATTACGGGAGAAAATCACTTTTTATTAAATTTCGGAGGCGGAAGGGGGCGTGGCAAAAAAAAAACATAAACTTGGTCTGCGCCAAGACTACACGAGTCTACATTCTAAATTTGGTAGCTCTATCATTTATAGTTGCTGAGATCTCTGCACTCTTACGGACGGACGGACAGACGGACAGACGGACGGACGGACAGACGGACAGACGGACAGACGGACAGACGGACATGGCTCTATCAATTTCTCTTCTCATGCTGATCAAGAATATATATACTTTATAGGGTCGGAAAAGCTTCCTTCTCCCTGTTACATACATTTTGGCGACTTTAATATACCATTTCATCCTATGGATGCATGGTATAAAAATATACGAATGATAATGAATCTGAAGTGCCAGAAGTGGCTTCCAGGGGAAACATAGGCTAATCAATATACTTAAGACAGTTTTTAAAATAACCCACATTTAGTTAGTGACCCTATCTTTGAAAAACCATCAGTATCCACATTTTGTTCAAGTATTCCAGGGTGTTCCTAAGAAAAATCACTCAAAATCAATTGAATGTGGGCAGCCGTGGTACCCATCGAAGCAAAATCAAGGTGGCAATCGCAGCGACAATGCGCTTTGTTATAAAGCAGTTGCTTATTGGATTTTCCAGTGAAAAGCTATTGACAATATATGGCCATCATCTGGCGGGTTTACAGGGGTTGTGTGTGAGGCAGGTGGATTTACAAAGAAAGTAACAAGAATTTATTGTTGAACATATTCACAAGTACTTACATACATTCCATTCAAATATTTTGAAATATTTAGTTTAACATTTGCACTGCGTGTTGTAAATTTCAGTACAAATAATCGTAATCATACGATTTAGATATATTCTTGGCTATCAATACCGACTTTGGAGACATTCTGAAAATACCTTAATATAAAATTGATTATCGTAATATAATTGGTGATAAAAGTGCATTTTCGTGAAACACTAATAGTTTTCAATTGCGCAGATATAACATTATTTTATTTAATGAATAGCTACTATTTTCATCCCAGTAGTCATCCTGACTTGCTTCAGGGATATTAAATTAAGTGGCGGCACTTAGTACGCTCTAATTTCTCCCAAAAGACAAACGGTCGACTGACATAATGTATAACCGGTGGCCCATTTTATTGAAATTTAACAAAACTCCGCAAATAAAACGCCCACGCACAACTGAGACAATCGCATTATACACAACACACAATATACAGCATAATAGCCATTTCCATGTCGTTTCATTGAAAATAAAGTAAAAATACAAATATTAACCACAAAAGCGATGCTCGTATGTGTCTGTCTGTCCGTTCTGTACAATTCCTGGTCCTGGGAATGGGTCCTGGTCCGTGTGCGTATGTGTGCAATCGTCTGTATTTATGCATTCATATTCGTTTAAATGTATGCATATTGAATGGATAAAAGGGATTTGCTATTATTTTGTGTTGGGCCGGGGTGACGACGATGGGCAGAGTACTTCCCACAACCACCCACCTCGGTGGCATCTGTCTGGAGGCCGAGTCACTTTTTGAAAGCCAGAGCGCCGGAAACTCAGTGTTCGCTTTCAGCCATTGTTATACATTTTTGTTTAACACTCAATGAATTCATTATATGTTTTATGAATCGATCTAGGTCGCTTTTTACATGGGTATCCAGTCTGTCAACGATATGAAATGCTAAGCGGAAAAGTCACTTGTCAGAGTTTTGTAAAGCGATCCTCTGTAAACGAATATTCAGACAGTTTAATGCCCGATGGTTTCCAATTCTTGTTAGATACTTAGTATAGCGAAATTTATAAAATGTATGTACATATATACTTGTCGACTACTTTTGAGAAATGTTTCACCTGTGGCAAAGTTTAAAAATACTTTCGATACTTAACATGTTTCGCAAATTCCAATTCAAAAGAATATTTTACATCTAAAGTAAGCCTTAGCAGCCTTAGTCCCCCCTCCTGTAGATATAGATTTATCTATAAGCTTACACTGTAATAAATTAAATAAAAGTCAGATACAGCATTGAACAAGACATTTCGTTATGATTTTTTGACCATTTCTGGCGACTCCACTTAAATAAAAATGTAAACAAAATGTATATATCTTCTTCACTTCCTTCATATACATATATAGACGAATACTTTTGCTGAATAAAACATTGAACTGAAAAGCATAATTTAGTTTCAAGGTAGGAAAATTAGTAAAAAAAACTCCTTAAAAATATACTCAAATTAATAGTTCCAAGCTAACTACTTAGCTTTTCTAACATTTACTTTGAATTTATAATCCCCGCCATGTTATGTTGGCGCACAACAGTACACAAATTGAATTGATATGGTCACATTTTTCCGTTGCAGTTTGAATTCTTACTTTAAATCATTTATTCGGTAAAAACTAGAAAAATCTTATGAATGACAGTTTTCGTTCAATTTTATTGTTAAGTTGTGCTACAAATATTGGTGATTTAGAATTGCTTTATTATTCACACTATGTTTCCAAACAACAGAGTATTTAGAAGGTGTGTCCACACGCACCGGAAATGCTACATTAAACTTTAATTTATTGGCCCGGAGGATGAGTGGAATTGAACAATTATGCTCAATTTACAGATTCTACATTTGTTTAATTTAATTGGTGGCCTAATTCTCAGCTACAAATTGTGTAAGCTTATGCAAGACTAACGAAATAATATGCACTGACAGCGTTTGTTGCTGAAATTTCAACGTGACAATCTTCAGGGTCGCCGTTAACTAAATAAATTAAAACTAAAATAAAAACAACTATTAGCACGTAGAAACATGTAGGAGACAGAAACGAAGAAACTTTTGGTGTTCAGCTACTTGGACTTCTTGCTCTCCGTCGTTGATGGAGATGGCAGTCGTTCCACAGCCTGCTTATACAGCTGATTAAGGCCAAAGGTTGCACGCACATTATCGCTGGAGAAAAAGAACTTTTGCAGTTTGCCTTTCGCATCGACACAAGGTCGACGATCCACCTCCTTGCCCTGCTGGAACAGAATCAGGGTGGGCAGTTGGCGCGAGAAACTGCTATCCGAAATGCCATATTTTTGTGCAACATCTGGATGGCGTCCAATATCGATTTTTCCGAACTTCAGATGGTCCGTGTTGTACTCCGCTGAAAGTTCAGCGAATATCGGGGCAAAGTTCACACAGGTGGGATTCCAAACGGTGTAAAAGCAAATTAACCAACTTGTGCGTTTGTCGCGGACCAGCTCCTCCTCAAACACCTGAGAGGTACGGAAGTAGGTGATGTGCTCTGGCCCCTTGTATGACGGCTCCGGCAGCACCAGGCCAACCAGAACACACACCAAGCCGAATCCAAGTCCATAGCGAAAATCGGCATATGCCCAGAGTATCATATTGGCCACTTTTGTGTAAAGGAACGACGACGACAGGTAGTTGATCATGGTAACGCTGCCAGTTTTGCGGGAGCGAATCATTACTACAATCAGCAAGAAGAAGAGGATCTCGGCCTCGCGGCTGTCCAGGTCGCATGTATCCTCTTCCTCTCCGTTATCATGGTGAAAAATGCGAGTACAAACGAAACTGGTCTTCTTGGATATAAGATATGAGACGGCCAATAATACATTCACCCAGTAATAGGGCTTGGCAAGAATTGCCAACTGCTTCTTCCACGTCATTGTAGCGGCCCCGGATCAACGTTGATGATAAAAATTTGGACTTTAATTAACAATTTCCCGTGTCTTGCCTCTTTTGCTTTATTTTTAGTTTTCTTTTGACAGGGTGTTGCTAATTTTCATGTTTCAATTAGAGGTGGGACAATAATGACGTGACTGTTAAGAAAATATCGGTATTCTATTATCACAGTCACGTTATTTCAGTCAAGCCAAATTTGATAAAGATCCCATTAAAATCCATAAAACAATGCTGCTTTTTATATACATAATCAATATATTACTTTAGTTCACATATATTATTCCAAAACACGATATAAAACTATTCGATTGCTATTCAAATTTGTATCGTCTTTTGAATAGAAAATCAACCCTGAGAGTGGCGCTAAATTTAAACTGTGGAAAAAGCGGTTGTATGATAGAAGGCATCGACCTCTTAATATATATACTCTATGGCCGCAATTTTTTTCGTATGTGGAACAGAGCAAAACAAAGAAATTGAGAATATGTATACCGATCCACGGTTATGTAATATTCAGAAACAACAGCAGAAAAATACCAGTCTAATATATATATAAGTAGGTACGTATAAATGGCATTGTATTTTATTGCTCTGATTGATATTGCAAATATAGATTAATGCAAAACAATTGCAGCATGACAACAATTATAAATATTGCAAATACATATATAAAATTGTTTATATGCAACCCAAAATGCAAAACATATTTCCAAGTATCAGTGACGCAAATTGAAATCAACAACTAAAACGTGTGCTTAGGTCAGTTTTATGTTATCAAAACATGATGCACAAAATTTAATATATATACACATTCCTTGAGAAGATCGACCAGATTATTTGAATATTTTATTAATATTGGGTATTTCAGTATATTTGCCTAGAGTTGAAGGCGCCTCTGAGTAAACTTCGAGACTTTTATGGAGGCTAACGAGAGCATTCGGTGAGAACTGTCAGCAACTGCGCAGTTTTTAAATCTATCCAGCAACAGTTAGGGGGCGATTACTTATTATCAGGTCCCTCAATGTCGGCTCAGTGTGTCATTCCAACATACTTTTTTTTTTGTATGATGGTCAGCAATCAGTCAATAAAGTGATTAATTGATTAGCTAGTGAAATCGATCATCCTATCAGTACACTAAATTTTCTTACCTTACTCATCAAAAAATTGTCTGTCAACCGATATGGCACAGATGCCAGATGTAAATTTTGATAGATTGTGTTTTGTGATAATTTTCAATATGAGTTGGAAAGATTACAAACTTCTGCTTTTACATTAGTGAAAAAATGTAAAAATGTAATAGCCGGAATGGCTATGACTTTTCAATGTTTGATTTTTCAGCAACTGGGTCTTATATTTTATATTTATTAAATTAAATATACCTTGCATTTATCGAATGAATTTGTAATACTGAACTACATATGAATGTGCAAATATAAAACAAAAAATATTAAAATTAAAACTGATGCTTATCAGTTTCAACGGCTTTGTCATGAGGCCAATAACAAAATGGCGCTCATTTGTGTCCGTTATCAAGGCAACCTGATCTCTCTGCTGTGCGTCCGTGTTTGGCTTATCATGGGACCCAACCCCAAGATTTTGTGGTCTACGTCTCTCACCACACGCGCCTTATAAAAATTGAAATCGATGAACAAAATTCAGTTCAATTCTGAACCCCTTGCGTTGTGTACACACATCATCTTTCCGCGGACCGTTCGAGATCGAGAGACCCAAGTGATATATTTGGCATTAAATGCCTCAATACTTTGCAAAGCAAAAACCCAATTGGCTCAAGCAAGCTAAATCGAAATAATTTCACAAATAGGCTTTTGAAAATCTGTGTTCAAAATTTGATAAAAACCCAACTCCCAATCCCCCACCCCATTTTCCTTAATACCAAAACTTGTGTTTGGCATTTGAATGTTTATGCAAGAGAGCGCAAATATCTTGAGAATCGAGCAGCATTTGTCCAAGTGCTGGAATAAGCTGTTTCAGCTAAGCGAATCAAAGAATTATCAATTGTTGAAGAATCTGGAAATAACATTAAACGGTTAGTTGGCAAATGCGATTGCAATGAAATCACTTGTCTATATTTTCAAATATATATCCATAGAGTCCAGGATGGCCGCCATACCGCAGGGTGCCTTCGCCGCTTGCAAATTGAGGGAGCAGTACAACGAACGCGACATGATTATTTCGCGTATGAAGCTGTCTGGCACTGATAAGAACGGAGGTGTCAATCTCCAGACTCGTATGTATCAAAATCTCAGTTAGGAAATTCTCATTTTTAACCCAATGTGTTTGCTTGTAGAGCGCGATTACTCACCGGTGAAATATAATGACAAGCTAATGAACTCCATTTGGGGTCTGTACAATCGCTACTCTCCCCACAATGTCAAGAAGAACGAATACGCTCCACGCAAATTGTAAAGGATCCGGCTGGCGCAATAGCCTTCATTTGGGCTTCTGCGCTTCGTGGCGATCAATACTCTGCCCCTCAGCAGGATATTGATCTGACTTTACGCTTTCTATATACTTTAAAGAGCGTACATATACTTATATACATGTTTTAGGAATGCTTTTGCTTAACATATTCCAAAAAAAGAAAACCAAATTTTTTGTTTGTTAACAAATTGTAACTTCGGCTTATTATCATATTCGCATCTATGTAAAATTCAATAAACACTTTTAATATTGCATATAAACGAAAAAGGAAAATAGCATTTTGGCGGTATTCAATTCAAATAGCACGATTCATATGTTGGTACCATATATTTAATATTGATGAAGGCATCTTCTCCTCCATGCAGTTCAAGAACTTGGAGTGTAGCATCGATTAAATCGCCAAGATTAAGATTATTCTTTTGAGCATAGTCAATATCATCGCCACAGTTTACTACCGATGAAAAAACTAAGTTGGAGATTGAGTAAATTTTTAAAGGACTTACAGTTTTTCACTTTGAACGCGTTAAACATGGGCAACAATTGCCTATAGAAGGGCACCAATGCCGGACCTACCAAATCCGATGAAGTGACCAAATGTTGTATAATTTTTAAGGTCGTGCACATTACCTCCAAATTTCGCGTGCTCAATGCGTCTACAAATAGATGGAAAATAGATAGAGGTGGTAGCAAAACGACACCAGCAAAATATGGTGCAAATTAAAACGGGGCAAAATACTAGACGTTTGCGTGCCAAACCAATTTGCGTTTCTTTTATTATATCTTTTTTTTGGTGTGCCAGGTACTCACTCTTTAGAGGCAATATTAATTGCGGTATTACAGGATGTATCTTCTCTCCACCAGCCAGCAACAAATCGGTGACACCTTGACGGGCATAAGTTTTGTAGGGATGCTTTGTCTCGGCCAAGCCATCGAAAAACAAAGGCAAATAGAGGCTATAGTCCAACTTGTCAATATCAACCTGCATGAAAAATGTATACATATATTGTGTGATGAGTATTTAAAGATCATCCGACATTAGAAAACACATATATTCAAGATCAGTCCAGGTTTGAATGCAAACGACATTGTCGGACTTCAATCAATATGAATAAATGCTTTTGGGAGATAGATAGGATATAATTTGAATCCCATGTGTTATCCCATAATCACAGCCTACAAATCGTGGATAATTTAAATCGCTATCAAATGCCGTCATAAAATAATAATTTTACGTTATGTTTTTGTTTATTGGCATCTGAACTTGGACAATAAGTAAATTTATAGATGACTCATTTAACAGAAATAATCATATTAAATTGGGACATAGTAGTATATAAGATTTTCTGCATTTAAATGACAAATTCATGAAAACATTTCTAGAAGCAATTATAAGCATGGCTTTTATGCCAAATCAAAGCATTTTACGATCTATTTTGTTAGGCAATTAAATTTGTGCAACCTGAACGTAGGGTCATAACACATTTTACCTTGTTCTTATTATATTGTTATTATCAATGAGTCGTTGTGTATTATTTTTCAATAATTATTTGTTTAAACGATTAATTGGCTTAAGTTGAGTAGGTATATACATATAATATATATGTCACTCTTTCTTACGAAAACAGCGGTTCACATATATTTCCCAGTACATATTGATAGCGCATTTACGTCCTGTGCGATATTTCTACATATGTATATAGACATCTGATCTGCCAGTAGATACATATTCTTACACAAAAAAGTATGCAAACCTTTTGTTCAATTCAGGACTTATTGTATTCTATTCTTTGGCATTCTGACCCAAATAGTTGCATAAGTTACTTTATATAGATTATACTTTGCCTAGGGGGAAAGGTCCCTTAGGTAGCTTGGTAAACTACGTCAACTGTATCTGAAAGTCCCTACAATAGACTTGAGCAAATCACGCAAATATAAAAATTGCCACTCACATATCACCCACATGCAAATTAGCTCCGTTTAGTTTATGGCCTGGATAAACAAACGCACCACTCAAAATCATTCCACTCCCATTCCAAATGTGGCTCAGGGCGTATGATATTGAAATAATGCATACCGAAAACTGAAGGTAAATATGACCCGATTTTGATATACAATTTCTTCACTAGAAGAAACTCATTATATAAATAACTTAAGAAAGAAAAACATATTCCTTCTACACACATTTCGATAAAAGTTTTGAATCAAATTTGCAACGATCATGTGCAAATTCTTTATCTAAATCAAAGTATCCTTTCTGCAAGGTCATCGATAAAAAAGGGTCACATACAAGTTCGTACAAGGAGAAATATTCTTTTCAAAGAGCTCGTTTTCAGTCTGACTGACTGACATCTGGACATGGCGACGTTTTCAATGTCAGGAGCAAAATATCGCAACGAATGCTCCGACACAGCCCACTCCCACCCAATCCTAAAACTAACGCCGGAAATAGACAATGACACATTATTTGGTTCTTGTTGTTTTTAGGTGCCGGCGTAGCCAACACTTGAAGTAATTGAACACGCAGAAGTACAGGATTCAAATAATTGTAGCTAAGTTTACATAAGTGTGAATGTACTATGTAGATAATTGAAGGTTACCGCCAGTTTGTTTAAGAACTTTTAGACGTCATCTAGACTAGTCTCTTAATTTAAAGATCAGATATGATATAGATATATTAGATTTAAGCTAAAATTAGATTGATATCCAATAAATACCAATGAAAACTAAAACTTCAGTCTCATTATTTGATTCTCCAAAGGATTATTGATTGGATTTTGGTATAGTTGATAAAAGAGTTTTTCTTAGCGAAAATGGGGCATCAGTTTGTCGGATTTTAGAATCAAAAGGAAGGATTATTTGGAGCATCTCAGGATATGTATGTATGTGTATATATCATATTTGCTAAATTGACATTTCCACGATTTATGACTGTAAGGCAGCCATTTATTTAGTCTCATTTTATCGAAAGAAGATTTCCAGCAGAACTTTCCGGGGAAAAGACTTAAGCAATATTACAATTTACGACTGTTCCAAATGCCAAGATGCTTTTAAGCCTAATTCTTTTAGCTCTAATATAAGAGCAAGGCATAATATATATAATATATCGAAAAGGTAAAATTATAACGTAAAGGCAGCTTCATGATTTAAATCAAAAGAACTTATACTTACAGTCCATCCAATTTTGTCGCCACCGCAAAGATACTCCATTTTGATGGGCAAATCACCGCGATCAAAGTACATACGAAACAAGGTACCACGCCCCAAATCGTTGCCACCAAGTGTAATGCCACCATTAAGTTCCAAATTGAATGTAGAAATGGACTTCTGCTGTTTTTTTAGGCCTAATCAACAATCAGAATTCATAAGTCAACAGAAGTCATTACTCAAACAAATACATAAAGTAACTCTAAATAACTAAGAGGACTACGCACTTTTCGGTTTCGGTGGACGACCTCGAGCACTTGCTGTCGTGGTTGAGGTTTCGTGTATTGGTCCGTTAATGACAACGGTATTCTTTTGCTGCGATTGTATGGAAAAGGGCGGCACATAACGGGGACACAAACGCCCACTAAATGGACGTAAATGCGGTGGATTTGCGGATTTGGAGCGTTGTTTTAGCGAAACGGAATTTGTATGGTAGTCATGTGAGGGGCGGACGCCATTGGCGTAGGCGGTAGTTGCACATTTTGCCGAACGAGACATTTTCCGTCGAACTAAAGTCACGTAGAGTAAACAACAAACTGCCGAGCGCAGGAATTTTCTATAGCCTGCTGGACTACAGTATTGGTGTTGGGTGTCGCGTCGGTGTCGTTTCTATGGAGGCGCACAGTGGGTGGAATGTAATCCCAATGCGATTCCTTTTAGAAGAATAACCGACATATTTTCGTGCCTTAGACAATTTGCATTTGATCAAATCATCCAAATGAACACACAAACGTAAACTAAATATATTTTATATTTAATACTTCGAGTATGCATTAAATTTGATAAATGCATTTTGTATATTCAGAATTCAATATTATACGGGTCAAAAATGGGTTTTTGTGCCTGCTTGACACTTTTTATAAGTCATGATATTACAGAAAAGTTATAAGGATATTCACATATTTGTTAGCAAATAGATTAAAGCACTGTGCAACGCGTTGCTAGGCAGCCAAAGGCGCAGTGACTGATAAGCCATTCGTTGACAAACTAATTCAAATGTTGCCTTATTCCTAAAAGTAACACCCACTATATTGTTTTAGTCAGTGGGTGGTTTGTTTTAAACTATTTCCAACGGTCGTGGGATTATGATATTAACGGGTTTTGCAGTAAGACTTCTTTAATAGTCATATTTGACTTACTCAGGACTCTAATGATAAACAAACGTCGGATGTTCTGATGTTTGTAAGTTTTGCAGTTTTAAACCTGTAAATGTACAGGAAATGTAATTATAATATGCACGGCATATTTAACAAGTTTTTTTAGTTAAAAATTGAACTTTGTTTTGGTTGGAGCAACTTCTTGGAATACAAACAAAATGTAATTTGTGTTTTGAACTGAAATAGACAAAAAACTCATTTATTCTTTTGAATGAGCGCACTTTAATGGCTTTAATTTTATTTAGATTCAGGAAGTTTGTGGATATGATGGATAAACAAACGAGGATCAAGGTTTTCGTAGGTACAAGTTTCCCGCGATACTTTTTTCGAAAATTGCCTAATTATCGATTAACCATTATATCGAATAGAATGAAACTAAGATTTTACGTTTACGTTGACAACGCTTATATATGACTAATTTATTTGATTAATTTCTACGTCTTTAAGGATCATTTGATGATAGTGATAAAATATATAAGGACTGGAGACCAGTCCTGAATTATTTTCCCGCAACTGCTACTAGTGACTTTTGAATCTTTGTCCAAGTCACAGTTACATGAATAGCCCTCATCTCTAATACAAAGAAAGAACAAATCATACAAATTGTATGAAAATTTATTTATATTCGTGGTTAAATTAAAAGCCGAACACCTGCGCCATCGCCAATTGTTATTGTTCTGTCTGTGTCACGCGTTTGTAGTGGGAAATAGATCCCAACAACAATAATTAAGATGAATGGCGAGTTAAAGAAATTGTCGGAGGAGTCGCTGCTGCAGCCGCCCGAAAAGGTATTTGACATTATGTACAAATTGGGCGAGGGCAGCTATGGTTCCGTCTATAAAGCTGTTCACAAAGAAAGCAGTTCCATTGTGGCCATTAAGCTGGTGCCTGTCGAATCTGACTTGCACGAGATCATCAAGGAGATCTCAATTATGCAACAGTGTGACTCCCCCTATGTGGTCCGCTACTATGGATCCTACTTCAAGCAGTACGATCTATGGATATGTATGGAATATTGTGGTGCCGGCAGTGTATCGGACATAATGCGTCTGCGCAAGAAGACTCTAACAGAGGACGAAATCGCCACCATTATGTCGGATACACTCAAGGGTTTGGTGTACCTGCATCTGCGGCGTAAGATCCATCGTGATATCAAGGCGGCGAATATCCTTCTCAACACGGAGGGATATGCCAAACTGGCTGACTTCGGTGTCGCCGGCCAGCTAACGGATACAATGGCCAAAAGAAACACTGTGATTGGAACACCCTTCTGGATGGCCCCAGAGGTCATTGAAGAAATCGGTTACGATTGTGTGGCAGATATCTGGTCACTGGGCATCACGGCTCTAGAAATGGCCGAGGGCAAGCCACCTTATGGTGATATACACCCAATGCGTGCCATTTTTATGATTCCACAGAAGCCGCCGCCTTCGTTCCGTGAGCCAGATCGATGGAGCACAGAATTTATTGATTTTGTTAGCAAATGTCTGGTCAAGGATCCAGACGAACGAGCAACGGCCACAGATCTCCTTGAGCATGAATTCATTCGCAATGCTAAGCATCGCAGTATATTGAAACCCATGCTGGAGGAAACATGCTCCATAAGGGAACAGCAGAGAGCAACGCGTGCCGGACTCATGAGCCAGGCCAAAAGTCTGGCATGCCAAGATCCAAGCATGCTGCTACCGGAGCACGAGGAGGAAACGGAATTCGGTGGTAGTGGCACAGTTAAGACGTTCATTGATGACCCAGGCACATTGGTTCCAGAGAAATTTGGCAATTATCAGCAGTCATCTGCATCGGATGCTACCATGATTGCACATCCCGAACAGGATATTGATGAGGGCACCCTAGGGCCTGGTGGACTCGGACGTAAGCCAGGTGCTCTTGCTTCAGTGCCATCTGCTCCATCTCCTGCCTCAGGCGAGGTGGCAACTGTAGACTCTGGCACTATGGTTGAACTTGAATCCAACTTAGGTAAGCAAGGCACAACCAAGTCTGAAAAGTCAATAGATAAGTTATTTTTTGATTTCTAGGCACAATGGTTATTAATTCGGATTCCGATGATTCTACAACGGCGAAACGTAGTGACGACCAGAAGCCGCGATATCGTTATCGTCCACAGTTCTTGGATCACTTTGAACGCAAGAATGTTGGCGAAAAATCTACAGAGTATTCTCCAGCCGCTGCCGAGCAGCAACAACAACAACAACAGCAGCAACAGCAAGAGGAAGGCCACCAGCATCTGGCCAGTGGAGCAAACGATGCCAACAATTGGGAACATAATATGGAATTGCAATTCCAACAAATTTCTGCCATAAATCAATATGGACTACAGCAACATCAGCAGCAACAGCAACAACACATGGTCATGGCGTATCCGTTAATGAACGAGCAGATAATTGCCATTAATAACCAACAAAATCTCTTGCGTAGCAATCAGCAGCAACCTACCCCAACCCCTAACCCAAATCCAGCTCCAGCACCACCACCACCCGCATATCAAAATCAGCATTTACACACACAATCCCATGCATATGTTGAGGGTGAATTTGAGTTTCTCAAGTTTCTCACCTTTGACGATCTACATCAGCGTCTTAGCCACATTGATCATGAGATGGAGCTAGAGATCGAGCAGCTGAACAAAAAATACAATGCCAAGCGACAGCCCATTGTTGATGCAATGAATGCAAAACGCAAACGCCAACAAAATATCAATAATAACCTGATTAAAATATAAAAAAACGGAGCAACTGAATATCAAAATTAATTAGATCTATCTCATCCAAATCTCTGATCCACAGTAAAAGAAAAACGCTAAACGTGAAACGAAAATACTAAAAGCTTTAATGTAAAATGCATTGAATGAAAAAGAAGCAGGAAATGATAATGTTGTTTTAACAAAAAAGGAAAGATTTAGACGCCATATAAAAATGATTCTAAAATGCAAGACCATTTTCTCGGTTTGTGGTCTTTTTCATCCTCTTATGATTATATCTCCCTATAATAATATATATTCTCTACGTTATAGTAAAGCGTTTACAGTATAATGATACAGTATCAGCTCGATTATGGTAAAAATTATATTACCTGGCCGCCGCCGTCTGTATTATCCCACTGCCCTTGATACCCTTGGGTTTTTTTCTTGTTGATATTTTGAAATATCGAATATTATTGATGGCAATCTATAAATTGACTGAGATGACACAAATTGGATATAATAAATAAAGTGAAACTTTTAAATTAATAACATTTAGAATTTGTTTGAGCCATCCTAATCAAAGTCTTTAGATATAACCTTTTATGTTCTTCCCCTTATATTTTAATCCTTAATAAAGCACAAAACTACTCTGAGAAATAGAAAACAAGTCAAGCAATATATATATATATATATATATACACCTATACATTTATGTATGTATACATAGAAAGAAATAATATATATTTGATGCATCCATATTTTTGGAAAGTTTATAGATAACACACACACAAGCACATACACATATAAATATATGCCTAGTAATTTTAGCAATTACCTATACATAATTTACATAATAAATATATATACAAAATTGTATGTAACCTTATCTTTATATATAAATTCCTTAGAAAACCTTACCAAAAGTCAGTTGCATATATTTTTGGAATTTTTTTTCTTTAGTCTATAAAGAAAATGTGGTGCTAATTTGCCTCTTGATTTTCAGTTGAGAGTTGCATATCATGGAGTTGCGCTCGCAAATCTTCTGGTAAACTGTTCTCATTTAAGGCACTAGGATCCTCGCCATCAATTACAATCTCCTCAGGATCGGGTGCACGTGGTAGAAACTCCTCATTCGGATAGAGTTCTGCAAATATGTGATGGGCCTCAGCAATAGCTCCATCATAGTCTAACTCATAGAGAGGACCACTGGTGCAGTATATGGGACCTTGCATAGCACTACCCTCCACGGGTTGAGCCGAATAAAGCGTAAAATAGGCACTAAAAACAATTCGTGAAGCATTTCCAAAGATCTGTGATGTAAATGGTGTCAAGTCAGCAATTGGATCTTCGCTCTTTGCGGGCGTGGTTAAGTGGAAGATGTCTGAAAGGCATTGATTTATTTATAGAATATGTAAAATGGAAAGCAAAATATGTCTGTGTCTTACATAATCCCTCTGGACATGCACCAGAGTAGTGTGAGAGTTGAATGACTGTGGCCTCGTGTGCTCCTCTATCAGCCAGCAGACGCAACAGATTGACTCCTCCACCTCCTTTATTTATCTCTTCATTGCCCAATGGACTATAGGCTATAAACAATCCTCGAGAGATGTTTGGACGCATTGTAGCAGCTGGGTAATTATGTATGTGGCCAGGTGCTGAGACCAAATGTTTAGCACGCAAGGTTTTTCCCTCACAACTTAACAAAAGTTCTTGGGATTCACTGTCTGCACTAACACCGTCCACCGAGCGTTTAAGGCAATACGTTCCACCGAAAACGGCACAAAGTCGACAGAAGCATTGGGGCAACTCACCGCAGCCGTACATTGGAAAAAGAAAAGGTGTGTTGCCATACCGTCCTAGGCTAGTTAGGAATCGTTGAGTGCGTTTCATGCCCTCCTCGAATGTAGTATCGGGCCCACACATAGCAATAGACTGCATTACACATGAGGCAATTTTCTCGGTAACTCGCTGCGCTTGCAGATATTCAACAAAAGAGCGACCTCGAAAAGCTAAAGAGTCTTCATTACACTTGTCCTCGCCATAGTCATTGCATGTCATCAGGAATTTCATTAACAATCGTTTCTCCACCATTGTAAGGATCTTCGTATTGAAGACATCGCTTCGTGAGCAAGGCACCGATAAAATTTCTCCCAGATTATTCATACAAACATGATCCACGGCACGGAACTCTGCATAGCGACAAATATTTGATCTGATTAGCAATTGAACGAGCTCTCCCGCAGCATAGAGCACACGGGGGCAGAGATCTAGATTAAAACGTCGCGACTTGGCCAGTATTGTATCACGCGTCCAGACCACTGGAGATTCCTCTTCAGCTACATCATGCCAGGTGTACCTGCCATTTCGCAAGGCAGAACCTTCGCTAACCTCCCTCTCCAATAGAGTACACAGGGCATCCAAGCTGAAGGATCCCCAAGAATCGCCGCCATAGTATTCATTTTTATCAAGGTGCAACACGGACTTCCCAATGCGACTTGCGGCAGCGGCAATACAGGATTCAGTGAAGCCTTTTTAAGAATACGAAATCAATATAGTATGACTCATCCAACTATTTATTGTAGCCACTCTGGCAGCGTATAACACAGGCTTAACTCACCTGTACCCATCACTACCAAGTCGAATGCTTCCGGCAATTCATCCGACATGTTTCTAAATTATTCCGATTGATCCTGATTTCTTTTAACACGTAAATTCATTTGTTTATCATTAGCTATTCTATTGTCTTTGTCTAGCGATGTGGAGTCAGCCGATATAATAAATCGAAATAACATCTGAAAAGTAACGAGCATCATATGAAGTAAGTCACAGAAGTGTTGAGCCTCATCTCCGTGACTACACTTATCATTTAATTTCGTGTTTTATCTTTGTTCTATCTAACACGAAACTAAATGATAGAACAAAGATATAGAACGAAACCAAATGATATTTCGAGACATATTTCTGTTATGTATACAACGAAAATAAATTATATTTCGTGAAGAAAATTGATTTGAATTCGATAACTTCGTAAGTAAATAGATATCGATTAAATAAAGCCCTTGATTTTTGGCCTCTCTGTTTTGTTCCGCTCTCAACTTGTTGCTGCCATAGCAACGAAAAAAAATCGTAAACAAAACCCGGAAAGTAGTGAAAATGTAGAATGAGAGTGTTAACATATTGCAAGGATACCACTCTGACTCCATAGTTGGAAAAAATGTCTTTCGAGAAGATACTCTACAAATATGATGATCCCCATGGAATTGGCGATGTTTACTTCATTTGGCAAAAAGGCGCAGGAGCCTTACTGGCCACCACTGGAACAGACGGATCCGTAGTATTGTATAATCGGCAGGGTCAAATGGTTCAGCGCCTGATACTAGCCGGGTATGGAAACATCGAAAATGTATAAGGAAACCCCTATAATCACACGTCTTTGCTTTTTAGCCTTTGCTCTGGATTTGCGTGGGACAACGAAGGAGAATTGTTGGGCATCATAACCAGTGGATCGCCGAATATAACACTATGGGACTATGGCACCCAACAAAAGATCAGTGTAGAATCTGGTTTACGAGATCCGCTTACTTGTATTTTGTGGTCAAAGCAAGACCAACTGCTGGCTGTGGGCACTGGGCGAGGTAACTTGGCTATATATAATCATCGGAATGGAAAAAGGACGCCAGTGCTCGGGAAGCACAGCAAGCGTATTACATGCGGTGCTTGGTCGGCTCAAAATCTCCTTGCTCTTGGCTCGGATGATAAGAGTTTTTCGCTAAGCAACGAAGACGGAGATACTGTACGCGTCGTCCAGTTGCGGGATGTACCGACTGATATATACTTCGCCGAGATGGCCAGTGATGAGCGGATTTCTGGAGATAATGCTATCAGCATGATAATAGGAAAACGAACACTGTTCTTGTACTATCTGCCGGAACCGGATAATCCCACTGAACTTGGATTTCAAAGTCGTTATGGATCGTTGCTGCAGCACAAGTGGTTTGGCGATGGTTATATTTTGCTAGGATTTTCCAATGGACATGTGGTGGCCATTTCTACCCATCCTAAGGATGTGGGTCAGGAACTGTGGCAAGTGAAGAATCATAAGGATACTTTAACCGGTCTAGCCTATTGCCCATCATTGGATATTGTGGCCTCTTGTGGGGACGATAAGTTAGTAGAGTGTATCACATTAACGGAATTTTTCTAATAACACTTTTATTAACACAGCATAAAAGTCCACTCGATCACAAATCTTCAGGAAACTGAACGAATCATTACGGTACCAGATCATGCAAATGTCCAAATGATTGATTGGTCGCCAGATGGCCAACTCCTGGCGGTAACGACTAGTGGAGGCACAGTCTACACATATGTAACCAAGCTCCCACATATGTTTGCTGTATCCGCACCGCGGATTGTAATGCTCAGCAGTTTGGCCGAGGTTTCCATTTACATATACTCGCCTGACAAGGCAAGATCTATACCCTTTCGTCTGCCCCTGGAGGGAGAACCCACCTTTATAGCCGTTGGTCCGTATAATCTTGCAGCTGGCATCGACAAGCACGTTTGGTTCTATGACCTAGGAAAAAGTCTGGGCGAGGAGCCGCGTCCGTTAAGTGAGCGTGATATGCCCTCAAATGTAAGCAGCATGCATTTGAATGCAGATTATTGCGCAGCTCTTTGTCCGCCCCAATTGATTCTTCAGGCGATTGGAACAGATAATCCAAATTGCAAGGATAAACTACTGGCCACTTTTCCAAGTGCCTTACCCACCATTCCAAACGATGCTGTTATTACCTGTTTTGCCCTCACCCAAGAGCTGCTTATATTTGCCACAGACGTAGGTACAGCGGAACTCCGAAACTCATTAAACTCATATTATATTCTCCTTGATAGATTGGACATCTTATCTTTTTCTCATTGGAGAAATGGGAGAGTTGCACCATCTTTAGACATAGCATGGGCATCCGCCAGCTCTTCACGGATATTGAGGGAACTAAAACAATCTTTATTGATGATCATGCCCAAGGATATATTTTTCTTCCGGCAATGGAGGAGGCCCTGCTCGTCTCGGATATGTCCAAGCAATGTTTGGGTTGCCTTTGGGATCTCACCCAACCTAATATATTCATCAGTTTTGATGCCAAAATCGTAACTACTCATGTCTTTGCGCGTCACTCTGTACACGGCATGCACACACGTAAAGTGGGCGAGTCTAAGCTTAATCCTGCACAACTGCCCATATTACTGTGTGCCGGCGAAATGGCTCTTCATATTGATGGTGGGCAATATGCCACCCAATCTCTTAGCACACATGTGATTAATCCCAGTAACAGTCAGTCGGAAAATGTGCAACTTTATATCAAACTTAAGAAGTATGACGAGGCATACAAACTGTGTGAGCAAATGAATCTAACGAGTGCTTGGCGGGAGTTTGGCGAACAGGCTATCACCGATCTGGAGCCAGAAATCGGTAAAATTATTACGCTTTCGTTAATTTCGTTCTCATTTGATTCCTTATCTATTTATCTCAGCTATTCGTGCCTATAGACAGCTTGGAGATGCTGCTATGGTTAATGCTTTAGATGAGCTTCGCTATGTGGAAGATTTAGCCATGCTAAGTGGATGTTGTTGCATGCTTCTATCTCAATTCGATCAGGCGAAGGATTACCTGTTAAAGGGAATCTATACAAAGGCCGCCTTGGAGTTGTGCCGTGATCTTTTGCAATGGGATCAGGCGTTGCTCTTGGCCTACAAACATGAACCACAAGAAGTTCCCTACATAGCCAGAGAATATGCTCAACAATTGGAGTTTACGTAAGTGAACTTCCTTAGATTCTGTTCATCTAATCTGTATCCCATTTACCCTTCTAGTGGAAACTATGCCGACGCCTTGTACAACTATGAGAAAGGCTACAAAGAAGATCTCATCAATAATGACGATGGGGTGAAGCCAACATTGCTGCAGAAGACTCCGGAATATGAAGAGCATGTGCGTCTGTGCAAGATGGGCATTGCCCGAACATCTATACGAACAGGAGATTTTCGACGCGGTGTAAGATTGATTAGTTCATTTTAGTGTCACAGAATTCTTTTAAGAATTTTTTCCACATCACATACAGATACAATATGCTGTGGAGCTGCAGGATAAACAACTACTTTTCGATTGTGCTGAACTACTAGCAACTGTTGGACATCTCACCGAAGCGGCCGGTCTCTATGAACGTGGTGATTACTTTGATGAGGCCTGTGGCCACTATATAGCCTTAAAGATGTGGAACAAGGCAAACAATGTGCTCTCCAAAGTAAAAAGCAGCAAATTACATGCGGCCTATGCTAAAGCGAAGGAATCGGACGGCCACTTTGAAGAGGCCATTCGAAGCTATAAAATAGCAGGGGATTTGGATGCTTGCGTAAGAATATATCTGGAGCATTTGTGTGACCCGCATGCAGCATCTGAAATTGTACTAGAATCCCGCTCCGTGGATTCGGCCAAATTGCTGGCAAAGTTTTATCAAAAAATCGGTGATATTGAGCAAGCACTTCAGTTTCTTATCATCTGCGGATGCGTCGAAGAAGCATTTGCTTTGGCTCAGCGGCATAACAAACTTCGTCGTCATGGCGAGCTCCTGGAAAGACTGGAGAATGTGAAATCCGCCGACTATCTGGCATTGGCTCACTACTTTGAAAGTGAGAAATATACGTTGTTGGCGGGAAAGTATTATTTTCTGGCCAGGGACTTTACCAAAGCTTTAAGGTTTCTGCTTAAAGCCTCTGCTTTTAGCAATGAAGAGGAACAGGCACTCTCGCTGGCCATTGATTGTGTGGCGACCTCTAACAATGAGCAATTGGCATCGCAACTGATTGAATTTCTGCTGGGTGAACTTGATGGAGCACCGAAAGATCCGCGTTATCTCTTTCGTTTGTATATGGCAAGGAAACACTATAAGGATGCAGCCAAGACGGCCGTCATTATCGCTAATCAGGAGCAACTAGCAGGCAACTATAAATCGGCCAGAGATCTGTTGTATTCAATGTACCAAGAATTACGACGTAATAATCTGTCGGTTACAGCTGAAATGCGTCATAATTTGATATTACTTCATCGCTATACCTTGGTGCGCATCCATGTCAAACTGGGCAATCATCTGTTAGCCGCTAAGTTGCTGGTCCAAGTGGCCACCTGTATATCTCAGTTTCCAGAGCGTAAGTATTTATTGCATAACAAAGAGCCAATATTTTAGTTATAATGAGTGTTTTTTGTAGATATCATTCCCATTCTCACATCCACGGTTATTGAATGTCATCGAGCGGGTCTTAAAAAATCTGCCTTTGTCTTTGCTTCAATGCTAATGCGTCCGGATTATCGCAATCAATTGGATACACGCTACGTGAAGAAGATCGAATCGATTGTCCGCAAAGCTCCAAAGGGTATCAAAAATTTACACGATGAGATCGATGACGAGACAATGGAATGTCCGATTTGCGATGCTAATTTAGCCAACATGGAGGTAACATGCTATAGCTGCAAAACAACGCTACCTATTTGCATAGCCACAGGTCAGCATATTATTAAACAACAAATGACTTCGTGCCCGCTATGCGATTTTCTTTGCTTTCGCTCCGAGATGGAAAAGTAAGTACAATCACAATCCCATCTCCAGCAATTGATATTACAATTTGTCTTACAGTATTCTCTCGGAGAACGGCGAATGTCCGATGTGTAGCGAACGAGTCGAACCAGAACAGCTACTAGATGTGGAGGATATACGTCCGTACATCTTAGCGGCATCATAAGTTCAAAGAAACACCTAGTTAAGGCACAGCAATTGCAACACCAAAAATGTAACTTTAAGTAAAAATGCACCAACTTGCACTAACTAGACTGCCTTTTAAAAATATATCAGATTTTTCTATGGAAATGGTCACAATTTACCTAACAATTATGCACATAATGCTTCATAAAACAATAAAAGACTTTTAGGTAAAATTATTTAGCACAATTTAAATTTGTTTTATTTTACCAAGTTATGAATATTCAAATACTAAAGCAATGAGAATATATATGAAAATTTTTTAGAGAAATTCAAAAAATAAACGTTACTTTTATATTTAGATGGTACGCAGTCGACTGATAAGTTTTTTAATCGATAGCAGCTGTGAAAGCTCCGACTGCTATCGAACTGTGATGATAGAAATTTAGTTGAATTTTAATTTAAAAATCACTACATTTGGGTTGAGAATTATGTCTACATGACTTAAGAGTTAAATTAAACCTCTTTGGAATAACACTGTAATACTTAGTTCATTTCCACTTTGAATCAGTTTAAAGGCGCCTAGTGACATTAGGAGGAATCGATTTGTCGATAAAATAACCGGACAAAAACTTTTAACGATAGTTGCTTGGCAATATTACTCTACAAATATCATTCACACTCAAACAACAAAATGTCTGAATTGATTAGTACATCGGATTTTATAAAGGCCAATGTATCCAATTCGCACAATGATGCGGTGGCCTTCGAAATCAAGTTTGCAAAGGCCATGACCGTGTCCCAACTCAAGGTAAGCATATCCTTCGGCAATCGCTGCCGCTACAGCTTGTTTCAGACAGATGTTGTCATGGTTTTATTTTGTGACTCACAGGGCAAACTGGAGATACTGACCGGAGGCAGTGCGGCAACCATGAGGGTGGAATTGTACAATGGACGCAATCGCCTAGCTATCTTGGACAATGAGAATGCCCAACTGGGGTTCTATATTGATTCCGACGGCTTGCGGTTGCATGTGATTGATAGTTTTACCTTTGATGATACTGCGGTGGAGAAATTCGAACTGACTAAAGATCAATACGAGCAAAGAAAGGATTCTGTACGACATTACTTAAAACAGAATCGCCTTGGCAAATATAATCAAGAGGAGATGAGTCAAATGGAGGAGAAGCGACGCGAACACGCGGAAGAGTTGCAACGACGGGTCGAGCTTTGTGTGATTGATGCACGCTGCGAGGTATCAGTGCCCGGAAATCCACGTCGTCGTGGCACGATCAGGTACAACGGTAGCCTGGAAGGAAAAACTGGAATCTTTATTGGCATTGAGTACGATGAGCCATTGGGCAAGAATAATGGAAGGTAAAGTTTGCTGACCGAAACCAGATTGGACATATTGAATGACACCTTCATATATTGCAGTATTAACGGCAAGGTATACTTTAAATGTGGTCCTAACTATGGCGGATTTGTCTCTCCACTGTCAGTTGAAGTGGGCGATTACCCATCAGAAGATGTCAATCTTGATGACGAGCTCTAGATTTCTTAATCGTTAAGAATTCGTTCATTCCCACACTACAATAGCACAAGTTTCTCTAATGCGAATAACAAAATTGTAATGTAGTTATGCCATTTTTATTTATTAATTAAAACATCTATGTATGTATATCAGATATTCTTACAACATGTTTTCAACTTCCATACTTTGGGATTTATCGTATTTCTGATTTATAGATAATTATAATGAATAATAATGGTGTTTTAAATAATGCTCTTTTTTCGTTCCTCGTTCATTTTTCTTGCTTTTGTTTTTAATTTAAATTAACATTTGGCGTTTAGTCCCTCTTGACGCCAAAAACTATCAGTTTACAATCTAACTTGGAAACAAAATTGGATGTCACAAATAAGTTTAATACTCATTTATGCTTAATAATTTTAACTTTGCGTGCAAAAGAAATTATTTATAGCAAAAAAATATAAAAAACCGCGCTACTTACAATTGTATTTTTCTTGTGATTGGGATTCTGGGTATCGGTTTATTGATATAGTAGTATGTACTTATTATTTCGGTTGTGTAGATGTAATGAGCGATGTCTGTTTTATTTATATATGTATATATATTCGTACATGTACCATACATATATGTGTGTGTGGGTGTGTATATATATGTCTGTGTATCCATAGCTAGTCCTAACGTTTTTTTGTTTTTTAAGTTTCATTAGTTGTTCGTTTAACATTGAATATAAAATGGTGAAAACTCTTGATTCTTCAAATACGATATTAGCAATAGCAATAAAATTATAGCACACATATTCCACTCTGCATGATATAACTTCAAGTGTTTTTATTATCAATATAGATATACAATATAGGTATTCAAAGACTGTTTTTTGTTTTATATTGTTTTGTTTTTTAACAACCACAAACCTGTTGAATCAGCTAGGATCAATGATCGTCTTTTAGTTCTCAATTGAGATCAATGTGTTTTTGTTTTGTTTTTGGGAGGATCGAAATGGATTTACATAGTGGTTCATTGTATATATATATATATATATATATATATATATATATATATATATATATATATATATGTGTATGTATATTGTAACTTTCTGAATGAACTGAACCTGAACAACTGATCCAAGTTCTTATTGATTTCTTGGGATTTGTATTCTAGCAGTATATAACTATTTGTATTCAGGCATCACCACATCCATCTATATATGCACGATTGTATGGGGAACTGATACAAACAGATAATACCACTGTCTATTAACAGAGAACAAGTACAGAGTTGTGTACAATTACAAAAGATACATTTTGTTTTTGGCATATAACTAGAATTGTTTGGTGTTTTGTTTGTTCCTTTTATCTCTCTCTCTCTCTGATAAATTTCTCGATTATCAACACAAGCCAATCCTATATCCTATCCAATCCTTGTATGCTACTAAATGCGCATGTTTTCTGTTTTTTAATCCTTCATAATAAATCAATGAGCTTGATGTTTTTCTTTTCTCTCTCATTATTTCATTTAAACAAGCGCAACAAACAAAGTAGAAAAAAAACATTTCACTGGATAAATGCAGTTTATAGAGCATTGATTTGTTTCCGTTAAATATTTATTATTATTTTTTCTTATTATTGTTATTATTAAATGAATTGAATTTTGTGTTTTAATTAAATGTTTTCTTGCTTTTGCAACCATCTTCTCTGCCGATACTGACAAACGGAACGAACCTGGGGTTCGATCTTGAGGGCAGCACGTAGCAGGGATTATGTCTATGTTCCTATCAAAATAATTATGTTTGTCTGTATGTACGAGTATGTTGTATGTTGTCTGTCTGTGCGTTTATTTTGGTTGGTGTATGGGTGCCTTTTTGTGCATGCGTGAACATTTTGGTAAATAGAGAAGTTTGTCTGATCGATCGATCGATCGATATATATATATGTATGTATGTATGTATGTGTATGTATATTCAACGTTTAGAGATGCTAGCAATAAGCATATTTTTACTTGAGATTCTCTGTCTGTTGTTAGGGCATCCAGGCGCCATGTACATACATACATATGAGCAACCCCCCCAGTCCCGGTCCCCAACCCAACCCATCCCACTCCCCATCCCTAACAACTATAATTATTAATTTTTTGCAATGCTATGTCCATGTTCCATTATAATTAGAGAGTTGTGGTGCGTAGCATTGGTGTTGTTGTTGTATTCTGTGTGGTGTTTGGTTTCTCGTTATCGTTATCCATGGCATTGGCACTGGGGCCGGCCGACTCATTTGAATTGGTTGATCTAGCATCCTTTTTGCCTTCATCTCCTCCTACTCCTCTTGCTCCTCCATTTCGAGAGGCTCTGAATTTTCGCACAATTAAGCTCCCGGTGTGTTTGATGTTCCTTTTCAATCGGTTGCCACCGCCTCCATCACTGTCGCTGCCACTCTTTTCCTTTTTTGCACTAATACCAGTTCCAGTACCTGTTACAGTGCTCATTACCTTATGGGTGGGGCCGACGCCTTCGCCTTCTTCCTCCAAAATAGCATTTATTGGATTTAGATCAACGTAGAGAGGAGTAATTACTGGCTCTCTTGATGGTTTACTGGTGGCTAATTGCTGCATATCAACAGTCTGAGGAGAAGTCGGTTGGTCCGTGGTTAGCACCTCGCGCGACTCCACATTCTCTTTGGAGCTAAAGGGGGAGTACATGTGAAATGCTGACAAGAGCGACCTGGACTTCTTTTGGTCATCATTGCCTCCACCGGTTGACAACCGGCTCTTCTTGCGCCTTTGAGATCCCTGCTGACTGGTTAATGAGCGGCATAAAAGTGATAGCTCAGACAGCTTTGAGCTGCTTCTGGCCATGTGACAGTCGGCGGTAGTGGATATAGAATCAGCTTGAGTGGTATCAGCGACAGTGTCAGTGGCGGCATCGGTGCTTCCCTCGTTGTTTGTTTGGTTAAGTCACAGCCGTAGGTCAAAAGCAATGCGGGACGCAATGTTCTTGAAGCCAATGCTGGTGCCTGATGTAAAAAAAATTAAGTTTAATTAGGCTAAATCTCTCTATCATAGATTTTCTCCCACTTACCGGAGATTCGCTTAAAGCGCACTCCGTTCAAAGAAAGTCGCGGCAATTTGCAGACCTCTATTTCCCATTGCACAAGCGAATCCGTATTTGGATCACCATGAACGCACCAAAGTACAAATCTGATATAATACAAGACATATTTAGGATCCATTGTGTAAACTTATTATCTTTCTGTATATTTCTTTTACTCACCGTTCACGCTGCTCGTAGTCACAATTGTTTTGATCGAGTACCTCACGAATCTTTTGCATTATTTGATCGGGCATCAGTGGTGATGTTGTCTTCATGGACCATGTGAAACGCAGTACACGTGGTTTTGCTGCCTCTTCCGTCGTGGAAGTACTGTAAAAATGTAATTGGTTTTGAGGTTTAAGAGAACACGGCGGAGTTCAACTAGCCAATGGAAGAATAACCAAAGCAATTTTAGCAAAAACTGTCCCTTACTAAGTATATGACAACCAACTCTCATTAAATAAAAAAAAACCAACCAAAATAATCTTCACCCTAAACTAATCAGTTTCCGGTCGATAGTTGTTACAATGATACAATAGATGAATTGTTAGTATTTACACAAAACTTAAATATGTAAATAACAATTGTGTTTATAATATACTAATAAATGTATAAAAAGATAGTCCCCATTTTTACTAAGGCCAGATTGTTAAAATTTTACTATATGTCGTCAAAAATTAGCTGTTATCTATGATTTTCAAATTGAAGATATCCATAAGAAGTATGCTAATGATCATTTTATAGATTTCTCATCAAGAAAGAAGCTTTAAATAATTTTCTATAATTTAGTTCGTAATCTGTAGTATCTAAAAAGTGCCATTAATACTGGAAACCAACATTTCAGTAATAAAATTTCAAAAACTTACAATTTGTGCTCAAGGTTATTGCTGCTTCTTGACCACAAAGTTATGGTTTACATAATTTATTATGCCTTTATTAAATTACTAATTAATTTAATATAATGTATTATTATTTCTTTGAAACTTAATATGTATTTATAGATATTTATATATATATATATTTGTATATATAATAACTACTAATCGACCCACTGAAGGTGCTCGATGGATAACACGATTTATAGATAATCATCTGTACAAATAAAATGGTCACATGCACAAGTTGTAATACATTAATTCATCCTTGATTTAGATTAAGTTTTTTAATTTCTTTTTACTTTTCGGTGACTACTTGGTATTGATGGTATTCTTAAAAATGCTACTTGACGCTCTTTGTTTTATGCGCTTAGACTTCAGCTTCAGTTTTCAGTTATAGTTTTAGTTTAGTTTTATAGTTTTAGTTGTAGAGTATGTGATTTGATTGATCAACTGCAAGTAAGTTAATTCGTCTAAACTTTGATTGTATGTTCGACAGATACAATTCAATTTCAATAGCATCATATCATATCATCAGCAGCATCATTAATTGATATACAAATACAAATTTATACATACATACAATACATAAAGAGATGCATAGGCTAAAATCAAATGTAAGATCATTTTGTGTTACAGAAGCTGCAACTCCGGCATTTTTAGTGTGTTCATCATTTATCATCCTTTTTTCTTAGAGCAATTTCGTAAATAGTTTTCCATATCGCGTCTATAACAATTGTTTCTTTGTTTATAACTAAAATTGCCATACACAATTAACATAAAAATCTATGTAGTATGTATATATTGTTGTAGATAGTACCCGTCGGGTGTAAATATTTACTAGTAATGTATAATCCATAATCGTGACAGTGATAGCAAAAAGTGCTCTGATTGAGGGGGTAGGGGGTTTTCTTGGTTGTTCACTTCAATTTAAGCTTTAGCAATTAGCTTTAGTTAGCGTTAGTTAATTTTTCATTCTTCACACGCTTCATCGCTTCACACATACAATGAAAACACAGAATTGGCGATTCCTGTTTGTTGTTGTTCATTTACTTTTAAATACATGTATTTTTTTTTTAATTTATATAAATGTAAGTGTATATAATTAGTTAATAATTTTAATAAAACATAGGCGCATGTGTGAATTGTTTGGATATACGCAACGGAACTCAACGTTGTCGCTTTTGGAGGGTTAACGAATCGGAATCAGAATCGAAAACGATATCGGAATCGAGATCGGATTTGAGTTTCGGAATTTGAATTCTCGTTTCCGATCCGTAACCATTCTGATCCGATTTGATTCGATTTGATCCGACACGATACGAATCGATACGATATGATCTGTAATCAGTAATTTGTAATATGTCTCTCTCTCTGCTCTGTATCATATCTCTCTGTATCTCTCTCCGTCACGCGCGTTTACACTATGGGGGAATCGTTTGTTTCAGTTTCAGTTTTTAGAACTATTAACAAGAAGTAGTTAATGCTTGTTTTGTTAATTACTGGTTTGGCCTAAAATTAAAGAAAAAATTTTAAACAAATTATTCACGGCTGGAAAAAATATTAATAATGGGTAAAAAAAAAAACAAATACGAGAAATGAGAAACCAAAGAAAACAGATAAGAAAATAGAACGGAATAAAAAATGGTTTTGTTTTTTGTATGTTTCTTCATCGAAAAAGAAAAGTAAACGCAATATTTTTAATTAACTAATCGGATAAATAATTTTTCTTTCATTTTTTTTTTATTGTTCTTGTTTTAATTTTTTTTTTTTTTTGCATAATGTATTGAAAAAATTGAATTTGAAAAACAGGACGAAAACAACAAAGCCTTCCTAGCAGAGAGTGTGGTGACATAATAATGGAAGTATTACATAATAATTATAGGTAGTCATAATAATGTAAAGCAATCGTGGGTATATAAGTATATAAAGAAAGAAAAATACAATCAAATAAAGAGACGAAAAAATAATAGAAAGACGAAACTAATAAGTGTGACGGAGATTTTTGGAGAGCGCAGAGAGGAAGCGACCGATTTGGGCATTTTGAGTTCTTGACAATTGTGAGAAGCTGGCTGTACTTTGTAGGATCCCTTAAGACTTAAGAGTTACATATTTCGTTATGTATACGCACTGTTTGTTTGTATGTATGTATGTATGAATATAGTTTTGTAACAGAATCGTTTGATGCTCGGGGTTTAATTAATTAAATGCTTAATTTGTTTCATTCTTCTTCTTGATTACCACCAACAACAACAACACTGCCGCATGTGACCCATCATTTGACCGACAACAACAAACACTGACTCTTTCCTCGAATCGGATATGGCACAGTTTTTGTTTTTTTCACTATTACGAATTACAATTTCCGGATACACAAAAATATATATTTATGGTTGGTTTTCTTTTTTTTTTGTTTTTGCTAACTAGTTACAAATACATGTTAATTAAAATGTATGTATAAAATGCATGCGTCGACCTGTATGTACATATGATGTATGTACGTGTTATGTAGTCGTGGTATATATACACATAGTAAGTACATACATATATGCTTTTCATACATACTTTCCTTTTTTTCCAGTTATAAAAAACAAAAAGAGCAATAAACAATTAAATAAATTGGAAAAAGCAAGTGAACAACAAAAAAAAAATAACGAAAGGAAGCAACCAAAAAAATATGTGCATATGTATGTACTACATCATATATTATTAGTGGTAGTAGAAAATTATTTAAAAAAAGAATAAATATTTAAATAAATACAAAATGTGAACACAGAGCCATAACAATTCTCATCATGCAATTATAAAAAAAAATGTAAGTGCTTCTTCTCATCTATTGTGTCGCTCTATTTTTGTGGATCAAGTAACTCTTTGTTAGTGACGTCACCATGATGGTGGAGCAGGGTGTAGGTGGTGGGGGGAGGCGGAGGCAAAAGGCGTTAGTGCGGTGCAAAAAGTACTCGTTGCTTTTATCTTTCTCCCTCTCTCTCTCTCTCTCTGTATCACACTCTCTCTTACTCAATTAACTCTTGATTATTAATTAATGTCGCAATGAATTATTTGTATTAGTTTAAAAAAAAAAAGTGAAAAAAATTGATTATGAAAATCTCTTAATCATAATCCAGATAAAACCTGTTATATGTACAAATGTCCCCTAAACCGATGTTAAATGTGTTAAAGTATCGCGTTATCTAATGGTTATCACGTTTTCAAACTATCATCTAAATATATCGGACTTTTAACAGAGCGACCCAAAAAGCAGAGCTTCCAAGTATGTATTGAACTTTATCCATCGAGAATTGGGCCAAAATTTAGAAATAGAAATAGCTTAAAAAAATATATAAAACATATTTTTAATTTAATTAAACGAATGGCATGCGATAAGAAAAGAAAGTAATTTAAAATAAATGTATTTTGCTGTTAAGTTTATAGGTACAAATTAACTTTTTAGAAGAATTTATTCAACATGCATTCTCACCACACTTCGTGGTGAATAGGTGGAGGAGCATTTATCCAGTCGTAACTTAAATGGATAAAATGAAAATTGTTGTAGAAACCCATTTTTTCATTGGGGATATAACTAAATTTAGAAGCGGCTTATAATCAGGATAGATGTGGGGAAAAAAGATTAGTCACTCAATCTTAAGAATATCAAATGCGGGATCAATTAGTGTAAGTAAGGCTGAGTAAAGAGAGAGAGAGAGTAACAGTGTGTTCTTATGATGGATCAGACACTTTAGCAGCAGCAGGAAAATTGGCAGGAAACATTTCCGACTAAGCCAGAATAGATGTGGAAAAGAAAAGAAGGCCGACAATGTGGCCCTGAATAAGTTTCGTGAATTCCTCTGCTGACTTAACATTACATTGCTCTTTGTCCAATATTATAAAATGAATGTCACTCTCTGCCGTGAATTAATTGAATTTGTGTGTGTCATTGCCCATCGACCGGAAGGTGATGAAAGAATGTAAAAGAACTACCGACTTCTGATATTTGATTTTTATACTTATTCATTGGCCTACATAATGAACCTACGTACATATATACTTAGAGGCTTCTATTTGCGTAGCGATAATTTTCAAGTGGTGCGTTTTCAAACAAAATAATAAAGATCGTTCTGTATGAAACCCTGCAGAATGGATTTTGGTACAAAACATAAAGACATACTTACATACATATGAGTATGTGGTTTGTAATTAAGATATGCAAATGAAAATAATATGAAACAAAATAACAACGGAAAAAAAAGAAAAAACAATGAAACATAAAACGAAAATAAAGAAACTTTTTTTTTTGTTTTTGATATATGTTCACAAAATTATAATATTTATGTAGAGTTATATAAAACGTAATGTAAATTTGAATTTAAACTGCATTTGCTTTTCTTGTAATATATTCGTTAAATGAAGAAAGAAAATTGGCATATAGAGATCAAGTTCGAATTTGAAACTTACCGTTTGCTAAAACGTGAGGACAGTTTGGAGAAGAAGCTCATGCGACCTGGATGGGATGAGTCGCCGGATGCTCCACTTGTTCCAGAGTATTCCAACGCTGTGTTGTTTCGTGCCCTGGTTTGACCTGGTTAGACATTGTAGTTCATTTATTAGAGAGGCGATTAGCAAACAAAACCTCACTCAACATAACTACAAAACGTATTCTACACAAACTGACTGATTTGCTCTTTCTCTGATTAATGTATGTACAGAATGTGTACAGACATAATTCAATTACTTAATTAAAGTAAAAATTAACTGTATGCAAGGCGTGTGATCAAGAGATTTCCTATAGAGTTTTCCCAGAAATCAAAATTTTAAAAAAGCCTTTTCAATCATATCTCGGAAAGTAAGGCTTCTATTTAATTTCAAGAATAACCATTCCCCAAAAATAATTTCGTTTCTCTAAGGTACATTTTGATCACACCTCTAATACCCTTGGCCAACATGAACATTGAAACAGTTCTTTGGATATTCTGCTCAATAGCATTTTTCGTTTTCTAAAGATATGTACATAAAATAAACAAAAAATATAGTTGATATAATAATATAAAATAAATGAGGTATTTTTTGTTATCTATAATAATTGTAAGTAGGTAAATATAATAGTAAAATTATGATCAAGTTCTTCTTTGCTTGAGATCACCATTAGAATAATTATTAACTAGGAAAGTGTTGCTATGAATAGTTTTCCATCCGTTTCTTTTGTTTTTAATTTTTTGATAATGTTCTAAAGACACACGTACATAAATAGATACATACATTTAGGATCAATTAAATAAGTTATAATAATGCATAATATACTCAGTAACATTATGGCTTATAAAACATACACGTGCATGAGAAATGCGCAAACCGCTAAAATGAAAAGCAATGAGAGAGAATAAACGAACGAACGAAAGCACGAAAATTAAAATTTAAAGATAAAAACATACACTCATTTAAATGAGAGTCGATTGAAAATATATTTTTGATAATAATAGATGTAATATATATATATAATTCGATACGCCGCTTGAATGCGATGCATAGTATGTACGTGCAGACGAAATTGATTTATTTCGATTTGTTTGGATGCATCATGAGAAATATATCGTTCTTCGAAAACAATAATTATTATAAAAATAAACTCAGAGTCAGAAACACAAATAGTAGTAGTAGTAGTTGTATTAGTAGTAGGAGGTAGGTTGATTGATTGGTGGATTTTTTTTTTTTTGTTTTTAGCCTATGCTCGATTGTATTTTTGGTTTAGTGAGTAAAATTAACGTAGTATTTTTCATATTAAAACTAATAAAAATAAGTGAACAGAAAACTCACCAGAGTGAAAGGTTGAACGTGATGGAACATTCCTTGGAAAGTGTCTGCTTGATTTAACAGCCGATGTTCTAAGTCGATCGAACAGACTATATATGTACAAGTACAATTACGTATACACACATAGATTATGAATGGGAATATCAATTCGGTATTTCGGTATACGGTATTCGTTTATCGGTTTTGATCGTTAACGATTCAGTTCGTCGATGTACATATGTGTTTATTATTTATATCCAATGAATTGCATTTCAGAGAACGAATACGTTTTAATCAATTAGAGAATGGTATTTCATTTCAATTGGTTTTTGTTTGTTTTGCATTGTGTATTAACGTAGTAATTGTCGTAACGTAAAACCGTTGTTGTTGTGTGTTTGTGTGTGTTGGTGTATGTAGATGTGTGTATGGATAAATGTTGCAATGTATAAGATGAGGGGGCGGGCGGCGCACATCGTTTGGCGAATCAGTTCAACATTGATCCAAATCCAGCATAAAATTGATCGATGGGTGTTTTCGATTGATTGAGCGGGCGCGAATCAAGCAGTTTCATTTTGATTGATGTGGATGGAGGGTAGTGGGAGGCGCAACCAAGAGTTTAAGGTTATTTGTGGATTGTTTTTTTTTTTCAATCACGTCGAAGACACAAACAAAATGAAAAGAAAATAAATTGGGAAAAAAAAGAATAATCATGTAAATTTTTAAAAAGACAATTTCCCTTAAAACAAACGTAATTATTTATCAATAAAAAAAAAGTTACAATTTTTGGTTTAGTTTGAATGAAGAGAGATGTACATATAAGCAAGTATTAGATAGAGCTGAGGAGAATATATATATTTAGTACAATATACATATGGAAAACAGAAGCCATTTGTAATGTATATAAATATGGTATATGGTAGTTTTGAGTCGAAAGCATTATTTTATATATAGTAAGAAGTCCATCATGCCATGAAGGAGAGTAGCCTTGAGAGTTAAGCACTGAATATGGTAGCTAAGTAGATTGATCGTAGTCTATATAGCAGTTAGTATGGTATGTATAATTTCAATGGAACTTTTGGAGGACTCAGATTCATGAGATCGACAATTAACATAGGACATACGTGGTCTCTTAACGCTTCAAAATACTAACTACTTGTTGATCACAGTTGTTATACAAGGAGTAATCGCATTAGATTTTTCTATATACATGGTCGCGCATATATATTCATATATATTTTTTTTATCAAATTTACAACAGCAGCACAATAACAAACAAAAAACTGATTTTATTTTTTTACATCTATGCAAAAATAAAAATTAAAAACAACAAAAAAAAACAGAACATTGTACACAGAAACGTAGAGATATATAGAAAGGTTTTTAGAGCAGGAGGAGGATAGAGAGCGAAGGTATCAATTAGAGATAAGAAAGTGAGTGAGAGAAAGGATTCCTTTTTGTTTTTGTTGTTGTTGTCATGCATGAAGAAAGGAACACGAATTATAGGTGACTAGAGAATTATAAATGCAAAATCAATTTTGAATATACTTATGTAGGTTTTTTTTCTACCACTTAGATTTTTTGGGTGTGTACGAAATAAAAAACTATTCATAAATAACTATTCTAGCCCCAAGTAATCTCTCCTCTGCGATGGAAACAAAAAAAAAAACTAACCAAAAATGTCGAAAGAATGAAAATATATATATATACTTATAGGTATATATAGTATAGCTGTGTACTGCCAAAATTCATTGAAATTGATGGGAGAAACGATACATATATGCGGGAAAAAATAGTATGTGAAACAAAATAATTGGAGAAATTCAAACCATATGCTATAGTTGTATTTTTACTTATTCATACATTTGTGGCAAGGGTCGTGAACGTAGGTGATCGCTTTAACACACACACACCCTTTAAATTAATAGTGGACAATAGTATAATAGGGTAATAGGTGGCCACACCCTCGCCCACGACCCCGCACGATCTAGTTAAATAAGGTCACTTAATGTAGGAGGATTGTAATTTGCACTCACCAAAATTTTTGTTTGTTTCGTTTTCGAATCCAAATTGAATTCGATGCAAATCAAATTCATTGTTCAATTTAAGTTGGTTTTTGTGGTTGTTTTTTTTTTTGAAGAATTTGATTATTTGTCGGTTTTCAATTTGCATTTTGCATGGACAACGAAAGGTAGTAGTAGTAGTAGTAGTAGTAGCAGTACAATACAATTGAGCGAGCGTCGAAAGGAAGATTCGGAGAAGGTTGTTGCAGATTCAGATTCAGTTTCAGATTTCAGATTGGTCATTTGGTCGTAGGTTGGTGTTGTTGGTGGTGGTTTTGGTGGTTGTGGTGGTGGTGGTGTTATTATTGTAGCCACACAAAGAATGGATGTACATTATATATGTGTGTGTGGTAGTGTAGTAGTAGTAGTAGGTATCAAAATTAGACATTTGGTATTTTGTTTTTTGTTTGTTTCAACAGACAATGTTCAAAATTGTATAAAAACATGAAAAGATAAGAAATTTACATTATTCAAGTGATCAAAACACAGTTAGATCGTTTAAATTATTTGTTTCAATAGAGAGTGAACAAAGGTAAAGGTAACCAAGGCCGACACATAACACGACTAATCGAATACTAAACATATAATATATATAAATTTATAGTTAATTATAATAATAACTCTAATTAAACGATGAACGCCCACTCTAACAGATGACATCAATATATATACGAGTATATATAGTAAGGAAAGTATTAGAAAAGGAAACCAAAAGATAAAAAACACGCTGCATAAATGTATCATGTATTATAGGAAAGAGTTCTTTAACACCCTCGCAGCTTCCGGAGCAACTGTGTTAAACAATTCTTCCTAATCGTATGTTAGATAATATAATATACTAGGATATATATTTAGTTATATTGGGAATCAGGTAAGTACATATGCATACATATATCCAATATTTCTAAATTATGATGATATGACGAAATGTTTTGTCAGTGAGATTAAGAACATTGAATATAACATTGAAAGCTAATCTTGATCTAAACATGAAGAGGTAAAGGCTATTATGAAATTGCAACCTAAACTTGTTATTCATTACTCAAAGGCTACACAATTTGCGAGTTAAGACTTTTTTGAAAAGTGTTAAAAGACACTATAGTCTACTCTTAAGTTTCGTGAACACTTTCAAGTGAAGGCAAGCGAAGATCCTTTCAAAATGCAGGAATTTTGGCTATATCCTCCATGGCGTTGGACAAAAGCTTAATCAACGATTTTATTTTTTAATTCGATGCGACAAAGAAATGTTGGGAAATTATTCTTTTCGATGATTTTCCTTCGAAGAACGAACGAACTTGCACTCAAGTCAAACCATATCCAAAATTAATTCAAGACTTTGCAGAGACCTTTGGGACAGAGATAGCCCAATAAAAGAATTCAAACATGATCTATGCGATTGATAAAAGTTACTAAGTTCGATGTTCTATGTATGTGTCCCGATATGAATAATGGTCATAACGTACAATAGCTATTCTTGATAAATGAAATGGCAGCCAATCGTATAAATTATACAAATCAAGAATGAAAACCAATTCAAAAATAAAAAGGAAAAGAAAAGTATATATGTTGAAGGAAACAAAAATGTTCAGTGAAACGGTAACTTGTTCTTCGTTTATTACACATGTGTATACCTCGTTCCGAGCGGATCATTTGAGACTGAAACGCATCCGTCTGTAGAGGGGCGAGGACTCGAGACAGACGCGCTTTTTGTATGACCCTTTCCAGCGGGAGCTGCCGATCCACTGCTGGTTACATTCATGGAAAGGTTGTTTTTTTTTTTTTATATATGCCAGAAAGTGGTAGAATCGTAAAAAGGTTGTAGGTTGTATTTTTATGTTTTGTTTTGTGGATTGGATTGGATAAGGATATTTAGTCAAGATTAGAGTGTGATAAGGCCGTAAATTGAAAATATATATATATATATATATAAAAGAAAAAAGAAAGAAATGAAAAAGATTTTCGATTTGTGCTTAAGCACGGCAAAGAAATAAACTGAACTGAACTGAACTGTGCGTGACGGTATTATACATTAGACTTATATATATATAAATATATATGTAAGTTGGATATCATTGTTTTCTTTTCTTTTCCTCTTGCTAAATGTGTTATATATGCTAGTATCGAGTTTGTCGAACTTCCCATGTGCAAACTAAAGTGAAATAAAGGAATGATGATAGGATAAAGAACTGTCATCAGGCCCACCAACGAAACATTTGGATGACTGCCAATGAAAAAAAATAATTGGGGAGCAGAGGTCTCTTTTTTCTTTCTTGGAGGAACGGGAGTAAACAGGAACAGCAGCAATTAAACTAATGCACAATAATATCATAACAATATGGTACTAAAATGCACATCACTAATATATGTGTGTGTGCCCACCACAACAGATGAATGGGGTGGGGTGGGGGTACACAGTTTGGAAAAAAAAAGATTAAAACGCTCACGTACTTTGTCTCTGCAGGAATTACATTCGTTTTCTCCGTTGACGAAGTCTTATCGTAGAGAGTGGTGGAGCGTCGTGGTATGATGCCACTTGTGCCGCTCACCGTGCGATTACCATTTGTGGGATCGTACTTGGTTGTCGTCCGCGGCTTGGCAGGACTGTTTAGCGCTGCAAAAACAAAAAGTGATGTTATCAAATGGTTTGACATAATTCTATATTCCGTGTTGTTACTTGTGTCTGTCGTGGTGAGCATCTTTTGGGTGGCCGATGCTGGCCTCTGGTTTTGTGCCAATCGCGCCGTATTTTCCTTAATTGTAGCCGAATCGATGGTGTTTTGACGCTTGAAATTGCTACCACTGTGTGAGAGCAAACAAAGTGATTTTAATATGGGAAAAGGAAATCTATTAAATGGGCACTATTCTTACACTGATGCACGATCCGCCGCTGTTCCAGCTGAATTGTAATTGCTACTCGAGTTAACTGCACCTACTGCGCCCGCCGCAACGGCAGCGGTTGCCGCTGCATTTGTCGGTCCAACGCCTGCACAAAAGATATTAAGAAGAGTAGTTAGAGTGTTATGTTTCTTCTCGTTTTGTATGGTCAAGCCCCGTAATGGGACTTACGCAATGTTTCCGCACCGGACGAGGCTCGACGACTAGGCTTAGTGCTCGACGCCGATATACTCCTGTGTACTCCCCTATGTGTGGGACTTTGCACATTCGCACTGCCAGCGTTTCCTCCCGCATCATTGCCAGATATATTGCGCAGTGATAGCGACGAACCCGATCTCGAACCATCACTTTCCGGCTGCGAAAGATAAAAATCAAGTTAATCAATGTGCAATCTAATTGGATGTAATGTAAGCTGTCTTAACTTACATCCGTACTCTTGCGTCCAAGCAACAAATATGTGGCAAAGACGTCATCGTAGCGCACCTGCGATAACGAAGCTTCGATTTCTTGTCGATTGTATCCCATGGCGACTAGGGCTTCTATACAATTTGCGGAGCGGAAATGAAAATGGTAAGAGTTTGGGGGATAAATAAAGTAAAACACGTATCCATTGGATATGTACAACACAGTTACATCGATCGAAATGTCACATGCAAATTCATTACAAATTACATTATGTTCGGCTATACAATCATCATCGGCAGTTATCTGTAATCTGATCCAATTTGATTTTGGATTAGCCAGAATTGTGTGTTTGTCAAAGCCTTCAAATTTAGTTTCGAATAGTTATTTAAACATGCAGCAAATATTGTTATAACAAGCAAATATCATTTATAAATCATCACCAGATTGTTATGCAAGATCCAAACCGGATACCTATTTGAAGCGTGCGAACAATTTTGTATCTATTCAAAAGGAAATCACAGACAAATTGACTCCAGAAGAAAACCTATCCATTTATTAACATACATGTTGTAGATGCGCACCCAAGAGAAATGTTATAGCACAGTTGATTGATAACCACCAGGTACTACGAAATGAATGGAAACTATTTACGGAAACTGACTACGGGTAATAATAATAGTACCATTTGACTTAAGTACGCATATGTGTGTTGTTCAGGTACAATAAGTATATGTGAGTGAGTATGTATGTGGAAAAAAATTAAGAAACTAAAGAATAAAGTAATATTTGTGTGTTATGTGCTCCACATTTTGATCAATTAACATAAATTATCCGTTCAGCTATTCTCGTGATGTCTTGATAATCGTTTCCTGGTCAGTCGGGTTTCGGAGAGATTGTGGGATGTTTTTTTTTTTTTTTTTGTTTTTTTGTGTTATGAAATATAGTTGACAGAAAGTAACGAGAAAGAGAATAAAGAGTAGGAAATTAATCATAAATGTTGCCTCTGTCGTATTGAAGAATAGACTTGATTTTTTTTCTACATTGCATACATTTTCATGGCACTTTCCTTTCGCCGATTAAGAAATTCACCATCAACATCAAATTATACGCACTACGCCTAATCGAGAGTGAATTTATATCACCGGTTTGCGATCCCGCAGCTGAGATGTGAGAATTTACAAATTTAAGGATTAACAACCAAAGAAAATGTACATACATACTAAGTTAGTATACTACATATGCTAGTTAGTATTACAGATTTAAACAAAAATCAAAGATGACAATAGGCAAAATAAGGATTTTGTTTTGTTTTTTACATATATATTAGTAAGATTACATATGGTAAAGATATGGATATAAAGAAATTTGGCATTCCACACACAATTCGTTAATAATATTAGTAATGAATTTCGTATACAGTACCCGTCTTACCTATCCGCTTGGGATCGGCTAAATCGGCTTTTGGTTCTATATAAGGTTTAAGTTCATCGTCCTCAAACCCCATATTCATCCATTTATCGCCCATGATTGTTTCAAGACTAGCACGCTTTGCGGGATTTAGTACCAGAAACTTGCGGAGCAAATTTTCACAGTCAGTCGACATATAGAAGGGAATTCTAGAAAAAACATGAGAAATAATTAGAATCTTTTCGATTAGAAATAAATTGATTTTAGTTTTACTACCTATATTTGCCTCTGAGTACACGCTCCCGCAACTCTCTTAAAGTGGAGCCATCGAAAGGCAGGGAACCGCTCACTAACGTATACAAGATAACGCCCAGGGACCAAACATCGACTTCTGGTCCATCATACTTTTTGCCCTGGAATAATTCGGGTGCCGCATAGGGTGGACTGCCGCAGAATGTGTCTAGCTTTGAGCCAGGCGTAAATTCGTTTGAAAATCCAAAATCGGCTATTTTAATGTTCAATTCGCTATCCAGTAATAAGTTTTCAGCTTTTAAGTCCCTGTTGATAACAATAAAAATCGATTAGTATAAATAGTAGAGCTAGTATGGATAGATATAACGTACCTGTGTATAATCCTCTTTTGATGACAATACTGCACAGCCGAAACAATTTGTCGAAACTTAACGCGCGCCTCCTTCTCTTTCATTCGGCCGTGTAATACCAAATAGTCAAACACTTCACCGCCCGATGCGTACTCCATAATTAGATACAATGTCTTCTCCGTTTCGATAACTTGGAACAATTTCACTATATTGGGGTGATCAAGCATTTTCATTATCCTAACCTGTTGGGGGCAAGAGAGAGAGAAGACAAATAAGAAATCGAGGAAAAAAGTCCAATAAATGGTTATTCCTCACCTCTCTGAAGAGTTTCTGTAGTGACCCAGGATTCAATTGGGTTTTGTCAATAATCTTTATTGCAACCTCCTTGCCAGTGGGCAGATGTTTGGCCAATTTCACTTTGGCAAAGTTACCCTTTCCGATCGTCTTTATGAGTTTATACTTGCCAATGTGCTCCTCGGTGGCGCGCCATCGTATTGGGGCGCTACTCCTAATTTGCATATTGGGGGAACCCTGGAAAATGCGATAACAATTCCGATTAAATATCATCATTAAATTATTAGAAAGATCGAAATATATATGAAAAAGTAAAATTCGTCCCCCAAATGGATCTGCTGACGTCAGACTTAGTATAGGATTGGGTGAATCGATTGTATGGTTATTGGTTTTACCTGTACAACACTGTTGCCGTACACATTGTTACGATTTACAACCACATTCGGTGGTGGAGGCACTGCAGCAGTAACACCATGGTTTTGCACCACAACTTGATGATTGGATCCGGTGGATCGTGGTGGTGGATCGACACCAGTGCGCCGTTGAATGGATTCGGTACGGGTCGAAGAGTTATATGGAGGTATTGGAGCTACAATTGGGCGTTCTGATCGCCGCTTAGCGGCAGCAGCATTACTGCCCGCACCCGCAGACGCAGCTCCCCCTGCTGCATTAGCATGGCGATGATTTTTTTGTGCCAACAGAGCCTCAAATTGACGAAGATTCTCTTCATGTCGTTTGGTTGCCGATATTGTAGTGGCAGTCAGTCTGGATGAAGTAACACCATCGACCACACTATTACTGCTACCGCTACTCCCAGATCGAGTTGTTGTCCGAACTGCAGGAGTTGGTGTCGAATGATGTGATGAACGCCAGCCTGTTGTTGTTGGTTGCTGAGCTCCACCACTCGCCTCGTCATTATGATGGGACTGCTTCTGCTTTAGAGTTGCACGCATAGCTAGCACCGTATCCGTGTTCTTTGTATCTGATGCAGTGCGAGCCAATTTGGTTTTCATGGCACTGGAACCACTAGTTGCGACAGATGAATTTTTGGAATAGGCTCCAATTGAGTTGCGTCCATCGCTGCCACGCTGAAACTCGGATAACATCAATTCATTGCTGTCATCCAGTTCAGCGCGACGACCTCCAAGATACTGAAAATCATTCTCCGAGGACATGTCACTAATTCCCGGCCGTAGAAGATTTTCCGTTTCTCCGTAACGTTTACTCTGCTTGCGGATTTGCTGACTTTGTTGATGTTGTTTCTCATTGAGCTGCTGATTCTGCTTAAAGCTTTCCTCGACTTTTTGTATATGCTCCTCAATGGAGCCCAGGGCAAATGATACACCCACATCATCTTCCGCGGACATAAGTGGCGCCACCTTCTGTCGCTCCTTTGGCATTGGATGGAGAGTGGGTATTGCCGAAACGGCAACACGTGGTAATGGAGCTTTTGGTTCACTTGACCCTGAACCTCCTACTGGACGACGCAACTCCACAATACCATCTCCACTGAGATCGATTTCCTTTGTGCGGGCAAGTTGAGGGCGTGTATCCAATTGTTGTTGTTGTTTGTCGGCGGATTCAATGCTATTGCTATTATTATTGTTATTAAGGACACTCATCCTTGGTGGCGGCGGAGCCTGCCCTTTGCGTGCTGAATGAAGGTTAACACTCTTCCGTGTAGTATCGCCCCGATTCAAATCGGGGGTCGTCGTCGTCGACGTCGCAGTGGAAGTCGTCGTCTCCATAGTGGGACTACACTGATTTGCTCTTGCTTTCTTCTATCTTGCGCTACGCCGCCGCTCTGTTCCGCTGATGCTGCTGATGCGTGGTCGTGGCGTTTTCACGTACGCTTGTTTCTATGTATTGTTTTATGTAAGTACTTGTTGTTGTTTGGAGAGATCGCAACTTTTTCTTTCTTTATTTCTTTCGTTTCACTCTGTTTTGTATTATTATTCTTGTGTCTATTATTCTTTATTTGCGTTTCTTTTCACTAAAAAAAACCAAGTTTATTCTCAACCTTAATGCACTGCGTATGTGTGTGTGTTTGCCTGTGTGTGTGAATGTTTAAAATGTTGTTTGGGAACACATTGATTTTCACTTTGCTGCCAGTTCAATGGGTTTTACTTCACGCTGTTACCCACAGCTACAGTCATATATTATCGCAGGTATATACATATATGTATGTATAAACATAGGTAGTACATACATATATGTATAAAATGTACGTGTGTTTACATTCGAGAGTATGAGCTCTTCGTGCTTTCTAAATTCACCGCGAACAAAAAATTGAAACAGAGATACGAATTTAGAGTCAAGCTCCTTTTGGTACTTTGCCCATACATATATAAACTACTAGTATTTAATACAGCAAAAAAATAAAACGCCGTTGCTGCGCATTAAAACCTCGAAAACGAATTAAACACAAAGTAGACACACACTTCCATATAGGAAAATGAAAAAAAAAAAGCTGGTATGAGAGTAATATTTACGACAACTGGCGGACGGACAAACAACGAGAGCTAATCTTTCTCTCTCTCTCTCTGGTGACACTGAAATATACGCACACATACAACCATGCATATATCTAGTTAGACATGTATATGTCTAAATTGGGGAGAGCCCCAACACACACACACACACCGAGATAGATAGCTCAAGAGAGACCGAGAGAACGTGCACCTACACACTCTCAATAAAAAGACGCACACACCTGTGCAATGAACGGTTACTAGTATTGTTGTTTGTGTGTTCGTCGTGGCTCTCACGGTTTTTACCAACAACTGTCTCTGCTTCTGCTTGTTGCACAAGTTTAGCTGTATGAAAGAGAGTATCTGTGTGCTTGTTTGTGTGTCTGTGTGTCACACTGTCACGCGTTTTACGCTCACTCTCATTTATGATTCATTTGCTCTGTTTTCTGTTTTTTCCTGACTTTTTTTTCGGGTTATACATTTAAATTACTGTTTAAATAGTTGTAAGGTTTGAGAATCTACTTATTTCTAGATATCTACATCTATTCCGTTTGGCGTTTTTTTTTTGTTGGTTCACTGAGCAAGCGAAAAGCTTCAAGCTCCACACACATACACTTAGGCAACTACACAAACACAACAATGAAACACACACACGCATGCAGCTTTACCAATACATGGTAAAAAGCCCGAAAGAAACTGAACTACTTTTGGGCAATTAACTTGAGTTTTTTTTTTCAGCTGGAAAACTTTTTTTCTGTTTTTTACAATTGTGGAAAAATGGATTATAAAGCGCACAATTCGCGATTTTCTTCAGGGTCCTTATCGGTGTAGCTATTATATCTTATCAGCAACGACGCAACACAGTCAAGTCACACGCGGCTTTCGCAATTCATTGCATTTATTTCACGAAGTGAAGAGGAGTCGAGGTACATATGTACATACATATGTATATATGTACATTTATTTATTTCGAGAGCCGAGAGCCCCGCGCGAGTCGTCTTAATTATTCGCCGTCCGTATGAGAATGTAAACTCTGACGTAAACGCCGCCAACCAAGATCTAACTACAAATCAACAGGCAGTTGGCAGTGACACCAGAGAGACAACGCGACAGCAATAGCTCAGCAGCAGCAGCCGACCGACCGACAGCAGGCACTTTAACCACAGCAACAGCAGCAGCAACTGGAGTGCTGCTGCCAAGAGAAGTCGTTGCCAGTACACCGGGCAGAATAAAAGCTGTGGCAACGACAGCGGCAGAGACCAAAGCAGCGACGCAACAGAGTCAGAAATGTCGGCCCCAATATACAACACGCACATACACACACACACAAACAAATACAAGCGCACATCCAGTGGGTTGCTCTTCATTAGTATTAGTGTTGTGCACACACACAGATACACTGCAACTAACACATACAGATGTGAACACAGTCAGGCGTATCCGTATCTGTATCTGTTTATTCTTAACAAAGAGACCCCGTTTGAAGCGCTGATTTATCAATGTGTATGTGCGACTATCTACACATACATTCACAAAACTGATATCACCTGAGCGTAACGCTGAGAAGAAAAGAATTAAAGAGAAGTGAATAGACTGTGCGACCGACCGAGCTCCTCCTCTCCTCACATAACTAGCAAGCCGCGCATGTGCGGATTATATGGAGCTCATATCCAAAATTCTCACCCAAAGATCACTCTAATTTTAACTGTGTGAAGAGCTAAATAAATAAGTTTTACTACGACCAGAGACTACGACAATTGTATACCCTTAAAATCTAAAAGGCAGCATTAAGTTAAGGGACCTCCATTGAAAGAGTATTGGAAACAACTTTCTCTTATAAGAACTTCCGTTTTGACCGGTCGTTTTTAGTGGGCAATTGCACTTGGCTCTTCGATTTGAGACTTTAATTTGCAAAGATACTCTTACAGTGGCCCAATAATGTCTTCATACACCAACAACAAACTTAACTAACCAACAAAGTACTAATAATGAAATAAAATCAATCAAAATCAACTTTTTTTAAAGTGTTTAGTAAACAGTTACTGGTACACGAAGACATTATTGTTCCACTGTATATCTAAGATGCCAAAAGAGGGTAAAAATATATATCCTTTAATTGGGAAATACAAAAATTTCAATGTCCTCCTCTACAGTGAAATATTAAATGACCGTGTTATAAAATAAAAAACTACGCTAGTTAATTAATTCAATGATTCACAAATTGTGTGGGTGGGAATTTTTTATCAAGGCAAAAATAATCATTCTTGGAGGGATTATTATGCTATCAATGTGGGGGTGGACACGCAGTGGGTTTTTGGTCTGAAAATTGCATGCAAACAAAAAATCTGAAATAAAACAAAAATCATAATCAAATGGTTGGACTTTTTTCTTTTTATCACACACAAACAATAATAAACGAAAAGAGTGGAGAACGAACATACCAAAACCAACACCGATGATTCTTATTCAAATAGAATAATATCGCAGCATATCAAATAAAAAGACAAGAACAAACAAAACAAATTGGATTGCACCTTATATGTATAAAACATCACTGAATGAAACTTAAAAAAAATGTATATTGAAGTTCTATGAATTATGTATGCAAAAAACAATGTGTGAAAGAATATGGAAGGTAGATGTATAGAAGATTTAATGCTCCCAGGAAAAAATCAAATCTCATCTTATTAAATCGACTTAGTTCCCACTTTAACAAGAGGATGTTTAAATATTTACCAAACTTTAGCCGGCTTGAGGAAAGTAAGATTTTAAAGTTATTGGCAGCAGATGAGCAGGTTATCTTCAACGCTAAAACTAGTTGAGAATTACAACCAAATAAAGCGAAAAAAGATAGGCAAACCTTACAACACCTTTTTGTGCAAGACCTAGGGTAAAGGCTTTGCGCTAAATCAACTAACCATGACGCCCTATACTATGTATAACTATATAAATATTTACTTGATATTTATACTTATTTTATAAAGTTCTTTTAGTACCAGGCAGAACTGAAACTCCCCCACTTGTATTTAAACATTGAATCCATATTATAGAAAAGCTCGAAGCTTGCATGAAAGTATTTTGTGAAGGTCGTCCATCAACTGTTGTTCCAAAATGATTGGCATGTGTCACTCCAACAAATGGCAACAACTTTGTGTAAGGGTTTAGTCCAACACTCGTTGAATTCAATAGCGACGACTCTCGGTAAAAAAAAATGGCATCACAAGAATTACTCATCTGTACCGATCACGCTGTTGTTTTATATAGAAACAGTGATGAAATCTGTATACATACAGAAATTAATTCACTTTTTTTGGTAGCAATTTCAATGTAACTGAATCTTAATTGGTTTTTTTTTTTTTTTTTTGCATCAAAAAACATTAATGAATGCATTGTTTTTACATTCAAACGTCCACACTGGGCAAAAAATTAGTCTTTAGTATACACGAATCAACAATAGAAATGAAACTTAGCATACAATATTTAAGGCAATTATATCATCCAAAAGAAAGATTAAACAATCTTTCTCAAGAGTGAAAGATATGTATTCGAGATATCTCGACCGTATCTAATAAGATTCTTGTTTTCTTTAGGTATATTACGTCATTTGTACAAAAGTATAAGAGGCAGCTAAATTATATAGCTATTGGAGGTATGATTAGCCAATAATTATATGATAAATTATTCGATTATTAAATTAAAGATCAGAATTCAAAAGGTTGCCAACGAAAGTCGTTAAAAACTTCCCCTCCCTCAAGTACATATAGTAAACCATGAAGTTTGACTTCATCCCATTCCCTAAACTTTTATACATACCCTCGAAGTACGCGCTTTGTCACTCCCAGCAGACGTCGCTTTGGGTCGCTCAGCTTTGCTCGTGGCTACAATGGGGAGACCTCCATTTTCGATCATGGTTACCACAATCTTATTATTGCGAACAGTTCCACCTGTTGTATTTCCTTGTTTGCTACTCGTCGCTGCTGTTGTCGACGTCGTTGTCGGTGTGGCCAAGGCCATAGCCTTCTGGCGCATGGCATTTGACAATCGCTGTTTCCGTTCGAGGCGTGCCTCCTCCTTATCCTTTTGAAGTTTAACAATAGTGGCGGGCGTATGGCTTTTGGATCTTTTGAGAAATTTCATGAGCTGGCTTTTAACATTGGTGGTGGCATTGCCACTGGCATCTGGTCCGCCCATATCATCGGCCTTGGACGACCTTCGCGATATTTGGGATTTATTTGGCATTTCCAGGCGCCGAAATACACCATCAGCCATACGCACAAAGCAACCCTCGGACATTTTGTGAAATGAATCTGATGGAAGCTTGTGAAAATCACCATTTGGACCACGATAGTAACAGTGATCGGTCCTGTGATAGCCATCGCCGACAATATAAAACTCATTTCGTTTTTCTTTCGGATCTGCTGCTGCTGTTGATTCGGCGGCCAAGTCTTCAGTTTTTCCAGTACGATCGATCGGCAACTGGAAGCTCATAAGATTTTTTGTACTACTGCTTCCACCGCCGCAGGCACTTTCATCGTCACCGTTTTCCGCAATACTCGCTGCTTTCGTTGTCGGAACTGTTGTTGTTTGGGGCTTCAGTTCGCTTATCGTTATCGGGCGAAGTGGAGGATCTCCCATATTTTTACGCATAATACTGCCATTGCGGAGCAGGGAATCACGTAATATGGAAATCTCATCTTTGCCCAAAGGCTGCACCAGTGTTGAGTAATGCTTCGCCGATGTTGATTTTCTTGTAGACGTACGTCTATTGCCAAATTGCGAAGGGGCGGTGGTGGTAGCGGAAGATTCGTCTTTGTTATTATTATTGTGGCTACTTGAATGGGTCGTTTGCCGATGACTCGACGTCTGTCCCATGGTTATAAGCCGGTTTTTTATTTATTCTTTGGTTCCTTTTTAGATTCAAACAAAATTAAAATTGATCACAGATGAGCAGCAGCTACTTGACTGTGACACACATATTCCTTCTCCGCACAAGGTTCTTAGGTAGTTGGAGCAGCGCAAAAAGTCGTCGTATTGTAAACATTGAAATTTGTGTGTGTGTGCAGATTTTATTATGTATCTATGTCTTTATATATATGTATGTGGGGTATGTGTGTACCCTCTGTGTATGGCACAATCACAATTCAAGCGACGCTTTGTCGAGCTTAACTTGTTTAATTCTATTAGAGAATTAACAGCACAACAAATGAAAATTGAAGCAAAAGCCCAGCCTCAAGCCCCAGTAGTCTCAGTCCCAGTCTCTGTGGCAGCCTCCATTATTATTATTTGCACATTCTATTTGCGTGTGCCCCGCCTCAAGGTATACATATGTATGTATGTGCCTATTTATGTATATGTAGATATTTGTATGGACTAGTTTGTTGTTTTCCCTTAGGTTGGGGGGGGGGGGAATCTTTAGAATACTTGTTTCTGGTTACACGAGTTGGATGATAGATAGAATAAAATAAGAACTAAGTGTTTTTCTTATCAGTTATCGCACTTTAAATAGGCGTCTAACTTTGTACACACACACACACACCACACTCGTTAGAGTCCACAATCTCAGAATTGTGTGAGTGTGTGTGTGTGGAACGCAAGCCTTGGCTTTGGTTGTCGTCGCGCCCGCGCACCATCGAGAGACCCCGCGTGGAAGTCAAACAAAAAAAAACATAGCGCAGAGAGATACTATAGAGATAGCAAACGCAAGCAGATGACCGACGAGGGTGGAGACCGAGACGGCGACGGCGACGGAGGCGGTACGGCGATGAAGCCCCACACACGTTGTGGAGGACCGAGACCAAAGCTTTTTTTTTGTTTTTCTCTTGCTCTTTTTTTTTTTTTTTTTTTTTGGGGTTGGCACTCTTGTGTCGTTATTGTTGCTATTCTTCTAGTTACCTCGTTTGCGTTGTTAAAGCGTTACTTGCTCACACACACACACAGAGAGAGAGACACAGATACACCACACTCACACAAAATCTGACTTTTGCCGTTGTCCACATATACGGATAGGAATTTATTCGTTTTTCTTTTCATTCCCTCGTTTCTCCTTCTTGTTTGGTTTTGCTTGTGGCTGGCTGGCTTGTTGCACCTTACTACTTTTTTTTTGTACTTTATAATTAAATTAACTTATCATTCCCAATTGGGTTGCTTTTTTTTTTAAATGAACCACGCTCCAACCGATTATTACGTACGGTAATAACTACAGGAAAACACACACAAATACACGCACACATGCAAGATTTATAAATTAAACACTATTTAACTGAATTTATTTTTAAATAAATGAATAAAAGTTATACACAAGTTGTACATGTGTGTGTGTTGTCTCAGCCCTGCCTGTCACTCTCTCTCTCTCTTTCTCTCTGTCACTCCTTATAGCGTACGCATGCACTTGATTTTAAACTTTAAATTAATAATGTGCGAAAAAGGGAGAGCAAGTGATTAGAACGCACTAACGCGGATGCTGTTACACTGAATACAATCACAATTGGCTATGATGACGAACTGCGCAGCAGCGGAGACAAACTAACAAGCTCAATGAGCCAGAAGGCGTGCTTTGTTTTGTTTTTCCTTTAGTTTTTTTTTCGGAGATTTAGGTTGGTTTATTTGACGTAACCGTAATAGTAGGTGGTGCCTTGTCACTTTTGCCCTTACGATAGTGCGATAATGGATGATAATGGTCACAATGCCAGCAGAAACCGAATTATAAATTTTCGAGCAGAATCATCGTTCAACCGATATCATCAACCAGCGATTGGCGACGGAGACGGACAATGACAACGACAACAACGGCGTAACGTACGCGACAGTGACCACACGAATGAAGTGGAACTTAATACTAAAACAAGCTTTCGGCCATCGCCTCCGTCTCTTGCTGCCTGCCTCTGTGTGGATATATAAAGTGAGCAAACGAATGAATAAACTGACTGCTGGTCTGGTCTGGATTTGGTTTTTTTTTTGCTTGCTCCGCGTATCGCAAAAGTTCTGGCGTAGTCGCAGCTCGCTCAGAGCTACTGAGTAGGCTGGCTGCCGTCTGTCTGTTGTTGTTTTGACTTTGCCTCAATCTTAATCTTCAAATACAACAACAACGACACACCCTATAAAAATACGTATGTATGTATGTACATACGTATCGCATGGTCTCAATAATCTGGAGAGTCATACCTTGGCACAACAATAACAACCACGGGCAGGTGATTCACACACATGCACAAACGAGTATACGTGTGTATGTACATACATACATATGTATGAATGCATATTCATGAATGCAGAAACTTGTCCAAGAAGAAATATTCAACAAAAATTTCAGTTTCACATTGACAATTAGAGAGCCCAGAGTATCCAAGAGAAGACCAGGAGAGAGAGTGAGAGCTAAGTGGATTGAGCTTTGTATGTGATGAGCTAAAACTACTGCTAAGCTTCGCTTTGTTTGTGGCCCCACCTCCGCTCCCCAAAAAAACACCACACCCCTCCCCACGAGGAAGACGAAAAATTCGACTTTAACATAAATTCGTAATGAGTTCCACATGCGATCCGAAAGCTTTTGGATGAAAAGCAGAATGTAATTTCAACTGCAAAGGAACGATAAATATTGTGAGATATAGATATTAGTTACTCACGATCACACACACTCACAAATCGGCGAAGTCAACTCGTTAAGCTTGTTTCCACACATGTTTGCGTTTGTGTGTGTGTGATCAGCATACATACATATGTATGTGTGATTCGCTTTCAATGTTTCCCAGATCAGTGATGGACGATGAACTACCATAAAATATCTTATAAAACCATCGGACACTATCGAGATATGTTTTAACATATCTTCCTATTAGTCGCTGATCTAGATGGAATGGAATTTGGTGGGGGTAACTCGGTCTCAAAACTTGTTCGCTCTACTTATTTTTATAAAACGGTAAAACAAATAATAAAGGCGGTGTTAGTGTGTGTGTCGCGCAGTTTCCCCATTCCCAGATCTGCCACTGCTTCCTATGGAAGCTGTGTATTTAATATAGCTGTTACAAGTTATACAATAAACCAGAGTCGAATCGCTGAATCAACAAGAAAGCTTTTCAGTAAGGGTAGCGACCGAAAATTAATTTTACGAATTTGGAAACAGCTGATTGCTCATTTACAGAATCAGCTGTTTTTAAAATTATTATTATGTACATATGACTCTTCTCGATAAAAATCACTAGAAGTACACTAGAATCCCAATTATCAATCTGGAATATCTGATTTGGTACATTGGCAGAAAAGTCATAGAAAAATTATCTTTTGAAAAAGTTACAAAGCAACGTGATTTTCCTTTTCGCAAAAAAATGAATATAATTTGCTATGTGAATTAACAATTATTATCCAGAGCGAGTCTGGTCCGGATACTGGAAATTATAATATTAGCGCTTGGAAAAACAGATTCAACAAAGAAATTCTGAATCTAAGTGCTTGTAAAATATACAATAATAGAACCTTTTCAAGTTTCAGAAGTTCGTTTTGTTTTGTCAAAGGTTAAACGATTTTTAATTACATCGGATTTTCTCCAAGATATTTCCTACAAGTATACCCAGAGATTCAATGAAAGGATAGCTTGAGTGTAGATATAACACTCCTCAAATATTTCCCCTTTATTACCATCGTTAATAGAAATATTGATGAAAAATTGGGACACGAGACATTCGATTGATGTACACATTACGTAAAATGATGTACCTAAACAATACGCTCATACGAATTACAAGAGTTGAGTATGAAGTCGGTATGATAGAAGTGACACTATCTTTAGGATGGATAGCAATAACAAGTATATGTAAATATCAATAGGTACATAAAAGTAACACATAGCTATGGATAGACTCACCTTTGCGGATGATGTTCGCTGCTTGATGGCAGAGGCGTGAGCTGAATGTGTGCTTAGAACATTCTTATTGACGGAGGGAGCCACTGCGCCCACACCGCTGCCAGGCGTATGGTGATGATGATGATTGATAGCAGTCGCCGTTGCACTAGAATTATTGCTCGAGAGTCGAGCGCCATCAGTGGTCATATTATTGGCCAGATGATGGTGGTGCTGATGGCTATGCTGGTGCGAGTGATTGGTGTTCGGTGCGGCGGCCACAGACGACGATGTTGACGTTGCTAACGTTGCTGGCGCTGTTGTGGTGCTATTGCTACTGGCTGTTGCCGAACTTGAGGATGTTATGTTGGGCAACATTGTGGTGTTTGTAATCGTGTTGGTGTTGGCGGCGGCAGCGGAGGCGGACGTTGTCGTTGGTGGCAGTGAGACAATGTTGGCGTTGGCTGAGTCATGCTGCTGTTGCTGATCCTTCACAGAATGTGAGGATGTGCTAATCGTATTGGTGGCATAGGTGGTTGTGCTTGAGGAGGCCGTCGGCGCCGTAATAGAGGCACTCGCCGACGTTGCGGATGGCGTTGATACCGTAGTCGTAGTGCCATTTGACACATTTTCCGCTGGCAGAGCTTCAGGAACTGGCTGCAGTGTTGTTCGCATTGCTGTAGACATAATTTCCCTTTTGAGATTTTTGTTTTCAATTTTTTTTTTTGTATGGCTCACAAATAATCTAAAGAGATTCTATGTACGTCTTAAATATTACAATTGCACATAAATCGTAAGATTTGTGTTGGCCTCTAAGTCGCTCTTCGTTGCGCTTCTTGTTTGCCTTAGAGATCCTACTTTCACGGTATATCAAATGGCTAGGGAGATGATAACTATCATTTGCTGAGTTTTTCTTTACATCTGAAATGAAGAAAAAGAACAGTATATTCATTAAATATTAGGAGAAAGTAATGTAACATGTTTAGCATTTATCCCTTAATCTTTCGTAATATTCAAATTATTATTTTTACCAAATTGCAACACCTAATCAACTACTTCATTGGAATGTCTTCATTGCCGTTTGCTACATTTATAAAATAGTGAAATTTACCGAAATAATTCAACTATACTTATTTATCTTTATATAAACTTATAGTAGTTACAGACTTATTCTTACCTAACTTATAAATTCAAATCGATTGAATTCATCAAATTTGTACACTATCAAACTTGGCTATGCTTGCTTATATAGCAACTTTAATACAATGTGAACTTAAGCGAAATAGATTGTTTACTAATTCTATCTTAATTTAATCATTGTGCAATCTAGCCAACAGATAAAAAAAAAATCAAATAGATCTAGACTTACAAATTCCAGGGTTGGAAGTCATGTTCTTTTTAAAATTAATCAAATATGTGTGTTCTAATGTTACTTAATAATAACAAAGGTTTAGTCTATTATAACACTTAAAATATATATAGATAATATACTTAATATACAAAGAATATTATCTGAAAATTTGACTTGTTAGTCTATCGTGACACAGCACTTGTAATTATAGACATACATATCAATAGAAGTACTTCAAATAGCTCAACTCATCTCACTAGAGACATTGTTACATATGTATAAATGGTCTAAGCCTAAAAATATATTTTCCATAGACTCCATTACAGTAGCATAGAGGTTAGTAATAAACTCAAAATCGATTACAACTAACAATAGTAACACTTGACTTTTGTGTGCCGAAATGTCAAAGAAATATTGATTAATTTCCTCAAAAAATATGTGTATATGTATTGATGTAAACAAACAATTTTTGTTTTAATTATGTAAATAAAGAATCTTAAATAATGTCACACGTTAGTGTGTTTATTAAATTCTATTTGAAATGTTCCTTTATCAAGTTACTTAATTGAACCTTTCAAAAACTAGAGAAACAAATTCCGATGAACTTTGTTTGGTATATAGTCGCCGCATAAGAAGTCTATAACGCTTTCGATCTCAGCTTTTAACTGCATTTGCTGCAATGTGCATAGCTCCTTACGCACTCCCAAATCCATGTTGCTGCGAGCAAGCATATCATTAATTTTTTTATTGTCTTCCTGGCTTAAAGGTGCAGTCCCATTGGCGAGGGTACATATTTCTGAAGGATGTAGTCCAATCCACCGAAGCGTTGGAGTAGCTAGCAGATTTGAAGAGAAATTCATAGATTGGGAGCCGTAGCGATAGACGAGCATGATGTCAATTCCAAAAGGGTCGGCATCTACGAGAATGTAGGCAGGCACATTGAACTCAACGGTCAAACGATGCACGAGACGTCGAGTACAGCAGTCCGGATAACCCTTGCCCGTTACCAGAATAAGACGTAGACCAAATGCATTGAATATATTTCGCGATAGCAAAGCCTCAAACACCGATTCCTTTTCGACAATCAAGACAAGTTCGGCTTTTGTTTCAATGTGTTCCACTCTTTCAAAATCGGTAGGCATCGAAATGGCACCACCATAGGCATTGCAATCCAATGTATCTCCGTTACTCATCACCATCCGGATGTCACCTTAAAGAGAGAGAATGGGCCACAAAGTTTTATGAGATGAAATATCGTTTATTTAAATGACTGATTTGACTTACCTGCTAAAAGACCCTTTGATGCCGACAGAATTCCCAAGTGAAATGGCGCCGTGTTTAGTATGCGACATACATCCAATTTGGCCGCCTCAATGAACGACTGAGCCCGGATCAGCTGGGTATCACGATAATAGAGTCCACGCACAGTGCAACTACCCCCGTTGGCCAACAGCCGATGAATTTCAGCTAACATATAGATCAACAGGCAGAATCGGTGTTGGCTTCGGCCATTGTTGTATGTCACTCGACGAAATAGTGGTGAATACATTCTTCCTCCGTTATTGAGTTCTCTTTCGCGCTGTCGATACCGGGGCACTTTTAATGTGGCCGATTCACGCGTCACTAGTTCTAGCAGCATTCTTAAAACTATTTCTTCCACATTGTCCAACAATGCATTATTTTCGCTTGACATCTTTTTGTTCTTCACCTTCTGATGAACTTAATACAAAAACTTAATTATAAAACGAAAATTAAAAATATTATACTCAATATATTGAAATTAATGTTAATTTATTGACCTTTAGGTTCTTCAACTGAATTGAATCATTATTATTTGGAGCTTACAATTAAACTAATATAAATGCGATAAAAAAAAAAACTTTAGTAGATTACTAAGATTTATTTTTACATTTCAATTTGCTTACTTATAATTTCTTTACTTAATTTAATCCTTCTCAACGACTCTGCCAACTATACCAATGAAAATCTATATTAGACCCTGCATAGCAGCTGATAAGTTGAGATCTATATTGATAAGAGTCTTCTATCAATATAGATTGATAATTTTGTTCAGATTTTGAATGAAGTTCTTTCTAGTTCTTTTCTTCTACATTTGTTATCAGTTAGCACAATCATATTCAGGTTAATCATGTGAATGAAATTGATTATAAATGTATTATAAGATGTAGAAAGAGACATTTTACGCAACCACTTAAAAATATTCAAATATCTGTTTCTTATTCTCCGATAGAATCGTGTACAATACGTCTAGACTCTAGAGTAATGAATGAAGTGCGGTTGAGTTTGGAATAGTTTTTTCCCAGATGGTTCACATTTCTATTGCTTGACTTTATATTCCACGTAGTGAATGATTTTATAGATAAAAAAATATTAAAAAAAACAACGGGTGAGGCGTCACAGTTGGCATCCGGTATGTTTCATTGTTGCCAATAAGAAAGTTGTCGCAATTCTTACGGAATTGAAAACGTTTCCGAGAATTTTTTGAAGTGATTACATACTGGGGGGAGGTTATACATATGTATATACATACAATTTTTATTTTACTTAAGATTACTAAAAGTATTAATACACACTGTATATATGTATGTACATACATATGTATGTAGGCATAAAACATCGGCGGCAGGTGGGCTGAAGAAAAACTATGCATAATGTGTATATAACCTAAGGCCACGCCCCCTTATTAATTTTGCATGAGAAAAATATATAAAAATATCAAATTCTATATATGTACATACGTATGTAAGTTTTTTATGTACATATTCGGACGCCCTATATGTATGTCCGACACTACCACCGCCCCCCGTACCCGCCGTGGCCCAAACCTAAAGACAAAATAAACTCTATGCGTGTGTGTATGTACTTACACTACTGCATTGTATGTATGTATTTTTTTTATTCCTAAATACACACAAAAGTCTATATATTTGTCCAAAGAATTTCTTTTTGGTAAAAGTTAATCACGTAAATCATTGCGTCGAAGCATTTTAGCTAGTTAAAAATAATTTCAATAAGGAGCTTGAAAATGCTAAAAATATGTACAACAACAAAAATTCCCTTTTTTTTCATTATAAAAAAAACACTTTTTATTTATTTTTTTTGGGGTAAATTAAAGCACACACACACAAACAAATACAGTTATGTATATATATACAATCACGCACCGTAGTTCTACATAAATTTATGTGAATTTCTTTATTCGGTCTCTTTTTTCGGGTTTTGTCTTTTTTTTTCGTATGTGCAGAAAATTTACTCGTTATTACAAAGCACACGCACACACACACGACACAGAGTTTATTTTGTCTTTAGGTTTGGGCCACGGCGGGTACGGGTACGGTTACGGGTACTGGGGGAGGTGTCGGGGGCGGTGGCGGTGTCGGACAAGGCGTTTGCGATGCCAACGAATGGAAAAGAAAAACTAACGAAACGGCGAATGCGAACAGAATGGCAGCCCCTTAAAGTATTGATTTGCTAGCTGGCGCTGGCCACATCCTCTCCACCACTCACTATATTTATACTTACCAATAAAATGATATTTCCGAGCCAATACGCACGCAAAGGAAGGGTATAGCAAGGCATGAAATGCTCTGGTAATTTCCGTTTCCTTGTCGAGTTCAAGTTTCGAGGAGGTCATACGCGTTTTTTGGCTTAGACTCCGATTGGGCTCTTATTGATGTAATGCATTATTATTTAATTTCATTTTTCATTTTTCGAATTGCCAACGCCAAGTGGTTAGTAGACGACGACGACAAACACACACACAACGAAATGCAAATGCAATACATACATGCACACACACTCTTCTGTGTGTGTGTGTATGTGTAATATGTATGTATCTTTCTCACTCGCTCCCACTCACTCGCTAGCTAGCGCTCACAGCAGCCAACAGCACTGGTTTTTTCTTTCAATCAAATCAGATGTTTTCGTATTACTTTCAATATTTAATTGATAACTATTCGCTAGACTGCATATTAATATTAAGACCACCGATTTTAACTTTTTTTAATCAAGACGGGGGCAAATGTACCCTGAATTTCTGCTCAAAAACTCCGACGCACCACCCACTCTCTCGTGACGAATAGTGCTGGGCGAAATATCGATATATCGATGCCGTTAAGATTGCGTCCGATATCGATATTTTCAAATTTGAGTCTGTTAACTGATATCGATAAGATTTGTAACTATCACTGATTGGTTTTAAAAAGAACCAGTTCTAAAAATTACAAACTAGAGATGGCCTCCACCAAATATATCCGTGCGTGACCATACAATAATTCCATATATAAATCATGAAGATGGAAAAGTCTTGTGAACGAATGTCTTCGATTTTTGAAAAGAAAAGAAGTTATTGGTTTTTTGGGCGTCTCTGATGCGAGCCTGTGTGCCTCGAATTCAAAATTGTTCGGCGAATTTGAAATTGATTTCGCCGCATTTCAAATTTTACCGGCAAATCAAACTTATGAGCCAACCGATTGGTTTGATCAAACTTGTGAGCCGTGTTGCATCAAACTTCCAGCGAAATCAGAATAGTTCCGGCGAAATCAGAATTGTTCCGGCGAAATAGAATTGTTTCGGCGAAATCAGCGAATTCACAATTGATGAGCGAATTCGAAACTATTTCGCCGCGGGGAAGGCTATATAAGGCGCAACAAAAAAAATTTGAAGCTGAGCGAAAAAAAGTGCGTTTGTGTGAAGCTGCAAGCAAAAGTTAATAATTTTAAGTAAAAAGTCAGAAAATATTTAAAAGAATACAAAATGAGAGAAATCGTACACATCCAGGCTGGTCAGTGCGGCAACCAAATTGGAGCCAAGGTAAGTTTACAGTTAGAGTTTATGTAGATTTATCCATTAATTGTGAAAAGATAAAGTGCAGAAAAGCCCAAGTACAGTTGCCAAAATGGCGTCATTTTTTGCACTGTCCATGTGGCAGAAAATTTATTGAGGCCACCGGCTTTTTTTTCGTTCTATATGTATATGTATGTATGTATACATATGTATGTGGCCGGCATCTATATGTTTGCTAAATCTCCCGATGAGACACGCCCAAGTGCGCCCCCACCTTTTTGTTAGTACTTCAGATCAAAACATACATACACATCTGTGCTGGGTGTGTCTGCACTTGCATATTTCATACATATGTATGTACATACGAATATGTAGATGGAGTATAGTGAGTCATAAAAATACTTTCTGAATTTTCTTTTCCCCCTCCTCCTAATGTGAAAGCAACTTTAGTATACAAAAACGGTGAAGGGAATGTCTATGTGTGTGCTTTGGACCGGTATGCTTCTTATGTGTATACATATGTATGTATGTATGTGCTTATAAGTAAAAGAGAGCGAGAAGAGAAAAATCTGACGTCATTTTTACCTAAAATGGCTGAACCGGTTCTTGTTTACCGATTCGCAATGTATAAGAGAGTAGAGTGGAGATAGATTCATAAATGTTGCTACATACATGTACATATATACATAGTTAATCGATTTGCGAATTTACATACACAAATACATACAAACACATATTTTCCCCTTTTTCACTATCCAAACTGTGTGTATATGCCTATCTTATCGACAGTATTTTTTTTTTATGCATGACGCTATACGATGATTATTTCCAGCTATTTATGTACCTGTATGTCTGTATGTGTGTATATTTACATGTATGCAGCAGTGCAACTTCAATTTATTTTTATGGCCAAGAATGAGCGAGAAAATTGCTCAGCATGATGCACTTTGCGGCAGTCTCCCCCCACTCCATTCTCATTTCCACTCCTTTTCCATCATCTCAACCATGGTTAAGGAATTTGTGTGTGTGTGTATATATGTATGTACATACAATATACATATATTTGGTTGAACTCTGTCCGAGCGGCGGGTGCGGCTTTTCCTTGCACATGCGCGTACTTTTCTTTGATGGCCGAATTTTTGCTGGCTCATCGTCTTATTCTCGCATTTTCCTGCGGAAATCAATATTCAGGTCCTGGAAAATGGTAGAAACCAACCCTTAAAAATGCCAAAATAGCAGCAGCTGCAACATAATATTTGTTGTGCCCATTTATGTGTGTGTGTTTTATATGTATGTATGTATTGATATGCCGACTATGAGTAAGCGCGACGCCGGCAGTTACAGCGCAAAGCCACGCATATTTTCCTTCTTCTTTGGCCTCGGCCTCTCCACTTTCTAGACAAAAGTTTTATTTTAGTTAATTCATTTTATTTGTTTACTTGACATAAACAACAAGCCAAACTTTATTTTTGGGCTAAGTGCGCTGACGTAATATGGCACGAAAAGTCGATTTCAAGCGCCATATGGTCGCTGAGCTGCAGTTTAACCTCTGCCAACGCCAACGCCCGGCGATTTGTCTCCGGTGTATGTCTGTGTGAGTGGGCGATGATGTAAGCGTTCTCTTTTTGCTTTATTGAAGAGTAGGAGGAGGCGAAGGCGGTGGAAGGGAAGTTAAGTCTGAGGCCGATCTAAGCTTGAGGTTGTTTCAATTGAGGCCGCTTGTGCGTGGGGGGCAATGACAGACCGGAGGCAGAGGTAGTTACTACAAATGCAGAGACACTAAAGGCAATGCCAAGTGAAGCGAAAACGACAGCTGCGCCCGACATGGCCTACCTACACTCTACAACCTGGTCGGCGGCCCACCTCCGCCATCCACCAGATGACGTTATGGTCTCCGTCGTTGTCTCTGCGCTCTGCCATGAGCACCAAATATGGACCGGCGGCGGTCTGAGCCCCGATATGTTAATCAGTTCGTTATTGCTCCTACATATACATATATATATATATATATATATATATATATATATATATATACATATGTATATGAATGTATGTATAACTGCCATAGTGTGAGAGGAAACTGTAGACTGGTTTTTTTTTATAAGAGAAAATATAGTTTTTAAGTAAAGATAAAACAAGTAAGATAGGGGGATGGGTGGGGTATGACAAGGATTAAAAACAAACTTGATCTACCCACATAACGCATACACAGTTGAGAGCAATCTATGTATGTATATGCAGATGGTCAGACAGATGGAGTCTGTGAAGGGTATCAATGTTAATTAAGTGTCCTTCCACCTACGTAAAAATTTACAGGTTATAATGATTCAAGACTGAACTGTCTTGCATAACATTGCAAAACCCTTGTACTAGAAAGCATTATGCCATCTGCTGTTCCATTTGAATAAATAATCAATATAACAATAGGGAAAAAATGTTATTAGTTGAGAAAAGCTACTGAACTTAACTTTTACTTTTAATGTTCTTTAAATTTTGTTTCTTATCTTTTAGTTCTGGGAGATCATCTCCGATGAACATGGCATCGATGCCACTGGTGCCTATCATGGCGACAGCGACCTGCAATTGGAGCGCATCAATGTGTATTACAATGAGGCGTCCGGTGGCAAATATGTACCACGCGCTGTATTGGTCGATTTGGAACCCGGCACCATGGACTCAGTCCGATCGGGACCATTCGGTCAGATCTTCAGACCCGATAACTTTGTGTTCGGACAGTCTGGAGCTGGTAACAACTGGGCCAAGGGTCATTACACAGAAGGCGCCGAGCTGGTCGATTCCGTGCTCGATGTCGTTCGCAAAGAGGCTGAATCATGCGATTGCTTGCAAGGCTTCCAGCTCACACACTCGCTTGGTGGGGGCACTGGCTCCGGCATGGGTACCTTGCTGATTTCTAAGATCCGTGAAGAATATCCCGACAGAATCATGAACACATACTCGGTTGTGCCTTCGCCAAAGGTGTCCGACACCGTGGTGGAACCCTACAATGCCACATTGTCGGTGCATCAGTTGGTTGAAAACACAGATGAGACCTATTGCATCGATAACGAGGCTCTCTACGATATCTGCTTCCGCACCCTCAAGCTGACAACTCCCACTTACGGTGACTTGAACCATTTGGTCTCTCTGACCATGTCTGGTGTGACGACGTGCCTCCGTTTCCCCGGCCAACTGAATGCTGATCTCCGCAAACTTGCTGTCAACATGGTTCCATTCCCCCGTCTGCATTTCTTCATGCCCGGCTTTGCCCCACTCACATCCCGCGGCTCCCAGCAATACCGTGCTCTGACCGTACCCGAGCTGACCCAACAGATGTTCGATGCCAAGAACATGATGGCTGCCTGCGATCCTCGTCATGGCCGTTACTTGACAGTGGCTGCCATCTTCCGTGGCCGTATGTCCATGAAGGAGGTTGACGAACAGATGCTCAACATTCAAAACAAGAACAGCTCCTACTTCGTTGAATGGATCCCCAACAACGTTAAGACCGCTGTGTGCGACATCCCACCACGTGGTTTGAAGATGTCTGCCACATTCATTGGCAACTCCACCGCCATTCAGGAGCTGTTCAAGCGCATCTCTGAACAATTCACTGCTATGTTCCGTCGCAAGGCTTTCTTGCATTGGTACACTGGCGAAGGCATGGACGAGATGGAGTTCACTGAAGCCGAAAGCAACATGAACGATCTGGTCTCTGAGTACCAACAGTACCAAGAAGCCACTGCCGACGAGGATGCCGAATTCGAGGAGGAACAAGAGGCTGAAGTCGACGAGAATTAAACACAACAACACAACTCAAATGTTTTGCGAAAAAATAAAAAAACGAGAACAAAGCTTAAGTTCTAAAATGTTTGTTCTTTTAACAACGTAATCAATAAAGTCGGATCCCATTTTGTTCACAACTCTAATTACTATTTTATATTGTTTCTTATTCTGTATTTATTGGGGTAAATACTTACTTTATTTTTTTAAAGAAATGATGAAAATTGGTGCCTTTAAGAAATATAAGCATAACGCGCTTTCACTTTATGGGCACCCAAAACATTTGGGTCATGACTCCGAAAAGCCCTAGTCAATATTTCGAAAGCCGAATGTTTTGTTGGTAATGTAGAATAACGAGTTATTCTGCTGCATTCTCCAGCTCCATTCTCCGCCCTTTACTCATTAATTGTAAGCCACGACGGCAAGAAAAACTGCTTCTGGTTTTGCTTTAAAGACAGTTCAAATTTATATGTTTAAATTAGCTAAAACCAGCTAAACAAAAATATAATGCTTAATAGAGCGAGCTTAAAATATGAATTGATTGTATTGCTGGTGAAGTCGATAGTAGCATTATTCATTCATATGATCGACCGGCTCTTTGGAATTATTTATTACCTTACTCAACAATTTCCATTATCAATCCATGGCTGTATATATGAGAAGATCTATAGCTTAGGGAATTTGTTATTCATGCAAGCAAGGTCAATTCTATGGCGATGACTAACGAATTGTATTTTTCTCAGTTTTAAATCGAAGCGCCAAAGACTTATCGATAAGACCGTCTGAGGCAGTGTGACCTTATACCAAACTCTAAACTAGGTGGAGCCACTGTAAATCTATCGATTTAATTTCATTGAGAATAATGCCAAGATATAAATGGTGAAAACTTTGTGAAAATTCAAAACATTTTTTGTTAATTTCTACTTGAAATCGGAGGAAACGGACTAAAAACAAATAAAACACATTAGATATATCGATGAATCGATAGTACAAACGATAAGAAAACAGCTGATCAGACAACAAAAACAACAACTCACAAAAAGCTTTATTCACCATAGCTAAACTCACCAAATAGCGAAAAATTAAAAAAATTTATAATTTGAAATGGATGAGCAGCGCAGCGACAAAATCTATGGCGGATGTGAAGGGCCGGATGCTATGTACGTGAAACTAATTTCATCAGACGGCCATGAATTTATTGTAAAGCGGGAACACGCTCTCACCTCTGGGACCATTAAAGCCATGTTATCCGGGCCAGGACAATTTGCGGAGAACGAGGCTAATGAAGTGCATTTTCGGGAAATACCGTAAGTATAAGCCAGAAGATTGAATTCAAATAGTAGTGGCCGTAATCACAGTTGCCAACTCGGATGACCGATGACGATGGCGGCCGCCAGCGACATCGACCTATTGACCGGCGTACCTACACCTATGTATACGTATGTATATACATACATACACACATAAGCAAAGTACATATTCTAAAAACACATGCAGACAAGCATATGAACAAATGCATGATCATTTGTTTCAAGTATGTATGTATGTACATATGTATATATGTACATACATTTAAAACACATATGTAGATCTTTATGTAAATTAGGCCAACAAAAGCTTCCAACTCGTTTCGTGGTCACTGTCTATTTACATCATTAAAATATTGCACTAATTCGTACGTGACAACCAGGATCTTTAAGTAATCTGCAAATTAGTTACAGTTGACTGTTTTGAAACACATTTGGCAATATTAAACTGATAAGTCTCCAAATGATTGGTGATGTTTATGCTAGATTACGCCGGTCGACCTTCCAAAAATTGGTAGAACGGAAAATGTTTGATAATAGATTAGTTCTATTTACCCGCCAAATTGATTATGCCAACTGAAGATGAGGTTCCTGATAGCAGGCATTTCGCTAACATTGATTATTTATTAATTATGAATCATCATAGGAAAAACGTATAATCCAATCGGTTTAACTTTAGAATGTTCTATAACTAACTACCGAAAGGCATTCCATAATACCATATTTAAGTAGCTAAATTACTTTTGAAACATCATCGGTGTCAATGGAGAAACTATAAAAGCAAATCCAGTCTAACCGGTATACTATAGTATATAAAGCTTTGCTCAAGTGAGCTAAGATAATAAAAAGAAAACTTTAAATTATACTGTAATTAAAAGCCTTTCAAAAAAACAATGACTTTTAAAAGAGCATCACATTTACCAAAATCTCACTGACTGAATATAAATTTTTCATTTAAATCTGTAAACTAAATATAATTTAAATCTCTTGCAGGTCACACGTTCTGCAAAAGGTGTGCATGTACTTCACATATAAAGTTCGATACACCAACAGTTCCACTGAGATACCAGAATTTCCAATTGCACCCGAAATCGCATTAGAACTCTTGATGGCAGCTAATTTCTTAGATTGCTAAATTATTGGTTAATTTAATATTATATACGTTTAAACGAAAAACAAAGAAAAAAAAGGAAATTTGAATAAAACTTAATTCGACTCTGTTAATTTTTAGTTAAATGGAACAAAAAAAAAAAAAAAAACGAACACATTGTCCCCAGTGCACTAGAAAAGGGATTTCAATAAATTTCTATTCATTTTTACTATCAATGTAAAATGGTAAATTGGTCCAAAACCGAATGGACAACAATAATAATCAAAGAATACTCGTAACATTGCTGAATCATATTAAAACATAAACATAACAAGAAATGTTTTCAATTTTATTTTTGGCATTCATTTAATGTGCTTGGACTTTACCTTGTGCCCAGATTTGTTGCTTAGCATAGAGAAACGAATTTGTTGTACCAACCACTGCACACCTTCTCCCAGACCTTCACCGGAAATTGCATTACTTGAGCAGATGTGCCACGGTTTCTCCTTAATGTGTTCCAAACTGAGCGCTGAAATCACAAATAACTACATTTTATTCGGATCAGGAAAAGAAGAGGGAGCACCAAAAGAGGACCTGCTGCTATTTTGACACTGGAAAGTGAATCCTCCAGATCGGATTTATTGCCATAGAAAAGAATGGGCACAGATCGTGATAGATCTGGATGCTGTAGCACAAGATCCAGTTCATCCTTAATAACAACTGCAAAGAGAGCTGATCTTAGTTGGCAATTTCTTTTCCGAAGGCAAAAAGGAACTTACCAAATCTCATGCGGTCACTGGAATCAATAACGTATATAATGCCCTGGCAGTTTTTAAACTGATGCTCCCACAGATTTCTGTAACGCGTTGCACCGGACATATCAATGGCCTTAATATTAACACCCATACCTGGTGAGATTGATATAATCCGGGAATATTTATATGTATACATAAGGACTACTTACTGTAGAATTGCTCAATCATAAATCCTACTGTTGGCACCATTATTGCATTTTGCTCATTGGATTTCTTGAAATGATTTATTATTGTCGATTTGCCACTGTTATTTAGGCCCAGGACCAAAATTGTCATCTTATCCTTTTTGATCTTGATCAAGTCGGTTAAATTGTGCAACATTCCCATGGTTTTTTTATGTAGTTTTCCTTTTCATTGACTGCCCGCTGCTACTTAATGTTTATCCACATAAACTGCACGGTAAAAGTTCTCAACTTTCCGCGTGTTTGGCCCTGCCTTAGACTTTTAAGGTGTCACCATGACAACCATCGATTTATCGTAACTCTGGCCGACTGGTGTTACCTTCAACTTTCGGATGTGGTATTGACGCCCTCGTCAAATCGCTTAAATTTTCAAGTTCAGCTTTTGACTGGCATTTCGAAGGGGGAGAAAACTAGCTTTCGCGGTAAAAACAATGAGTTTAGACGTAGATTAGCTTATACCCAGACTTTGTTATGCTTATACTTATGATCAATACATAATTTCTTTTTAGAGCTGTATGATATTTAAATGAGTTTCGAAAAGAACCATTTCTATTCGATTTATATTTACTAAGCATATTTATGCTCAACTCTTAACTCATTCGTTCTTTTGTACTATTTCCGGCCATATATATGTACTTGCATATATAATTATATATTCATAAAGATTTTCATATATTTCCATAGATTTCTAAATATTTCCAAAGATTTCTTTATATTCCCATAGATTTCCATACATTCCCATAGAATTCTACATATTTCCATAAGTGATTTCAGCTTACCTGAAGTGAATTAGCAGTCGAATTCCTGACGTCCGATCCCGCCGACAGCCGCGCACCAACTGTCCGTCCACCCCCACAGAGCTCTGGAGTTAACATTGAAATGTTAGTTAACATTGAAATGTTAGTTAACATTGAAATGTTAGTTAACATTGAAATGTTAGTTAACATTGAAATGTTAGTTAACATTGGAATGTTAGTTAACATTGAAATGTTAGTTAACATTGAAATGTTAGTTAACATTGTAATGTTAACAATGTTGGATGTTAACTAACATTTCAATGTTAACTAACTTTCCAATGTTAACTAACATTTCAATGTTAACTAACATTTCAATGTTAACTAACATTTCAATGTTAACTAACATTTCAATGTTAACTAACATTTCAATGTTAACTAACATTTAGATGTTAACTCCAGAGCTCTGTGGGGGTGGACGGTCAGTTGGTGCGCGGCTGTCGGCGGGATCGGACGTCAGGAATTCGACTGCTAATTCATTTCTATATACATATACAGGTAAGCTAAAATCACTTATAGAAATATGTAGAATTCTATGGGAATAGGCAGAAATAAAAACTGTTCGAATATATGAGAATCTATTGCAATACCTAAAATTCTTCGTAAATACGTATATAGAAATCTAAACAAGACTACTGAAATATATAATTCTATGAGAATATGTGGTAATCTATGGGAATATATTGAAATCTATATGTAGATATAAAAATCTTTCAAAATATATAGAATTCTATATGTATATATAAACATCTTTCGAAATATATAATATATGCAGAATATAAGGCCTGTTCTTTGTCAAACAAAACAGGGCTATATCTCATATTAGAGGCAACATAAGTACACTGGGATACCCACTTGAATTTTTCACAGAACAGTTGTTGTATGTATGTACATATATATAAATTTTGTAAGAAATTCATAATAAGTAATAATTTTTGCTAACGAGCGGAAAAGATTTGAATGATGTTGGCATTGTATTTTCTTCTGGTTTGAAGTGAAAACAATTCCGAAGTGGTGTCCAGTTGCATGTTGTGGCAACATATTTTTGATTACTGTATGATTAGTTCTATCTTCCTCCTCTCTTAAAGGCACTTTTCTTTCACTCATTTTTTAGCGTTAGCTACGGATTTGAATTTACTTTCACGCGCCAACTAGCAATCGGTATTAATCAGCAAATATATCGATAATAAAAAATAAAGCTAATGAGTAAGGCCGACTTTTGTATACTCTGTAAGTCTAGAGAATCGTTAATTTTCTGTCCAAAATAAGACTTACTAAGATTAGACTCGAGCAATCCTCTGTTGTTGATCAGAGAAATATTTCAGATTTTAACGACCAGAAGCGAAGTTTGTTGATATTCTTTTCTCTGCTGTATAGAAAGGGAAATGTGTCTTAAAATAGATAATCTCTTCCTATGTTTTGAAGACTCCAATACGGCCAAGATGTTAAAGGAGTAGACATTTTTTAGATAAAATTGTTGACCTACATATCAGCACATGTCAAAAAACACAGCAATCCACGTTTACTTCTTCCCCCCATCATTGGTCAAGTATAATGTAGCCCCAAAATGTAGTTTCTGAACAGTGCCGAAAAATCAGAACTAGTATAAAGTTTGATACTCAGTCAATTACCCTCTGGCTATGATCTATGATATAAATCGAAAATAAATACATTTTGACAGGAGTCAGGTTTATTATAGAATTTCTCATCTTAAAAAATTGCATACGAGTAGCACTTTTTTTACTTCTTGCTGTTCAAAATGATACCATCGTATTTCTGCTGGAACCATTTCATGGCATCCTCCTTTGTCAGGCGGTGCTGGAAGCCAACAGTGCCAGACTTGCGCTTCCTGTGAGCCACATTGTAGCCTGAAATAGAAAACAGATGCAAATCATTAATGCATTGCAATGAAATCAAATAGAACCCCATGAAATGGAAACGATGTTTAAGTTGTACCGTGTAAACTTGCGTTTAGACAAATTTCTTTAAGCACATCTTCAATTTCTATTTGCACATTACTGAGTATCAATGCCTATGTTAGCAGAGATACCTAATTAAGTGCACAGGACTTTGAATTAAAGTTATTAAGGCGGCGATGCTTACCTGGACGTCCCAAAACGACGTAGAAGTCCAAACCGTAAATACCGATGGAGGGATCGTACTTGATACCCAAATCGATGTGTTCCTGAATGCCGAAACCAAAGTTTCCAGTGGCGGAGAAGTTTTCGCGTCTCAACTCGTACTCACGCACTTTCAGACCGCGCTCCAAGATTTCCTCGGCTTTGGCACCGCGAACAGTGCAGTGGACAGCGATTTTTTCATTACGACGAATTCCAAAAGATCGCACTGTGTAGCGGGCCTTGGAGAACACGGGCTGCTGACCTGTAAGCTGCTCCAACACCTGCCAATGCAGATAGACGAAAGCGTAGACGCCGTATAAGAAACTTCATGTTAACCATCACCAATTCAATCTGTGGACTCACCTTGGCGGCGCGGGTCAGCCTATCACCGGATTCACCAACGCAGATGTTTAAGCACAACTTCCTGATGTGCAAATCCCGCATTGGGTTCTTCGTCGGGTCCCGCTTGATTTTGGGTTCCTTCTTAGCAACGGCCTGAAATTATCAATGAGTTTTTATCACTTTCACATCGATTTCACAAAAAATATGAATTCAGTTGGCACAAGCATATCGTATACAACGAATCTGCACATTTCAATTGTACAAATATCATTGTTTTATTGTCGATGCATATCAATTTGTTTGCCACTAAAAAATTCCCGAAACCTACCGCCATTATGGTATGTAGGAAAGAAAGGAAAGAGGCGTGTTACAGTTCAGTGTCAGCTCGAATTGAGTAGCTCGCACATGAACTAGTTCGATAGCATGTTATTGTCTCAAATCGAGCTGTTGTAAATATTAAGGCTACCTGATGTCTCAATGTGAGCAGGTCATTTTATTTGAAACAGAATGCGAAAATTGTCTGGGACCCATATAAAATAATATTAAAATGACTGATTTCCATGTAACCCTAATATAATATAATATTAGTAACTGCAAGCGTCTGCATTTTTTTGCATCTTTTGATATATGTATGTATTAGATGTATATCGAACACCGATTTCCAATCAATATGCTTAGGTTGTTTCTTTTGCATCTAAAATCCAAATCTAATTTTATAACATTTAATATTAACGTTCACTGTATTAAGTCCCAAAAAATTAAACATCTTTCAAACCTGTACAAATTTCGTGGACCGTTCTTTTTTTAATATCGTAGTGAGCGGCAAAGTGCTGCAAATAATGGTAATATCTTAATACAGCCGATTATTAACAGTATTTCTTAACACTTAATAATATTTATTAGGTCTTCTAAGTGAAATAATTGTGCATACCATATCCCCAAGTATACACCTTTTTAAAACAGGTTCTTCGTTTACCATTTTCAAATTTTAGGTTAGCTTATCGTAACCGCCCGTTTCCCTTTCTAAGTACCTACGAACGGTTAGTATATGATTATTTAAGATTATTAAAAGACAATGCAGTCGAAATTTTGAGTTCCTTTATCTATAGTTTGTAATTTGCTTTTTCTGTTTCAACATGTAAGGAATAAACGGCAAAATTGATAGTTATTTGTTTGTTAATTAATATTTGTTTTCGTGATATTGAAATAAGTGGATAAACATTGATTAGCAATGCGAAATTAATCAATTGATTTCATCTTGCACAAATGATTAATTGGAATCATCTTGACTTCATCATTAACCTTGCAGACAAGTACGTCACCTTCCTGCTTGGATAGTACTCTACCAACAGACTCCCTATCTTCGCCATAGATCACCTTGAATTCATCTCCGCAATTGGGTGGGACTGGTGCCAAGTGTTCACTGACAATGGACACACTGCGATCTTCTTGTCGTAGAAAAACGGAACACACACCGTTTGAAACTGTACGAATAATGCCAGTCTGTCCAACGAGATCGGTGTCATCGTGTGTGTGAATCCGAACTTCAATGTCAGTGGTACACCAATCGCCCATAGAAGAGTCCAAGCTGGCCCCAGGTGTCTGTGGATTGTACGGCGATTGTGGTATGCCTCCTGGTGTATTAGGTGAATAGGTCGATGGAGATGGTGTATTCATGTATCCTACTGGGAACGGAGAAGGAGCAGGACTGGGACTTGGATTGAAAGGACTGTAGCTCCTATCTGACCCGTACAGAGTGCCAGGTGTTTGCGGTGCAAATTGAGATGTCATCTGATAACCAGGTGTGCCTGAAACATTTTCAAATCGTATAAAATATGCCATATCGTATAAATAAAGCAACTCTTACTTGGATTATATCCAGGACTTGGGCTGGGCTCCTCCAACGAATAATCGAAATCGGCATTTCGAGCAGGCGTTGTATTTGCCGTCGGATCCCAAGCACCATGGCGAGGTGTCATGCTGCCATCGTGAGATGGTGTCATTGTACCATAAGGAGTACGAGTGTCCGAATCCCAATTTGGTGTCTGACTGCCAACCAAAGGCGTTTTGGAGCCACCAGCTGTGTAGCTTGGGGTTTGTGCTCCATAGCCAGGAGTACGTGCTGGAGTGCGTCCATAAGTGGACACACTGCCTTCCTTGCCAGGAACTCCCACAATGGCAATATGGTTGCGATCCACAGATATAGTCTGACATGAAGTATGTAATTCAACGCGAGCTGTGCTCTCCGTAGCGTCCTTCACAATGCCCACAGCACCTTAGTTAAAAAAAAATCACGATTAGTTAGAAATGTATCTCAATGAGAAAGGCTGCCCATGCTTACCTTTGTAAGGTCCGCCACTGATCTTAATGGTTTTTCCTAAGATTTCACGATCTCGGGTTACACGGAAGCCGCCTCGTCCGCCACGAGCGCCACCACGACCACCGCGACCACCAGATGGATGCATGGGAGATTGTATGCGTGGCGACATAAATCCCAAACCACCTAAATTGCCAGCATTGTTCACATTGGTCTTACTGCCACCAGCAAGTTGAAGATGTCGAGTTTTGCATACGAAAATGCCACCGTTCTCTGTGTACATGCGACAATGCAAAAAGGCCAAGCTGCGATACAGATGCTTAATCTCGCCAGATCGTCCCGCATGAGGTCCCTCCATAACTTTTACAATATCTCGTCGACGTATTTGATTTTGATCAGCATCCAGGGCTACAGTATTGCGATTCTCGCGCCTTTTATGTAAAGCAGTCGGCTTGCACTCAATGCATTTGCCATTCATGCCCAAGACATGGAAGTTCTCCCGCTCCAACCGCACTATGACGCCCACATTCTGCGAACTACATTCATAGATGATTAGCTAGGTGGTCAATAGAATTCCGCAAAAAGCAAAACTCACTCAAGTTGGACCAAATCGCCCCATTGGAACTGACCAAGACAGTCCACTCCTGTGGCCACGTCTGAACATAGCTGCAAGTCCCGCGGCAACACTTCAAGTTCGTGGTTTGTCAAATCAGAGACAAGAACCACACGTGATGGTTCCACGCGTATGATGAGACCTGTTTCACCTTCATAGCGTCCAGCCAAAACCCTAGCATGATCACCAGTTTTGAAATACTTTCGCAACTCGCTGGCTTTAAAAATGAGTGGATCCTGCAGGAGCAGATTAACGAATTGTTTACAGAATAAGAATATAAAAATAGATGTAACAACAACATGTACATACTTTAAGATCTTGATGCTTGGGCATAACCGTAATCATAGTCCCATCGATGGCAACAATCTTTGCCTGCAAGTTCTCCAAATCACCCACGCATACTTCAACATTGTCACCCATGGAGAATGAATGCACAGAAGATGGATCATCTTTCATCGTACCCATTATTTCCAGATTTACCTCTATTAGGAAGAGAAAAAAAGTTTGAAATGTACCAATTTAAGATTTATTACAATCTTACCTTCTGGCGATTCTTCAAACCTCTCCAGTTCAGCCAAGGTAGGCTTCACGCCATCCGATAAAATAGCCGACATTGTAAAATTCTTGTAGAGAAATCCTTTACGCGAATAACGATTGCCCTCAAACAACAAGAAATCGCCATCTGAGTGAACTTCACCGCCAATAGCCCTGTACAAAGGAGTCAATTATAAGTTATTGCAGTTTATGTATATGCAGTATATTTGGCCACCTGACTGCTTCTGGATCAAAAGGCTTGGCTGCTGGACGTCGCTTTTTCTTGCGCTTTCCATCATCGGTTTCCTAAATAAGGGACCAAAAATCAACAAGTCTATCAATTGTATTCAATATCCATGATTTAAGTTGGACATACCGTAGCAGTAGTCCTTAGTGCTCCACGCATTCGCGTATAATCAATGCGGGGCAAAAGTTTTAAATGAACTTGATTTTGAGCCAAATCAACATAGTCCACTTGAGCAATATCGTCCTTGTAGAGGCCGCGCTTTAGGCGGACCCATTGCTTTTGCTTGAGGCCAACTTGCTCCTTGACAACCTTTAGCACATCCGTCATTTCCTTAATGGGCACCATTTCTTGTTTCCATTTTCCCATACGTAAATTGCCAACATTGTCAATGGCTGTCTTGACATGTGTCTGTTTGTAGGACTCTAAATAGATGTATCCTTTAACTCCTTCGGGTGCAACAATTGACTTAATTTGCAATGGGTCATCAGTATTCAAGTAAGTCAAGAACTTTCTCATTAGCAACAAAGCAGTGGCCTTTTCTTCGCCTATGCGACATTTCACCATCCACAAATTGGGGTCCCTTAGAAGAGAAATTAGAGGATAAGCCAAATGTTGGGCCAATAAGAATATATTAACATACTTAATTCCGGGCAAGAGAGTTTGTTGCGTTATTTCATCTGACATCTCTTCACCACCATCACCAAAGTGGCGCTTTACTATAGTTTCGTCAGCATATTTCTTACGAAGGTACTCCTCGATTTCATCTTCCTTTTGGGTGCTGTAAAAATTGTTTTAGTCTTTGTTTTTCATTTAATATTTTTAGTTGTTAGCTCACTCCCAGAGGTTGGTACCGCGTCTTCTTATCTCTATATCTCTGGCTGTAGGACCCAATTCATCGATCTCATTCCCAACGATTCCGATTTCGTTGGCTCCCTCTTCCCATTCGTCATCTTCATCGACCTTAGAAATTACAGGAAATACAAGGTATAAGTTAAGTTAAACAATGAAATTCAAATATTATCCTACCTCATCATCAACTTCGGCTTCGTCTATAATAAAACCACCAAAACGTTCCTTCTTCTTCTTTTTTCTTGGATGGTCATCTTCGTTTTCTTCCTCCTCATACTCCTCGGAGTCAATATCCTCGCCTGGCGGTTCTTCCTCATCTTCAGACTCTTCGCTTTTGCGGCGACGTCCACGAGCTTGCGGCGAATCGGATCCAGATCCCGAATGTGCCGATTGAGACCGGGATCGCGATCGGGAAGACCTAGACCTGGACATCGATCTGGAGCGAGACCTCGAGCGGAATCCAGACTTCGACCGAGTGCTTCGCTGTGACTTATTGGAGATTGATCCATCTTCGGAGCCACTGTCCGAAATGTTGCTAACTTCCGAGTCCGACATTGTTAGCCTGTACCTTTACCTTTGTTTGCAAATGTAGATGTGTCAATCAGATGTGAGCAGAAGTAAGCATATGCGCAGTCATATGGTTACCAAAAACTTGCAAAATTGTAAAGAACGTTGCACAATGCGCTAAAAAGACTGCTAATGAAATTTAAACCAAATATTCCTCACTTTTAATGAATTTCAATGAATAATTGGCTGTACACCACATAAGTGCGACAATTTTTTTTCTTCTTCTGGCAACACTGATAAACAGGGGAGTTGCAGAAATGATCGATAGCTGTATTGTGGTATCGATTCTCACAATTTTAGCTGTTTACCAAAACTAAATCTTTTCTTCTTTCACTTTTGGTGTTATCCAACACTGAAATCTTGAGTAGACAATGTAAACAATTACCAATACTAGACTTTCGGCTTTTGGTGTTTTCGCATTAACCGCTTGGTCACACTGGGACCACCGAAAGAAGTACTTTACTTTACTTTAAGGCTTAAAAGGCTTAAATTAAGTTGAAATGCGTGTTAATTAATAGATAGCAATCCAATATGCAGATATATATAGTGCAGTGTGTTGGTGATCAGTTATTGTGATTGTTCAGTCAAGTTTTTCATATGTACATATGAACGTCTATGTAGATACACCTACAAGTCCACCTACATAAATGTATGTATGTATGTAAATACATCTGCATAGGAAAATACGTACGATGCAGTTTTTATAGAAATTTGGAATGAATCGAACTGTGTGACATTTTGAATAAATAAATACATATGTATGTTTATAAACACATATATGTATATTTATATGAAGGTTGAGATTAAATCGATTGGGCCTACATAACTGCGGGTGGGTGAAGTCGCGCTCTTCGTTTCGTTTAGGTGTGGTTTATGTACTGAAACACCACGGACAGATGTCGATGTCCCAACATAGAGAGCACCTGTGTAATAAAATACGAAAAATAAGGGTATTGCATAAAAACCACTTCTATCTGATTACGGCAAAAAATAAACATATTATTAAAACTGAAATTTCCGTCTTGATTATCAACAAACAGGTAGCAGTTTATCTTTAATCACCGACGTCGTCGCCTGCTGTGCGGTATTTATATTGCAACATGAACGCTGCGGAAGCCAGTGCCGCCGCCAACCAGAGCCAAAGTAATCAGTTAACGTCTTCCTGCAATGAATGTGAGTTTGCTTCTAGGTTTTATTTAGCAAATTTATTTGATATATTCGTTTCCAGTGCAATCCGAAGACTATGTACTCCATGTGCATATGCCAAACAAGAGCTTTAAGGCAATTCGATTTGGCGAATATGAGACGGTTTTTCACATTATTAATAAAACGGTAAAAGATTTCGGACGGGATGGTCAACCGCAGGCTAGCAGTCAGCGATATGCATGTCGCATGCTAAATATGATAACCAAAGAGGAGCTTTGGCTGGCGCGGACGACGCCAATGAACAAAGTTCTAACACACATCCTAAGTCCAGGATGCTCCAATGTGGATTGCCCCAAAAATGACAATACCACAAAAGCAGAGCTGGTACAAAGAGATCAGGATCAAAGCCATGGCAGGCGAGTCATTACCAATAGAGTTTGGCGAGTCGAGCTTCGAGTGCGCTATGTGCCGACCAGTATTCGGGATCTGTTTGATGAAGATAAAACCACATGCTTCTATTACTTCGATCAGGTAAGGAAGCACATTTCGATATGTGAATATCAATTTTTTCAAATTACTTTCTTTTTCCAGGTCAAAGAAGACTTCATTCATGCTAATATTACGGCAATTGACTCTGAGCTGGCTGTTCAATTGTGCTGTCTGGGCATACGACATTACTTCAAAAATATAACTGTGAAAGCGCCGGATAAGAAACAGCACATCGATTATATTGAAAAAGAAATCGGATTTAAAAGTTTTCTACCGCAATCTGTGATAGTCACAACAAAGCCAAAGAACCTCAAAAAAATGATACAAGTCGGCTACAAAAAGGTCTACAATTATAACGACATTGAGTACTTGACCAAGTGAGTTACTTTAGGATTTTGGATTAAATGCATATTTAACAATGATTATCCTCACTTTTTATTTGTTTAGGTTTTTCGATCTGTTGAAAAATTTTTATTTAACAGACTATGAACAATTTTCGGTCACATTGAGCTCTGCATGGAATATATCGGGAATTCTGCATGTCGGACCACACATAGGTAATGATATTATGACAAATTGATAATTTCAGATGACTTCAAATGGTTTAACTCTTAAAGTTGTAATCAAAATTAGGTAATTATAGAGATGAAGATAATAATCATATTATTTTTCGCAGGAATCTCTTATCAGACCCATCCACAAGCAGGTTTAACGAATGTTGCCCAGTTTAAGGATGTTATGGGTATTAAGACTTGTACACTACCAAAAGAAAAGCTAAATAGGGAAAATTCCACGGAACTGGAATCCCAGAACTCAAATTGCAATTGTCAAAAAATTAAAACACAAATTAAAATATCTGCATCTAATAACATGGAAGATTTGGTAATAACTTGTAATGGAATCAATGTGAGTACACAATTAAATTTGTATAAATTTGAGTTAATAATTTGCTCTAAATTTTAGACTGCTGAAAGTATTGCCGACCTAATCGATGGCTATTGTAGATTGCTATCCAAAAATCCAGAATTTTCGATATGGCAACGGGAAACAAATGCATCAAATGCTGAGAAACCAATCACAACTCCCAATGAGTCAGTTCAGCAAGAAGTACCAACCACTGGAAAGCCAATGTTAACGGATGATTACGCTGAAATTGGTTTATTGGAGGGCGAGGGTGATTACTCAACACCTACAGGTAAGTCTAGTTTCTGTTACACACAGCTTAGATCAATATGTAAATTTTATTGAATTATTTATAGTTCGAAATTATGAGCTGGATCGAAATCATATTGTTCTTAGTGCGAAAATTGGAGTTGGGCAATTTGGAGACGTTTATGTGGGCACATATACACTACCAAAGTCGTCTAAATTAAAAGCCGCAAGCAGCAGTCATTCCAATGGTACCGAACAAAAAACTAATGATAGTAAACCAGATGTTATTCAGGTTGCTATTAAAACTTGTAAAGCAAATGAGGATCCCGAAAAGACAGAAAATTTTCTAGCCGAAGCTTGTAAGTGAAATTCAAATTGACTATTCTTGACAAATTAATTGCAATTTTGGATTTTTTTAGACATAATGCAGAAATTCGATCATCCGCATATCATTCGTTTGATTGGTATTTGTAGTGTTATGCCCATTTGGATTGTAATGGAGTTGGCAAAGCTGGGTGAATTGCGAGCTTACCTAAAAGCAAACAGCGACAGGTATATTGGAAATGTCTTATCTAATAAGTTAACATCATTAAAGTTCCTAAACTGCATTTAATTGTACGATTCAAGTGTAATTTATAAATGTCCTATCTTATAAATTGTTCAATTTAATAGTAGTTAATTGTCCAATTACAATCAGCAAGCATTAAGACCTTCATATACGTAGTGTTATTTATATAGGCAGTTGACTAGATAGACAAACTTGCCTTGGTCATTTCGGGTGATCCAAAAATATTTACGTTTTGACCTATTTAAATATATTATGTTTGTCTTAAATGCAATAACTGTATTGTTTATCCTAGATTGACTCATGGAACGCTTCTAAAATACTGTTACCAATTGTCAACGGCTCTCAGTTATTTGGAATCCAAAAAATTTGTACATCGAGATATTGCGGCCAGAAATGTACTTGTTAGCTCACCCACATGCGTTAAGGTTTGTATTAAGAAAAGGTGCAATTTAACAATCTCTGATGTGTCTTTTTATTACTCCATACTAGTTAGCAGATTTCGGATTATCGCGTTGGGTTTCAGATCAATCTTATTACCATTCAACGCCCACGGGTAATATACACATACATAGTTCATTTACAGTCATTCAGTATTCAACGAAAATATTTCAAATTTTAGTTGCCCTTCCTATTAAATGGATGTCGCCAGAGTCAATCAATTTCCGTAGGTTTACCACAGCCAGCGATGTTTGGATGTTTGGTAAGTGAATGAAATTTTACTGTTCATTGCATTGGTACACTAACTAATTCATTGCATAGGTGTTTGCATTTGGGAGGTTCTCATGCTGGGGGTGAAGCCATTTCAAGGAGTCAAGAACAGTGACGTCATCTCGAAGCTAGAAAACGGTGAAAGGCTGCCTTTGCCACCAAATTGTCCGCCACGACTATATTCACTAATGTCTCAGTGCTGGTCATACGAACCATTAAAAAGACCAAATTTTAAGCGTGTTAAGGAAACATTGTAGTACGTTTTGAAATCGCAATGTATCATCTATGAAATACTAATCTTTTTTTTTTTGTTGATTTTAGTGAGATTTTGCTGGAGGATAGTATTAGTGCATCGGAGACAATGAGACGTGAGCATCGTCGAGTTGCAGCTATGTCTTGGGTGGGCGAAGAGACCGATATTCCCCCATCGAAGCCGTCTAGAACAATGCACGATTTTGGTATGACAAAGCAAAGATAACGAAGAGTTAAAGAATAAATCGTAATATTTCAATTAAATTTCAGACATTCCCAGCATGATGTCTTCAAAGTCTGTTGATCCGCCTGGCATAGCTCAGACATATATCATAGCGGAGAATCCGGCGGTGCTAGCTAGGCTAATGATGGACAATCAGAAAAGAGGAATCAATCCAGCTGCTTACACCACACCTGCTTCGGTATTTAATACTCTTGCCGTAGGATTAGATGACAGCAAATCGAACGTTTCGCTTAAGACTTCTAAGCTTCCAGCAGCTGATTTGTTAAAATTAGACCCTATAGCAGAGTCCGAAAAGCTCAAATTGAAATTTCCCACTAATAGCACATCTACACAAAATCTTAACCTTAACCCATCTTCATCATCATCTTCAACATCACCCTCAGTAGCTAGCTCCTTTGACCCGTCCACTTCGCAGGCTAACTTTGCTCATATAAAGCCGCAGCCGTCACACTCGGAAGATCCATCCGTCTTATATTCGGGTCATTTGCCAATGAAGGCTAATTTTGTTGTTTGTCCACCGCATCAGCACACTGAAGATCAATTGCGTATGGAAACTATGGGATCGTCCAAGGTGTCCGGTTACAGTTTGTATGGAAGCCTTGAGAGGCACCAACCCACTCCGGGAACTAAGGCTTTGCACTCAAAAGGTGGTAGTTTAGAGCGTCACCAATCCTTGATGAATGCCCAGAACATGCTTTTCTATAACTCGAGAGCGGCACAGGGTCACGTCAGTGCCGGTTCATCGGACCGTTCCCGAAGTATGGAGAGAAACACATATTTCCATGCCTATCGCCAACAAATGAAGACTTCAATGGAATGTGAAGCACTTCCCGAAGAGATTTACGATTTTGGTGGAGCTGGTCTTAAAACTTGTGTATCTGTTAAGCAAAAACTGGAGTGTGGTGGCACTTTAATGACCTCCACTCCAGATGACGGAGCAGTGTGCGTCTTAAATAATCCGGGTGTTCCGGACCCAAACGACTGCTTTGCGATTATGGCCCCGCATTCTTCGGACATTAATCGATTTGAACAAAACCAGTATGATTGGCAGCACCAGCGGGCGCATTCGCTGCCAAGGCCCCAAGTCATGGATCGTGAATGCTCTATTTTGGACGGAGCTGTATGCATGACAATTATTGATGCGGACACTGTGGCTAATCAGGTTTGATTCCACCTTGGCCTACTTAGAGAGCTGCTGTGCAAACATCTTTATTTCATTATTTTTTTTAAATTTATTTCATTTTCTTCAATTGAGAGTTTATTTTACCCTTATTTGTTACGTTATATATTCTGAAACGATTTAATCAAATAACTTATCTTAATGTGAATTTCTATTTGCAGTCTATGGGCGAAAAGCTCAGGCAACAGCGTAAGGAAAGTAATAGCGATGGGGAATGGTTATATCATGAGGAATTGATTGTAAGTAATCGTCACTTAAATAAATAACACCGAATATTTGTCACACTTTAACCATTTTTTGTTTCAGCGGAGACGCTCCAGTTCCATTCCACCTGTGATTGGAAACGAAATGATGCAGCAATCGCTAATATTCAAGTCTGATCTAATGTCTGGTGGACCTTCTAGCCTGCCTGATTGTCCCAATACCGCAACTGTGAATTCCCGACCTATGACACCAAATTCAAATGCAAATCCAAATCTCTTGATGCATAAATCAAATAATTCATCTGCGGATCACTTGGAGCAGACTGGATCGAACTTCAGAAACAGCTCAGTTCCCGGTTCTAGTCGTTCTGTCAACCGTGCCAATGATGAGGTATACTGCGCCACCACATCGGTAGTGAAGTCCATAATGGTGTTGTCCCAAGGTGTTGAGAGAGCACAAACTGAGACCTACTTGGATCTGGTGAAAAGCGTGGGCATAGAATTGCGCAATCTTCTTACATCTGTTGACAAGATTTCTGTGATTTTTCCGGCCCAGGCGTTAAAGTATGTCATTCCTTGATCTCGATAGACTGGCCAGCAAATGTCATATTAATTATCTTTTACAGGGAGGTGCAAATGGCACATAAGGTTCTCTCGAAAGATATGCAGGAATTGGTGTCAGCAATGCGATATGCCCAACAATATAGCGATACCACTTTGGATAGTGAATACCGAAAGTAAGCATCCATATTTCACCAACACTTTGAAGTGTTTTTTATATTAACAGTAAATTCAATTTTTTAGGAGCATGCTATCAGCTGCCCACGTCTTGGCCATGGATGCAAAGAACCTGTTTGATGTGGTCGACTCAATTCGGCAACGTTATCAACTTATCTATCCGTCAGTTATGGCAAGGGAATCGATAAATGTATCCAGCTTCGATACGGCTAACCTTATTTCAGCCTTGCCTATGGCCATTGAACCCAACAACGACATGAGCGGCCATATCACACCTTCGGATCTACTGCAACATACTGCAGGTGCTATAGAAAGTACAGGAATATACGATAACGATACGCAAGTAACCTTTAATCCACAAATGCAAAATACGAATCCTGATGGACGAAGTTTAAGCCGAGAAATGAGTATCGGTATTAATTCAGCATCATCGGTAGAGCCCCTAAAAATCGTTGAGGACGAACTGATTAGTCCGGGCGAACATATGTATTGCAATACATCCGCCCTACATGGTCATGCGTAAATTTTTCAATTAAATACATGCCCTCCCCTAAGAGTCTGCCTCCAGGATCTGAAGATATATACTAATTTTAGTGTGTAACTGATTGTACATATAAAGTAAACCAAAATCAGAATATGCAATATGATTTCATATTAATACGTGCATATATGTTTCCATCAGCATTCTCATGAACAAATCTTACTCCACTATAATTGTGACGAAACCCTAACCTCGGCTGGCCGCTTAATATTCTCACATCGTCATGTAGTCAAAGTACTTTAAGAATATAGACGAGTCTAGGCTCGTGGATAGTTAATCACTCTAAAGCTAATGTAACACAATTAAATATGGTTTTAACACAATTATGTCGCGTATGCATTTGAAGAAATTTATACTATACCTATACCGAATTATACTTGATCGACGCTTCACTCAGAACTATATAAGTTGGTGCAAAATGCATACACCGACCAAATTAAATTCAAAAATATTAAATATATCGTTTCAATGGTGGGAATAGTTCGAGTGTACAGTAACGAAAAGTGCAAAGAGATTTTCGCTCATCGAGATTAAGATCAATCACCGTTGTATATGGAAAATCATATGGACCATATAGTGGTCTTATTAGTATATTTTTGGAATTTTAAAAGTTTTAGAAGCTTATACCTTTCCATAAATTACGAATTCAGTAACAACGATAATTGTTACTCGCTAAATTATCAAACGATTTATGTGGCTATATTTTTATAAGTAAGAATAATATTTTGTCCAGATACCCTCATCAATTGTTTTTCACGAATTTTCATTTTGTGTAAAATGCCAGTTTTAAAGAAGAATAACACAAAACGCAGTCAGAAAAAACTGGATAACTATATTGAAACAAATGAAGAGATTCCGAGAATAATAAGATTACACATAAAATGTTCTTTTGATCGATTTGCTAGGTTAACCCATTAAAATAATAGTTTTTAGGAGTATATTGTACGTTCAACCCATTCCTCCAGCGTAAACGTGGCAGTTTCGTTTTTCTCCCTTTCCTTGAATAATTCTGTAACAAAAACATAAGGTAACCTTAGTTAAGCTCCAGATTTCAAATACTTTACCTATATATGTTTTAATTTTAACCGCACACATTATAAAATCGTCAAAGGCAATTTTGCCATCTCTAGATCCGTATCGATGACCCAGTGCATTGAGGACGCGATTGTTTAAATGGTAACCAGCTGAATTCAATGCCTCGCGAAGCTGGAAGCCTGAGACTCTGCCAGTTTTCTCAACGTCGTATACCTTGAAAACTGCTTTCCACTTCGCGATGTCGGCAAGTAACATCTCGAATTCTTCAAAGCCAAGTTTACCAGATTTGTCCGTATCCAACATGGCAACCATGGAACGGCAAATGTCTTTAGAAAAGCCATGTGTCTCATCGACGATTGCTTTGGAAAAAAATCGATTATCCACATTATTGTTGCTTAAACGTGACTTAATTGATTTTTATTACCTGCTGTTGCGGCACCGCCTGGGTTATCTCCCATTAGCCTCTTAGATTGATCATTATGATCATTCATGCCCAGTTGTTCCTCGAAAGGCGTTCCCTTCAAGAGTGGTCCGCATATAAGGGACAATATTCCACATGCGTTTCCACCATCTTCGCCAGGACCAGCAGCTTGTGTTTCAAATGCGTTAGTCTCGAAACGGTTGTAGACAACTGGCTTTGGTAAATCTAAAATGAAATTGAAGTTCTATTTATATGAACTATATCTATATCACTTCAACTCACCATCGCGCATAGAATGATCTAAAATTCGTTTAAGCTCCATCCAATCAACTTCCGCATCTTGTCCAGCAATGCTATCAAACAGTCGTCGTAAACTCTCTTTTTGGGGATCTGCAGGCTTTGGTGTTGGAAATCCGGGAGTAATCTTCAAAGGAGAAACAATTTATTTCAAGGTTATTTTAAAAGTCCTGTTTAACTTACCGAGTCTGCTTTGCCTCCGAATCCGTAGCCCACATGATCATCGTTTTCTCTATATATAGAAGTGTAAAATGAATTGATATTGACTGATGAGAATGAAATGAGTAAACCATAATGTCTCTACATACTAAATTAGAGGGTTTTAGGTCTTAATAAATGAAAAAAAATGTTGCTCAAACTTATGGTGTTCATTCGAAATATAATACACTTTTAAAAGATTTATCGTCTGGCGTTCAGTTTATTGGACTTTACATGTAAATAATACAATATAGCGGGAAGAGTAAATTAATAAGAGCCCATAGAATTTGAGACATGAAATAAAAAAATATTAAGATTCCCTCAATACTAAATAAATGAATAAGTATTTGGTTAATTAATACACAGGAGAAAACTGTTCTAAGAAACAATCGACAACAATTTATGTATGCATATATTAATCAATTGAGCTAACATTCTGGGATTTAGGGGAGTTTACACTATATACATACATACACATTCATTCTTAAAATTATGGGAATGTATAAATATGTAATAATAAATATTAAAACGCAACCAACGGCTAAATATATATAGAGATAACAAATCATCTATTTTGCAAAGTGCATAGATAAACATACATATCGTATATGCATGAACATACCATCACGTTGGTACGACTGAAAACCTAATATGCAGAGCAATCGAATTAGATCTAATATACAAACTCTTCGTCGTTTGCTGTATTGTATACGCACTCCATATTGTTTTGGGTTTCGGAGAATACACGAATGATGAACTCGCCCTCTTCGTTTGGATCGAAAGTGGAAGGCACGATGAGATAATGGCCTGGCGGCAATTTAAAACGAGAGCAAACCTAAGATTGATGGAATAAGAGTATAAAAGGTAAAGCTTTAATATTTCAAAATATGAATTTCACATACTTCTCTGGTGTTTATGAAATGGGGCGAACGTCCAACTGAACTCTTGTAACTAAAGAAACTTTTACCCTGAGGACGGGTTTCCAGTTCACGATCAGTTAGACTGTAGATAGCGAAACCAATTGTTAGACAGCCATCTGTTCGATTAGAACGTCGATTTTTCTGCATTAGAGCAACGATGACCGTACAATGGCCTTCCTCATCCTCTTCGTCTGGGTCCACCAAAGTGATTATATATTGAGGATTATGCCAAAATGTATCTAAGAAATTGCGACATCCTCCAGCTGTAACGCCTCGTGTCCATTCTCCGTCATACATTGACATCTCCCATTTGCGTTTACCACTCTGTTGTTGATCTTCCGTCAGCGAATCCGGCGATAAATTGCAAATCTTAAACAAAATTTAGTTTTTAATTCCTTTAACAATGAATGATTAAGGATTGCTTTACCTCCACGCGCTGAAAATGATTAAGAAAATCTTGAAATGACATCCAGAATTCTCCATCTCGATCAAATGTGAGACCAATTTCTTGCTTCTGCTCTTCGTTAATAAACCGCCATTCTGGTGAACTATCAGACCACGGTCCATTCCATTCTGCTTCGTTTCCCCATGGGTTTCGCATACGTATCATTGGAATTTTACCTTGGCGATTAGGAGTCACTATGTCTATAAGGCAAACCTAAAGATGTTGCATAGAATTTATTTGTGAGTATTTCCTTAATAGTCATTGAGTCATTCGTACCTTAGTAATGGAGTAAGCGTGTCCTCGAATCAATCCCTGTGGCGTTTCAGCCTCATATGCATTTGGATCCGCATCAAGGGAGCAGCCCATCATAGAGTTGCGATCAGCCGCCTTTTGCAATATGGTAAATAGATTACCGGGCGCCTCGTTGAGATCATACCACTCGCTGACACCGCCAGTAAAATCCTCCATGGCTTCACATGTGCTGCCACCTTTTAGAGCCTCGTAAGATCCATGAAGTCTGTCACGAATAACAAAGATATATTAAAACAAATTGATGAAAACGGAATTAGGATACAAACGTACTTGGCATAAGCCTTTTCCAACAAGGCACTCCAAAATTCATTCTTCTCAGTTGAATGCATGTACAGCAGCTCTCCACGAAATGTTGGTAAACGATCATCAACAATTACGTCGACCCATTTACCTGTTGTAACCAGTTAATAAATAATTCATTATAAATTAATTGATTGAATTGAATTGACATTTTTTTTTTTACCGTATTGCCAGAAGCGGAAATGAAAAATTCCACCATAACGCTCTTCAAAGCTTTGTTCTGGCGGAATCACGCGGAAAAATAGATTTGATTCTTGGGTTAAATTAGCAGTAGCTGCTAGAAGCCAACAATCACCAAGTTCGCCTTGTTGTACATCAAATCTCGAATATCCCTCCACAAAAAATTGAGGATTCTCAGCGATTTCCTGTAATAGAGAAATATATTGCACTTAGGTAGGACTATCAACTGAATTGAAACTTACATGTGGCCGCAACCATTCAATATGCCGATCTGGACGACGGGAAAACATAAGTGATTCATTGCTAGCTGGAAAGAGTGGATCTTCAAAGAGAGATCCATTTGTTAAACAGTTGTTTAAAAGTGTCTCATAGTCCTGCACTTCAGAATATTGTCCAAGGCTTGAAGTCTTTTCACCCAACTGTAAAGTTTGAAGAACAAATTAAGAGATTAGCAAATACATATTAAGATTTTATAGTGGTTTATGATCTGGAAATTGGGTTATTTTTATTTATATTTATGTATATTATATATTCACGATAACACATTACGCACGTATGTATGAATCTTTGAAACAGTGGAAGTATATAAGTGTACAAATGAGGAATATGATTTTTGGACGAAACATTTTTACACAAACATCAAGATAGTTGTAACAAGGGCACATCAAACGGAATGATGGAAACTTGTACTTACATTCCCATAGTATAAGGCTGCACCTTGCAAGGGTTGCTAATGATTATAATGAACAATTAATGTGTTAACACCGTGTGTACATGCATGAGACTATATAAATGAGTACGCATTCTGTATCTTATTAAAATTAAAACCTCTACTCTACTCCTCAACCAATATACTTCGAGTTAGATTTTTATAACTTACCACACGCATGTTTTTAATGTTCGGAAGTACACGCTTCGTGTCGGCCTCCTTTTTCACAAATATCTCATTAATCACCGAGCCCACAACATCCTTAGCGACTCCCATTGCAGCATCACCAGCTGCATTGAGAAACTCCTGTCCGGCCTGCCTAAAGAATCCCTTAAGTTCATCCATGGTTGCTAACAAGTGTCCAAATCTGCAAAAAAAAAAAATAGAAATGTCAAATTTTTCCAACTGTTGCCAACGTTGAAAGGTAGGTAAGCGAATAATTCCAAAATAAATGGTTAGCTTATAAACCGATTTGTACTGTCTAACAAGAGCTATAGCTGTCAACTGTTTTACTGGCTTTTTATGAGTAAATAACACTAAAATATACTACATACATGCATATATGGTAGTTCAGTAAATTCGTCTCACTTGTGTGATTAATAGATTTCCCAAAGCACCCTCATATTTATTAATGGGGTCAAGTTACGACGATTCCCGTGTTTAATTACATTACTCGGATCTCTCCAGTCCGACATAGTTTAGATATATTTAAGATATATACATATGTACATACATACATACATCGCAGAACGGAATTCCGCAATAGAAACATTTTGAGGACGCATAAATTTTGTCTATCACAAATGTATACATATGTATATACTTATATAAATTTATGTACGACATGATATGTATTTCTATAAGCATATGTATGGTTCCCAGTGTAATGTGTTTGGCATTTCGTGACATCATGCCTTTTATGTGACTCAGAAGGGTGTGCGCAGGCCGGCCATGGCCATTAGTTGTCCTAATCATCTCCATAATAACCCAATTATATTCATCCCGTGACATTGACCTTCAGAAAGGTACTTCGAAAAATTATGAAAAAATGCCAATATACTCCAATATATGTACACGCAACATGTGGAATTTAGAAATTGCTTTGAAAGAATTAGAAATTGTGCTGCGGAATCAAAACCGGTTCGATGATTAGCGTTGCCTATAATTTCAAAGCAATTCTATGCATATATTATACTTTTATATGTATTTGTATATCTATCCATAGATATAATATAAATTTCGTTTAATTGAAACTACATGGATTTTAATTTTATTCAATTCACATATGTACATACATATGTATGTTCAATAATACTCTATATTTGGTGTAGCTACACACTTAAATTTAATGAATGAATTGGTTTGAACGCTGGAGCACACGATTTCACTCCCCAAATTTAGTTTAATCGCACAAAAATAATAACAAACCAAATGACTCGGAACCGACCTCCGTTGAAGCGTTCTATTTGCACACTCTTTTTCCGAAGCACTTTTATTTTATTGAACTTTTTCCAGCAGCGAGCAGCTTTGAAAACAAACGATTCCCTCTGTTTAAAAATAATATGTATATTTAACATAAATTTTAAAAATCAACTCTGAAAATGGTACCCAGGGCAACATTTCTGGTCACGCGAGATAACCCAGTTGGCATTTATTTCATGTTCTCCATGGCACACAAAATAGCTATATACATAGATATACACGTATATAATAATTTTAATGAATTTCTATCAAAATTGCTCCACAATGGGCGGGCTTGGCACTTGCTCCGCGTAGGTGACTTTGGAGATTATACTTATATTCCAGGAAGTCGCCATCATCCCATCAAAAAGGAAGTCGCAGAGCTTCCATATGTTGGACACGCCTCTTTTCCACCGGCTCGAAATTTTTTAGGAATACTCATATATTGTGGAGATGATTTCCAAGGGATATGTCACCTCACATGCCCAAACCACGGAGTTCCAATTGCATATATGTTTCAAACCGCCTCTCCACTTGACACACTCGTACATGCTGAAAAATATGCGAGTTACGATTGTATTTTGTGGCCCTTTTTTAATGATTTTAGGTACGCATACAGGCACATGGGATACTTCTTAAGAAGCCCCTCTGGGTCCTTCAAAAAGTCCTTTATTTGCCACTCCTTAGTTCTCCCAATCAATCCATTCTCGCGTAAATATTGGAGCATTAAGGCAAGTCGCCCTATAATGCCCATTCACCCTTTTTGACTGCTGGCATATGTTTGCTCCAATTCCAAAATGTAACATCATGAGCTGCGAAGCCGGCCTGCAGATCCATTGGATTGTAGCGTACATAGGACAGATTGTATGTGATGGCCGATGGATCGAGATATTTTCTAAGTATAACCCGTTTTGTTGATTGCACTGGAGTCGGCATGGTTATAGGCAAAGAATCTGCCTTCAGCGGCAAGTTTTTTGGTGTATATGGGTGTAGGTGCGCATATCCGGCACTATAGAATTCGGAGGCTTCTTATAATCTAGGCATCCAATTTAAAGTACGAAAATCAATGTAATCCAAATCCTTGCCTAAGGTGCCCCAATAACTTACCAGATGTCCAGTCCGACTCCCACTGGATGCAATGCATCCTTCTTTCCATCCATAAAGCTGGCTTATCCATATGGGGCGGTTCTCTAGTTACATTATTTAGTTAACAAATTAATTAGTTTGACAATCCAGTAACAGCTGAGTGCGATGGCAAGTTATTCGATATACAATATTTTCTATAGCAGTGTTGTAAAGTTCTTATATGGTTTAAAATAAATACAAGGAGTGCTCTATTTTTACAATATATTTATTGGAATAAACCCAATTTATTCATGAAATATTTATAAAACCATTCAATATTTATAATTAGATTTGTTCATAGCATTAATTTATTCTCTAAATGTAAATCAATTGTTCAAGTTCCAGGTTCAGGTTCCAGTTTCCAGGTTTCTTAGCCCTGTGAAAAGATCGCTCTGCCAACTTGTTGAGAATTGCAACAGCATCTATAAGATTAAGATACATACAACAATCTGTATACAAGTGCGTCAAAAAATTTTTCAAGAATTTTTTTTTTACCATTCCAAGAAAAAAACGAAAAAGACTGCATTCCGATCGGGTTCCACTTGAATTTGGTGTAGAGAAAAGCCTTGGCAAGTGTAAACTGTGTGTTTACAATTATCCAAATCCGTCCAAAGCTGCAGCCAAATGTTCTCGAATTTGAGAAATCCTTCGGCATCTTTGCATCTGTCTCCATATCTGATAGTGCTGATCCTTTTTCTGCCGGCTCCCAACGGAATTGGAGCAACTCAATCGGGAATTTACATAGACAATGGCAAGGATCAAACGATCATGCATCGCATGCTCAGCGAGGATGACAAACTAGATGTTTCATATGAGATACTGGAATTCTTGGGAATTGCCGAGCGTCCTTTACACCACAACAGCCATCAGCTCTCACTGAGGAAGTCGGCACCAAAATTCTTACTCGACGTCTACCACCGCATTACGGCAGAGGAAGGCCTGGGTCAGGTGAACCAAGCGGACTCTACTGAACATAATCACAGATCCAAACGAGACGCTGATCTGGACGATGATGACGAGACTAATGAGAGTATGGAAGAGAATCAAAATTTCATTACAGATCTCGATAAGCGTGCCATAGATGAAAGTGACATTATTATGACGTTTTTAAACAAACGAAATCACAATGTGGATGAGCTGAGGCATGAGCACGGACGACGACTTTGGTTCGACGTGTCCAATGTGCCAAGCGATAATTCTTTAATGATGGCAGAGCTGCGCATCTACCAGAATTCCAACGAGGGAAAATGGCTTACGACGAATAAAGCATTTACCATTTCTGTATACCTAATTGGAACGGGAACTACCGGTCAAGTCACAATGGAAACATTGTCTTCGGTGAATACGACTGGTGACTTCGTTGGATGGCTGGAACTAAACGTAACGGAAGGCTTGCATGATTGGCTGGTGAATGGCAAGGTTAACCATGGCATTTATATAGGGGCACATGCAGTCAACAGACCTGATCGCGAAGTGAAGTTGGATGATATCGGCCTATTAATACATCGCAGAGTAAAATTGGATGATGAATATCAGCCTTTTATGATTGGTTTCTTTAGAGGACCCGAACTGATCAAGGCCACGGCTCACAGCAATCACCATAGAGCAAAGCGCAGCACTCTGCATCAGCGCAGGAAAAAAAAATCTGAGTCAATGCATCCATTTTTTGATAGTCCAACGAACAATTCAAGAAGCTGTCAGATGCAAACACTCTACATAGACTTTAAGGATCTGGGTTGGCACGATTGGATAATCGCACCGGAGGGGTATGGGGCATTTTATTGCAGCGGAGAATGTAGTTTCCCCCTCAATGCGCACATGAATGCAACCAATCATGCAATTGTACAGACTTTGGTGCATCTCATGGAGCCCAAGAGAGTGCCAAAGCCATGCTGTGCACCCACTCGATTGGGAGCACTTCCTGTTCTCTACCATCTCAATGACGAGAATGTCAACTTAAAGAAATATAAGAATATGATTGTAAAATCCTGCGGGTGCCATTAAACTCATTTTATAATCCAAGATTTATAAAGCATTTCTGTGTACATGTCCCTATTCTGTACTAACTCGAATATTTTTGTATCTAGAAATATACATAAAACAGCATTATCTAAAATTATTTCCTCAATTGTTTTATTTACCATATCGATTTAAGTGGAATTCACTAATCATTCAGCTCTATCTATGTTATCCCTATTTTATTTAAAAAAAATCATCATTTTATCATAAGCACTGTTAAAAGTATTCGATACGAAATATTGACTTGTTTTTCCGCAATTGAAATTGAAATTAAGAGGTCCATTCAGATTCCGAATAATTTTTTATATGTCTGAAAACAAATGTATTATTACTCATTTATTTATTAAAGATAAATGGTTAAACAAATTAAAACAATTCTTAATCAACTCAGAGAATCCAAATATACGAGATTCCAATTGAATTTTCATTGTCACAAAGAAAGATTTTGATATAAGAAAGATCTACCTCTTATGAATCCAGTGATGTCGAAAGGCAAACAAATCCATTATTAACTTGCCAACTCTTTTATCGATAAGACACGATATTAAACGTCCGTCAAAACTTGGTACATTCACATTAATTGTTGCACAAGCTTCCCTGAAACAAAATTTCAAACAATTGGATCAATTGTAAACTACAATTATTCGTACTTACAACATTTCATACACAGGGATTGTATTCCGAAAATATTCCTTTAATGTAAATTGTCCATTTATAGTTTTAGCTCGGCTAACACTGAGCATTACATCTGGATTTTTGCTATAAATTATAACAAAAATGTGTCTATTTGGTGACTCAATAGGTCTGACAAATTTTCCAAGCACTCTCTCAATGTAGGATTCGTTGCTATTCTGATAGATTTCATCGGCAGTTTCTTTGGTGTGAAGCAAAAAAAACTGTCTCTCTACAAAGTGTGAATTCATATCAAACGGCGCCTGCGGCAGGTCTTTCTTATCATCCATCTCGTGATTCCAACTAAAATTTCGGTTTACGGTCAGTAAATATTTGTTGGACATATTTAAAACTGGTTGGTAGTCAATGTGCGAGATCTTTTTGAAACCAGCCACAGTTTCCTCATTCTCAAAGACACTGGCCAATATATCATGCAGCAAGGAATAATTTGTCATTGACGCGGAATTCCGCGAAGGCTCTTCTGGCTGGCTGCAGTGTTTCAACAGTTCATGGTATGCCTTATAAAAGTATTGCCGCGTCTTCATAACCAGCTCGACCATAGATTTCGGCATTACCATCCATATCCATTCGTCAATGAATAGGCTTACATTCCGTTCATTTGTCGACAGCTTACTGTCGCAGACTTTGGTGTAACGCAGATGGCTAGAGCCTATAAGAGATTGGAATAGATACGGGGTAATTAATATAGATTATGATCATTCTGTTATCCTACCTGCAAATAAAGCCACCGCCAGGGGAACCACTACAGTGGCATATAGAATGTGATTTTTCTGTTTTGAGCATACGATCCAGGGCGTACGAAAATTTTGGGCCGACTTGTTGAACGGTTCCAAAAAATCACGAAGCACTGTATTGGGATGCAGGTGTACGTTGACCGAATATGCCGACTTTATGCAATTTCTCTCCGTGTCCACAGCATAAATATTAGGATACATGCCGCCCGTCAGGGCTGCCTTCACAGTAGGCCAACTGGCTGAATTTAAATTTATTGTTTCCAAGCTCAAAGATCCCTGACTATGCACTAAATTCGCAGCTTGCAGAGCACGTACAATTTGGTAGCGAGTTGAATTAAGTTGGTCCATCAGTCCATTGAGCACAAAATCATATTCATCAGTAAGGCATTGTGATGTAGCAGGGTTTTTTGTCATACGTAATTGCCATTCTTGAAATAGACGTACAAAAACAAAGTGATCCGAGAACTGCTCTTCGGCAAGGCGAGCACGTTCATTCTTAATGCGGCATTGAATGTAAATAGTGAATCTATCCCATAGCTGATCAATGTCCTCGTTAAATGGTATACCCAACGGATCTGTGTTGATCATAGCGCTTACTATAGTCAATATGGGATCAAGACATCTGAGCAAAATTCCAAAAATGAGGGTGCGCCCTAACTGACAGGGAACTGGAATGTCTAGGAGGCGACAACCCAGCCATGTGACGTCTTCAGCTTGGCTCAAAGCTTCGATTTTCTTTAAAATTTGAACCGTATGATGGACATTTATTAATGGTGGTGCGGAAATTGCATAGCTCAAATATTCACTGATGACTGTAAATGGCGATAACAATTTGACCAACAAACAGATCTTGTCCAGCTGCATCGACTGTAAACGCGGAAGGCTTGTCTCATTTAGCATTTCGTATGCACTTTTCGATATTAAACGAAAACATTGCGTATCTTTAGCTGCAAGTGATTAATAAACCAATTGTATCACAAGAGAAACAGAGACAGATAGTTACCTTCAGCATCGAGAAGCAATTGCCTTCGAAATAGGCAATCCTTGGCCACCCACTCGTATCTGTCGTAAGCACAATAGCTATTGCTATCATACACTGAAGTCCTTTGACAGGCAGTGTCAATCTCGTATTTGAATGAAATCGGCAGCGGCAAGGATTCAATTATCTCCGTGGCTAATACAACCATGACAGTATCAGCACGTGCTTTCATTATGGCATCCACATACTCCTTGGTCATATCTTCATGCAACACAAATATTGAAAACTCTTGCAAGTTCTCAGTTAACAAATGACTTAATAGCATATAGTTCAGTTTGACAATATGATAGTATGTGGGCAGAATTATTAATATGTTTCCTGAAATATAAATAGACCTCAATATGCTTAATAGTTATAGGGAATGTTTGCATTATGCTTGGACTGCATCAAAGAGTTATTTATTTCGTTTTCTATTTGTAAAAATTACCTACATTAATATAAGCGGCATTTGCTCTCATAGTTGACTAACGTTATATAAGAATCAATTGGGATTGGAGGATTACTCAGTTACAAGAACATCAATTTATAAAAACGTTACGATATTATTACACTTATAAAAATGGCGGTGATAACTTATTAAATATTTGACAAGAGTAACAGTGGCATATGGCTATGATGGCCGCAGTGTAGGATCGTCTTGCTCCAAGGAATTTATCTGTTTCTGTATTTCCGTTTTCTTTTTCACCTTTTCTAGTTGATCTTTGTCCAACTTTTTCTGCTCTCCAGCCTGAATTCGGCTTTCGATCTGTTCGATTTCGCGGATTTTCTTACGAAGTTTCTTTAATACTTTTGCAGCATCTCCAGCATCAGAAGAGTTATCCAAATTTAGTGATTCATTTAAAGTCTTGGCTAGCGCATTAACATTTTGTCTGGCAGAAGTTTGATTACTTCTGGGAGGGTTAGATGCGCTGGTGGTAAGTATTTGTGGATCATTAGAGGGGTGAACGCTCTTGGTAGTTTTCGCTATATCCTTATCGAACTTTTTGGCTCTGGTCTTTTCCTGTTTTTCGCGCTCCTTTTTCGATTCAGCCGCTACAACTGGGCACATTCCCGGAGGTACACCTGTCTGCCTCTTGGCCACAAACTGTTTGCCTTTACTTTCATACAGTGGCACCTCTTCCTGTGGCACATACCCATCCTTGACGCGTCGCGCCTTCCGCCAAGTGCCGTCTGGCCGTTTGGTAGCTGGGATAAATTTTCCTTCGCTATTTTCTAAATATATGCTCATTTTTATTAAACAAATTCCAAGGCAAAGTATTATTCAAGTTTGCTTTTGATACAAAAACAACACTTCCCAAAAAATGCGACAGTTATCGATAAAATTGCATGTGACCTACTCACACCCAACCACATCCTCGTGTTATAGTCACGAAGAAATATGTTTAAAAATAATTTTCCTTCTTTAGTTATTTGTTATTAAATTAATGATAAATTCAATATTTATATTTACAATATAAAAAAAAATTGAAAATTTTCACAGCATATGCGTCCCAACATCAACGTAACAGATATTCAACTAATTTCCTTGTTTTGCCTTTTTTCAGTAGTGTTACCTTAGTTAAGAGGTAGTTAGTTAGTTTGTTAAAACAAAAATTTGTTTTTCATTTAATTTTTTTTTTGTATTGCCAATGGAAATACGAAGACATAATCTTAACTTTAAAGCTAATATATGTATATGGTTGCTTTAGGCAACCTCAACTTTAGACTACAGGATTTATTTATATCTATAGACATGGTTAATATAATTAATTAGACACTAGTTTTCTTTGAAAGCTTTAGGCAACCTCAATTTTAGACTACAGGATTTATTTATATCTAATTACCTGTTGCAAACTCCGGTTTGGTGCGTAAGAGGTACATTATGTCGATTATCAGGTCATAGTCAACGAACTCGGGCTTGGCGTTCTTCACTACATAACCGTGCAGACTATAGTTGTTGAGAACGTCGATGCACTCGTTGTTGCCTTTCAAGGCTGCCAATGAAATGGCATTCTGATGCTGCTCATCTACCATATAAGGGTCAGCACCCATAAACAACAGCAGGCGTAGGTGTTTTGCATTATTCAGCTGGGATGCAATAAGTACAGCAGTCTTCCCACTAAATGAATGTCTATAATTTATAGGAACCAGTTCGTAGTTTATGGCATATAGAAAGGGACGAATCGAAGCATCTGTTCCCAACTGCTCGTAGACTTGCAAGCACTTGTCCATTTGTTCGTTTCTCTGATTCTTATTTCTAAATACATGAGGTAGATCCTTGTAGATGTCAGGTCCCTTGTGAATACCGGCCAATGCAATGCAACTGTGGATATCTTCCAAGTAAGAAATACGAGGCCCAGATAGATGAAGGCGTTCCATGCAAAGCTCAGAGCCTTCGCCAAAAAACTTAATAAACTTAGACGGGCTGACCAATTGGGAGAGAAGAATGATTCGGAAATTTGACATCTTATTGAATGCATTGCGCAATTCGCTTAGCAGAATGTCAGTGAATGGTTCGTGATGATGCACATCGTTAACAACAATGTGGCTTATGTTTCGGAGCTTCTCGCTTTTGTGGCTGACCATAGATCGGAGAAGTTGTTTGGCTGTTGAGTATATAATCTGAGTACTCGAATTTAAGATAGTGTTCTGGGGCACATCAATACCAACAGTTTTCCCGACTTCTTCGCCATAGAAATCTGCCACACGCTCGCTATTGTGAATAGCTATGATCTGCTCTCTTTCGATGCACACGATTCGAAAGTTGGTCTTCTTGTGCTCGCTGTCCTCAAGCAGTAGAAGCGGAAGATATACAGACTTATCCCAAAATAAGTCTGCATTGAATGCAACAATTCGATGGGAATATATAGAATGCAGTACTTCGGTAACACAAGAATAACCCGGAAAGCTCCTCATGAAATTTCGTTGGCTCTCAGTTTTTAAACGTGGCAAGGCCGGTTCTATTTGTGATAATCTTTGGTGAACGGACAGATGTGGCACTTCTATTTCGCCATTCCCTAATCCTATATATTCTGGGCAAATATCCAAATCATTTGTCATCAAGGATGAGCGGCTCAACAATGTGAACATGCTCATTATCGTCGTAGGTGATAGCGCCAATGCTTTTGGCTCTTCTAGGTAATGTCTGCATGCTTGCTTGTAGACCTTGATTGTGACACCATTGTTAAAAACACAAAGCGACCGCAATCCCAATGACCGGGCGCAGTTCATAAAAATGTGATGATCTGTCGTGCGAAATGTGCACGGAAATGTTTGACAACATCGTCGCCCAGCTAGGAAATAAAGCAACTGCTGTGGAATAAATTTGTCTTGAATAATTTGGTTCATAATCTCCACAAAAACAGAAACAGGTACAAATAAAATGGTAGTCGGGAAGACCAAGAAATGATAATCTTCTATTTCCGGTTCCGGGTACCTTAGAACTAATTTTGTTATGTGATAGTCGGTCCTAAGGGACCTTTACCCCCATACCGTTTCGTTTCCGTTGTAGCACTGTCACATTTTTAAACAAGGATAAAGAAGTCAATATTTTGTTGTTAATAATCAAAGTGTGTGCTTTCGATGTAATTATAATTCTGTATTAGATAAAGTTTAAATAATTGAATATATTAAAACCAATATCCTAAGCAACGGTTAATTACGCCAGCGCGGGTAAGGCTGTTCCTTTTCCAGTTGTTCCCGGATGTAAGTCGAAGAGTGTTTCAATTCTCAAACCTACCTATGTATATTTGTGTTAAATGATATGTGGAGTTTTCTTTTATAAATAAAACCACATCAAAAACACAAACTGATACGGGAGATAAGTATGAATATAAGTATGTATATTCTTTATTTTATTTTGTTGATTCCGTAGATCCATGTTTATTCCGTCACTCCGCCCCTTAATGGCCTAAGGGATTTTTCCTAACTGCAAATTCAAACTACCATGTCCATGTCAATAAAAGACGAAAACGAATTTAATTTTCTTCATGACTTATAATTGTGAACGAAATAAATATACAATATTTCTTTAATTTTATACAATTAGTATTAATCTTTTTATAAGATGTCTTGAATTGTGAAAAGAGATATTATATTGGGTGACGCTTCCAGACTTCAACTATTTTACTGTTTTTATTCCCCATATACAAATTTGAATGCCCATATCCTGGCAAATGAAAATTTTCTATTTGTTCATACATATTATCAAAAATTCTTGTACACATATTGTACTTTCAACTACATATGATTTTGCTTATACATATATAGCTCTTTTCTCTCTCAAGCAATCAGCATTTATTTAAATTTTACAAAGTTTCACATCGCCTAATATTTTTTGTTTTTTTTTTCAAAATAAAAAATTCTTGTAAGTTATTCAACATCATCTCCACTGTCATTGTAACATACTTCGTCAATAGGACTACGAGACATCGCCTTATTGAGAATAAGCTATGACAAGTATTGTACATACACACAACTTCAGGTAAGCATAATTACACAAATTTTGGTTAAATGAAAATTAAAATACCTAATATACTTCAGTACCAAGACAAATTGGTATTTAAATTAATTGAATTAAATGAAATTAGGCTTGTCCACAGAATTCTGAGAGCCACTGCTTTGATTCGACCATCCAGAGTTTCCGGGCGCACAGCCATTCTGCAATAAAGTCGAGATTTGAGATATAAGCATTTAAAATGGCACCGAACTACTAACCTGTTGGTCGTTACAGGCAGAGTTGTCGACTTTGTTCATGCCACTGGTGCCTGGATTATTTGGGTTGTTCGAACCTTTGCGGCCGCCGCCGCCGCCTCCGCAATTGTTTAAGTTATTGGCGTTGGAGTGACCTCCGTTTTGTGCCATCCATGATAAAAAATTGCCACCCTGAAAAGTAACTGAAAGAGTTTTTTGTTTGAAACAATGATAGGAGTGTTTAAAAGCTTGCCTGCTGATCCTGGTTTTGATTTTGCAGCTGATTACCAAGCATGCTCCACTGATTCAAGGCAGCAGCAACCAAAGCAGGGTTCATCGGCAAAGAGTTTAAATTAAGGCCGACCCCTAAAGGGTTGTTCATATTTTGACCTTGGTTTGAAGAGCTCGATCCTTGCGAATTGATGCCTAAGGCCTGCAAATTAGGCATGTCCAAATGTCCCCTGTTCATCCAACCGCCAGCGCCGCCGCCAACGTTCACGTTGTGGGGCTGGTTCATGCCATGAAAATTATTTGGCCTATTATAGGGAATGCCACCATCCTGGCGATTAATATTTCCGCCACTATTGTGACCACTACTGTTATTGTAGCCCCCGCCTGAATTGGCACCAAAATTATTGCCGCCCATACCACCATAGCCACCACTGCCAATGTTGCCGTGACTATTAGCGATTGCCGAGTTATCACCACCTCCGTGGGCATTGTGTTGGTTATTACCTCTGTGGTGTCCACTACGGCCCGAGTTAATGTGATTCCCCTGGGGATGATGATAAGAGTGCATGCCGAAACTATTTCCCGAGTTATAGTTGTAGCTTTGTCCCTGATGGTTTCTATTCTGCTCGGCTTTTGGGGCGGCATTTGACACATGTACGGATACGCCTAAAAAAAAAGGACAAGACAAACAAATTGTGTTGATCAATACACTGGCTTCTGAGTCCCGTATGTGTCAATGAAATTACCTTTAATAATGTGATCCTCACCGCAGAGTGATTGGGCCACATCTGGATCCAGGAACGTTACAAAACTGAAGGCACGGAATGGCCGGGGAATGAACACGTCTGTGACTTCGCCAAACTTTGAAAAATATTCGCGAAGATCATCGGAATTTATATCTTCGGTGCAGCGCCCGACGAACACTTTGCATGGCACTTGATGGCCCATCCCCTAAAAATATAGAAGATCTAATTATTTTATTGTCTCCCAAATGGAATATCTCATAAATAGTTGATCAAATTTTATTTGATTGATCTGTCTGTATTTTGATATTGATATTTTTTGCCTTACCTTCGAGTTGGGAACCTTCACTTCGCACCAACGGCCATCAATAAGATGACGATTGGACAGAACACGCATTTGTGCTTCGTAAGACCCGAATCGAACAAATCCAAATCCCTTAGACTGACCCGACTTCACATCTTTCTTAATTTGAGCCATGAGCACTTCGCCAAAGCTTTCGAAATACTCCCGTAGGCTATCCTCAGTCGTTTTCCATGGCAGGCCAAGCACAATCAAGTCAGTGCAACGCAAACGTGTTTCTATTCGTTTTGTTTTTGCCGTGGAGTTCTCCAAATTATCATCACTCTTACGCTTGTTCTCTATGGGAGGTAATATGGGGCGATAAGGAGGACTGTCGATCTGTGCGGCAGAGCTTCGGAAATTCGTTATACCTTTTGGAAACACGCAAAAGTAGATGTACTCTCCCCAGCCCGAGTCGACACTGGGTGGAAAAAGTCTGCCCTCATTTGAACGAACTCCACGCACTGCTTTCGTGTCCATATTCCGGTATTTGAGACCGCAAGAGCCAGGAAATTGGGCCTGCAAAGTGGATAGAAGCAGTGTTCCATCCTCTTCAGCTGGCAATTCAATGGGCTCATCACCCTCCTCCTCGGAAACTTGCACGAAATCCATTACGTATTAAATATGAAATTCTAAAATGACACAAAAATAAATCAAAAGTTCTGCACATTTAAAAGGTCACACTTGCACTCTAAGTGATCTGATCCATCATCATTCAATCAACTGAAGCATCGCACAGATATACATATCTCGAACTCTCTCTCCTTCTCTCTAAAGCAATACTATATATATATACTTATATATATATATTACAGACAAATAATACACTCATTCCGGACTACAATAATCTCACACTCTGTTGCTCTTTTGTTCCAAAAAATAAGAACCCATACACAAACAATACATAAATCACAATAACCATTCCTCATATGCGTTCCCCTTTGCAGAGAGCCAAACATTCCAGACCTACATCTAAAATGACATAAATGTATATGTATACACAAAGCTAACTTCGGAACACCGAAGATTCCAAAAACCTCAAAGGCGTTCTTTCACACATACAGGCAATACGTATAACCCTCAAAAAACATTCAAATCTTAATCCACTTCATTATTACGATTTATCTGATAGGGCAGTTCAAAACTAATTAATAGCTAAGATATTGCATATATCAAAACGCTTTACTAAATATTCTTAATTTTTTCTCATATGTATATTATGCGATAATCTATTTATATGTACATATGTATGTATAACTCATCCAACCCCCCTTTACTACTATAATAATAATTTAATGGAAAGTATCTTAAAAAGTTTTGGATTTAAAACCAACCAATGTTTTTTGGCTCTGACCGATTAAATCCTTTACAAGTTATATAATATGATGACCCCCGAAAAAAATAAAATAAAAGAGTGTGTAGAAAAAGCTTCCAGTATTAGGTACATATATGTATTTCCGTCAGACGAACATTACTTTATATCGACCCGGCTTTTCTGATGCTAATCAAAAATGGAGATGCTTCCTTCTGTGCGTTACAAACATCTGACCAAATTAACAATACCCTCAACATGGATCTTTAAAGTCAAGCCAAAACCGGTTCACATTTTTAAAAAAGGAAATATACAAAATGTAAATAAAATATATATTTATACAAATACAAAAAAATAGGCAGAGAATTTCTAAAATTTAGCCTATTCAACTGTGATTCAAAAGAAATATCGATATTTATTTTTGAACATTAATTATTAGAAACAATTGTCAGAATTAGGAATTTTTCAGAAGTGAGCTCTGAAAATGAGATAAAGTTTTTTGATCTATCTATTATATTTGGTTTTTGGAATATATGTTGACACGTAATATGTACATTTATTTTGAATTATTTCTTTAAAATAAACTGAAATGTAACAGTTCATCGATATTCATTAGGGCTTGCGCAGATGCATTCGGATAATATCGAATAAATGAATATTTCTATTCGCCTTAGCTCCCTCTCTCACACTTTTAACGCTTGCCAATGTTCCACATTGTTTGAAGAAATGCTTAATTAATTTGTGAATTTTAAATATATTTTTTTACAGAATTCTAAATTAAAATAGCATTTTTTGTAATACAATTGAATTTCAAAAAAGAAATGTTGCTTGGTGTAATTTTTTTTTGGGGTGTGAGAGAGTTTTTGGCCGCCGTGGGCGCACAATCGATTGACAAAGGGACTGGAGTTCCGGTTTTGATTGGCGACATAAATACACACAATATACAAAAAAAAAAAAAAACAAAAATGAATAAAAAGAAAATATAAAGCCATGCAAAAAAACGTTTTAAAAAAGACCAGCGATGACTATTATGATTCCCATAAGAACTTCTAGACTTTTACTAAATAAGGGTACACATTCTTACTATTGATAGGGGTAGTAGATTTTCTTGTCGAGCTCACACACGTAATGTTTTTTGTTGTATGTATGTATATTATATAGTTATATGAATTTCCATTTACGCTCGCTCTCTCTCTCCCACTCTCACACGATACGGATTCAATTCACACTCAGAACCAAAATCACTTTACACGCTCGTTTCTCGACAAAACACACGCCAAGTAAATGCACATCCACTTTCAATTAGTTTAGTGCGTAAAAAATATAAGAAATATTTACAATTTCATCGTTAATAAATTTGCAAAATAAACCATTTTTCTCCTGATTATAACACAAGTAACTCCGACGCCGTAAGAAAAACAATGTGGCCGTATGTTTGAGTTGTCTCGTTTTAATGAGAACTAGAGATAGCACTATCGATAGTATCGATAAAACTTAAACTTGTTGATAGTACTTGATAAAATTTTTAAAAACAAAATATTTTTACAATTAAAGTTATCAATAAAAATGTGTATAATTTAATTATCTTCCTTGTTTATTGTATAAGAACTATATTTCTTAAATCTTAATAGTTGTTCATTATGCACCTACATTGAGTTTGTTTCGGGCCAAATACTTAACTGATTTCGCTTATACCTTCAATCCTTTTTTTTATTTTTATTAATAACAACAGTACAAAAGTTCGGCTTTTAATTTAGTTTAAAATTTTTTAGTTTAATAAAATAACGGATAAAATCTTCATAGGTAACTGTCGTATTTTGTGGTTGACAATAAGATTGAATATTAAAATTAAATACAGTTGCAGTTTACGTTCTTATTGATCAGAAATTTATAAATGTTGCTCCATTGTGTATCACAGCAAATGAAGCCCGCTTTATTAAATACATTATCGTTATTCTGATTACACCCGAATATGATTATCTACATTTATCCTGAATACTATTTGTTAATAGATTGATAACAATTTACAGTCCGGCACAATTACAGAATTAAAAAGGCATTAATTTGAACTACACAAATATTATTGTATTTCCATAATATTAGTAAAATCACAGTGAAATATTACTGCACGCTGCTGAATTAAAAATATAGTTCTGGGCCTCCAGGATGTGCATTTCAGTTAAACAAATAGCAATTAACAATATTACATAACCACTGTATCGTACCGCTCGTAGAAAGTCCCACAATTTATCGCAGAAGATGCTAAGAAGCAAACAATGCAGTAAAGCATGCACGTTCACTATGCGCCACATCCACGCAACGCAGAAGAACCAAGTGGACTTAAATACATAATTCTGGCACTGGTACTGTGTATTGGTGACATCTTCACGCTCCAACATATTCTGATAGACCGCAATGTATCGATTCCATGCCGTCGAACTTAGAAGCAACTGTCCTGTGAAACTTATCACATTCTTAGCCACTTTGCGGGTGCTTGCCTTTATCTTCGGAATCATTGTTGGCTCGGGTGTGGTTTTAGGATCGCTCATTGGTATAATTGAGTAGCCGCGACGGGGCGGATTGTTCTTCAGATAAAAGAAAATACCCAGTAAAAGGGCAATACATCCAAGGCCGTCGCAGAGACCGTCCACATAATAGCCCGACGTTCCAATTTCCGAACGTTCGCCTCGGATATGCTTTTTTACACGCGCCACATGGCCATCCAAATCATCGAGGAATGTGCGTATCTGAAAGAGAAGCACGCCAAGTCGACGATACCCCAGGCTGTCAGACGCTACAAGCTTTCCTGCCACACATGCTACACCCACATGGAAAAATGAGATCATGTTGGGCGTTATAAACGTGGATCGCGAGAATCCGATCACATTGTCAAAGATGGTGGCCAATGGAGCGAAAAGATAGTGATTGGTGTGATCGAGTAATATAGCTTTTACAGTTACATGACAGAGAGGATTTATGTCACAAGATATCCATGTGTGATCATCGTAGGACGGTTCTTTATCAACGGTGGGAAGTGTCGTGCTGCTGCTGCTACCTAGATCTCCAGCCGAATTCGATACACCAGGTGCCAATGTCACAGACGATGACTGTGATAGTGATACCGAACCGTTCGTGTGATAATTTCGATCGATCGCATAATTGTGAATTCGTAGATAGAGCTCAACATCCATAAAAATGTAAAATATTATTAACAAAAACAACAATGTTAATAGTATCTTGCTTATTTGCGAACTAGGCCCAATCATTTTGGTGTTATGAGGTAGCTTTCAACTTTGAAATAAATAAATTCCTTGCGAATGGGGGTTTCTGAAAAGAATTTAAACAATTTATTAATCAATATGTAACCAAGAACTATAAGAACTTAATACTTAATTCACACATTGATGTGAATGAAATTAATATGAAAAAGGTGCAGAGATTGGCTAATCGACTTGGTCGACAGTTTGTTGCTGATATGTCTGATTAAAACAATTCCCTCGAATAAAGGGAACATGCCTTATTATTGATAAGACTGATTTCATCAAGTAGCTATCCACTTACATTAGAAATGAACTTTCATAGCAAAACTAGTCAAATAAAATTAACAAGTTTTTGAAACATGATTAGCTATTATTTGTTTAATTGATTAACTACACTCTATCATACATTTTCCCAATGGTAAGCGGTTCTATGAGTGATTACATTCTTGCCCATGTTGTGGATACGCTGCGAAAAGGGGCCATGCCCATAGAAAACAAAGTGGCAATGTAATAGAGAAATATGTGGGGCTGGAATCACAATCGACCATAAAGTAAGACACACATATGCGATTTCTTCATCAACGAAATTCCAGCTGGGTATGTACAATAATAGATTTACATATGTAGAAATGTATGCATGTATGTAACAATAAATGGGTGGGCATATGCGGACGAATAGCTAGTTCAAAGATTAATCAAATTAGCATTGATGACCAATAGATTACTTATCGATGGCTGTGATAACAAATATTTACTTACTGCTCTTTTGTTTTTGTCTCATCACATACTATTTTTCGTATTTCGCGCAACAAGTTAGGATTGAATTTTTCGCCCTTTTTTAGTTTTCCAGCAAATCAGAGACTCCGTGAAATGGACCTGACGCAATTAATTAACATTAACAAGAATATTGAATAGATGATATATGAATGTACAAGTATATGTTTTGTGTGTGTATGTTTGGAATAAAAACTAACAGAATCGTTTGCGAGCACTGTAAATTTAACAGCATCGCTTATGAGCTACGTTAAATTTATCAGCATCATTTGCGAGCTATGTTAATTTAACGTAACGTGTTTTGGACGTTTTGATTAACAACTTACAACCAAGTAAGCGGAATAAATATTTGAATTTGACAATCTAAAACCGGTACTATATGATTGCTCGAACGTTAAGGACTGCTGCACAGAGGAGCGGCAATCTTCGCCTCCTGTTCCCAACCGTCCAGCATCTAACAACAATATCGCAACAGCTGACAACGGGCTCAAATGCAGGTGTTCGCCTTAGCAAAGCATACGAAGGCGATGGCAAAACAAAGGTGTCTATTTTTAACACACAAACTGATCTGGGACTTATGATTACGGGTTACAGTCAATATGGCTTCAGATTGAACAACGATATGGTTTTGATAGGACCGATTACAGTGTTCCCCAGGTGAGAGTAAAAAAGTTATGTAAACACTGGCAATGCTCCTACAACTGACATGTGAATCTTACAGGTCCGTGTTATCGTGGAACGTGAACACATTCGAGGACATAAATGAACAGAGCCTCAGTCTGTTTCCCATACTAGATCCTAAACTCGATGTGCTTATAATTGGTATCGGCGACCAGAGCCCAACTCCATCTCTATCCAAGCGGATTATTGAGTTTATGAAGAAATACCAAATAAACGTCGAGATCCTGCGAACGGAGCAGGTAAGTCTGTGAATTATTCCAATGACTGCGCAATGACTTACCAAATGTATTAACATTTTTAGGCTTGCGCTACTTTTAATTTTTTGAATGCTGAAAGCAGAATGGTGGCCTGTGCTCTTATACCCCCACTACATCTATCATACAATGAGAATGACATTCTTCAGACCAAACTAAAGCGTCAACAGTTATATGAGACGGATTAAAGTCAATAGAACAAGTAGAAATACGTAAAATTCAAAAAATATATTTTTATTCATAATGTTAAAGGGCGTATAAAGGCTAAGCAAAGTCGCAGTTACACTGCACATACATCTTTCTATTAAGTTCAGTCGGCGGTGGCACCGGGGTAACGTTCAATCAGCATGGCTACTCCTTGACCACCGGCGGCGCATGCCGCCACAACTCCTAGCTTGCCATCTTCACGAACCAGTCGGTTGGCTGTGTGCATGCAAAGACGAACTCCAGTGGCTGCAAAAGGGTGACCAATTGACAGAGATCCACCCCAATTGTTCCACTTGGAGAGATCGGGAGAGCCGACCTTCTCGCTCAAACCGAGATATGTTTTGCAGAACCAGTCGGAGTCCAGGGCTTTCAAATTGGCCACAATTTGTCCAGCAAAAGCTTCGTGGATTTCCCATGAGTCAATATCGTTGAGCTTGAGACCGGCTTTGGACAAAAGTTTGGGAATGCCATATGCAGGGCCCAGCAGCAGCTGATCGACTGGATCTTGTGACACATAAAGGAAGTCACGCAAATATGCTTTGGGCTTCAGGCCCAACTGTTTTGCCTTCTCTTCAGTCATTATCACACAAGCTGAGGCGCCATCAGTCAAAAATGAAGCATTGGCCGCGGTAATCGTTCCATAAGGCTTCACAAAGGCTGGCTTTAGTTTGGCCAAACTCTCGGGACTCGAGACACGAATACCGTTGTCCTTGTCCACAACCTGATCTACACCTTGTACTTTGAATGGCACCAAATCCGTGAAGTATCCCTTCTCCTGAGCCTGCTTTGCTAACGTATGAGAACGCAAAGCGTACTCATCTTGTTCTGTACGTGAATATTTGAATTAAGTTTTAAACAAAAAATCAAATGTCATGTGTATTTATAATTACCAGCTCTGGAAACATTAAATGCAGAAGCCAGCCTATCAGCAGAGTGTCCCATTGTCTCGCCCGATGAGAATTCAGCCACGGCTGGCAACTCGGGAGCCAAGAATCCTGGCCTAAATGTGGACAAAAGGGAAAGTTTTTGTCCCAAAGTTTTTGCCTTATTTGCCTTTAGCATCAAGGCTCGCATCTTACGCGAGTGGCGAATAGGTACATCGGACATGAACTCGACTCCGCCAGCCACAATAATATCGTAGGTGTTGGTAGCAATCAGACCCATTCCCGTGGTTATTGCCTGTTAATGGGAGAACAACGAAACCATTATGAATTTCATGAGTAGATAGAGAGACATACATATGTCTGTCTTAAGATTGTCTATCATCGAAATATATAAAAGTATTTCCAATCATTCTTGGATCGACTATTTTAAGATAATAATAAACATAGTTTTAAACTTTAGATCCTAAAGAAGTAATGCAAATGTATGTAATTACCGCATTTGAGCTGATGCAAGCCATTGTGACGGTGTGCGCGGGGGTCTTGTCACTAAATCCTGCAGCCAATGCAGCCTCTCGTGCAATATTCGAAGTCTTTACTTCTTGGATAACACTGCCATAGACTATATAGTCAATAAGCTCCTTATCGAGCCGGTTCTTTTGTAGCAGAGATCTAGAGAAGACCATGTTATTTGAGACCACTAATTTGAGCTTCGTTCAACTTACAGCAAAGAGTGTCTTGCCAATTCATGAGGCATTAACTTGGAGTAGGTGGAGCCAGATGTGAGAAAAGGTGTACGGACACCATCGACCAGGACTATATTTTGGGAATTGCTCCGTTGTTTCGGTGCCGCAGCGGCCACCGCTGCAGACAGTGAGCGACATTGAACTATTGATGAAAACACAAATTAAATATCATATACGTAAATGTATGCATGTATGTTTCTCATCTTGTAGCCCCTTCGCGTCACTGTGATTAAAATTGTGGACTTTGGACTTTTAAGATTCAATCTATAGTTGCCGCAAAACGTTACGGATTTGAAGACAAAGTCCAAACGATTGGAGTGTTATGCTTAAATACATATGTACGTATTAATTAATGTACAATGTATGCATAGAAACCAATGTAAATGTGAATGAATATATGTAAACGTATACTATGTAGAAACTTTTTATGCAATTTTAAACAACAAAAAAATAACATAAATGATGAGCGTGTTAAATGTATATATAATTACCTGATCTGGAGACATTCTTTAGATTCAGGCTTGCGCTTTTGCGGCCCAACACACAAGCGTTTTGGAAATTCATTTTGTTTGCTATAAATCTAATAATTTAGTAATTCGCTCGATCGGCAATATCGTCTTTTTATAAATCTGTACAGTGTGACCAACTCTTCAGGGCTTCATATTCCTGCTTGAGTCTTTCCTGCATTTGATGTGCTCGTAAATGATGCGGTTAAAATTCACGTAACTGTGACTTAGCATATAGGTCTTTGGTATTTTTATTTTTAAATATTAAAAATAAATCTATATACATATTATACGCTCAAGAAGCACATAAGTTTTTACTTTACTTTACGCTTGAAGATTGGTTTGACTTGCTCAAGAAGCACATAAGTTTTTGCTACTATAATATCTTTTTAAACCAAAGGTTGCGATGGAAGCTATATGATATAGTCGTCCGATCTGTTTGATTCCGAGATTATGGTAAGTATGATAAAAACTTTTAACGGATTTTGTAAACCTTTTCTGCGAAGTTATAATTATAGTTTTTTTTATAAATAAGATACGTACAGATTTTATAAATGTATACGTTCTTTTGTCCTCAGGTAAACACATTTTTATCCAAACTTCTTATCGCTGCAAACTGATTTACAGATAATTTTTTGTAAGTAAAAGATTTATACTCACCAACTATATCCTTTTTTTTTTAAATGAAATAGAACAAGTCAGAAATAAAAAATGCCTTTCTGATTTTATTACGAACTTGAATTTATACTGTATTTACACACTTTCTTATTGGCGATTTCAAAAAAGGACATGTAAAATCTAAAAGTATCCGAACAGGAGTGTATAGTGTATAAAAAATGATTCAAAAGTAAGTATTTAAGTTTACAATAAGAAGGCAGGTGGAAATTACAATACCATTTGTATAAAAATATTCTTACAACATAGTGCTCCATAGTTGCAATGGACCAGCCGTTTTTTAAGAGTTGTCATCCAGGAATTGGACGCCCAATACGATTTTAATGAGAAGACAATATGTTTGACCCTTGGCCGACCGACCGACCTTGCCGAGGCGGCAGCAGCCGTTGGTGTTGGTGAAAGGGTTGAGTGAAGTCATGTGAATGGGTCGGTAAAATTATGCTTTAAATGTATATACATATTATATATATTTATACAATAAGTAATTTAATCTTTTACTTTTACTGTTACTGTTACCATAAGTTTTTTGTATATATTTAAAATTCAGGTCTCTTTGCAGTAATTTGACGGGCATAAGGTAAGCCAAGTCAAACGGATCGGTTATTCACGAAGATTCTTGGTGAGCAGCAGGTTATTGTGGTGTCCGGACAAATGCCGCACCAGTTCCTGCACCGACTCGAAACACATAGAGCAGAAACAGCAGCTGTAGCGGTTCTCCGTGTCAGTGCCATTGGTTGTGGTGATTACATTTCTATGCACCGAACATAAGTGCTTAAGAAGATGTGCCTTTTGCTTGAACATGGCCACACAGAGGCGGCAGGCGAAGGGCTTTTCACCGGTATGTACGCGGAGATGTGTCTTCAGGTTCCATGACATGCCAAACTGTTTGCCGCAATATTCACATCTGTACTCCCGTACCGATGACGTGTGTGAGTTGCTACTGGCAATATTGGATCCGGAAGCAGAGTTATTGCGACTCTCTGGGTCCAGGTTCAGATTTATGTGCGACAGACTAGAGAGTCGCGACTGAAGGTTGGGCATGGTGGAAATGGCGGCATTCTGATTCGACTGCCACTGATAAACGAATTGTGTACCGAGATGCATTTGCATCTCTGGGCTCTGAGCACGATTTCTTTGCGCTTCAAGAAGTTTACGGTCGGGGGTTATTGTGTCGCCATTGAGTGCTCCGTCCTCGAGATGGGATAATATATTTTTCTCGGAGGCATAGCCAGATATAGGCGATGTTGTGGACTTTACAAGTCGAAGTTCCTCTAACAAATTATGCTGATATGATGTGAATGGTTGATTGTCGCTCTGTGTGTTATGAAATCCAGGTCGTCGTTTTCGGTGCGGTGTAACCACATAGTTTTCCGGGGAACTGTTAATGTCGGAACCATCGGAAAGTGGTTTCATTACATCTTTATGCGAATCAAAGAACAGACTCTTTCGCTTTGTACTTTCACTTGCGCTAACAATCGAATCAATGCCACTGTGATCCGATCCAGAGCCAAAGGTTTTGCTGATCTCACTGCGGACAGCGTTCTCGCTTTTTGTTCGTAGGTCGAGCGATAAATTAACTGGATTAACTGCAGAATTGTTGTTGTTGTTGTTGTTATTGGTGCTGCTGCTATCGCTGTTGGTAAGCCCACCAGGTGGAATGTTGGAGAGGTTTACAATTTCATCTATGTCTTTGTCACTTTTATTATCTTTGTGTGGCGATGGGTGGTCATGGTCATGGTCATGGGGTTCGTCATCATCCTCCTTTAGCACACCACATTCCGGAGCGCTCTCGCAGTTGTTATCGGCGGAGAAGGTGGAAAAGTCAGCGGCGTTCCTTGACTCATCCACACTGTCAACTTCATATTTAAGCGATTGATCTAAATTTTGCGAAGACGAGTACTGTTTACGTGATCGATCACGAAAGCCGCACTTGCTTCCCAAATATGCCGAGTCTGTTGTTTTCCAGCTGTCCGATTTAATTTGCAAGAGAAGTAACAAATCGTGCAAATAATTAACATCCCTCGAGGTGATACATGTCTGACCGGAATATAGGAAATCCAAAAGAAATTTGAAATAGGTGGCATTGACGTCTGGAAAGTAAACGGTTGTGGAACAGTCGCTCAGATGAGTGTCCTCTAGCAGGTTCCTGCAAAAAAAAATATATATATATATATCTCTTATCCTCCGATAAAACTACTTTTTTTTATTAGAAGCGCCTTACCTTATAAGCGGACTAGCAGCAGCCAGTACAAGTTTATGGGCATGCAGCTTCACTTTATTCTCGCACACAATAGTCAAGTCTGCCGGGTGCTCCCCTCTGAACGCTGCTCCAATTTCTTTGAGTATGCACTCGCCATGCTTGCTGTATTGCAACATCAACATTCTTTGAAACTAAAAATGAAAAATTTGCAAAAAAATACATATATATATATATCTTTAGTTTTGTTTTTTAATTTCATCAAGCAGCAGCCCACACAAAAATTTTCTCTGAATAAAAAGGTTTATGTTACAGTCAATAGAAGCCAAAAACAATTTTACTATATCCATTACTTTAGGACATTGAAAGTGTTTTGAAAAAAACCACAACTCCGTAAAATATTATTGACAGAAATTGCGAATTATCTAAAAACCAGCTAGAACTAGTAAAAGGAATTGCAATGGGAACCAAACTTTCGAAACTATCTCCTTCTTAATTGCTTAAATCATTGTCAGATCTTAAATTTTTAATTGTATCACATATTAATCCAGATTATTAAAGAGAATTGTTAGAGAATGACGTACGAGTTTTTTGAAAAACAATAGGTGACTAAAGCTAAAACCTCTAAAATACCACTTTTTGAGGTATTATGTGTAAAAATCCAGAGAAATATTACCATAATTCTCTTTTATTTTCAAACCTTCCCATTTGGTAATAAAACACAAATTGTGAAAAGAGAATCTTTTTTAAATATCTAAACTAAAAGGAACTATTTGTACTTATTACCACTAGATACAGCAGTACCCAATCCCTTACACATATTTTTCATTTTACATTAATGCAACACAATTGTAAAAACGGACAAAATAGAAAGTTTTGGGAATGGACAAAAGTCTGCATCTGTCTGTCTCTCTTGCAAGTATTACACAATACTCTTGAGCAGCAATAAGCCAAGCCGCCTTTCACCGAAATTTCTCATCCATTAGTAGACAGGCTGTGCGCCAGACGGTCTACAACCAGTTTGTCATACATATACTTATATACTACATAAGACTCCACACCCACATGGCAAAAAGTTGTATCTGTTTTTGCTGCAATCTATCAGAATGCCAAAAATTCTATAGTGTACATATAACAGAAACCAAAATTGCTTTTCTAGTTTTTCAGGAAATCGAATTTCTATTTGAATATTGATAAAGTTGAAAGCTAAAGATACTAATCAGGTTTTTTAATTTTGCAGCACTTATTGCAGCACACTACCAACAATAAACCCACAGCCATCCATCCATCCAACATTCATTCTTCACATTCGTGTGAATGTGAGTGTGTGTGTGTATGGTACACTAGAAACTATTCATTGGAAAAGATGAAAGCTTTACTTCATAGAGCCAAGCCAGGCAGGGCCAGCCAGCCAGCCAACCAGCCCCAATCGCAATCGTTTTACTTTGCTCCAAACTCTGCTGAATGCGCGACAGCCTTAAAAAAAAAAGCTTTTCCCTTGCTGTTGTGGTAGTGGTGGTGCGCTGGTGGTTAAACGGTGGTGCGCTGCGCTGCGTTGCGTTGGTGTTGAATTCGAGTTTGGCGCGAATACACGACGACGAAATTGTTTTTAACAAACCAATTGTTACAATGAAATGCGCTTGCTGCTTGTGGGTTCTCTCTGTGTGTGTATGTGTCTGTGTCTGAAGTAGTCTCCCCACCACTTGTACACACAATCTCATCGCATCATACAAATGTATGTACATGCATACATACATATGTATGTATGTACATATATACATAAATGAAAGGCCATGTGTCATATTGTATTGTGCAAGAGCATGGCTATGGCTTGTAAGCTTGTTCGCGCTAATGTCTGTACATACATATGTATGTATGTATTTGTTTTGGTATCTGTGTGTCTGCATGGCCACATATTGAAGCTAAAGTTCAGCACATCTGAATATTTCGAAAAGATAGTCTTGCTTTTTGGTGCGGTCTCTCTGCGGAGACGTTGCTGCTGCTGCGCGCGCGAGTGGAGACGGAACGTTCACTTTCAATAAAACTTGAATGACTGGCTTGGCCCCGCCGCAACAACGTTTTCCATGAGAAACGAAAGCTGGTATAATAACGATAGTAACTGCGCGCTGATGAACAAACGGAGACCTACGTTTCTTCTCTTAAACATGGTGGAGAGGTTCACTTTCCAATTCCGGTATTACCCACATTCTAACTACATATGTATGTGTATATATATTATTTTAGTATGTATCTATTTAACCATTTGGAGTACAACATTTCGCAATCAGAAATGAAACTGGCATTCACATACTTTTTTTGATTTCTCTGTAAATTACAAACATAAGTATAAATGTGTAAGTGTATGTATGTTATGTGCAGCACTCATACATAGGCGTATCAAAGGGTGCATGGTTTTACTAGAAATCATATCTGTTTGTACCTTACATTGTAGATTGAGGATCTAACGACTATTACTTTTCATAATTACGTCCTTTAAGGTTAGATATGATTGAATCAGTCAAAATTTAGCTATACGATTGTGTGTTTAGCAACAGACACGAAGTGTGAAACGTTATCTCGTTTGTGAGCAGCAGTATGAGCCGAAGTGCCATTGCCACAAGAGCGCTGGGGCAGAGTAATGGACCGCTCCAACCACTGGATTGAATACATAGTAAAACTAAAATTCCCCTAAAACTCGGAATTACTAGATCGCCTAACGTAGTGAATGCTGTTGACTAAGAAATTGTGGCTATCTATACAAATGCTGGTAAAAAAGAAAGCAGTAAAAATACTTTCATCAGATCCTTTCGACACATTTATTTTTATTTCCTTCTTCCCCCTACATGGTTAAAATCCTGGCTACGGCCATGCAAGCGTGTTTGTATGTATGGACGAGAATGAGAAAGGGACGGAGCAGTTGTTGTTGATCAGAGAGCGCGCAGACAAGACATACATATCTACATACATACATATATACAAGCATAAAAAACTCGAAAAAACACGCTGACTTACAAACGCGCATAAAAATCACCTTTCACAAAAAGCTTTTCTCTCTATGGTTGTATGTGTACCAGTGCCTGTGTATGTATGGTTGAGTTTTCTGTGAGAAATGTAAAAAAAAAGCTCTGGTGGCCTACTCGAAAATGCCTCGAGATTGTGAGTGCATGCCTACACAATACATACACACGTACATACATACATAGATGAATATGTATGTATGTATGTATGTTAAAGTTACATACTTACAAATAGAACGCACAAAACACTATATACGAGACGTGTTAATTTCTGTAATCGTCACCGTTCTTCAATGTATGTAAATGGTTTTGCAATACATTTTTGCCGTCATTAATGCCTTACCATTTCCAATGGTAGTTCAAAGAGAATGTCGTTCGGTCGGTCGGAGAAGATCGGTATCAAGAGCAGAGCCAACAACAAAAGAGAAAGCGCGAATATGAGAAACTTTTGAAAGTTTTCAAGTGAGTGGATGGATATACATAAAGCAGTTGGTATGAAAGGGAGCGAGCGATCAACAAACTTGTTTTTACTGAAGCTCCCCTCCTACACTCCCCACCACCACTTCCCCCCGCTGATCGTGGCATATTATTTTATACTAATACATTTACGAATCAGAGTTTTGTGCTCTTTCTCCCTTTCACGAAAGCTCTCTTGGGTAAAAACCAGCTACAAAAAATTGCAAAAAAAAAAGACTCGACAGCCAGCCAGCTAGCGAGCCACGCCATTGTACTTGTTGTAAATGCTACACTCGTAAAAATGACCCAAATTTGAATTACATAATATTTCAAATGAGCAATACACACATACATACAAAGAAAGAGGCGATAGCATTTTCAATTGAAAGTGGAATATATGTATGTACATATGCCATGTAAAAAACACATACATACATACACATTCATTTAGTAAAGAAGTGCTGATGATCTGCGCTCACAGAGCAGAAACTTGTAAGAGTGCTATTCAGGTCTTTCATTTTGTGGGAAGTAAGTGCAGTTATCTATGTACATGTATGTACATACATACATACATATATGTATGTACTTACATATACATACATACGCTTAAAGATTTTGTAATTGTAACATCTGCGCTTTCAGATCTGCGAGCGAGCTGACTTCAAGTCTTCTGTCTGTCTTTCTTGCCTTGTAATTGCAGGCTTGCGTGCTCGCTTATGTAGATACATTCAAACTTATAGATACATATGTACGTACGTACATACGTATTATGGATGTATTCAAGTGTGTGTCTTTTTCACCTTCACTATCATTGGAAAGCGGTTAAGTTAGTCAGCCCGCGAAGTCGAGACAGAGACATTATGTATGTATGTATCTACACAGTCAAAGACACGACGACGATGATGTTGACGAAACCCATTAACATTTCTGCGCAACAATAAAATAAACGAAACGAAAGAGAAAAAGCATACACGACAAAGAAGTGGCTTACACAAACATATAGACATATGTATGTATGTATGTATATGTATACATATACACGCTCAGCAACTATATATGTATGTACTAAAGCGCGCTATGAAGGTCACTAAGCCTTTCTTGTCTTTTGCTTTTGCTTGGTGGGGCGCGCTTGCGTTGCCGTCGTTTCGTGTTGCTGCTGGTGGTGAATGATGATGATCATCGGCGTCGTCGTGATGATGATGTTCATAAGACTTGGCTAAGTTATAACATTGAATTTAAAGCTTTGGACTGTTTTTCTCTATAACAATTTAGTTAATATTTGACCTTGGCTTGTTTATGTATTTAGGTGCATATACATATTTCTTATAAGTATTGTGTTTATGTATCTGTATTTACATAGTACGAATACAATTTGGCTTTTAGTTGCTGCAACAATTTTGTTAACTTATTTTATGAAATAATCTTACTTACCTCTTTCATTAATCTCCAGCAATTATTCCCTTTCACAAAATTTGAGAAGAGCTGGGTGGTTGGTTTTTATACAGTAAATTTGTGAGTTTTTTGTTTGTATGTGTGTTTGTATGATCGTGATCGCATGCATGTGTGGGGCTCTGGAGATCGAGCTTTCCACTTTCACAATTCGATTTAAACTTCCGTCTGAGCGGGGGGAAGCGGGGGGCTGATGTGAGTGTGTTTATTCGCGTTCTATTCCTTTGGCAATGATGCAGCTACACACACACACTTTTGTACATATGTATATGTATGGATTTATGTGCATATACAAGCATTTGTGAGCTTGTATTGGTTACAACTTTCAATTTCAACATCCACTCTCGGCCATCGCTGTTTCGCGATTATCTTTCACTTTTACTAATATTACTAAGCATAGTTATTAGAATATTCGAAATACTTGGGCAGTATGATTAAAACTATTTCTCATTAATTATAATTATTATTTTTATATTTTGAATTCGAGTATGTACAAGTATTGTTTTTGTTTGGTTCCGTTTTCACAAACTGACACACACACATATAGAGAGAGATACACATACACGTACAGTAGTTCCATTAGCTTTTGCTTTCTGTTCCAATTCACTCCGAACCAACGAAAGAAACAAACAACACCAACACCAATGCAATATACATGCACCGCACACTCACAAAGAGTCTACAACAACATTAACTTTTAACTAGGTTGAAGTTGTGTTATAATATTGCGAAACAAAAACTTGATTGGTAAAACTTTTTTCAGACGTTGCGAGCGGGCGAGAGCAAGTAGGAGAGAGAGAAGAGATATTCTCATGCATCTCTAGCAATTCACTTCAGTTCCGATTTACCGCGCACGTCTGGCTCTGTTGAAATTTGAAAACCGTCTGTTAAAAAATTTGAAAATTTAAAAGCCGATTTAGCTTATGTTCACTAAGTAACATAGCATATCTCTCTCTCCCACTCTGTTTCTTTGCGATCGTGTTAGCTAACAGAATTTCCAGATGTTAACGACTACTATAGCTATACCGTTTTGTTTATAGGCAAAGGAGCTGGCTCCAGCGGCTGGTTTTTTGGTGTATATGTATGTGCCACGGACACACTGTTAATTGTTTTCATTTTTCGTGTCACAAAACGTCCTTTTTCCTTTTTACTAAAATAGAAATTATGGAAGATAAATTGAAGTTCTTTCACCATTGAATCAATTTCTCCACGACTTCCACTGGATGCAATGCAATCCTTCTTACTATCCATAAAGCTGGCTTATCCATATGGGGTGGTTCTCTAGTTATTAACTTGCTAGTTACATTATTTAGTTACCAATTAAATTAATTAGTTACTTAAATTTAAAAGTACCGCCTCGAACTTCATCGAACACATTCGAGCCTCATGAAACTACCTTCAAACCACCTCGAAACACTTTCAAACCTCATCAAACAACGTCGAACTGGGACAAAACAGTTTGATTAGACTAAAGAGCCGAACATATTGGTTTGATCATGTTAACTAACAGAAGTTTGAAATGTTAACGAACAGTATTTAGCTGGGATGAAAAATAAAAATTATTTCTAATTTTTAAACAATTAATAAAATATTAATCATCGATTTTGAGCAAAAAAACTAAAATACGAACATCTTTATAAATATTAATGAATTTTTAATTTAAGTCTGAAATCCTCCAATTTGTAAGAAAGCGTTAAAATTCTTTTTAATTCTGTACTAAATTATTGTATCCCACTTAAAATCGAAAATTTTTCCCATTATCTTTGTTTTAACTCTAACTGTAAAATGTTAAATGTAATAGAAACTTTCTAAATAAAAGTATTTAAAATGGAGGGAGATTCCTGCAATGTCCTTGAATTCCAATAAGTATCGATCATTTTCCAACGCACACGCCGCTTTCTATCCTTCTACAATTAAGGGAACACAAGATTCGGCCTTGAATAGAAGATATAATGTATCTTAGTGTATGCAAATTACAGATGACATGCAGTGAGAAGGGTTTTATGTCATTTTCTTTAGGCATTTACACACATACATACTCAGGCGTAACTTACATTGTTCAGGCTGGAGGTTGCACTAAAAAATACAATTTGTTTTCTTCTTATAAGACTAGTAATCCATTAATTGCAGTCATTCACTTTGATTTTGCATACAAATTTTAGAATGCATTTCATTGCAGTGCAGATCATATGGATAAATGCATTATTATTGCAACTGCATTCATTCGTTGGGCTCAGGTTCAAGGACAAATACAATTGTTACCGTTAATGTAAAAGGGTGCGGAGGATAGTTAAAGGCGGCGTGTGTACATTCCGGATGTATGACCCTAATAAAGAAAACAAATAAAGGAATAATCGAAACTCATTGACCAAGGCCACTGAAGATATCTGCATACATACATATTTAGTTTGCATACTTAAAATTCTGAAAATTTGTTACGTTAGAAAAAATAATACAGTTGGTTTTATGGCAAACATGACACTCTAATTAAACTACATTAACGATCTATTTATAATTTCAAGGCATAATTTGAGTCAAACTGAAAATGGGGTTTTCTTCAACTGGACATTCTTATACTTTGATTAACTTTAGTTCTCAAAATTGCGCAAGAGTCAGTGCTCATTTGCAAATTGATTTAGTAGTAGTAATTTTATTTTATCTTTATTTTATTTTCAAAAAGATAAATTACATACTAAGCTGGAATTTTGTAAATTTATAACAATTTCTTTGCAATATAACATAATAATGTCAATTATCTACCTACAACGACCAACTATGGTTCCTTGCAGATTAAAATTCAAATTTAATATTGCCAATTTCGTCTCTGTCCAACTGTCAGATTTGAAGCCAGTTGAAGTTTCGCGCCATCGCGAAGCCGATGTATCGGCCACTGCAACCGAGCCGACGGTTATAGATAATAATTTCACTGTTGGCCTACTGAAGTATAACAAAACAAGGAACGAATTTGTCAAACCATTGCATGCGTATTTTCATTTGCGAACGAGTTTGGTCGCTTAGAGAGTTAACGTTTGTTATTTTTAGTTAAAAATTGTAACAGTGAAGTTGAATAGGAAAATTGTTGCGAAAATGTCGAAGTGTTTTGTGCAGTACATAGGGACAACCAAAGAAAAACTTTAAAAAACGTTTAGTGACCAAGGCTTAGCTTAGCAAAAGCACAATAAAACGGAAAGAACATTAACCATCGCTGCCATAACATAACCACAACGCACACTTGCATATGCACATACAAACATATATGGACATCTCTCTATTCTTGAATAGCATCAAAATCTACAAATCATCAAGCTAATACATCAAGACACATATGCACGTATATACATAAATACATAAATGTATATATGAATGCTTTGAAACGCGAATCCAGAGGAATTCAAATTCAAATTGAAAGTGATTAACGACTAACAGGAAAATTGAAAGTGAAATAAATATCATTCCAACGAGAGATTACTATGGCTTTACCTAAAAAGATCAAATGTTTTAAATATTTAGTTTACAGTTATGTATTCCTTCTAGCGGTAAGTTCATCTACTTGAGCATATTACACATTACATGTATGTACATGTATAATTACAATTACATAAGGTGAAAATCTATCTACACACATATGTACACGCACATGTAGAAAGCTCAGATGAATTTGAATGTAACACACATTGGGAACAAACTCCGAGTCACAAAACTCATGCATGAACTCTTGAAAAACTCAAGGTTTCTTAAGTATGTACTCACAACTTACATATAAGTATTTAAGTATAATGCTTCTCGAATGAATCCTGCGTAGACGACCTTGAGCTAGTTAAAAGCTGCGCCTATGTACATTCAAGTACTTATGTATGTGCAGACTTACATATGTATGTACATACATATGTATAAGAAACTTTGTATGACGTCAAAAAGGAGCAAAGGACGTGTGTATGTATGTAGAGATGAAGCTGGCATACACGAGCTGAATGCTGGACCACTTTAATCCTAAAATCATTCAAATCCTTATCTATGTATCGAACATTATTTTATCTGCTGCAATTTAAGAGTTTTCAAATCCATGAAATAATATTACCCATACGACATGTTGCTCGGCAAAATGCGTTTTCCTACATACATAGATCAACGATGCTTTTCGGTCATTCGCGGAAATTTGTCCTTCAGTTTCATGGCCAACTTAATATACCATTCGCAAAATCTTATGTATTTACATATGTGTGTCATAGGTGCCTGGATGCGATGTACACATATTTTACCCATATGACAAAAGTTAATACTTATTTTTACATTTTTCTTTTGTGCTTTTCCAGATAACTGGCGCGGCTCAAATATTTCTGGGAACATCCCTTCTGTGGGGACACTCCGTTTATTATGGAATTGTGCAGAACAAGTTGTGGGCACCTGCCGCAATACTCCTATGTCTCGGACCTGTAACTTTTATTCTGTGCTGGATGGGTTGTCAGGCAACGAATCAAAGGAAACGTTGTCTTCTCGGAATGGTAAATATAATCCAAAATTACTTATTCTGTAATATCTAATTTCGTTTCTTTTACATTTTTTACAGTTTGCAGCTCTTCTAGTGGCATGTATATGTGTTCAATTCATTATCTGTGGCTGGTCCTTGGCAATGCGAGAGAACCTACCTACATCCGTTGAGATATTCATTGACGATTCCTTTGTAGAATTTTTGGACAAGTTTTCGAGAACTAAAGTTGATAATTTGCATCTTTGGAATCGTATGCAATCTCAGGTAAGGCTCTAACTTTTTTAATCATATTTTCATATAATAAATCAATAAAAATGTTTTAAGAATTTAGTCGCATCTGCACACTCGTCTTTTTCAAAGGAAATTATTAGGATATTGGAGTTAATGCATTTCAAAGCTTTTTACCATATTAATATTGTTATTCAATTATAATTGCTATTAGCCAATCAATTGATGAAATATTCTTTATTTAACAATGTTCAGTTGCAATGCTGCGGTGTAGATGGGCCTCTCGATTATCGCCGACTTTCTCTACCATGGTCCTGCTGTTCTCGTCCCGAGCATGCTTACGAATCGGCTTGTGATACCCATTACAAGCGTGGATGTTTGGCAGTCGTATCAGAGCAGATTAGGAATCGATTGCTGATAACCGCTTTCGGGGCTGCTATTATAGCCATTTTCCAGGTAATAATCCCTTTTGACATAGCATTTTAATAAAGTGCGAGATGATTAACACAATTTCCTTTAATTTCTAAATTTGTTTAAAAAAAAATTGCGAATGTACATATAAACATTTTAATCTAATATTTACCTTCAGAGCTTGGGCATCTTCTGCGCTGTGCATCTAACTATTCTATTTGGAAAGAACGATAACACTCATCCAATCAATATGAATCGAAAAAAGAAGCAACAACAATTCCTACCCCTTACCATACAGGATAAGAGGCATGATCTACCATCCCCCATTAACTTGTCGCCATCGGCTCCTGGGCAGCGGGTTTTAAAAACTAATCTGCCCCCGGCCATGCATAAATGACAGACGATTAGCTTTTAAGATTATAAATTTATGAAAACTCCAAAGCAAAAAGTTATAAAAAATGTTGTAAACTGAGATGGAATGAATATACTGTGACCCTCAATGTTACGTTACGGTAATTTTAAAACAATTTAACGTTCGAGAAAAGAAACAACATTTGAATTTGGATTCATTCTCCAGTAGTTTAATTAAAGCTTAAAAACAACAGGATTTACAGTGTTTTGCTCGACTTTTTCAATTCGGCTCAGCATTGGAAACGAAATTGTTTACTAGATGGGGCCTAGACCGTTTTCGCTAACTCGATTCAAAATCGATTAAAGATTTGGTTGCCATTAAGGCTTGGACTATACTCCCAAATTTTCTGCAAGTAAGTTGGACTCATCATTATTTAAATATTCGGAACTTTGTAGTGTTGGCACTTAAATATCAATATTTAAATATTCAAAATTGGGTTGCAAAACCAAAACTATCAATTATTTATTGATTTCTTAATAATTTTTGTTCTCTTTATACTCTTACTTACATAGAACAGATTGCTTTTTGATCGCTAAATAATAACGCAATTTATAATTTCCCCTACATACATATATTAATACTCTTTATTAAACATAAATTCATTCCACAATCAGCATAGTAAAAAAAAATATCAAAATAATGGTGTACAAGAATGATTTATATGTTAGAATATTTACATAGGTGGTTTTTATATTTTATCGTATATGCTTTTTATTTGACGTGAGTGTGGATTTCCTTTCACTGCGGCATTGAAATATTTTGATCCAGATAAAGTGCTCTTGCGGTTATCCATTTTAACCGATTTATCTTTCATAATGTAAATGGCATGTCTTTCCTGTTTTCGAAATTTTGCTCTACGATTCTGGAACCAGACCTAGAATTACAAAATTACGAGAAAATTCAAAAGACTTTAATAGATAAAATGCTTGCGAATACAAATACAATATTAAATATACTGTGTCTTTAGGCAGGGTATAATTTAATGCTCAATATTCCAGTATAGATTGCCGTATAATAAGATTTCTTATTTTGTAGCAAATCTCCCAGCATCTCTCTTTAAAAACCTACACAATGAACTTTGAACTATCATTGTTTGGCTATTGGCTTCAATATTCTGCTTATGCTACAAATGTCCTGCGCAGGTCAAAACATGGCCATGACCAATCTATGTCCATATTTGTATCGATAACTATCGCAGTGGGACAACCGAACTAGTGCAGTAGAACTATGAACTACAGATCAAAATAGGGAACGATAGTTTAAATTACGAATAATGTTTGTGGTATTTGTGAATATTCGATCGAAATCATAGCAAAAATTGTTTAAATTTGCAGGGAACAGCTGTTAAAAGAGCTAAGCTATTTTTGCATTAAGGGTATCTACGAATATTTCAAGTATGTATGTATGTACAGATATATGTATATAGTCGTCTGACAGTCTCTGCAGGCTTTGACAATTTGTAGACATTTTCAAAAAATCATGTTTCATTTGTAAAAATTGCTTCCAAATTTCTTGGTCTTTAATTTATTCCGAACATCACAATAATATAAGGACACAACTTTATAAAGCGAATATCTTAGTTACAGCCTGGGAAAGAGGAGCAAAAATTTATGAATATCCGTGAGGCTTCCATCACGGTAGGTAGAACGATTTCCGGTAGTCTTGTGTTAACCCAGCCAATTTCGACAAGTGCGTCCGATATCTAGTGAATCGGACCAGCAAGTGGCGTACGCATAGGGGGAAAAGGGTGCTACAACCCACGGGTTTGAGGGATGAAAGATGCCCACGAAACTGTGAGACGCCCTTGCCAGAACTCACAATTGCGATATTCATGTGCGTCCCCCCATTAAATAATTCCAGAAAGAGCTCAGTGAGTTCCGTAATCCACTAAGTTCACACCCTTGCACTCAACGACACGCTCAATTTAACGGAGAACGCCCTTCTTCAATTACACCAGAGAAAATACATAGTAGATCTGTCAAACCGTGGTTAATGAGCTAACGAATTGGAAACCAGGACCAAAATAACAGACATCCAAGTAAAGTCTAGCATAGTCTGTGGGACAACCTATTTAGAGACTTGGGAGAATCACGTCCAAAAGTCTACATTATAAGAAAAAAGCTGCGCTTCCTTTTTTCGATTTAGTTCTCTTGGTAGAGGAAAGGGTAATTTTACAATTAAGCAGAAGATCGGAGACCAAAGTAACAGAGAGGAAGTAATGAAGTTCCTGTCAACTCTCACGGTCTGACCACAAATACTACTGGTGGAACAATTTCTTAAAAAACCAAGATAAGGCGTCTTCTGAAGAGAAGAAAGTAAAGTGTACGTAATCATAATTTGCAAGTCCAACCAGAGGATACGTAATATAAAGGTTGTGAAAATTCCTTGGGTAGAAAAATAATCCTAGACTCAAGGGGTTCAGCTAGGTACAAAAAAACCCTCTTAAGCCTCAGGTATAAGCTTTATAACAATGAAAGCACTGCCAAGCCGGAAAAGGGCGTCTATTAAGGAATCTAAAAAACCCGTTAAGGAATCTAAAAAATAACATTCCGATTGACAATCATATTACTGGATGTCTGAACGCCAGTTAACTCTCTCGTTTACCCAACGTCCTCCTATTTGTTTTAAGAGTCCTAACGCGTTAATATGATGTCCTAACGCTTTAATATGATGTAGAGGATATACAGAATAGAACTAATCAATCCAGAGACCATTATCCTTACATTCTTGATCTCTGATCAAATGAAACACACCTCAGTTTCTGCTTCACGTTCCTCTGTATCATATTTTATCAATCTTACATGTAATTACATGTAGCTTTTCGTTGATTAAGGTTATGACCACCGACTTTTTACTAAGTGTTTTGACATAGGTAATTACCTTAAAAATTATGCGTAAGTGGATTCATTTATTAATTCTTACCTGTACTCGAGCTTCGGTTAAATGTAATTTCGATGCAATCTCCTCTCTTGTGTAAATATCGGGATAATGGGTCTCCAGAAATATTTTTTCAAGCTCATTTAGTTGGTTTGAAGTAAATGTTGTTCGTATTCGTCTCTGTTTCGATTTATCTGCCAAGCTCGATCCATCATCACCAAACGGTTTTAGATGAAAATCTAAACATAATTAACAGAAAAGTGACACAGCTCATATCAAATGTACAGATTATTTAATTTTATTTTTAAAATTTTATTTAATACATAAGTTGGAAAGTCAAGTTTCTTAATCGTCATTATCCACAAAAAAATCTTTCCTATGGTTGTATCTGTCTGGCTTAATATATGTAATATACATATTACTATGAAATAATCGTGGTAATTTTTTACTGTGTGGTTTTCCAATAAAGAGAAGGCATCGATATTATTACTCGTGGATCCATCTTAACCTACTGTCTTAAATTAAATATATCAAATCCCGTTTTCTTCTTTGTTGTCTAAAATTATTGCTTTTCTGCATTAATCTCTCTCTTTCCAAGGAGAACCAACAGCCTTAGCAATAGTTGACGTCAGTCAAAAGAAATAAAGGATCTCTATATTGCTTTTTTAAAAGGTAATATATCTTTTTGATCGCCTGCCAATTTTAGGCAGGCAAATGGGTTTGTGATTCCAACTGTTTCTTTATTTTATTTCAACAAACTGAAGAGACAAGATTTTTTTTTTTGAATTTTATTGAAACAGATCTTAGCTGACCAAAAATTCACCCTAACGGACGAAGATTTAGGCTCATCCTCGTGTGATTGTGGTACGTGAACTCGCCTATTATAGCAGATACCCCTTTTGGGCGGTCTTGAATTTGTTAATAGCCATCTTATCACATTATCTAATTTACCAAGGACAGCTCAAACCATTCCTCCACTACCCTTTCGGCTCCTCCATTATGACAATTCTAATTTTAGGGGCAAAAAGAAATTGCTACGCTGCTATTTTACCTCTAACGGGAACGTAAATTCGATAAATCTGGAGGCATTGTCTAAAGGACTACAACAATGATTAATTTGGGAGAAGTTTTCGTCGAAATTAGTTTGTGTACACCTTTACATGAATCTGATAATGTCAATCTAATGACACATGGCTTATGATGTAAATGATATGGAAAATCGGTAACGGTTGGTAACATGGCGGATACGTTATGTGATCATCTATCATCTTTTTAAGTCTTTAACTAAGCCATTTTCTGGCCGATTTATAAAAACAATTTATTTAATTGTTAAGTTTTTCGTGTTTATTTCAATATATAGACATACATATATACGGAGAGAGAGAGACTCTCTTCGTTTGCTCTTGCACTTGCTTTACCATTAGCGTCTACCATTGCTCCGATCGGTCGAATTATTAGTTCCTCGAATATAATACTAGTAATTTTTCTTTTCTGATAGTCTGCCTACGTGGACATAGTTGTATTTTAATGATAAAAAATAAACGTTAATGGAGCACACATTATCAAGTGCGTAGGTTAAAAATTCAGTCGTTTGGAATATGTAAAAATGTATGATTATATGTTTTAAATAATTTTTAAAATAATTATCTGTTGGTTCGTTTATTACATATATCGATTTTTGTAACAATTTATTTAGTTTTAGCAAACATTTTATCATATAAATCGATTTTTGTAACGAAAAGAACTGAAAAAAAAGTTACGTTGTTTCTCTATTTCTCAGAATTGTAATAAACTTCACTTAAAAATATCACAGACAACGTTTTAAGATCATTGAAACATAAGATTATGCCTTTATGCCTTTAAATAAGACTTACCCGTATTGAAAGATGCAATATCATGCGGTCCAGGATAGAATTCCGATACCGTTGTAATTTTCGAAAATAATAAATTCGAATCTTGATTTAGTGAATTCCTCATCGCAGTTTCGTTAGCACAGAGCTTATAGCTCGAATCAATCATTAAATTATAATGGCTCATATGATTTGCAACGGACAACCCGCCATTGGTATTATTATTATAAAATTGAGTATTCGTATTGTATATACAATCCTTATCAAAGCTCGCCTTGTTTATAAATGAAAATTCCATTGCATTGAAAGACTTTAGGAATGTCTATGAATGTTGCACTTGACGTATTGTTATCATCCGCTTATGAATCACATCGCAATAAAACATATAATTATGGAGTCCCGAAAAACACAAAAATTTTTACTGCCCTTGAATAAATAAGCTTCAATTACGATTGTATCAACATCAACCTTTGGACAAAAAAGGATGCTGCACTTGTTTCATGCGAAAGAGAAGGAAAATATTCCGTTCCGCGTTTGTAGGCGGTGCTTAACACGCGATACAATCTAAGGGTGGAAATGTTGCAAAAGTACACTGCGCCAAAATCTAGTAAGGCAATAAAAAAGTATGCAAAAATAACCAAAATTTGTACTCAAAAGTATCTTAATCGTTTTCTTTATTGATTAGCAATGAGTTTATACGACAATTGCAACTTTCTGTTGAAGAATCACTTTATTGAGGAATATCAGGGAATCGATATTCAAATAAATTTTTAATTAGCCTTTCTCACAGTGTAAACATTTTTAGACACCAAAGAGCAATCACCAGATACATTTAACGCTTCCTGACTATATTGGCTTGAGGCTGGCGGAGGAAACGGACCGTTATTAGACTAAATGAAATTGGATGAAACATTTTGGTTAATATTTAGGAGATATAAATAGATTAACTTTATTTTTTTTGTTTTTTTTTTAATTATTAAAGTAGTTGTAATCCGTTCTTATTTTTAATCTCTTGTATATTCGAAAGTATACCAAAACGCTTGATGATTTTATCAAGTTCTATCTACAAGGGTGTACATAAACTAAAAGAACAAAATTCAAAAAAGTAACACAAGGGTGACTCAGTCTTGAAAACCAGATGGCCATGCAAGCATGGGTGGTTTTTGCAAAGTCTCTACCCTCATTTTCTGCCAAAAGAAAATTATTTTTTTCTATTATCCTAATGAAACTATCTTATATGCATTAAATTCAAGATAAATTAATGGTTATTTCAACTGACTGACAAGCAGTAGGACATATTAACTAACTTTGTCCTGTTCATAAAATATTTTTGTTTGATAGTGTATTTAAAGTTAGGATAAACTTGTATGTAATCATTTGTTTTTATATTTGCATATGCATATCGCACCATTCCTTTCTTTTACAAAGCCTTGAATCACCCTAATAAGCAACACCTGCTGCTCCAAGAGAAATACAAATTTTTGGAGTTCAGCCTACACCTTACTTTTGAAAATATTTGTTATTTTTAGCTTTAACATTTTCTATAATATATGATCCTTTTTAATGTTTTAGCGACCTTCTTTAAATGTATTAAGCTTTGTATTTTTGCCGGCACGAGGTCCAAAATAAAAATAAATATGGAATTTTAACCAATACATTTAGGACTCCTTCTGTCCAACGCGATGTTATCTAGATAGTGGTTCATATAGACTCAGATCATATTAATTCTCTAAATCAAGAAATTTAAATGAGAGTAGGTCCAAATATAGTTTGGAGGTTCGACAAATTGTAAAGGTTAAAATTCTTACTTCTTACCCAGATTTACGACATAAATTAATATTAAACCAGTTTTAATGGTAGAACCAACATGGCAGGATAGGTGATCAAAGGCAGCCTCTCACAGCATGATCGCAAAGGCAGAACCTAATTCTCGTACTATTTTAAAAGATCCCCAACAACTTGTTCCATTTCCTGGACATTACTGTTGACAATATATAAAAAACAAACAGCGAGTGGCTGGTTTATTCCGGTTTTCAAAATAATTTTTGACTGAAAATTCAGAAAAAAGCTTAGAGAAAGATAAGAAAACTGATTTCATGTATAACAAAACACTTTCCTTTGCAGATGTCTAACACTCCCTACAAATCTATTCAACTCATCATAATTTTTTTTTCGAAAACAGTTATGCAAACTGAACAAAGGTAATAAACATAGTTTTAAGAATAACGATCATTTTCGTAGACCCTCAACAACAAAGGATTGCCGTTTACATTTCTAGTTGAGGATAATCAGGCCTCTTTTGTTAACCATATAATAGATTTTCCATGTCTAGCCCAGTCTTCTCATTAAGACCATAAAGTTTTTATAATCATATTTTGTATAATGACTTGCCAATGATTGGTAGGAAATAGATGAATCATGGAGTAATCACAAGGTTCATGAGACGAACTTGTGGATTCTTAGTACATCGGTAGCTCATTGAAATAAATGTTTGGATATCTACGGTGAGATTTAGCTTAGACTCTAACTTTGTAAGCATATTCAGCAAGTCGTGCTGAACAAGAATACTAAATGTTGGAAGTTACCATCGGCAGATGGGGTCTTGGATGTACGCGTTGAACAAAATCTGGAAAAAATGTCTCTAAGGGATGCACGGAATTTTTAAAACTAAGACGGTAGAGAAGAAATGTGGATATTTAACAACACCAATCTTCGATCATTAATTTAAACTTGTCAATGGGATCATTATTTACTTTAAGACGAAAACCAGTGATCAACGATTCGAGCACTTTAACTAGCATTTTATCAACTCCGCTATTTCAGTTCCATGCATATTCCATCACTTGCAAATGAGCAATATTATCCATTGAAACTTGAATATAGTTATAAGGGGTAGGCTAGACTACTGGAAGACCTCTCTAATTCTAGAGAAAAGAAGCCTTCAAAATATACATGTGAATGAGCGCGGTAGGTGACGACATTCTTCCTATGATCGAAAAAGATTACGAGAACCATTTACTCGAAGCAAATAGGCAAACAACCAAATGCCTTAAAATTGTTCATCCATTCTATTCCTGTAAGATTTGTTAGGGACAGAGTCATTTCGAAATATTCCTGTAATGAGATCCAAAATAGCATATATTTATATATCAAGGCCAAGCGCTAGAATACTGTCATTTTTTGTCTTAACAAATCAACGATCAACAAACATATGTTGATATCTTTACAATAAATGCTATCGTTTTGTAAAGTAGGATGAAGCTGGTCTCTTCTCTACTCTTCATGATTCCGATGCTCGACTTCTTAATAAAGATTTAACCGTTATCAGTCAAGTCTAAGTCCAGTAACTCTATTAATGTTACTTCTTAGCCCCACTACAGGGTGTTTATGTAGACTGAATGGTTCTAAGTCCACAATTAAAAACAACAAATTTAGGAGGCTAGATATTATATTTCCAATTATCAATTAGTTCAGTATGCTTTTTCAATTTACAGCGAATTTGTAATAATTTGATCCTTTGTTAATTTGAAATAAATGCGGTACCAATAAGTTTTTTTACTGCAAATGTTTTGCTCTTTTGAGAATGATCTGTTCCAACACTGAAACGGCCATCCAACGACTGGAAAAATTTAGTTTTAGTGAGATTAGAGGTTATCTTAACCGAACTTGGTAGAAATATGTTTAATATAAGTCTACACCTTTCTACCAATCAGATTACAATATCATAAATGCCTCTTAAGATGAATGAGCGATCAGTTAACATTTCTTTTAAATTTGGGCTAAAAATATATATTTTTGATCAACATTAACAGTCGTGTCGAATAAGACAGATCCATCTGTCCAGTCGTCCTTATAAACATCGCGACTAGAGGATATAGAGCCACTAAATTTGATATGTAGTTTATTTGCCACTATCATATTTTCAAAATTTTGAATATATCTTGATTTTTCAGAATCTTAACAATAATTGCTTTAGTTGAATCCTCAATAGAAAGTACTCCTTAATTAGCTTTAGACAATTTTAATAACGTGGTCGGCCTAACCGATCACTTATATAAGTACAATGATACTGTCTAGATTTTGATAAAACTCATTGATGCTGATATAACAAAATGATTTAGAACTACTTGTCAACAACTAATTTATACTAACTAATAAGTATAAATCTTCACGATCGCCCAAGTTTTCATACAAAGTCTGTTACTACGATATTAACACTTTCAAAAAGATCTCTACAGATGTCTACAAAAGATACAACTCATGGGTTATGAGTAAGCCCGCTACATTCGCCACCGAAGATTACAAATGCGAATACACACTGGGTAGAGATCGTTGATAGTGAGTAATTAACCATTGAATCTTTATCACAAGAAATTGCAGAATGGAACTCCACTAGAACGGAATATAAAATAAAATTAAAGCCATAAAATCCGATCCATAAGAAAATATCTACGACATTCTTAAAAAGTCGTGATCTGCTTGTTGGTTAGTTGATATTATTTTGGTAAATCTGGCAAAGGTAAAATAACTAATATTTTCGGTTCAGAATATGATCTTCTTAGAGACAATCTTTAAATTAGTTAATATTTCTTCTACAATAAGAATAGTCCTGCAAGGGGAAATTCAACAAGTAAAGAAAACAAACAATAGTTTAATTTAGTTTTTCGGATAAAAAATAGAATTTATTTTATTGATATGTTGCATTTGCGTCAATCAGCGAATTGGAACAGCCGTTGAGATAGGCTTTATGCAACTTGTTAGCAAAATCCTTATCATTTTGTATGAGATAAGTGAAAGCCTGCACAAACTGTGTCGAATTTAAAGGCTGCTGCAACTGCTGGTGCAACACTTCCGGCTTGGCATTGGGTGCGTCAAACATGGATGGCGGCATAAGCGCCGGTTTTACTTCCGATTTTTCTCTATCCCCCACTAGTAGCCTCCTAAGGCACTGCCCAGGCTCTTCGCTCGAAATTAAGGCTGACGTTGATTCATTTGCTTCGCCAAAAGCTTTTCCAATATTCAGCTCACTGAGCAGCGACAATGTTTGTCCAGGACTTGTGGCGACCTTTTGAAACGGTGATAACTGGCTTTCGGCAGCGCGTGCAAAGTCGGAATCTCTTGTAGAGGACTGAGCTGATGATCCACCCTCATTTGGAGTTACAGTACGCTGTTGCTTCTCCAACTGGTCAACGGACAACGGCTGCACCCGATGAAATAACGATTCCGCTGTAGCCTGCTTGGCGGATTCAAAAAACTTCAGAACATTGCCGGGGGTTGCGTTCTCTCTTGGCATTGTCTTGGGCTTAATATTGTTATTATTCAATTGTGCATTGTACTCTTTCTGGGCCTTGCTAAGCATATTAAATATGCTGGCAGTGCCTGGCCTTGGATCAGCAAACTTGGGCATGACAAGTTGACCCTGTGCGTGTCCATTGCTCTCCTTTTCCTTGTTCAAAAGTAAACTGTTCACCAGGTTGCTGATGCGGTCGCACTCTTCACTGTTGTAGAACCAAAAGCCACGGATGCGGGACCTTTCGTTGCGGTACAGAAGGAAGGGTGGCTGAGACTGTAATTCAAGGCTCCCGGTTATAGGCTCCACAAACGAGGTTGTATTGAGGCGATTGTTAATGAAAATGCTGTGGAACGGCTCGGCATTGCGATGGTAAATAAAAAATGCGCCTTCGACGTCAGTTTTCTCCCATTCATTCTGCTCTGAGTTGAAGGTGTAAAAGGCAACATGCGACGACGAGTCGACGATCTCTTTAGCGTAAGGATCGATCTTCTTAATAGCTGACAAGTTCATCCGAGTTATACTTTCGTCCGCCATATTACAATCGTTTTGCAAATAATTTAAGTATTTCTTTTCTTTTTTTTCTTTCTTTTTGTGTCCCTGTTAAATAAACAGCGTTCGCGAATAATGCTGTTAACTAACAGTGTTCCTTTGTGAGTCTGTTAATTAACAGTGCTCGAAAATGTCGCAGCTCGCGCGTTTGGTATTTGGTCACACTACACTCCAAATTGGCGCGAATTGTTGTGTTATTCGCATAAACAAAGAAAATGCAGAAGTCTATAACGTAAGGACAAATTAGTGGTAAAAAATTGAAAGTAAATATAATGTCTCATCACATTGCAGATCGTTTTTTAAGCCAAAAGCCGATGGCTCAGAGCTAAGTGCGACGCCAACAAAGAACAAACCGGCTATAGCTCCCAAGTAAGACTGTCTTTGCTGGTATTTCCTATATATGTATGTATTTAACTTATAATCTTTGATTACAATAGAGTTGTTGCAAAGGATGAAAATTCACCAGAAGCAAAGAAACCAAAAATCAAAAGCGAAGATGCAAATGACATCGAGAATGTTAAGATGGAAACCAACGAAGACGAGTCGGAAGTGGAAACAAAAGCAGAACTCAAATCTCCTGTGGCCCGAAAAGTAACCACAATGCAATTGAATTCCACTACGCCAGATAACAACGAGGATGCGGAAAATTATGACCCCTCGATGGAAACCTATCACCCGCTAAAACATGCTTACTGGAAAGCCAAAGGCGTGTAAGTAGCTATATTTCAGTGGAAAGCACACAAGCTTACACATACATATCTTTTTTTTTTTTAAGGACACCGTATTTGGCTTTAGCACGGACATTTCAGGTTATAGAGGAAACTAAGGGACGACTGAAGATGATCGATACCCTGAGTAACTTTTTCTGTTCGGTAATGCTAGTCAGCCCGGAAGATCTCTTGCCCAGCGTTTACCTTAGTATTAATCAATTGGCTCCTGCCTACGAGGGTCTTGAACTCGGAGTAGCAGATACCACACTCATGAAGGCTATCTGCAAAGCGACTGGTCGCAATTTAGCACATATTAAGTCTCAAACCCACTTGACGGGCGATTTGGGAATAGTGGCTGAACAATCTCGCGTTTCTCAGCGCATGATGTTCAGACCAGCACCGCTGAATGTTCGGGGTGTATTTCAAAAGCTTAAAGAGATAGCCAAGATATCGGGGCAGTCAAAGATCACCCTCGTCTATGATGTTTTTGTTGCCTGTCGTTTATCGGAAGCCCGCTTCTTTATACGATCGCTTATCGGCAAGTTGCGCATAGGCATTGCAGAGCAGAGTCTGCTGACAGCCCTAGCTATTGCTCTGGTAAAAAAGAATCATTACGAGGATTGCAAGATCAACAAAGTTGGCGACGTGTACAAAGATGAAATAGCAGAGACTACATTGCTGCTAAAAACCACTTATTGGTAAAATTATCACTGAGTTTCCGATTGTTTTCTCTAACTATTGACATTTTTCTGTTTTCAGTCAATGCCCAAACTATGATATCATCATTCCAGCAATCCTTAAATACGACATTAAGGAACTTAGCACTCGGTGTCCCATGCACCCAGGAATGCCGCTTAGGCCAATGTTAGCCCAACCAACAAAAGGTGTTCATGAAGTTTTGGAGCGTTTTGGTGGCATGCACATTACTTGCGAATGGAAATACGATGGAGAACGAGCACAGATTCATTGTAATGAGCAAGGCGAGATTAGCATTTTCTCGCGCAATTCGGAAAACAACACCGCAAAATATCCAGATTTAATTGCTAGAAGCAAAAATTTTCTTAAAAAACCTGTGGAAACCTATATTATTGATAGTGAAATTGTTGCCTGGGATGTGGAACGTAAACAGATTTTACCCTTTCAAGTGCTTAGCACAAGAAAGAGAAAGAATGTTGATATAGATGAGATAAAGGTTCAAGTCTGTGTATATATTTTCGATTTACTATATATCAATGGTATGGCCCTTGTGACCAAGCCGTTGTCCGAACGACGAAAGCTGTTATTGGAGCATTTCCAGGAAGTCGAAGGTGAATGGAAGTTCGCCACGGCTCTGAACACAAATGACATGGATGAGGTGCAGCAGTTTCTGGAGGAGTCAGTTAAAGGCAATTGTGAAGGACTTATGGTCAAGACGTTGGATGAGGAGGCAACTTATGAAATTGCTAAGAGATCGAGAAATTGGTTAAAACTAAAGAAGGATTACTTGTCCAATGTGGGCGATTCGTTAGATCTTGTTGTGTTGGGTGGCTATAGAGGAAAAGGACGGCGAACTGGAACTTTTGGTGGATTTCTGCTCGCCTGCTATGATACAGAGAATGAAGAATATCAAAGTATCTGCAAAATAGGCACAGGTTCGCGCTTCTATTTAATCCACTTGTAAGCAATTGATTCTTAACATCCATTCCAGGTTTCACGGATGAGGATTTGAAAGTACATTCAGAATTCTTGGGAAAATCTGTTATCGAAGGCCCTAAATCGTATTACAGGTATGATTCCAGTCTCGAACCAGATGCATGGTTCGAGCCAGTCCAGGTGTGGGAGGTAAAATGTGCTGATCTCTCGCTTAGTCCCATCCATCGCGCGGCCATTGGCATTGTGGACAACGAGCGTGGAATTTCCTTACGATTCCCTCGATTCATTCGAATTCGCGATGATAAGAGCAGCGAAAATGCCACTGATGCCCAACAGGTGGCCAACATGTATCAGTCACAAGATGTGGTTAAAAACAACCAAAAAGTATGCAGTCAAATGGATATGGAGAGTGAGTTCTACTAATTCGAGCAACAAATACATAAAGTGGATTTATTTAATAAAGAGAAGTTTATACATTCACTTTATTCATTTTATTTTGTCGGACTTACACTTAACGAGTTTGCACTGTTGTTACTACTCTCAGAAGATTTGGATACGCGTCGTACATTCTCCATCTCGGTATGATCTTTCGCCTCGCAGGGTTTGGATCTATTACGTTTTCCCGAACGCCTTTTCTTCTTAAATGACTTTTCTTCAACTAGTGAAGCCTCTCCCTCTGAAGCGCAGCCATCCGGCAATTTGGCTGTATTCTCATCTGATCCAAGGCGCATTCGAGCCTTTGGCTGATATATGGCAATGGATGGGCGATCCTTAAAAGAAATAAACCAAAGAAAATTTATATCGATCAAATTTGAGTTCAAAATATAATTTAATTCGAATCATATTTACCTTATTCCTAATGCGACGTTCCTCTGAAGATCGCTGCTTGGATGATTTGACTGAATCTGGATTTTTTGTTCCTGCTTTTTTAGTTTCCTGCTTCTTACTGTCTGCATCTACAGGGACTTTCTGATCATTATCCTTGGCATCGCCAGCCCAAACTGTTATGTCGGGAAAAGTATTGACATCCTCGGGCGAGTCCTGTTCTTTATTCTCTTTCTTTAAAATGACGATATCCGTTTCGGACTTTGGCTGCAGCTTCGTCTTTTTTGGTTGTTTTGTCGGTTTGTCGCCCTTTTTCTTGTCACGCTGTTCACGATCCCGCGTTAATTTCCGCTGTTCATGCTCCTCTCTACGACGCTGATCACGTTCTGTGCGACGCTGAGAGCGAGATTTGTTTGCCTCATTTTGGTTTTGGGCTTGGTGTTGTTGAGAGTCTTTTTTTGCATTGGAGGATTTTTTGTTTTTAGTGTTGGCTTCTTTGCAGTTGGTATTCTTCGATTGATCCAAAAGACGTAGCTGCTTTTGTTCTTCGCGCTGCTTGCGTTTGTCCTCGCGTCGCTTTTCCTTCTTGTTTGCCAAATATTGAAGCAGGGGTGTAGACTGAACCTCGTCATCTGTGTCGTCGTATGAAAGATCTATTTTCACATCTCCCAGGCGGCTCGCCTCTTCCTTGTCCTCAATAAACTTTTGAACGAATTCCTGATAATGCGATTCGCTCTCAATTGTATCTACCTTGTTGTCGTGACTGCGTGCCTTGTTTTTGGCAAAGCATTGGAATGGAGCATACTCAACAATAGCAACGTATTCGTCGCCCTTGGCATCCAAAAATACGTATCCATCAAACCGATCCCGAAATTGCAAAACTTCTTCTATGTTCTTCATGGACATATTGATATATGCCCGACATGATGCCTCCTGTCCAAGTGTCCAGTCGGCTGGGCAATAATAGTACGAATCGATCTCTGGCAATGGATCCACATGCTCTAAGAATTCTTTTTCCGTCATGGTAGGCGGCAAGTGGCGCACTACAATCTAAAAACATAAATAGTATTAGTATCTTACAATTTCGTGGCATCCATTAAATACTTTGATTTCATTGTGAGCCTTGTTCTTTGACCGGGATTTCTCTAACGGAATAGGTTTCTTTTTCTCCTCAGACGTACTTTCTGACATTTTGCTTAAATCCAAAACACAATTAAAAACAAACTAAATTTCAGAGCAGTCTGACCCGAACAAAAATGAACCAACTGAGATGCTCACAATAGTTCCGAACTAGTTCTGACTATCGTTCATGACTACTCCAGAAGGTTTAAAATTTAAACTTTAAATTATACTGCTTTGTATGAAAATGTTTATCATATTTATAGCTATCGTAAAGTAAATTTTTCTGCCAATAAATAAATACAAATAAGTAGTTATGTAGTTTACTTAAAGCGAAAAACTTCATTTATTTCTGCTGTTTATTTCAAATATTTTGGCCATTTTCTTAAATTTGAAACAATTTCATTGTATTACCTAAACTGAATATAGTATAAATAAATGCCCCAACAATTGGGTTTTTGCACGCCTCTGTGTATGACCAGTGGTAAAGCATTAAAGTTTCAGTACTTTAGCCGAGGAATAGTTAAGTATAGTATTGTACGCATGCAGTTTAACTAAAATGGCTTTTTAGAAAGCACAACAATGAGGTCAATTAACCAATAGAATGACTGATGTAAATCTCCCTCGCATAAATATGGAGCCTTTGTCCAGGCCTCGACGCGAAATCCGCAGTTTTCCAAAACTTCCATAAACATTGTGGCCTCTTCTTCAAATGACAACTGGCATCCGTTGCCTCGGTCTTCCAGTAGTGGTCGTAGAGGCAAGTGCGATGTATTTGTCTCAACATAGTGCATATATGGAAGTACTAAGGCTACAACAGCTCGGCCATTTGGCGCCAGTGTCCGATGTATATCCTCCAATAATTGGAATGAATCAAAACACCGATCAAGTACATTGAGACATAGAACTAAATCCATATCCTGAAGGCCACCGATTTCGGGTATTACATTAAAATTAAGTTTCTTCAGTCTCTCGCGCATTGTCCAGCTAGCTTCAGTTGCGAATACCTTAAGGACAGAATTTCCCGAGAATTCTGACACGGTATTGGCAACACGCAATGAGATTTCGCCATCGCCGGCCCCAATGTCCAACAAGTTAATCTGAAATGACCATATGTATGTATATCGTAAGCTTTGATAAATTAAAAAATTCCCATTTACCGTTTCAGACATGGATGATGCGGAGAAACCGCCGGCTTCAAGTAACTTGTAGAACTGTTCTTCGGATAGTATAAACATTGACCCACGTTTGAGAAAGCCATTGATATCGGTTTGTGTCATAAAAAATTGAAGAATTGACCTGGCCAAGGCGTGCCATAAGTGCAACCATATATTTGTTGATAGTATCTTAGCTTGCTCCAACCATTTGACCGTTGTCGAGTCCTGTTCAAGAGCCACAAATCTCGACTGAAATTTGGGTAATTCGTGTTCCAATGAATACCACTGCAACATAATAAAACCGGTTAGTAAATTTAAGAATTTCGAGCGATATTTGTACATACATTTCTCGTGTCTATATTTTCTAATGAGTTATCATTGTGAAATTTGGCATGGATAACTCGCGCTAGTGTGCCTCTTGGTCTGTATGACATCCTGTTAATTGAGTTATAATATGGTAGTATAACGATTCAAAAGCATGACGAAATAACTCCAGCAAGGCAACAATTATTTTTAAAATTTAAGACGAACTAGTATTTAAACAAATCTTGCAAATTTAACACTAACAGAATCTGCAACATTTAAGACTGCAATAAACTGCACGATAAATTGGTTCGATAGTATATCTGGGGTGTTCACGCAGGTGTTAAAACGCTAAAGGTTTAAATATTAGCAGTTACGATAACAACCCAAAGGTATTTTGTTGCACATGCACAAACTAAATCCATTAATAAATGATTCTATATGTTCAGAATCAATAAACAATTTGGTTGATACAAAAAGCTTAGCAATTCAACTAGCGCGAACACCCTAATTACTAAATTTACAGCTCAAGTTTACACCACATTTGCTTAGTGTGACCACTTTTTGTTCAGATATGTTTCGTTTATCGATAATTTTACAACTCTACCTGCGAGGGCGGCTTGGAGGAATTCTAGTTCTTGTAATAAAAACAAATTAAACAATATTGGAACAGAATGAACGCCAACTCGGAGGATAAAACTATAGCAGCATGCAGCAACATTAACGATGATCTTCCATATTTTACTGAAAAGTTCCCCGGGAAAGTTTGTTGCCTATGCAATCTTGGCGAGAAAAGTGCCTTGGGACAAGGCGTAATCGTTCAATTAGCAGTGAGAAGCGACTTTAAAGACAAGCAGGAAAAGGACAATAAAGAGGAACGTAAGTTCAACTATGGATCCAGACAACAACCCACTAGTGTTAACACTGGAGAGTGCAACTATGAATTGGACAAAATCGGGCAGCCAGAGATTGTCCATCCGTCCGCCTTCCATGAAGATGGCTTTGTATATGTTCATAGAATGTGTTTGATGTGGTCGCTGCGCAAAACACAACTAACCGAAGCGGATGTGAACCAGTTTTTAACTCTCCTGGGTGAATTCTTAGAGCAAAAATGCGTTTTCTGCAGTCAGTATGGAGCATCTATTAATTGCAAGATGAATTGTCGCACGGTGCACCACTTTCCGTGTGCTGCCGCTGCCGGTTGCCTGCTGATCTTGGAAAGCTTTACAGTGTTCTGTACAGAGCATTTAAGTCAAGTGCCTATCATATGTGAGTATTGTTTATCTTGTTGTGGACGAATCGAAGTTCAATCCCATTTTTCTTTTCAGGCAGTGATAATAATGTTGAATGCTTGTCTTGCTCTTCATTGGGTGATTTATCTAAATTAATTATGTGTTGTTCTTGTGGAGACCATTTCCATTCAACTTGCATCGGTTTGGCCAATTTGCCAGGTACACGAGTAGTTTTTTTTTTTTTGGTGAAACACACTTAATATTTCGAATCTGTATATTTACTTGTTTTCTTAGATACGCGATCTGGTTGGAGCTGTGCCCGTTGTACCAAATGCCAAATCTGCAGACAACAGGACACGAATGACATTAAGTTCGTCAAGTGTGAGCAATGCCAAAAGATTTATCATGCCTCATGTCTACGTCCAGTCATATCATCGATTCCTAAATATGGCTGGAAATGTAATGTACGTAACAAATAACTTTGTGACTACAACCCATATGCCGATAAATAGCAAATTACACATTAAATAATTTCAGCGTTGCCGTGTTTGTACAGACTGTGGTTCGAGAACACCGGGCGGTGGAAGTTCTTCCCGATGGCATAGTCATTACACAATTTGTGACTCCTGCTATCAGCAGCGGAACAAGGGATTCTCATGCCCCATATGTCAAAAGGCATACAGAGCTGCCTCCCATAAGGAAATGGTCAAATGTAGCTGGTGCCACAAGTGAGACACAATATGACAAGCATATTTTTCAGAATATTTCTCTAATTTAACAAATACTTTATAAGGTTTGTACATAGCACATGCGACGAGGAAGCCGACTTGATGGCATATCATAAGAAAAAAGAGCAGAATCCTGACTATGATTACGTTTGTCCCAATTGCAAAACTAATTCAGCAGGGCCTCCGCAATCGCAATTAATTGACACGGTGGAAATTGCCTTGTCGGAGTCCCAGACATCAGAAACTCAACTAATTGTTAAAGACATTGAGATGGATCCTTTGGAGGCAAGACCTACTGCTACTGATATAATCAGTGAAGAAACACACAAACTGCCTGGAACTAAGAAAAAAGTCTGTTTGTCGAATCTTCGTGGCAAGGGGGCAAAATTTATGCTGCAGCGTATGGGAGTAATGTCCCAAATAAGCAAGAAACGCAGCACTCGTGGCAAGGGGCGTCAGATGGTTCTGGCGAATAATTCAGCCGAACGTTATGTGAATCGAAATGTGGATCCCGATTTCGGTAGTGATAAGAAAATGTTGCTATGCTCAGCGCGAGATAAATTCATATTGGCTCAGGATATTTGCGTGATGTGCGGTTCACTGGGCATTGAAAGTGATGCCGTGATGATTACATGTGCCCAATGTGGCCAATGCTATCATCCATACTGCGCCAGTGTTAAGCCTTCAAAGGGAATTTTGCAAAAGGGATGGCGTTGTCTTGATTGCACCGTCTGCGAGGGTTGCGGCAAAAAGAATGACGAAGCACGTTTACTTTTGTGTGACGAGTGTGATATATCCTATCACATTTATTGTGTAAATCCACCTCTGGATACTGTGCCCCAGGGCACTTGGAAATGTTCTTTTTGTACGATATGTCAGAAATGCGGTCGCAATCCCACAGCGAAATCCGATTGTGATTCTAATATGTCGGAGTGTGCGCCCTGTGCCAGTCAGTCATCATGCTCGGTTTGCACAAATCCCTACGCGAACGGTGAGATGATAATTCAGTGTGAGAAATGTGAGCTATGGTCTCATTTCCTGTGTGACTCTATTAACGCCCAACTTACCATCGAGTACTACGACAAAAATATATACAAGTGCCTCAAATGTCGTTGCAATACCAAGCTACAGTTGCCAGCTACTTCAGACATGACCAGCATGGCTAATGAGGATATAAAACCGGCGTTAGGCCACAAACTAATGACACAGATGTCCACAGGCTCGAGTCTCGAGGGTGGCAAAGCTGGTGCTAGTGGCTCGGATAGAAATATTATGTTGGCAAATGAAGTAACGGAAAGCCCGGAGGCTATTCACTGGATTGATGGCGTGTGCCTTAGCGAAAACGGATTGAACATGATCAAATCATTATCCACCGAGATAAAGCGCAAGAGGAAAATGCGTCAGCCAATGGGCAAAGATGGCCAGCTAGATACTACTGCTCCCGATGAAACACCGAACGACAAATATAAGGACGGAATGATTTGGGATGGTACGGAGACTACTTTACCGGAGGGCTTCTCCATTTCCACAAACGACGAAGGTGTCCACATTTTGCGCAAAAAACGACAGCGGAACTTACAGAAATTGGGCATCGGTGGATTTTCGGTACGCAACAGAGCCGTCAAGAAGGATAACGAGGAGAGCACTACCGATCCTCTAAATTCCGTCGTCCTTATAGACAAAAAAAAGAAGATTATTCGTAAAAAACAGAAAAACAAACTCATTGAAGCCTATCCAACCTACTTGCAGGAGGCATTCTTTGGAAAGCCTCTTTTAGAGTCGGGTGAAACTGTACAATATGAGTCGGAGTCATCAGACGAAATAGACACATCTATGAAAATGTATTTTACCCGACCTGATGCCAAGACGCCTGAAAGCGAGGCATTGCCCGCCATAAAGAGTCCAGCCAAATCGTTAAAGAAAGTGAAACCAGAAAAGACTATTCCCGATACTAAGCCCCCCTTTATTGAGCAATATTCAATTGTTAGTCAACCAATTGTCACGCAGGCATCAACACCCACTAATATTTTTGGTAATTGTTTTGAAGCAGTGAAAGGTTTATAAAAATGTTTACGTTTCATTATGTTACTTCCAGATGCTAACCCAGTAGAGATTCCATCTGTCGCTCCAGTCAGGCACGTTATGGATACCCTGGTCTGTCAATATTTGTTTTAATTTTACATGAATTATAAATAATTGTGGTTTTTCTTCAAGCCTCCACAAAATATGTCTGAAGTCGATGGAACAAACACGTCTGTTAAATTTCTACCATCTTCCGATAATATGGAAAAACCAATTGGGTACGAATTTTTTCGCCTTTCGTTATGTTTTACTTATAAAGCAACTTCAATTTTAGGGAAGCACCTATTGTGAAACTTGAAAATTATAATGTGCCTCACCAAATAGGACCACCAGAACAAAAGTTTCACAGTCATTTGTACATGCCGGCGAATATCACAAGTACTTCTTCGCAGCACCAGCTTCATTACCACCAGCAGCCTCCGGATACTTTGGTGCAACAGAATCGACAGAATGTGCCAAATATGATTGGCCATGGGCAAGTATGCATGCAAGGTGAGATAAAAAGAGTTGAGGATATCGCAAAGCCCAACGAGGTGGCACCTGAAGGACTAAATGCGGGAACCCAGAAAACAGCTGAGAAAATGCGCAAAGATGAGGGTAAATCAATCTGTTAACTTGGCCAATTATTTTGGGCTAACCTATTTTTATCTATCTACAGATCTTGGCCTAATGGCAACCATTTCGGCTGTTCTATATGCCAATACTGAGCACGCTAATCTAAAGGAACTGTTCCCCAACTGGAATGATCGCTGTAAGCAGATTCTAAAAAGATGGCGCTCCCTTTGCAATGAGAAGAAGGCACCCTTCTTACAGAAGGCTAAAGACAATCGATCTGCTCTACGACAGAGACGAGAACAGAGTAAAATAACAGTGCCACCAAAAGCGCCACAAAAGCAGGAGGATTTATCACGAACTTGGAAACAACATCCAAGCGGCAAACTTAAACAGGAACAACCGAATATGTTTGTCAGCTATAGTAGTGAGTCTCATCTATCTCTCTTGAACTACATTGTATTTATTGCACCTTTACCTTTAGATTCAATTCCATACGACCCAATGTGCTATGTTGGTTCGGTTCCTACAACACCAAATACGCCACAAGCTACGCATGTTTCACCTTTGATAAATGATAGTTTAATGGCCAAGACGGCAGCTACCACATCGGTGAAAGTGGTCAGCACTGGCGACAATCGTCTGGAACTTAATTCAGTTTATGGCACAGAGCCAATCGGTGATAAAAAATTAAGAAATCTATTGCAGAAAACCAACTCTGAGCCAATGTTAATGGGTGCAAATTCCGAACTCTTTATGCAGAACGATGTTTTGAGGCTTGGCCTAATGTCTAATCCGCCTTTAATACAAAATAACCCAATGTTAAGTATTAGTGGAAAATCGCAACCACTGGAAGGCAGGACCTTGGAACAAGATGTAAAAAACCAACCGGATCTAAAAATGTCCGAGTCGCAAGAAGGCATTTCATCCTCTGCAGTTGAACTGGAGAATGTTGGTTTCGGTGACATATTGGGAGGCCTTGGTGAGGGCGACGATGATGATTTACTCAAGTCGTTGACCTCTGAAATTGGGGATGATTTTAATATATTGGAGTATGCGGATCCAGAGCTTGATGTCAATGTACTTAACACATTGGATTTTGAAGACAATGAGAAATGCTCAAATTGAATTTATAAACGGGAACAATGATCTAAATTTCATCAAAAAGGTAATAATAATAAATGATTTAATTGAAAATAATATATTGCCTTAGCAATAGCACCAACAATAAACATATCAAAATAGCTTACAACCGTTATAGGTAGTTGATTTGTATGTATTTCTGATTAGATTACAGAATAGTATGAGGTATTTCAAGTTCTTCTATCAAGCTTAAACTAATCGCTCTTTCAATGTGAAATAGCTGCTACAAGTAACTTATTAGATTTATTGGTTGTCTCTTGATAATAATGCTACCTCTTTTTTGGATAGATTATAGGGATAGTGAAGGCTTGTAGGCACAAATATTTTTCCGAGTACTTGGCTGAAATTAATGGATTATTAATAGTTACGATTGTTTTTAATTAATTAATGATGTTGCTTACTCGTTTGAGTTTTCATCATAGCCTACTGTAAAATTTGATGGTATTTTCGCTGCTGTTCCAAAATAAGTACACTCGGCGGGAGGTTGCACGGCGTAAAAAGGGTAGTCGAAGGTGTTAATGTAAATATCAACGCAAAGGCCATGACTGCCCAGATGAAGTTGACTCGCCACCGATGGTTGACTAAATCCACAACTACCCAGCATTATATTTCTGTGGCAGGAGTGGATGAATGTTCCTTTATCACGGCTCGAGTGAAAACATTGAACATGCTTGCCGGCTTTTGAATGATCTGTAACAATTGGATCAAATCCAGGTCCAGCCATATCGCAGGCTAAATAGATCGATTAGTATTCAAATTCAAATATCTCTATAACAAGTACCTACTATCAATATTTTCGATTAGATGTTGCGGTCTCAAGGACCGTCCCACAGCCGATGCCAATTGTCCTCCAAAACTAAAACCAAACATGTATGCTTGTCTGGGATCGAAACCATACTTTATCAGGGAAAGAATAATGGTAACAATTGCTCTTGTGATGCTGTCAAAATTGGTGTACAATCTAAGAACAAGGAAGTTAATTTAGTATGCAAAAGATGTTGGATAAAATTTTACTAATTTGACAAGAGCTTACCTCATATAAGATGAGCTGGCAATGACACTGTAGTCGATACATATCACACATCCTCCCCTATAATAGCTCAGACCTTAAACGGAAATAAGCTATGATCAGGTATCTATAAGAACATAGAATGTGTTTCCAATATTCTTACGCTCAATAAGAGCAACAGCCCATTCATCCGCACAACTTTGAATCCATCCATGCAAAACGATGGCAAACTTCTCAGATGGAGAGCAACCTGAGTTTGCTACTATATTTCCATCAATAGAAGCTGTTGACTCTAGAGTTTTTGTGTTATTCCTATATTATATATAGAAAAGTAAATCACCGTCATTCTTAGTTCTGTTTTAATCCTTTTTCTAGGATACTTACTTGTAGAACAATATTTTCATAGACTTAAAAACGTCATTTTTGGATTTCTGTTGGTAAACTGAATAGAGAAACTTCTTATTTGGGGGAACAGATAAGCAGAGATCTAAGCCTTACCTAGACTTTCGTTTTGTGTGGGTGACTGTCTTAACAGCTTGTGCCTCAAATTTAGTTTTGCATCAACCTCAATAATTGAAAATAACCAAATGGCAATTAACGCTGTATAAACAATAAGTCGAACTCCAAAATATTCCATAGTTATAATTTCATATATGGTTTACTAGCGGAAACTTAAAAACGACTCATACGTCGTGTGTACATTACAGTTATACTACCAAGGAGAAAGCTGTTGACTCTTGGTAATTTTGATCGATAACTCGTAAATATTATCGATATCGAGCGCCCAACAAATAGCGTAGCAAAACAAACGTTTGAAGTGACAGGTACGAGGTTCGATCGAAGAGTGCAACACAAAAAACTCTATTTGTGAAAAATAATCTCGCCCAGATGCAGATTTCAAATATAATATGTCTGGTTCTTCACTGCAAAAAAGATCTTGCTTTAATTATAAATATTGTAGGAACATTGATATGTTTTTTAATTGGGAGGCAGGCGTCCCATAATTGAATTTATTTTTCTTGAAATTGTTAATTCACCAAAAATATATTTCAAATTATATTTGAATTATGTGTATGTTGTACATAATATCTGTGTAGTATCTATTGATTCGGACAGTCATTGGGCGACTGTTTTTTATTTTGGGGTTTCTTTTGGGCCTTTGGTGCCTCATCAGAATCATACTCGTCATCCTCGTTCTCATCATAGTCCTCTTCTTCGTCCTCATCATCCTCGTCATCGACAATGTCACCGGTATAATAAAGCACTGCTTTTGGAATAACTCTGGCACGCAAAAAGTGCCCGATTTCAAAATCTGTTGCCAAGATCTAACGAAACAAAACCAAAAGGGAACCGATGCGTCACTCGAACTCGTTATAAATGATTTTTTCATACCTGATTAGAGTCATCATCAATTTCCTCTTTTCCAGTTGGAGCCGCTGGTGGGTTGAAGAAATTGAAGAATGAATCTGTTGGAACCTGTTTGACAATAGTACGGACGGCGCCACGCTCCTTATGCTTCTGCTTCTTCCGAATAGTCTTCACAGTCAAATTCATTTTCTTCTCCCAGTTGATGGTACAACCCTAAATAAAGGAATGTGTTGTTGATGAGGCTTCTGTAAAGACTAAAAATTCATTTAATTTCTCATACCGTGCATTTGTAAATCTCGGGACCCTCAAATGCGAACGGATCCTCTGGATCGACGGTAGATTTCAAAAAGTATTGTTTTGTAAGAACTGTATTCGAGAAATATTCGTTCTTATCAAAGTGGAACTCCAGGGTATATGAATGCTGTTAATTAGAGAAACAAAAAAAGATCGGATTGTAGGCCATAAGATAGCAAATTAACTTTGTAGTTACTCACATCAGCATCATATGTAACAACAATATCCGTAAGCTTTCGCAGTGCGGGTTCGTCATGCGTCTGGATCATCTCAGACAGAATTGCCGTATTACGGAACACTGTTAGCCAGAACCAAGGAATTCCCTTGGCATCTTCAGGCATACCTTTAACTTCTTTAAGTGCCTCGCGAAATTGGTCACCCTCGCCTTCCATGACGACATCTTCAGGCTCCTTCCACTTAGGTTCCTCCTTGGGCGGGTCCACGTCGCCTTTGACAATTTTCGTGCGCTGATCAAACAAAGGTTGATATTTCTGCTGGTACTTTTTCTCTAGCATGTAGACCTCCTCGTAGAATTCAGCTTCGATTTGCAAATGGTCCAATTGCAGATTTTTCAACGCGACCAATCTGTTTTGAACCGGCGCTGGCAGTGCCTTGACCATCTCTTGCAAATATTGTCGTCGCAGCACAGAGCTCATGTATCCGGGCCTAACCAATTCCCAGATGATCTCTATTAATTTAGATGTAAGTGGGCAAAACTTTATATTGGCTACTTACATGGATTGACAATCAGAATTAGATTTCTCATCATCAACTTCAGTATTGTTGGACTCTGTCTCAAGACTTCCCTCTGTTGAAGCGTCCATTTTCTATTCAATAAATGCAGATTCCTAGAAATACATGTTTTTTCTTTCAATAATTTTCCTAAACACATGGGTGGGGTATATATGACGCCCAGTAACTACATTTAAAAAAGTAATACGCCATTCTGTTATTATGTAGTACATACTTATGTGCATACACGAATACATGTACATACATATATACATATGTACATACATCTGTACATACATATATACATGTGCGTATATGCAATATTCCCACACTTTCTCACAAAACACGTGTTTGCCCAAAGCCCAAGCTCATCGGTGCGACATTTATTTTATTACTTTTACATACTTTGCGTGCATCTGTACATATATTTCTTGCTCAATTGATTCACAGTTTATGAAAATTCGATTTATAGCCTCACCTTTGCAAAATAAAACGGCTCAGACAAAACCAGCGTTAAGCACACCGCAACGACGCCGAAACGAAAAAAGAAAGAAATGCGCAATCAGTGTTACCAGTTATTCAGGGGCCTGAAAAATTTGCATGAACATTTTAATGGGGCCAGAGAATTATCCCAAAAATCCAGATATAAATTATAGCATATCTTGAGGCATACTATTGCTAAAATTTATAAAATTTTATTCTGTTAGTTTATTATGGTAAACACCCACGAAATGAGTTTTTAAAGGAAAAATATTGTCTAATAATAAGAGTTTTCTTAAAGCAATCAATTACTTGCTGTTTTAATTGAACTTTGTGATGCGGCTTTTATGCTAATCAGGTAATACAAAAATAAAAGTTTCCAATAAGTCCAGATATAGGGCTATTATAGTTTTTATTTCTTTAAATTCTAGAACTTCTCAAAAGAGATTTGTTTGATTAGCACAAAGTCGGCTGGTAAATTATACTGAAGACGAAATGTTAATCACCATTAGCATTTTTGGTTGAAAAACCTCTATCTAAGTTCGTTTAACAATTTGTTACTGCATCTGATTTTATTTTGTTTGTGACAACCGCAGCTTAAATACATATACTATTTATCTAAATTTTAAAATTTTCATTAAAAACATAAAAAAAACAACTGGTGGCTCCACGGTCAAAGTGTTATCAATGGCGGTCAAAATGGAGGTAAAAACAAAATGGAGGTCAATTAAACTATGCTTGAAATTGGGTTTGTAATTCCTGAAATTGTTTTGTACCAGTAGTTCTCTGTTTAAAACGATATTTGTTAAAGGTAGCGAACATCTGCTAAAGACGGAACGGTGTTTCGTGTACGTACCAATTCACAGGGTGGCTAAGGTATGCTATAGGATACTACCCAATAAACAACAATTTCGGAGTAGCAAAAAGAATGCAACATTTTTCAATTGAAATATAATGGTAAACAACTTTATATATCTGGCTGATAACTAGAGCAAAAACTTGTTGGTAGTTTACTTCTCGGTACTATTACTATATTCGTTACAACCAAAGAGATAACCTTCACAGAATTTTATAGAATATGGAAAGGTGGTAAAAGCACAAAGCATTTATAGGTCAGTAGTATCTAAGAAGCAATTTATTAAGACCCTGTTAAGTAACGCAGCTCTGTCGACATAGGGAAACCATTAAGAATTAAATTTGGAAAAACTTACATAAATAATGCCGATCTATTTGCAGTAGTAATTCTACGTGTACCTTGTGCTTTTTAGTCCGTTTAGGGATATTGACTCTCCAAAAATTTTACATTATTAACCGATTTAGGTATATCGAATTGGGGTTTTTGTATGTATATTGAAACGTGTCTTTAAAAAGATTGACAAAATCGTCTAATTCTTTCAAAATTTATTTCATTTCAATTAATATCAATAAATCTTTTCTGTATTAAAAATTGTTTGCATTAGAAATCTATTTCTAACGGAGTTCTATACAGACATATGGTTCATATGTAGATTTTTGTCTTTTTTATTGACATTCTTAGCATGTTGTCTTGTGACACAGATATGGAGATTTATAAAATAAACTAATGATAAATTGTTAAACTATGTGCAAATACTGCATGAACGAAGGTGCATATGTACCTACATATTCTTAATCTTAAGAATGAATTACATAACAGGAGGAACTTTACTTCATACTATGTACATTTTTTATATAAATTAAACCCCAATGATAAATTTAAAATAGTTTCCCTTAAAAAAATTCGAAACAATATACCTTTGTGTCATTCCTTTAGGTGTATACATATGTATATCCCTCTATTACATAACAGGAGGAACTTTACTTCATATTCATATAGACATACATCTGTACATACATACATTTGTATCTCTTAGTTTAAGTATTTGTTGTCTGCTTTATAAATTTCGGCAACAATCAGTAATTTTTCCTTTCACACAATTGGTAACTTTTCATGCTTCGATTTGCTCAAGATTAAATTATCATAAAAATGGTAAATGTATACAGTTATGATGGTGTTAATTGCAATAAAATTGAGATATCTGGCTGTATGTATTTTTCCAAAATACAATCGTCATCCGTCCGTCTCAGTGTTTCCCTATGCTATGCATGCATTACATTTGATTTCAATTACAATTTTCATTAATACACTAGGCAGTTCCCCCAACTTGGATTCCAAATTATATACAGTAGAAAATCATTTTGTATTACTCATGCGCCTTTAATATGATAGTTTTATTTTATTCGTACAATTGAAAAGTTCGCTAAATAAAAAGGAGAGAAGAAATATATGTTTATACTTATACATACATTATAACGAGTGTGTTGTGACATTAATAAAAATAAATAACTGGAGAAAGGAAGGAAGCTAACGGTACTGCTGTTGTCGTTGACCTCGAGTGCAAGTGCAAGGCGCTTATTCAAGTAAATCTCAACTACATATGTAGAAAACATTACATAGAAACGTATATGTATGTATGTACATATGTACATATACATACTTACAATGTATAACTTCTTACTCGTAAACATTGTGTTTTTATCGAATCATACTACATACTAAATCTACAGATACAGACAGTCATGTCTCATGTGAGAGAGAATATGTTTATTCTTTGAACGGGACTAGGCGCAGATGTGGTTGCTGAAAGTCTCTGATGTTCCAATTAATACTGTATTTGAATTTGTTTGTTTTTATTGTTGTTAGGTAATACTTGTAAGCCTTCGGCCTGTATGTATGCATTTTCGAATGTGCTTATGAACGCAAATGTATGTTTCTAAAGAAATATGTACATAGATAAGTAAAAAAAAAAAGGGTGATATGGGAATCAGCCAAGAGGTCTTTTAGCTTTTATTTTTCAGCCGGCGAGGAAGTTTTAAGATAATAAACAAAGACGAAACTTGATTTTCTTCGGTGATATCAAAATGAATTCGATAGATGGGCTGATAATATTTTAAGATAATATCATATTTCTGATACACACTTATCAATCGAAATTTATAGGCTACATTTTTGTTTTTTATTATTTATAAAGTTTTTGAAGACTCTAATTGATTGTAAGTGAGAAACCACATTCCAAATCTCGAACCGCATCTGTTTGTCGTGAAAATGAGTCAATCGGGTGGAGATATAATAGTTTTTTTTTATTTACATATAAACTAATAGACTAGATTTCTTGGTTAAAGCACTGGCTGGTAAGGCCTATGGCTATTACAAATATAATAGTTATTAATTGTCTTAAATATGTACATAATTAGAATGATTTTATTAATTAGCTTCTTCTTATTTCAGAGAATATGCCAGATAGATTTCAAGTTACCAAAGCAGACGAAGATACTGTATTGGACTACCAGCATGACGAATCAGCCAGTGGAAAGCTATTAGGAGATATTCATGATGACGAAGCTCAAGGTAAGATTACAAATTATGTTTATTTAGAAATTATTATCGCTTTATTTTTATATAAGCAAGTATCGGGGGTTCGCAATCCTTTTGAGAATTTAAAATATTATGAAACATTATGCCCTGACACATGTATGTATGCAAGTAGCTGATAATGGATTAGATGAGTGGTTCCCACATCTTGACATATTCAGAAGTTTGTTACTTACAGTTAGTAAGCCTGCATCAACAAAAAAAGCTTTGTGCAAATGCTATCATGATAACTGAACTAGGCAGAAGTTCACATGAACAAAATATTAGGAAGGCGGAATTTCAATGTGAAATTAAAGAGATGGAAGGGCAGAGTCGAGAAGTACTAATATTGCCTGGAAAATCTAATGCGGCTACTGAAGCACTCTCTCTCTCTTTGTCTGGGCTGCCAGCTGGGCTCAACTCAATGCTCTGCGAGAGTAAAACTAAATTCTCCAGCAAATATGGATGCACTACGTTTGCCCCAATTGTAAGGATTTTAAATGTCCTGCTGACACATTTTCCTAAAGCTGCACAGCGATGTTAAAAGCTTGGCGTATGGGTAAAAAACGCTTTGATAACATCCCAGCCTCTGGGCAAGCTTTGCCCTCCTGCTTACTTCCAATAGAAGGATGCTGTTTGAGAGGGCTGGACGGTCCTGATAAAATGTTCGTGTCCTGGCAAACGCTACTGAAATATACATACCTGCAAATGACTCTCGCTCTCTTTGGGCTCTTGTTCTCTCTCTCTCTCGCAGTATCCTTTCCAAACGAATGTGTATAAAAATTGCGTGTATAGAGAAGAGCTTTCGTTTTCATCTCAGCTAAATGCTCAGGTTCCTGGGCAACATAATTTTTATTCGGCTTACAAACAGTTTTCTTAAGTTTTTCTATTAATCCAACAAAAAAGTAGCATAACTTTGAGCGTTTTCGCTTGATAAAAATAATTTTAGAAAATGAATTAATTAAAAAAAATACAACAAAAAAAAGAAACAAAAATCTAAATAATGCAATGAATTACAAGTTCTTCTTCAAGCCGAGTAGAAGTTTAATAATCGACGAAATCCAACAATAATCAAATACATACATAAACGACAGTGTGTTCAATTATTAATTCCCCTGACCACATATATAATCACATGGTGAAGGAATTCGTTTTTCCTGCGTTACATATACACCCACATGCCTCTACAGTTCCATCCATTTCCATTAAGTGTCAAGTATTGTTAATTTATTTCATAACAATCCACCTCTTGAACAGTTAATTTCCCCCTCGCCAATGAAGAGATTCATTTGCAGGCATCAAAAGAAAAAAACCGAGAGAAAATAAAAGAAAGAAAAAATGCATAACGAGTTCCAAATCCTTGACCTAAATTTACATCCTATACTTTTCTATTTTTTTTTTTTTTGCGCGACAGTGAATCTGAATGTTTATGCATATTTGAATGTACCACAAATTTAAATTAAATTTGAGCAATTTCTTACAATTTGAGGCACATACAATAGTATTTTATGCCTATTAGGTTCAAGACTTTTATTCGCCTATTTTGGATAATAATATTAACCACTTTTATTTAGTTAATCATGTGGAAGCAACTATTTAAAGAATATAAACGATATTGAAAGACATAATGGTGTATATATGTATGTAGGCTTTATATATAGAAACGACCACGCCTTTTGATTATATAATATATATGTACGTAATACATAATGCGGTTTTATGTGAATATATATATATATATATATATACATATTTGAAATTCACACCGATCATTTCCCAAAAGTGTTAGCTAATTTTAAGTGATAAAAGCGCAATCTAGAAGAACATTTTAGATTTAAATTTAACGTTAACATGCCAAACAACAGTGCAAAAGATGATTCGGATGATGTGGATATAATACCATCCGAAAAAAATGGAACAATGCTCGATACAAAAGCAGGTACGCCCATTACCCAAGACAGTGTGTAGAATTTGTACATACATATATACATAAAATTAAATGTATATAGAAATCAAATGACGATAAACAAAACGTTGGATCGATATGGCATACCCATACCATTGTGTTTACCAGTTAAAGCCTATTGCATAATGATTAGAAATCTAGACTCACTAGCTGTACTTAAAGTTATTGTTTTATGTTTATAAAAAAAACCAGTCAGCAATGTGAAAAAAGTTAAAAGAAAGTTACCTAAACTTATTTTTTTTAGTGCTGGGGGCGTGGCAAAAAACATAAACAAACTTGGTGTAATAAATTGGGTTGCTGTATCTTTAATATCTACTTATTCATAGAAACAAACGAAAGAGCGAATCGTCAGAATCGAATTGATGCTGATCATTTTATCCTTGTTTTGTTCTGAGTAGAATAATATTTGAGTATTTTATAATTATTGATTAAAATGAATATAACTAGAAGGAAACGTGTCTAACTACAAGAAATATTTATAATCAGTGCCTAAATAATAAAATCAACAACGGATCAATTTGACTTTTGTCGAATATTACTTTTTAAGGCTTTCTAATCTCCCAAATGATTGAATAGTAAAATTTATTAAACTATTTTTTTATATTTTTGTTTGTTTCAGACTCAGGTGATATCCACAGGGATGAAGAAAATCAGAAGTCGACCATCGATCCCAACTTATATCTGTATGACGATGACTTGGCGACCAGGCCTCATATATCAACATTTATTTCATCAATTGCCAATTATGAAAACACGATACCAGCGGCCACCGATCCGGATGCAAAGCCAGGGGCACCTTCTGCTCGAATGGGTATGTAATGAATTAATTAAAGTTCGTATAAAAAACATTATCTATATTAACATAAATTGACATCGGGCTTTTAAAAAAAATTGGAAGATGGAATTTATGGAAGACACGTTATTATGTTTTATAAGTGTTACGGCTCCTTTGACTTTAGAGATAATAGTTCCAAATTAAAAGCTTGAAATGGTCGACTAAAGAGCTTTCCTAGTCTGCCAGTGTCTTTAGTGTGGTTAATTAAATTGCACAATTTAGTCCATGATAAATAATTTTAAATATTTTAAATTTTAAAAATTTTAAATAATTTAGTATGATTACTACGATAGATTCCTAAACATTTGACAGAGATCTTTGCTTGAATTTATCTCAAAAAATTTCATGTGCGTTTCTTATACTTTTGATTGATTCTGGTTTCAGGCACCCTAATTGGAGTGTTCTTACCATGCATTCAGAACATCTTTGGTGTAATATTGTTCATTCGGTTAACATGGGTCGTTGGTACGGCTGGTGCTATTTGTGGATTTCTTATTGTCTTGACCTGCTGCTGTGTGGTAAGATAAATGCAAAATATATCCTTCGATTTTTACTTAATATTCACTTGTTTTGCTAGACAATGCTAACTGCCATTTCAATGTCAGCCATTGCAACGAATGGGGTTGTACCCGCTGGAGGGAGTTACTTTATGATATCACGGTAAGTCCATTAAATCATCGCTAAATTTTAGAAAGTATATTTTAATTTAATCTTCGTTACAGATCACTCGGACCCGAATTTGGCGGTGCGGTGGGAATGTTGTTCTATACTGGAACAACACTTGCAGCGGCCATGTACATTGTTGGTGCTGTTGAAATTGTTTTGGTATGTATGGAAAAAATTGCAAAAAAAAAAAAATAAGAGACTTAAAATCTTTTGAATAATTCTAGACATACATGGCACCATGGGCATCGATCTTTGGAGATTTCACCAAAGATGCAGACGCAATGTATAACAACTTCAGGGTGTATGGCACATTATTGCTAATATTTATGGGTGAGTCTATTTGGCATCAAATTCTTACATATAAAATACAACAAGAATTTGGACTCTGTTTATAATGAATAATTTCCATTGCTCATAAAACTGAGGTACAATTATAATAGCCATACTAAATTATCTTAATATATTGTGTGTCAATATTTTTTCTGATTAAAATTAGGTTTGATTGTGTTCGTTGGTGTCAAATTCGTCAATAAGTTCGCAACAGTTGCCTTGGCCTGTGTAATACTATCCATAATAGCAGTTTACGTGGGAATTTTCGACAATATCCATGGCAATGAAAATTTATAGTATGTTTAGATTATATCTACTTAAAATTTATGTATTAATACGTCTTTTTTTTATTATAGCATGTGTGTTCTTGGAAAGAGACTTTTGAAGGATATCCCATTGGATAATTGCACAAAAGATGACTCATTCTTACGTGATATCTATTGCCCCAATAACAAATGCGAAGAGTATTACTTAAGTAATTTAAATGTGATATATTTTTTGGTTTTTGGTTTATGAGCTTTTTGTTTTGTTTGCAGATAACAATGTGACCAAAGTAAAGGGTATTAAGGGTCTCTCCAGTGGCGTTTTCTATGACAATATCTTTCCGTCATTTTTGGAGAAAGGACAATTCATTTCGTATGGCCGCAATTCTGTCGATATTGAGAATGTTGGAGGGCAATCATATAATCAAATTATGGCTGATATAACTACTTCATTCACATTGCTTATCGGCATATTCTTCCCATCAGTAACTGGTATGGCAATCGCCGCTGCACTTGCCTTTCTACATTGGGTACATTTAACGAGATTTAATTTAAATTAGGCATCATGGCTGGCTCCAATCGGTCAGGAGATCTTGCTGACGCCCAAAAAAGCATACCAATTGGAACAATTTGTGCTATTCTGACAACAAGTACGGTATACTTATCGAGTGTCATGTTTTTTGCTGGCACAGTTGATAATCTGTTGTTAAGAGACAAGTGAGTTGGCAACAATCTCGGAATCATAGTTTACAATTCTTATTTCTTAAATGAAACTTCTTAGGTTTGGTCAGTCGATTGGAGGAAAATTGGTTGTCGCAAATATTGCGTGGCCCAATCAGTGGGTAATATTGATTGGCTCGTTTTTGTCCACTTTGGGAGCTGGGCTTCAAAGTTTGACTGGTGCACCACGTTTATTGCAAGCAATTGCTAGAGATGAAATTATCCCATTTTTGGCTCCATTTGCAAAGTCATCTAGTCGAGGAGAACCAACACGGGCTCTACTTCTCACAATTGTCATTTGTCAATGTGGAATTCTATTAGGTATGATGGCCTCTCATTAATCCCAATCTCAAGACCGGCTAAAATTTATTTTGTTTACAGGTAACGTGGATCTGTTGGCGCCTCTGTTGTCCATGTTTTTCCTTATGTGTTATGGCTTTGTAAATTTGGCCTGTGCCGTTCAAACTCTCCTGAGAACGCCAAATTGGAGACCACGCTTCAAATTTTACCATTGGAGTTTGTCCTTGATCGGACTTACGCTGTGCATATCAGTAATGATCATGACATCATGGTACTTTGCACTTATTGCAATGGGAATGGCCATTATTATCTATAAATATATAGAATACCGAGGGTAAGCACAATGAAATTTTGACTACTTTGGTGGCTTGGTTTTGGTTTTAGGTCAATATATTTCAAATTTCCCATGCTTTTTTTTGCAGAGCCGAGAAGGAATGGGGTGATGGCATTCGGGGAATGGCTCTCACCGCCGCAAGATACTCTCTTCTACGTCTTGAAGAAGGCCCACCGCATACGAAAAATTGGCGTCCGCAAATTTTGGTGCTCTCCAAATTGAATGATAACCTTTTGCCAAAGTATAGAAAGATATTCTCGTTTGCAACGCAGCTGAAAGCTGGTAAAGGGTTGACAATTTGTGTGTCTGTGATAAAGGGCGACCACACAAAGATTACAAATAAAGCTGTGGATGCAAAGAATACTTTACGCAAATATATGACAGATGAGAAGGTAAAAGGATTTTGTGATGTTCTGGTAGCACAGGAAATTGGGGAAGGTCTGAGCTCAGTGTAAGTATACCGAAGAAGACCAGCATCTGCGCATTCCGTAGTCTCTATCTCTCTTTCTATCCGCTCTTTTTTTTTTTTTTTTTTGCCAAACAGTATTCAAACAATTGGTTTGGGAGGGATGAAGCCAAACACCGTGATTATTGGTTGGCCCTATAGCTGGAGGCAAGAGGGCCGCAACAGTTGGAAGACTTTTATTCAAACAGTACGAACAGTAGCTGCTTGTCATATGGCATTGATGGTGCCAAAGGGAATTAACTTCTATCCAGAATCCAATCACAAAGTAAAAGTGAATTAAAGGCTGCGGTTGGATTATGTCATATATATATTTTATTTAATTTTTATTCAGATTGGTGGCAACATTGATATCTGGTGGATCGTTCATGATGGAGGCTTGCTTATGTTGTTGCCCTTCTTGCTGAAACAGCATCGTACCTGGCGAAACTGCAAGCTACGAATTTTCACAGTTGCTCAAATCGAGGATAACTCGATTCAAATGAAGAAAGATTTGAAGACATTCCTATATCATCTTCGAATTGAAGCTGATGTTGAAGTAGTCGAAATGGTAATGGTCATATCGTACATCTATTGGGAATCACTACTAACCATTTTTATTATTATATTTTTTCAATAGAATAACAGCGACATTTCTGCGTATACCTATGAAAGAACACTCATGATGGAACAGCGCAATCAAATGTTAAGAGCATTAGGCTTAAACAAGAAAGAGAACTCCAAAGTGGTAAGTATTCCTGTTTTACATGTTCTGACGCAGCGTTTGTTAAGATCCATCCAAAAGTACATATAATATATAATTAAATGTACTCTCATCACTAAAATATAAACACATTCTGCACATTACAACTTCGATCTTGTTTAATGGTTTATTAGTATAATTTAAATATATTTTTTTTTCTTTCGTAATTATGTATTTATACTTATTTGACCATGAAATTCAAACCACTTTGGTTTTTTTTCATTCCATTCCATACATCTGCATAAAAAAAAACTATTGAGAACGAAATTAAAATTTACAAAACTTTATATTTATTGAAAATCCAAAGGTTCAAACTATAATGGACTTTAAGGAAACACCCAGTGATAATAAATTGTCTTTGGTAAAGAATATACACATTGCAGAATGCAAATATATGCATACAGATATTCACATTATAAACATAATATGTATATGTACATACAATCCCCAAACTATCTATCTATCTATTCATCAATCAATTTGAACTCACACTTGTGTGTATTATTTGATCATTCGCATAAAAGTGCATGTGTATACAAGTGTACCTATTAGAATGGCAAGATAACTCTTTTTTTTTTGGAGTGGTGAAAGTTTTAGGCACTGAGAGAGATAGAAATCCGATTTCTATTATGTACGATCTGTATACGACTTTCATTGTGCATATTCATATAGCTTATTGTGCTCCACATCTATATATCTATCTATGTATGTGCGTATGTTAATGTCTATTCATATTCATATCTCACCATTCATTGATCATATACATATACATTCGTCTAATATAATGCAGTGCAATACAAAAAACCTAACACGAAATTCTATTTTGTAGACTCATTTCGAATTTAGAAGTGCAGTTTGAAAATAACAAAATATAGGGAAAATATCTAATTAGATTTCTACGAAATTCAGCAAATATTTCTAACAAAAAAGTAGGTTCATTTGACTTTGGACTTAAACTGATTTATTTATGAAGTTAAGAAAATTTGACTTCTACAAAATTAAGGAAATAACTAAAAAAAAAACTGTGTCCACTTGATTTTGTATTTGAATTCTTTGATTTATTAAGTTTGCAGAACTTCTTGAAAAGTATATGGAGGGATATTAAGTTTTCTCTCTCAACAGAATTGCACAGGAATTTAAAAAAAAAAGTCACATTTCTTTCTAATGCACAAATCTTTTATATGCATTTGTAAATGGGAATATTTTATTTTTAATTCTTATAAGTGCAATTAAGTATACCATACACATAACAAAAAGTATAATTTTAGTCATGTTAGTATACATATTAAAAGGTAAAAAAAAAAACTGCATTATACTACATATTTCATAATTTCCTTACAAACATGTGTGCTTATTGAGGGCGTTCCAAAAGTCATTTAAAATGTGACATTAATTTAGTTACGCTGAATGTGTTTCTTTTTATTGGGAAGAACGTTTTTTTATTTAATCGATTTTTGAATAATATGCATATGGAATTCAACACAAATATTGTGTTGCCCTGGAGCTCCTTAATCAATAGGTTAAATTGGGTTAAGTCGCCAGCCACAACCACTTGTAATTTTCCATAAAATTGAAATGCGTGTTCATGATTGAAAACATGGTCACCGACCTTCTTGGCTGGCTTTTGCTGTTCTTCCTCCATATGGAAAATTGCTTATATATAAGGGCAATTTTATTCGCTCAGCTTCTATTCATCATCACACATCTTGGAGTCGTTCAGTTAATTTTTAATGATGCTCCATGTCCTTTAATCGTTGCATTTTATGCATTTATTTTTGTCTTTGGAGCGCCCAATTAAACATTTATATGTCGCATTCTACAATTTGCGCGTATTTCTATGTATATGCACGTGCATCAATATCTATCTAAAATAATTATTGATATCAAAATGATACATACATATAACACCATGCTAAAATTTATTTTTATATACATACATACATACATGTATGAGAAATATATTTTGGATATTTCTAAAACTGTTCAAAAGAGAATTAAATGATAGAGAAATCAGTTTTGGAAATACCCAAAATGTTTGAATGATATTTTTGTGTGTTTGTGTAGTGGTACCTAAATACATATAAGTACTTATTTTATTTCCCCCGATTGTTCATTTGCTAGTTCAGTGAGTGGTGTGTACTTGAAGAAAAATCTTTGCTTATATACTTCACGCTAACATTTCCAGGTTCAAACAATTGTAGACCACCATTATGACGTAACAAAAACAGCGTCGAAGGTTCGCTTTGCCGATCCAACCATAGAAGAAATACAAAATCACGTATGTATCGCTATTATATTTTTCAAATTATTTTACTCTATTTACTTGCGCTCAGGATCCAAGTTCCGAAAAGTGTGTGCCAAGTATAGTAGTTTAGATATAATCCAATTAAGAAATATAATACCCAAATGTTTCAGATATTTTCTCAAAGGAAAGGTCATGAAAAACAAAAAATACTCATCGAATTATAATTTTTTTCTTAAATATATTATTTTTCGATAAAGTTTATTATAAGTTTACATATAAATTATAGTTTTTACCATTCAATGGCACAGAACATTTTAGATGACTTTACTGAGTAATTTTTAATCAAATTCTCTCCTGGATTTCATCGACAGGATTCTCAAAATGACGAGAAACGTAATTCAATTGATTCAGATGGTCCAGAAAATTTGGACGCACCTGAGAATCTATCTAATAAAGACGAATCGACAGAAAAAGCCGATGAAAATATAAAGTCCAGTGTTAAACCGTAAGTTCCAATTTAATTCAATTGGTACAATATGACACTTAAATAAATCTTTTTAAATATTTTGCAGGGACGAGTTCAATGTTCGTCGCATGCACACAGCAATAAAACTAAATGAAGTAATTGTAGAAAAGTCACAGGATGCCCAATTAGTCATCATGAACTTACCTGGGCCACCTAGGGAAGTGAGAGCGGAACGTGAAAGCAATTGTAAGAGAAATATTTTGAAAATTCAATGAGTTATATATAATTGAAACGTCACCTTAATTATAGATATGGAATTCTTGGAAGTTTTAACAGAAGGACTTGAAAAAGTATTAATGGTTCGAGGAGGAGGCCGTGAAGTTATAACAATTTACTCTTAAGAGCATTAATCGCTCTGTTTTATAAGAGTTCGCAACACTAGACAAGTTTAAGAATCAATCAAATTTTTAAATGAAGGTTATTAATTTGTTATATTCAATCATATGTCCAAATATTTTATTTTTACGTAAATAAAATATCAAAAATTGTAACAATAATGAAAGCGGATTGTTTTATGCTGCAAAGCTATGGAAACTAAATACAGATGAGCTGCTTTCACCACCAATAAATTCATCTTGAAACTTACCTAGATAACCAGATATTTGCCATATTTGCAACAATACACTGACCTACCGAAAACCATGATAACAAAGGGAGGTCAATACACGGCAATCTTGAGTTTGCTTGTTTCTGCGCAATCGCCGTAAATTAGGATTGAGTTGGGCACGTATGAGAAGTACGCCATCATGACCGAGATAAGATAAATATAACGCTCTGTAACGTGCGACTAACATCATAAACTGAGATTTTAAAACATTTTTAGATATTGGACTGATCTCATCCATCTAACTATCTATTCAGTCACGATCACATGTTCTTTTCTGTTAGCAACATTCTATTTTACAACTAATCTTATCTACATGCTTCTTATAATCAGACCACCTAGTCAAAAGAGATATGAATCAGGCGATTATTTAGTTATTTTGATAATTTATTGAATTTCAAATGGAAAAAATAAACAAAGCAACGCAAATATCGGATACTATTTGAGCCATAGTTGTCACGGTGATGATTTCCCTCAAATTGTACTAAGCTATCTGTTGCATGTTGTATGGGATATTACCTTCAGTCGCTTAGCTCGTTGTTTAGCTGACAAAGTTGTTTTGTTCGCATTTTCACTTCTTATTTACATAAAATTGTAAAAATATATTTGTCTGTTATAATAAAACTCCTTAATGAATACCGAAGTCAAGGACGTGGAAATAAGACAGGTAAACATTCAATTCTGAGTGAGAATGTATCGAACTACAGGTGATTTACAGGTGAACGGCAAAAAATGTGTGTGTTTATTGGTACACGCAAGCATTTTTGTACCTGCTCTTGTAAAAGAGAATATTACATTTATCCCAAAAATGCTAAGAAAAGTTAAATGTTACTAAGACGTGTAGTGTCTTAAGCCAACACGGTTGGTTTGTTTGTCAAGTCATATAAAAATGTACCTACTAATTCCTTTACAATTTCTCTTTGGCCTAGGGTGACGTAGAACGTCCACAATTCGAAGCCGTTACTACATTATCGGACTCGCAAGCAATTCGAAGCGTAGATTTTCACCCAGATGGAAAACTATATGCGGTTGGGTCTAATTCTAAAACTTTTCGAATTTGTCAATATCCCCAACTCTCAAAGTTAAGGTAGGTGTTTGGTTCAATCCAAGACTTAAGCACTATTAACAGAGTTACAAATTGATTGAATCCAGGCAAGGTGCACATCCTCCCTCAGTACTATGTAAGCGGACAAAACACCATCGAGGCTCAATATACTGTACGTGTTGGTCATCAGATGGGGAATTGATTGCGACAGGATCTAATGATAAATCTATTAAATATATGAGATTTAACAATGACATCGATCAGTTGGTGGGCCATGAGGTGGAGCTCAACATGCACGACGGTACAGTTCGTGATATGTGCTTCCTTGATGATTCTTCAACCAAATCTCGATTGTTAGTAAGCGGAGGGGCTGGTAATTGTAAAATTTATATAACGGATTGTGTCACAGGAACACCATTCCAGGCGTTTAGTGGCCATACTGGTCATATATTATCCCTTTACAGTTGGACAAATGCCATGTTTGTGTCCGGTTCACAGGTAATCGAAAGTAGATATAAATCTAGCAAGTGTTCATGTGACTAACTCAAATTTGTTCATTTCACAGGACAAAACAATACGCTTTTGGGATCTAAGAGTAAACGTTTCGGTCAACACTTTGGATCACGACTGCATGGACAGTGCTATTAAAAGCTCATCAGTAACTGCGGTATGCGTGGACCCAACAGGGCGTTTACTTATATCAGGACATGCAGATAGTTCCTGCATGCTTTTTGATATTCGTGGTAACAGACCCATACAAAGGTTTTATCCCCACAGCGCCGAGATAAGGTAATTACCATAATTATTCCGATTTCTCTAAGACCAAAAGCTGTTAGTCACGTTCTAAGCTCACCTAAATTGTTGGCATTTGTAAGGTTGCTATAATGCATCTTTTGATAGTGATTATATTTCTCGAAGTTCTAATATATTGTTTTTTTTCGAATCAATTATCTTAAAATTTACTAAAGCAGAAATTGCAATTTATTTTCTCCTACTTTTATAGATGCGTGCGATTTTCTCCTTCTGCCTATTATATGCTTACTTGTAGCTACGATAATACTATCAAGCTAACAGATCTGCAAGGCGACCTAGCCCACACGTTATCATCCGTTGTTGTGGCAGAACACAAAGATAAAGCAATTACAATCCGATGGCATCCAACTGACTTTTCTTTCATTTCAACCTCCGCAGATAAAACTGCCACATTGTGGGCATTACCTTCATCTTAATTATTAATAATCGATAATAAACTTATATGCATACATATTTATATACCTACACATAACTGATAAATGATAATAAATTGATTAGACTGACCTAATTTTGTGAAATGGAAAAAGAAAACTTATAGCAAAAATTTGAGGTCAACGAAACAAGTACAAAGAGTTTATCGATTAAATGCAATTAAATTAAATCGAATCTTTGCTTTTCGCATTTTTAAATATTTAATAAGGGCGACATTGTCAAAATTGATGTAGTCTAATCAACTGAAACACAATCTCTCACACAAGAAAATTATAAAAAAAGGGGAAAAATTCTTTTTCACAACACCTATTTCCAGTTCCAGTAATAGTTTGTTAGGTATTGATTTATTGGAAGGTAATGCAACACCAATTTACAGAGTAAATTCTAAAGAAGTAAATATTATCATAAATTAGGTTTGTAATAGGTAATGTTTCGAATACCCTTTCAAAGATGTCACAAATATCTACAAACTTTTTATCGAAAAAACTGTTTTTCAGACGACTAAGTCCGTTTAGTTTAACAAGGAAAAACATTTGATATAACTAATAGAATATACATATATACTTACTCTATTCTGGTCGGCAAGTATGACAAGATATGAGAAATTTTAAATTCTTGTAGTTGGTATATATTGTATTTATTTAATTCGATCTTACTAACCCACAGTTCAAAATGTTATCCATTAATAGTTTACTTTTTAAAGCAAATAATTTAGTTTATGTCAGATTTAAAGATTGCAGTTGCAAATAACAGAGGGCTGGCTGAGCGATTAATACACGAATGATAAAGGTAGAAAAATCTGTCATCCTTCACATTCATTTCCACATACGTATCGGTTGTGAGTTGGGCAACCTTTACCACTTGTCGACGACGGCGTCAGGAACTACATACATATAGACACACAGAATTATTAGAATTATACAAAAGTTTCTCATATTTGTGGCGCAACCAAAACTAAGGAGAACAGGCGTAGGGATGAGGCATCTGAATGGCGTATGAGTTAACCAGACAATTTAAATAGGATTGATTAAGCAGCTCCAGTTAAATCGTTTATCAGGGATCGGTGGTGGTGGTGCTGGTGGTGGTGGTTATCATCGTGACCTTATTCTCTATAGATGTGGATATAGACTTGCATCTTGCATTACATGATGGATGAACAAAAGATACAAGGATCATTTCGGATTTCTTTGGTTTTTTTATTATTGTTTCGTTTTTATCATGTTTTAGATCTCTTACATGCTGAATTTCAATTTGTTTTCTTTTTAATCGTTTTTGCATTTGAATGTCATAATGTAATAGACCATAATGTACAGCTACGGGATAGTTGTTTTGCATTCACATTGGATTCGGCACGCTTTTACGACATAATGTAATAACTGCACGCACTTTTCTAAAGCAGGGATGGATTCAATTGTGTTATGGTAAATTAATCGGGTGGCATCCAATTAATGAAATCTGGGATTTACTGTATGGAATAAATCAAATTTTTTGTTGTTGATCAGATATGTTGGTAAATTTATAATGGCGAGGTATCAGATAGAGAAATCCAGTGGTCGTCACTCAATAGCTGGATCAATTTGCAGTCAGCAATGAACGCACGTGCAAAATTCAAAACACAAATTCGGAAAACGCAGCGCAAAACGATAAGCTAATTAGGATACACTTTTTTGGTGCATGTGTCATATAATTTAATGTATAATTGGTAGTGCCCCCTATTCCGTGGGTTTTGCAGAGCACGTTTTAGTTTTGCATAATTTATTTAGAGTAATTAATGTTAGTTTGTATGTAATTTTTTTTTGTTTTAATCAATTCACAGCGTCTCTAATTGTATAACAAAGTACATAATGTATATTTTAATTAAAATATCTATTTTTCTTAAAATGCTCAAAGGTTTTACTTAATGCTTTAGAACTGAGGGATATAAATTACACAAAAATTATGAATTTATATAAACTTTCCGCACATCCCCTTAAAATACCATTGCAAAAAAAATATGTACGAAATAATCGATCATCCTGAAGATTGCGGAGTAATAAGTAATTGAAGAAAAAAAATTGAAAACAAAATAAAGACTTTTGTGTAACTCTAACGCGCGCCTATTGATTGCAAATTGATTATACAATTTCCTTGAAAATAATTCTTACATCTATGGAATGGATAACCAATTGATCGATCTGAAGTATATAGGTATATGAAGTATGTATGTAGTTGTAGTTGTCTACTCAATTCTATTCAAACCACGTACACACACTCTTGCCTTAAAATGGGCAGCAAACTATAAGTCAATTTATACCAGTCGTTTGAAAATATTTAATAGGATTATATACATTCTATATTGATATTGTTTTGTATATTGGTTTTATTTCAAAAGTCGGTGAGTATTTGAACAAAATGCCTAATTGCGAGAATTCTCAAAAAAATTATTCGTATTTTACAGAGATTAATCGAGGTAACTGACCGAAATTTTTACAAAAATTTAAAAAAAAAGCAAAAGAAAAAAACCAATTTTGAACTTTTGGTAGAACTCAAATGATGCCCTTTTATTAATTGATTAGTTGACCAGAAATTGGAACTACCTTTGAAACCCCCAATATTGCCAGATGAGAACACACACACAATTCCGATGCGGGAAGCATCTGATATTGAGTTTTAATAAGAATCAGTTCTCATTCTCTAGCACATGTCGATTTGTTGTTTCTGACGACGACTCTGATTAATCATATTCTTACAAAACGTAACACGAAACGAATATCATAGAATTTAAATATACCGATGACGGTTACTCTGTCTTATGTAACTACTGCATTGTATGTACAAAAAGCCATTTCGCTATGTGTATTAAATAAATCATATACAAACACGAATCGTTAGTTCATAAGGGGTATTGATCGTTTAGCATGGTTTTGTTCTAAGCCAAGACCATGAAGGTGGAGGGGTTAAGTCAGTTGATCCGTACTCGACGTAACACTAGTCAGCCTTGTGATACATGCGAATAGAATCGAGTTAAGTCCGGAAACAAAAATTGGTATTGGGGTTAAAGTATTTATGTTAGTTATACATATATATAAAAGTATATATAAGTATGTATATAATTTTGTTTTTTCTTTTTGTTTCTGTTTATATTTAGTAACACTTTATACTAGTAATTAGAATAATAAAGTTGGGCTTAATGATTATAATTATGTTCTTAAAGCATCATAGCGTACAGCAGGCCAAAGAAGACAGCCCACATTAACACAATCCCATGCATTTTATATATAGGACTCTCACCATCTGCGATTTTTCTAGCAACAAACTTCAATGTTTCATCTAATAAAACTACAGGAATTGAGAATTTCATCACAGTTATCCATTCCTCTGCAGACAACGGTGTCACTTGGAAGACGGTCTATAAAGATTAAGATCAAACACACGAGCACACACGCGCACATAGACGAAAAGGATAATTAATACAATTGAATTGGAGATTGACTGATTTGAGAGTGGAGTGAAAACGACTGAAATCTATACTTACAGAGAGGACATCCACATAAAGAATAACAAAGTGAAGAGTGAAGGAAAGTGCCATTGAACCAATCAACCACAAGTTGCACCATGGAGGCATTGTAATAAGGGACTGATTCTCAGACAAGCTGTAAATAGAGATAAAAAAATATATTTTTTCATCATGTTGGCTAGTTTGGTGACCTTACCTGTTCATTGCGTTCAACATCTCAATTGTAACAAGAACGGAGAGAGCCATGGTCATCGCATGCGGATCACTGAAGATTTTGCAATCGACACCCTTGAACTCGTCGCCACCGCCCAAGCAGGAAAGATGGTGAGTTAGCTGCCAGTATGTCAGACCAGGACCCTCAGCGGAGAACACGAACCACCATGCAGCAGCGCCAACAGTGGCGGCACCAACATAGAATCCAATAGCCATGTAACTAAAAACAGAAAACTAATAGTTGAATGCAAGTTGTTGGAGTTTAACATGCGGTTGATCTAACCGGAAGAATAGCCATCCCGAAATAAGACCTTCATCGGCCTTGCGTGGGGGTTTCTCCATGATATCCAAGTCAGGTGGGTTGAAACCAAGAGCTGTAGCTGGTAGACCATCAGTAACCTTTGCAAAAAAATACGAAATTCGATAAGTATTCAGGGTTTTGCCACAATTTGTTTGGTTGGTCTTACCAAGTTGACCCACAAGAGCTGGACTGGAATCAAAGCTTCGGGCAGACCAAGAGCAGCAGTCAAGAAAATTGAGACGACCTCACCGATGTTTGAGGAAATGAGGTAACGAATGAACTGTTTCATGTTGTTATAAATAGCGCGACCTTCTTCAACGGCAGACACAATGGAGGAGAAGTTATCATCAGCCAAGACCATTTCGGCAGCAGACTTGGCCACAGCAGTACCAGAGCCCATAGCAATACCAATTTCGGCTTTCTTCAAAGCTGGGGCATCGTTGACACCATCACCAGTCATAGCAGAGATTTCGTTCATGCCCTGCAAGAACTCAACAATCTTCGATTTGTGCTGGGGTTCCACACGGGAGAATAGACGAGAGCGGGCTACAGCGGCCTTTTGTTCAGCTGGGGACAAATCATCGAATTCACGACCGGAATAGGACTTTCCACTGGTATCTTCATCTTCGGTGAACACACCGATGCGACGGCAGATAGCCTCGGCAGTGGCCTTGTTGTCACCAGTGATCACAATAACACGGATACCAGCGGCACGGCAGCGAACAATTGAGTCGAATACTTCTTTACGTGGGGGATCCAACATGCCGACGACACCAACGAAGGTAAGGTTGACTTCATACTGGTAGAACTTGGTGGAATCACCCAGATCCATTTCTTCGGGGCGAATAGGGCTATCAGCCACAGCCAAGGCAAGGCAACGGAGAGTGTCACGTCCAGTACCGTATTGACCAGTCAGGGCCAGGATCTTGGCCTTAAGAGCGGAAGTCAATGGAACCTTGCTAGTGCCGACACGGGCATGTGTGCAGCGCTCCAAGACACCCTCAGGGGCGCCCTTAACAAAGAGCTTGGGACCAGTGCCCAGACGAGAGGCCTTCAATGGTGTGCAGTATGACGACATAGATTTACGATCACGGGAGAACTCCAAAGTGAATTCCTTCTTCCATTTGGTTTCAATTTCAGCACGGGCACAGATAGCAGCAGAGCGACGATCCAAGCCAGCTTTGTTGACATTGAAGGAGTTGAGTTTCTCAGCCAACACAATGAGGGCTGTTTCGGTGGCCTCACCGACCTTCTCAAATGCTTGTTTGAACTCATTGTAATCAATGGCGGAGTCGTTGCACATGATGCATATGGTGGAAACTTCCTGCAATGTGTCGTAGTCGCTAGCCTTTGCCCTCTGGCCGCCCAAGAAGAGCTCACCAATTGGTTCGTAGGTGGAGCCAGTCAGCTCAAATTCAAGGAAGCTGCTGTCATTGCCCTCAACTTTGTCAAAGATGAACATGCGCGAAACGGACATCTGGTTAGTGGTGAGTGTGCCGGTCTTATCAGAGCAGATAACTGAGGTGCAGCCCAAGGTCTCAACGGAGGGTAGGGAGCGTACAATAGCGTTCTTCTTAGCCATACGACGAGTACCCAAAGCCAAACAAGTGGTGATGACAGCAGGAAGACCCTCAGGAATGGCAGCGACAGCCAGAGCAACAGCAATCTTGAAATAATAGATGGCACCCTTAATCCAGGAGCCACCGTGGGCGGGATCGTTGAAGTGTCCAATGTTGATGGCCCAGACAGCAACGCAAATAATCGAGATAACCTTCGACAATTGCTCGCCAAATTCGTCGAGCTTCTGTTGCAATGGGGTCTTGATCTCTTCAGTCTCAGACATTTCAGTACGGATCTTGCCAATGGCAGTGGAGAGGCCAGTGCCAATTACAACACCCCGAGCCTTGCCAGCGGCAACGTTAGTGCCGGAGAACAAGATGTTCTTCTTATCTTGATTGACGGCACGTGGATCGGGAATAGCATCGGTGTGCTTGATGACAGAGACCGATTCACCAGTAAGGATGGACTGATCGATTCTAAGTGTTGTCGAATAGATATGAGTGATGCGAATATCGGCGGGGATTTTGTCACCAACAGAGATCTCGACCAGATCACCGGGTACAATCTCTTTCGCTCTGATCTTTTGGATGCCAGTCTTGTCTTGACGGACAACCTTACCCATCTCTGGCTCATACTCTTTCAGCGCCTCAATGGCTGACTCAGCATTTCTTTCTTGCCAAACACCGACTACCGCATTTGCTATTAGAATAAGTAAAATTACTAAGGGCTCTACAAATGCAGTGAACGTGTCTTCATGCTCTTCAAACAGGGCTAAAACCTTTAAAGAGAAATAAGAACAAAAAATGTTCACCACTTAATACCAGCTTTTTAGTAATCAAGTTAATTAGCCTGCTGCTAGTCCCGCATCACTTTTTAATGTCTGTCTAAGAATTGTGTTAGTTCAACAGAGAATTGGCCTTCCTTTAAGAGGCAGTAAGTATAAAACAAATTCGTTCATGGTCTAATTTTTTGCCTTTCTTTTATCTGGGATGCTATAGTGTTTAAATAGGTCAAAGCTAATTTGTTTGAAGTGACCAGAATAAAGCAAATTGGACTTCAATAGTTCGAAATATCTTTAGCATAAAAGAAATGTCTTCTAAAAATAAATTAGTTGTTGGTAAAACTTTCGATTTTAGAAATTACCACATGATAACTTTCCATTTTATCTTTATCAATTCTTCTTTGTTGAATGCGAGAACAGAGAGGCCTCTAAATTTTAATATGAAAGTAAAAACTTACGAATGAAATGATGGCGGCCAATAGCAAAATCTTCACCAGAAGATCGTCGAACTGCTCTAAAACTAGCTGCCAAATACTTTTTCCTATAAAGCGAACACGATGGAGACAGACAAAACAAAAATAAATTAAGGTCATATCATAATGTAATTTGCACAATTATAGATTAGATTCCGTACCTTCTTCAGTTGGCAATTCTGTAAATAAAATGAAAGAAAAGAACGAAAAATACATCAGTATTCGAGAATTTAAACTAATTTGAATTAGTTAATTTAAATTTGCATCTATTTGTATGTGCCTACCATTTGGTCCATATTTTTTCTGGTTTGTCTTGATCTGGTCAAGGGTGAGACCGCGCTCAGGGTCTGTACCAAAGAAGTTTAGCGCTTGATCGACGGTTTTCGAGTGACCGTCTTCCATCTTGAGTTGTTATCCTCTGCGTTCAGTGGCCTGACAATAGAGCAATAAAAATATTTTCTATATTTGAATAGTTTCAATCGATAAAGAAACATACTAATAATGTGTTGACTTGAATAACAAATGTGAAATATTCTGTTACATATATATACATATGTATATACATTTAAGTATGTACATAAGTATGTGTGAGAGTTTCAAACGCGTCACTATAAGTGTATGTACTTATGGACGTACAATGTGCATTTGCAAATACATATGTACATACAACTGTACATAATATCTTTCACAAAGTAATATACCCCGCAATGTATGTAAAATAAAAGGGATATTGCGAAATGTGCATAATTATTATCAGAGATACGTGTAAATGTATTTCGTGATGATTGTGCACTTTTCGTAAGGCACCACTTTTCGCCCAATGCTTTGGAACAATTTCTCATTACCACTAACTTAGCTCTGTCCTCGTCTCGACTTATGAGATTCACACACGTGTCACTTTGTACAACCGTGGCGGCGGCAGTGTTTTGCGAATAAATTGCAATTTATTTTTTTAATATTTAGATGTATCAATTAAGATTCTCCGTAATTCATTCAAAACAAAGAACGCACTGCGTGTTAAGTACTTAATTTTTTATATATATGTGATTTCTGCCATGGCGCATTTTTCTTTTTTTTCCAAATATGTGTGCTCTGATAATATTGCACTAAGTCTCAAGCCGTCTATTAAATTTAACGCCGTGGATATCTGGGTTGCCACCCTAAAAAAATATTCGATTGTCCCTACACCGGGTTTTAGTGTTTGAAAAAATGCCCAATATATGTGACTTTGCTATCTTAGATAATATAAGTTGCTAAAAGAATTCTTCCCCATTAAATTGGTCAATCAAAAACGCTAATTTTGTTATTTCTAAGAGTAAATTGACAAACGGTTAACAGAAATAGACAAGCGAACTGTTAACCGCAAACAGCTGACAGCTGTGGCTTATTTATTTGGAACTGGTGCACCCAACTGGAACCAATAAAAAGTAACGGTCGCTTAATAAACGTTTTTTTTTTTAAATTTATAATATAAAGTATATATGTATTTGTATACGTATATACATCATCTTGTGTTGTCATGGCATAAAATGAGAACTTAATTCACAAGAATATTGCTCGGGGACATTTAAACAGTTTTCCTCAAAGTTACAAAAACAAAAAATTTTCTCTTTGAGAACATACATACATATATGCAAAAACGAGCCCTGAATTTTCAATATTTATTTATGGATACATAGATACGTACATATATACGTTTTATACACACACAGACAAATGTATTGAAATGTGTGTGTGTGTTTGCATTATGGAGGCAAAAAGATCTGGTCTGCCCGAGATCAGCTAAAAATAGACCACCTAGCTGCCAGAAATACAAGATAACGTTTGGACACATATACATTCAAAAGAATGTATACTCGTATACGTTAGCCTGTATCTGTGTATATTTCAATGATTGAAGAGCACACATAAAAACCATTTGGCGGAAGTACATCAATTCGGAAAATATCCTTAATATCCGTGACAGGGCAGAATGTAAAATATATACATACTTTTGCCATTAACGGCCTGGATGTCGTTATCAAGGACATTGCCATTTGTAAAACATATAAGCAAAAAAAGTGCAGATTTCAATAAGAACAATAAAAAAATTAACGGATGAAACTAGAAAAGCCAAGACTGAGCTTATGTAAATCCACTATATGCTGGTTCTTTTTATATATACAAAATAAAAGGCAAAAATGCCCACGATCGTCGTAACTACACATCGTATTTTACACATAGTATATAGACATGCAAGGCATATACATATACGATATATGTATATATATAGTACACACATATTCCGCAATCAACATTGTTCCTTGTGCTTGCAATATATGTATGTATCTTTACAGGTACAAAACCAATTGCATAACCAATTTCTCTATCACAAATACAGTTCTATGGATGAATGTTTCTATATGTGGTATGCAAGTGTGTTTGTGTGTGTATGTGTGTGCGTGTGAACGTGCATTTGTATTAGTGACATTCAAAAATTATTCGAAATGACATCTGAGGTCGAGGTTGTTTCACTGGTTTTCCTTTTTTCCTTTCTTTTTGATTTTTTCTGGTAATTTTTTTTCGGAGATGAGTGAGGTGTTGGTCATGGAATATTGTAACTGGTGAGATCAAATTTGCGGATTTATTAACTACAACTTTTGAGAACACTTTCGAAACACCAACTCGTGGATGTATATGTAGATATATATATGTACATATGAATGCTTATTGCATTTTTCAATTAGAGATTGTTATACTTTCAGGAGCGCGCGGTACTTGTTTTTTTTTTACATTATATTTTGTATTATTATTTTCTTTTTTATACTTTTTTTTTTGGTAATTTTTGGGGTAAGATATTGAATTTGATTTTATTTGGAATGGAATTGGGTGTAAAACACTATAGATTTGATTGGAATTGTTGCAATAAATCAACAAAACTTACAATTTTTATTCCTAATAAAAATTCCGTTATTATATAATAAATTTATTTTAGTCAAAAAGACCAAGAGCTAACACAAAGATCGCGCTATTATAACGATCAACGGCAACTGAAAGCAAGGAGAACGCTGTCTGATGAGAGTGTCTATTTGAATTACAAAATTCATATATTTTGGCAAAATTCCCAAAACTACATACACTCTCTATTTTAGCCCGGGAAAATACTTTTAGCACGCACAAACTTTTTGAGCACTTATCCGACCGACTGTTGGTGGTTGCTCGTGTGTTTTTGTATCTTTTCATAGGGAATATAAGTTTGTACGTCGCCGCTGTCGCTCAAGTATATAGAAATATATGTATATACGTATAGGAAAATGTTTGTGTGTGTCTGTATATTATATATATATATATACATTTGTATGTATGTATGAGTATTTTAAAACTGCACGTGTATACGTTTAATATTTAAATATGATTATTTATAATTTGTACACAGCCTTAATGATACTAGACTTAGAGATTACGTTTGTAACAGATTGATCTGTGTATCGAGACTCCGTTACACAATTTCAATCCCAAATCTTATTAACTATATCAAAATGTACTTGAAGTACAAAAGTGTTGAACGTATTTTGGTAAATTTGAAATTGAAGATAAAACATTCGTCTCCTTAGAAAATCTAGTCAAAACTAGAAAATTCAGCTAATGCTTTTCAAAAAAAAAAACTGATATATACCATCTTTGGCATTATAACTTGAGAAATACCTTTGTTTTAATTGATCGTTGGTTTTCAAATAAAACGATATTTCCATTTGATATTGATTATTAAGTAAGATGTATATCTATATCGACTCTATTGTTTGCAGGGTACATCTAAATCGTATTGGTAAGGAAAGCAAATTTATTTGATTGCCTTTTTGATATTCGCTGGTTTCAGCATACACAGACTGCATAGATGGCTGCAGTTTGGCAGAGTTGGCTAAAATAGTCTTGTAATGTCGTTATGGTCTCTCTCTCAAATAGTTGGCAATAGCTCTCGGCTCTCTTTCGCTATCTTCAACGGCACATGGTCCAATGCTACTGGTACAAATGTCTATAATGCATCCATAAATATATATTTATGTACCATTGTACCACTTTACCAAAATATATGTATATGTTTATACTCAGTTATGTATTAGTGGAAAGTTATGTATATATGGATACAATACATATGTATATGTACTATGTAAAACCCAAAAAAATACAGAGATAAAAACTTGTGCGGCCTTAAACAATATTACCTTCATTTACATAGAGCTTGAACGATTACACAGAAATTCAATAAATATTTATATTGCTTAGCACTCATTTTCAAATGATCCGGTTTACAATTTGAGTGGTTCGTCCCGGATAACCTTCATCAGAAGCGTATATTTTAGGCTAATTAATTAGGCGCAATTAAGACACATACCGAATTTTGACAGTGTAACACACCGTCTTAAAGAGGTTCCTATATAAAATACGAAAATAGACTATGAACATACTAAGAACAATTCGGTTTTTATTTGGGGGCAACGTATTTATGGACCTAAGCAACATGGTTAATTCGCTTGGATTGCTAGTTGAGAGTTAGAGATTGACAATGAGGGGCCACACAACTTCGTCTGGACCGAAAATTCTATAGCCTTGAAAAAATGTGTATTTATACAGATTTTTCCTATTTCAAATACATGACATTCGGTCACAGCGGTGTCTGACATACTCTTGGCGTGCACAGGAAAATATTATTAGAAGGGGCAAAAAAAGACCAGAGACCTGAAAAAAAATTTTAAGGCAAACTTGTCTGCCTACATACTAGAGGGGAAATTCATTGGTGCTAGCTCTCAAAGTCCCTAATATCTAGGTGTACATACGGTTGGATGGATATAGGTGTTCATAGGCACGGCTGTTGACACTGATCAAGAAGATAATATATGTACATTATCTTTGCCATGTTACATAGTCATGCCTTATATTTTGCGTTTCGAATTGAATATATTTTTGAGCTTTTGTAAGGTGTATAGATATCTATGTATATAGTTTGATGGTATAGTAGTAGTTCGATCTGAAAGAATTTCTGGACAATAGTATGGATAGTAAATATAAAGTTTGCTTAAGATGGTTTTCGAAACTTTTTCTGAATATTTGAAAATCAAATCAATCAGCTTATGTCCCAACTTATATAACTAATACTGAACAAGAATATATGACATCTTAACATTTTTACAATTACGAATTCAAGAACAATTTATATAAAGACACAAAATTCTGTTTTGCTACTCTTTGCCCTTAAAGAATCTTATATCATATTTTAATCGACCATTTCCGTTCTGTAAAAAACACATGCCAATATATTTAATGGTTTATGCAATTGTTTTAATATAAAACTGATTTTTTACAAGCATATCGGTATTGAGAACATCGAATTAACATTTTAATGAAGAAAAGAAAAGAAATTATTGTTGTAAATAAGTACTAGAAAAATTATTGACAAATAAAACTTTATTTATTAACAGTTTATTTCACATTAGCCGTTGAGAGAACGTATGCATTTTTTTTGCCTGTTGTTAACCTAACAGAATTTTCGGAACCAACTATATTACTTAATGTAAGTAGATCATATTTAGTGTATAAAATTTGTATACTCATCGAATCCGCCATGCCATCGCGTGGATTCTGATTAGATTCAAGCATTAAATTAATTAACTCTGAATAGAAATTTGGAAAGTTAGGTGGCTGGTAAATAATCAGATTCCGAATACCCTTTAATCGAGTACGTCGGAAAAAATGTGCTCTTTCGGAGTAAAGGAGAATTGGTGCACCGCTGTGGAAAAATATATCTCTTGCTCGCGAAATCTTCTCCTTTTTGGTGTACTCACTAATCTGAACGAAGCTAACCATTTCGTTTTTCAAATAGTTACGTAAACGTACGTAATCAAAATAGCTGGGCACATACAGCATACAATGGGAATATTCAGATTTACTCAATTGCGGCATAATGTGCTGTTTGAAATACTGAAACCGATCCTCGAATGCCGATTCCACATCCGAGCAAGTAATGCGACGGAAAACCTGCTGAATTGGTGTTAGGACGTTACGAATATCACCATGTTCAATTATATTCGTTATGCGGACTATTCCTTGGTAGTTTTTACATTTATTGCTCAGTACCGACCGAAACTCTGGCAATTCGTGGGATGAGAAAAATAATGTTTGACGGTAGAAACGAGATGTCCCACTTAGACACCAGGTTCGCACGCGCTGACAATTCGTATCGGGCAGCTTTTTGGGCTGCAGATGCAGGTGATCCAGCGTATAGAGTAAATTTTCCCAATTTTGAGCCAAGAAGAGTTCAGCCTGGTCAATAATAAGTAATTCAATGGAAGTCAAGAAATCAAAGTCTTGCTCCTTATCGGTAATAAGCATACGAAGTCCTAAAGGTGAAGCAATAAGAATATCTGATGAATTTATATCCGAGAATAGCGACATTGATTTCTTAGTAAATCGAATGCCCAATTTAAAGTTATCATCTGTATTGCCTTTAAACGTCTGTTCATAATCAAATGGCTTTGGATTTGTTTTCGGCAAATAGATCGTGTTACCAGAGTAATCTTCAAGAAAACGATCATATTTTGCTATTGATGCCTTTCGTTTTTGGTCTGTAAATAGAAAAAAAAAATTCTGGTAACAATCCTAGGTGTACAAATCATCTTCACATACCATCTTGCTGACCATATAGCAATCCAGCCAAATTGTTCACTATCTTTAGCGCCGATTCTCTGAAAGGCACTATGAATAAAACCTTCATGCGCTTTAATCCCTGATCTCTATATACTTCCGGAATTGATATTTCGCTTGGCGGCAGTTTCAATGTTTTTGCTAAGGCTGCGACTTTTTCATTGTTGCGCAAAATCAAAGACCTGCTCTTGAGCATATGATTGAGAGCATGAACACAGTACACATAGCGGATTTCCTCGCTATTCGCGTGTGATCTCTGAGGATAATACAAGTCCTGGTATCTGTTGGCTATATGAAAAAGATTTGACTGCAGAGAAGTGAGCGGTAAAGTCACATTGGCACACAGAGATTGTTTGACTTCTAAACTTTGCAGTTCCGAACGTTTCGTTATTTCATGTGGTGGAGGATAATCAGATGATTCCGCATCGGAGTTCAATTGAGGAATCTCAATTTTTAGATTTCCAATTTCTGGCCAATTAGTTTTAATCGATGTAACGCTCTTCGATATCAATTTGTCAATATAATCCGATGATAATTCAAAATTAAATCGTTTGGAAAATGAATTATAGAGGTCCGAATCTACATTTTTTTCATCTGCATGTTGATCGTCCTCATCCTCAACCTCATTCTTACTGACTGCTTGCGATGACACCATTAAACTGTCATTGTCCCTTCCCACTGTTTGTGGACGATTTCTCTCAGCGCTAGGCACTGCTTAAAAAATTAATATTGACATTTACACATTTACAATGAATTTGAAAACCCACCTGTTGGGGCCATGTGATTATATCCAGTCACAAGCTGCTCATAGAATCCTGCCTCACTCTCAGCCACATCTGCTTGAACTGGGGGTAAAAGACTAAGGGCTGCTTCAATTTCATTATTGCTTGATGAAAGCTTGGCATTAAGGAGTCTGCACAAATAGGGATTAGATTAGCATTTCTTTAATTTGAAGTGCACATGAATTACCTTCCTTTCCTATGTGACTCTTCCATCTGTTTGCTTCTCTGGATAAAGCTGTTGTTTTTTGAAAACTGGCCATTTCTGCGCACTGGAGGTTTATTCTGGTAAGGCTTAGAACGTTTCTTTGCATAAGACTGCTTTTGTTTCATTTTACGTGAAGGCTGCGAAATGAAAAATAAATAAAAACAAAACCGACATGCACGTGGGTCTAGGGATAGTTCAGATATCGATATTTAAGCACGAGCTATCGGTAATTATTTCCTCAGAGGATTTTTGTATTGAAAAATACAATATTTAAAAAATACTAGCAGTCGGATGCCAGTGCCTTTATTCGATTTTTAGCGGTATACCCGATTCACGGTACTTTTGAAAATCGCTTTCGTTGTGAATTTTTAGCTTGCGAAATTCTAAATTTCTTTAGTTTATCAGCTCACTTAAAACTTGTTAAATAATGCAAATATGATAATGGAAGCTGAAAGTTGTTTCCTTATGGGTATATTTCGTAAAATTGTTGATCCGTGTTTGGTTATTTAAAATTGTAAAAAATCGTAACCGTAGATAAGTCAATTATCAATGAAGTGAGTACTATTAACACTGGAAAATCAACCAGCATTAAATACTGGGATTTAATACTCTAATACTTTAAATACTGGGGCCCGAAAATCTATATAAAGTGTCGTTTTAGGAGATGGGAAGTGATCAAAAGAAGCTAAAAATGTCAGTTTTACAACAACTTAAGAAAGTTACCAAAATTGTTGCGGACTCAGGTGACTTTGAGGGTATGTATTAACAAATTCAGAAGAGAAGCCCCATTTACATTTACATAAATGCATTAAATAAAGAGACACGCAACAGGTTTTTAGTGTTTTATCAAAATTATTGAAATTAATAAGTGCTCCACGCTACCTATCTGTTGTCCTCAAGATCAAATAAAAGTTAAAACCTGAAAGTATGTCGGCAAGCTGACTTTATTATGACCTTATAATGTGATAACACTGAAAGTCAAAGTCGCCTCTTAGCACTGACATTCAATTCGTATGTATGTACGTACGTACATTTGTGTGTACGTACATATAATTTTAAACATATTTGTACATCAAAACCATTCACTTTTATTGTAACTCTGCCCAAGGCATTTACATTCAAAAAAGTACTTACACTGACCTACAAAACTGATATCAAACGTAGTCTGAAATGTTTGCCTGTACTTCTAACTTGTATTGGATATCCAAAATTTATTTATCGCGTTATTTTAGGCCAATAGGCGTAATCAAAAGGTAATTTATTTGTTTCTTTTTTGAAGCTATAAATGTCTACAAACCCACCGATGCCACGACCAACCCATCCCTCATACTGTCGGCTTCCTCTATGGAACGCTATCAGAGTTTGGTTAAGAAAGCTGTCGATTATGGAAAATCTAAGCAAGGGTAATTATTGAAATACTTTTATTTATATATTTACATAAACATACATATGTACATTATGAATAATTTCTGCTCAAAATTAATACTAATAATTAATAACAAAAATTATTCACAGATCCGTGGAAAACCAAGTCGCTGAAGCCATGGACTACTTGTGTGTGCTGTTTGGAACTGAAATATTGAAAGTTGTTCCTGGAAGGGTTTCTACGGAAATAGACGCCCGCCTCTCATTCGATACCAAGAAGAGTGTGGAGAAGGCCCTCAAGTTGATCGACTTGTACAAATCTTTGGGTATCAGCAAGGAACGAATTTTGATTAAACTTGCCTCGACATGGGAAGGCATAAAAGCAGCTGAAATCTTGGAGAACGAACATGGAGTTCATTGCAATCTGACACTGTTGTTCTCATTTGCACAAGCAGTGGCTTGCGCTGAAGCCGGCGTAACATTAATCTCCCCATTTGTGGGTAGAATTTTGGATTGGTATGTGGCGAACACTGAAACCAAAAAGTTCGAGGCTCTGAAAGATCCCGGCGTAATTTCAGTTACCAGCATTTATAATTATTACAAAAAATTCGGCTATAAAACTTTAGTTATGGGTGCCTCATTCCGCAATGTAGGCGAAATTAAAGCCTTGTCTGGCTGTGACTTGCTTACAATAAGCCCAGGATTGCTGAAGGAGTTGGAAAACGAGAGTGAGACAGTGACAACATATTTGTCCGTTAGTAATGCTAAATTGCAGGATATTGAAAAGATCTCTGTAGATGAGAGCAAATTCCGTTGGTTGCTCAATGAAGATGCTATGGCAACTGATAAACTTTCGGAGGGCATTCGGAAGTTTGCCGTGGACACCGTGAAATTAGAGAATTTAATTAAAACTTACATTAAGTAAAGACGCCTCCAAGAACACATTCAATGTGGAAAAGAATTTTTTCGGTGTAAGGGGTTCAGTGAAGTAAATGTTTTAAAAAATACCATATTTTATTTTTGAATAAAAAAGCCATAAAGTAACTTTAACTTTCTTATGTATTTTTTAACAGAACTGAACGGCTTAGTTTAAGTTTGTTTAATTGGTCCGTATCAAACCATTAACTATTGAAAAATAAACTAATATTCTAAATTATTATTAATGAAGGACGAGGAGGATCTGGAATTGCGGGGTCGTTCCATTTCCCATGCCACATTCAGAGATGGGGGAAGAAATTCGTTAATCCCAGTGGGTAGCTATGTTGTGGATTGATTCTTCTGTTGGGATATCATATGCAATGTCTCTTTGTGCCGAATTTCGGCCCTCTTTTGCTTGTAGGTTCGCTTTGTGTTCTTCTGCTTGTCGCCTCCATGATTTCGCCTCAAAACGCCGTGTTCCATGGCCTTGCGCAGATCTTGCTCCACATCGATGTGGTCAGGTATATGGATTTGGCGAATCATACGATTCCGCACCATAAAGTTATCGAAGATATGTTGTCCTCCATTCCGATCAATGAAGACAACGTGAGTGAGTTCGCAGTTCATGTGGCCGTCTGCTACGTCCAAAATGCCGGCTACTGAAGTCTCATTGCGCAGATCTATGAGAACCGTGTGGCCTTGGAGCATCACTGGCCAGCAATTGAGGGTATTGGAAATAAGATATTTCTCCCGCGAGCTGAATTGGGTAAGTCCGCAACTCATGGTCGTAGGCTACGCCCAAAGGGGCTATAATACAATTAATTGACCGTTGTTGCTTCACCTTCACGGCGTCATCCGTGCTCCACTAATTTCTCTGCTCACATGGGCCTCTTGTTGCATGCAAATTATATATATAAAAGTTGTTGTTGCCTTGCCGGGTCGTTTAATTGTGTATTTTGATTTTTAAAACTCACACCTGCAACAAACAACAACAATTTGGAAAGAACCCCAGAAAGCATTTTTTAGCAGAGCAACGGCGGGAAAAATTCAAAAAATGGCGGTAAGGGCGACTTTTTTAAAAATCGATTTTGCTTTTTTCTATTTTTTAAACATACAATCTTTCATGATTTAAAATAAAATGTTTAAGTTTGCCATTGAAAGCTGCAAAAGTTCCATAAAAAATCCAATTCCAAATCTAAAATCGCAATGCCATATCGCAAACAAATTATGAATCGACTATCGATAACTTAATTGTTTTAAAAATTGTCATCGATTAAAGACTATTGATTTTGGCAAAAAAAAGCCAGATCAACTTTTCCATCTCTAACTTTTTCTTTACGAACATCGATATAAACGACTATCGATTACAATTGTAAAATTATATATTTATCGATAGTCGACTTAACATTTATCGAGCCATCTCTAGCAGAATCATCACTACCGATTAAATAAGAGTATCGAACATGGTGCACCTCTAGGTTGATACATAAAATAAAAAAAATATATAAAAAGTGAGTTTAGTGGTATTGAAAATAATTTGTAAAACTTTCTATTCATGTGGGATGATAAGAATAAATAGACAGGCATTGATAAAACGAAAACCATTTGAGCTGAATAAATTGAGAGTTGTCATGCATAAGCAAGGTAGATTTTCTGTGCCCTTTAGAAATTTCCCGATATCGCGTTTTCTTCATATAATTCTTAGTGGTTTTGTGTTTTAAGTTTATTAAATGCTGAAAAGTGCAGATCAATTTTCGGCAAATCGCGGTGAATGTTAAATAATTTTGAATAAAATACCACACTCCTTAAAGTTTCTCCAAGTGTTTAAAGAATATATATATATGTATATGTGTACACACATACATTCATACATATTTATGAAAATATATATTATAATATTTATATATCTACATAAATATATATGTGTGTGCGATTTTGAGTAAAAGTATTTCTGGTAGACAGCAATAAAAAAATTCTACGCACGCATACGTATATAACTTGGTATACATACAAACACAGACCAAAACTACAAGACAAAATCATGTTGGTATCTACATACATATACGTGCATACATACATACATACATGCGTACATCGGTGTATGCGCAAAATTCCACCCACCCACTTCTTCACCTGTTACTCTGATGATTGCTAATGCATTGCTTTTTTTTTTGTAATGGGCGAAAAAATATGCTTGCCAACGCTAAGCCAAGCCAATGTTTTTAAAACATTCAGAAATGTTTGAAATTATTTATTGACCAGTTTACACTCTGATTAATCTTGTTACAAGCTTACATCTATGTATACAAATAATTATCAAATACACAATGTATACACACATACAGTAGCGAGCAAAAGTGAGACAATGTTTGGAAGTATTGACTTTTACCTCACACAGAAGTTACAATATTGAATCGAATGAAAGGTGATTGTTTTTATATGCTCCTTACATATATACATATATGGAACATTATTTTAGCCTAGGGACGAAAAAATCAAAAACCTAACCAACCTAGAGTACACTCACTATTGCACGAAATGAAATTCGGGTAATTCTAATGAATTAACCAATGTTTATCAAGAAGCTAATGTTTTTAGATCTTCCAGTTAAATTTACGAATGTTTTATAACTAAATTACAACTTTTTAATATTTTTCGAATTTTTTTATTACAATTTTATAAAAATAAACAAATTATTAAAGGATATTAAAGAAAATGTCGTAAAATTGACTCTTAGTCGTAAAATTGACTAGTAGACTGTTGAATATTTGTCAATGGGTGGTCCTTCGAGTCCCAAAATTCACACTTCTGTGTCCAAAAGGTCGTCAACGGCTTAAAACCAATACAGGTGCACCCAGATAGTACGTCTTTCAGCAAGGTTTACGACATGTCCTTCAATATCATTAAATAACTTTGTTCTTTATTAAATTATAATACAAAAATCGAATAAATATAAAAAAATTGTAATTTAATTTTAAAAGACTCGTAAATTTAACTGGAAGATCGAAAAACATTAGCTTCTTGATAAATATGGGTTAATTCGTAAGAATTGGCGGATTTTCACTTCGTGCAAAAGTGAGTCTATGGTAAGTAGTTTAGTTAAATTTTTGTTTGTTTCGCCCCTAGGCTAAATTAATTTTAATGTTTTATATATGGTAGTTTGTTCACAAATACGTAAGGAGCATATAAAAAAATTCCTTAAAAGGGGAAAATCAGTGTGACCTATTTGAAATTAAGACTTTATACTTGTTTGGATTTTCAATTCTAACTTTTGTATTGAATTATATAAAAACTTAACGTGATAGATTTGTTAAAACTGTGTTCTAAAAGTAAACAAATTTTGTCTTTCTTGGAACCGTTTTTGGTGTATTCTAACATTAATAATTAATAATACTTCAAAAGAAATTCAGCAAACCATGGAATATAAATTTCATAGATATGACAAAGTACGTAACTATCAAGAAAGGTTTCAATCCAAATAAATTATGGACCAGATAGGTTGGACTACTCCTAGTTATTTTATTTAATCTTGTCATTTATCTTTTTATATAATATACTCGTATAAAAAGATAAATGACAAGGTTAAATAAAATAACTTAAGAAACAAACCATTTCCTGTAATTACAATATTTCGTCCTTTTTCTGTGGGATATATTATCTACATTATACTGTGGGTTCTGAAACCTATAAAATTCAAAGTTTTTTGTCAATCCTTCAATATAAACCATATCAAAATGACAAATAGAAGAACATTGAAATTGTGCTGCTATTAAGGACTAAGGATTTCAGATGGATTAGAATTTAAAAAATTATGAAATCAAACGGGGTATTAATATTGAGCAATCAAAATAATTCTTCATTTTCATCTTAATTTATATGGTTTCTTCTTAAGCAGCTTAGGCCCTGTACGTGGAAGCTCTGGTAGCACTCTACTAGTCACTGAGGGTTGGAGACGTTGATTGTACATAGGGAAATTGTGTATAAATTCGACAAACTCAGTTATACTGGAGCAAAACGGAGAAAATACAAGGGGTGCCGAGTCACCCGACGCCAACCAGGAAAATCGAGCAACGTGTTGGTGGACACCTTGGGCTGCTATGGGTTGTTTTGGGTCTCCAACCTCAAAACAATCATCGGATGTGAACTCGGATGATTCAAAAAGTCAAAAGCGCCGAAGCGATGCAATATCTAGACAGCTTCAGAAGGATAAACAACTCTATAGGGCCACACACAGGCTACTCCTACTTGGAGCTGGTGAGTCTGGTAAATCAACTATAGTCAAGCAGATGCGAATATTGCATGTCGATGGATTTTCTGAACAAGAAAAGAAACAGAAAATTGATGATATTAAAAAGAATATTCGAGACGCTATATTGGTAAGTATCCTCAAAAGTTTTAACTATAATAGGTTATATAAATAAGTTATTTGAGAAATTATGTGAACAATACAGAAACTTTGGCAGACTCTTCTTCAGTTCTTAAAGTTATGTTAACCTTTAAACTTTAAAGTATGAGTCACATAATCTTGAGTTCCTTTAATTTATATTCTGTAGAGCACATTGAAAACATAATGATGCTAACACCCATAAGCATAAACATAAAATTTAGTAACAGCTACAATAGACGAGACGGTCTAGAATCTAGACTCTAGAGGTATCTTCCTATTTAAGTACCTAGATTTTGAGCATCATAATAGCTCGACCAATCATCCTTGCTTCTTACACGCCGTATGAAGAACGTTGTCCGATTTAAAAGCTATATGTTTATTTCTATCAGAATAAACAAAATCCGTTGAAATAAATTCCAAATTTATAATGTTGAACGAGTTTTATTAAGTCCATAAATGTAAAGATATTTGATAACGTTTTATGTATAATACTCGATTATCAATTATATTTCTTTATTAATTTATAACCATGAAAATATAAATATCCTTTCTATTTCAGACTATTACAGGAGCCATGAGTACACTTAATCCACCTGTAGCTTTAGAAAAAAAAGAAAATGAACCCAGAGTGGAGTACATTCAGGATTATGCCTCTAGTAAGAAATTTTACTTTATAATATTTAAATTATATATAGATTTTCAAATAATTCTTAATTATTTTACTAAAACTATTCATTTGTTGTTAAACTTTCAAAATATTAAAAAATTAATAGAAAACATTGATATCGATTGAAGATAGATAAGCTTTTCTAAATTAATTACAACGCTTAATAAACTATTATCAATGCAAATTATTTAAACACTTTGCTCTCTTCGCAGGTCCGGACTTTAACTATCCTCCTGAATTTTATGAACATACAGAAGAACTATGGAAAGACAAAGGGGTTCTTCAAACCTATGAAAGGTCAAATGAATATCAATTAATTGACTGCGCTAAATAGTGAGTATATTAGAAATTTTACCCTCTAATGTCCTAAGTAAATAAAATAATAGAAATATGTAGGTGCACACCTTATGTTCGAAGTCGAGATATGCATATTTCTCTTATTTTTTAGATTTAAGTAATAAAACACTATATTTGTGACTATTGCAATTATTTTCAATCTTTTGGTAGTTCTGTCTGAGAAGGTAAAAATGAAGATTTGCCAATCAAATTATATGACAGAAAATAGTTTAAAAAATGATATTTTTCATAATTATTTGCTTAGCGTATAACCAATTGGCCCAGGATTCGCTTTGGAGGTGAAACGTTTTTGAATGTGAAATTTGATGAGGCTTGATTTTGGAAGTAAGGAAGACTAGCGATCATCTGGCGAAAAAAGAATGTCGTATGTTATTAAAAAGTTATCATGGATACATTCATAATCTTAATTCGACTAAGATACTTAACGATATGGCTAATGAGTATACTATAGTAAAAAAATTTCATACTAAAGAAATATTAGACAGTTCGCGTATTTTCCTATTTCTCATGTATCGATATCTGCTTTAAAACCCATCCTCTCTGGTAATTTCCTTTAGAACTGGAGTAGGCTTGCTTCGCCATCAAAAAAATATATAGAGAATACTACAAAAATGTGATTTATTTACCATACTTATAACTGTATGGTATATTTACCATACTTATAACTGGTATAGATTTGTTATTAACAAGTCGAGTATATTCAGAATGAACACATCGATGAAATCTCAAACAGTCTTAAGGCTGTTGCTATATATATTTATGTATATTCCTACATTTGGTGCCAAATTTAAATATTTAGAATAATGTTCGAGCTTATAATAAAATTGTACATCAATTTAGTAAATAATTTGCAAAGTGTGGACCTTGGTGTTGTAAATAATTCTTAGCTTGAGCAATGAGGTATTCTTAATTTTTTTTATATGTTCCATTTAAGCTTTCTGGATCGAGTAAGCACAATTAAGAATCCAAATTATACACCAAATGAGCAAGATATACTTCGGTGCCGTGTTTTGACTTCTGGAATATTTGAAACAAGATTTCAGGTGGATAAAGTAAATTTCCAGTGAGTACAAAAATTTCATATTTCTTATTACTAATAAGTCCATTAGACAGATTTAACTAATTCTTTTTTCATGTATTGTGTATAGTATGTTCGATGTCGGAGGACAGCGAGACGAGCGCAGAAAATGGATTCAATGTTTCAATGATGTAACTGCTATTATATTCGTAACAGCATGCTCAAGTTATAACATGGTTTTGCGTGAAGATCCCACTCAAAATCGGCTACGAGAATCTTTGGATTTATTTAAAAGTATTTGGAATAACAGGTAAACTTTGACCATCTTACACTTGTGCTGTATCTCATATATTAAATTAATGTAATTCTCTCTCCGTTTAGATGGCTTCGCACGATTTCTATTATACTATTTCTAAATAAGCAAGATTTGTTAGCAGAGAAAATTAAGGCTGGAAAAAGTAAACTGTCGGAATATTTCTCCGAGTTTAACAAATACCAAACGCCAAGTAAGTGTACTTATCCAAGTAATAAACTAATGCAATAATTACTTTTATCTATTGCTTAGATTTTATTTATTTGTAACTTTTTAACTATTATAAAAAATATGTCAATCGTTTTCGATATTAACTCGGACTCGATGCATCTATTCCAACCAGTAATGGGTGTAATTTAAGTTTAAAAATCGAGCGGAAATACTTATAAACTTCGAGCTTAAGCATATTTCTTGCCTAACATTTTTGTGAACGTTATTGTTTTTATAAATGTTGAAACCCTCAGCAGCGGCCAACTTAAAGATTTTAATGTTTTTAGAGGGAAATTGAAATAAGTAGTAGCTTTGGGTTTATAATGCAGAAAAATAAAGAATGAGTAGATGAAAAGGTTATATATACACTATAATTATTTTGTATACACATTAAATTGCAATGACTTTTTTTCACTGCGCTGTCGATACAGGTGACGCAATAATGGAATCCAATGATGATCCAGAAGTTATAAGAGCAAAATATTTCATACGAGACGAGTTTCTGGTAAGTGTTAAAACTAACTTGAGTACCTCACTCGTTGTGTAATCTAATTTCGTAATATTTATATTTCCTTTAGCGTATATCAACTGCTAGTGGAGATGGTAAACATTACTGCTATCCACATTTCACATGCGCCGTTGACACGGAGAACATAAAAAGAGTTTTTAATGATTGCAGAGACATTATTCAACGGATGCATCTTCGTCAATATGAATTGTTATAGGTTATCCCTATCGCCGTAATGCAACTAAATAAAGTAAAGAAAATATTAATGACTTACTGTTTTAAATATAATTATCAAATGTAATTTGTATTTGAATAGTCCCTTGATTAAAAGAAAAAAAATTCGCTGCATTTAGATCTGGTATGACCTTTCACAAAACTCAACATTAAAGAAGAATAAATAAACATGTTAATAACAATTATAATTGTTTTATTAATACAAGGACAAGTGATGATTAGAATAATTGAATAGTTGCATTTTCATAATTTTTTCCCTTGACATGAAGCCCCTTAACTTTCATCATAAATTGTTTCCATGAGTATTTACGAATGAATCAAATTTAATCACTTCACAAGTTGATTGAGTATACTGAAACTGGCTGAGGCTTTGTCGATTTCATCGAAGTTCCTTTTGAGTTTACTGCTCCAGACGTCTCTATTGTAAATGGGATCCATTTTGATAAGGAATGGAAGTTGCTCCCCACGGTGACTGCTGGCGCCTTTTTCCAACATTAATCGATCCACACATGATTTCAAGTGTGTTTTGTAATCCGGCTGACCACAAACAAAACAGCTAAGCGTTTGTCCATTTGTAGCAGATAGAATCCTGTAGATATATTTAAGTGCATGTTAGATACACAGGCTTAAGTATATTTTGAATTTTTATAACATGTAAACTTCTAGTTTTATTGGTATATTTGTTAAGTTTTACCTGACGACAAAAGGTCCATCATATTTTTTGGAGCCAGCTTTCAAGTAAAAAGATAATGATTAAGGATTATAATTGATTTTAGTTATTTGAACTAGAAATGATACAGACAGCATATATAAATCACTAACTCTTATCATCGAACAAGCATAGTAAGCATGTACTATGGGCTAAGTTTTGGAACATCAAGCATACCTTTGGTTATGGGCTATGGGCATCAACTCCTATATATACATACATGGGTAGCACTACCAATGTGAAAATAAATATTTGAATATAAATAATAAACTATAAATATAAAATAAAACACATTTAGTTATTGCAATAGTTTATTCACACTATTAGATTTATTTACATATTATAATGGTACGACTAGGATGCGGTAGGTAGCGATTGTTGTAGAGCCGTAGTCTTTGTTAATTGTTGTTAGTTCTTTTAATTAGATGACCTCCACCAATGCTGTCTAAGTTACGTTTGGAAAGCGTATCGGAAATTCTTTCTGGTATTATACCATAGTGCATTTTGTGCAATAGAGAAAGTTTTATGTTTTTCAAATACATATTGTAAAAGTCGTTTAGAAAAGCTGATGTGGCAGAAATATCTTCATTTGGCCGATAAATATCGTTGTCATTATCATAAAGTTTTATAGTTGACAAATCTAGTCAAATAATAAATAAACAAATTCTAATTTAATCAAAAATATAGACATCTTTACCAATACAAACAATAAGATAAATTAAAAGCGGTTAAAAAAGAGTCAACAGTAGAGTACGTTTGTACATGGATTTTTCAGTTGCTTACTTTGAAATATTCATGAGTAAATGTTTAAGCATTTACTTATAAATTAATCAAAGTACATTTTTTTTTTAGAATAATAAAGAGGAAACGTCAAAAACAATTCAAAGTCTTAGGATAATTAATTGAATTCCTATATAGATACAAATATAAAAAAAAAAAATTTTACATGCATCCAAACATGTCTACCATTTACATTTTTTAAATGCTTATTTGAAAAAGATACATTAGAAGAATACTTGTAGGATATGTATTCAGATTGTTAAAAAAGTATATGCGTAATTAATTTTACCTTCACATAAATATTTTCCATCAATTAGGTCTTCATTAGCAAGAACCTGAAAATTAGTACCAAACAGTTATACTTCAAATCATATCAAAGATGTTATTGTTATTCTTTAGTTATATTTATAAACACAATGAACTTTTTTGGGGCTTGTTGACAAAAATCCGTGATAGCAATTCAATTCTATGATACCATTAACTAGATTAAACTCACTGAATTCACATATTTTAATTTCGTTGCCATAGTTTGGATCATAAGTCCTATATGGGAACAGATATGGAGTTTATCAGATATTGCAGCTCTGGCTTTGCTATCGTTTGGTAGCTGGATTTTAAACAGTTTTTAAACACAAAGAATTGTTTTACGATTTATTTTTTTTAAACAAAAACTTTTTTGAATTTAGTTCAGAAAGCCCTTTTACATAAAGCCCCCTTACATAAATATTAAAAACAAGGTAATAAAATAAAACATGTAGCTTATAAGTCTTTTGTTAAACAAAAAAAAAAAAAACTACATACCGCACTTGGGGCTGCATTACTCAAGTTTGAGAATATTGTTATAATCACCAACACTATTACAAGATTCATATTTCTTATGCCTTCGGTAGAATTCGTATTTCCGTTATTTCAGTACGATACAGAATGTTGAAATGTCTAAAATACACTGTGGTGTGCACTGTACTGTCTTTCATTTTATACCCTGTTATCACCAGTAAAAATTAAATAATCTCAAACAGGGTGATAGTAAAACTATGACAAAGTCAACTACAAACAACTATCGTACAGTAGGTGTAGGAGGCTCACCCGTTATTATCAAATGAGCTTTGTGGTCTCCTTTATGCTCTTAATGCGTCACTTGCACCATATTTCAAATAATTTGTGGTAAATACTCCAACAAACACAAAGCGAATGGCTGCCGCAAGTTTTCAGTAAACATACGTGCACTCAGAACATATGCTGTTTTTGATTACATTTAAGTTCCATTTTTGTTTAAGTTGTTTGTCTACAAACTTTTTGTAAAAACTTAATTGTTCAGACAAGTTATTTCAAACTCAGTGTTAAAATATGTACTAAGGGTAGTTTTTATTTTTGAATGCGTGAGTGAAAAACTAGAATTTCAGCAATAATTGTATTTTATATTTAAAAAAAAAAAATATATATATATATAGATACATATACATAAATCTAAATATTTACTATTTTCTAGCTGTATCCTGACATGCAGTGGAACATTGTGAGTGCGAGCATGGTGACACCAAGGTTGGTTGAACTACTATCATTTACAACAAGGCTGGGCACGAAAATGTCACAAGTGAGCCAGAACAACAAAAACCGATTACAACAATTTTTGGGCAGAGAAAAGGGACAAGCTTGTGCGCTCGAGCTCGAGTTTTATGAGGGGCAATAAAACCTTTTTAGGGTCGAAAATTGAGACTCGACCGATACAACAAAGCTAATGAAGTATATTTCGAAGAGAAGTTTGATCGGACAAATACCAATGTTTCGTTTTAGTTTTTGCATACTGACGGCAATTGAAATATGATTGTTCTCGTCCTCTTCAATCATCAATCACATATTGCTCAGTACCTTCTTTTGATTTCTGCAATATTTTCTGGATTTGTCGTCTTTACATTGAAATGGTATGAATTGAAATCGAAAGGGAAATCGCCATATTCCGTATTTCATTTTCTAGCCCCGCAGGAAAAAGTACGTTACTTTTGAATTTTGATAAGAGGAAGACGAGGTGCCCATGAGGTCTTTTCATTGTTTCAAAAGCTCACTACAGAAAAAATTCTATGATCGATATGAGGATCCCAATACTAAAAATCTCAAAAGAACATTGTGTAATGGTGCTGCATGGCACCAGCCTCTGACGCGGATAATTACCATAAGCGAGAAGCAAAGTATACATACATGTACTCTGTTCCTGCGGGTTGACTGCGAGACACTCACTTTTTCCCGAAAAAGTTTTAATATGGGAATTGTACTCGTATAATAGAGAAGAGTCCGAAAATTTACCTTTTTTTGGAAGTGGACCTTACGATGTAAATATTGTAGTTTAGTACTATATATGCCTTACATATTTTTGTTTAATCGATTATTAATTTAACAGGCCGAGTTATGTAGAGCCTACATCTTAAAACAATTAAAATAACACAATTTAAATAATAAATTATGAGCGAACAATTATATCAAGAATGGTTCACTTTGACACAATTCGGAATGAAACACAAGTATATGTTTAATTTTGAACTAGTTCCCTTCAATGACATGAACTTACTAAAATCGCATAAAATTTAAATCTGAAACACCCTGTGCCCCGTTCAACATATGATGCTTTATTTCACAAAAAACCATTTTCAAAATGTCTAGGTTTTTGTTATCCGCAAGGAGAATATTGCCTCAGGTTTGTATAATTATAAAATTTATTGTTTACCCATTAAATGACTCAGTAATTGCAGCAAGATTTTCTGCTTGCGGCCGGTTCTTCCATCACCACGCCGGCAAGAGGAAAAGCTTCTACGCCGATGAATACAATTGTAATGTTTGTCCCACAACAAGAGGTAGGTTAAATAATCATATTTTTAACAATTTCCAAATTGACAAGTAAATATTAACAATCCACAAGGCCTGGGTGGTCGAGCGGATGGGAAGATTTCATAGAATTCTTGACCCCGGACTGAACATTCTAGTTCCTGTAGCAGACAAAATAAAATATGTGCAAAGCTTAAAGGAAATTGCAATCGATGTACCGAAGCAGAGCGCCATTACTTCTGATAATGTGACCCTAAGCATCGATGGAGTCCTTTACTTACGTATCATTGATCCCTATAGAGGTAGGTTTAACAATAACTTCAGCTCTAACTTCTCACCTCATCATGTCCCAACGTTATACAATACTCAGCTTCATATGGTGTGGAGGATCCAGAATTTGCCATAACCCAACTTGCCCAAACCACAATGAGGTCTGAACTGGGAAAAATGTCCTTAGATAAGGTTTTCCGCGAAAGAGAATCCTTAAATGTCAGCATTGTCGATTCAATAAATAAGGCGAGCGAAGCTTGGGGCATTGCCTGCTTGCGTTACGAAATCCGAGATATTCGTGTAAGTAACTAATAGCTTAGCGCAATCGATGGGATCAAACTCAACTCATTATATTTTTATTTAGCTCCCTACTCGAGTTCACGAAGCTATGCAGATGCAAGTAGAAGCGGAGAGAAGGAAAAGAGCAGCCATCCTAGAGTCAGAAGGAGTCCGTGAAGCTGAAATCAACATAGCGGAAGGCAAACGAAAATCTAGGATACTTGCATCTGGTAATTTAATGATTTTGTCAAATATATTGTAGGATAATCGTAATGACACTCTGATTCTCTGTTTGTTTTAGAGGCTGAAAGGCAGGAGCATATTAATAAGGCAAGTGGCGAAGCTGCTGCCATGATAGCAGTGGCTGACGCTAGAGCACGTAGCTTACACGCAATAGCGAAGTCACTAGCACATGTGGTAAGTACATACTTTCTATTCACATATTTCTTTATTTTAAATCCAAATCAAAGTATGTTCTGTTGGGGGAAAAAATTCTAAAGCATCACAAACACAAAAACACTCATCATTGTACACACTCCTACAACAGGCCCGAAATAGAAATTTAATAGATACATTTATATAAAAAATCGCTCAAGAACCAAAATTTTTAGCAATGTTTCAACCCGAGTATGAACATCGGTTGCTACGAATCGGCGTATGTGGGACTTCTACGAAAGAAGAGTTAGACTTACGTTTCATACCGAAGCGGATAGGAAATCAATGGGTTCGAGATTATTCGTTGAAGCAGGATATGCGGGAAGGCCGGCAAACTTGCAAATTATCAAAAAATAATGAAATTCTCCATACCTCGGCATATGCATGTCTGCTGCGTAACGAGTATCTCGGTGCAGACATCACATCCGTCGATGATTACAAGCTAACGTCAAATTCTGCAGACCATTTTATTAAAAAAGACATTCGTCTTTATGGATACGGTAACGGCCACCGCACCGCTGTAACAGGAGATCCTCTCTCCACAGTTAGTCCTAACACACAGAAATTGCTTAGTGTGCCACTTCGACCGACTCGGAAGGTATCGAAACTGCCCTATAAAATACTAGATGCACCCGAAATGCTGGATGACTATTATTTAAATCTTATCGACTGGTCCTCAGAGAATACTCTTGGCGTTGGTCTTGGATGTTCTGTGTATCTTTGGGATGCGAACAACAGTAAAGTAACACGCTTATGTGACCTTAGCCAGGAGAATAACCCAATTACATCTGTGGCCTGGCATGAAAGAGGTCGTCAGTTAGCTGTTGGTACATTAAGTGGATTTGTCAGTGTCTGGGATATTGAACGGCAGAAGGAACTTGTCAAGTTTAATGGACATTCTAGGCGCGTTGCGGCATTGGCCTGGCGAGGACAAAGTCTGGCTAGTGGTTCAAAGGATCGCTCTATTTTGCAGAGAGACATACGTGTAAATCCATCAGAAATCGCACGCTGTCTACGAGGCCATCGGCGTGAGGTTTGTGGACTTCAATGGTCGCCCTCATGGCAGTATTTGGCAAGTGGAGGCAATGACAATCGTGTAATGGTATGGACTGCAAATCATAATGAACCATTGCACACGTTTACTGATCACAATGCGGCAGTAAAATCGGTGGCCTGGTCGCCTCACAAGTCTGGACTCCTAGGCACCGGCGGAGGATCGGCTGATGGATGTCTTCGCTTTTGGAATACGCTTACTGGTCAACTAGTGCAATGCGTAGACACCGGCTCTTCGATTACCAATTTGGCTTGGGCGCAAAACTCCCAGGAACTAGTCACCACTCAAGGCCAGGGTCATCCACAGATTATGGTTTGGCGTTATCCCACAATGAAGCAAGTTGTCCGTCTATCTGGTCACACGCAACGTGTATTATATCTAGCCGTAAGCCCAGACAGCGAATCGATAGTTACAGGTGGTGGAGACGAGACACTTCGATTTTGGAATGTATTTACCAAACAACCGAAACCTAAGATACCAAAATCTACTCTCAGTCTGCACAATAACATAAGATAAAAATTACATTCAGACGTTTTAAATTTGGCATCGAAATAGCCCATCTGTTGAACATTTCTTAAGTGACTTAATATCTTTTACCTTTTGAGTACGGATATTTTAAATTAAATATATATACTTTTGAGCTTACAAGTCATTACATTTTATTACATCTTTAACCTCTAGGTCTTTTTCTAAACACGTTTTCTCTCTTTTTAAGGATGGGAAAAATGCTGCTTCTTTAACGTTAGCGGAGCAATACATCGAGGCATTTAAGAAACTAGCGAAATCAAATAATACCATGATTTTGCCATCCAATCCTGGTGATGTAACTGGATTTGTGGCGCAAGCTCTTTCCGTTTACAATCACGTTTCTAGCTCAAACAAGCAAATGCTAGACTCTACAAATGTCAAAAATGTTGGCAATCGCCTTAATTCAAGCAAAGTTGAGTACAATGAATTGAATGAAGATAAAAACGCTGTTAAAATGAATATTGAATAAAGTGATCTATTGAATGGGGAATTATTATCCAGGCGTTTACCTAAGAAGTGTAGAAATCCTCATAAAACCAATTGGCATTTTTGTAAAATAAATTTCTTTAAATATTAGAGTGTGTTTCAATTTCAATTATAAGATGAACCGATATAACAAGGAAGAAACCGTTCTTTGTGGGAGATACAAATTACATTTATTTCAGTCAACCAGTAGAAAACATTTACAACTTTTTACAAGATAATACAATTATATAAAATTACTTGGGAATATACTTAAGGAACCTCAGTTCATGCGATAGCCATACAGCAAGACTGAGAAGAATTAGTGATCCATATTGATGAGCTGTTGCAAGAGGAACTGGGACATAATACAACAATGTTGTTACCCCCAAGGTAGCCTGAGTCCATGCCATGGCAGCAACAGCGTGGATGGCCCAGTTTACACGTTTTGGTAAATGAATTCGCCGTGTCGCAAGCCATAGAACGGAAGTTAATGTTACTGTAGATATTCCTAAAATACGATGATTAAATTGAACCGTCGAGGGATTCTCCGTAAGGTTTCTATGTGTTGGTTCAAATTGTAGTATGTCGTCAGGGATCCATTTATCCCCCATTTTGGGAAATGAGTTGTACACTAATCCAGCATCTAATCCGGCAACAAAGGCCCCAGAAATAGCAGTTAAGAAGACCATTCCTTTGGTGAGATGTGCAAGCCGCTTTGCAGTTAAAGCTTTCTTTGCCGTGGCTATAAAGTTTTCAGAGGGATATAGTTTGGACAATCCATTGGATAAGAAAAATGCATATAAAACAAAGGCAGCTGCCAGATGAGTGGCTAATCTATATTGCGATACGCGGGGCACATCATTGGGGTCATCGAATCTGTTTTCCAGCCCAGATTTAACCATATACCAGCCCATTAAACCCTGCAGACCAATTAGAGTTCCCATCAGTAAAACAGTTTTCTTGGTTTTTGCACAAAAGTAGCCCTTTTTCCAAAAGTATGCTGCCGGGATGAGAAAGAATGCACCAATGGCACGTCCCCACATTCTGTGCATGTATTCCATCAAGAATATAAATTTAAATTCTTCCACAGTCATCTTTGAATTTTTCCTTAAACATGAAATACAGAAATTAATACTGATTTCATTTTTGCTTATTTATACTTACAGCTTAAATTCTGGATACTGTTGGTATTTCCTAAACTCATCGGCCCATTCCTGTTGACTTCTTGGTAGTCGTTCTCCGGTTAATTTCCAAGACACCATCGAAAGTCCCGACTCAGTTAATCTCGTAACGCCACCTGGTCAATAATTCGAGAAGATTAAAAGCATGAAGCTTTATTGTTTAATTCAAATCCTTACCAAGACCCACTGCAACAAAGACCATGCCACCACATCCTAGAAACCACTTGCCCACAGATTTATCACCTTTTATACTGTTAGCATTTTTAACCAGCGGTATTTCCTAAAAATGTAATTGATTCAATTTCTATATTTGTCGATTAGATCTATAATCACACTTTACCCTGGTTTTCGCTTGCGCAATAGTTTGCTGTAGCCGGCGAGGAGCTAGGAGTTTTAAGTCACTCGCTCTGTTTCTGAGTAGTCGTAGCATCATAAAAGATAAACAATTAATTATTGATAACACTGATTGAGATAGGTGTATAAAACGATTTAGTATCAAATACTGCTCAATTCAAATAGTTTGAATGCATATGTAAACAAATGTTGCATGCGGCCTTTTCATTCTAATTTCTGGAACTAGTTCGCAAATAACTTTTAGTTTTGTTATCCGCGAGTTTATACGAGTATAATACATAATTTATCGAATAAATGTAACACCAATATTTGCTTTACCTATACATCGCTTATAACTTTTTGTTAAAGCAATGCAAAAACTCTTTGCTAGATTAAGAAACAACTAAATTTAACCAATAGCCTAATTTTATGAATATGGTTATTATGTGCTAGAAATTTAAATGATATATAAAATAATAAAATCTGTAATAATTCTATTATTTTGTTGCACAAATTGTAAAATCGTTCGCTTTCAATGTTTATACGAGTGAAATTATATATTAACAGTGTTTGACTGGCTCAATGGAACCAGTTCTGAGTTACATGTAAACAATATCGAAACATTTTACTGAAAAAATGTTGTGTTCAGGTTAGACATTTGTTATTAAAACATAAATATATACGTATTTATGACGGATCATTTTCAGGGAACGAAATGGATCAAATATTAAACAGACAGTTTGCTGAACTGCAGGAAGCTATTGATGAAATTCACCGCTTGAAGAACAGTGTACGTACATACTTGATAGCGGCATTTCCAGCTGTCCTTTTGGCAAAAGCATTTACCATTCGCCTAATCATTTTAACTACAGGGACACCATGTAGATCTAAAACGTTCTGCAGCTGCGTTAATGTTCGTCGCACTGAAACATTCAAATCGTGAAGTGAAGCGCAATATAAAATCGGGACGAGATGAATTACATGCGGAAAAGTTGAAAGTCGATATGAGCCGACTGCAATTGCAAAGTCTCTTGTATGACGTTAGCCATTTAAAGAAGGAAATAATTAAATGTCAGAAATTCAAGAGCCGCGACTCGCATCTTGAGTTACTCTCCGACGTAGATTATGCGAACAAGTTACCAAATCCCGTAGCAAATGGTGATGATAAATCCGAGGTCTCCAGCCATAGTAAACATCTGCACCGCCTGGAGTGTGAGCTCCGATTGCGAAAGGATTTGGATAACCAATATAAATCGTTGCTGAATGCCAAGCAAGATCTGTTGCAGGACAATCTCAATCAGACACAAAGATACGGATCCTTTGCTCCTGCCTTGCGTACGCTTCTAGATTCAACAAAACCATTACATGATGCCCTTCAACTATCGTTGGACGTTGACTGGAAACTGAGCTCTGTATTTAAGTATTTGCCAAAGCCTTTATACATTCTATTCATCAATTTGCAATCTCTGCAACGTATCAATAACGATACAAACAACAAATTCGATTCGGAAGTGCTGGGTTACGAAAGTGAAGCCCACATACAAGAGTTGCTTGTGGCTAAGCAAAAACTCGGGTATACGGCTCAAAATGGTGAGCATGGTTCATCGGATAGTACGCTAGAACGATTGCTGGATCCCTATCCCTTATACATTCGCATAACGGTAAGTAAGTCAGGAAACTGTAGTCAGTGTACATAAGATTTAAAAAATTCTATCAATAGATTCGAACCTCTGATGATTTATATCAAATGGAGCTGCTGATTCGTTATTGGGGATTAATCAAATGTGCCACTGTGCAAGCGCAATTTAACTCAAATTTAGCAGGCAACACGAATGCTCCAGGGTAAGTAAAGTTAATAAATAATAAATAGTTTTATTCATATATTCGGATTTCAGGGATATCACTTTCGTGCATGATATTCTGCGACACTTATATCCAAATGATTTAGGCAATGAAATACCCATACCTGGAATACAATGCGAGGTAGGTCGTGTAATTATAAAATAGTCGATCAAAAGTAATTCCTGTTTTTTAGTTGCAAAATCTAAATTTGACTGCTGAAGAATGCTTAAAGCATTTGGATAAAAATAATTTTGGCAAACCCTTCTGTTGGTTGCAAAACATGTGCTCGATTCCGACAGTTAATACTGCAAAGGAGTATGTACACGAATTGAATCTGAATAAATGCACCCGTGAGGTTATCGCTCGGATTTCCAAACGTTGTCAGTCTTGGGTAGAGTTGTCCCTGCAAATTCGTGGTTTGACATATAAAGACATAGATTTGGATACACTCAAAGAAAACACAGCTGGAATATTGTCTGGCAGTCTTGTCCAGTGGACGGCTATTACGCCGGAAGAGTTCCAAGCGCAAAGTTCAGATGCTCTAAATTTGGCATCCGATAGTCTAGGTGAAAGCAGCGGCCTCAGTCATACTTTTTATCGTGCCGTCATTGTTCGTGGATCAGCCAAAATGGAATGCTTCATACAAATCCCTAGCAACTACCCGCTGGAAATGCCCCTGTGGATTCTAAGCATTCATTGGAACGGTTGCCACACATCCATGAATAATTCGGCTATTAAGGTTCGTAAATTATTGTTCGTATCGCAAGTCAAGTATTTGAATTTAATTTTATTCAGATGATGGAGTATTGGACTAACTCGCTGCGGGCCAAGGACTTGGAGCCAAACCATCAGTTCCTTTTCACTCAGCTTTTCCGCACAATCTACAGTTTCGATATATTTCTAGAGACAGAGGGCTCCATGCAAACCACTTTGGAGTACAATAAGGAAAAGCCTTACCTAAATCCATTCACCAAGCGTATTCGTTTGCGTCCCTACAAGTATACCAAGAAGGGATCTGTCTATGCATTTAAACAATAGATATTTCCTTGGCTGTTGCAGTGTATTTGTTTTTTTTTTTTTTACGACAATTATAAGCATATTTACAATGACTGTTAGTTGTGTAAATGAATAAATAAGTAGTAACGCAGATAGATGTCTAATTGATCTTTTGTGATGCCGTCGCAGCCAAAGACCCAGTTGGCAGCGCCGCTGTTGTGCTCTCGCTCTCTGTTGTTTCTCGGTTTTCCTCAGGCATTACTTTGTCCACAACGTGTTTGGTAATTAGGCCATCATCTCCCAAAAAGCAGACAGAATAGCCGTCATACCATGCCTCTTGATCTTTTAGCACCTCCTTCATCTGCCAGAGCTTATACTTCCAGAACTGGAACATTACCTTTAGTCCGGAAATTCCTCTAACCCTCCATCTGATTCGCACTGTGTAATCCTCGGGATGCTTTGTAATTTTTAGAACCTCAAATTTGACATAGGCGTACTTTAAATGGCCTACCGTTCGCAGGATGGCTATTTGCTTGACATAGTGATAGAGGCCGACGGTATGTTTGCCAGTGATGTTATTTTGAAATATTAGGTTTGGACTGTATATGGAGTAATCAAGTGGTTCCACAAACAATTTGGGAAGAGTGTTCTTCAGAACGTCGTAGGCACGTTCCAAATCTTCGGGCTTTCTTCCCGTCTCTTTGGGCTCACTTTCTGATGATGCAGCAGGCGCCAATAGCCGGCTGGATACCATGTGAATATTTCGATCATTTTGATACTGGATGCAGTGCTGCGTTAAACGACTGACAGAAAGTCCGCCTCTTTTCGCAAATTTAAGTTGAAGATCTCCTCTCTCGGCTGTCGTTGTTGTAGTAGCACCGTATAATCGCAAATGCATAAAAGTCGCTCCCGCACACGTTTGTTCTTTGGTAGATGTTGTTATCCAATGGATTTTTCCGTCAGATACAGTTTTCAAAGACCGCAACCGCAGCATTTTTGCAAGGCCTAGTTTATACATGTCGCAGGTTAGGGTTCTCGAGTATTTATAATAGCGTGCAGTCAGGAAAACAGCTGATTTAACTTGTTAATCAGCCAACATATTAAAACAATTTTAAATTCCCGAGTTTATGTAAACAGCTGAAATAAAACATACAGGGTTGCATTACCTGTAGGTTACTGATTCAAGTAACCCTGTGTGTTTCGTACAGTCCATTTTAAAAATGTTAATGGGAATGTTATGGAAATGGAACACTATATCGTTTCAGATATGATCTGCGAATTTTTAATCTAAATATGATAAATATTATTATTATTAATTTAGTATAGGATACAGTTGTAAACCATCAATTTAACAGTTTTAACAAGCATTAGCAACTATGGCCATCAGCGTAGACGATATCTACATCCATACACTAGCCTAGGAATCGAACCCAGATCCAAAAAAAAAAAATGTGGAGAAATTCATGAAGGTACATATGTACATACATATATCTATTTACATGGACACCATCACTAAAAAAGCAAGACCCGATTTTATACTGCGCATATGAATTGCGCAGAATTATGTACGTATGTAGGTACCACTATCTGTCTATATAAGTTGTCTGTTGAGCTTTTATTTTAGGAAATACATTGTTGAACTATATGTGTATACAAATACAATATAAATAAACTCATCGTACCACTTTGTCTTATTGTTAGAGTATGCTTGTGTCAATAATAGTTTTAGAAAATTTGAAGAACAGAATAATTTGAAAATTGAAAATACGAACTAGCCAGAAGAAAGTGCAAAATACACTCCCACACGCATATAACACAGACGCTGGACTTTTTCAATGCCACTTTAATTTTGATTTGGCGAGTTTTGAGAAAAATCAATAAATTGTAAACAGAAATTTTAAATAACTTTAAAATCTGCACCAAAACTCTAAAAAAAAGCTTCTTCGAATTTTCGGGAAGAACACTGTAAAGATGTATGGACTAACTGCAACTCCATCATCAGGAAATGTCAATGTAAGTTTGTAACCGGCTCCCATACTTACATATTTTCCGTATGAGTAGGCCTCAACTCTAAAAATCTAAACCTATTTATTGATTTGGTTTATTTATATTTATTTTGGTTTTTGAGTTTTGAATGCTTAAAAACTATGAGTAAATATTAAGCGAAAGACAAACAACTGTTGTGTGGATAGTTACAGTCTTAATACTTCACATTTATTTTTGTAGAGTCAGCGCTTTCGAGTTCGTGATATTGATAATGAGGAAATCATGTCAACCTTTGGAACGATTGGTCATTCCTTAAATATAGCTGTCGAGCGTTTTATAACAATTGGTGAAATAATTGCTGAAGAAAATGTTGACATAAAAGGTGACATGTATGAGGCTGCGAAGGAAGCAAGGGATGCAGGTAATTTGTCTGGCTATGAAATAATACTGAAAAGATTGAAAAGACATATGGATTACTTTTATTATTTGCAGGAAAATCAATTGAACGCTTGTGCGACACATCGCCGCTTGGCGGTTTGGAAATGCGTCATCATATCGAACCGTTAAAAGATTATGGTGCTATTGTATTAGCGGCTAGATCACTTCTATCGTCTGTAACAAGAATTTTATTGCTAGTTGATATTATTGTCGTTAAAAAATTATTAACTGCAAAAAAGCGAGCATCAGAGAGCCTGGAGAAGCTAGAATCCGTAATGAATTTTACCGAATTTGTTCGAGCGTTTTCTGTGTTTGGCACCGAAATGATTGAGTTAGCCTACCTTACCGGTCATCATCGTAGCTCATTTAAAGAGGAACGGCGACGGGCACAAATGTTTTCGGCTCGCCAAATTCTTGAAAAGTCAATATCAATTTTGTTGACGTCATCGAAAAATAGCCTAATCCATAGCGATTGCGTTATAGTCAAAGAAAATCGTGATACTGTATTCTGCCAAATAAGACGTGCAATGGACCTTATACACTTTGTAGTTAAGGACAGTATTTTTGATTCGGCCAAGCATATGTCTTTCGAAAAGCAACGAAGCAATCCCAATTACGAAAATGAAAGCATATATACAACTATAAAGAGAATTGTAAACCTTATAAAGCGATTTAAATTTCAAATGAGCCAGTATGACTGTAATAATGAAGGGAATAATAACTCCGAAGCGTACTACAATTTCTTTGATGACGAGCTTTGGAAAGGTGATAACTATTACGAGGATAATATGCCCCAACCAGCAATGGGTGGCCGTTTAGTGAATAACAAAAATTTTCGAAAACATTTATCCTATGAGGGCATGGACTTGAGGGAGGAACTATCTTTGGCGTTTGATAAACTGTTCGAGAAAGCTCATGATTTTACAGACTCGCCATATATAAGTCATGAACATCGGAAGAATATTTTAACATACTGCGAAAACTGCAAACTTGAATTTGATATATATCTGAATAATCTAATGAAGGATCAGCATGAAAATGTAGGAGTGCAATTAAAAGGCCGCGAGCCAGAAATGGGAATGCTAAGCAGTTTAGAGGAGTTGTGCAAGCAACTTGTTGTCTCTGTATCCAGTCAAATTGCAGACTTCAACGAGTCGCTTAAAATATGCACAAAGCTGGTGAAATCCTTTCATGTGTTAGCAACGACGAATGATCTCGATAATCTGAACCAGCGTTCTACAAAGTTTCACGACTGTTGTGATCATATTTTCGATATTTGCAAACTATTGCAGCACATAGCACCTACTGAAAGACTGCAAGTCCAAGCAAAGTGCTTAGCTATTAATCTGCGAATCTATGGACCACAAGTGTTTATTGCTGCCAAAATCTTGTGGAAATACTCAAATAGCAGTGCAGCAAATGAGAATTTTGAATCATTTTCAGACATGTGGAAATGGTTGACAAATGAGATTTTAATTATATCGAAAAAAATAATTGTATCTGTGAATACAACAAAAAATGACAGAGATTCACAAGTTGAGGTAACGTCCTTTATAATGATAGATTCATCATTGAAATTACTTAATATCTTTTGGTTTTTAGAAATGTGAACCTGCAAATAAATCATCAAAACCTTACGTACCTGCAAATGATGTTGGAGAAATGGTCGAATATTCGGGCCTAGATAGCAAAAACAATGGAGATGCAAACACATATCAAAACAAGTGGGGTGACGATTTGTCGGATGATAACGACATATTGAAAAGGGCAAAAAACATGTCAGCCATGGCTTTTCTTATGTATCAATTTACCAAAGGAAATGGGTCGTTAAGAACTACCCAAGATCTGTTTACTCAAGCAGAATACTTTGCGGAAGAGGCTAATCGTCTTTATAAAGTCTTACGCCACTTTTCATATCAGGTAATTTATTATAAACTTTAAATTGATATATTTTATTAACTCTTTATGAGTCCTTTAATTCATTATTTATAGTCAATTTGAATTTATTTTTTTATTTTTGAATTTAAGATCATTACTATGTAAAATGTTTTCAAATTTCAGGTCCCAGCGAGTGACAACAAAAAAGATTTACTTGGCATTTTGGATAGGGTGCCAACTTTTGTCCAAGCACTTCAATTTACAGTAAAAGATCATACTGTTGGAAAAGCTGCCACATTTGTTAAAGTTGATCACGTCATCAGAGAAACTAAAAACCTTATGAACGTAATTAATAAAGTAGTATCAAAATGCTTTGAGTGCGCAAACAAGGTAATTTAAAACAAATAGATTCCTAAATTTTTAAAAAATATATGTGCGTAATATTTGTGTCATGTACTTTTGGATGACGTTAAAGTCGATTTGGTATTATGGTAACAGAATTATAGATTGATTACAGGAACAATCTGAGCTATTATTTTTATTTCATTATCATGGTTTTCATTTTTATTTTGGGGCCTTCTTAACGGCTTTACAATTTTGGAAAGAGGAATAATAAATCCATGAGTGTGGTATTAACCAAGGGTATGCATGCTTTTATTTTTTTACAACTAAAATAAGAGTGACCTAAACCAAAAACCGATTTTTCATTGTATCTAGTATATGGTATTTTATAATAATAATGATATTGTCAAAATTTAAAAGTGCGGATCAGTTTTTGGTGTTTGTGCATTTAATGCCTTTGATCAGAAGTAAAACTAAGTAAGCACAATTGGCACATATGTAGATATTCATACTTAATACGCACTGAGTACTATAATTTTACCATGAAGTAGGTTAGCTCTAAAGTAAAAGTCCAAAAGGACATGTCCAACATTCTATATAAGGACCTAGGCATCTTGGTTTATACACAACCTCCTATTAAAATTGGAGGTCTGTATAATAAGCATATTTATTTTACCCATTTGAATATCACATTTTGTAGAAGAAGAATTAATTTGAATATAACCCATCCACATTTCATATCAGTTGGGGTTGAGAGCTTAGACTACACTTTAAACTTCTAGACAACTTAGTCAAATAAAGGTCCATTTGCAGGACCCTAGAAATATTTTTGGCTGACAGATTCGCTTTAATTTCTTTACAGTACAAATTAAATTTAACTGGTATAACTGGTGGACTCACTTCTGGATCAGTACGTGGTGATGACAACGTTGCTGGAGGAATGTGTGATTCCAAAGGAACAACGAGTAGCAGCGAGGGTAGTATGTGACATTACGGGATGGCTCGTAGAGCCAAGGGTGACGCAAGAAGGACGAGAGTATCATTTTTATTATTCTAAGACTTAATATTTTATTAGAAAGTATGCTGATAACTATTTTAAAAAATAGAATTGTATATTGTATGTATTATGTCAAAAGTATTGTGTAACTGTGTAAGCTGTTTAATTTAATAGAAATTATACAAACGCTGATTGGTGTAAAACGGATTGAATCGATACATTCGTCTTGTTTGTATTTTATTTATTCATTTAAAATGTAATTATAAAATGTATCTGTTAGTAACACAAAGCGAGCTTTCTTCCAACAATTTTTGAAGCTTCTTGGCCTACATTCCGAGAAGGTACGCTTCAGGACATTTCCTGAATACCCGTATGGTTAAAATAAATGATTTTTGCTAGTCCATAATTAAAAACAATACAGATTATTAAATAAAATTGGTCGAACTATTCTCAGGAATGATGAAAGAGTTTATTTATATTGGCCTCGCATGTTTACATCTTCGTCGTGAAAGACATTTTTATACAATGGTGAATACGAGTAGAATGGGATAGAATTTTAATTTAACTGATTACATGGACATGTGTGGCGTATCAAAGATCTGTTCGTAGATATGTGCTTCTTTGCTCCGTTGCTGTAGCTTGTAGGGTTATGTTCCGATCTTTATCTATCATTTGACAGCAAGGTTCCTTTGATACACTCATGACTTGCATATTTAGTGTGGCTAGTTTTGCAGACGGTAAATCTGCTTGTACTGTTACACTTTTCGATTCAAACAGGTTTTTGCAAAGTAATAAGTCGATGGCAAACATAAAGGCGCAAAAGAACGATAAGGCACCAAGAACATAAGCGTAAATCAGAATGTCATTTGGCAACTGTTCTACTGCAGAGAATATCAGCAATCCTGAAAAATAATATTTTGAACATATTATGCAAAGTTTGCATTGCAAACACTACGTTGCGTCATGAAATTACTATACTTAATTTTAAATAAATTATTTTTTGAACCCTGGTCGAAATTGGAATTTGTAATCTATTAGGCTTAAGTTTCGTTTACAAATAAATGAGTAAAATAAAAATAATTACCCTCAGTAATGAAGAACAGGCATCCAAAGCCCAATAGAATGATTTCGCTGATATGATATTTTGAGTTGCTTTGCAAAAACCTGAAAAAAAATATGCCTATAAATGACAATATCAAGAGAAAGTTCGTCGTAAACATAATTTCTATACAGTGGATTAAAAACTCTGCAAAGTTTGAAAACATAAGAAATCGATATATAATTTTTTAATTACCTTGTAAGTAGTAAGACAGATGTAATAAAAGTATATCCAACGAATGTTAAAGTACTAAAATCATCAGCTTCTTTTGTCCAAGAAATACTATTCAAAAGCCTCCATTCTCTTGATAATTTTTGACCCATAATAAATACTCGCTCAGAGTGCTTATCTGCCAGTCTTTTAACGATTAGCGCCGCCACAACGGAAATCTAGTAAAATTTATATATAATATAAATACACTCACGCAATCTAAGAACATTTAATTTCGACATTTCATTATTTAAACCATTTACTAAAATGTAAATAGATCGACAACACTTACAAGTTGAATTATTTTAATACAAATAGGCAGCGCTGAGCTCATTTTATTTTCTTTTTTTTTTATTACAATATGTACTTAGATAGAATAGACACTACTCTCTGACTTAGGCTACTGATATCTAGATGCAAGATTTGTATGTAACACTTAACTTGAATTTCTAAGTAGGACAAGGTTTCCATTGGATATTGCTACTTACATGCAACATAAAATATAAATGTTTGTGAGAAATAGCGAATCTCTGTTAGCAACTAGCACATTACCTTATGGCTGAATGCAAGATAAGCAAACTAACAAAGATGTCACATTAAATTCGACTGTTTAACAAAGGGTTTTACAAAAAATAGGCTTAATATAACATTTTTTTTTCGGAGCATGATTTATTTTGTTAATTTGAATAGGTAAACATTGTTTCTGAGATGGCCAAATTAACGAATTCTTTTAGAACTCTTTACAAACGTTTTGCAAATTGCTATTACAAATATCATTTGACCCTTTCTTTCTATAGTCTTTTTATATTTGTGCATTGTTATATTATTCATAGGGTCGGACAATATTTGTTTAAGCCAAAACTGGAGTCTATTTTAGTTTAGTTTAACAAATGTTTCGTCATCAACAAGTCTAAAGACATCCTCGCGAAAATGCAATAAGTTCTCATTAAAACAATTACTGCTCTCATTATGTAGTTTGGCCATAACAGGTGCTATATTTTTCACTTTAGCCGTTTCCGCCAACTCAGTGAAATAATCAAACTAAAAAGATATTATTATGATTATACATTGTTATATACTTACTTAAATAGTTTACCTGATTTGATCCAAGCATATGTGCATGTCTCCTTCTGTATCCTTTTTCCCAGAGCTTGCGCATGCTACTCTCCGTGTCCAACCTCATATCTTCTGTAGATGGCAATTCGTTTTTTCCAGAGAAATAGCTTAAGACGAAACGAGCTTGAAGGTCCATCATTTGGGCAGCGCACACATAAAATGGTAGTCCAATAAGGGCCATTGATGGATTCTTTATGTTTAAGCACTGCTTGTAAAGCGACTGGACATAATTGTCTTCAACAAATATTCCAGAATTTACAGTCAAAAATGGGAAAGCATATTTAAATCCAGTGCAAAAGAATATTGTATCGAACTCTTCATAGGATCCATCTACAAAAAAGGCTCCAACTTCGTCCAATTCCTTTACATCGGGTTTCTGGCTAACATTTTCAAAGAACTTTGTATTTTCAATGTTCTCCAAATGGTGACTCAGAAATACTCGTTTTGCGGATTTCGATATTATATTTGACAAGTCCATACCACTTGGTCCTGCTCCAATAACCAACACAGTCTTATCTAAGCAAAAGCATATCATTATCTTCTTGGAAAATAGGATTAAGTTTATACCTTTAAATATTCCATTATGTCTGAAGTCATGGCTGTGTAAATATTCACCCTGGAATCTGTCACCATTCTTAAGTTGAACGAAATTTGGAGTATGATAATGACCATTCGCAACCATTATATTATCAAAATAATAACATTCCATTTTCTTAGTTACGACATTTTTAACGAGCACCTATAAATGAAAAATTAATTAACTTTTTAAATCTTTGAACTGACTTAAAAGATAGTTATTCAACCTTATTTTGTTCGTGTCAAAATTTGTATATATATATATTAATTTTTACCTTGATTGTTACTAATCGAAGTAAATAATAAAATAATAATATCTAATGCAACTTACCTGCCATTTTTTACGTTTTTCTACCACTCGAATAACATAGGAATTAAATTGAATATGCTTTTTTAATTGATAATGATCTGCATATTGATTTAAAAAGTTCAATATTTCCTCTGATTTTATATATGAGGCTTCATTCTCGCCAATTTCAAAGTCCGGAAATCCCATAATTTCCTTGGGCAGATTGGTTCTGCGTTTTATGCGTATTATAAAAAAAAAATATTAATTACATAGCTAAGACTTAAAGCTCATAGCTGATATAGACTTTAAATTCATTTTAAAAAGTTATGCGAACGTTTATTAAGGAATTTGTATCATTATGTATGATACAGTATGTTTGAGTACATATACATAAGTGATGGGAGAATGATTCAAAAATTTGGTACTTTTCCATATTCCTCTTTATAGGAACGCGAACGATTGGCCAAGTCTAAATCAATTCGGCGAGTGCTGCTGACCAAGATTATATACACTCTTGGACCTCAAAAATGGTTTTTTTGTTGTTTGAGACCGATAATGAAAATAATAAGTGTCAGGGTCGGGGCCATGCTTGTCACTGATAATAAATAAATAACAAATGATACATACATATGTACTGCAGTAAAGTGGTACGCGTTATCGTCGACATCGATAGAAAGACGTGTATGTAAACTAAGGAACTAAAGTTCCTTTTTATATAATTGGATAATCCTAGTCCAAAAGCAACTTACCGCAAATTAGTATACATGCTGCTATGCACATCAATACCATTAACCATTCCAGTGTTCTCATTATATACCCAAGTTCCTCCAATTTTATCGGACAGTTCAAAGATAGTTGGGTCCAAACCCTGTTGTTTGGAGTGTCGAGCACAGCAGAGGCCAGCAGTTCCAGCTCCGATAATACATATATTCATTATTGTATATTTTAACTGCAAAATCTGTTACTAATAGCGATCCGCACTCCACGATTGCTTACGGCAATATGTTTTTCACAATTAAACTGACAACCATTTTGCCATTGAACTTATTATATGGCATCGCTTGATTGTTATTTATGAATACTCAGTATTTATGGCGTCTATTCGACTTGTCAAGTACATGACATACTAAATAAATCTATAAACTATTTTCTTCCTAGAACAACAATAGTTTTTATGAAATGTTTAATGAAAACCAGAAGTTATACTAAATTCATGGAAACGGAATCATATTTGTTCAATAAAAAATTCGTTAAAAACTGCATCAAAACTTTGAAAATCGGTAGAAAATTGTCCTAAATACAGCCTTTGGAAAATTTCAATTTTGACCAAACATTATTCAATAACTATTCCAAAATGTATGCAAAAATCTCAACTTTGCAAACCTCTAACTATGCCAATTTTTGGCCGATTACAAAAAGTCATGTCTTTTTTTGCTCTGAATGTGAGCTATAAATTGGCATTCAAATCTTAAAAACTAATTTTGACCCTATTTTTGAAAAAAATTACAGTGTAATTTTGACCCGATTTTTGAAAAAAATTACAGTGTATACACTGTCAAAATTTTCAAAAATCGAGCCGAAATTTTTTTTTCCAAAATTCTAAGCTTTTGATAGCATTTTAATGTTTGGAAAAAGGTAGAAAGAATTAGATAAAAAATTTTGAAATCGGTTGAAAATTGTATAAAATACAGCCTAACGAAAATGAGAGTTTGGACCAAAATTATACAGATTTTCAAAAATTTTTCAAAAATCCCCAGCGGTAGAATGTTTAAAAGTTTTAATAACATTAAAAAGTATGTGAAAATTCGTTAAAAACTGCATCAAAACTTTGAAAATTAGTAGAAAATTGTCCTAAATACAGCCTTTGGAAAATTTCAATTTTGACCAAACAGTTTTCAATAACTATTCCAAAATGTATGCAAAAATCTCAACTTTGCATACCTCTAACAATGCCAATTTTCGGCCGATTACAAAAAGTCATGTCTTTTTTTGCTGCTCTGAATGTGAGCTATAAATTGGCATTCAAATCTTAAAAACTAATTTTGACCCGATTTTTGAAAAAAATTACAGTGTATACACTGTCAAAATTTTCAAAAATCGAGCCGAAATTTTTTTTTTCAAAATTCTACGCTTTTGATAGCATTTCAATGTATGGAAAAAGGTAGAACAAATTAGATAAAAAATTTTGAAATCGGTTGAAAATTGTCTAAAATACAGCCTAACGAAAATGAGAGTTTGGACCAAAATTATACAGATTTTCAAAAATTTTTCATAAATCCCCAGCGGTAGAATGTTTAAAAGTTTTGATAACATTAAAAAGTATATCAAAATTCGTTAAAAACTGCATCAAAACTTTGGAAATCGGTAGAAAATTGTCCTAAATACAGCCTTTGGAAAATTTCAATTTTGACCAAACAGTTTTCAATAACTATTCCAAAATGTATGCAAAAATCTCAACTTTGCATACCTCTAACAATGCCAATTTTCGGCCGATTACAAAAAGTCATGTCTTTTTTTGCTGCTCTGAATGTGAGCTATAAATTGGCATTCAAATCTTAAAAACTAATTTTGACCCGATTTTTGAAAAAAATTACAGTGTATACACTGTCAAAATTTTCAAAAATCGAGCCGACATTTTTTTTTCAAAATTCTAAGCTTTTGATATCATTTTAATGTATGGAAAAGGGTAGAAAGAATTAGATAAAAAATTTTGAAATCGGTTGAAAATTGTCTAAAATACAGCCTAACGAAAATGAGAGTTTGGACCAAAATTATACAGATTTTCAAAAATTTTTCATAAATCCCCAGCGGTAGAATGTTTAAAAGTTTTGATAACATTAAAAAGTATATCAAAATTCGTTAAAAACTGCATCAAAACTTTGGAAATCGGTAGAAAATTGTCCTAAATACAGCCTTTGGAAAATTTCAATTTTGACCAAACAGTTTTCAATAACTATTCCAAAATGTGTAAAAAAACCTCGACTTTGCAAACCCATAACAATGCCAATTTTTGGCCGATTTCAAAAAGTCATGTCTTTTTTTGCTGCTCTGAATGTGAGTTATAAATTGGCATTCAAATCTGAAAAACTAATTTTGACCCGATTTTTGAAAAAAATTACAGTGTATACACTGTCAAAATTTTCAAAAATCGAGCCGAAATTTTTTTTTCCAAAATTCTAATCTTTTGATAGCATTTTAATGTATGGAAAAAGGTAGAAAGAATTAGATAAAAAATTTTGAAATCAGTTGAAAATTGTCTAAAATACAGCCTAACGAAAATGAGAGTTTGGACCAAAATTATACAGATTTTCCAAAATTTTTCAAAAATCCCCAACGGTAGAATGTTTAAAAGTTTTGATAACATTAAAAAGTATGTGAAAATTCGTGAAAAACTGCATCAAAACTTTGAAAATTAGTAGAAAATTGTCCTAAATACAGCCTTTGGAAAATTTCAATTTTGACCAAACAGTTTTCAATAACTATTCCAAAATGTATGCAAAAATCTCAACTTTGCAAACCTCTAACAATGCCAATTTTTGGCCGATTTCAAAAAGTCATGTCTTTTTTTGCTGCTCTGAATGTGAGCTATAAATTGGCATTCAAATCTGAAAAACTAATTTTGACCCGATTTTTAAAAAAAATTACAGTGTATACACTGTCAAAATTTTCAAAAATCAAGCCGAAATTTTTTTTTTCAAAATTCTACGCTTTTGATAGCATTTCAATGTATGGAAAAAGATAGAAATAATTAGATAAAAAATTTTGAAATCGGTTGAAAATTGTATAAAATACAGCCTAACGAAAATGAGAGTTTGGACCAAAATTATACAGATTTTCAAAAATTTTTCAAAAATCCCCAACGGTAGAATGTTTAAAAGTTTTGATAACATTAAAAAGTATGTGAAAATTCGTGAAAAACTGCATCAAAACTTTGAAAATTAGTAGAAAATTGTCCTAAATACAGCCTTTGAAAAATTTCAATTTTGACCAAACAGTTTTCAATAACTATTCCAAAATGTATGCAAAAATCTCAACTTTGCAAACCTCTAACAATGCCAATTTTTGGCCGATTTCAAAAAGTCATGTCTTTTTTTGCTGCTCTGAATGTGAGCTATAAATTGGCATTCAAATCTTAAAAACTAATTTTGACCCGATTTTTGAAAAAAATTACAGTGTATACACTGTCAAAATTTTCAAAAATCGAGCCGACATTTTTTTTTTCAAAATTCTAAGCTTTTGATAGCATTTCAATGTATGGAAAAAGGTAGAAAGAATTAGATAAACAATTTTGAAATCGGTTGAAAATTGTCTAAAATACAGCCTAACGAAAATGAGAGTTTGGACCAAAATTATACAGATTTTCAAAAATTTTTCAAAAATCCCCAGCGGTAGAATGTTTAAAAGTTTTAATAACATTAAAAAGTATGTGAAAATTCGTTAAAAACTGCATCAAAACTTTGAAAATTAGTAGAAAATTGTCCTAAATACAGCCTTTGGAAAATTTCAATTTTGACCAAACAGTTTTCAATAACTATTCTAAAATGTATGCAAAAATCTCAACTTTGCATACCTCTAACAATGCCAATTTTCGGCCGATTACAAAAAGTCATGTCTTTTTTTGCTGCTCTGAATGTGAGCTATAAATTGGCATTCAAATCTTAAAAACTAATTTTGACCCGATTTTTTAAAAAAATTACAGTGTATATATACACTGTCAAAATTTTCAAAAATCGAGCCGAAATTTTTTTTTTTCAAAATTGTAATCTTTTGATATCATTTTAATGTATGGAAAAGGGTAGAAAGAATTAGATAAAAAATTTTAAAATCGGTTGAAAATTGTCTAAAATACAGCCTAACGAAAATCAAAGTTTGGACCAAAATTATACAGATTTTCAAAAATTTTTCAAAAATCCCGAACGGTAGTATGTTTAAAAGTTTTGATAACATTAAAAAGTATATAAAAATTCGTTAAAAACTGCATCAAAACTTTGAAAATCGGTAGAAAATTGTCCTAAATACAGCCTTTGGAAAATTTCAATTTTGACCAAACAGTTTTCAATAACTATTCCAAAATGTATGCAAAAATCTCAACTTTGCAAACCTCTAACAATGCCAATTTTTGGCCGATTACAAAAAGTCATGTCTTTTTTTGCTGCTCTGAATGTGAGCTATAAATTGGCATTCAAATCTTAAAAACTAATTTTGACCCGATTTTTGAAAAAAATTACAGTGTATACACTGTCAAAATTTTCAAAAATCGAGCCGAAATTTTTTTTTCAAAATTCTACGCTTTTGATAGCATTTCAATGTATGGAAAAAGGTAGAACGAATTAGATAAAAAATTTTGAAATCGGTTGAAAATTGTCTAAAATACAGCCTAACGAAAATGAGAGTTTGGACCAAAATTATACAGATTTTCAAAAATTTTTCAAAAATCCCCAGCGGTAGAATGTTTAAAAGTTTTAATAACATTAAAAAGTATGTGAAAATTCGTTAAAAACTGCATCAAAACTTTGAAAATTAGTAGAAAATTGTCCTAAATACAGCCTTTGGAAAATTTCAATTTTGACCAAACAGTTTTCAATAACTATTCCAAAATGTATGCAAAAATCTCAACTTTGCATGGCCGATTACAAAAAGTCATGTCTTTTTTTGCTGCTCTGAATGTGAGCTATAAATTGGCATTCAAATCTTAAAAACTAATTTTGACCAAAATTGATCAAAATTATACAGATTTTCAAAAATTTTTCAAAAATCCCCAGCGGTAGAATGTTTAAAAGTTTTGATAACATTAAAAAGTATATAAAAATTCGTTAAAAACTGCATCAAAACTTTGGAAATCGGTAGAAAATTGTCCTAAATACAGCCTTTGGAAAATTTCAATTTTGACCAAACAGTTTTCAATAACTATTCCAAAATGTGTAAAAAAACCTCGACTTTGCAAACCCATAACAATGCCAATTTTTGGCCGATTTCAAAAAGTCATGTCTTTTTTTGCTGCTCTGAATGTGAGTTATAAATTGGCATTCAAATCTAAAAAACTAATTTTGACCCGATTTTTGAAAAAAATTACAGTGTATACACTGTCAAAATTTTCAAAAATCGAGCCGAAATTTTTTTTTTCAAAATTCTACGCTTTTGATAGCATTTCAATGTATGGAAAAAGGTAGAACGAATTAGAAAAAAAATTTTGAAATCGGTTGAAAATTGTCTAAAATACAGCCTAACGAAAATGAGAGTTTGGACCAAAATTATACAGATTTTCAAAAATTTTTCAAAAATCCCCAGCGGTAGAATGTTTAAAAGTTTTAATAACATTAAAAAGTATGTGAAAATTCGTTAAAAACTGCATCAAAACTTTGAAAATTAGTAGAAAATTGTCCTAAATACAGCCTTTGGAAAATTTCAATTTTGACCAAACAGTTTTCAATAACTATTCCAAAATGTATGCAAAAATCTCAACTTTGCATACCTCTAACAATGCCAATTTTCGGCCGATTACAAAAAGTCATGTCTTTTTTTGCTGCTCTGAATGTGAGCTATAAATTGGCATTCAAATCTTAAAAACTAATTTTGACCCGATTTTTGAAAAAAATTACAGTGTATACACTGTCAAAATTTTCAAAAATCGAGCCGACATTTTTTTTTCAAAATTCTAAGCTTTTGATATCATTTTAATGTATGGAAAAGGGTAGAAAGAATTAGATAAAAAATTTTGAAATCGGTTGAAAATTGTCTAAAATACAGCCTAACGAAAATGAGAGTTTGGACCAAAATTATACAGATTTTCCAAAATTTTTCAAAAATCCCCAACGGTAGAATGTTTAAAAGTTTTGATAACATTAAAAAGTATGTGAAAATTCGTGAAAAACTGCATCAAAACTTTGAAAATTAGTAGAAAATTGTCCTAAATACAGCCTTTGAAAAATTTCAATTTTGACCAAACAGTTTTCAATAACTATTCCAAAATGTATGCAAAAATCTCAACTTTGCAAACCTCTAACAATGCCAATTTTTGGCCGATTTCAAAAAGTCATGTCTTTTTTTGCTGCTCTGAATGTGAGCTATAAATTGGCATTCAAATCTGAAAAACTAATTTTGACCCGATTTTTGAAAAAAATTACAGTGTATACACTGTCAAAATTTTCAAAAATCAAGCCGAAATTTTTTTTTTCAAAATTCTACGCTTTTGATAGCATTTCAATGTATGGAAAAAGATAGAAATAATTAGATAAAAAATTTTGAAATCGGTTGAAAATTGTATAAAATACAGCCTAACGAAAATGAGAGTTTGGACCAAAATTATACAGATTTTCAAAAATTTTTCAAAAATCCCCAGCGGTAGAATTTTTAAAAGTTTTGATAACATTAAAAAGTATGTGAAAATTCGTTAAAAACTGCATTAAAACTTTGAAAATTGGTAGAAAATTGTCCTTAATACAGCCTTTGGAAAATTTCAATTTTGACCAAACATTTTTCAATAACTATTCCAAAATGTATGCAAAAATCTCAACTTTGCAAACCTCTAACTATGCCAATTTTTGGCCGATTACAAAAAGTCATGTCTTTTTTTGCTGCTCTGAATGTGAGCTATAAATTGGCATTCAAATCTTAAAAACTAATTTTGACCCGATTTTTGAAAAAAATTACAGTGTATACACTGTCAAAATTTTCAAAAATCGAGCCGACATTTTTTTTTTCAAAATTCTAAGCTTTTGATAGCATTTCAATGTATGGAAAAAGGTAGAAAGAATTAGATAAACAATTTTGAAATCGGTTGAAAATTGTCTAAAATACAGCCTAACGAAAATGAGAGTTTGGACCAAAATTATACAGATTTTCAAAAATTTTTCAAAAATCCCCAGCGGTAGAATGTTTAAAAGTTTTGATAACATTAAAAAGTATGTGAAAATTCGTTAAAAACTGCATTAAAACTTTGAAAATTGGTAGAAAATTGTCCTTAATACAGCCTTTGGAAAATTTCAATTTTGACCAAACAGTTTTCAATAACTATTCTAAAATGTATGCAAAAATCTCAACTTTGCATACCTCTAACAATGCCAATTTTCGGCCGATTACAAAAAGTCATGTCTTTTTTTGCTGCTCTGAATGTGAGCTATAAATTGGCATTCAAATCTTAAAAACTAATTTTGACCCGATTTTTTAAAAAAATTACAGTGTATATATACACTGTCAAAATTTTCAAAAATCGAGCCGAAATTTTTTTTTTTTCAAAATTGTAATCTTTTGATATCATTTTAATGTATGGAAAAGGGTAGAAAGAATTAGATAAAAAATTTTAAAATCGGTTGAAAATTGTCTAAAATACAGCCTAACGAAAATCAAAGTTTGGACCAAAATTATACAGATTTTCAAAAATTTTTCAAAAATCCCGAACGGTAGTATGTTTAAAAGTTTTGATAACATTAAAAAGTATATAAAAATTCGTTAAAAACTGCATCAAAACTTTGAAAATCGGTAGAAAATTGTCCTAAATACAGCCTTTGGAAAATTTCAATTTTGACCAAACAGTTTTCAATAACTATTCCAAAATGTATGCAAAAATCTCAACTTTGCAAACCTCTAACAATGCCAATTTTTGGCCGATTACAAAAAGTCATGTCTTTTTTTGCTGCTCTGAATGTGAGCTATAAATTGGCATTCAAATCTTAAAAACTAATTTTGACCCGATTTTTGAAAAAAATTACAGTGTATACACTGTCAAAATTTTCAAAAATCGAGCCGAAATTTTTTTTTTCAAAATTCTACGCTTTTGATAGCATTTCAATGTATGGAAAAAGGTAGAACGAATTAGATAAAAAATTTTGAAATCGGTTGAAAATTGTCTAAAATACAGCCTAACGAAAATGAGAGTTTGGACCAAAATTATACAGATTTTCAAAAATTTTTCAAAAATCCCCAGCGGTAGAATGTTTAAAAGTTTTAATAACATTAAAAAGTATGTGAAAATTCGTTAAAAACTGCATCAAAACTTTGAAAATTAGTAGAAAATTGTCCTAAATACAGCCTTTGGAAAATTTCAATTTTGACCAAACAGTTTTCAATAACTATTCCAAAATGTATGCAAAAATCTCAACTTTGCATACCTCTAACAATGCCAATTTTCGGCCGATTACAAAAAGTCATGTCTTTTTTTGCTGCTCTGAATGTGAGCTATAAATTGGCATTCAAATCTTAAAAACTAATTTTGACCCGATTTTTGAAAAAAATTACAGTGTATACACTGTCAAAATTTTCAAAAATCGAGCCGAAATTTTTTTTTTCAAAATTCTAAGCTTTTGATAGCATTTCAATGTATGGAAAAAGGTAGAAAGAATTAGATAAAAAATTTTTAAATCGGTTGAAAATTGTCTAAAATACAGCCTAACGAAAATGAGAGTTTGGATCAAAATTATACAGATTTTCAAAAATTTTTCAAAAATCCCCAGCGGTAGAATGTTTAAAAGTTTTGATAACATTAAAAAGTATATAAAAATTCGTTAAAAACTGCATCAAAACTTTGGAAATCGGTAGAAAATTGTCCTAAATACAGCCTTTGGAAAATTTCAATTTTGACCAAACAGTTTTCAATAACTATTCCAAAATGTGTAAAAAAACCTCGACTTTGCAAACCCATAACAATGCCAATTTTTGGCCGATTTCAAAAAGTCATGTCTTTTTTTGCTGCTCTGAATGTGAGCTATAAATTGGCATTCAAATCAGAAAAACTAATTTTGACCCGATTTTTGAAAAAAAATTACAGTGTATACACTGTCAAAATTTTCAAAAATCGAGCCGAAATTTTTTTTCCAAAATTCTAATCTTTTGATAGCATTTTAATGTATGGAAAATGGTAGAAAGAATTAGATAAAAAATTTTGAAATCGGTTGAAAATTGTCTAACAAAAATCAAAGTTTGGACCAAAATTATACAGATTTTCAAAAATTTTTCAAAAATCCCCAGCGGTAGAATGTTTAAAAGTTTTGATAACATTCAAAAGTATATAAAAATTGGTTAAAAACTGCATCAAAACTTTGAAAATCGGTAGAAAATTGTCCTAAATACAGCCTTTGGAAAATTTTAATTTTGACCAAACAGTTTTCAATAACTATTCCAAAATGTATGCAAAAATCTCAACTTTGCAAACCTCTAACAATGCCAATTTTCGGCCGATTACAAAAAGTCATGTCTTTTTTTGCTGCTCTGAATGTGAGCTATAAATTGGCATTCAAATCTTAAAAACTAATTTTGACCCGATTTTTGAAAAAAATTACAGTGTATAATACACTGTCAAAATTTTCAAAAATCGAGCCGAAATTTTTTTTTCCAAAATTCTAATCTTTTGATAGCATTTTAATGTATGGAAAAGGGTAGAAAAAATTAGATAAAAAATTTTAAAATCGGTTGAAAATTGTCTAAAATACAGCCTAACGAAAATCAAAGTATGGACCAAAATTATACAGATTTTCAAAAATTTTTCAAAAACCCCCAGCGGTAGTATGTTTAAAAGTTTTGATAACATTAAAAAGTATATAAAAATTCGTTAAAAACTGCATCAAAACTTTGAAAATCGGTAGAAAATTGTCCTAAATACAGCCTTTGGAAAATTTCAATTTTGACCAAACAGTTTTCAATAACTATTCCAAAATGTATGCAAAAATCTCAACTTTGCAAACCTCTAACAATGCCAATTTTCGTCCGATTACAAAAAGTCATGTCTTTTTTTGCTGCTCTGAATGTGAGCTATAAATTAGCATTCAAATCTTAAAAACTAATTTTGACCCGATTTTTGAAAAAAATTACAGTGTATACACTGTCAAAATTTTCAAAAATCGAGCCGAAATTTTTTTTTCCAAAATTCTAATCTTTTGATAGCATTTTAATGTATGGAAAAAAGTAGAAAGAATTAGATAAAAAATTTTGAAATCGGTTGAAAATTGTCTAACGAAAATGAGAGTTTGGACCAAAATTATACAGATTTTCAAAAATTTTTCAAAAATCCCCAGCGGTGGAATGTTTAAAAGTTTTAATAACATTAAAAAGTATGTGAAAATTCGTTAAAAACTGCATCAAAACTTTGAAAATTAGTAGAAAATTGTCCTAAATACAGCCTTTGGAAAATTTCAATTTTGACCAAACAGTTTTCAATAACTATTCCAAAATGTATGGAAAAATCTCAACTTTGCAAACCTCTAACAATGCCAATTTTCGGCCGATTACAGAAAGTCATGTCTTTTTTTGCTGCTCTGAATGTGAGCTATAAATTGGCATTCAAATCTTAAAAACTAATTTTGACCCGATTTTTGAAAAAAATTACAGTGTATACACTGTCAAAATTTTCAAAAATCAAGCCAAAATTTTTTTTTCCAAAATTCTAATCTTTTGATAGCATTTTAATGTATGGAAAAAGGTAGAAAGAATTAGATAAAAAATTTTGAAATCGGTTGAAAATTGTCTAACGAAAATCAAAGTTTGGACCAAAATTATACAGATTTTCAAAAATTTTTCAAAAATCCCCAGCGGTAGAATGTTTAAAAGTTTTGATAACATTAAAAAGTATGTGAAAATTCGTTAAAAACTGCATCAAAACTTTGAAAATCGGTAGAAAATTGTCCTAAATATCGCCTTTGGAAAATTTCAATTTTGACCAAACAGTTTTCAATAACTATTCCAAAATGTATGAAAAAATCTCAACTTTGCAAACCTCTAACAATGCCAATTTTTGGCCGATTACAAAAAGTCATTTTTTTTTTTGCTGCTCTCAATGTGAGATATAAATTGGCATTCAAATCTTAAAAACTAATTTTGACCCGATTTTTGAAAAAATTACAGTGTATACACTGTCAAAATTTTCAAAAATCGAGCCGAAATTTTTTTCCCAAAATTCTAATCTTTTGACAGCATTTCAATGTATGGAAAAAGGTAGAAAGAATTAGATAAAAAATTTTGAAATCGGTTGAAAATTGTCTAAAATACAGCCTAACGAAAATGAGAGTTTGGACCAAAATTATACAGATTTTCAAAAATTTTTCAAAAATCCCCAGCGGTAGAATGTTTAAAAGTTTTGATAACATTAAAAAGTATGTGAAAATTCGTTAAAAACTGCATCAAAACTTTGAAAATTAGTAGAAAATTGTCCTAAATACAGCCTTTGGAAAATTTCAAATTCGACCAAACAGTTTTCAATAACTATTCAAAAATGTATGCAAAAATCTCAACTTTGCATACCTCTAACAATGCCAATTTTCGGCCGATTACAAAAAGTCATGTCTTTTTTTGCTGCTCTGAATGTGAGCTATAAATTGGCATTCAAATCTTAAAAACTAATTTTGACCCGATTTTTGAAAAAAATTACAGTGTATACACTGTCAAAATTTTCAAAAATCGAGCCAAAATTTTTTTTCCCAAAATTCTAATCTTTTGACAGCATTTCAATGTATGGAAAAAGGTAGAAAGAATTAGATAAAAAATTTTGAAATCGGTTGAAAATTGTCTAAAATACAGCCTAACGAAAATGAGAGTTTGGACCAAAATTATACAGATTTTCAAAAATTTTTCAAAAATCCCCAGCGGTAGAATGTTTAAAAGTTTTGATAACATTAAAAAGTATGTGAAAATTCGTTAAAAACTGCATCAAAACTTTGAAAATCGGTAGAAAATTGTCCTAAATATCGCCTTTGGAAAATTTCAATTTTGACCAAACAGTTTTCAATAACTATTCCAAAATGTATGAAAAAATCTCAACTTTGCAAACCTCTAACAATGCCAATTTTTGGCCGATTACAAAAAGTCATTTTTTTTTTTGCTGCTCTCAATGTGAGATATAAATTGGCATTCAAATCTTAAAAACTAATTTTGACCCGATTTTTGAAAAAAATTACAGTGTATACACTGTCAAAATTTTCAAAAATCGAGCCGAAATTTTTTTTCCCAAAATTCTAATCTTTTGACAGCATTTCAATGTATGGAAAAAGGTAGAAAGAATTAGATAAAAAATTTTGAAATCGGTTGAAAATTGTCTAAAATACAGCCTAACGAAAATGAGAGTTTGGACCAAAATTATACAGATTTTCAAAAAATTTTCAAAAATCCCCAGCGGTAGTATGTTTAAAAGTTTTGATAACATTAAAAAGTATACAAAAATTCGCTAAAAACTGCATCAAAACTTTGAAAATCGGTAGATAATTGTCCTAAATACAGCCTTTGGAAAATTTCAATTTCGACCAAACAGTTTTCAATAACTATTCAAAAATGTATGCAAAAATCTCAACTTTGCAAACCTCTAACAATGCCAATTTTTGGTCGATTACAAAAAGTCATGTCTTTTTTTGCTGCTCTGAATGTGAGCTATAAATTGGCATTCAAATCTTAAAAACTAATTTTGACCCGATTTTTGAAAAAAATTACAGTGTATACACTGTCAAAATGTTCAAAAATCGAGCCAAAATTTTTTTTTCCAAAATTGTAATCTTTGATATCATTTTAATGTATGGAAAAGGGTAGAAAGAATTAGATAAAAAATTTTGAAATCGGTTGAAAATTGTCTAAAATACAGCCTACTCTTTTGATAGCATTTTAATGTATGGAAAAGGGTAGAAAGAATTAGATAAAAAATTTTGAAATCGGTTGAAAATTGTCTAAAATACAGCCTAACGAAAATCAAAGTTTGGACCAAAATTATACAGATTTTCAAAAAATTTTCAAAAATCCCCAGCGGTAGTATGTTTAAAAGTTTTGATAACATTAAAAAGTATACAAAAATTCGCTAAAAACTGCATCAAAACTTTGAAAATCGGTAGATAATTGTCCTAAATACAGCCTTTGGAAAATTTCAATTTCGACCAAACAGTTTTCAATAACTATTCAAAAATGTATGCAAAAATCTCAACTTTGCAAACCTCTAACAATGCCAATTTTTGGCCGATTACAAAAAGTCATGTCTTTTTTTGCTGCTCTGAATGTGAGCTATAAATTGGCATTCAAATCTTAAAAACTAAATTTGACCCGATTTTTGAAAAAAATTACAGTGTATACACTGTCAAAATTTTCAAATATCGAGCCGAAATTTTTTTTTCCAAAATTCTAATCTTTTGATAGCATTTTAATGTATGGAAAAAGGTAGAAAGAATTAGATAAAAAATTTTGAAATCGGTTGAAAATTGTCTAAAATACAGCCTAACGAAAATGAGAGTTTGGACCAAAATTATACAGATTTTCCAAAATTTTTCAAAAATCCCCAGCGGTAGAATGTTTAAAAGTTTTGATAACATTAAAAAGTAGGTGAAAATTCGTTAAAAACTGCATCAAAACTTTGAAAATTAGTAGAAAATTGTCCTAAATACAGCCTTTGGAAAATTTCAATTTTGACCAAACAGTTTTCAATAACTATTCCAAAATGTATGAAAAAATCTCAACTTTGCAAACCCCTAACAATGCCAATTTTTGGCCGATTACAAAAAGTCATGTCTTTTTTTGCTGCTCTCAATGTGAGATATAAATTGGCATTCAAATCTTAAAAACTAATTTTGACCCGATTTTTGAAAAAAATTACAGTGTATACACTGTCAAAATTTTCAAAAATCGAGCCGAAATTTTTTTCCCAAAATTCTAATCTTTTGACAGCATTTTAATGTATGGAAAAAGGTAGAAAGAATTAGATAAAAAATTTTTAAATCGGTTGAAAATTGTCTAAAATACAGCCTAACGAAAATCAGATTTTATTCCAAAATTATACAGATTTTCCAAAATTTTTCAAAAATCCCCAGCGGTAGAATGTTTAAAAGTTTTGATAACATTTAAAAGTAGATAAAAATTCGTTAAAAACTGCATCAAAACTTGGAAAATCGGTAGAAAATTGTCCTAAATACAGCCTTTGGAAAATTTCAATTTTGACCAAACAGTTTTCAATAATTATTCCAAAATTTATGCTAAAATCTCAACTTTGCAAACCTCTAGGTTTGCTAAAACCTCAAAAAATCACAAAAAAAAAAAAGCCTTCAAAGAACATCCCATATATTTCATATTTTTTCCAAGCAAAAAAACCTTTTTATTTCAGCTCCCTGGAGGACCTTCCAGGATCTCAGTGCCCGTCGACGTGGCTTATCAAGGACTACAAACGGACTAAAGGACATTCAGATCGCCCCTGAAATGGCCGAGTTATCAGGACATGTATGTTTTTTTTTATTTTAACCACCCCCAATAAAAAATTCGATGTGTCTAAATAAAAAGAATCGGATATTTATTTATATTTTTTAATTATAATCAAATTAGGATTAAATTATAGTAAATATAATTGTATCTTAATTAAAAATTAATAAAAAACAATTTACAATTGATTAATTAACAGTATTTCTTTTTTTCCGATAAGTACTTAATTAGTGGTACCTTTTAAAATTAAGGTCAGCATTTAAAGGGTACAATTTAATTTTAAAATTAAATTTAAATTAATATTAAAATTAAAATTAAAATTAAAATTAAAATTAAAATTAAAATTAAAATTAAAACTAAAACTAAAACTAAAACTAAAATTAAAATTAAAATTAAAATTAAAATTAAAATTAAAATTAAAATTAAAATTAAAATTAAAATTAAAATTAAAATTAAAATTAAAATTAAAATTAAAATTAAAATTAAAATTAAAATTAAAATTAAAATTAAAATTAAAATTAAAATTAAAATTAAAATTAAAATTAAAATTAAAATTAAAATTAAAATTAAAATTAAAATTAAAATTAAAATTAAAATTAAAATTAAAATTAAAATTAAAATTAAATTTAAATTTAAAATTTAAATTAAAATTAAAATTAAAATTAAAATTAAAATTAAAGTTAAATTTAAAGGTAAAATTACCTTTTACCTTTTAAAATTAAGGTCAGCGTTTAAAGGGTAAAGTCTAATATTAAAATTTAATTTAAAAATAAAGTTAAAAGTAAAATTAAAAACAAAATTAAAATTAAAATTAAAATTAAAATTAAAATTAAAATTAAAATTAAAATTAAAATTAAAATTAAAATTAAAATTAAAATTAAAATTAAAATTAAAATTAAAATTAAAATTAAAATTAAAATTAAAATTAAAATTAAAATTAAAATTAAAATTAAAATTAAAATTAAAATTAAAATTAAAATTAAAATTAAAATTAAAATTAAAATTAAAATTAAAATTAAAATTAAAATTAAAATTAAAATTAAAATTAAAATTAAAATTAAAATTAAAATTAAAATTAAAATTAAAATTAAAATTAAAATTAAAATTAAAATTAAAATTAAAATTAAAATTAAAATTAAAATTAAAATTAAAATTAAAATTAAAATTAAAATTAAAATTAAAATTAAAATTAAAATTAAAATTAAAACTAAAATTAAAATTAAAAGTTTTGTTAACATAAAAAAGTATATAAAAATTCATAAAAAACTGCATCAAAACTTTGAAAATCGGTAGAAAATTGTCCTAAATATCGCCTTTGGAAAATTTCAATTTTGACCAAACAGTTTTCAATAACTATTCCAAAATGTATGAAAAAATCTCAACTTTGCAAACCTCTAACAATGCCAATTTTTGGCCGATTACAAAAAGTCATGTCTTTTTTTGCTGCTCTGAATGAGCTATAAATTGGCATTCAAATCTTAAAAACTAATTTTGACCCGATTTTTGAAAAAAATTACAGTGTATACACTGTCAAAATTTTCAAAAATCAAGCCGAAATTTTTTTTTTCAAAATTCTACGCTTTTGATAGCATTTCAATGTATGGAAAAAGATAGAAATAATTAGATAAAAAATTTTGAAATCGGTTGAAAATTGTATAAAATACAGCCTAACGAAAATGAGAGTTTGGACCAAAATTATACAGATTTTCCAAAATTTTTCAAAAATCCCCAGCGGTAGAATGTTTAAAAGTTTTGATAACATTAAAAAGTAGATAAAAATTCGTTAAAAACTGCATCAAAACTTTGAAAATCGGTAGAAAATTGTCCTAAATACAGCCTTTGGAAAATTTTAATTTTGACCAAACAGTTTTCAATAACTATTCCAAAATGTATGCAAAAATCTCAACTTTGCAAACCTCTAACTATGCCAATTTTTGGCCGATTACAAAAAGTCATGTCTTTTTTTGCTGCTCTGAATGTGAGCTATAAATTGGCATTCAAATCTTAAAAACTAATTTTGACCCGATTTTTGAAAAAAATTACAGTGTATACACTGTCAAAATTTTCAAAAATCGACTGCATCTGCATCAACTGCATCAAAACTTTGGAAATCGGTAGAAAATTGTCCTAAATACAGCCTTTGGAAAATTTCAATTTTGACCAAACAGTTTTCAATAACTATTCCAAAATGTGTAAAAAAACCTCGACTTTGCAAACCCATAACAATGCCAATTTTTGGCCGATTTCAAAAAGTCATGTCTTTTTTTGCTGCTCTGAATGTGAGTTATAAATTGGCATTCAAATCTGAAAAACTAATTTTGACCCGATTTTTGAAAAAAATTACAGTGTATACACTGTCAAAATTTTCAAAAATCGAGCCGAAATTTTTTTTTCCAAAATTCTAATCTTTTGATAGCATTTTAATGTATGGAAAATGGTAGAAAGAATTAGAAAAAAAATTTTGAAATCGGTTGAACATTGTCTAAAATACAGCCTAACGAAAATCAAAGTTTGGACCAAAATTATACAGATTTTCCAAAATTTTTCAAAAATCCCCAGCGGTAGAATGTTTAAAAGTTTTGATAACATTAAAAAGTAGGTGAAAATTCGTTAAAAACTGCATCAAAACTTTGAAAATTAGTAGAAAATTGTCCTAAATACAGCCTTTGGAAAATTTCAATTTTGACCAAACAGTTTTCAATAACTATTCCAAAATGTATGAAAAAATCTCAACTTTGCAAACCCCTAACAATGCCAATTTTTGGCCGATTACAAAAAGTCATGTCTTTTTTTGCTGCTCTCAATGTGAGATATAAATTGGCATTCAAATCTTAAAAACTAATTTTGACCCGATTTTTGAAAAAAATTACAGTGTGTACACTGTCAAAATTTTCAAAAATCGAGCCGAAATTTTTTTTCCCAAAATTCTAATCTTTTGACAGCATTTTAATGTATGGAAAAAGGTAGAAAGAATTAGATAAAAAATTTTTAAATCGGTTGAAAATTGTCTAAAATACAGCCTAACGAAAATCAGATTTTATTCCAAAATTATACAGATTTTCCAAAATTTTTCAAAAATCCCCAGCGGTAGAATGTTTAAAAGTTTTGATAACATTTAAAAGTAGATAAAAATTCGTTAAAAACTGCATCAAAACTTGGAAAATCGGTAGAAAATTGTCCTAAATACAGCCTTTGGAAAATTTTAATTTTGACCAAACAGTTTTCAATAACTATTCCAAAATGTATGCAAAAATCTCAACTTTGCAAACCTCTAACTATGCCAATTTTTGGCCGATTACAAAAAGTCATGTCTTTTTTTGCTGCTCTGAATGTGAGCTATAAATTGGCATTCAAATCTTAAAAACTAATTTTGACCCGATTTTTGAAAAAAATTACAGTGTATACACTGTCAAAATTTTCAAAAATCGACTGCATCTGCATCAACTGCATCAAAACTTTGGAAATCGGTAGAAAATTGTCCTAAATACAGCCTTTGGAAAATTTCAATTTTGACCAAACAGTTTTCAATAACTATTCCAAAATGTGTAAAAAAACCTCGACTTTGCAAACCCATAACAATGCCAATTTTTGGCCGATTTCAAAAAGTCATGTCTTTTTTTGCTGCTCTGAATGTGAGTTATAAATTGGCATTCAAATCTGAAAAACTAATTTTGACCCGATTTTTGAAAAAATTACAGTGTATACACTGTCAAAATTTTCAAAAATCGAGCCGAAATTTTTTTTTCCAAAATTCTAATCTTTTGATAGCATTTTAATGTATGGAAAAAGGTAGAAAGAATTAGAAAAAAAATTTTGAAATCGGTTGAACGATGTCTAAAATACAGCCTAACGAAAATCAAAGTTTGGACCAAAATTATACAGATTTTCAAAAATTTTTCAAAAATCCCCAGCGGTAGAATGTTTAAAAGTTTTGATAACATTAAAAAGTAGATAAAAATTCGTTAAAAACTGCATCAAAACTTTGAAAATCGGTAGAAAATTGTCCTAAATACAGCCTTTGGAAAATTTCAATTTTGACCAAACAGTTTTCAATAACTATTCCAAAATGTATGCAAAAATCTCAACTTTGCAAACCCCTAACTATGCCAATTTTTGGCCGATTTCAAAAAGTCATGTCGTTTTTTGCTGCTCTGAATGTGAGCTATAAATTGTCATTCAAATCTTAAAAACTAATTTTGACCCGATTTTTGAAAAAAATTACAGTGTATACACTGTCAAAATTTTCAAAAATCGAGTCGACATTTTTTTCCAAAATTCTAATCTTTTGATAGCATTTCAATGTATGGAAAAAGGTAGAACGAATTAGATAAAAAATTTTGAAATCGGTTGAAAATTGTCTAAAATACAGCCTAACGAAAATGAGAGTTTGGACCAAAATTATACAGATTTTCCAAAATTTTTCAAAAATCCCCAGCGGTAGAATGTTTAAAAGTTTTGATAACATTTAAAAGTAGATAAAAATTCGTTAAAAACTGCATCAAAACTTTGAAAATCGGTAGAAAATTGTCCTAAATACAGCCTTTGGAAAATTTCAATTTTGACCAAACAGTTTTCAATAACTATTCCAAAATGTATGCAAAAATCTCAACTTTGCAAACCCCTAACTATGCCAATTTTTGGCCGATTTCAAAAAGTCATGTCGTTTTTTGCTGCTCTGAATGTGAGCTATAAATTGTCATTCAAATCTTAAAAACTAATTTTGACCCGATTTTTGAAAAAAATTACAGTGTATACACTGTCAAAATTTTCAAAAATCGAGCCGAAATTTTTTTTTTCAAAATTCTACGCTTTTGATAGCATTTCAATGTATGGAAAAAGGTAGAACGAATTAGATAAAAAATTTTGAAATCGGTTGAAAATTGTCTAAAATACAGCCTAACGAAAATGAGAGTTTGGACCAAAATTATACAGATTTTCAAAAATTTTTCAAAAATCCCCAGCGGTAGAATGTTTAAAAGTTTTAATAACATTAAAAAGTATGTGAAAATTCGTTAAAAACTGCATCAAAACTTTGAAAATTAGTAGAAAATTGTCCTAAATACAGCCTTTGGAAAATTTCAATTTTGACCAAACAGTTTTCAATAACTATTCCAAAATGTATGCAAAAATCTCAACTTTGCATACCTCTAACAATGCCAATTTTCGGCCGATTACAAAAAGTCATGTCTTTTTTTGCTGCTCTGAATGTGAGCTATAAATTGGCATTCAAATCTTAAAAACTAATTTTGACCCGATTTTTGAAAAAAATTACAGTGTATACACTGTCAAAATTTTCAAAATCGAGCCGAAAATTTTTTTTTCAAAATTCTAAGCTTTTGATAGCATTTCAATGTATGGAAAAAGGTAGAAAGAATTAGATAAAAAATTTTTAAATCGGTTGAAAATTGTCTAAAATACAGCCTAACGAAAATGAGAGTTTGGATCAAAATTATACAGATTTTCAAAAATTTTTCAAAAATCCCCAGCGGTAGAATGTTTAAAAGTTTTGATAACATTAAAAAGTATATAAAAATTCGTTAAAAACTGCATCAAAACTTTGGAAATCGGTAGAAAATTGTCCTAAATACAGCCTTTGGAAAATTTCAATTTTGACCAAACAGTTTTCAATAACTATTCCAAAATGTGTAAAAAAACCTCGACTTTGCAAACCCATAACAATGCCAATTTTTGGCCGATTTCAAAAAGTCATGTCTTTTTTTGCTGCTCTGAATGTGAGTTATAAATTGGCATTCAAATCTGAAAAACTAATTTTGACCCGATTTTTGAAAAAAATTACAGTGTATACACTGTCAAAATTTTCAAAAATCGAGTCGACATTTTTTTTCCAAAATTCTAATCTTTTGATAGCATTTTAATGTATGGAAAAAGGTAGAAAGAATTAGATAAACAATTTTGAAATCGGTTGAAAATTGTCTAAAATCCAACCTAACGAAAATCAAAGTTTGGACCAAAATTATGCAGATTTTCCAAAATTTTTCAAAAATCCCCAGCGGTAGAATGTTTAAAAGTTTTGATAACATTTAAAAGTAGATAAAAATTCGTTAAAAACTGCATCAAAACTTTGAAAATCGGTAGAAAATTGTCCTAAATACAGACTTTGGAAAATTTCAATTTTGACCAAACAGTTTTCAATAACTATTCCAAAATGTATGAAAAAATCTCAACTTTGCAAACCTCTAACAATGCCAATTTTTGGCCGATTACAAAAAGTCATGTCTTTTTTTGCTGCTCTGAATGTGAGCTATAAATTGGCATTCATATCTTAAAAACTTATTTTGACCCGATTTTTGAAAAAAATTACAGTGTATACACTGTCAAAATTTTCAAAAATCGAGCCGAAATTTTTTTTTTCAAAATTCTACGCTTTTGATAGCATTTCAATGTATGGAAAAAGGTAGAAAGAATTAGATAAAAAATTTTGAAATCGGTTGAAAATTGTCTAAAATACAGCCTAACGAAAATGAGAGTTTGAACCAAAATTATACAGATTTTCAAAAATTTTTCAAAAATCCCCAGCGGTAGAATGTTTAAAAGTTTTGATAACATTAAAAAGTATGTGAAAATTCGTTAAAAACTGCATCAAAACTTTGAAAATTAGTAGAAAATTGTCCTAAATACAGCCTTTGGAAAATTTCAATTTTGACCAAACAGTTTTCAATAACTATTCCTAAATGTGTAAAAAAACCTCGACTTTGCAAACCCATAACAATGCCAATTTTTGGCCGATTTCAAAAAGTCATGTCTTTTTTTGCTGCTCTGAATGTGAGTTATAAATTGGCATTCAAATCTGAAAAACTAATTTTGACCCGATTTTTGAAAAAAATTATAGTGTATAAATACACTGTCAAAATTTTCAAAAATCGAGCCGAAATTTTTTTTTCCAAAATTCTAATCTTTTGATAGCATTTTAATGTATGGAAAAAGGTAGAAAGAATTCGATAAAAAATTTTGAAATCGGTTGAAAATTGTCTAAAATACAGCCTAACGAAAATGAGAGTTTGGACCAAAATTATACAGATTTTCAAAAATTTTTCAAAAATCCCCAGCGGTAGAATGTTTAAAAGTTTTGATAACATTAAAAAGTATATAAAAATTCGTTAAAAAATGCATCAAAACTTTGGAAATCGGTAGAAAATTGTCCTAAATACAGCCTTTGGAAAATTTCAATTTTGACCAAACAGTTTTCAATAACTATTCCAAAATGTGTAAAAAAACCTCGACTTTGCAAACCCATAACAATGCCAATTTTTGGCCGATTTCAAAAAGTCATGTCTTTTTTTGCTGCTCTGAATGTGAGTTATAAATTGGCATTCAAATCTGAAAAACTAATTTTGACCCGATTTTTGAACAAAATTACAGTGTATACACTGTCAAAATTTTCAAAAATCGAGCCGAAATTTTTTTTTCCAAAATTCTAATCTTTTGATAGCATTTTAATGTATGGAAAAAGGTAGAAAGAATTAGATAAACAATTTTGAAATCGGTTGAAAATTGTCTAAAATACAGCCTAACGAAAATCAAAGTTTGGACCAAAATTATACAGATTTTCAAAAATTTTTCAAAAATCCCCAGCGGTAGAATGTTTAAAAGTTTTGATAACATTAAAAAGTATATAAAAATTCGTTAAAAACTGCATCAAAACTTTGAAAATCGGTAGAAAATTGTCCTAAATACAGACTTTGGAAAATTTCAATTTTGACCAAACAGTTTTCAATAACTATTCCAAAATGTATGCAAAAATCTCAATTTTGCAAACCTCTAACAATGCCAATTTTTGGCCGATTACAAAAAGTCATGTCTTTTTTTGCTGCTCTGAATGTGAGCTATAAATTGGCATTCAAATCTTAAAAACTAATTTTGACCCGATTTTTGAACAAAATTACAGTGTATACACTGTCAAAATTTTCAAAAATCGAGCCGAAATTTTTTTTTCCAAAATTCTAATCTATTGATAGCATTTTAATGTATGGAAAAAGGTAGAAAGAATTAGATAAACAATTTTGAAATCGGTTGAAAATTGTCTAAAAAACAGTCCAACGAAAATCAAAGTTTGGACCAAAATTATGCAGATTTTCAAAAATTTTTCAAAAATCCCCAGCGGTAGAATGTTTAAAAGTATTAATAACATTAAAAAGTATGTGAAAATTCGTTAAAAACTGCATCAAAACTTTGAAAATTAGTAGAAAATTGTCCTAAATACAGCCTTTGGAAAATTTAAATTTTGAAATTTAATTGAAAACTGTTTGCTCAAAATTTAAATTTTCCAAAGGCTGCATTTAGGACAATTTTCTACCGATTTTCCAAGTTTTGATGCAGTTTTTAACAAATTTTTATCTACTTTTTAATGTTATCAAAACTTTTAAACATTCTACCGCTGGGGATTTTTGAAAATTTTGGAAAATCTGTATAATTTTGGAATAAAATCTGATTTTCGTTGTATAATTTTGGTCCAAACTTTGATTTTCGTTAGGCTGTATTTTAGACAATTTTCAACCGATTTCAAAATTTTTTATCTAATTCTTTCTACCCTTTTCCATACATTAAAATGATATCAAAAGATTAGAATTTTGGAAAAAAAAATTTCGGCTCGATTTTTGAAAATTTTGACAGTGTATACACTGTAATTTTTTTCAAAAATCGGGTCAAAATTAGTTTTTAAGATTTGAATGCCAATTTATAGCTCACATTCAGAGCAGCAAAAAAAGACATGACTTTTTGTAATCGGCTAAGATTTAACATAGTTAGAGGTTTGCAAAGTTGAGGTTGTTGCATACATTTTGAAACCGTTGTTGAAAAATATTTGGTAAACATTGAAATTTTCCTAATGCTGTAGTTAGGATGCAGTTTTTATGAAATTTTTCTCTACTTTTAAATGCTATTAAAACTTGAAAATATTGCAACGCTGGGGACTTTTGAAAATTTTTCGAAAAATGGTATGATTATGGTCAAAATTGCGATTTTCCTTACGCTGTAATTAAGACACTTTTCAGCCGATTTCAAAATTTCGTATCTATTTCTTATTACATTACATTATTGAAAAATGTTTGGTCAAAATTGAAATTTTCCAAAGGCTGTACTTAGGACAATATTATACAGATTTTCAAAGTTTTGATGTGGTTTTTATCGAATTTTAAATTTTAGTATTAATTTTCATTTTTAATCTTATTTTTAATTTTAACTTTATTTTTATATTTAATTTTAATTTTTAGTTGGGATGCTTATATTTACTATAATTTAATCCCAATTTGATTATAATTAAAAAAAATATTCTAACAAAAATATAAATACATATGCGATTCTTTTAATTTACATACATCGAATTTTTTATTACGGGGTCGTTAAAAAAAAAACATACATGTCCTGATAACTCGGCCATTTCAGGGGCTATCCGAATGTCCTTTAGTCAGTTTGTAGTCCTTGATGAGCTGCGTCGACAGGCACATAGGTCCTCCAGGGAACTGAAATAAAAAGGTTTTTTTGCTTAGAAAAAATATGAAATATCTAGCAGGTTTTTTGAAGGATTTTTTTTTTCTTCTGTGATTGTCTGAGGTTTTTGCAAACCTTATTCAATTTTTAACCCGATTTTCGAAACAACAAAAAAAAATAAATATTTTGTTTATTTATTTATTTAGTATAGGATATAGTTGTAAACTATCAACCTAACAATTTTTTACAAGCACTAGCAACTATGGCCTTCGGCTTTTGCTGTAAATAAATTGGGTTTTCGTCACTAGAATGTAAATTAAATATTTATTCATTTTCAAGCAGCCTTTCTACTATTTTACATTATCTACAGGTATCAAAAACATCGATATTTACACGAAAACATCGTTTCAATGTTTCTCCAGCTCAAATGTTAATTAACAGAACCACCGATTGGAGCTCTCTGCTTATTAACAGTCTCCAAGTGGATCACTACATTCACTTTTTCTTGCATAATAAATAACAATTGGTTTTCAAAGTTCATTAAATAAAGGTCGTAATTTTGAAGTTGCTTCGTCATGCAGTGTCCGTTTTTAAATCGTTTTACAACCAATTATTTGCGCAATTATGCGGAGGTGTTGTGCCAACAATATAGCCAGTTTTGTCCAGTTGTTACTGCAGCTGTTGGGGCTGGCTCTGAGAAAAAACTTTCTCTTATTGCCTCATCAAGGTATTTTTCTACGAACTCGACCAAATTTCCGACAGAGAACCAAAATCGCCGTCTGGTGCATGATGTAAGACGAAATCATGGTAACGCAATCGCACCAACTGCAATTCAGGACAGGGATGTCGATGTGGATGTGGATGAAAATAACTTTCACTATGAGAAGTTTTTCAATGACCAAATATTGAAGAAGAAAAAGGATCACTCCTATCGAGTTTTCAAACGAGTTAACAGATTGGCTGGCGATGGATTATTCCCCCATGCTCTGGAGTACTCTACGCAATCGGAACGACCAATTACTGTTTGGTGTTCGAATGACTACTTAGGTATGTCAGCGCATCCAAGTGTTAAGCAAGCCGTGCGTGATGCATTGGACATGCACGGTTCTGGGGCGGGCGGGACCCGCAACATTTCTGGAAACTCTTTGCATCACGAGCGACTTGAACAAAAACTGGCCGAGCTACATCAAAAAGAGGCTGCTTTATTGTTTACCTCTTGCTTTGTGGCAAATGATTCCACTCTGTTTACACTGGCTAAGCTACTGCCACGATGCGAGATATTCTCGGACGCAGGCAATCATGCTTCCATGATCCAAGGAATTCGAAATAGCGGCGTTCCGAAGCATATCTTTCGTCACAATGATGCTGACCACTTGCGCTCACTACTGAAACAAGTGGACAAGGCGACACCCAAGATTGTGGCCTTTGAAACGGTTCATTCCATGACAGGGGCAATTTGTCCACTGGAGGAGTTGCTTGATGTTGCTCACGAATACGGTGCATACACATTCATAGACGAAGTCCATGCCGTTGGCTTATATGGAGAGCATGGTGCTGGGGTTGGCGAACGCGATGGTGTATTGCACAAAATGGACATTATATCAGGAACCTTGGGAAAGGCATATGGTAACATAGGCGGCTATGTAGCTGGCACATCGAATCTTATCGATATGATACGTTCCTATGCTGCTGGATTTATTTTTACCACCTCATTGCCACCGACTGTGCTATGTGGAGCATTGGAGGCAGTGAACATATTGGCATCGGAGGAAGGTCAACAGTTACGTAGCCTACATCAAAGAAACGTGTCCTACTTAAAGAACTTGCTAAAAAGAGAAGGTAATTCAATGTCAAAATTTTACGTAATCTGTAAATCGAGTAAGAGGTCATTCGTGACTGAATGTTTATTTATAATTGTTCTTGCAAGGCCATTACGCAATTCATTTATTCGCATTGCAACAATTAATAAAATGTAAATAGCAATTAATGGAAAAATTGCGTGTGAAACCCGATTGACAAGATACTTTTTAGGAAAAAAACCCATATACTTACATTTGTACATACATACATACATACATACGTATAGACGTAGAGACAAAACACAAAACCGAAACGAGGTCACTTGCGTTCGTCTAATTATCAAACTTGCCTTTTACATTTTTTTCTATTATTTGCGGGAAAAAAATGAAATATATATGGGTTAATTAATCGACATAAATATTTTCTACCATTATAGGTTTTCCGGTGGAAGATACTCCTAGCCACATAATTCCAATTAAAATAGGAGATCCCCTAAAATGCACTCAAATCTCAAATGTGCTAATGGAACAGTACGGCCATTATCTCCAATCGATTAACTATCCAACAGTCGCACGTGGTCAAGAAAAACTTCGACTGGCTCCAACCCCATTTCATTCCTTCGAAATGATGAACGAATTGGTAACCGATTTGAAGAAGGTGTGGAAAATGGTGAATCTTTCGACAAATGTTCCGCTTACACCGAATGGCTGCATCTTCTGCCACAGTGAGAACTGTCCCGACATGGAGTGTGCTATTCCCAACTGCCCGCGATTGGAAATAACTGTGGCTGCATAGGTTGTAAGGGCACAGCATTTTGGCTAACAAACATTGCCTAAAATTGTTTTTCTGGTTTTGGACAAATAAATAACGGTATTGGTGTTCTTATATTATTATTATTTGCTGTAATATTTCATAACAAAAATGCGAATAAATTGTTTACTATGCTTCATATCAATATTCTGACTTTTTTTCATGCTCAAAGCTCCGACAAAAAAACCAACCAAAAAGAAGCACTCAGGAAGCATTTCAGATTACACAATTTGTTGATAAAAGCAGTAATCAAAAGTTATTGGCATCATGGTGACTAGAAGTACAGAAGCCAAATGTTTGTCATGCATGCTTGGATTTGTCAAAAACACTGATAAAAGTCATTAGAACGTTTCATCGCCCTTGACATTGAGAATATAAAATTGAAGTGTACATTTATTGAGGAATTCAGATGTTTTTGTAAAATGCTAGCTTAAGAGTTGAAGCTTATATATAATAATTCTCCCAAACAAATCTGTGGTTGACTCAAAAACAAATTTTAACTTATGACATATCAAATCTTTAAGTTTAAAGTATTGAGGAGAGTTAATGTCTTCAGGATAAAATGTTTCCTGGTGCACTACATTCTCTTCGTTAGAATATATTGTAATATTCGACTTTTGGCCGGCAAATCCTCCTTGAAATTGTAGGCAAAAGCCATTTATTGTTTGAGGTTCATCGAATGTTAAATAAATCCACTGAGATGCTCCCTATTTAAAGTAAAAATATGTTTCAAAAGACTGCCATTGTTTTCTATATTCTAAATAAAGATACATTCATATTGTTTCGAATGCATTGACTGCAAATGGTTTGAAAGGTTGTTAATTTTCAGTTTGTTGTAAAAACAGTTGATGTCCTGGTAACCAGATTCAATTAAAATAATTGCTCTTTAAAATTACCATCACAACTGAATTCAAACGTGCGTTTTACATTTAATGGGTTTATATTTATTGCTTCTCACATTCCTATATGGAATACATACATATGTACATACATACATACCTCATCAGAACTCCACGAGGTGTCTTCGTTTCCATCGAACATGTACTGTTTTCCATATTGTTTCACGTCTTTATTTAGCACTGAGCTGACTCTGTAGTACGACAACAGAATGCGAATATCAATAAATGATCAGTAAATGCATTTGTACTCGTACCTGCAGGTGAAATTGGTTTTTCTCAAAATGTCCATTTTAACGTGTTGTCAACATAAACATAATCATATGTTCAACACCCAGTTAACATTTTTTACTCGTAGCCGCAAGCTAATCGCTAGGAGTTGGAGGCGCATCGGAACAATATTAATATTGTGTACAACTTAACATTTTTCCCATAAACATTCATACATATATTTGCAGTTTAAGTCCAATAATAAAATTTTCTTTTGTCCATTCATTCCTAGCTTAAACACTTAATCAGCTGTTAGTGAAACAACAAAGTAAATGCCGCTGACGCTCATCTCTAAATGAAATCGATATATCATATCGACTAAATCTTCAAGAAAACATATGCACTCTGCTGAATTTATTCCATATTCTAAAAGAAACGAAAGTATATAAACTTCCATCTGAGGATCTCTTGCACATGCGAAAAAACGAAAAGGAGCCATATTCCACATCACTGGCGGCAGACGTTTCCTGGGTATCAAAAAAATGATAAAGGCTATATTGGTTTTTAATAATCATGGAAAGCCGCGGCTGTCGAAATTTTATCAATACTTTGTAAGAATTTTACATCTTTAAAACATCATGACCACATAAAATCAATTTCTTTTGTTTCAGGATGAAAGTCTCCAACAACAAATCATTAAGGAGACGTTTCAACTTGTTTCGAAACGCGACGATAACGTATGCAACTTTTTGGAGGGTGGCAGGTGAAGAACACTTGGTATTATATTACTTTTTATAGAAACTTATGTATTTCCCTTTCCCTGCAACAGCTTGATTGGTGGCTCTGACTACAAGTTGATATACCGCCACTATGCCACATTATACTTTGTGTTTTGTGTGGACTCTTCCGAAAGTGAATTGGGTATCCTTGACTTGATACAAGTGTTTGTAGAAACGCTGGATAAGTGCTTTGAGAATGTTTGCGAATTGGATTTAATCTTTCACGCCGATGCCGTTCATCACATACTCTCAGAGTTGGTGATGGGTGGAATGGTGCTGCAAACGAATATGAATGATATAATGGCACGTATTGAAGAGCAGAATAAGCTGGTGAAGCAAGAGGCTGGCATATCGGCTGCACCAGCGCGTGCTGTGAGCGCCGTAAAGAGTATGAACATTCCACAACAAATTAAAGATATAAAGCTACCCGACCTACCACAGGCAATAAAGGACTTAAAGTTCTGACAAGATAATTGTATATTGCCCGGATAGACAAACAGATTTAGACTAATCTCTTTCAGTTGCGTTTCACATCGATCGCCTTTCGTGAAGTCCAAGTGGCTGCCAACAATTATTCCTCGGCCGGTAGTTTTAAAGATCACATTTAAGTTAATCGTCTATTCTCCTAATTTCTAAATTAGTTTTGTTAATCTCATTTTGTACTTTATGCAACTAAATAAATTTGTGTAACAACATAAGCCTATCTCCTATTTAAATAAATCACATTTAATAAGGCGATGTGTAACAGTTTTTAATCCAAATTTATTTATAGGCAACAATACGCATAGATAACTCAGATTAAAATAAAAAACAAACCTACTTTATACTTAGTGTAGCCAAACTTATTAATATTGTAATGCTCCTTAATCGAATGAGTACATTATTTAGCCCTCATTAAATTTTAACAGACTCAAAAAGGCTGCGGAAACTACGGCCCAGCCGTTGTGCTGTTAATTACAAGAATATGAACAAACCATACATAGACTCATTTAGGCACGTAGAGATCGTAATTAAACATTTGCAACAGGACACTGCTGGTCATCCTCCTCGCCCACTTCAAGAATTATTTGCATAATTCTGCGTTTAAGCTTTTTTCGTGAAAGTGTGGAGTTTAAGTTACGAAATTCATTTGCTATAAGTTCACCAAACGCATCCCACTGGTCACGACCTACTACTCCGTTTTGCATGGGTATGTGAACTGGCACCACCTCATTTGCATTTTGTACCAAATTTGTTTCGGTTGTGGATATGGAGGTAGGCATTGATACAATTGCAGAATTTGTTTTAAAAACATCACACGATATTGGAACTGTTTCACATGGCTTTGGAGGCTCTAGACTAGGGGTAGCAGTCTCGTCACGGCATATGATTTGTTCTATGTTTTTAAATTCGCATTTCGTAACCGATACAGGATTTTCATTTTCCGTTATTGCCTCAGTATAAGTGCAATCTAGTTTGTTAAAGAGTTTCTGTAAACGATGTAGGGAAGTATTAAATAAAGATCATGTGCATATGTAAATATGACACTACCTTGCATTGTGTTTGTCCAGCTTGAAACCCAGGTCGTGGTTCAATTACGGAACGTAGAAACTTAAGAGTTTCAAAATGTTCCCAACGACATGTCTTCTCTTGACTTGATCCAGACCCGGATCCAGACTCTTCCAAGCGACGCTCCATCTTCTTTAATTCCGAGTTGAACTGATTTCGCAAATTATGCACTTTTTTGGCATAAGTAAGTTTCGTGATACCTAGAGAGCGGCATATGTGCTCAATGGCTTTACTGCGACAGTTTTTGTTCTTGTACAGTTCAGAGTAGTGATTCCACAGACAATCTGATGATCGGTAAAGTTCGATTAGTTTATAAATCTTTTCACGAGTCCATATCGTTGGTTTTCGCCTCTGACGAGAACTAATCTCTGACATGTTGATACCAAGTGAGAATCCAATGAGAGCTAGACGTCTGGCCGTGGTATTTTTTGCTGACCAACGAAACTACTAAACACACATGAAATTGTCAAATTTCTCTTTATTTAAATAATGACAATATTAGATGAAACTTAGAAAACCGAAATTACACAAAACACAAACAATCAAATTGCAACATTATACGTGCGTTTTGTAGTGGTGAGTTTTTTGATAATATCGAAAACGAAAACGCACTTCTATCGATAACCTTAGCTATTAATCGAATGCTGTTTTAGTGAGGAAAGGCTATTAGTTTGTCCGACTTTATAAATAAAAGAATAAAACGACGTTAATAATATTGGTAGAAATATGTATATATTATTGCCGAATTGGTTAAAAAATGTGTGAGCCATATGCAGTATAGTAACACGTAATTTGTCTGGCTATGGGACAGGGACCAATTTTCTGACAAATGCGGCCGACGCCCACGCCCACGCCCACTATCTGCAGAATTTCCTTTATAGAAATTTTTGAATAAATCGGTAATTAGACTGCTTAAAATTATCCAGTCAATATACAGTCGTCATATGAATGACGTTTACCGTTAACTTGCTGAACTTGGATATCAATACGGATACGCAACGCAAGCGTAATGTCACAAGTAATACCAATTCCTAACACGCCCACACCCCACATGCTGACGACATCAACGTTAACGCCTATAGAACCCGCGACGAAACCACCACCGACTGCAGCGACAACATTTCCAACTCTAGGCGGTGGTGGGGCTCATCTCAACGAACAAGCGCCAGATGTCATTTTGAGAGCCTCAACAATTTTTGGGGATATAAAGCACAAACAGGATATGGCGACAACGATGCCATTGGATCTCGAAAATGTAAATGCACACAGTAGAGTTGGTGCCGGGACTGAGAACAACGAGGATGGCCTACAGTTCGTCGGCAATACCAACTCTAACTCTAAAATACGCATTATGCCCACCATAAAGCTGTTGGCCACTCCTCATGCAGTCGACCCGAAGCGCAAATTCGTTTGTCCCTACGACAATTGTACAAAAAGTTATGGAAAAAGTTCTCACCTGCGCTCTCATCTCACATGGCACACGGGTATTAAACCGTTTGTCTGCAGTGAGCCCAAGTGCGGCAAGGGTTTCACTCGTTCTGACGAACTCAACCGGCACCTGCGCACCCATACAGGTGAAAAGCCGTTTGAGTGCATACAGTGCACCAAGAAGTTCTCCCGGAGTGATCATCTAACGAAACACCTAGCGACGCATGACCGGCAATTGAAAACAACTGGCAGCGGCACACCGAAACGATCAACGCCGAATAGTTCTAAGATGAAATCAATCAAAAATCTAACAGAACCATCAGATGCAGATTCGGGGTTCCATTTCATGGCTGTGCTAAGTGGTGGTGGTGGCGACGAGAGTCCGCAGCATCCTCAATCGCATCAACTGCAACTGCCTCAGCAACATCAACCTGCGGATATAGTGGGGGGGTTCGATCACAAACCGCTGAAAATCAAATTAGAACGGCCCGAGCATAGCGAAAAATATCAAATAGTGGCACCAACTTTACCACCTGATGTCCAGATGACCCCATGTTACAGTGCCAAGCCGGAAGTGAAATATGAGCCTGCCGATGAAATTGTACATACACTCTCTCAACTACCGCCGCAGGATGGCCCCAGCACCTATGGTATGCCTCAGTTTGTGCAAGATCGGGATCGCCCCTTTCGCTGCCAGCAATGTGAGAAAAGATTTAAGCGTCAGGATGATCTAAATCGACATATACGCACGCACACGGGCGAAAAGCCCTATGCATGTCCGCAGTGCTGTAGGAGATTCGTTCGCAGCGATCACTTGAAAAAGCATCAGCAGACGCATTTAAAAATACGATAGATTCGGAATTATTCATTAAGTTAATGCAGCCAGTGGCGGCATCCCATCCCAATTACTATTAGTTAAATCGGCCGTGTGTTGGGTTACGAACACAGTACAATAAAAAATAAATTGGACAACTAAGGGTACTCTATTATTGATTGTTTCTATTCATCCAAATACTGTTCTTCTAAACTCCATTTCCAGGATATCACAGGATATCCAGGATATCAAACAGTTATCTTTAAATTTATTTTCAATTTGTTTATTTGAATATTTTCGACGTGGGCGTACTTACTTTGCACTTCTAGTAATATTTGGCGGCACATAAAAGGTGTCCACTGCCTTGGGCTTCTTTTTCTTTCCGAACCAGCGTTTTGGATAATAGATTTTTTTCTTAAAAATCTGTATATCAATATCATCTTTGTTCTCATAGAACCAAAGTGCTTGTCGCTTTGCGTCTAGCTGATCCAATGTGATTTGGATTTTTTGCATGCGCTCATACAAATCCTGAGCTGCAATTTGCTTCTTAACAGCGCTTTCAAAACGTTTAACCCATTCCTGGTAAGTCTCGGCATATTCTGCCAAAAGTTTCGGTTCCAAATTTTCAACGCTTAGCTTAACCTGATCATCAAGAACTTTATCAATAGGGTTCTCGTTTACGGGTTCTTTACTTTTTTCAATTGTTTGGTCCAAAAGTTGAAGAAACTCGTGCGCTTCATCTACTTTAAGACTGTTAACTAATGTTTGACACAACTGAAGGATTTCCTTGTGAAAGATGCTCTGATGTTGGCCTAGAAGCTTGGCCCCATTTGACATTTGGGAAGCCAAAGCAAAACCCACTAAGGTAATGTTCTGGCCCAGCTTACTTAAATTCCCTTTGAATGTAGCGCATTTGATAAACGCTCGTCCGAGAATCTTTTCTTCTGTATCACTTGTGTCTTCTGCAAAGTTTCTTATAAATTTAACGCGAACTTTTTCCTAAAAATAAAATGGATAAACCAATTTTACTAGTTGAAGTCGAATAATTATTAAACTACACACCACTTCAGGAGATGGAGCTTTTTTGTCCTGCGTTATAGTCTGGACCAATGGCTCAGGTTTAAAGTCCTTCACCCATGTGTAGAAAGACTGGAGGCAGAGTGATTGAATTAGTTCGCTGTTGCATAAGCCTCGTTCAACTAAAAGCGCTGCAACCTGTGCCGACTCGAAGGCGTGGCCGTTGTGCAAAAAGTAGTCAATTAAATAGGACCCAGAAAATTTATCAACAAATAGTCCATATTGCATGGGATTGCGAAGGATACTGATTGCTTCTTGTGGGTTGGCCGACTCCAGTAATTGCTTCACTAAAGCACCCGCAAAAAGTGGAACAGCTGAACATTCTTTTTGTTGCCTATTGGGAGAAAAAAATCGTCGGGTTACTATACTCATAAGTTATAACATATAAGTTATACCTGAGCTTCACAAGCTGGTCCAGAAAGTCCGTTTGATGATCCAAGTCAACGAATATAGCCAAATTCTTTGTGGGGTTGGATTCCGGAAACTTATTGACTAAATTGTTGAATTCGTTGGAAAAGTATGAAATGCATCTTCTGCGGGGAAGCAGCGAAAGAATCCGAGACCTCAGCATATTTTAATTTATATAAATAATTTTTTTAATGAGCAAGTATTTAATAGGGTGAGCAAAGAAACACTTATTTAAACGTGATCTGAGTCAAGATAGCGTCGACTTTGGAACAATCGATTTGGAACATCGAAATTGTATACAAAAGGCAAAGAATCAATTATCGTTATAAATAAATATATACGAAATTTATCTAAAATTTAAATTTCGATTTTAACTGCCATAGGACTTATATACTCAATCATTTAAACCATTTAAAATATTTGCAAGTATTATTTCTAATATTACAATTACTTTGCGACGCTATCTTATCGGTCGTATTGTATATACATACATACTTTGTATTGTTGCGTTTTGTTTATAACTTCTTTTAGAGAAATGTGCGACTTTGATAAATTGTGGTGCGATGCGCTCAAAATATTCCCTGTGTTGGGCGGTGTGGTTAGTACTATTTTCCTGTTTATTACAAAGGGTTTTCATAATCTTTATTCATATTGGCAGATAAATGCTTCAGAAGAACCAGTCGACGAGGCAGCTTACGAAAATGTTTGCCGGCATCTTTCAAATTTGGGAAGCGTCGATGCACTGACCGCCATTGTCGACCTGGAAATCCAGTCGGCGATAAGGAACATAATAGTGCCATCGTTTTGGAAACAGTTGTACGCTGGGGTTGATCCGTCGGAGCTGCAAAGCGATGCATTGTCTGATCAGTCGGTGTCTGATAAGAACAGATTATTTGCACAGTTCATAGAGGCAATTAATGAACTTCATGTAGGCTTACGCTCATTGGAACGCATTAAGCCTCGACTGGTGTATCTTAATGAAAAAGCGAATGGAAGTGGAAGCCCCTCGAACTGCACAACGGTTAGCTCGATGAAACTAATGCAACAAGACGGCATCAAGACTTGTCTGCGAGATGCGATGCTAGCTCAATTGCCGCCAACATTCAGTACGATTGTCGGAGCATTCTACTGGGTCCATTATAGGCTCTTTACGAAAGATACACAGCTGGCCTCCACCACCATTGGTATGTAACAATTTTGTTCATAAAAATGTTAGACTTAATTATATGGGATATTATCTTGTAGATTCTGATGTATTCGATGAGCTTCCGTGTACTGGATGTAATTTCGACGTAGAGCAATGTTGTTGCCAGAAACTAACTGATATGGTGAATAAAACAAACATGAAATTGCTTGAAATGAACCTGACAGATCGTCTTGCTGGGAGCGCATTGACAGCCTTGATTAAACAGAAAATTAAAGAACATATAAACGACACTTGTTTGGGAATCTTTGATAGAAGCCACCTTAAACAGCTTGAAACGGTAAGTAACAGACACCTTAATTAATGTGGGGATAACAAATATGAATTTAGTATTCTAAACTTCTTAAGTCATCGCTTCTACTTAAGTATTCTAAACTACTTGAGTCATCGCTTCTACTTTAACCAGAATTATAAAAACGTAATCTATTTATACGTTCCCTTTTACAGTGGCTTAATGATGTCATTATAGTTTGGTTAACAAACATATTCAAAGGATGGAGGGATAAGGAAACAGACGGTGTAGACAATGTTCCTGCTTCCATTCAAGCGTTTAAAGTGAAACTAACTTACTTTATGTATGAAACATTCGCTCAGAGCGTCATTAGCCAATTTTTCAGTATTATTATAGGTAAGTCCCTGCTTACTCGTATAATATTTCATAAATTATTGCTTTGGAATTGAGATTAATGATTAACAATTATATAATATTGTAATTTTCATGCAACATAACATGCCATCTATTTTTTAGATTATCCAGATTCTACACCTGCAATAGATGATTTAAAAATTTGTATGGAGAAAATCGATATGAGAGCCTATTTAACAGAAACTCTTAGAAGTTCGTTGGAAGCTAGAATTCTTCATCCTGGTGTTAACACCATGGATATATTAACTGGATATGTTGCGGCCATTAAGGCAATTCGCCATTTAGACAATACGGGAGTGATTTTAGAAATGGTTACAGCACCCATTAAAGATTATCTGCGTAAACGTAATGACACAGTTCGAAGAGTTGTAACCGGTCTTACCGAAGAAGGGCCCACAGATTTGTCTGAGGAGCTAGCCAAAGGTGAATCAATAAAAGACGGCAAAGAAGCTGGCCCGGATGAGTTCAGCAACTGGGAAAATTGGGAGCCTGATCCCTTTGGAATTGATCCTAATGTTATGCGTTACAATAGTTCAAAAATAATGAGATCTGCTGACATTATATCAATGGTGGTGGATATATATGGAAGCAAGGAATTATTTATGGTGGAATATAGAAATTTAATGGCCGACAGACTAATATCTCAGCTGGACTTTAATTCGGAAAAAGAAATTCGAAATTTGGAACTGTTGAAAATCCGATTTGGAGAATCACTTTTGCATAGCTGTGAAGTGATGTTAAAAGATGTTACCGACTCCAAGAGAATTAATGCCCATATTCATGGTGATGGTAATTGCAATACCAGTGAGTATTAAATATCTAATGTATTTTATATTCTTGGAATATTAGTTATTTTTTATCTTAGATGACCAATTATTTGACATTTCGTCTTTAATAATATCGGCGCAATTTTGGCCATCATTTAATAAGGAGAGTCTACAATTGCCAGAAGAAATCGAGAATGAGTTCAAGAAATATACTAAGGCTTATGAAGCATACAAGGGCAACCGAACATTGAACTGGCGCACTGTGACCGGTCGGGTAAACATTGTCATCGAAGTGGGCAACCGAACAATGGAGATGACGGTGCCGCCAACACAGGCTGTGATAATATATCATTTTCAGAACAAGAGTATGTACATATATTACATAAATTTCGCACACATATGAATATATATTTGATATAGGCGAATGGAGTCTTGATGAACTTAGTACATTGACCAAGGTTCCTGCAACTGCTTTGCGGCGGCGCATAAGTTTTTGGCAAAATCACGGTCTGATTACCGAAACATCGCCTGGAATTTTTACACTTGTCGAGAAAGAAACTGAAAAATCACAGTTCGAAGAAATGAGCATTACAGAAGCCGATGAAGAAGATTTGGAATCGGCAATGGCATCCGCTAGTGATCAAAGAGAAGAAGAGCTTCAGGTATGTGATGTTTATAGCTACAAATTCGTATATACTTGAGAAGTAAAATGATAAGTCATTTCAAAAATAGCTATAGGTTATATAAGTAAAAATTAAATTTTTGCGTACTATATACTTATACAAATATCTGAATTATATAAGGAACACTTATGGGTTTTACAATTATTATAATGGAATTAAATGGGAAAAAAATAATTTTTTTGACAGCGTCATAAGATTAGATTAGATATTCCAGGATGAAGAAGCAGTGTTTTTTAAGACAGTAGTGTACAACGAATGACGAAATATTTTATGTGTTCTTTTAATTAATTATTTTTATGCTTTATTTTCAATATTTTTTTCAGGTATTTTGGTCCTATATAGTTGGAATGCTTACAAACCTGGACTCGATGCCCATAGACAGAATCCATCAAATGCTTAAACTTTTTGCTTCCCACAGTGGAGGTGTCGAATTTACTCAGGAGGAACTAAAACACTTTTTACAACGTAAAGTCCGAGAGCATAAACTGCTGTTCTCAGGAGGAGTTTATCAATTGGCTAAATAATTATTAAAATAAATGATAACATCTGAAACATTTACGCGAAAGAATAAAAAATGCTTATTTTTTATAATGTAAATTTTGACATTCAAATTATGAAGTTCGACAAAAACTCCTACTTTAGCTTTTCAACATAACGTCTTCGACGACCAAACATATCCTTTATCGCCTTATATTAGATGTTTCTTGTGTTTCTTCCTATCATTTTCAGTATATCTTACCACAATTCCACAAGACAGCAGTTTGGACGATTCATTAGATCCGTCCGCGTCGAATTATATCAAATCCTGCTTTTCACTACATCGCAATTTCAAACTGGTGCATCAAACAACGAAAACAGATAGTTTCCCCGTCATAACACATTCCGCTAAAGTAAAAGATTAGATATGACTGAAATATGGCATTACCAAGAATATATATATATATACTATCCTATACAATATCCGATGTTTTTTTCTGGGTGTTGCAACTTGCAGTCATCTTTTTAGAAGCCTATTATTATTTACCATAGCATTCACCTATCATTGAAATATCATAGAATTATGTAACACAAACATATTGTGCCTGATTTAATTTCATAATCATACTAATTTAATGTGTACATCAAAAAGGCTTCATAAGGGAATAAAAATATATACTAATTTACATTGAAAAACGATCATTGTAGACTTTTTCTCTATGGTTCGAACTCAGAATGGTGCTTAATATAGGCGCAAGACGATTTATTCTTTGCTGAAATCTGTCTCGGTCACGGGAATAAACTTGCCAGTCACCCTTTCGAGCAGCCCGATATGCGAAGTTCCAAGTACGCATAACATGCACGTTTGGTATCAAATTGAATCGGACCTGTGCCAAAGGATGAATTTATGTTATTCAAAATTGTCAAGCAATTATCATACTATGACTCACCTTTTTGGGGGATTTCATGCTGATGTTGTCACAATCACACACCTCGTCGGTGGTGTCGTCATCATCATCATCAACGTCAGCATCAGGTCCAGCATTATCATCAACATCATCGCACCATCCATTTGAGGGCACTGTACCATTGTCATCAACGTCGTCTTCAAAGCAAATAAAACTGTCCTCACTGCATTCGGAAATACTTCGTTGACGTTGCAGTCGGCAAGCTACCTCGGCGTCCGCATTGTTATTGCGATCGTTAGATCTTTGACTATAGCTGGCATCGTCGAACTCTTCTTGAGTGCCCTTGCAGAGAGGTATCGATTTGGATTGCATGTCAACAAAGAAGTAACAGAATGTGGGCGCGCCACAGGGGGGAAAGGCCTCCATCTCAATGCTAGATGTTACGGTCTTTGGCTTTGGTGAACTCTGTGATGTTGCACACTGGTGTAAAGCCTCCTGTACTTGTATTTGGTTAACCACGTCGATAGCCATCATTTGCAACGAGATCATTGTGGCCAACGGTTCAGCACAGTGTTCCACATCCGCCACTTTTGATGATTCTTGTTCTTGCGTACCCATTTCTTTTTGCTTATGTTTCCATAAAGATCTCCCGGGAACACGCGGGGGCCCGCAGTGGTAGTGCTCGTATATTGGAGAGCTCATATTGGTAATTACCCGAACAGCTAAGAGCAAAAAGTCAAGCAACGTTCCCATAAGGTTGTAAAATATCGACATCGGAATCTGAATATTTCGATTTTGTAATTCCATTCAAAACACAAATCTGTGCAGAAATTTTGATTTGTGAAGCCATTTTGATGTGTTTTGTTGCTGGAGGCTTGTGCCACAGCCAGATTTAAAGAGAAGCAAATGTGTTCATGGTGACTGCTCGTAATAATGATAATCTTGATATACTAATATTAATGTAATTCCGAATGAAATAACGCATTGACGTTGCGAAATGTCAGATTATGTATTTGTCAGCAGTTCGTTTAAGAGCAAATTTGTCCGATTATTGCTTGATACGGTTTTGGTTGTTAGTGTCCACAACAAATTATTCGATGAAATCTCAAAATATCCACTTAATTCACTTGTTTTTTTCAACATTAATTCCATACTTTTCACCTTGATATATAAATTGCGATTGTGATTCTCACGTAGCAACCCACAGGGTTGTTTTTTTTTATAATTTCGACTAAAACTATCGATTATTTAAGACACTGTGGGTATTCATGCAGTAAATATTGAAAATATTCTACCAGGGAAAAACGCAGATTAAGTATTTATTGACCCCTTACAATTTATCCAAAAGTCGGACTAATCCCCAACTGTCAGTCGGAAATACCGTTAGTGCGTTCCGCATTTTGTACGAAGACCGCCCCGAATAGTCGATACCTTTGATTCTGGCAACACTACGACAGAGAATCGTCAATTTGAAAGCCAGTGGCATCCCTGTGCCTTTCAAAACTCAAACTACCCGGCAGGTAAAAATGATAAATATGCAGTTAAGCTGTTCTGCTAACATCCAGAGACCGTTTTTGTTGTCTACCTGTGTCGAGAATATAAAAACTTGTGTCACGCACCCGGTTTTCTATAGTCAGAAAAGTATAACGAAATGGTTCATATAGCAACGTCATCGGTAACGGATAAAGAATTAGCTGTTCCAAGGCATCTCCAGCTCTCTGGGCATGTGGGATTCGATAGCCTTCCTGACCAATTGGTCAACAAAAGCGTGCAGAATGGCTTCCATTTCAACATCATGTGCATTGGTGAGACTGCTCTGGGCAAATCTACAATGATGGATACTCTTTTCAACACAAGCTTCGATTCCACATCAAGCTCCCACAACTTACACAATGTGAAGCTGAAGGCTCAGACTTATGAGATAACTGAAAGCAATGTCAATTTAAGGCTGACCATATGTGATACAATTGGTTACGGTGACCAAGTGAACAGGTCCAACTCGCAAAAGGCGTTGGTGGACTATGTAGATGCTCAGTTTGAGGCTTATCTGCAGGAGGAGCTTAAAATCAATCGACAAATAGCATCCAATCATGACAGTCGCGTACATGTGTGCCTCTACTTTATTTGCCCTACAGGACATGGTCTCAAGTCCATGGATCTGGAGTGTATGAAGCAGTTGGATAGCAAGATCAACATAATACCCATAATAGGAAAGGCTGATACCATCTCCAAAAGTGAACTAGAAGGATTTAAGGAGCGCATAATGAAAGAACTGATTAATAATAAGGTCAGCATTTATCGATTCCCCACGGACGACGCCACAGTAGCCGAAGTGAACGAGTCGATGAATCTGCATTTGCCATTTGCCGTTGTTGGCAGCACAGAATTTATTATGGTGGGCGGAAAAAAGGTACGCGCTCGGCAATATCCATGGGGATCTGTGCATATTGAGAACGAGTCCCACTGCGATTTTGTGAAACTGCGAGAGATGCTCATCCGTACCAACATGGAGGATCTGCGAGAATTGACCCATAAACGACACTACGAACACTATCGCCAGCGACGGCTGGAGCAAATGGGTTTCGTCGATGTGGATAGCAACAATCAACCTGTGTCGTTTCAGAAAACGTTTGAAACAAAACGTAACAAGCATTTGGCAAGCCTGCAGGCCAAGGAGGAGGAGATGCGTCAAATGTTTATTCAGCGGGTGAAGCAGAAGGAAAACGAACTCAAAGATAGCGAAAAGGAATTGCATTTGAAATTCGAGAAGCTGAAGCGAGAACATCTCGACGAGAAGACCAATTTGGAGGAGTCTCGTCGCGCGCTGGATGAGGAGTGCCAGGAGTTGCAGCGGCGGAAACAACAGTTTACCAATGGGAACGGCCATACGCTAACCCTAGGTAGAAGCAAAAAGAAATAAACTTAAAAAACGTTAGTACTTTAATTAATTAAAATTGACAACATTAAAAAACTTTTCAATATTCCCTGTTTAAATAACAATTAAATAATAGCATAGAATAAAAGTACATAGGTGAAAAACTATCAGCAAGTCGTTTTTTTTAAATCACATACACAGAAATTATAATTTTGAAATATAAAAGGATTTCGCGAGAAAAACTCAATTTGCCTGTCCAATGAAATGGTTTTTAAAAATATAAGAACCGTTAAATTTCAAAGAAAAATTAACGACAAGGATTAGAATTTAAGCAGAACAACAAATTTCGGTACTTGAGAGACCCAATTGTTTTCCATTACTGCAGCTAATCTATGGAAATTTGCAGAACTACAATCATGTGTACATATGTATATTATTCCAAGATATGACTTGGGTTTTTACCAAGGAAAACATTTTATAACAGTCATAAACCAGAAATTTCAAACCGTATTTTGCGTGGATGGGTATCAACAGCTGTTCTACCTACTTATACACATTCTCAACCTCGCTCACATGCATAAATATACATACATACATGGGCCCACCGCAAAGTTGATAACGAACAAAAATAAGCGACGCTCTCACTCTCATATTTTTCAGAGAATAAAGAAATATTTGTTGAGTTATAAAAATGGAAATTTTAAGTATGCTAGCTTGGCACTCTACGTTGCTCTGGCTAGTCATTACAGCGTTGACCATGGCAGCTACCGGTTCGAAAGTCATCAGCGAGAGTGTTAATTGCGGAGGCGTAGCTGGCGATGGAATTTGTCAACTGCCACCGGATCAGGCGCGTTATGACCATTATCGCATATACAATGTTCAATTTGATACTAAAGAGCAGATAAAACTATTTCAACAGCTAGAAGATCAAAGTGATAGCCTCACATTTATTGGACATGCTCGGGAGATTGGCCAGAAGCTGTCTATACTAGTGGCCGCCCATCGCGTGGCAGATTTTGCGGACTTGCTTCAAACTTATAATGTGCAGCATCGAGTCCTGGTGAGTTGTCTTTTTTCTTTTAATGAGTAATTAATATTTTATAGTTTATCTTTTAGACTTATAATTTTCAGGAGAAGATCGACAGCAATCTGCGTGAGGTTTTGCCCGACAGCATTGATCCCTCCAAATTGGACTGGCAACATTTTTTCCACTTGAAAACAATCTACGCCTGGTTAGACCAGATGGCCACGAAATATTCAAATCGACTTACAGTCTTGAATATGGGCTCTAGCACACAGGGTAATCCTATCAAGGGAATTAAACTGGCCACTAATCCCAACAATAAAGCGATTTTTATTGAAAGCGGCATACATGCACGTGAATGGATTTCACCAGCTACAGCCACATATATTATTAATGAGTTGTTAACCTCTCAGGATGCAGGAGTACAGAAACTAGCTAATGACTATAATTGGTTCGTTTTCCCGAGCGTTAATCCAGATGGCTATAAATATACTTTTGAACATGACCGAATGTGGCGAAAGAATCGTCAGCTTTTTGGTACCAGTCGGGGAGTGGATTTGAATCGAAACTATCCGGATCATTGGAATTCCACAGGATCCAGCAGTGATGCCACACGTTACGATTATGCTGGTCCCAGTGCCGGCAGCGAGCTAGAGACGCAACGTCTCATCGATTTTATACGTCAACACGTGAAGAAGGAACAGATAAAGACATACATTGCTCTACACTCATACTCCCAAATGCTTATGTTTCCTTACGGCTATACCAAGGAGCGTGTTTCTAACTATGATGACCTTCAGGAGTTTGGTAAGAAAGCTGCCGAAGCAATCAAGGCAGAGAGCGGTCGTGACTATGTGAGTGGCAGTTTATATGAAACTATATACCCAGCTGGTGGCGGCAGCATGGATTGGGCTCATGCAGAGGCAAAAATTCCAATAGCTTATACCTTCGAGCTGCGAGGTCCTCCGGATAGTCAAGATTTGTTCATATTGCCAGCCGTGGAGATACAGCCAACGGCCAGTGAAGCCTTCACAGCCATTCGGACGATCGTAGAGGCAGCTGCCGAGAAGGGTTACTATAAATAAGTAGCAGTATATCCTTGGAAATCTCAAAAACGTTTAACGACTTCTGGATAGACTTTAAGTACTCTTTTGTATGCGATATTGTCTTCAATAAAGATACATGTATGTATAATATAAGTTTGTATGCTAACCATAATTACGTTAAAGATAAGCGGGAATTTATGGTCAGATAAGCCTCTGGGTATCAGCTTTTAGTGGCGCTGGTTATGTGGTTTCTGGCTGACAGTCGCGGATCAAAAATGGCCTCAATGTGCACCTGACAATCTGATGGCAAGTGGTTAAAATATTACTTAAGTGAAGATTCACATCCTTTGCTTACCGTGCTCCATTAGAAACAAGACCCTATCGTATAATATAATACTCTCTACAAGTGGAGCCAGCATAAGCCGTAACGTATAAAAGCCAACAATATGTCGCCAATTCTTTAAATCCTCTTGGGTTTGTATTTGTTGATCTTCGGTCCAAATTCTTTGCTCAAGACCTTCGAAACGAGTTCCTTTTACTGCTTGCCGGAAATATCTATATGGATGGATTAAGTCAAGTTGTAATTGGCTTGTTTAGTCCCTAATTTTATAAACTCACTCGTCAAAACTCATGTGTGGATGATGTTTCACATTGCGTAGGGCGCAGTGTCGTACGAGCGGGAATTCTTGGAGTATCAGCCGCTCTGCTGCAGCACGTAGCGAATGAATTTTTAGGTACTCATATTGTCCAGTTGTGAGGCGATCATAATAAACCTCATTCGCATGACAAGATATTTCTCTCGCCTCATAATTAAGTCGAGAATTATCTTGAATTCTCAGAAATTTACTCAATGGGTAGCCGGGTAAAATTGTTAGAGGATGTGTTTGCCTGGTAGTCATCTTCTGATAGCAACAACTGACAAAATGAAGAAATTTAGCCTGTTTACAGGCTGAGAACATTCTCATTAAAGTAGGTCCTAAATCTCCACACGGATGCAAACCTATTATACCAAATCCGAAGTTATCATTGGGCAACTTCAAGGCTAGTCGTAGTTTCTCAATGAATTCAGATGGTGTTGTACGGCTGCTTAGACATTGAGTTAGATGTTTTGGTTGCTTGAAGTGCTCCATTTCTCTAGTTTCCAGAAATTTGTTGGCCATAGACTCCAATTTCTGATCTATTGCTATTGCTTGATGGTTCAATTTATCTTGCATCTCAAAACAGCACACCTGTATGCCATATCCGTAGCCTAAAATGCGAGCCAGGTGACCCAAACCTGCTCCAAAGTCCACCACAAATTCGACCCTTATCTTTTGGCAGCTTACTGCACAAATCTCGGCCATTCGAGTAATCTCATGATACTTTTTGGGCTTCACACACTTTTGAAACATGTGTTTCAGTTTGCGATGGTCTAGCAGAGGACAGGACAAAAGATTCTATAAATGGTAGACTAATTAAAATACCAGATGATGAAAAATTTCCACGAATAATGCACCAACTTGAAGGTCAGCCCTGTCCTTAGTTTTCCGGTTTATAGACAGAATCTTCACCAGTTGCTTTAGGGCCAGCAGCTCCAGGGGCCAGATTTGATGGACATCATTTACACCATCTTCATTTTTAACAAGTTCTGCCAATTTTTCAAGAGGCACGTTTTTTAAATGATCTTTCCATATATCAGGCAACTTGCTCCAGTGATCATCTATATGAAAATCCTGAAGGATAGGCAAAGATTATCATGGTGCCAATGCGAAAATTCGTTTGCCTTACCAGCATGTAAGAGTCCAAGAGCCATTCATATTTCTTGACTAGTTTTAAGGAAGCTAAGAGTTTATATTGGAGCTCCTCCATACCTCAATAATTATCAAAAATGCCAACTGTTTACTCATCAATATGCCCTTATGGCACGACATTAAGCTCCTCATATTCCATGGTTTTATTTTAATGGAGTAGAATTAGCAAAGACAGTTGCCTCTTTAATTCAATGTTTGAATTCAAATCAAAGAAGTTTATGGTAATTTCTGGCGATTCGCAATACGTCCAAATTTGCAGAAATCAACAGCTAATGTCATGTCATAAGGGCATTGTCATTGCTATCGGTATTTCGTTTTGAATATCGATTGCTTTATATCGGTTAAAAATATCAACAACAAGCAAACGAAAGTGACGAAAATTGTTTAATTTGTGTATTTGTTTAAAGGAAATACCAAAAACAAAATTAAATGGTAAACACATTGATGTGATTAACAAAAAACAAGGGAGACTCCGCCGGGATAGCGGAACTTCATAAACAATAAAAACAAAACATTTTCCAGTGAAAACTTTCTTATTTTGTAAATTGTGAATGTGTGTGTGTTCGCATTGTGAGTGTAAAGTGTTAGTGTTGACAAAATTACAACAACAAAATACTGCAAAAACAGGAAGTTGATGAAGATAAAAAATACATTCATCTAGAGCACTTAACATTTAAATAACAATAGCTACATATAACCAATATCGGATATGGAGATGTGTGATGTCACAGGGTCAAAGCATTAGGAATTGAACTTTCGCTCCATCTCCCTCTTTTCTTTCTTTCCTCACTCCCTTGGCTGTCTAAACGGGGGGCGTTTTTAATTCTTTTTTTTGTTGTTGCTTTTCTTGATTTTTTTTGTCAATTTTAATGTTGATGCTGTGACCGCGAGATATATAAATGTTATTGAACATCACGTCATTTATTGAAGCGGTAGGAATGTGGTGGTGGCGAGGGGGATTGTTGTTGTCAACAAGAATCTCTCAGTGAAATCGATTGACTTGCACTCTGTGCTAAATGCATGTGTGTGTGTGTGTTATGCGAGCGTGTGCTTCGGCTTTTGATATGCTAATATTAATGCTTTTGTCTTTTTATCAAAAAAAAAAAAAAAAATACAACACAGTTTCGCGCTATCGTCAAGTGAGTCAAATAAGCAGCAACCGAGAAGCAGCCGCTCCCCAACTGACCGTCTCCGCCTCCCCCTCGACCCTTTAGCCCATAATGACGGATGGTGAACAGCAGGAGGCCTTGATAAAGCGTGCAGAGGATGAGCGCGAAGACATTTTTAGGCGCTATGATCTCGGTCTGGATCCAAACAATGTGGTTGATCCTTGGGAAAATCCCAAATTTGAGATCTACCACATAACCGACAAGTGAGTCTTGATTTTCGACATCATTTTTATCTCAATATGATAATGTCTTATCATTTGCCGCATTCCTAGATATGGCTTTATGCATGACTCCCGCCTGCCCAATACCCGCGATTCTCAGGAAGTTCAACGCAACAAAATTGAACTGGAGCGCGATAAAAAATGGATGAAAATGCTCAGTCATTGGCCACCCGCACCAGACAAGCTGCACAAGCGCGTTTACAAGGGTATACCCGATAAAGTGCGCTGGTCGGTGTGGAAATTGTTACTGAATGTAGATCAGGCCATGTTGACAAACAAAGGGGTGTACACCCGTATGCTGCAATTGGCCAAAAAGTACTCGACGGAGACACGACAAATCGATGCCGATGTAAATCGACAATTTCGCGATAATCTTGCCTATAGGGAGCGCTATAGTCTAAAACAATGCTCCCTGTTCAATGTGCTCAATGCCTACAGCATTTATAATTCAGAATTGGGCTACTGCCAGGGCATGGCCTGCGTGGCCGGGGTCCTGCTTCTTTATATGCATGAAGAGGAGGCCTTTTGGGCCCTTAATACATTGATAACAGATAAGAAATATGGTATGCATGGCTTGTTTATTGAAGGATTTCCCAAGCTGACGCGCTTCATTGACCATCATGATCGTATATTGTCGAAGATTATGCGCAAACTGCATAAGCATTTTACCAAGCACAATGTTGATGCCTTGCTGTATGCCATCAAATGGTTTTTTGTTGTATTTGTCGAAAGGGTAAGAGACGACATAGTAAATGGTCTTCAAATAACAAAAATAAAGCTAATTTGCACGCGTAATGTTTTCCTTTTTAGGTTCCCTTCAGTCTCAGTTTGCGTGTATGGGATATTTTTCTGCTGGATGGTGATCGGGTTATTCTGTCCATGGCAATTACCATTCTTTATCTGCACAAGGATGAATTGCTACGTCTCAAGGATATGGATGCCATTATCGAGTATTTACAAGTGAAATTGCATAAGAATTTTGGCTACAACGATGATGATGCCGTACAGGCTCTGGAACGTGTTATGAAAAAACTGAAAGATTTGAAACTAGATCAGCCACCGCCAGCTAAATCCAATGAGTTTCCTACGCGCACATTGGGCGACTTTGTGGAAGCAGATATGGAAAAGAAAATTGGACGCAGACGTAATGATTATACAGATACAGAGAAGCAAGTCATAACAGATGTGATAATAAGGTAATTTATGAATGCATATATTTCACGACTGATATTATATTCCTGGTGTTCTCCCCTTCTAGACAAGAGCAAAATGCTGGTGATGTGCAATCGACCATGTCGTATGAAACATCTGAATGCGCCACGGGTAAGTAAATGATCTGATAGATCTATCACACTTCTTATTTATAATATTCTAACCAAGTATTGCTTGCTTCTTCAACTAATCCCAACTGTAATAATTCTATTTGTGTGGTGCAAGCTATTCACAATTTATAATTTATATAAACAAATAAGAAACCATACAATTACGTTTAATCGAAAATGAACTGCAAACTGATTTTCTTGTTGACTTTTGTTTTGTCTTTCGTTGGTATTATATTACCCTTATGTACAAAGTTTTGTTTATTATACTTATATTTATGTATATATATGGCATATGTACTTATTTGTTTTGCCTAATCTCTTTTGTAAATATGTATTCCGCTCTCTGCTCCGTGGTGTTAAGCCAACTATTTTTTTTTTGGCTATGACACCTGTTTAGTATTTCATAATGCAAGATCTTTCAAAAAAAGAACCAACACATATAAGATGAAAAGTGATTGCTACAATGTACATCGGACACTGGTCAATGTTAAGATGTTCTTAAAGATAAGCGAGGTGGGGGAAGCTAGCGTGGTTCTAGGTCAATTCTAACCAACAAAACTGTATATACATACATATATAAATTAACATTAGGATTGTTGATATTATCGTTAATTGATGCCCTTTGCTTAATTGCAATGCTTTGAGTGAAGCAAAATGCCATAATGATCATATTTACTGTCATCGGTGCCCTATTCAAGATCAATATCTGTTACAAAAATCGTTTCCTATATCAACAATCCTAACATAAATACTATTCGTATTATGATATATACCATGCAAAAAAAAAAAAAACAAAATAGTATAAAACCATTGTCACGTCCCGCCTAGTTCCATGTGTAACATTTGCCTAACACGAATTTGTCCGCCGCTGAACCATCACTGCTCACCATTTGCTGGCCTGGGATAAAATGTCCCAAACATTCTCAACTCTCAAATACACAATTTGTACTCTTTTTCTACTTGTGTAATTCTAATCATAGGTGATGCATATTCAATGAAAACTTATCAGAGTATCACTAGCTTAGCCACATCGCCGGCAATTAGCAGCTACTCGCTTTATAGCAATGGCTTTGTGGTCACCACCAGTACATTTGAGCCAGACAGTCGCAGCCAGAGTGTCCACAATCTGCACCAGCAGCATCAACATTTCCTGGCCAATGGCATAAAACGTCATAGCTATAGCAGCGATAACGATAGTCGTCAACGGCTTGATCTGGATCAGGCCTTGGAGGCATTGCATATGAAATCCCCAACCACAAACCATCATCAGCAACAACCAGAGCAACTTTACCATCAGAGCATACAAATCATACAAAATGGACAAGTCAGAGACAAAGATGTAATTCACAATGGTGATGCTGCCGCTGATGATAATGATGATGCATTGAGCGTGGAGAACACGCGTCTCTAGTTTTTAGATATCGTTCTTTCTTTATTATTTGATTTCGTTTATTTCGCTATTCGCAAAACGCATATGCCAATGCTAAAACTCTAAACAAATCTTAGTTCTATGGTTAATACGTATGTTTAGTTAAAATTTTTGTGTAAAATCATTTAGATTGTAAAACACAATATTTTTGTATATACCCTTGCATCTACGACTATATACAAAGTATATATAGATTCCTGATCACTATACACTTTTTAAAACCATCTCCGCTTGTCTGACTCACCACCGTTTATCTCCTGCACTGAGTGGACGTCTACATATACCATATCGTTTACATTCGAAAGCGGATAAATCTATGGTAAAGATATTCATTTCCGATCAAGATGTGTATTTGCAAGAGTACTAAGCCTTCGACACTGTCGAAGTTAATCCGGTCCTTTCGTTTTTGTTTTCTTACTCGTTTTTTGATATTATTCTATATACTTACATTTACTGAACTACTTATTATGTGTATTCCATTCACTGATTACTCCTAAGATTCCAATCCTTACCGATTCCAAACCGATTCCTTTTTGTAATTGCGTACAACGAGAAATATTTATTTATGACTTTTTGATAACCATATTATTAATCTATACTTACTTTGCTTTAAGGCTAAGTTTTGCTCTTTTTGCATTTCTTTATCCAATATATATATATATATAAATAATTAGTTGCTTTGTACAAGAAACGAAACGAAACTCATATAAAAATTTAGTTTATGTTGAAGCCAAATTTAAAATTGTAGTTTGTAGTAGAAACAAATCACACTCTCAAACAACTTACACACATACACAAGAAATAAATATGATTTTGTACTGAAAAACTATGAGCATGATAATATAATTTTTATAATTAATATTAAGCGCAATTGATATTTCAGAACATGTTATTTAATTGATTTATATCAATTTGCACCTCACAAAACACCACACAATCACTAACACTTCAAACTAAACTTCCAAATTTGTTCACTGAAAAACTAAATGCAAATTTTCCTTTACGCATTGGCTCATCCTATCACCTCGGACGATGAACTGGCATTGGTTTTTGACTTAAATGAATAACTAAATAAACAAACACACCCGATTTCAATAAACAAAAAAAAAAAAAACAAAAAAAAAACCAATTAAAATTATATAGTTACGCTTACTGTACCCGAGGATACGCACTCACTACGAAGTTCGCTTGCAGGTACCTCAGTTGCCTCATCGGAAACCATGTCGTTGGAGGATAATAAGTAAGTTGACGCATTAATAAAGAGCGTTTTCACTTACTCTATTTAATCTACTTGCAGCATTCACCTAAAGACAGCCAATATGTTGCAGAGTACGCCACAACGTGAGATACTGGGCACTTGACGTCAGCTTCAGCTGCCACCCCAAGCAGCAAATAAAACACAGCAACCAGCACCAACAACCGCACCAGCTATAGCTAATACAGCCAATTCTGCAACGCCGCCTCCACCGCCGCCTAGATCCCCTTTGGCTCTTGGATGATTAAACCGGACAATGGCGACAACAACAATGGAGAATGGCATATCCTAGTAGTGCTCCTTACCAGTCCAATTGTTGTTGCCGTCATTGTCATTTCAAAACGCCAGTTAAATTTAACTCATTTTTTTTTTTTATAACAAAGTGTGCTTGCAAAGGAACTTTGTGCAGTCTGATTTCGAACAAATTTTCAATCAAATTTATACAAAGCAATCGAGAATAATGTGCAAAATGAACAAAATGCGCTAGTTGAATAATGGGTCGGGGAAGGGGATTTCAATGTACGTTTAAGAAGCTCGTATATAATACAAGGAAGAGAAAATGCCAAGAAATCGAGTTAGTTGGTGTATTGGATTTCAAAAAGGAAATGCAACGGAAAGAAATGTTTCAGTTTAGTTTTACGTTAACCAATATATTTATATATGTATGCATAGATATATGTTATAAAAATTGTTGTAAATTGTACTTGTACATACAGAAATACGTACCGAAACAAACATACAAAGCAACGTTAAAAAGTTACGTCCATGAAACGATTACATTAATGAGGGGTTAGCCAGGGAGATGAGCAAAAGAAATGCTACCAAAATTAATAATATTGTAGCGCATATAAATAAATAATTATATATATAGCTATACGAACAACAAATTGACATTAGTATTATGTAATTACATGAATATGCAGCAATTTGAAATTAAAATTAAGTTTTCTCAACAAAATAAATATTTTAAGTTTCAATTATTTTACACAAAAAGTTTTGAAACATTAAACTTGTAAATTGAATTTGTTTTGATCTAGTTAATTTACCATGATCCTGGCTTCCACCAATGCTACTGGTAGCTAGAGTGTGCTACATCTTGACACAGAATAATTGGTCTATTGAAATCAGCAATAAACTAGCGATACAATATCGTGGTTTTGGGTAACAACTAAAATTAAAAAAGATATGCGTCAAGAATATGCCCTAAGAAGCCACTTCGGAACTGGAATAGAAGGGTTAAGTTAAACAAAATTGAATACAAAAAATCCCAGAGACTTATGGCTTAGGGTTAAAGTTTAAAACTAAATAAATTTAGTTTATTCTCAACCGACATTTCATTATCAGCACAAATTATTTAAGTGGAAATATGATATTTATAGGCGGTTTTTTTTAGTCCTTGGTGATGCATTAATCAACACTATTCAAGCGCTATTTTCTGGCGCCATGATTATACAAAAATAATAGTTTTTAACTCACACGCTTCGCAACACTATGCACTCAGAATTTTGGCGTTGACTAACATTGGTTGTTTTGTGCATCGTTCTTTTCGCTGCGTTTTTAATTTATACTGTAAAGGAGTAAAAATTGCATTTAAAACAGTGATAAAATGTATAAATTCTGCCCTCATGTGCGTGTTCTGATACTGTGGTTAGTGAATAAACTGTTTTAATATGGAGTGAATATAATAATTGAAGAAAACCACGACAAGTCAAAAAAGACGCGAACTGAAGACACCAAGAACCTATACACATAACATGGAAGATATAGAATATCTCGATGAGTATAAAGATCTAGTGATGCCAGGTTAGTTGGACTGTACCAAAGGTTCCGTCCTTTGTATACAATCAATAAAAATTTGCTTATTTATAGGCATGAACAAAAACGTTTTACGTACGTCGGCGGTGGCGGCAGCGGCGGCGTCGTCGGTATCTGGACAACGCCGAAGACGCATTTCATCAGATTCGACTAATTCATCGTCCATTGATGCAGATATATTCCAAAAGCTGTTTCATGGCAAATTTAGTGATGATGAGCTGCCTTCAAAAAGTACACACTCAACGAATATTAACTCTTATTGTATACATTAAAATTTTGTTTGTGATTTGTAGGCAACACAAAGGGAAAGGGAAGGCGCCCTACATTGTCCCCTTCGTCAAGCGATGAGTCCAACGATGCGTTAGAGGCTTTATTCAATCGTAAAAGGAATCCAATAACTAAAGCCCATAAGAGACGTGAACGTTACGAATCCCTAGATTCAATTGATGATTTAAGTAAGTAAAAATAAGGGCTTTAATTTTTAAAATATTATTGACCAACATTTTTGTTTTTCTCGCTGTCCTATAGGTCAAGCTTTGATGCGTCCGACTCACAGGGGTACTGCAACCAAACCGAAAAAGTCATTTCCTCAGACAAAAAGTAACAGCAGCAGCACTAGTAACATCAATAAGGCAAATGTTTCAGCAAAGTCCACATCCTCCCAGTCCACCAAATCAAGTACTGGGCAACAAGGCAAATCTGAACGGTTGTCGGACATGATTAGAACAGAGCCCACCAATGGCAACTTAAGCGGTAGAAATAAAGCTGTGACCATTGTAAAACCCACAAAACCAGCTCTAGCGCCAAATAAGCGTGAACCCAAAACCGATCCACTGAGTGAGTTAGGCGAAACAAAGTTCTTTAAATCCATGACCCTAATTTCTTTCTACCTTCAGATTTAAAAGATTATTTAGATGCAACTGAAAGTGACTCTTCATATGAATACGAATCCGATTTCTATGGAGATGAGGAAGACGATGATGTTTCAAATCCTATCATTGATTTATCAACAGATACAAGCAGAACCAATTCGGTGGCGGGTAAGTCAACCTTTTTTACTAGTTGATACTGCCAACCCTCTGATAATATTCATAATATGTGTACAAACACTAAAAACCGTGCAGACACTGTGACACCTGTTGTTTCTGAAGACGATGACTCTGCAGACGCAGCAGAGCCACAAGAGCATCAGGATCAGGACTCAACCACTGAGCTGCATTCGCAACCACCAACGCAGCCGCCGTTGTCATCAATGTGCGGCGACAATGAACTTTTACAATATTATTTAAATAATCTAAGCAAAGCTGAAACTCCGCCGATATATAAAAAACTAACCAGCGGCAGGAAATGTCGCTCGGGTGAAAAGAAATCTCCGTCTAGCTCATTGGAAAAGGTTGAGCACGCCGCCACAGAATCAGGCGAGGCAGTGGGTAAGTTTGTTCTTGTGCATTTTATTGGTCAAACAAAAAAAACTTTTCCATTTTGCTTTTTTAATATTCGCAGTCGATAAAGACGCCGCTACTGAACCAGAGGAGAATAATGAATTAGCAGAGCCTGCAGCAGAAATAGCTTCCTCTTCATCAGAAAAACCCAAAGAAAAGCCGTACAAATTAAACGATAGCCTAACTCTTGAATCTGTACAGCGCATGAGCCTTGATCTGGCTGAACAAATAATGCAAATTGACAATGAACGAACAATTGAGTATGAGCGACATTCGGGCTCGAAAGGGCGTAGTATTCGTTCGAGATCAAATATGTCTGATGACCATCCCAGCACATTTAATTCCAAATCCTCTGCATTGGCCAATCATCACATACGAAAATTAACCTATTCGAACGATCAACTGGACAAGTGTGTGCCCTCACAAACGAATGAATTGAGGCGCACAAAGAGTGATTCAGCTTTTTCAAAGCGCAATTCGAGAAGCAGGTCTAAAAAAAGGAGTGATCATTTATCAGCCACAACAAATAAGAATAAATCTACACAAGGGACAGCAGAAAAGCCGGCTTCTGTACCAACAGAAACGCCAGTGAAACGAAAACGTGGCAGGCCACGGAAAGTTAAACCCCATGAAATGGAAATAAAACCAATTGAAGCAAAACCACCAGACAATAATACTGAAACAGAATTGGATTTGCCGAAAAAAAATAGAGAGGATAACCCCGTTAAAGAATTTCCTATTGAAAAGGCAATGAATGAGACTCTGACTGAAGAACCTATAAGTTCTTTGGAAGCACAAGCACATATAGAGACTGGAAATCAGGATAATGCACTCACAGAAAAGACTATAAACCCTCATGAAAGTCAGATAAGTACTAAAAATTATAGCGTTGGTATCGACGCAGCAATAGAAATTCGTCACTCTCATGACAATAATTCCATCGAAGATGCAAAATTACTCCAAGAGATTAAAGATGTTCCTAGAGATTCAAAAGTAGCCGGTAAAGAGACTCAAGATGCTATTCTTGAAAAATCAGTTCAAAGGCGAGCTCTACGATCTGATGATCGCAAATCTGAACTCAGTTCACATGAAGAGGAAACAACCCCACTGAAATCACAGGAAAGTCGTAGTTCCAAGCGTATACCAAAAGGAGAACTTTCAGCTGTAATCGACGAGCAAATGCCATCAACTCGGAATAGGAAACGAAATGATTCTTTGAAATTGACAAACACACTACCACCCGGATCAACACCGTCCGATATTGAAAGGGACAAATCACCAATTGATAAACATCAACGGAATACACGTAATCGTAGTAAAGATAAGTTATCAGCTGATTCACAACAGCAAATAGACAGCAAAGAGTTAGCATCCGCATTATCTGCACATGGGGAAAGAATAACCCGTAGAACCAAAAAGGAGGAAGTTTCTGTTCAGGAGAACGAAGAACAACCGCGAAGCTTGGAGAGATCTAGCCGGAAAGAGATCGATGCGGAATCAACTGAGGCTTTGCCAATTACTACGGAGGTGTTTAATCAGTTAGAATCAAATATAGAATGTCAAATATCTCATAAAAAGAGGGCCACCAAAAAGAATACTAATAGAGGTGTCGACACAGGACCAGAAACGGTTCCCGAATTGATTCAAGAAAAGATTACTAACGATAAAGATATAGAAGCAGAGCTAGAACCCACAAAATCCGATGAAACACAAGAAATGTGTGATGAAAATATTAGCAGCTATAATCCTTTAGACTCGGAGATGGTACAACTTGTAGATAAAGCAAATACAAAGGAAGAAATGGCGAAAGATGAAAACATAAAAATATTGGAGGATGAGAAAATTAATGAACCAGTTGAAGAGACAAATAAATCAGATTCCCAAAAAGAAAACAATAGCAGTGATAAAACAAAAACATACATGGAGCTAGAAACGGAGACGCCCAAACTTAATGCGGAAGTGGCCGAAGAAAAATGTTCAGAAAATTCCACCAACGACACCGAGAAAAGAAGTAAACCAAAAAACAGGAATCTTTTGGAGCAAGTGGCAGGAGGGAATCCAGAACCGCCGCAACCAGTTGAACAAAATATCAAAACTAAATCTGGTAGGAAGAAGACCATATTCTCCAAACAGATTGACAATGTATCTGAATCAGTTAATACAAGAACGAAATTAGAAGAAGAAAATGCCGCAGAGAAAACAATTAGCGATTCGAGTGGAAAATCAAAATTGAATATAGAAAAAATTTTATCCGATAAAAAACCTGTGGAACTAGAAGAGAAACTCATAGAAAACGCCGAAGAAGTCTGTAGCAAAGATAAAATTATAAATTATATGACAATAGACGCAATACCACAAGTCGGCATGGAGGTTGTTTCAGTCCACGAAAATACTAAAGTAGTGAGTAACGAGAGTAAGGAGGACAAGAACGTGGGCATGATTCAATCACCAGTCGATAGAATGCTGGAACTGGATTCTGAAAGTACATTAAATACAAGCATTCATGAACAAGTTTCAAATGAAGAAACAAAAATACAGTCTCGAGAGGAACTTCATATGGAGGAAACGGCAAAGAATAACGAAATAAGTCCACAAGAAAATAAGGAAACAGAAGTTAAAAACGATAATAGGGAAGACATACTGTTTAATCCCAAATCATCAGAGTCTCAAGTTGAAGAAGCAATTGCATCTGAAATACCACAGCAATCCAATGGTATTACAAAAGTAAAAGAAATCCCATGTATTGCAGAACCGGAACCAATTGAGAAACCTGCTTGCAAAAATGCAAATCCAGCTATTATTGAGGATAAGCCAAATGACTCTATTGCAAAATATGAACAAAAATTAGTCATGGAAAACCGTGTTGAGGAGAAACCAATGGGGTCAACGCAAACAGTTGAACTTGAACCTCAATCTTCCAATGAAACTAATGAAACGCTAAAGAGAAGTTTATCATTGAAAACGCCTAGAACCACCAAAAATCGATATTCAAAGAGAAAAGCACTTTTTGGTAAAAGGAAAAAAAAGTACAGGTCAAATAACGTTGATGATGTTGAAGTTGAGCCGCCGGTTGAGCCAAGCGCAGCATCCTTGGTCGCGTCACAGTCTTCTCACTCTCCAGAGACGGAAATCTACAAATCTTCAACGTCTACGTCAAGCATCACCACCTTATCACCCACAACCGGTTCATGTCGAAAGCTGAGAGTTCTTGTCAAGCGAACACCTACTTCTGCAGAAGTAAGGAGCTTGATGGTAGGGAAAGTTTCAAATCGATTTGCTGAAAAACTGGATTGTATTGCCGAATCTCTAATTACTACAAATGTTTTGCAAAACACAGAAATAGTTGATAAATTGCTGCAAAATGAAGAAAAACAACATACTGCAGGAGATACGGAAATGAAGGCGTCACCCGTCAACCAGCAAGCATCCCTCGAGAATAGTAGTAGTAGAGTTCTTGGGAACATCGATTGCAACAGTGTACCAAACCCCACCGACGTTGCACGTCCTCATTCCGAATGCTCTCCAACTCATGGCTCCGAAATTTTCTCATCAGAAACAACAGGTGTCACACCCGACGAGGAATCCAGCCAGTTAGATGGTTAATACTTCTTAAATAATTAATTTTTTTTTCAAGAAAAACTAATTTGTATTTGTATTTTCTTGCAATTTTCTTTTACTTTTTTATTTTTCTTTAGAAGCTGCCAAGCGAAAGAAAGAACAACCAAAAGTAGGACGGGCTATAATGAAAACAGGTATGTAAAAGTTCCTATTATAAATTGAATCACTAAGAAATAAACGTTTTATGTCAGGACGTCGTCGTAAGCAATTGATTGAAGTGGAGCAACCAGTTAAAAAACGCTCCAAGCTGGATCTGGAAGTAAAGACTATTGAAAAGGGACACTTTATATCAATGCCCACGAAGAAGACTCTTACAAGTGGCTCACGTGTAGTTAATGAAACGGCTACTTTAATAAGAAAAACATCTGAAAAGTCTGAATCGACGAAAGAAGTTGTCGTTTCCCCCTCAGTATCCACGAAAAAAACGATTACACAAACTGTACTAGGAACAGATATGACTTTGCGAAAGTCGGAGGTCTCAAAAAATCCAGCAGATGTTAAACAATCGGAGGAATCATGTATACCCAAAGATCAGAGCTACGTAACTGTATTGACAAAGAACTCTACAGTCAGCATACCGACGACTCAGGAGAGCAAGACTTCTCAAGCTGGGGTTGGAGCAGCTCCCAGAAAGGTCAGCATATCAGTCACTGTTTTACCAGCCAAAGAAGTAGTGGAGGCTGAGTCGCCTCTAGAAAAGAAAAACATCACTGGTTCTACTACCGTGAGCAACAAAAATAAATCTATTTCTAAAAAAGCGACGCAAACTTCTGCGAAGAAAACGGTAGTATCAAAAATGACTGATAAAAAACAGTTGCCTAATTCGGAGCAAAGTAATAAGTTTGAGCCGCGCAAGTCCGAAGCTAAGACTGTATCAGTGACTGTGATGCCTGTTACGAAATCCTTAGCCACAGCGAAACAAGGCAGTGAGGTAGATACAACAGTTGTTGTTGAATCGGAGGGAGCCATAAAAGATGTTATGGGTACTTCTACATCCCTTCAACAGCAGGAACTTCGTAGGAAAAAGTTGACGTCACGAAAATCGGAAGGAACTAAAGCACGTAAGACTGTTAATAAATCTGATCCTCTAGCTAATGCGATTGTGAGGAAATCATTGCCACTGGCAACAGTAAGTTCGAGCAGCACAACGCTAACGGCCAGTGAAGCAGACGAAACTGCGGAAACTTCAGAATCTCGGGATATGAGCAAAAGCACATATCGCAAGTCGGGAGAGAAGAAAGAGCCGAGTAATGGAAGTGGAAAACTACTGTTGGCAGTAGAAACTGCTTCAACTTCAATAGGCTTGTCAAATGATCAGTTGTTGCGGGAAGTAGATGGAAGGTCTGAGAAAAAATTGCGAAAAACCAATTCTTCTGTGTCTCCACTTATGACACGATCGTCTAGTTGCAACCGAACGTTGGCTTCAACACCAATTTCAACTTCTGCCTCACAAAGCCAACGCAAAGTACCAAATAGTAGGTTATCAGGCTTTCACCCAGTAGTTGGAAAAGTGGAAGTACGGGAACTTCCTTTGGGTCCCAATATGGTTTCACGTCGCTCGCAAAAGGATCGGGGTACACCGATGCTAGAGCTTGTTAATCACGGCTATACCAGAAAACGGAGAATGCCAGCTAATGCAGCAGCTAACGCAAAACGTGTCAAGCAACAAGCTCCACAACAAGATGAAAAGAACAGTACTCAGCCTCAGGAAGAGGTGGTTCAGACGCAGGAGGTTCATCCCGAGGCGGATAAGCAGCAGGAAAAACTCCAGCAGAAGCAAATGGAAGATGAGGAAATGCAGCAGAAGAATGTGGAACTGAATGAGGTACTTGCAGAGGAAATTCATCAGGTGGAAGTGCAACCTATGGAGACGCAGCAGGTGGAAGTGCAATCTATGCAAACGCATCAGGCGGAAGTGCAACCCATGGAAACGCAGCAGGTGGAAGTGCAACCAATGAAAATGCAGCAAGAGGAAGTGCAGCAAAAAGGGACTCAGCAGAAGAATGTGCAACAAAAAGAGGATGTTCTGATGCGGGACAAAAGTCAGCAACAAGAGCCTTCATCACTAGTAAATATAGCCTTTCCGGTGATGATTACCGCAGCTGCAAACATCACTCCCACTCCACCGTCAACTCTCAGTGCAGTCCCAGTTCCACGTCCTTCTCTAAAATTAGCCAAAGAGTTAGAAGTGCGGATTGCCCGCCAGTGTCGCGTTCGTCTCAATCGTAGCATTGTCCGAAAATGGGCTATCGAGCAGCGTCAAGTTCTAGCAGAGCAACAAGAGAAAGAACAACAGGAAAAACAATGTGACGGAAGGCAAAAAGAAGCGCCAGGCAATGCTACAAGTGTGACGGAAGTTGACCCACCCACCGTGGCAAACGACAAACAGTTGCCACCGTTGCATACATTAGCCCAAAATTACGAATCGGTGCCTCTGCCGGACCCCACCCCAACTGCTAGCGAGGTGGTGAAGAGTGAGGAGGAAGATATACCTGTTGTTATGCCAGCATCTCAAACGGGGATAATTTTGCCAGAGATCACAGCAGCAATTCCAGCTCAACATCCCGTTCAACAACAGGTTGTCAGATGCAATGCTCCAATTCCTGCGGCTAACAGCCAAAATAATACGATAGCGTCTGCTGCCGGCAATCTTCCATTTGGAAGCACAAAAATGTTTTCTTTTCTTTACCCAATGAGGTATCAGCAATCGTATGGCGCTGTTGGTCTCGACTTTTGCTGCCCTAATTTGGATGGACCGATGCGGGCCATTGATCCGACGCGTTTACATGACAAGGTTGAATTGCCAGTGCTGGAGTTGCCTCAGTATATGGTCATATCGACGAAATTTATTTCTAAGCAGGACAAGAATATACCCAACAAGGTGCGGGCAAAGATGGCAGAGATGGCCAAAGATGGGAAACCTAATGCTGGACAGACCATTCAAATAGGCATGCTTACACCAGATCCAATTTCACCTGTAACAAATGACCAATCAGTTCCGGCAACAGATTCCGTTCCCAGTTTGCTCACTGTAGCACAGACCGCAGCTCCACTTGGTCAACCTGATGTTAGTTCCATTGTCGCTTTGTCCAAACAACTGCCGCGAGGCACAACGTTAACTAAAAAACTACTGCCTTCAGGTGTCAATCTTCCACTGCGCAACGCGATATCGTGTGCTCCTCAATTGGCACGCCGTGGATTAATTCAACTTCCACCTATTTGTCCCACAGACAAACAGCGTACGGAACTACAAACCCGTGTGCAGCTGTTTGACTTGGTGCTTCAAGAACTAAGCCGGCGTGCAACCATAATGACAGTAGCGGAACGTCAGAAAACAATCGAGGAGATTGTTAAGACCAGTACTTTGTTGCCTATCGATGTGGATGTCGGCACCAAGTTGCTCGAAAACTACGTATATTATCTCAATAGGGCCACGAATAGTAATATCCCAATGCCATCGTACCGCATAAAATCTGTGACCAATCCAGCGACATCAGCAGGAATTGTCAATCCGCAGCCGCCAGCATCCAACTCGGTTCTGGCCAAGGCCACTCCAATTATAAGGAAACCCCAATTAAGCAACTGTGTGTCGACAGGCATTCCCCTTTATGATGGGGATCGCAACATTATTGGCTATAAGTGTCCCTCACCAAATGCCAACGCAAAGCGCTTGCCCGTTGCCAGTAGCTCATCTGCTGTTGCGTCACATGTGGCACCAAACCAACGGCTACTAGCGAGTGTTGCAAACAAAACCGACAAAACCAACAGAAAGGTAGGAAAATGATTTTGAAAAACTCTTTCGAGTCCCAAAGATAATTTCTTTTGTTTTCTGCAGGTTGTTGCCAAAACGACGCCTTCACAAGCTCTTTGGACTACAGGGAAAACAGGTCCAACCATACGCAGTATAAAAAATATAGGCAATGGGACAATGATATCATTTAACCAAACGTCTGTTCAGAAATCATCAGCTCTTAGGCCGAAAGCGGTCTCTATCAACCCCGCGATTGGCAATGTATCTGATCCAACAAGTAGTGAACCCACGACAACACCAGCTCCAATTTCAAATCCCGTCGCACCCAATATCAACCCCAATATTTTCATAGTAAACCAAGTATCATCTCAACCAGAGGAATGCATCTTGCCCGATGTTACCAATACATCTCCTTTGGACGCGGAGATCAAAGGCGAAGTTGAGGATGTGCTAGAAATTGCCCCTTAGGACAGAAAGATACAATTAAATGAATTAAGTTACTTTTAGCTTGTAGGTTTAGTTAATTAATGTTAGTCTTCACGTGACACAAACACAGTGTATGTCAAACATTATTCTGGAGTTATACAATTCATTTCTGCAACAGATAAACATTATGTAAAAATTTATCCTGGAGCAGAATTTGTAAAAATGTGAATGCCTGTGCCGACAGCAATTTTTTGATATTATTCCTATTATTTTATTAATTGCTAATTGAGAACTCCAAATTCTTTAAAATTGATTTAAGCACATGAATTTATGTTTATCTACTTATGTATAAACTTAAAACAGGAACAGGCTCTCATATAATCGTACATATAAATAAATTTTTTTTTAATAATAAATATGCTATAACTAAAAAAATTCCAACAGATTTGGATTGTCTTGGATTTTCATTCGAATTTATTTTTTTTTTTTTTGCTCTAATGAATTTCAAATTTAAACCACATAAGTTTAAATTACGAATTTGATATCGAAACGGACATCGTATGTTTATCGATAAATTTAGCTTCCATTTAATGATGAAATACATATTGCAGAGCTTTTTATATTGCAAGCTAAATGAAATAGATTGTAAACATAAACCAAAGTTGGCATATAAGAACGTAGAAAATATAATTGAACGCTTCAGTATTCCAGAAAACCAAGAAGATTCAATTGAAAAGTTCAGTATTCTAGAAAACTACACAATGACAGAAAACAACGAAAATTCGGAGACAACGGAAACTTCACCTACAAATAAAAGTGAGCAAAACAAATTTCACATGTCTTTACAACCAAGTTCTAATGTTCATTCTTTTAAAGACCTGGCAGTACTCTATCCCAACCTGGACGATCGTCTTGAGCAATATATGAGAATGATATGCTATGTGAATCCCAATAAAGGTCCTACTAAATGTGATCCAACAATTGTGGATTACTTTGGTGTTTTAAGTCTTACGGATGTCCGAGCACCTAGACGCAAACTTTGGTATATATACTATAGCCACGCCGACGAGATTGATAACACCGTGGATCGGATACATCAGAAATATGGGCAAAAGAATATGTACGAGTTGTTCCGCAAACCCATCTATAGTGGGCTTAGTCTACGGGCTCGGGTTAAAACCAATTTTGCCAATCTGAAATGGTATGTAAAGGGAAATTTATTGGAAGCCCCGCCGCAAAGTGCTTACACTGATGAACGAGTGATCAAAGTAATCACAGATTTGTATAATGCCGAAAGGAGAATGTATTTTAATATACTAGAAGGTCGGAATGATTATTTAAAGCAATGGAGAAGATCTTTTGAGACTTAGATTTAGTCCATTTTTGAAAAATTCCTAAAACAATAAGAAGACTGATGTTAGTTACTTGCTATCTGTAAGCATTTTTAATTCTAATTTCTGTATTTGAAGTAAATCAATGATCATTAAGTATTGCGTATGGTTAAATGATTCATACTCACAATCAATAATGCTGACAATTTGTACCTTTTTTTCTTAGTGAACATAATTTAAACAATCAAATACATATATATTAAAATATAAATATAAATTTCAACAAACAAGTTAAATCCATTCAATATCATTTATAGTACTTTTCATATTTGTTTGAATTAATGAATTAGATATTGGGAACCACCTGCACTATTATCAGTAAGTATATATCTTATCGATATTTAAAGCTTTCGGAGGAATATTAATGATGAAATATTGTGGAGCTTTTTATATTGCAAGCTAAATGAAATAGATTGTAAACATAAACCAAAGTTGGCATATAAGAACGTAGAAAAATATAATTGAACGCTTCAGCATTCCAGAAATCCAAGAAAATTCAATTGAAAGATTCAGTATTCCAGAAAACTACACAATGTCTGAAAACAACGGAAATGCGGAGAAACCGAACACTTCACCTTCAAATAAAAGTAAGCAAAAAATTTCACATGTCATTAAAATCAAGTTCTACTGTTTATTCTTTTCCTGGCAGTACTCTATCCCAACCTGGACGATCGTCTTGAGCAATATATGAGAATGTTATGCCATGTTAATCCTAAAAAAGGTCCTACTAAATGTGATCCAACAATTGTGGATTACTTTGGCGTTTTAAGTCTTACGGATGTCCGAGCACCTAGACGCAAACTTTGGTATATATACTATAGCCGCGCCGACGAGATTGATAACACCGTGGATCGGATACATCAGAAATATGGGCAAAAGAATATGTACGAGTTGTTCCGCAAACCCATCTATAGTGGGCTTAGTCTACGGGCTCGGGTTAAAAGCAATTTTGCCAATCTAAAATGGTATGTAAAGGGAAATTTATTGGAAGCCCCGCCGCAAAGTGCTTACACTGATGAGCGAGTAATCAAAGTAATCACAGATTTGTATAACGCCGAAAGGAGAATGTATTTTAATTTCCTAGAAGGTCGGAATGATTATTTAAAGCAATGGAAAAGTTCTTTATCGACTTAGGCTTAGGCTATTGCTAAAGTTGTCCCGATTTAATAAAAAGACTGAGTTTTTCCAAAAGCTTGATTTGACTTAATTTGCCATCTCTAGAAATCTTAAATTCTAATTTCAGTGTTCAATTAAAAGTAAAGCAGTAAAGTTTAAGCTTCCCGCATGGGTAAATCCATATTTGTTAAATTTGTAGATGATTAATTTTGTATTAAACCTAAAATTTTTTGAGTGTAGATGAATATAATTATGGGAACAAGTTGGAAAAGTATTTGCACCGCGTTTTCTATATGAAACCAAATGCGCTTCCCGTTGAATGTGATCCCTCCCTGGTGGAATACTTTGGTTTATTCAGTTTAACAGATATATACCAACCAGAGCGCAGACTTTGGTATATTTATTCTTGCAAGTCGGCGGATATTGAATCTGTTCTAACCAAGATTCATCATCGATATGGCAAAAAGAATGTCTGTGATATATTTCGGAAACCTATATATAATGGTATAAATTTACGACACAAAGTTAAAGAACATTTTGCCGGGTTGAAGTGGTTTGTTAAGGGAAATTTGCTTCAGGCTCCTATTAAAAGTCGTTTTAATGATGAGCGGATGATTAGGACTCTATTGCAGCTATATAATAATGACCAAAAACGAATATATTCCTACATAAGCACACGACACGATTGGTTTAAGCAGTACAATGATCAAAAACCACCGGCAAATCTTATATGTTTATATTAAATAAAATACTGAATACCAACTCGAGGGTTTCCCGACCCCCATCTCTAATCGATACTGAGAAACCATTCATGGTTGCTGTGGAGCTTTTATTGTGAAATTGATATGGAAAGAGAGAAAGCTAAATTATTGCATCCCTGTTGAAATAAAAACAAATATATTTACTATAAAAAGGCGATCTGAGAATCATTAATAAATGTAAGTGAGTGGACATAGAGAAAAACTCAATAACAACATGACTACGAAAGCAACAGGTAATTATAGTCCAGTGATTGCCAAACCAGGCTAACCATTTGATCTTCCAACAGCTGATACTGAATACAATTTTGAGGATAAATTTGAAAAGCATTTACGTACCGTTTTTTATATGAAACCATTACCAGAAAATCCAAAATGTGATATTTCTAAATTGGAATACTTCGGTGTTCTTAGCCTTAAAGATGTTTTGAAACCGGAACGGAAACTTTGGTACATATATCATTGTCATCAGCCCGATATAGACAAAACAGTTGATGCGATACGCGAAAAATATGGAAAAAAGAATATGTATGAAATATTCCGCAAGCCGATATATAGTGGAGCTGCATTAAGAGTCGCGGTGAAGAAGCATTTCACGGATTTGAAGTGGTTTGCCAAGGGTAATCTTTTAGAGGCTCCGCCGAAAAGTCACTTCAATGATGATCGCGTGATTAAGTCTGTTACGGAAGTTTATAATATTGAACGGCAGAAACTGCATAACTTTATGGCAACGAAATTATACTGGCGAAGTTTGTACGGATAGCAACCGAAAATATTAAATTAAGCAGTATGTTTCGTTCAGTAATAATATGGTCTAAGTATTAGATATAAGGTTTCGCAAATATGTAAAGAATAATATAAGGCAAACGTAGAGAGAGCGAGTGCTTCCTAATAAAAATAATAATTAACAATTTTGAGCGGTTTAACATTCCGTGACTATTGTTACAGTAAAAGATGGCACCTCTATTTTAATTAGTGCTGCCAGATTGAGGCGGGACTCGATTTCTGGCAACGCTTGCGGCGTGTTTCAGTTTTAGGAAGCAAACAATCTAAAAGAGATGGTATGTCGATGTAGAAAATCTTAACGATTCTTTTCTAAATCGCCACTATAGGAGAATACCATGATCATAGAAAGACAAAGCTCAAGTTACAGTAAACGCAATCGAAAAGATTCCGCCTCCTCTTCTTCCTCGACATCCTACAGACGTAGTGACAGCCGAAGGCACAGTCACAACCGGTGAGTATTTTTGAAGTTTGAAATTATTGGTAACGAGAACATGACAATCTAGTAGCCTAGACCTAGAATTTGAGTTGTCATTTGGGAATCCGTCAATCAATTTTGTTTTTCACTGGAGCAAGTTCTAGAGTTCGGCAGTTAGTTCCTGAGAAAAATCATAAGAAAATAATTATAAAGGAAGCAAATTCGCACAAAATGTAAGTGAAAAATGTTTAACAATTAATCAGTATTTGTTGCAGCAGTCAGCAGAAAGAATAGATAAAGAATTGAAAGCAAGCGAAAATAAAGATACATATATTACAATTTGCAAACCAAACCAAATCTCAGCCCAAACGTCAATTTTCAACAGAGAAGTGAAAAACAGCAATCCCCAATTCAAGCAGAATATTTTCTAACCTATTCCATCATTCTAACACCAAAATAAAGGTCAGACTTGGTATGGAATCGTCACAATCGCAATTCCCACAATTTACGTCGATCCCGTTCGCGTTCGCGCTTGCGTTTCGATCGCTCTATATCGCTGTCTCCTCCGCGACAACGATCCGGACACAATTATGGAAGCAATTCTAGTGACCGGCAGCGCATGCGGCAGGCACGAGTAAGTGTTTTTGATGGACAAGATGATTGATGTGTTTATTGGACTGTGGATTTTGTTTTGATTGTCTTTTTAAATTCTCCAGGATCGTCCGCACGCCAGCCGTTGCATCGGCGTCTTTGGTCTGAACACCAATACTACGCAACATCAGGTTCGTGAGTTATTCAACAAGTTTGGACCTATCGAACGAATCCAGATGGTCATTGATGCTAATGTGAGTATATTAATTTTTTTTACCACCAAATTGTAGTTGGCCAATTTGATTCAGTCTACACAGCACAAGAATATAGCTGTTTGGGCCGATTTGTGATTTGGCTAGAATAAACTATAGTCCAGCAATAAAGAGTGTTTGCTAATAAAGTTTCTAGTAAATTACTAAAGGCTTGCTGTCACATTGCCATTTATTTTTTTTTTCAATTTGTGGTTAATATTTCTGATATCGTTTTCACTCCGAAATCTCTTAATTCATTCTGCTTGTGCTCTATTTGACCTACAGACCCATCGCTCCAGAGGCTTTTGCTTCATCTATTATGAGAATCTCAGTGATGCTCGTGTGGCCAAAGATGCTTGCTCTGGTATGAAGGTGGATGAACGACGTATACGCGTTGATTATTCGATAACCAAACGTGCACATACACCCACTCCGGGCGTTTATATGGGCAATCAATTGCGGTTGGTTTTTGTATTTGATCATCCTGCGAACGATAATAAATTTGAAAATTATTGATTTTCAGCAAGCAATCGCGACGTTCTCGTTCGCCATCGCGTCGTAGCGCTGCAAATAATCGGACTGACCAACGTGATCGTGATCATGCACATCGCAGGAGTCGGAAGAGAAGCTTTAGTCGTCAGCGTTACGAACGCAGTGGATCCCGTTCTCGTTCGCGCTCACCACCACATCAGCCGCCACCACGCAGAGGTAAGTTTAGAGCAAATGTCGAATCCTAAGTGCAAATTCAAATTAGTGTACCTATTTTTCAGGCCGTGGCGATTTGCGTAATTAGTTGGTGGTTTTAACCAAATGACGTATGCCAAACGCTAATTATTTAGAGCTCTACGTTTGTATGGCCTTAGCTGGATTTTATTTATAAGAGAGCATATGGACTGAGTTTAGCATTTTGGCAAATCGACAGCGTGTATGCAAATTTCTTTATTCCTTCGATTTCTAATCACCGTCGTCAGTCTTAAAACAAAAAACCAACGGATACTTTGTGATATGTCAGCAAACACTTAAAAAAGGACAGCGAATAACAATATAAAATATATAAACAGAAACCAACTGGTTTCCCAGTTAATATTGTATTACCACCCCACTGTAAACACCGAAGTGGAACTAAATTTTAAACAAAATATTTATCCATTAAACAAACGGAATGACAATTTAATTTAGTCTTAATCCTAATCTGAGTGTACATTTGTTAATATAGATGTAAATGTCAATATATTATGATAAAGTATCATAATACAGCTAATCATTTTAGTATTTACGGGGCGCTTGGGTTGGCAGTGGACGTTGATGCATTTGCCACTCCACCTTCAGCAGCGATAGCTGTTACCTGGGATGCTCGGGAAGCCTTGTAAGCCACCTCTAAGGTCTGCTGTATCTGCTGCATATCATTCTCAATGCTACGAGCCCAGTTCTCAACATCGCCCAATTCTTTTAGGGCACTGCTCACTGTGTCTATTAATTGTAGCCATTGATGGGTCTGCTTGGCAAAATTAGTGGCTCCCACATGGAGTTGCTTTGCCTCGGCATCCAGCCTTTTTTGATTTAGATAGGCTTGTGCCACACCCACATTTAAATGGTCTACAAGGGCTTCGGTGAGTTCGTTGGAGGCTTCGATGGCTTCCTTGCGTCTCCCCTCTATGTAGTATATTAGTGAAAGTTTTATTGTTTTTATGAAGTTGCATACGAACCCTGCTCTTGTTTACGCTTGGCCTGCTCCTTGTTGTGCTCTTTTACCATGGAACTCAACATTTTAAGACTATTTAAAATTAATGATTTTTCCTTGCACACAGCTGTTCAGATGAACTAAGAGATAAATCAGCTGTTTTTTTTTTTAGGTAACTAGTTCTTTCTTTAAATGTGAACTATTTTGAAACTATAATCGTTATCGGATAAAAACCGTTAATTATTAAAAAAAAAGTATTAACAATTGAATTAACATATTTTGGTTAGCAACTCAAATGCGCCAGTGCCATTGCGGACTGGCAGGCCCACCATCAACCGACTGGATGGGGAATTCAGCTCATCTGGTCGGCCAAAACCGGCTGCGCTTCGCAAAAACTGCAAACTGGACTCGAACGACATTTGCTGCAGTGGCGATGAAGAGTGTTCCATGCCCTTACGAGACAGAGGTTGGAAAGTACCATCAAAAGTCATGTAGTCGGCAATCAGTGACAAATGTCGGCGATCCACCGTGATGCCATAGACTTTGAAGACGTTGCTAACCTCCTTGACGATAACCTGAGCGGCAGCCTCAATGCCATATGTCCTGGCAATGGCATGTATATCGTTGGAGTACAATCGATTCAGATCCAAAATCTTATTGTACTGGAACATTTCGCCAATGTTGATGCCATCAGTTTTCAAGAGCTGTTCATCGTCGTTTCCCTTGTATATAATGGCACGCTTAATATTCTGAACCTGATGAACGACGCTCTTGCCAGCCAATTCCCGGATGATGGAGGTCAGATCAGGTTTCTGATATCGCACACTCAAACTAAGCTTCACACGGCACCACAAATGGTGCTCCTTGTCATATGTGTAGTCCTGAACCATTTGATTGCTTAGCAATTTTTCCACAGATTTGTCATCTACCTCGGCATTCTCATTGCCATTATCTTGATCATTCCCTTCGTCATCTTGATCTTGCTCATCCTGATCTTCATCGTCCTCTGAAAATATATATACATAAGTGTTTGCGTTTTGTGTGGGCATTTCTTCTACCCACCATTGGCATCTTGTAATTCTTCAACATCATCAGGATCATCGTAATCCTTTTCATCGGTTTTGCGCTGTTTCAATTTCACACCAGTGGCATCATCGTCACCCTATAAGCAGGATATGATGTAACATTTTGAAAGATTTCATTTGGGTTCCACTTACACCATCATCCGAGGAATCATCATCATTGTCTGGAATTGCCTTTTGTGCGGTAAAATCATCAGCATTATCCAAATCTTGGTCATCTTCATCCTGCTTGTTGCCACCATCTTTTTTATCATCGATCTCAATTCTAACAAATAAAGGAACATTACATCTAGAGGGGAAAGTCACAATCAGCAAGTCTTACATTTTCGAAGTCTTCTTGGCATTGGACACCTTGAGTATGGCCCTGATGAGCTGTTTAAAAAATGTCTGATGCATATACTTGATAATGCGCTTGGGTCGCACTCCATAATCTTCTTTGTAGACCTCTCGTGGTAGGAACTTAAACTGTAAGTCATAGACATAGGCACGCTCCGGCTCCAGACTAAGGCTAGTGCTGATGTTAACAGCTGTGGACGAACACAAACGGTAAAAACGAGTAGCCATTAAATGCGATTGATAACTTACACTCCAAGAGATTGCTTAGGGTCACACAATTGAGGCCAATACGCAATTTCTCCGCCTGATGCTGTTGACCTGCCTTTATGGGGATGTCCATAGAGGGAGTCTTGATGTTGGATGAAGCCAACATGAGAATTTCCCGTAGACGTGGTATACCCAATGTTACGTTCATCTCACCACGACCAGCGAAATGGAAAGTGTTAAGTGTCATCTGGGTGGAGGGTTCACCAATTGATTGGGCAGCCAACAATCCTACAGGTTCACCAGGCGTGGCCAATGCCTTGATGCTCTTAATGTGCATTATGTCCGCAATGTTCTGCTTATGGTGAGGCCGTTGACGAGCATAATCCTCAATTAGTTTACGTGTTCGTTCCGAAACAGAGCCATAGTAGATATCTTGCTTATAGACAGCCACGGCGGGATCTGGACAGCGAGCGTATTTCTTGCGATACAAAGCTTTGTCTTCGGCATCGGCCTTTTTCCATAGTTTAAGCAGGCCCTCGTCAAAGCGTCGCCTTCCCGTTTTTGAATTGAGCTCATTGGGTCGCTTTACCTCGACTTCCTCGCGCAGTTCCTCGGAAAAATGGGTAAATGCGGCTCTCAGTTTATTGGGTTTCTTTTTCTTCCAACTGCGTATGTGCTTCTCATGACGCTGCACTTGGGCTAAACATTCTTCATCCCGCATCAGTTCCAGCTGACTGGGTCGCAAAATGGCCTTGACATTTTGGGTCAGGAAATCGGCACAGAATTTTTCACTGAAGAATTTTGATTTAAGTATATCCAGACCATCCTCGCCGTAGAGAAACTGTACCACACTGTTGTCGCTATCTCGCACGGTTAGATCATAGTGGACACTTAGTCCTTCCAGATGCTTGATCAGACAACGTTGGAGATAGCCAGAGCGAGAGGTCTTCACGGCGGTATCAATGAGACCCTGTAAACAAAAGGTGTGACAGGGGTAAGCAAAAATTGGTGAGGGAAATTATTTCTACTTACTTCGCGACCAGCCATGCAATGGAAGAAAAAGTCTTGCGGCTGAATGCCCGTCATAAATCTTCCGTCTATAAAGCCACCCGACTTAGGTGAAGTCTCAAACGACGTGAAACTTGGCAAAGATTTACCCGAAATCATTAGAGGAGGACGCTTGCCTTCCAATTCAATTTGTCCTAGCAGGCAAGAGATCTGCATAGTGTTGACCATGGAACCCTTGGCACCCGATAAAACCATCAACTGGAGATTGTTAGAGGGAAACTTGGTAATAAGGCCGCCAGGTAAACAGGTTCTACAAAAACAAAAGAATTTCGTGTGGATTAAAGAGAAGTCACAAAGGGGATGAGTGGCATCATACTTGTTTATATCGTTGGTATAGCCATCCAGTAGTGATTTGTATTTGCGATCTAATAGTACACGAAATTTCGGATCCTTTACATAGGCCTGTTCCATTTGCTCGGCCAGCTCATCATGCGGTGGCAGCTCGTCCAATTCTAGAGCAGCAGCCACAGCACTATTGCCGATCTCTCGACTCTCTCGTATGATTTTTCTTCGTTTGCGGTCCGCCTCACCGGTGACCAGAATATCCTTAACACCCAAAGTGAACCCCTCCAGTTGCAGGAAGAAAGTAAAGACCTTGGTGAAGGCCGTCAGCAGGCGGGTGGACACATCGCCACCATATAATTCGTACATGCAATGGATGAGGCCGAATGTGGTGGCTCCATATTGTTGTTTATCGAGCACACCAACTAGCAGCTCACCGTTTCGGATTTGCACTTGACTTTCGCCCAACTCCTGCTCAGATATGGCCTGACCGCCAAGCGGGGTTCGTGAGCCTTTCACCTGCCAGTTCTTCCCTCCGATTTTCGCAAATGAATCCAAATTGATACGCTCATATCCATCCGGTATTATATTAATGATAATGGTAGACAGGATCTGCTTGCCTGACCACAATCTAGCTGGCTTAAGAACAGACGGCGGCAGCAGTTTTACATCTCCTTTAAGATGCGACAGGCCTTGGAAGACCAATTGCTGGTAATCCTCGCGATTAAAGAAACGTCCGCGTATGGAAAGTTTTACACCTGAAATCACATGATCCTGGATTAGACCACCCAACGGTGTGCCATCCTTGGGCACCAGATAATTGTTAGCCACATTGACCAGATTGTAGGCCTCCGCTCGAGCCACCTCGCTCTGCGGGTAATGGGCGTTCATCTCGTCGCCATCGAAATCGGCATTGTAGGCCTTGCAGTTGGAGTAATGCAGACGGAATGTCTTCTCTCCATGCAAAATTCGCGCCTTGTGGGCCATTATGGACGGCTTGTGCAGTGATGGCTGCCGATTCAGAAGTAGTACATCTCCATTGAGTACATGTCGATGGACAATTTTAACTCCATCTTTGGGATTCGAAAGCAACAGCTTGGCCATGCTAGCACGCTTGGCCGCATTGTCAGACGGGATGTAGGTGGTAAAACCTTTGCAGTCCTGTATGTAGTTGGCGCCTGGATGCACATCTGGTCCGTTCATTACCATTTTACGGAGCTCTGTTACATTCCATTCGGTCACAGGGACGGGATATGATAGCTTGCGAGCAAAGATGTCGGGAATGCCAATTTCATCGACATTTATATTCGGATCGGGTGTGATGACCGTGCGGGCTGCATAATTTACTCTTTTGCCCATCATATGCTTGCGTATAAGGCCATCTTTCTTTTCAAGGACCTGCTTCAGACCCTCCGCCGATTTTACCTCCCTAGACATGTTCACATCAAGAAGCACATCCACCGAAGTTTGCAATGATAGCCAGGCATTGTATAACTTCTCATGACCGTTGGATCCTTTCAGATTCTGATAGGCAGCCATCGCCTGTTCGCTTAGTTTATCCTGATTGCCGTTCATGAACTTTAAAACCACATTTAGAACATGATTATTTTGAATAATGTTGACATAGATATCTGTTTGTGGATTGCCCTTCATCATATCATTGATCACGTTCATGGGACGTGCTCGCGGTGGAGTCACTGGAATGGTATCCATAAAGAACATGTCCACAGGTGAAAAATCACCAGAAGAACTATTCCCCAGAGCTAGTACAGGGACGAGGAGCTTCAGCAACTGAGGATAATTGGCATAAATTTGTCGCAAATAGCGTCTACATTCATCTGCAAAGATCACCTTATTCTGACCAGTGGCTTCGGCTACATCACCCAGTCTAACAGAGATGTAAATACTATTATAATGATTTGTTGGCAATGGAAATTTCTCTAATATCTCACCGCTCTTTGATATCCGCTATGGTGACATAGTAAACCAACCGACGATGCATATAGCGAACAAATCTCATAGATTTATTGCAGTGTCTGCATTTTTTGCCCGCCCTCTGCAGAGCTGCATGGGTGATGGCTGTGCGCAGGGAGCAACTGGTCTTGGTCACATTGCTGGCGTTGCTTTCATTCTTGGCCAGCAGTTCGTGCATAGCCGCAATGCGGGGATGCACTGAATCTCCATTGACCAGTTTTACCAATTCCTCGGTATTCTGGCACACAACTTCCGATTTAAAGATCTCCAACTCCTGGGCCTCTATAATGTAACCAGCATCAATCAGACGCAACTGCAACATAATGACCTCACATTCGTGATCTGGAATGAGTAAGGGAATTAGTAAGGACCACTGCATTTCCACTCCTTTCACCTCTCACTCACCTTTCATTTGCATTTTAAAACAATGCAGACAGAAAATGCAAAGCAGTCGCTGAACAAGTTTAATGAAGAAAGGATTATATACCAAGCTGCCCAGCTCTATGTGACCCATATGACCAGGACAATCCTGCATCTTAAGGCATGTGCCACAGGGATCCATGCAGCGACCATAGGAGCCTAATCGTATATCATAGAGACCGCCTACCACAGGATGACCTAAAGCATCGAAGGTGAGTCCGGTTACTACCTTAACTACACTCAGCTTTCGTATTTCCTCATCGGTGAAGACGGCAAACTCCAGGTCCGAGGGGAACATATGAACATCTAAGGGTCGTTTGGAACCCATTTTAAATCGTTTTTAAAAGAAAATTTCGTCCGTAATTTAAAACGCAGCTAGCGCCCGCACGTGTCGAGTTCAGTGTTACCAATTCTTCAGAGTTTGAAAATGCCAGAAAAAGCCAGAGAAATTGTACCGTCGAATCTGGCTTTTTTTTTTAGATGGCGGGACAAATTTGAAAATAGCGGGAAATGGAAATTCGGCCTTGTGTAACCTAATATTTAATTAACTTGTGAATTAACGTTCATATTAATTCAAAAAAAGTACCCGCCAAATTTAAATTTATTTTTATTTTAAAAACTTCATACAATTAAAAGAGAACTTTTGTTTTTTGGTTTGCTTTCAGAACTTATCACAAGTCAACTGGTATTGCCAGTTCTTAACAGCCACACTTTGCTCGTATTTGCTGGGCATAGAGTCCAAGAGTTGCTCAATTGCAATTCCAGATTCCCCTGTTCCCCCGGCTCCTCCTCCAGTTCGTCCTCCAACAGTGTGGGCAACCTGGCTATCATACGGCTGCAATTGTCTGGGACGTCGTACACGTGATTGCCCTGCTCCTGCTCCTCCCTCTCCACTATGTGCTCCCCTCTCGCCACCTTCTGCTTGCTCACGTTTCGTTGGGCGACCACCTTTGCGCCAGGACTCGACATTGGCAATGCCTCCTGTGGATGCCTGCGTGTCCTTGTTTTTGCTGCTTCCAAAGATGGTCGTCCAACGAAACCACTTTTGTCATAAACAATCGCATTCCGATTGAGAGGTAGAACGTCGTCTCAGTGTATCCGGTTGGCGTCTCAGAAGATAGACACATAAGCACAAACAGGCAAGTAGCAAGCAAACCAGACCAAGCATGGCGTAGAAACCCTGCCGATAGCGAGCAGCGTCGGCATGTGCCTCCATTAGACGCACTCTTTGGCCAAGGGATCCGCCTAGCAGCTGTTGATTCCTCTCCAGGGGCAGTAAGACCTGCCAGAAGCCAGAGACACGTTCCAGATGATGGACATAGCCTGAGTCCAATTGATTAGTTGCGGTATAAGAGTTGGGATTTGACCTATAGGTATCATGACGATTTGTTCGGGAGAGGCTGCGATCAGTGGCTAATGATGTGTCACCTCTCAGCAATTTCTCAATGGCAATTTCATCTTGAGATCCCCATGCATGCTGTTGCTGCTGCTGCTCTCCAAGGCTGTAGATGAAGGGATTTTGCTTTGTATAAGGCAGCCAAGCATCATAGATCCGTCCCGGTGTGGGATTACCGTTCTTCACAAAGTTTGCAAATGCACCTCTTAGTTTGCGGCATAGCTGCTCCTCATCGCTATTAAAACGCCTTCGAGCTATCTGCTGGAAAAGACTTGGTCCCAACAATAGAGGCAAATCGGAGCTATGAGATGCTCCACCAAAAAGATTCACTCTTCCCCGCATATCCATCGAATTGTTGTGATCGAAAACATAAGCGTATCTGGAGGCAGAAGAACCATTAACCAAGTCCAGAAGACGAAAGAATGGCAGCTCATACAGCGATTCAGATACCAGACGCTGCATACCATTCAGCAACTGGTGGACATTTGCTTCTCTGCCAAAATAACGCCATTGAATAGCTAATAACTCCGATTGAGCGCTTCTGTCTTCGAAGTCTGCCTCCTTGTCCAGGGACCGTAAAACGTTTGGCAGCAGAGTGTAGTTTATATAATTCTGCAGAGCCGGTGCTCCTTCTCGAGCCACATCTAACCAATAGTCCTGAAGGAAAGCTCCTTCGTTTGAGGTTATGCCCAGGAGAAGTGAAGGCAGGGCTAGCGTTTTGTTTTCTTTTACCAGTAGTTCCTCCAGACCCCCGCCTGGAATGACTACACCGAGCTGTAAGCTTCCATTCCCATGGTTATACACACTTTCGTATGCTCTCAGCAAATCTTCCTGGCTCTTCCTGCGCAGACAACTTAAGAGTTGGCGCCGTTGAGCCTCCTCGAATTGGCATCCCAATTTCTGGACCAGTAGACGTCCCGTTTCCTCAATACGCTGTTCGTGCCCCTTACCCAAGTTCATCATAATCGGACCCGGAGACATCAGTATCAACTGATGAATATTGTGCCCAGATTCCTGGAGAGCTACGGCTACTGCCAGGCCAGCCCCTCCGCTGCCATGTCCAAGTAAAGTTATTTGATTTGGATTACCACCAAAGGAAATGGCATTCGATTGCAGCCATTCCAAAGCCATTTGCACATCCGTCATGCCATAATTTCCAGGTAAGTGACGATGCTGGCTTCCCAGGCCTAGCCACCCATAGATATTGTTGCGATACTGAACGCTAACAACCAGTATTCCATTGCCTTCGGCGGCTAAATCCAAACCATTGATGCGATTCCTAGGCCAATCGTAGGCAAACTCTTCGCCACTGATGATCACCAAAATGGGCAATTTACCATAACGCAATCCCGTCTCTGGTGTCCAAATGTTTAAGAACAAGCAATCCTCATCCGTGGAGATGGGTCTGGCCAGGCTGCCACCAGCATTCTCATCGTATATGGTGTTGGTCAATTGCGGGCAAACCGGTTGCATTTGCATGGCCTGGAGCGTTCGATTCCATCCAGGATGAGGCTTGGCGGCCTATAGAGCAACAGAGTAAACCATTATGTTAAAAGGAAACCTCCTCTAAGCGGATTACTCACCGCAAATCTTAACTCGCCCACTGGAGCCTGGGCATAGGGAACACCCAGAAAAGCATACACTGAGCTACGTGCTCCATCCGGAAAGACCTTTAACTGCAAATAGGATATAGATATGTATATCATCAGCTTCCAATATCCCTCTTTTAGCCCACACTCACACCAATCAGATCTCCCTGCTCTAATTTAATGTGCGTTTGCTGTCCATGGCATATCCTGGTGTCAAACATAAACAGGATACCATAAATCATTAATAGCCGCCGCCGCCACATCATGTCATCAAAACACAAACAAAAAAAAAAAACAACCAAACTAAACTCAACTTTTCCACAATTTCTGGGTTATTTTTTTCTTCCTTTTTTGGGTTTCACTTTTTAGCACATAACTTTTGCATAGTTCATGGCGCATTTAAGCGCATTTATTAATTACACGTTTTTTTCCCCCTTCTATGTATGTATGTATATTTTCAGTCAAAATATTTTTCATCCGAAAATATGTTTCACACTTTTCCACAACTTTTCGCTCGACATTGGGCAGCAAAACTGAACATTGGAATAACAAATACTATATCAAAAAAACATGGAACAACTTGGTGAGCTAACATAAAACAATTTCTGCTAGAATTATTTCAATTGTTTTCGAGGGGTGTCATTATTATTGTTGTTCTTGCTGTTGCCTGTGCGCGACGATTCATTCATGCATTCATAGATCAAAATGCCAGCGACACTAACAAAAAAAAAAAAAAAAAAAAGAGCAACCATGGTAACTGGAACTGGACCCTAACCCCAATAACTAACTACCCTCCATCCACATCTACAGCAAAAAAGTCAACTCCACAGAGAGGGGCAATTAAAAAGTTCAGGGAGAACCGATAATTTCGGGGTGGATAGCGACCTATTTCATTTGAATTTAACCTTTTGTCTTTGTCCAATATTCATCAAGTATAAGTATTAACGGAGAACCACAATTCCTGGAGATTGCCATGTCCAAGAAAAGTTATTTCATTTGGAATACCCCCAAAATAAACCGGCATCCGTTTGCAGCCATTCCACGAGGATCGAGGTCAATAATTACATATGTATATATTTCGATCTCTTTAGTTGTCTTTAGTTTAGCTCTTTAGTTCTTTAGTTACTCTTTAGTCCTTTGCGTATATTCCCAAATTGTTCTAGAAGTTTATAAATTGCTGATGATTAACTTGTGGGTTTGCCCTCGTTTTTGTTATTCCATTGCGTTCTGACTTTACGGCTGATGTCAAACGTAAATTTTCATACGCTTCACAGCCTCCCACTCTTTCACTCTCTCTGTCTCTCTCCCTCTCACACACACACACTCTCTCTTTTTGTGTGTCCCCCTCTGCTAAGTGGAGTTGTCGTAGCCAAACAGATAATGTACCCATAATGTGGCTTTAATTTCCCAGCACTTGGCCAATGGTCTCTGGGTCTCTGGCATGATGATGGTGGTGCTGCTTCTATATTAGTGGTGGATTCTCTTTGGCAGACGAAGCGCAGTTCCGGTTTTTGTGAAATCAAACCAAACTGAAATGACAGTATGCCCACAATTATCAAAATAGCTTCATCATATGGATACATATATTTTAATTAGTTTTAAAAAGCCAACTATTTGGTTGCTCTGAGTGGATTATGAGCAAATTTATGTGGTTTACGTCTTCATGTTGTCGTCAGGCAGCGAGTGGTCATATTGTTGAGTTAATTACTACATATATTATATGTATGTATATGTGGAGGCTACGAAATGCACATTTAAATTGAACTTGGACCATGCCAGCTATATATCTATCTCTGACTTCATCTCTTTTACACTAACCGCTTACTCCTCTCCATCCCTCTCTCTCTCTCTCGCTTTCTCTTGCCCACGCCTCTTTGTCTTTGGCATTGCGGAACTTAATCAATTTATTTATGTTAGACCCGCGGGGTACGAGGTTCGCTGTTCAATTATAATAAATGGCAATGACGGCCTAGTTCTGCTCCATTCAATGTACTCGTGGGTGTGAGGGTGTGTGTGTGTGTGTTGACTGTAAACAAATTAGCTCTACTTTATGGCTGGAAAAATCGAAAATGAAGGTTTTTAGGACCAGCGACATAAATTGAGGCATGTTTTCAAATATTACTAGATACCTTGAATTTTAAACACTATATGTTACCTGAACTTGTAATTATGATGTAATTTATAATGGTCCCCCCATGTCAATAGATAACCCAAAACAATTAACCTTTACTTACCCATCGAAAGTTCCTAATAGTTGTGGAGGAAAGAATCCGTCGAAGATCCGCTAAATGTTGGAACTCTATTGAGGCTCACCGTTTCTAAATTTAAAAGAATTACTTAATTAAATGAGTAAAGAAACCAATTACTTTAATGTTTGTATTTCATTGTACGTGGGAATATTTTATGGTATGACCAAAAAGGATTTCTAGATATAAAAAAAAATTAAGTGAACTAGTCAGCGATTTATTATGTTTGCTTTTAATTAGGCAAACTTTTGCAATATCTTAATATCAGATTGTAATGCAGTTTTTTGCCCTATGCTGTAATAGAATCCTAACTAGACACAAAACCTAATTCTAACGCTTCCCTGATTGACCGCAACTGTAACTGGAGGCTGGAGCCTTCATTTTCATTGCCTTAAATTGAGTAAAGCGCATTTATTTAATATTTAAATCAATTCCTGTCAAATTGCATCAACTAAAATATTGAAATAAAATAAACTTTTCGTGTTTCTGTCACCTCAGAAGTCTGGAAAATGTGCATTTGAAGGTTTGCCTCTGCTGGCCATTGGCCACTTTTTCCCTCCGCAATTGTCATGTCCAAACAAATGTTGCACATTGTTATGACATTTAACTTTTGGCCTCTTTCCCTCTTTATTTACGTTTGGTTTTTCTTGTTTTTATAGTTTCAATAAATTCATCATGCAAAAACCTTCGACAATAAAAAGTTGCAGTCAACACTTGAAACATTTATTGCCAACACAACAAAGCAAAAAAAAAAAAAGGAAAGAAATAAGAACAAGAGCAACATACAACAAGGACACTTTGCCATCGACTTTTCCTTGCTGCTTTTGTTCTTGCCGTAATGAAAATATTTATGATTTTTGGCCAGAGTTTATTGTTTACATATATTGCAAAAAGCTTATTCAAAACTTCTTTATTAAATTTCACTTCAATAAAAGGAATTTGTTGCTGCTGCTTCGATTATGCCTGCTTCACTGCAAGCAACCATAGTGGATATCTGGGCGCATGTATATGCAGCTTGGTTGATTGCTTCTACTGCTACGACAGAGTTTTGGCAAATTCAATTTCATTTTCATATTTTTGCCAAACAATGCCAGACATGTGAGCTATTGCTGCTGAAAATATTTACAAACACAATTCCTTATGCATAGTAAAATTTAAATATTACAAAATCGGGTGTTTAAAAATTTGACAACATATTCTACATGACTATTTGACTAAATGAATTCCACTTAAAATTTTATATTAAAAAGGGAACAATACATATTGGCAAAGAACTTTGAAAGTTGTCAAAATAGTCATAAAGATGGGCGCATTTATCTTCGGTAATCTCTGATAATAAATATTAAGACAATATTTTATAGATATTCGATCAATATTTGGCCCATTTTACACAGTTTGATTGAGTCGATTTTAAGTTGAGACTCTAAAAATTTGTAAATCAATAAGAATTGAACTAAAATACACATGTCATAGAAGAACTATGAGAAATATATTCTCACCCTTTGGGTTAAATTTTATGTTTCTACAAAAATTCCACAATAACATAATGTGCGAAATATAATCATGTAATTAGCAAAAATAACAAAGAGAATGTGGTGGGTTGGCGGGGAAGGCAATTTGCGCAAAATATTTAACCAAACAATGCGCAATCATTTGTTGTTGTCGCTGCTGCTGCCGCTGTTGTTGTTATTTGTTACTTTAAGCCTAATTTAACGGTTGTACAGAGACAAAACAAGCGGACGCCGCAGTGGCAGTGGCAGCCATTTATGTTTATGTTGCATAAAACCGCACACAAAGTTAACCAGCACTTTTAAGAGACTCGGAACATGGCCCACTTTCTAATTAATGCAAAATATTATAGTAAAAACAAGAGTAAGAAGAGAGTGGGGGAAAAAAAAGAAAGAAAAACTGTGCATATTGTATAACAGGCTCATATGTATATATATGCGTTATGTTGCCTACTTTTAGGAGCCACATTTGCTGGGGTTATGTGGCGGCAGGACTGCGCCTGAGCCTCCCCCTTTTCAAGTGTTGCCACGTTTACAAGCTCTTTTGTTTACTACTGATGTTGCTGTTGGCTGCGGCTGCGGCTGTATGCGACAAAGGACTGAAATATACAACACAAAATGTGCACATACAACAACCTTGACAATGTCAACAACATGCAACCAGGCGGAAGCAAGTGACCAACAGCATCAGGCACAGGCACAGGGGATAGGTGCAAATAGGGCGGCTACCTTTCGGTCCATCACGGGTATACCAAGTGCTGCGGGACAGAATGCACTAAAGTTCTGATTAAGTAAAGGTCAAAGAATTCTTGTAAATTGAATTTAATGACACTTCAGTAATCGTTTATCTGTAAAAAACGCGAAAATAAGAGTTTTCAAGATCTTGTAACGTGTTTAAATGACTGAAAAACTAATTAAGTTAAAGTGAAACGAACCATATATACTTCCTTTTTTTTGTGTGTGAGATTGAAATGCAAAATGGATACAATTTTCTGGAAGAAACATTCGATTTTTCAACATTTATTATTTAATTATTTTCCCCATCTTCAGTTTATAACAAAAATTTTCCTTGATATTAGTTGAAAAGTTCTATAAACAAACGTCGAATTGGCGGGATTATAGCACCTATAAAAATTATATTTACTTATACTTACTAAGCCAACAAATTTGGAGTACTTATTGTGTATTTATGTAATAATCGCTTTGATATAATCAATTGAAAGGGAGTATAATTACAGCATTGCTCTGGGCAAATTTCATTGCATTTATCTCAATGAAATAATGCAGATTTTTGAATTTAATTAACCAGAACCCATTCGATTGTGTTCGTCTTCACTGAGAGGCATAACCTCAGCACTAATAGAGCATAATTAAATGATATTAAGTGCTTCTCTGTGCATAAAGCAAGCGGCAAAAGCAAAAATGCATGGCCACAAAATTTCATTGCAGGCTTTTAGGCGTCAGCCAGCAACGCAATTTATTAATTTGCAAGTACAATTAGGGAACATGGTGATCAGGGGGAAAAGGACAAAGGACAGGGGAGCGCAATGTGGTAGGGTAAGTTACAAGGGCTGAGGTAGGCTGCAGTAGATGGTAAGCAAAAATGAAGCAAGTAAGTCATCAGGCCGACTTCGATATACCATGCACCATTTATACATTAAATTACTTTCGCCTGGCGCGATAGCTAACACATGCAGTATTTTATGAGTTTCTATATTTACATATACATATATCCCCAAAGAGTTCTACATATTTACGAAGAATTTTAGGTATTGCCTAATCGGACAGTTTTTTATTTCAGCATGTTCCCCTTAGATTTCCATATGTTCCCATAGATTTCTGTGTATTCATATCGATTTCCATACATTCCCATAGAATTCTACATATTTCTATCTATTGCCACAGATTTGTATATATTTAAAGTGATTTCAGCTTACCTGTATATATAAAAGTGAATTAGCAGTGCACCCGCGCATCAACTGATGCTGCTGATAAAGAATAAATACTTTATAGGGTCAGAAATGTTTGCTTCTACCGGTTACATTTAGGCGACATTAATATACCATTTCATCTTATGGATGCATGGTATACAATTTTCCTGGGTAGAAAAGTTTGCTCTAACTCCTTTTGCCCCAAAACTTTTTCCCCAAGGTGCTAAGTGTGAAGTTGTTGATGCTGCTCCATATACACATACATATACATATGTTCAGGTGTGTGTGTGTGCGTGTTTTACTTTAGTTTTTCATTTGTTTAATAGAAAATACATTAGTTGCTTAATTAGGAAACGAAGGCAAGTTTGGCGAGCAAAAACAAAGGCATCTGCTTTCCGGTTTTCATTTTCATTTAATTTTTATTCAAAAATCACATTTCTTTTGGTTTTTTCTTCATTATTTTGTTGTTGTTTTTTTGCTGCACTGCATTTTTGTTTTAATGTTATAATGTGTATGTATGTATGTATATGGCATATGTTTGATAAATTATGTAATTTACATTTGTTTATGTAAGTGTACTGGTGTATATGTATGTATGTTGATTTGTATGTTTGTATGTGTATTTTTCGCCTTAAGCTTTAACAATTTTCAAGCACATTTAGTTCTTTTATTTGGGTTTTAATATCTGCTTAACATTTTATTTATATATATGTATATATTATATGCATTTATATTTGCTTTGACAAGTATGTACAATTGAAAAAGGATGTAAAAATCAATATGAAAATGTGCAAAAAAATTAACATAATGCGTATGAAACGTAATTCAATTAATTTTTATAAATGCCGCTAGCAATGTGCCATTCCCAAAAGAAATCGATTCAATTCGATATGGCCAGTGATGGTGACGATGGTGGTCAAATAAATAGAATACTTTGAAAATTCATATTTGTATATCGATTTCGGATATTAAGTTTCTGAATATTGACTTGAAATCCCTATTTTATTTAGCCATCGCAATTGAACACACAAATTCATATTTTTAAACGACTCGATCTGTATATATCAATTGGCCGCGAGTGTAGTTAGGTTTTTTCGCTTAAATCAGCAAAATGTTTTATGGCTTTTTCATAGTTATACCCTAGCAGAGGTCCCTTGAATTTCAATGTTTGTAAGCAACACAAAAAGCGATAGGTAAGTCCAATATCTAATCATATGTTTAAATTATATACTCTGATGCAAAATAATTCGGATCTATGTTATCAATTATAAATGCTAATTGATATATAAAGGAAATATGCAAATATGTTGATTGTGAAATTAAATCCAAAAAAATAACCTAACAATTTTTTTTTTCCAGAAAACGGACAAAAAGGAAATATCCTTGATAACTTAGTTGGAAGTTTAACTTTCGCAGGACGAAACATATAGTTTCTGCTCATCAAGAAACACAGGATTTTAATCTTTTGTGAGTTCTGTAATGCAACCCAAAAGTATGCTACCATAAATTGAGAAACTCGCAGAATCCTTGACAAGCTGCAAGGGTATAGAAAGTTCGTCTTAGCTGAAAGTGCATATATTTATGTGTGTTTTTATATGATTTTCCAATAACCAATTGAGAGGCAAATTAAAAAAAATGCATGTTAAATGTGGCAAAATAATTGATTATACACAATTATCTTCTTTTTTTTAAAAAACGAAAATGTCCATAATAAAATGAAAGCGAGAGAGCGAGAGACAAGGAGAAGGAAAAAGAGATAGAGAAGAAGAATATGGAAATCAATGACAATGAAAATAAAGTGATAGATTTGTTGTTATTATTATTATATTTATGCCTATCAATCCAGTATCACAACATTTATATTTCAATAATTTTCTTAGGGATTTTTCATATTTAGTTTCTTTTGTTTTTTTTTTTAGGGGATTGGATAACGATGAACGGGCGGGGCGGGGCGGGGTGGTTTTTGTTTTAATGTTTATGCAATATACATATATAAACCGGTTTACCGTTTTTGTGGCTGCAAATATTAATTTGTATTTTAATTATAGTTAACTAATGGCTTTTTGCAATTGATTTTGGTTTTGGCCATGTGGTATTTGTTTGCTTGTTTATTTGTGTGGGTGAGTTCACTCTCTGCCTTGGTCAAGTTTCTTGTTGTTCTTGTTGTTGTTTTTGTTTGTTTTTGTTGTTGTATAAAAAGTGCAATTGTTGTCTGTTGCTTGTTCGTTTTGTGTCACAAATAGAAATTCACAAATATACGAGTATAAATAGAAATATCGTTTTTTGTTTTGTTTTGTTTTTTACATACAGAGTTACAAATTCTAAAATCAAATACACTGTACAAAAATTCTTTTTGTTGTTTCTAGTTTCTCATAGTTGTATGTTTGTTTATGCATATGTGTGTATATCTGTGTGTATGGAAGGGAGGGTGTGTGTGTGTGTCGGTGTATGTTCATAACTTGCAGTTTTTGATTATTATATCTCATAGTCAACGGCAACAATTTTGAATTTTGAAATATTTGATTTATGGCCATGCTGATAGAAGCCTGCCACACATGCAAAGCATTTGCCATTTGTCTGTCTCTCTGTCACAATTACATTCATATAAATATGTTTGTATGTATGCATGTATGTTTGCATAGTTATTGTAAATTTTATGTATATTGCCGATAAGCATTTACTTTTTTTCACTGATAAATGCTGAACAATTTGCTATTTGGCAGTCCAGAGTTGGAGACTGAAGGCTGGGCGGGCCACACACCAAAGCTGTCAATGGAACTAGTTTATTAGCAAAATCAATATCCATTAAGATAAAACTGTATGCTATGGAATAGGTTTTGGTTGAAATGCGATATTAAAGAAGTCTTTGGAATGCATAAATATGCCAACTGGCTTCAGATTTAGAAATATCTTAACATATTAAATGATATACAATTATTTGTACCTGGAACTGGTAAAAATAGACTTCCTATGTCACTAGAATGCCTCTTCTTAACTAATGATATGACAGAAATTCACAACTTTCATAAACATTAAAAGTATGCTAATGATAAGCTCATTTAAAAATGGAATGAGATAATGCTGATTGCTCTTAGAAGAAATAAACAGAATGAGTTAAAACTTTATCTAGATTTGCTTAAAAATAGGCTATGAAATTCCAGCAAAAAGTTTTAAAGTTTCGCACAATTTGCCTAAAATTGTTTTAAAGACATCAAACTTTTCTCTCCATAGAACTGAATTAATTAAAATTGAGTAATTATGCAAATAGATTTTGCAATTTGAAACTTAATTGTATGAAAATTATCTTCATTGATCTCGAACTAGTTGAATAAAATGTTTTTGTACCATAACAGCGTTTGGATATGACCCTTGATATAACCTTGATATTGACCAAACTCTTTTTGATATGTTTAAGCTAAATAGTTGTTATTGCATTTGGGTTTTCCTCATTTTTCTAGAGTTTTACATATCTCTTTGCTACACTTATTGCCCTACGCACTTGAAACTAAGGTTTTACACAACTAAATAAAAGATTATTCACTTTAAATTAAACAAAATTTTGCTTTTTGGTAATGCATTGTGTATAATTTTTTTGCGTTTTCGTTTCCTTTTTGTAAAAATATATGTATATATATATATAAATTGGATTGTACATAAAAATAATTTCATAGTTAAAATTAAGAAAACTAATTTTAAAAAAAAAGCGATGAACTACTAATAATTAGAATTTTTGTTGTTGTTGATATGCGAGTATAATAACAAATTGTTGTGTATATATTGATTGCAGATTTCATACTAAAAGATGGCCGCGATTTAAAGTGAGTAAAATAACAGACTTTCTTTTGAACATTGCACATTGGAAAACTTAAGTTGATGCTATAGATTTGTGCACATTTGTGCCTTTATATACATACATATATACCTATATATATATATATATATATATAGAAAGATAGAGACATGTGTGTGTGTGTGTGTATGTATACTCGTATGTGATAGAGAGAAAAGTGGGAAAATTCTCTGCTAATTATTGTTGCTGTAAAAATGGCCACAAGATATAGTTATAGATATATGTATATATACATATGTATGTATATGTATATGTACTATTTGATAAGGAATTTCATTTCATTGCTTAAGCTAAATATTGAATTATTTAAACTATTCATGTATACATTACATATTTATATATATATATATAGATATATTGATATATAAACTAAATTATAGTATACATTCATATATAGAGTTACAACAATTGCGTACATACAAACATACATACAATACATACAAACACATTCGCTTATTATACACATACAAAAACTCAAATTCACACAGTACAAAAAATCCAGCTACTTATGTATACGTACGTACATATACGATATATATATATATATATCGAAAACTTGTTCATTTTTCCTTCTTTTCCTTGCGTAAGCTAATTTGAAATTAGCAGATCACAAAAAAAAGAAAACTAGAAACGTTATAGAATGGCAATTTGCTCGCAGATGATAACTAGAGGCTAGATGTGTGGCTAGTCTATGTATATACATATATAATACATATGGTATATATGTATATTATATATATATATGCATACAATTGCAACGCTTATAACTAACACATCCACATACATATATCTATATGCTTGATAAATCCTAACTAACTTCTCTTTTTGCTACTAATAATAATTAACATAGTTTTTTCTTCTTATTTTGTTTTGTTTGCGTCGCTTTGGCCAGCGTCAATAAACAGCAGTTGGTGTTGTGTGTGGTGTGTGTGTGTGTGTGTGTGTGTGTGTATGTTGTGTAATGTTTCAGTACTCTTAACGCTTGTAGCTATTGCCAGAATGATGCACATATCGCTAGCTGCCGACCAGCTCAATTTGACGATATTTTTTACGTAAATTGGAAACTGGATCACGATATAACATGGGATCCATTCGCAGATTGGAACGTATTAGCGGCATGTAACTACATAAATAGAAAAAAAATAAAGAGAACAAAAAAGATTTAAGATTTAATCAATCTGTCCATTAATTGGGCAAACATTTAAATGATTTTCAAAATTTTTCCCAACACTTTTTATACAAATCTCGACAATTATTGTGATAAACTCACCCAAAGACTGCCGCGAATGTATTTAAACAGCTTTGCCGTTGTATAAAATGATCGGGATCATTCCATGGCGAACGACCCGTCTCACGATCCTTGTAACCCTTGCGCTGCGTCACTTTAATCGGCGGTTTTCTGGTCACATGCGAGACCAGCAAATTCATTAGGATATCCTCACAGTTGGAGGATTGCTGTACAGTCTTTAATAGCAGCAACGACAGCCAATTGGTGTACAAGTAATTGTAGTAGCGGTGGTAAAAGGCCGCGCCAGTTAACACAATTGAATAGTAGTTAGTCCACTTGGACGTATAGCCCCAGGCGTTCTATAAAAAAAAAAGGAACAAACAAACATTTAGCGCTTACATTTCAAGAGTTTATTCGATTTGCGAATTACCTTGGAATCATCCCAGAAATGCGCTCGTGCCGGATAACCCACTATGCGTTCGGGAAAATCTCTCCATACGGTATAGGCAAAATCCAATTCATCGGTATTGAGTATGGCATCTTCATCTAATGAGAGAACTGCATCTGTTTGTATCTCTTCGTATGGAAGGAAACGCTGAGATATGCTCGGTCGGCCTTCAGTCGTCTGGCCATGAGTGGGTATGGCATCATGGCCAGCAGCAGCGGCAGCTGCATTTCGTCCGGTTAGAGCAATCACATGCAATGGGATGTGATAGGTGGGTGGCCAACGCTTCTTTAATGGCAGTGGCCGATCAGCGGCCCATAAAACGAGTATCTAATCGAGAATGGAGATGTGATTAGCTAAGTGAATGCATTTTTTTTTTTTTTTTTGCCCCCAAAAGTAGGCCATAAAATGTTAAAGACTCTTGTTTATAGCTTAATTGAGTCGTTTATGAAATTTATATAGCTTTTTAAAAGTTAAGAAACTCTCAGCTCCGTTGGGCATACATATTTATGCAACTATTTGTGTGTAGTAGTATTTCTGTACTTACTCTATCCACAAATTGGCTCTTCGTAATGGTCTTGACTAGTTTATAGAGAGCCGCATTTGGGCCCAAGGCAGCGCCAATTTGTACATAGATAACCGCCGTGTAGTTGTGGCGCGGCTCCGCACCCAACGAATTGAGTAGAAACGGCATGAATCTGCAGACAGAAATGTTTGGGTTAATGGTAAATTGGCCAATTGACGTGATATAAATCTTACCTAGAACTATCAGCAAATGTGGGTAGGGTGAGTAGAGCGCCCGGTGAACTATTCCATATCAGGCTGCTACGGTCAGGATAATCCGGCAAACGTTCGCGAATGATCTGCGGAAGAAAAAAAAAGATGGCAAAAACGAGTGTTTAATGGCCGTGTGACTTCCAGTAATTCAAGTGATGATTGGCAATTGATTGCCTAATGAACGCAGCAGCTCCAGCAGCAGCAGCAGCAGCCTCAGTTGTCTGCATTCAAGTGGCAGCCAAATTGCGTTTTGAATCGGGGTCTGCCCACCACACCAATTTCCCCCATCTGTCACTAACTCCCCACTGTCTGCCATTCAGTCTGTTTTGTCTGTAGAGTGTGATAATTCAATGGGCTTGAGCTGTGTGTCTCTGTGTGTGTGTGTGTGTGTTGCCTAATTTTCCGCTTGGCGCAGCTGCCTGGTGACCTATACTTCTCCTCCTCCTACTGCTCTGCTCCTTGCCTTGTCCCTTAAGGAATCATCTTCCGCTGCGCAACGGAAGTGGAAGCCAAAGCCGCCACATAGCAAAACCCTCTATAGGCGGAAGTTGCCTCTGCCACATGCCAAAACAGCCTAAGTGTTAGACAAAGGAATGGGGTAGTGAATAGGTAGTGGGAGAGTTTTCAAACCAGCGAGGGAACTTCGCATCGCGTGTCATTAACGCGGCGTTAATTTGTCGCTCAAAGTGTGAGAGCCGCCCGAAAGTATGCCATGCCAAATTAGTTATACATAGAGAAAAGGAGCAAAACCACAGTAGTCCTTGCTCTATAGTCCTAGCCCCCGCTCGGGTCTTATCCGCCCACTGCTTGTTTAGTTCACAATTTAAGGAAAATGCAAACGCAATTATAATTGCAAGAAGAGCCTGACCCAAACTAAGAGCAAGCGAGTTACGAGTTGAGTGCTGAGGCCCTCATCACGTCCTGTGACAGGAGTTATGCCAAGGACTTTGTTCAGCGCATAGTTTATCTAGGTATTTGTCCGAAGCATGCGCTTCACTCTATGTCAGAAATATGATTATCTGCGTGACTACTTAGCAAACTGCAAAAATTATAATATTTAGTTAACCATTGCATAGAGGAATCTTATGTAACCCAACCATGGGGATCTCTTCCTCGTGCATTGATATAACGATCTGGCAACGTCGAGTCAATTAGTTTACAATACTATCTGCTGGTTGGTCTTACACTCAGTTTGCAGTTCAAATTTCGTTCTCTTGCAGCAGCAGCAGCTCGTTAAGCTCGTTCCAACTAAACTAACTACTGCTGACTCCTCTGCTGATCCTTGTGTTTACTTCTCCTGCTTCCCACCTGTCTGTCTGTCTACCTGTGTGTGTGTGTGTGCCTGCCTGGCTGGCAACGTGTCTCAAGTGCCTGCTTTATATATTTTGTAATTATAATTTTCTTCTTTTTTGCATAATCAACGCACAACTAACGCGGCAAGCAGCGCCTAAAAGTATGCAAGCGTGTTTATTTACCTTTTTCTTTAGTTGGTAAGCGTACGTATATGTGTGTGTGTGTGTGTGTGCGTGTGTGAGTAACCCTGTGTGTTTGTGTGTGTTTTTGTCAGCCTGTGACATAATTAAGTCAATCTTGTGCAGCATAATTGAGAGCGAGAGGGAGCTAGGCCATGGGTTTTGCTATGATTCAATTATGCACATTGCATATACACATGCCCAAAAGACTCTCCCTCTCCCATCTACCTGACTTTCTCTGTATTGTGCTACTCTATGGCCATATTTTAATTGGCTAACAAAATGCCTTTAATTGGCTTAAAGCAAGTTGAGAGTGGAGTGGAGCTCAATTGGTGTAACAACTAGATAAATTCTTTCCCTTTGCACGCTCTACTTGTGTACTACATGTTCAAAAAGGAGTTCTTTATACATTTGCATGCAATGGTATTGGCATTTCTTTGCTGATTTGTTCTCAAGTATCGATTGAAATGCAATGTGGCATCATTAAATGATAAAAAGCAACTAAAACATTTTTATATCACGCATACGACATGTTGCTCTGCCAAAGAAATAATAGAACATTTTCGCTGCTTGCTGAAGTGTGTGACAGCAAGACAGATAGATTGTTTAGAAAAATTGAATTTTCTCATGAAATATAAACATTTTCCCCAAGAATCTTTCAAAGTTTCTGTTTTTTTAGTCTATGAACAGACGATGCAGAAGACAAAAAAGAACGAAGATAATTTTAAAACATGCCTATCATAAGTCATAAATATATGACAGTAATTAATTTCGCTTGCTATAGTTTTCTGTTAGTTAAACTACCACAGTAAGACTCCCTTTTTCTATGGCCATAAGCAATAAAAAAGTTAAAGTATTTGCTCTTCTTTCTCTTCACAACATTTTTTTGATAATATTCCAAGAGTTCTTAGAATATTCTGGCATTTAACTACCTCAATCCCCTTATCTCTCTCTCTTTGTGTGTATGTCATATGTACTTCACTAAATGCGTTTGCCATTTGGCTGGCAGCCAACATTGCAATCCTGTAGATGTTCCTGAAGGATCATCATGTCTCCTTTTTTTTATTGGTACTACTTAAGGAAGTCTAATGGCAGCTTCATTTCCTAGTATGATTAAGCTAGAAGACGCTACTCAATAGAGCGCATAATTTAAGTAAATAAAACAGGTGAATGGGTGCCCACTTTACAAACTGATATGTTTTACATCTATATATACGTACATATGTGTATATATGTATATGTAAATGTACGTATATAAATTGGTTCGGGCTGCCAAGTAAAGTTTGTGCAATTTTTCACATTCCTTTTTTCCTTTTAGTAACTTTTTGTTGGCTTAAATTGCATTTTCGGTTTTGCCTAAAAGCCAGAGTCTTACTTTCTCTCTCTCGCTTTCTGTCTATGTTCCTCTCTGCTCTTCCTTTTACTATTAAAAGGGGTGAAAAGAATTACTTAAATTAATTGCTCTTCAGTTTTCGTCTTTTCTTTCGTTTTCTTAGTTTTAAGCCTATCAAATGGCTTTTCACTTAATTATGTGCTGTCTTTTCCTTTGAATTTTAAGAAAATTCTTCATCGATTAATTGGTTTGCTATTTCAATTATTTCCATTTCAATTTAAGATAGACAAAAATTGTGAATTTCACTTGACTTCAAAGAGAAAATGTTGATTTAATGGCTGATTAAGGATTTCAACAGTTAGTTAATAAATTTACAGCAAAAATATTTGAATTTACATTGCACGAAACACATATCTGTATACAAACAGAAATAGTTTTACATATACATGTGCAAACTGCATGTATACATATATTTGCCAGCATTTCGTAGCATAATTCAAGGGGCAAGCAAACTCAAATATGCGTATATGTCTGTGAGGGTGTGTTAGGATGTGTGTGTGTGTGTGCAGAAAAGTTCAAAGCTGTGTGTGTCGGCAGCTGCATACATAAAATTTACTCTCAAAACTTGCCAAGTGACACCCAAACCAAAAACGTTCCACAGCACACAGACAACATCAGCAACATAGGCCAACAACATCAACATCAACAACAACAGCAACATAAAATCGACAACAACTTTTCAACAAGACAAACACTAAATTAACTTATGCAACTAGCTGCTGCTGTTGCTGCTGCTGCAGTTGCTACTGAGAGTCAAAAAAAAAAAACGTCAAAAGGAAGGAAAAAATTTATATGTAAATGCTTGGGCAACTTTTCCATAAAACTTTTCACAATTCTCCATATCCCCGCCCTTTTCTGCATACCTCTCGGCTTTTCTTCTGCTTAAGAATTAACAAACTTAATGCCTGTCAAACATGGCGTATGTGGAATACGAGGTGTGGCTGTTAAATATTCAATTTTAGACATCTTCCATTCTTTCTGACAGTGCAGAAAGCCTTCTCCTTCCTTTTTGTTTAACATATGCAACCAACATCTAATACCCTTTAATTCTGTCAATGAAATATAAGTTTCTAAAGTGATAAGAGTAAGTGAAATTTCACAACATTTCGTTATTTCATCACACTTAAAGCAAACGAAAAATGCAAATCTATAATCGTATCCTGCGAAATTTGCATTATTTCGTGTGCATCTGTTTACAATTTATCAACCACACCCCGGTTTTAGTTTTAGTTCTTGCACACTCAATAAAATTTGCAAATATTTTCATGTAATTTCATTGCATTTGAAACTGTCATAAAAACACGTTTTATTTCTTTTCCCTTCTCCTTTCTATCCATATTATTGGCTGTTGTTGTCATCGTTTTTGCTGTGCGGTTTTTGGCATTTGACAGGCCAAAAAATATTGTGAAAAAATAAGCAAAAATTTGCTAAACAAAAATTTCAAACTCAATTCGTTTTAATATCGTTTTTACTTGTTTTTTTGGGTTGTGCTGGTTGTTGATTATTTTTTGTGTCTGTGTACGTGTTTTGTAAATATTTATCGATTTGGTTGTGCGCGAATGTTAATTAAGTGCACAGGCAAATTTGATCACAAGTGGAGTGGACAAAGAGGGACAAAGGCAATGTGACCCGCGGCCACATTTTATTTTCATATAAAATATAGAACTGATAGTTGGATGATACCCATACATACATATATTAGTTGTAGGTATGCAAATAATAAAAACGTAAAGAAAGATATTTTCGAACTGGGTTACGAATTGTTTAACTTTTAATGCAAATATCTGCTCTGCACTGTATCCCCTTTGTGGGGTAAAAGTAGCAAATAGATTTAAAATGTGACATTAAATGAATAGTTTTTGGTCTAAAGAAGAGAAAAACGGTTTCTTCTAAGAAAGAGGCAAAGCCATAATTGTAGTTGTTTGGGCAAAACAGCTTTTTATCCGTATATATGTCTGTTTCTGTTATTACTTGTCATTTATACTAATTTGTGGGCATTTTTAATGAGTGATTCTAAAAGAGAAACAGTAGTATTGGAATAAGCAAAGTAAAGTGTCTTATGCTCGTTTATCAAGTTTGTGGTAATATGAACCCTCTTTGGAAATACCCTGCAGTTAGAATGCATATTTATTTAAGAATATCACCATTAATACTAATTATCTATATTTAAATCTTTTAATAATTAAATAATGAACCTGAAAATTTCTTGTATACAGTTTTAAATTTAAATTAAGGTGACAAATCCACTATTCATTTCTTACCATCACTTTATAGCGCGGACCTGTTCTAATTTAGTTTTCCCATGACATTTTTGTTTGTACAATACAACTTTTATGTTTCGAATGCCAATTCTGTTTGGCTCGCAAACAATCCCTATCATTTTTGACACCTTTCTTTTATCAGATATACACTCCTCATCACTTGAATAGGACACCTCCAACGTATGTTTTTCATAACACACTGCTCCCCAACCAATAAAGCTAGGGATTTAAATTTTTTTTTAAATTAAAGATTATTTAATAGTTATGTTTTAAACAAATAAAAAACTTCATAATACTGCTTTAGATTATAACAAAAACTTTTTTTTGCAAAATACACCAAATTTTGGCATTCAAATTGTATGTCATTTGAATAGGACATCTCAACAAAAATACATTTTAAATTCGTTTTAATGTTTTTACATATGCATAACTTCGTTTACATAAAAAATAGAGAATATTAAAGTAAAAAAAAAAAGATTTAGTAATGTGTCGAGCCACCTTTCTGTTCCAAGACTTCAATCATCCTGTTTGGAAGGGATTCATACAAACTGGCCAGATAATTCAAAGAAATGGAATTCCAAGCCAATTCGATGGCTTTTATTAATTCCGGAACACTTAAATATTGTTTTCCTGAACTATAAATCTCCCGTGTCAGCCATCCCCACACATTTTCGATTATATTTAAATCGGGTGAGTAGGGCGGCCAGCTTAGGAGGTCCACATTTTGGCTCTTTATAAACGATTTTATAATCCGAGCTGTATGTATTGGCGCATTATCTTGCTGATACATCCATGGGAGAGGTCCAAAAAGGGTTTGGAAATGTGAAAAAGCCTCTATTAAAATTTCCTTGTAGCACAATGCATTCATTGTTGACGACAAAAATTTAAGTTTAAAGGACCCATAGTACGAAATGGCCCCCCACACCATCACACCTCCAGCTCTGCTATGAAGACGGTCCAAATGATGAGGTTCTTTGCGTATATCATGGAAATAATAACTACAACCGTCTGGACCTTCTAAATTAAATTTTTTTTCGTCCGAGAACACCACGTTGCGCCACTGTGTGGTCCAGGCCACATGCTCGCGACAAAAACTGAGACGTTGCGCTTTTCTTGCCATGTTAAGAGGAGGCTTCTTCTTAATTTTAAGTCTCTTTAGATGTTTAGCGTTCGAAATAACACGATACACAGTGGATATACTAGCATTAACGTCACATTTTTCACGAATCTTAGCCACAGAGTCGTGAGAATTAGAGGCTTTTCTTAATATGAGTCGTCTCTCAGCATTGGTGATCACAGTATGAGTGCGGCCTTTCATATTTTTACCATAACCAGACTCATTACTTAAAAATTTTCAAATGACATGTCGACTTCTCTTGATTTTTTTGGCTATTTTCGCAATTGATAGTCCAGAGTCCTTGTATGCCTTTATTTGTCCTTTTTCCTCATCAGTTAAGGACTTTCCTCGACCCATTTTAATTTTATATTAAAGGCAATACTCGAAAATAGCAAAAAACCTCCTTTAAGAAAATTTGTATGGTCACGCGACAAAGTAAACGATCAAACTAAATGCATGTTCTATTCAAGTGACAAGAAAAATTTACTCAATTTCATACAAGTTCCAACACAAAGCTAAAAAAAAAATAAAACGGCTCTTTTCCAGAAGTTTATGTTGCGTTATGATAGAAGTGAATAACTGCTAAATAACAACTTGCAAAAAAATCGTTATTTTATCATTTCGCTTTTGAGTTCTACGCAAAAATACAAAGAGCGTACAGGCTGTCCTATTCAAGTGATGAGGAGTGTACATACATACCTAATTTATATACATATATAAGTACGCATGAATGTGTATGCATAAATCCCGTTGGCTTTCAGTTTTGTCAACGTCATTTGCCATGACTTCGAAAGATCCAAAAATAAAGAAGGAAAACTTTAAGCTGATGATGATGTCATTATTGTTGGCAAACTTCGTTTGGCTGCTGCTGTCGTACAACGCAAATAGCCAACAACAACAACAACAACACCAACAACAACAACACCAAAACCAACAACAACAAACAGCTGAAGTTATGAAGCTGCTTTGACAAATTCGTTAGCAAAACAACAACAAAGCGAAAAAAAACAACGACAAACAAGTTTTAGCCAGAGTTTCGAGCTTGAAATTTTTGGTTGAGAAGTTGTTTTTGTTGTTTTTTTAAAGTTGGGCCAAGAAAATTTGTTATTGTTGAATATATATATTGATGGGCGGCACCCAAGTCAATATGCATAAATCATCAAAAACCAATGGGAAAAATATATGCATAAATATTTATGTTGAAAGTCGAGCAGCTCATTGGAGTGGAAATCCCCAAAAGGGTTTTCTTTCACTCAATACGAAAATCACTAATAATGTCATTTACCCTGAAGCATTTCGACCAAAAAGGACACCCACAAATAATACCCTTTCCATATCTATTAACAGTTCATTACAAGAGAAAGAGTAATTGCATGGGTAAGTGTATACAAAAGCGGTGTTAATTTTGAGCTCTAGCTACTTGAGAACTGGTGGATGATTGTTAGATCTATGAGCAAGCTGCATTTTCGAGAGCATTTCCATAATAATTCAATTTGTGAACTTAATTTCCGCTAATTAATCAAGCTCAAAAGTGACAAATTGATGTAACAGAGAGAGAGAGAGAGAGAGAGTGAGCAAGATGTGAGTAAAGAACAAAAAAAAAGCAAAAAAGAAATACTTAATGGTAAGCTGCAAACAAACAAACAAACAAACAAAAAGGAGGAAAATAACCAAAAAGAGAGCGAGAAGATTTAACACCGGTTTTAGGCTCTTAACATTCGTTTGTTCATTCAATTCACTCGTTAATTAAATCTAATTAGGCTTCAAAGCACACACACACACACACACGCACAGATAGCAACATTTAAAAGAAGAAAATAAAAACTCATAAAAATATGTTAATGTGAATATGGGTAACAAGAATGCGAGGAGGCAACGTAATGATATAAAAATAATTTGATGACGTCACAGTTGCGGACGGTCTTTTTTCTGCCATTTGGAGGTCAGTGCTATGGTGTTGTTGCATGGTAGCTAATTTTGATGACGTGAGAACCTGCAAATATTTATGCATACTAAGCCCACTGAGAGCAATTGCATTGGCTTACTCTTAGTCTCATTCACTCTCTCTGTCTCTGCCTTATCACACACTCTCTCTCCAAATTTGTCGCTCTCTATCTTTTTCCTGCTGCTGATTCATGTGAGTAAAAGTTTGCCGGCTATTTAAATAGTTGTTGTTTTTTTTTTTCAAAGAGAAATTAGTCAAAGCTTATGCTCGCTCTCTCCCTATTGCTCTCCCTCGTGCACCCACTTGTTATTCATATTTATTAGCATTCCAAAGGAACCCGAAACATCAATAAATATTTCATTTATGACACATTGCCAAAGAGTTTCCAAATTCTAACCCCTTTTCCCTTCCATTAATCACATCTCTTTGCACCCACATCTATCTTAAATGCAATTGTACACATACATACATACATATATCATAATTATTGGTATAACCGCTAGGCGCTAATTGACCTAATGCCTGTTTGTGCTTGGGTTGATCAATAAAATCGACTGACATTTCAGGGGTGGAAAGCGAAATTGAATTAATGATGTGGGCGGTACACAGTACAGTAAATAAAATTACTAAAAGCAACTTATAACTCAAACCTTTCAATGCTAAAGTCTACTGCAAAGGGTATTATTATGAAGCAATTTTTAATTTTTGAAGAAAATGTACCAAATTAACAGAGTGCAAACTTCATTAAGGAATTTCTCAATCTGCCCATTTTAACGTCTAAGAATCTGCATAATGCAAGATATGTATTTGTTTGTCGTTCATTAACCTTGCACCGCTCACTAATCTAATTTCGAAAACTTCAAAGTATTTTCAAATGTCTTGCAGGAATTTAAATTTCCTACATTTGAAAGAGTTTTATTGCCGGGGCCATTGATTGCGTTGCTTGTTTTCTATTTGGAGCTTCACACATGCATGTACACGCACACACGCAAACAGTTGTATTTAAAAATACACAAACAAATGGATGAAGGAAGAAAGAAAGAAAAAAGAAACAAAATCAGTAAAAACGAAGCTAATGCTAAACAATAACAATAAGCAAAGGTGAGAGTAGGGTGAGGGTGAGCAGGCGTGTGAGAGAAAGAGAGAGTGCTCCAAAGCAGAGAGCTCCAGTTTGAGAGAGAGTGAAAATGAGATTGAGAGAGCCGCATGTTGTTGTTACACCCTGTAACCATTTATCAAAAGGTCATATAAAGCTTTCCAAAATGTATCTAACAGTTACATATGTACATGGATGACACCTCCACATGTATAAACTGAATCTAAATCAATAACCAAGTCGGTTTTGGGTATATCTAACCATCTTAAAAGTATTTCAACAAGAAGAGATACATTTTTCTCCTCTAATCACGTTTCTAAGAATATATATGTAGATCTTTCAAATTATATAAGCTTAAGCTTTTAAAGCTCCCTACTTGGAGCAGGGTATCGCGATGTCGGCGCCAAAAACTAATGGGCACAACTTTTTTGTTGTATTTTTTTTATGGCCCGCCGTCTCGCAGCCTTGGTTGACGTCAACTAATTTCGTCGATGATTCCCCAAGCAAGTCTCAGTCAATTTTCAACAGTCAAAGCAAGCGGACGTACAAAAAAGAAAAAAATAATATCAAAGAGTATACATATATATACGTACATATATATAAAGAAACCAGTAAAAGTTTACAAGCTAAACTACTTAACGTACTTAAGTTGAACGTTCCTTAACATAAAACAAATCCATTAATTTAATCAAAATGACCGGACGTCGCGTCACACTCAGCACACGCGTTTCACGCGCATCCACATCGACCCCAGTGGGTGGAGCATCCACATCCTCGGGTCGAGCGGGAGGTGCCACAAGTCCCACTAGTCCGGCGCGCACCACCCGCCTGCAGGAGAAAGAGGATTTGCAGCATTTGAATGATCGTCTCGCCTGCTATATCGATCGTATGCGTAATTTGGAAAATGAGAATAGTCGGCTAACACAGGAGTTGCATTTGGCTCAGGATACGGTAAACCGTGAGACATCCAATCTAAAGGCTGTCTATGAGAAGGAATTAGCAGCTGCCCGCAAATTGCTGGATGAGACAGCCAAGGAGAAGGCCAGATTGGAGATCGATATCAAACGTTTGTGGGAGGAAAATGATGATTTGAAGCAGAGGTAAAATAACAAAATTAGAACAAGAAAACAGAAAAAGCTGTTGCGGTTTGGTTTAGTGATGTCATCAGCTCTAAGAGAGAGACATTGAGACAGTGAGAGAGAGAGAGCACGCAAAGCAACGAGGTCTCGATGATGTCATGCCAAAAACCAAAACAACAAAAATATAACCACATGTGGCCGCTGGTTGTTCTCCTCTATTTCTCTTTTTCTCTCTCTCTAGCTATTGCTCGATTTCTCTCTCTTTTATTGTTTATTTTTTGCATTTACACTTCGAGAAGTCTCTCAGCCATATTTTATGCAAATGCCTCCAATGCCTCCTCCAAGCAAGTTCTCCATGTGCTAATCATGATGATATCCAAGCGCCCGTAACCGTAAAACAAATGTGTATTTTAGGTTCAAACCCCTATCAAGGTTACCAGCAACTATTTTCGGTGGCTATGATGTCACTTGCCTGTAATAATCTCGCACTCCACACATCTCCCACGGTTAATGATGTCAACAGAAAAATGTGCGTTTCTTTCGTTTTTGTTTGGCTTTTTTTTTGGCTCCTCCTACCCCTTTTTTTATCTGATAAATATTGCGTTTTAGGGCTTTCCTACCTGGTTTTGTAATGGTATTGACCAACAGAAAGATTGGGAAAGTTTTTTTGTAGTCGAACTTGTTTTTAGGGTGTGGAAAATAAACTTCAACAAAATGAAAATCAAATATGTACATATGTATGTAGGTATAAAGAGCACTCCAAATACCACAAGCTGCGATGGGGTTTAGTTTTATAAATAGTTTATAACTATTTGGTTAAGATCGGCAAAAGTCTAACCTACTTGAAAGCAAAAATTCTAGTCATTTCGGTTTATCCTTGTTTAGACTTGTTCCAATCTCTTGATAATCTTAGAAGTTTTAAAAGAAATTATCTGAATTTGTAAGAAAATCGCAAGAGAAAACTACCGCCTAAAAGTACAGTCATTTCAAAACGCCATTAAAGTATCACAGCTTCAAAAGCTTGTATTCTTTAAGCCTTAGAAAGTTATTTGCATATCTGATAATAGATAAGTGATTAGAGCATAGAAAATATTGAGAAGTAAATCTACATATAAATAAAGCAGAAATAGACATTTCTTTCCTATGTATATATGTAGAATAGATTTAAATTTGTACTTCTGAAATAGCTGGCGGAATATTTTCGTTAATCTAGAAAAATACCAATTTATTTTTTTAAAAAACAAATTTTTTTTGTAGATTATACATAATTTAATTCGATTTGCCAAAGTTTGCATATATATTAGAGCTCTAATTTGAAATTGGGAAACCCTTTAATTAATATATTGCATGAGCATTTAACCCACATTCTATAAATCATAATTGTATGTATATACGCATATATATAGCTTTTTATATTCAAATAAATTGGATTGCTTTTTTGACTTATTTATGAGAGATATTTATATAGATGGACGTATTGAGGGAAAAAGAATTGGAACAAAACACGCACAGTAAATAACCTTGAGGCTTCTTCTTTTTTTGATTATCTCAAAAAGAAAAAAAAATTGTTTATACTTATAATACAGGCAGCAAACAACAAAAATAGCAACAAACTGTACAATTATTTGTTATATGTCATGCTTTGGAAAAATATTGTCATTACAAGGTTTAGTCATTAAGAATCCAAATAGGGAGAGTCATTTGATTTGATGTAAATGGTTAAAAAATCAATTATTTAAAATAGTTCACATATGCGATTGAGCTCTATATATAGACAAACGTGATGACCACGAGATTGGCAATTGACAACACAAAAAAAATGAAAAGTTGAATATAAATATTCAGGGGATTATTTGTGGAATTTTTGTTTTAAAAATCGTTTGAAATGAAGGCTCATTAATTATGTGAGGGGAGCAAAGAAAAGAGAGAGAGGGAGAAAGAGAGAATGGCAATTATACATATATATTATTTATATATATTAGCTCGATCCGAAATAGCTAAACTACTTTATGCTAATGGCATGCGACGCTTTTGTTCCAAGGCAAGATATAAAAAACATCAAAATACGGAGAGAGAGAAAGAGAATGGAGCGATAAATGATGACTGACTGTGGCAACATTAATGACGTCATCACATGCTTATTAAAAAATTTCAATTCTTTTTCTTTGCAGACTTGACAAAAAGACAAAGGAGGCAGCGACAGCTGAGAATAATGCCCGTCTCTATGAATCTCGTTATACGGAAGTCAATGGCAAATATAATCAAGCCTTGTCCGATCGCAAGAAATTCGAGGATCAAGCCAAGGAATTGGCTTTGGAAAATGAGCGTCTGCGTCGCCAGTTGGACGATTTGCGCAAACAATTGGAGGCCGAGACACTGGCCCGCGTCGATCTCGAGAATCAGAATCAGAGTCTGCGCGAGGAATTGGCCTTCAAGGATCAAGTGCACTCACAGGAATTGACCGAGACTCGCTCACGTCGCCAGATTGAGATCAGTGAGATCGATGGTCGTCTGACCAGACAATATGAGGACAAATTGCAGAAATCTCTGCAAGAGTATCGCGATCAATATGAGGCTCAATTGCGCGCCAATCGCGAGGAAATTGAACTGCTCTATGACAATGAGATTGAAAATCTGAAGGCAGCTGCCTCTCGGGCCGCTCAGGGTTCAGCTCATGCCACCGAGGAGATGCGTCTGATGCGCACAAAGATTGATAGCTTGAATGGCAAGCTACAGGATCTGGAGAATACCAATGCCCAATTGAATGTAAGTTCCAAAATTATTTACAAACATTTTGTGGAGAATTTTGTTTAACTTTTTCGTTTGTTTCTGTTTTAGGCACGAATTCGTGAGCTGGAGAACACTTTGGATACGGAACGCCAGCGTCATAATCAATATATTGCCTCACTGGAGGCCGAATTGCAACGTATGCGTGACGAGATGGCCCAGCAATTGCAGGAATATCGCGATCTGATGGACATCAAGGTGTCCCTAGATCTGGAAATTGCCGCCTACGACAAATTGTTGTGCGGTGAAGAGCATCGTTTAAATATCACCTCGCCGGGACGTCCCAGTGATTCGGGCGTTTCCAGCAATGGCACACATTTAAGCAGTAGCGGAACTCGTTCAGGTCGTGTCACTCCCAGTGGTCGCCGTTCGGCTACACCCGGAATTTCCGGCTCTGGAGCTGTTAAGCGACGCCGCACTGTCATCGATGAGAGCGAGGATCGCACTACATCCGAATATTCGGTTAATGCCGCTGCCAAGGGTGATCTGGAGATCATTGAGGCCGATGTCGAGGGCAAATTCATTAAATTGCATAACAAGGGCACCGAAGAAATCAATCTAACCGGCTGGCAATTGACACGCATTGCTGGCGACGAGGAGTTGGCCTTTAAATTCTCACGCGGCTCGAAAGTGCTGGGCGGCGCCAGTGTTGCCATTTGGTCGGTGGATGCCGGTGTGGCTCACGATCCGCCAAACAATTTGGTAATGAAGAAAAAATGGCCAGTGGCCAATTCAATGCGCTCCGTCCTGGCCAATGCCGACAAAGAGGTGAGAGTTCTGTCGATATACAACACATGCGGCACTTGCGAAATTTGCCGCCACTGCAGACATCTCGAGTTTGTGCTCGACCAGTACGCAAAATACCAAATTTGACACCCATAAGACTTAAAGCGATACTAATTAAATGTTTCTTCTTTCTCCACTTTCCAGGATGTTGCCAGCTACGACCGTGTCCGTGCTAACGTTTCCAGCCATGTCTCGAGGCATCGGAGCAGCGGTACGCCTGCCACAGGTTTTACCCTCGGTTCCGGAGCTGGCTCCACTGGCGTAAGAAGTCTCTTTTCGTTGCTCTTCTAAACGCATATGGCACACTCAAGGAGGACAACAACAACTACAACAACAAACCAACAACATTCACACATCAAAAATCAACTTTGACCTTTAGCATATCAACAAACAACTACCAACAAACAACAACAAGAAACAAAAAAGTGTCTTTGTATAATGTACAACAACAACCACTATATAAACATAAACCTTTTGTGTTTTTTCTGTAAGTTTTTTTTTGCGAAACATATTTTTTGTGTGTTTTCCTTTCTTTCGTGTATAATTTATGTTATTTACGTTAGTTACCATTTATTTTTTCGGCTGGATTTCCACTATTTTTGTTTTCTACTCTTTTGTAACTATGTTTAAATATACATATATATTTCGTAAGTACAAAAATAATATGTTTGTGTGTCTAAAAGAAAAGAAAATCTTTTTGCATTTCTCTCTCAGATCAAAAATAAAAACAAAAATGAAAAAAACTGACAAGAAAAATAGCTCAAGAAATTCAATTATGGGCCGCACGAAAAACTATCTACCATGTATAAGTTTCCTTTTAACGGGGGGAAAGGTGGGGGGCTGGAAGGCAGTTAAGTTAGTGGGAGGAGATAAAATCAGCTTAGGCCAAGGAAGATTTGCGCGTGAAAAACTTTTACAGCTGCTGTCGCGGCATTTTCTATCTCTCTTGGCCAAAAGCAGAAGGACCAAAAGTCCGAAAGAATAACAGACAGGTAAGTAGAAGAAATTAACTAAATGGGTGGACAGCAGGGGACAGCAGCAGTGGGCGCTTAAGGCAAACAGTGGTTCAACAATTATCAAAAAAAAAATGGAAAGATTTTCCTTTTTAAGTTATTATTTTGGGGAGAACCTAAAAGACAGCTTGAAGAATCTATATGATATATTTAATTACAGTATCTAAAAACGAATGTATTTGACTTATAGAAGACTATAAGCGTAATGACTAACATGTATGCATTATTTATGTAGAGATTGACACTCTAAAGAACTTTCATGTGTGCTTTGCCATTTGCTTTTGCTTTCGTTTTTCAGTTTCGGTTAGTTAGTAACCACTGTTAAGCCTAGGTTTAGGTAACAACCTTGCCAACCAAGAGAAGAAAAAAAAGACTTACACCTGAAGTCATTAACATCAGCATCACTTCAGTGCCAGCCCGAAACTAACCTCCCTCAAAAAATGAGAGAGAAAAAAAAAGGAGAAGAAAACCCCAAAATTGGGTTATATGCTGGGGCACACAGACTGAGATGATGAGGATGATGAGGATGCTGCTGCTGCTGCTTGCACGGCTGCTTTAAGAGGTGCCTCTCCCACAAGCTAATACTTGGATTTTTCTTGCAGTGCAGACGGCAGTTGTAGCTACATCTACACTAAGACAACTTAGCAGCGCTCGAGTGAGTGCACAATTCAATGGCATGAATGGACGGAAGAGATAGAGGAGGAAGATGAAAGATAGAATGGGCAATAGTGGCAGGGGAGTGGATACTGACTTCAAAGTAGTTGCCAAAGAAAAGTTTCTCTGCGCTTGCCTTTAGCGCACGTTTGCATGCGCATAATAGGATTAGTTAAAGTAATAAGTTGTTGCTGTTGTTATTGTTGTCGTAGTTGTTGGTATTGTGCAGGTGTGGGCGTGGTCATGGCCTATGTGTGTTGCTTTGAAATGCAAATCTCAGCACATACACCAGCAGCAGCAACAGCAGGAGCACCACAACGACGACGACGACGTGGATAGGGGTTCTTTTCGACAGCTGCCTACAAGTATGCAACATATTTTTGTGTTAAACCCACCACAAACAGACCAAACTCTGGTGGAGAGGTCCAAACAAAATACTAACATTCTCCCATCAACAAAATGCGTTGAGACAACACAACCACACACATACATTCTTGCCACACACACACACACACACACTCGTATGTACATATGTATGCAAAATATTTCAAGTGTGGACTCTGAGCTTTTGGCTTATTGTGGTTTACATTTTCCTCCATCTCTATCTCTATCTTTGCCTGACTAAAGTATTTTTCGTGACCATTTTCGAACTTATTCGGTATGCCTCTCCCTGTGCAACTTAAGTGCATGCCACACACACAATTACAGCACACACACTTAAGCCACACACACACACACACACGGAGGCCGCTTATCGGTCACATACATTTTTTTTCTTTAGGTCGGTTGAGGATTTTAGGCCAAGATTTTTGTGCCCCCAACTTAGTTTTGGTAAGTGGACTTTGAGTGACCTTTTTGTTGGTTGCCAAAGTTCAACACACAATAAAATTATGCAAATCTTGGGTTTAACCCACACACACATACACTCTTACATAAACAGAGAAACCTATATACACACACACATACTCCCAAATAGATATATATATTTAGCCACAGCTGGTTGAACAAAAGTTTTGTTGCGGTTTTTCTCTTTTGGTTTCAATTTTTGATTTGTTAATTAAAATAATGGAAATGTAAGTTTTACGTTACTGAATATTTAAATATGTACTAGATTCCCCCTGTTCCAAAAATTGGGCAAATATTAACCTTGTTCCCAGATTGCTGGATTTCTCAATTCTCGCATTGTTTCAGGCTAATTTGATAATCAGATTTGAAAATTTAGCCGTATTTGAAAATCGATACCACAGTAGATTGTGTGGGGGGAAAGAGAAAAGTTTTTGCTACTCTTTTTGGTTGGAAAATAACTTAATTATCACCACGACTTTTATGATTCACTTAGTTTTAAATGAAATTTCAGCCATTCGTTTTGGTAAATTAAGAAGAGTTTAATGAGGAAAACCCAGCAGGAGCTAGTTATAGCGCAGACAAAGACATAAAGTGTGTGTGTGTCTGTCTCGGTGTGTGTGTGTGTGTTAGTGTGTAAAAACCCAAATAACTGCTTAATTTGTTTTCCACCAAAAAACCACTGACCCCACCGTTCACCTTATCCGATTGTTTGCACAGCAGACTGGGTGGTGGCTTTGTGGGGGGTGGCTGGTTGGGTGGTTGTGGGAGTTTTGTTATAGGCACTCGGCCGTGGGGTAAACAAAAGCAAAACCCAAAATCTAAACCCAAAAACCCGTCAGCTGATGTTGCTGTTGTTGTCGTTGTTGCTGTTTGGCAGCTTGGTTGTTAGTTTGTTGACTTTAATGGACCAGCAGGAGAGAGCTCCAAAATACCAAAAAAAAAAAGGAAAATATAAAGGAAGGGAAAACCCAACCAAATACTGACACCGGCTTGGTCACATGCGGTTCAACGCCCCACACACACACTCACACACACACACAAAAAGAGAAATGAAAACACCCAGGCAGCAAAAATTATTTGCCACTTTTACAAGAGAGAGAGAGAGAGGAGGGGTGGTAAGAGGGCTCAGTCGGAGTGAGAGGGTTAAAAGCAACCCAAGCAAGCTTGTTTATGCCTAAATCAATTTGCTGCATGAATGAGTCTTAAGCGTAAATGAAAGGAAAATGCTTTTCTCCCCTCAACCAATTTTCCATTCTTCATAGTTATTCATATGCGTGCCTGTCTTTGCGTGTGAGTGCGAGTGTGTGCGTGTGTGTGGCATTGTGGTGGGGTTGGGCTTAAGCTATTAGATTAAAGGGTTATTAGGCCGGATGTCTCCAGGAAAACGTGATTTGCCTATGAATATTTCTCAGGCATATAACCAACAAATTATCAAAAAGAAAAAGCAAAAAATTCCATATGAAATCATTACGGAAGTTGATTTTATTCCAACGAATTCCATATACCCTAGCTGTATATATTTCCCAAAAATAGCTTCGATTTCATCTTTTCTCTCTGAGATTTAGAGAATCTTTAGTTTCAAAGACTTTAACGAAACGTTTCCTAAAAATCCGGCAAGATTTATTTAAAAATTGTGCGAGTTATCCTGAAAAATATTCGATATTTTCAATTTTTTAGGTCTGTATTGTAAAGTTATCTAACTACATCCGATTTTATTGTATAAAAAGCTATCTAAAAGTTACCTATGGGTTCTATATGACATACAAATGCCGAACCTTCTTGGATTTCTTTTCAGAAAGAAAATCGTATATATGTGCATATATATTTTACCGGCTTGAAATTACTTCCTTCCTGCTGGTCACAACTATCTGATCAATTTGTTAGGGTATAAAAGGGAAAATTTCATTGAAAACTGGGAACTTTGCCAGCACAAACAAAACTTTTCTCATATAAAAGCCAAGCCGCCGCCAGCTGACCATTTTGGCTCCTGGCATATTTGAAATCGCGGTTCCCATCAACCGCTTCCTCCACCTAATCCTTTACCATATGCAAAAATGTGGCCCACATTGCACGTGCAACAACTAAACAAACATTTTCAGGAGGCGGGGCGCCCAAAGGGAGGGAATGGATGGGGGGGTGCTGCTTGTCTGCCACAATTCATTTTTTTAATCGCAACGCATAAATCAAAAAATTGCGTGGCATAAAAAATGCAAGCAACGAAGAAAAGAAGGAAAAAAAAAACAAATTTCTGGTGGAGCATTAACATTTGCAATTGCATTTTGATCTAATGGTGAGTGAGTGGGGAGTGGGGAGTGAGGAGAGAGCAGAGGGGAGAAAATTGTGGGGAAAGCATTAGGAAAATGGTTGAGAGGTATTTCTGATGCAAGAGCAAACAGCGCGTATATAAGTAATGGGTCTTTAGGGAACTTGGCCTGGGATATGCTGCAGCAGCAGCAGATTCTAATCAAATTTGAAATATATTTCAAGCAAAAAGAATTTATTGAACCAGTTTTGAGGAAAAGCGAAAGGGAAAAAGCAAACAAAATTCAAGTGAAAGGATAGCTGCAAAATTGCAAAAGTTATTCATGACTTGGCTATACATACATATTTGCTATACAGGACCCAATGAAAATATTGATATATAGCTAAGAAGCTGATACATTAATTGTCTAATCGACTTAATAGATGTTTGATTGTTTCTACATCTGTCTAAGAGTTCCATGGACCATTTGTCGTCAGGTGATTGATTTGTGTTGTGTGGATCTTGCCTAACAAATTGGTGAACTGCAGTAACACTTGAGAAGATTGCATCTTACTGGATATGTTCTAACTATCATAACAGAACTAGCTACATAATAATGCGCCTCCTTGTCATAGCACAAATTATTTTCATCAATTAAATTTTTTACGATTAAATTGTATTTCTAATACTTTAGTGACTAAAGTGTAGTCCTTTGAATATTATAAATTTCCGAAACTTTTTTTTGGCTCTAATAAAAACACAATTATATCTAGGAGCTCTGCCTAGCTTATAAATAATATTTAACTCCAAAATATACCGAGTTTCAAGTGTATTCGGCTGTGTGAATCAAGAAAATATATTTTCTAAAGAGTCGAAAGAGTTTGTATTTGATTTAGGTACTAATTCAAAAGACTTTTGAATATCATTTTACCTAGTGAATAGATCATTTAAGTCATTATGTTTGAAACAACTCTTTAAGAGAGAATATCCACATCAATGTGCCTTTCGCAATCCTTATTTTCATGCAAAAGGATTATTAGGATCAGAAAACCATATAAAAAGCCGCTATATATATATATATATATAATGGTATTATGTTGATGAAAAGCTTTTGAGACATATTAAGTTTCCCCTTAAACAATGAAGAAAAACAAACCTTACGTTTCTTTTCCCACACAAAATTAAAAAGAAAATGACTCCACTCTGAGATTCCTATGAACTATTCCCTCTAACCATTTTGTAAGATTATTTTCCTTATTAAGTTTTCGACAAGCCTCGCTTGGTGTGTTGTTTTTTTTTTTGTTGATTTTGTTCTTCTTTTCGATTTGATTAAAAGCCAATTAAGTAAGTAAACTAATCGAAAGAAGGCTGAACATTGGTTAAGTAACATAAATCAAGGCATCGTCAGTGCCAGAGAAAGTGTGTGAGTGTGTGGGTGTGTGTGTGTGTGCGTGTGTGTGTAGAGGAGAACATGTGCGTGTATTAATTGGTAACCAATTCTCTTGCTCCCTATAACCACTCTAGATTCTAGAGTTCTGGTCATGTTAGCATGGCTAAATATTTGCTTTTCATTTGGTTACCCACATTGGGTTAGATTGGCATATGACGAGAAGAGAAGAGAAGAAGAAGAGGAGGAGGTTCTGGCAAATGTAACTGTAAATTGATTATTACAAGGAAAACGGAAGTAGAAACAAATAAAGTAAGTAAGTCGCCGGGCCGACTTGGATATACCATGCATTAGGTGAAGAGATATATATTAAATTTCTTTCAAATGCTATCTCTCTTTTGTGGAAACGAGCACTTTAGCGCCCCCCGACCAAATCGGTGATTTGCAGCATATGCTATCTCGCTCTTTTTCGCGTGCATCTGCCTTGCACCGCTATGGGTGAAAAACGTTTCTATGTATAACTCGGCCATTTTTATTCCGATTCTTGTGATATTTGGTGGAATGATAGATATACGTGACATGTATTAGTGTGCCAAATTAAATTACGATACGATAAATATTTCGGCTGAAAATCGAATTTTTCGAATTTCGGGGGCGGAAGGGGGCGTGGCCAAAATTTGAAACAAACTTGGTCTGCGTGCACACTGCACGCATCTAATGTCCAAATCCGAAAGCTCTATCTTTTATAGTTCCCGAGATATGGAGGCTCAAAATATTGTTTTTCAAATAGCGGGGGCGGAAGGGGGCGGGGCGAAAAAAAAAAATAAACTCGATCTGCCTGCAGAGCAAACGGGTCTACATGCCAAGTTTGGTAGCTCTAGCTCTTATAGTCTCCGAGATCTCGATGATTCTTCAGACGGACAGACGGACAGACGGACAGACAGACGGACATGTCTCAATCGACTCGGCTATTGATACTGATCAAGAATATATATACTTTATAGGGTCGGAGAAGCTTCCTTCTCCCTGTTACATACATTTTGGCGACTTTAATATACCATTTCATTCTACGAATGCATGGTATAAAAATGGCATAACAGAACGGAAACCTCACACACACGCACACACACACACACACACCGAATACACTTTGGGGTCCTTCTGCTTGCCTCTATCTCAATTTTGTGTGTGTGTATTTTTTTTGTTGCGGTTTTTGTCAACGACGACAGGAACGTTGACATGGCCATGTTGCCATGGGTTAGGTTAATGTGTCCCTGTGTGTGTGTATATGTGCGTAGATATCTCTCTCTGTGTGTGTGTGTGTGTGTCACTCAGTGTCTAAAAGATTCGCCACAATCGCGAATGGCTTTGGCTTCATCTACGTTTTCGCCCCATGTCTCGGTCTCTTACTCCCTCTCTCCCTTTTCCACTGATGATTACACAAAATTGAATGCCCGTGCATCCGATTTCTGGGTGTGTTCACTGCCTGTGTGTGTGTGTGTGTGTGTATTTGTGTGTCAATTTGAGTGTGGAAAAGTGGTCTGCAGTTGGTGGCGGTTTAGTTTTCCGTCTTCTGTTTGCTGGTGTTTCCAGTTACATCGCGTTTCTGTTTGCCATTTGTGGCCTCCCGCCACAACATTCCTTGCTGCGTGTGTTTTATTTAGTAGTACAGTTGTAGTTGTAGTTGTACGAGTCATACGGGAGAGTCAGTGCAGGAGTCAAGCAGATCCAGAGCCTCCAGCAAGTTGAGGCATAAACTGCTCCTCCTGCCTCCTTACCCATGCCATCGCATTCGAAATTCATTCATTCATTCCAATAGCTGACGACAAGTTTTGCTACTTAAAAAAGTATCTAGCAGATGCCATTTCCACTTCTCTGACAAATGTGAAATTTTGCCTACAGTCTGTCAGAGAATTCTGCTCACACACACATGATAAAAGCATGAAGAAGAACGAATTTTTATGTAGTATTAACCAACACTGATTAAAAGTATAAGCATAGGCTTTGAAAAAAACCCATTTTATCTAAATTATCTCTCTTTAAGGTTTAAACTATTTCAATCTTAAGAAATGCAGCATAAATTTTCACTTTCCATTTAACTAGTTTTCGAAAATTTTCCGCTCACTTTTCTCAATTTTCTTCTCCTCTTGATTTCTGATTCATTTGCAACACCTTTCATACTGTCTGTTTGAGTTAAGATTAGTTTGAAACTTTGGTACACTTAATTACTGCACCCACTGTACATACACACATGCCCCACTGCTAGTTGGAAGTTTCTGCATAGTTGGCAAAATAAAGCATCGACAACTGTAGCCAAAAGCAGAGAGAGAGAGAGGAGAAAAAAATAAAGAACGAAGAAGAAAACACACTTCTTACTTGTTTCTTTGGATGCGCTTCTTGTCGATTGAGCGTAGTAAAAGCCGCAACACAACTTGCCTCAAAAAGGAGCAAGTTTCATCGCTCAAACACACACACATTTACATCGCCACCCCAACCGCACACACCCACAATCAGACACTCACACACACTCACACCTCTATATATGTATATGCAAATTTGTATTTGCAGCACTCACCTCAAATGTTGTGAAGACGATTTTCTCAATGGAACCGAAATACCGCTCCCACAGGACTTGTGTCTGCTGGCGCAGGGCAAAGATGCGTTCCGCTGAAATGGAGCGTACGATATCAGGCACCTGCAAATGTAAAATGGAAGGAGATTCAGATATACCAACAGTCTGTACATATAATCTTAGATAGTAGCAGCCGTGTTAGCTACAAGATCTTAATTAGTTGAGGAGGAAATTTCGGACCCTTCATGCTCATCTATCATAATTATAGTTTACAGCATTTGTGTAAATTGAAACAATTTTTAAAGAGTTTGTCCACCGCCAACAAGACCCAATGGAGTCGTTCATAGTAGTGCTCAAGTTTCCTGCTCAAGTTAACTTAATTAATTGCATTTCCTGCCAATAAACTACAAAGGCAAACATGCCAATTGAGGGCCAAGAACCAGAGGGGCTATAAGGACAAGGTAGAAGGAAACGGTGGCAGGCAATTGGCAAACAATGCGCCAAGACTTTGTCGCGAATGAACGCAGGCAGCCGGGCAGGCAGGCAGTCAGGCAGGACGTTGGAGCCAGGCAAAAAGGACATTTGCCAAGGCAAACACAAATGGAGCAGGACATAGTCAGACAGCTGAAGACAAAAAAGCCAACAGGAGCTGGAGCAGGAACAGGTGAACATTTCACACAAACAAACAAACAAACACACACACACACACACACAGGCTAAAGTGTAGTAGCCCAGGCAACCATCCATAGTTAGAGATGCGTGCAAAAAAGAAAAAAGAAAATGTATGTGATTTATCGTCTATGATTGAGTTAAGAGCACTTCGAAAAGAATGCGAAAAGTGAAGCTATCGTGTGGGATTGCGTTCCACTTGCTCCATAACGGTTTGAATCATCTTTTCTTAAGATTTAATGAACTTTTCAGCTTCACTTTCTGTTTGCCTATTTTATCTAGGTTAAATTCTTCACTCTTACTCATTCACCTTGCTGTCAATTTTAAAGATTTTCATTATGCACTTGGTAACTCTCTGTAATCTGTGTTGACCCACTAAGTTATTCTTGTAGTTTTTGCAAGTTCTTTATATTTTTAAGTGTTTGCCTTCGCTGTAAAATCAATCCAAGTTTCTGTTGGCTTTCTCAAATTTCATTTGCCCATCTTATATGAGGTTTGATTTGCTTTCATAAAAAGCTTAAATTTCACTTTGGTTGGGTTTCCAATTTTTATATATTTATTAGAGTAATTTTCTGATCTTTTGTAGTTTTTTTTTCCATTCTACGAGTATAGAAGTGGCAAAATCTTGGCAAAACATATTCCTTGTAGTTCAAAAACAATTTAATTTTTTTAAGTTTGAAGTTTAAAGTTTTCTTTGAAGTCAATTATAAGTTTCCTGTGCTTTTTCCTTGGATTTCAGCTTGACATTTGCATATTTTTACGGTCTATTATAGATCAAGATTGTGCTTGATTCCATTTAAGATTTCGGTTTGAGATTTTGATCAGCTTAATGGCAAAAACGCATTTCTGTATTCTCTGTGTGTGTGTGGTTTTTTGCAGTTTTTGAGTGTTAGCATCTGTAGAAAATCTGTGTTCTCTGTTTTATGTCATAAACTGCTTCATTTTTCATGCATCAATTGCAAATGGCAGGCAATTTCCAACGTTTTTCGTTTTGTTTCGTTTTGATTTTTCTTTTTACGTTTTTCGTTTGATGATGCAACAGTTTTTCAAATACTTTTTTCTAGGTGGGTGTCGTCCTCGTGGCCGTCATCGTTGTCAATAAATGACGATGTATGTACGTACATACTATGGGCCATTTCAAAAGCTGACAGAACCCAGAATCGGAGAATCCCTTGCCACGATATGTAGGTTACCAGCAAAAACAATAACACAAAAAGAAAAAAACAAACTTTTTAGACATGGGGCAAATGAAATAGCTTTTGGCCAAAACGACTCGTCTCGACTCCAACAATATGCCATCCATAAAGACAGATAAAAAACCAAAGAGAGAGCGAGAGAGGGAAGCGTTTTCAATATTTCATTTATAATATATTACAAAAAAGAAAATGTGTATATAAAATATATATGCTTTATGGGTAGATCTGGCTTACCTGCAGCAAAAGTCGCTCATCGGCCCAAATGGCGGCCTGTTTCCAATCGATTTTCGATTCAAATGGCAACACCCAGGCATTGGACAATAGCACAGGAATGCAACCAGCCTGCAAGGCTTCCAGAAATCTGTAAAAAGAAAAAAAAAAAACGATAAAAAAATAAAAAGCAATTGTAAAATGAAAATTGTTTTCATGGGGGTTCATGTTTTTCGTTATTTTTTTCTCATTTCATTCTTACCTAAAGGAACCCAAGCGACGTCCACGCGGCACCAAACAAAATGTGGAATTCTGTAGCAAAGTCTCGTAGTCGTATCTGAAATGCAAGGAAAACAGAGAGTGAGAGAGAGAAAGTGAGAAAAAAGAAAGAAAAAGGGTGAATGGTGATGGGAATGTAAATTAGTAAGAGCAAGCCATGCCATTGCATAATGGCATTGTGAAGCAATTAATTGAACAATGGAATGCCAGGGGTACGAGAATGATGTGAATGACGGGAATTAAAATGGGGGCATTACCCAGGTCAGTGTAGATAGCAGAGAATCTCAGAGAAAAAGAAGGTGTAAGACTGTACTATAAATCTACTTATTGATATTATCATACGTTAATTGGTAGTGAATGATGAGAGGGCGAATATGCTGCAATCTAGGAAAAGACCATCAGATTGTCTCATTAGATTAACAAGGGTCATTTGGTATGAAAATAGACTATAACATGAAGAAGAAGCTGGAATTAGAATGCAAAATCTTTATGTACTTTTTCTCTTTGGGTCAGAATAATTTAAAATAAACTTCTTCACTACTTGGAGTCCTTGTAGAAGGGTTTAAGCGGAAATTCTTACTCGATGTTTAAATAGAAAAGATCTTTGATGAATTTATATTTTAAATTTTATAATTCTTATTCCAATTCTTTGCTTAATATAGTGAAAATAATTTTGATCAACTGCTGTTCAGTAAGAAAGCTTAAATTTGCCCATTTGCAATCTCTTTTAAATATTTTTGTTAAATTTTATTTCACTACTTATGGAACGACCCTCGTAAATAAGTTGGTTTTACATTAATTTTTCGTTTTATAATGTTCTCCTGCCCTTTCAGTCATTACATGTGATGTTTGTGTAAGTTTAATGCGGCAACATGTCGTATGCTTAACATTTGATCACATATTTCACATACGTCATGGTGTACGAGTTTCCGCTTTTACTCTTGCTTGTTATGTTAAGGACTAATCTCTCTCTCTCTGCTGCTTGAATTTCACGTAAAATCAAAACTACGCCAAATGCATCAAAACTGTCATGCGATGAGTATTACACATACGCCATGTAGCACAAACATTTGTTCAGGTGGGGAGGAAGTCTCTGTATGTGTGTGTGTGTAAGGGGGGGAGGGGGAGTAGGTAGCCAGTTTACAAGTTAAGTTGCGCGTAAAATTACATGTAGTTAGGCATGTTCTACACTGCTCCCCACATTACTCCATTTATCCCCCACCCCCTCCAACACCGGCCCCTTAACCATAGCTCTGCCCCAACAACTGGTCAGCAATTTGAGCTGTGTGGCACATTGCGTTTAAAAGCAAATTCAGCACAAAAATTTATTAGAAAAGTGCATGGCACAGCTTTTCGGTTTTTCCAGCATTTGGACATTGACAACGACCACGCACACAGACACGACCAACAAGCTAAGGGAGGAACTGGACTGAACTGGTGAGGCCATGACTAGGTTACTCAAACCGCAGGAGCAGCAGCAATTCCTCCTCGTTGACTGCTCCACTATGAATAATCTTGAGCAAACAACATAAATTGCATGTTGTTTCATTCTGTTGCTTGGTTTTGACATTTTTTGGCGGGATTTTTCTTCTTTCATTTTCTTTTCCTCAGTTTGCCTCTGCATCTGTTGTTGTTGTTGTATTTTGCTGAAAAATTACACTGCCAAATGCATAGGCAGCAACAATTACTGACAGGGCAAGAGAGCCATTTGTTAGGGGTTACTAGCCCCAAGCACCATGAGCACATAAATCAGATAGCAGCAGCAGCAGCAAAAGCAAAGGAAACAAAATAACAGATTTTATGCTTTCAGCTATTATATATTTATACAGTTTTCCTTAGTGATTTGATCCATAATTGAAGTTCTTGTTCTTACTGTGACTTAAATAAAAATAGTCATTCCATTTTACCTAGGTAAAGTAGATTGGACAGTTGATAAAAAAGCATTTTCTGGGAATGTCAACACATGTTTCTAATTCTAACTAATGGAAGAACAGTTTGAAAGCTTTCAAGCTAGATATTCTCCCTATACAATATAAATGGGCTTAATAAATTTGAAAATATTTATAAATATTTTTAGACGTCTTCTATCCCAAATTCTGATATGGTGGGACAATTTAAAATAAATATGAAAATCTTTTCGAGCTCTGACAAACCCCTTTGGTACTAAATTCAGCCTAATGAAGTGGCCACATTAGTTTTCTGTTGTCTAATTCTCCCTTTTTATTTTGTGGATTAACTAAACACAGAGCAAACAGCCCAGAGAGAGAGAGAGACGGAGGAGGCCGAGCTAACCAACTTTTGACAACAAACGCGTGTAAATAGCAAAAGTTTTCGCCTCGCATGATGTTTGCAACTGGCAACCGGGAACAGAGCCAACACACAAAACAGTTCGCTCAACTTGGCTGAAAGCTAAAAATCATTTAATTAAAGTTCAGCAGGGGCAGGACGAGCAGTTCAACTAACTAAGCTGCTGGCTAACAAAAAAAAAAAATTGAAACAACAACAACAACATCAGCTAAAACAACAACAATATATAACATGTTGGCGGCGCTTAATTGCTTAAACAAGTAGCTAACAAGCGAACAGCAAACAGGAATGCAGAAGGCACGATGCCCAGGATCAGGCACGGGGACTCTAGGACTGAGCTAACTCAGTGCAGTGACCTGCAAAACAGGAAAATGCACACACATACATACTTAAACTGGCATATCACTGACTAATTAGTAATGGCAAGTCAGCCATGCCACGCCCATTATTGCCAAAATGCTTGATGCGGCGCCCAACCAAAAATTTCTTAAATACTTCAAGCAAAACAAAATGAATGGCAAGCAATTTCTTTTCAAAAGAAGAAGCAAAAGGAAGCGGAAGGAGAATTTGAAATAATCAAAAACAAGAAAAAAAGGAACTGACCTTAATTTCACTCTTACACAAAACACAATTAAGCGTATTTGGAAAAACTATGCAAAGGTGAAAGTAGGTGAACTACTCCCATGCCGAACTTTGTATACCCTTGCTTGTTGTTTTTCTTTTGAAAATTTTGCATTTAATAAAACTCAAAGTAATTATATGATTTAAACTAACTTTTTTCTGAAACATTCTCCACCTTAGATTACATTTTTCCTAATTTTAACATCATGGAAATTGACACAATTACTTTTCCAAACACAAGCAGATTAAATAGCAAACTAATTCGAAGTCAAAAGAAATTGTATTGGAAAATAGCCTCGCAAAGTATAAGTAAAAGTGATGTTTATAAAAAACGTAAACTCTTCAGCTAAATTTTTATAATTCCATAGTATAAGTAAAAGTGATGTTTATAAAAAACGTAAACTCTTCAGCTAAATTTTTATAATTCCAAAACACACAACTCAACTTGTCACCCTATTTGAAATGTTTTCTTTTATGCAGGGTAAAACACTGAACAAAACGGTATATATAATTCGAAAAAAAGGATTCTTGGGTATGAGACAACATTTATAGATAGCAGATGAGTAGATCAACATTTATGGGGGTTATAAATCTTTTAATTTGCCTATTACATTAATTTCCAAGCAGTGAAAATAAATTGCCCAAAAAAGTATGCTATAGTTTTTTTGCATACTCAAATTTGGATTCCTGGAGAACCTAAATATTTACTGAATTAGCAATAAAATTGATTTAAAGCACGTTCAGCATTTAACGTAGTAATTTTCAGTTTACTTCCCCAGGTTTCTCCAAGCAATTACTGGAATTCTGTATAATTTGATAGCCATTTGCCTCAATGTCAAAAGCATTTAAGGGTCGCCACACCTGTTGGCTCCTCCCACACATTCCACCACCCTCTAAGCCTATACACAGATACATATTAATTTGGCAACACTTTGGCCGACCCGGGCAGGCAAGCCAACCCAGTCACTGCACGTCAATTGCTTGAGCCTAGGCCAACCAAAATTAACATAAGAAGTGGTTAGGTTAGGTAGGCGGCAGGCTCAGAATTCAGATTGGTAGAGTAGGAGCCACAGCGGGAGTATAATTTAAGTGGTTTCCAGCTGTCAAATGTTGCCTCTCTCAATGGCCTGGCTATGTGTTTTTCCAGTTAAGCTGGCTGACTGACTGCCCTACTAACTTGCATTTTGATTTCCTAGCTGGCAGGTAGAGAGAGAAAGTCTCATTTACTTTCGCACTTTTGCCTTTGACAGGTGATCCTTTTGTTGGACCACTTCTCCCCCCTTCCCACCCGCATCTCGACCTTTCGTATTGAATTTCTCTCGTTGTGTGTGTGGTGTGTGTGTGCGTGGATGTGTGTTTCCTTTTTGCTGTTTATGCTTTGTCATCCAGCTTGCTTTTTGCCACACAAATTGCTTGTAGCAGTTGCTTTGACTAAGTATATTACGTATACGCAACGTTTTTTGTTAATTGCAGAAATTGAACTCTCTCTGAAGGGGCGGACGTCCCTCTACTCTCTTTCTTTCTCTCTCTCTCTCTCTCTCTCTCTCTGTCCCTGTTGGCCTTAGGCTTGAGTTGCTTGTCAGCTGCAGCAAAATGCAAAATTAATTAAAACGAAGACGGATGTCAAGCCAAATACAAAAAAAAAAAAAATGCAAAAGAAATAACTAAACTAAAACACAAGAAAATGAAAATGAGAGTTTTGCTCAGCTTTAGCTTTAAGCCATGAAAAATAAGTAGCAAAAATGAGTGCGAAAAAGGAACGGAAATTGCGATGAATTTCAATGAAAATTGCATTTTTAAAAACAGCATTTGGAATAAAGACAAGTTTTAGTGGCGCACGTCTCTTTCTCCCTTTCTCTCACTCTCTCGCAAACAGCAAACACAGGAAAAACCAAAGACAAGAGAATGAGAGAGAGAGAGAGCGAGGGAGGTGGTGAGGGTATAGAGAAACTGCCATTGTTTGTCCAGGGTAGCACAAGGAGCCTTAAACATGCCGCATTAGTTACAAGTGCAATGCGCGTCGAGTGCCATTGTGGCCATTCTCCTACATTCTCTTATATATAGTTTCTTCTACTTTCCCTCCTTCTCCTCCTGCTGCTGCTCCTCGTATTTTCCCACTTGTTCGCCATTCTGTTGTCGCCAGCTTGTGATAATGGCTCATAATGAAAACAGCAAAAACCGCACAAAGACGTTTGCCTTCTGCTTCTCTATCTCCTTTTTCCATTTTTCTCTTCTCTTTGCAAAAGCAATCGAAATGCAGTTCACAGTGCGTATGAAACATTCAAAAAATTCACAAAAAAAATGATGGTTAACATGGAATGACGACATTTGTATGCTCTTTGCATATAAGGGAAAGGTATTGATAAGTCTGATAGAATCTCAATGATATAATCGAGCCATTGTAATCAGACAATTAATTAAACGCGTAAAAGAACTAGGTTTAGTTTAGCTATAGATTTACATAGTTCTAAGAGCGAACTAAAACAGCTCAAGGGAAAACCCGCTTGGAATAACCCCGAAAAAAAATCGATTAAAGACTCGAACATCATCATAAAGGTGTGGCAAAATCGAACAAAAAGGCGGCAAAGCCGCTCAAGGGTGAGAGTCTTTTTCGTTTACCATGGTGTGGTGCATTTTTAATTCCTTTCGCCCGGCCAAACTGTCAACAAGGAATTGTTTTTTAAGCTATATGCCTCAAGAGGCAGAATTGGGCACCAAGAGCACTCGGTTAACGCAGATGCATGGATTTTATGCGAGTTTTTGGCCTCAAACTCAGAGCACTTTAAAGGCAATACAATAGATATGGAGAATGATTCTAAGATTTCTAATTTTATAAGACAATTTAGATTATTTTAAAGGCATGGTAGCATAATAATTAGAATTGTTTCTATAAATTGATTGTTTAAAGGCAATACAATAGGTATGGATAAAGATTCTAAGATTTCTAACTTTATAAGACAATTTAGATTATTTTCAAGGCACAGCATAATAATTAGGATTGTTTCTATAAATTGATTGTTTTAAAACTACTTTCAAAACTATTCGACTTTATATTACCTCATCTGTTGCTGACCAAGGCTGAGTGAAGAGTTCATTTCATTCGTGTCGTGCTATCAGATCCATTCAGAGGTCACCAAAGTTCATTGTAGTAAACGAATTATTGTTTGCCTACTTAAAGGGCCTGGCACCTCGACTGCCTGCACATTTTGGACATTAATGCAATGACCAGCAATTACCTAGCACGCTTTACTTTCAGGCCAAACACACACACACACACACCAAAAGAAGGAAGAAGATGAAGAGGTAATAACAGGTAAAAAACCAAAATGAAAGTACTCAAAGAAATTGCCATTTCTCTTTTTGGGTGCTTGGCTCCTTGGCTGCAACTTGCTAGTTCCTTTTGCTTTCCTTTCCTTTACATTGCAACTGGCATGGAAAAGCGTGTGTGTGTATGTCGCTTTTTTTCAAGTGATTTATGTGAAAATCTGAGATTAACGTTTGAAAATGAGACAGCGAAAGTGAGGCAAAAGGAATGCAAGTGCAAGGCACGGCCAAAATGGAAATGGAGGCATCGTTGGTAGGTGTAACCAGGTGCAATGGCAACTGCACCTGCAAAACTTTGCCATTCGCTGGCTCCCCCCCTTCTCTTCTCTGCTCTGCTTCCTTTTGGTTCTTCTTGTTGTAGTTGTTGTTGATAATGATGATGCTGGCACAAAATTTATTACTTGGGAAATTACATTATGAAAAATGCATAAAGTGCTGGCCATACGTGTAGGTAAGCACGAAAGAGGGGCAAGAGGAGAATAGAGGATTGCACTTACAATGAGCTACCAAAGAAAAGAGAGCGAGAGAGAGAGAGAGAGAGATATTCTCGGTTTTCATATGTTTAAATTAGTTGCATCTAGTAGAAATTTCATTAAAATTAGTTGCACAAGGGAAAATAAACGTGCAGCTAGCCGAAATGAATCTGCTTTGCAATTTTAATATAAGTTTTAATTTAAAATTCGTTTTGGAAATGAGACAGAGATAGAAAGGCAGCGAGATGGACAGAGAAGGATAAAGAGTTTTAAAGGTTTAAATTGCGTTTGCATAATAATCTTAAGTGCTTAATACAAATAAATAAAAATATATGATAGATAACTCCATTTTGTATCTATTTATCTGTACGCAATTATAATCAACAAATGTACATAAACTATGTTATGATAAAACAATAGTTTATTTATTTGACATTGACCGTTTAAATGTAGATAAATAAATGCGAGGTCATGAGCGGAGATACATAAATATTGTGAAAAACTACTACCAAAAACTTTTTGTTAGCCTTTTGCATACAATCAGTTAAAGCTGATCATAGTTAACCATTTCTAATTTTTCTTTAAAACTTTTTTCCTTTCTTATTTCATTTTTATTCTCCTTGCTTTCCGTATCCATATCTAAATTATGCGAATTCTTTATCAATTTAGTAAATTGGTCTAAAATATTTTATATTTACTCGTTATCTGTTTGGTTTCTTTTTTTGGAAACTAATTTTATTTTCCGTAGAGCTGTGGCATTTGGCAATTTGTATAATATTATTATTTCCTCTATATAAAAAAACCTAACATATTTATCGCAAAATCCATTAAAAAGTTTTGGCCAAAAAAAAAAACACCAAACTTTTACAACTGCATTCAAAAAAACAAAACCTTGAGCTGCTTTTAATGAAATTTGTTGTTGCCGCTTTTTGCGGCAACGCGGCTGGCGGCTGGCTGGCTGGTTGTCCCTCCCTCCCTCCATTCGTCGTTGTAATGAGCCTAAGGCGTCAATGGCTTTTGTTGCTTTGCCATATGTTGCATGACAGTGACAGTGACAGCAGCAATAGCAACAGCAACAACAACGAAATCAATGCATTTGCCACAGGGCAACAGCGAAAAAGTGTAACATGCTTTTAGGAGGGATAGCCGATGCCAACAAAAGTTGTTGATGGGTTTTGCTGGGCGCTCTGCTGTCGATGGTGATGTCGATGTTGATGATGATGACAAAAACACGCTAAAGGTTTCCGTTTAGCCCTTTACCACTGTTTCGTCAACTGATACGAGGTCAGCAAGTTTTAAAGAGAATTAAACCCAAAAAAAAAGAAAACGAAGGAACATGTAAGAGTGCAGTGTAAGAAAATAATGAGAAGCTCTGCCACATGAATGTCCTTGAGTATGAGAAAGTTTTACTTTTACTGCCACATTTTGTCTGTCTTTCTCTGTCTTTGCCCCACTCCACTTTTTGTCTTTTCTATTTTCGCACACAATTTGACAGCAGACGCGACGATATTACGTATACGCCATGCACCACCAGCAACTGGTGCAACAAAAGTAAGCGACGATATGTGTGTGTGTGTGTGCGAGTGTGTGTTTCCCTTCAAGGTCGTTGAGTAAAAGTTTTTAACAGCCGACGCCTTTAATTTCGCTTAACAATTTGCAAAACTTTTTAATTTGGCGTATTTCAATACGCAATTTGCATTTTTTTCTTTCGTTTCTTTCCTTTTTTTTCTTGTCTGCAGCATGTGGAAATAGTTGTAAGTTGTAAATTGCACGTACAAGCGAGGTAAATAGGGTTCAAGGTTGATGGCAACAATTTGGATGTTTTTTTCTTTTTCGTGCAGGTTTATAAATTGAGTTTCCGATTACCAGATGAAAAGCTAACCAGATTTAAACTGTCAGTAACAATAGTTACACTTGCTGAAAAGTTTGTGTGATGTTTGTCGGCAATTTCAGACTTCTTTTTTAGGTGCTTAAGATATTTCAATTTGGGTAAAATTAATCAAACTTTATGCTGATTATAGTTTCCTACTCCAGTCTATTTATCTGGCTCCTATCTTAAGTTTTGAATTGCTTAACCTCTTTAGCCATGCATTTTATAAATAATTTATGTTCCTTCTTCGGTTTTAACGCTATGAAGAGTACAGCCTGCTGTCTTTTTGATACTTTTACTATATATACAGAGTTACAACTCCATTATAGACGCGGTCTTTACCTCTTTCAAGAAGAAATTTTCTGCAACCATAATTTATTTAAATATTAAATATAAGTAAATGATAAATATTTCTTATTTGTTTGCGTTAAAACTACTTTAATTTTCACTTTGTGGGTTTTCTCTTAATGACTTGTCTATTCTTCTCTATGAATTTGAATCTAAAATTCATATAAATTCCATTCACAAAGTTTATAAATATGTATATATACATAATTCTAAAATTCCAATCTCCCCTACCTACCGACCGACCCCCTCCCCCACCCACTCTGATTGCTCTTCAAGTGACTTTAATAAGCTTTGATGCTTCGTTGAATACTTTTTTGTTGATGTTGTTGCCGTTGGTCGTCGAAATCCGACAAAACGCAAAAAGTTTTGCACATTTCGATGTCATTGTGAAAATCGAATGACTTTTTGGTTTGTTTTTCGCTTCACTCATCCCTTGGAGTCATCCCCTCATCATCATCATCATCATTGGTAACAGTAATAACAATAGCAACAACAACAGCAGCAACAACTATGCAACGTTTTGCATATTAATGCAGAGCAAACTCATCTAAAAACACACAGAAGCTCAACTCAAGCCAACTAACTAACTCCCATCCCAAGGCACAAGCGCTAAGTTCCCAGGCTTTTCAAAGGGGAGGGGCTTCAGTTTCTACATCCAGCTCCAATTCCACCTTCAGCTCCACAGATCCACATTCATGAGCCTTTTGACGTTGAGTTGAGATATTGTAAAATATGCAAAGAAAGCAAAGAGAAAATCTTTGGCGCGTACCCAAGGTATTATGCAATTTCCTCCACATATAAATATATATATCTATGTATATACCTAAATATGTATATACACTATATCTGACAGGTGCATTAACGAAGTTTCAGATGAAACGAAGGGCCGCCACCGTCGCGCCGCCATGTTGATAAAAAATGATGTGAGTTGGAAAGCAATTTGCTTGATTATGTAGAACAGTCAAAGTAGAGGGTTGGCTCCGCAGGAAGTAAGACTAAAATGGGCGTGGCAATATATGTATATATGCCAGGTAGTAGTAGTAGATAGTGAGAGTGATGGAGGGGGAGGGGGAGAGGCTGGTGTGGTATAGCAGGGGACGCATAAATCGCTGACGCTTGACGCCAAAGCAGATTTGTCGCATAAGTCATGTCAAATTACAGCTAGAAGAGACAGCAGAGACAAGAGATACCAGACATAAGACACATCACAGACAGCAGCAAATTGGTAACAAAAAAAAAAAACAAACCAAAGGTAAGACTCTCCTATGGAAATATGAAAAATTACATTCAATTAAAGGTGAAAGAATCAAAGGTGAAATAATGGTAAATGCTGCGTTGACATTTTTCCATTTGAACTTTTGGCACAAGGCAATTGATTGTTTAAAAGCAAAAAAAAAAGAAAGGTACTAACCAGTTGAACGGTAATGTATTCTAAGTGACATCTTCTAATCAGCCGAAAAATCAGAAAACTCAATTCAAGTCAGATGAAGCGGCAACAGCATAGATAGTGTGAGGAGACAGAGACAGAGAGAGAGAGAGAGAGAGAGAGAGAAAGAGAGAGAGTTGGAAATGGAGATGGCATGTGGAGTATGCCAGAGAGTAAGAGTAACGATGCAATGCCAGGGATGGAAACTCAATGCCAAAGGTCCAACACTCAATTTAAAGACTATCTTTAAGTTAGTCTTTTTCAGAAACTGAGGTAATTCTAAGAAAACTTTAGCCATGTCAAAGAATCCGAGCTGAGACTGTGAAATGGATGTCCCAGAATATTTAAATTTTAGTTTAGAATACATAATACTCGATTTATATATCCCTTTTTAAATGTTTTTCAGTATTTCATGGCATAAAAATCAATTGTGAACAAATTCTACAAAGTTTATGATAAAGTAATTCTAAGCTAAGATCTTTTTAAACATAATATAAACCTTTTATTCCATATTGAAACTAAATCAACTGATTTTAGGAACTTTCTCAATCTTATATAGAATTCTATAAGACACTCAATAAACCTTTAAACACAAAAATCGTTTCAAAAGCTTTTTTGATATTTCAGGGATGGAATGGAAAATGGAAATTATCTTCATTGCACACATAAATGTTTGGGAAAAGTCAGAGAAGATTTGTGTGCTCTTTTCAGTGATTTGGTTTTTTGGGGCATCCCTGGACTCTGTGGATGTTTAGTGATGCTTGAAACGAAACCATTGACATTGTAAATGCTTTTGGCCCAAGTGTCGTGCCATTTAAATGAGCTTGTCAAGTTGGATTTTTGTACATTAATCACAAGGCAGAAGGAGAGTGCGAGCAGAGCGAAGATGGAGCAGTAGGAGTCAAGCAGGGCAGCAAGAACTGCGGTTAATGGCGGTAGAATGAGGCGTGGCCCAATGTGCCCAGCTATTAGCACAATGCTGAGAGGACTAAACAAATTACTTTGCCGACCTAATGACAGATAGAAACAATTTTTCGGTTGCTCCTTCATTCCCTCCTTCCCCCTGAGTGTTTCTTTCCTCTTTAGATCATCATCAGCATCATCATCATCATCAGCAGGAAAAGCAGAAGCAACAGCAACAGAAAGAGAAATGGAATGAAAATGACTTACCTATCATACTCCCGGTTATCCTCATCACATCGATTGTCCTGCAGCTCACGCCAACTCTTGCCATGCCGACAGGTGGTGACCAGGACCATATCGCGTCCATTATGCAAATGGAAAAGCGAGTTGCGGGTTTCCGACCCAATGCCATGCACATAACTGCAAATGGAAAAATTGTGAAAAAGTCAGAGAAAAAAAATGTTAAAAGTTATTTAAAGTTAAAGTGTTGTGATTTGAGTATGAAAATATATATATATATATATAAACAAGTTTAATTGTTGACCTACAATTGAGATTGGAGAATTGAGAATTTCACTTTAAAGTTTTCTCCCCTCTGCCACTTGTGATGTTTCATACAAATTGATTGAATTAAATGGAATCGAATTGAATGAAATTTGATCAGCACTAGAAATGCTTACACAAACACAATTGTTGTGCGGCAGTTAGATTAAACAGTTCAGATTGCTTCAATCGCATAAACAGCGGCGTCAAAATCAATTGCAATAAACCAGATGAGTAGAGAATGGCGAAAGCAAGCCGGAGAAATGGAGATGGCAGCATCACGGCGGATGCTGGATGCTGGGGCTACCAAACGGATATGGATAAGGGATGCTATGCGATGCGATGCGATGCGATGCGGATACGACATCGAGAAGAAGATGCTCGAAATCTGCGTTGGCCGCAAGCAAAAGCAATTGAAACAAAAGACGTACACACACACACACACACACACACTAAGATTGGGGCAGTAAACGTTTTCAAGTGTATGGCTAAACAAAAATGGCAGCAGCAGCAGCAACTACAACAGCAAGAAAAACAAAGATTTGCCCCATCAGCAGTCAAGCAGAAGAAGAAAAAGAAATGTAACAGAAAAAAAGGAAACCGACTACGAATTACCCTGTTCAAAAATTGCTACAAATGTTGTCTCTAGATGGACAGTCTCTAGAGGTCATCAAAGGAATACGTTAAGAAGGGGCTTCAACTCTTTGAAAATGCAAAGCGACAATAAAGACGCAGAAGAAGACGATCTTCAATAAATTGTGTCTTTCGTCAAGATTTAGGCTCTCCAGCTAAGCTTTAGCAGTCAATTCACTCACTATTAATCAATAGAAAATTTATATTTTTGCTAAATTTGTCAGTTTACAGACATTGAACAGATTATACTAAGTATCTGCAACTGAATAAATTGTCTCAATTGTTGATACAAATCAAAGACATATTTCTTCTAGGATCTTAAATATCATCTTTTGGTGTTTGGGAACTTTGATGACTTAAATATACTCCCTCGGGTGTAGGGTATAGAAAAAAAAAACAGAAAAAGAGGAGCAACCGAATCTAGCATTATGTACGTCCGTATGTATCTCTGTGTGTGTGGGTGTGTATGTTTGTGTGCAATTTCCTTCTGCTTGGCTTGCATTTGAGCAAATTTCATACACAATGAAGTACAGTGAGCCAGCACCAACCACCAGAACGAGCACATAGATTGGGCAACGCTGATTTCCGTTGCCCGAAACACACTGACCACAACGGAAAAGGACTCTTTCCACTATGTATACATAGATGTTGCTTGGTATATATATATATATATATATAAGTATATATAGCCAGTAGTTCACCCAGTTCAGCAGTTCGAGTTTTCGTTCGGCTTTAAGAGGCTAAGCCATAAGTTATTTGATTTAATCAGCGTGTCGTTGCCTGTTCTCCTTTATGTGCTTATACCATTTATCTATTTTTTTGAGGTTAGGAACGAAATGGGAATTGAAATGAAACAAAAAATAAAATAAAAAACTCTGGTCTTAGGCATTTAAGCTCCTATATATAGGCATTATCAAACTAAAGCAGGCCAAAGAGAAATAAAATGCAAAATCTAAGCATATGTGGGTTAATCTTTGCAAGTCCCCAAAGGCTATATAGAGCCAAGATTTTAAATGACTTTTTGCCCCCTTTTGTTTTGGCATACATTTGTTATTTCTAAAATTTTAATTAATTTTAGCCGGCAGCAATAATAAATTTCTAAATCATTCGCTCATAATTAAAAATGATTTTATTATTATTTTTTTTTGATTTCATTTTTGAAATCAAATTTAAAAGCAATTTACATACTGAATAGGACTAACCAAAATTTATAACTCGCAATTTTATTTATCAATTTATTTGCATAACAAAACTGATTGAATATGACAGGCGGATGGGACAGACAGACAAACAAACAAACATTCAGGCAGAGAGACAGACAGACAGACAGACATTTAGTCCACCAAATGGAACCAATTTAATGGGGAAGCAAACATTTTATTAGGCATTTGGGATTTGCAGATTCGCGCGTGTAAATTAATTTGAGAACGGGACAGGGACAAACGAGGTGTGAGGGGGAGAGAGACAGAACGAGTGAAACATTAATATAAATTAAATGCCTGGAAAGAACTGAAAGCTGCAGAGTCATAAAGGGAGAGGGACAGAGAGAGAGAGGGAGAAATGCTTTTAGTGGCACATTGGGCTGCTTTGCTAACGTAATTTATGCCATCAAATGGGTCAATTAAATATTGATTGAAGGGAACTACATGCCGTTCATTCAAAAAAAGAACAAAAATTATTGTGTATCTAAGTTTTGTGTGACGAATTCAGGATACCCTGGGTAGCCAATTGTTTTGCTTTGATATTTAGGTTAATCTTATTTGAATAACTCATTTATCTCACTTATTGTCACATACTTTGACGAATACATTTTCATAAATGCTATTAAACAATATGTATCATTATAATTTCATACTAAGTATCTATATAAAATATGGTGTATATTATTTGATTCAATTTTTGGGAATGAATAAAACTACCAACATGATCTTGCACTGATTTTCCTTTGAAGTTGTAAAAGTTTTCCTTTCTTAACTATTTATCTCCATTTATTAAGCACTTTTGGTTTAATGAACGTTTCAGCTCCCTTCAATTACTAGATGACAACATACTCTCGCAATTACAGGGTATGCGAATGAGGAAACTAAAAGCTGTCATCGTCCCATTGTGTTACAGTCCAAAAAAAAAAAAAAAGAAAGAATTCCAATGACCATAAAGTGCAATAACCCAGGCGAGGATAGAGCACATTGAACCACGGAATGGTGCTGGCTGACCACTAATCCAAACATAATCTAAAATAATTGAGTATGACCAGGGCATCGAAAGGTTTTCCCTCTGTGTGTGTGTGTGTGTGGTTGTGCGGTCGGGGTGTGCTAGGGAGAGGGCAGAAGGCATAATTTATGCGCGCATTAAATAAGCTTAGACTGTGGTTTTTTCTCTCCTTCTCTCGTTCGAGAGAGATAGAGAGAGAGAGACAGAGACATACACGCACTCTTTCTCTATGCCATTGTCTGGGTTTACATGGTGTTGATGTCTTCTTGGTCTGATTTCATTCTATGATGCTTATGACATAAGTATATATAGCGCGAGCAGTGGTCCATTCTCTCTCTCTCTGTCTCTGTCTCGAATTCTCTTAAAGGACATTCGCCTGAAGTTATGCAGCAATTGCTGGAGCAGCTTATCTATGCTGCCGCTGCCGCTGCTTGCTGTTGCAACTTCAAAAAGCTTTTGTGAAACACATGACACTAGCCATGGACATAAAGCTGAAACGTGGCGTATGCGCAATATCTCCGGCTATGTGAAGAGTTTTTACCATTTTTCTATTATACATATATATATGAATGTGTTACTGTGTGTGTGTGTGTGTGTTTGTGGAGCATAAAGCAAAAATTGTGTCGTCGTCGTCATCGTCATCGTTGCTGCAACCAGAAGCGCCCCCGGACATTAAATCAGTGCCAGCAACAACAACAACAATAACAAAACCAAGACCCACCGAGATGGACATGGAGAACGAGAGTTGGAGTTCTGGAGTCCACAGGCTAACAGGTAGTAAAATGCATTTTTTACTTTGACATAATATACAAGTAATGTAGATGTATACATAAATATGTATATAGACCCACACACACACATACACACACTGCAATACATATATTTTTAAGTGCTGCAACACAACATCGGGCAATAACAACAAAATGGTCTATAAAAATGGTCAACAAATATGACAAAACATATTTCAGAAGAACTTAGAGAATGAATGAAACCAGGTCAACTTTTTGATTTACTGATTAAATATAAACAGGAAACACTCTATGGGTTGGTTTTGGATGGGCATCTCTTTTAAACACGCGAGAACAGTTTATTTTTAGGAATTATGAAAAAAGACACATCCTAGAAAGCTCTAGAGAAAGATTTCCAATGGCAATTTAAAAATTGGAAATGGACAGAAATCGATCCATATTCATTTAGTTAGTATCTAAGACCAAATAATTTGCTTATTATATGTTAGTCAACATTGATGAAATCAGCAGCAGCAGCAGCTTGAAAAATGTAACTCAAATTGTTTGCATTGCCTTCAAGTCGGAGAAAGTCAAGTTGCATCCATCTCTCGATGGCTTGACCAATGGTCAGTTTATTGCAGTGCTTGCCATGTAATCCGCCATCGTTGTATCGTCCTCGTTCTGGTAAAACGAGCATCGATCCGTATCAATCAGGGGCATGTTGCCTGCCAATGTTGTCAAAGTTATTGCAGTTAATGCCTGCTGCTGCTGCTGCTGGGTCTTGTTGCTGCTGTTGCTTGTTTGTTGCTGTTGCTGCTGTGTATCCTGCTTAAGCTACCGAAATACGATGTTATCAACGTTTTAGATACAAGTTACAGGGAGAGGCAAGAAAGGAATAGGGACACCCACCCACAAATACACCATGAATATGGCCTCGAGTCCTATGCTCGGTCTCGACTTACAGGCAAATTTCAGCTCATACAATTTGCAGTTAGCTCTCTCGCCTCATGCTTGACTAACTGCCTCCTGACTTGGTTGCCTTCTAGATGCCAATCCTTCGTATATATTCCTACTCTGCAAGTCATATGTGTGTTACACACACTCTCTCTCACTCTCTCTCTCTCTCTTAGTGTGTTTGTGTGTGTAAGTTCATTGTTGTTGTGGTTTGTTGGGTTTTATTGTGTTTATATTTGGCTTAAGGCATCAATTTGCTTATATGTGAGTGAGCCAGTGTGTGTGTGTGTGTGTGTGTGTGTGTGTACATATTGAACGCGACGTGAACGAGTCGTATGAATGCCAATGTTTCTATATATCGTTATCAGCAAGCCAGGCTAGGCCAGAATAATACAAATATGAACACACACATATACACACACACACACACACAGACAGATGTAGGACTAGCAACAATGCTCATCGATTACATAATCCATTTACACAAATGGCATTTTAAATACATTATTGACAAAGCGTAGCGCACTTCAGTGCAACGTTGCGTATGCTTAATATCCCCATTCCCCATATTATACTAACAATGCGCTTCAGAGAGCACCCAGGCAAATTTGCCTCTTAGCCTTAATACCCCCCTCTCCCTCTCCCATCAACCCACCCCTTCTCCCTTTTCATCCCAGACCTAATTCAACAAAAGGAGTTCGTGTGTGTGTTTTGGGGGGAGGGGGGAAATGAGTTTGCATTGTGTTCTATTTAACAGCTGTTTAATTAGTGTGGCCCAATGCAATTATTAAAACTTGATAAGTTTTAAGTTGCCATAGAAATGGAGCCATATACTATATCCTTATAAATGTGTGCATTACACTGACTGATTTATGGAAATTTTAGTTATTTGCTTGTCAAATTAAGACTATATATAGTAATTAAACTATAAACACGCAATGGGGCGTGTCCAAAAACAGAATTAATCTTGATTTTTCATAGCAAAATCAGGAAGTAGTACAAGGTGTCAGTAGGGTTACGGAAACACGTTCACAAGGTTTCATCACTGATTTATGCCTGAGCAGAACGGAAGAAGGCAGACTTTGTTATGAATAAATTAATGCCAAGGACTCGTTCTTTAAAATTTGAAACACTTTTCCTGGCAAAGTTATAAAATTATCGTATAACTTTTGTGTAACTGGGTCAATAAGTTCAACTGCCTAGAATCCTAAGAAAAGGGAAAGCTGAATTGGACAGTTAACTTTAAAATATAAATATCAAATAAAGTTTCTTTGATGGAAAACTAGTGGTGAACTAATACTATATTCCGCTAAGCCCGCTAGATTGTTTTAGCTGCTTTTTATCGTTATCGATTTTTTGTGGTTTTAGTGAAAAAGGCTAGAGCTCAAAAATTAAATAGATATACTACACTAAGTAGACCTGCTCTATATTAACCGATTGGGTTTATATATGATTAACATTTCACAGTCTCAAGTACCAATAAAACATTGTAAATAAATACTGATGGAGGAACTTCACAACATTCATTTAAATTCTGCATGCTGATGACATGAATGAACTTTTTCCAAATGCATATTGAGTGGCCTCACCTGCTGCATTATGGATGATATTACAACAAATAAACAAAATCAGCTTTCGAGTGGAGGGCAAAACAAAATGCTGAACAAATAGCCATTGCCCATCATCATCATTATCATCATCATCAACTGGAGGAGTAAATTGCCCACACGCCATAAAGTCGTTTACCCAGAAAATAGTACACACTTTACTCAATAGATGGCTCCACTTCGAATGCAACGAATTTGCAATTGACGATGAGCGGTCAATAAATTAAAAGTTTGCAAACCGAAAAAAAAAATTGGGAAAAAAACCGCCTCATTAATAAATATTAGCTCATAATTGTGGATTGGGCAATATATTTTAGATTACGGCATATGGTTTTCGGTGCCTGGCAAATAATGTTTAACGAAAATTTAACAATATTTAAAAGATATTTAAAATATGCACGCCAGAGCAAAAAAGAAAATTGTTAAATAGACACGGAACTAACAAACAAACAGTAGCAGGCAGGCAGCCGCAGCAGGAAAATGGGGAAATATAGACGAAACCGCAGAAAAACCAGCCAAAAACTAATGGAACTAATTGCTTGACGAAAGGCGGCCAGCCAACTAGATGATCATGATGACGTTGACGATGACGATGATGAAATTGTCTTGGGATATTGGCATGCAAAAACCCATTGTTTAAACTGAAAGTGAAAGAAATGCCAATGCCAAGCTTAAAAAGCTGCAACGACGAAAGTGCAACTGCAACTGCAACTTCGTGTTGCGCTTTTCCAATTAATTGGAGCAGCGATTGAAGTATATAAAAGCAAGTGTTTGGCGCGCAGGCGCCGGCAGTTGAAATTCATTGGCATACAAGGCCAAACAACCAAAAAACAGAAAAAAGAAAAGCGCAGAAGAAAATTTAAGAAAATCGCGAAAGAAAAACGAGTTTATAATTGTGAAAACAAATTTGCACTTGCTTAGACATGAGGAAACATTGCGTAAGTAGTAAATTAACATATTGAGGAAATTCAAATTGTGCCGTGTGATCTGGATCTGTATAATAACAGTAAATACATATATGTATATCATCTATATAAATCATAGATAAAGTGGATTTGCTTGCTGCTGATTATAAAGCTGTTGATCATGACTCATGCCAAAGAACAACAGGCAGAGGAACACAGGTGAGTAATAGTGATTCAATATCTCCATGGTGGGTTAAGAAATTAAAAAATTCAAACTAAAGGATTCTCTTGTATTCGAACTACATAAGAACTTACCTATGTAGCTTAAGAAGAAATCTTTTCTGATCTTTATGAAAGTGATATCAATAAATTGCATTTGTTAAACATTTTTTGGCTTGAAAAGAAGATTTTACTTTCTAATTACTTTAAATCTAATTAAACCCCTGCGGAGTAACTAAGGAGTACAAAAATTAATTGAAAATGCCTTGATCCGCAGAAATATCCATATGATAGTTCTCTGTCCAGTTGCTAGTTGAATAAATCTTTTATTAGTTAGTATTAGAAAATAGGAAAGGCTCAAAATTGCAGTTCCCATAAGTTTTCTATGTTTTCCTTCTTCTTTTTGACACACATCAATGTCTACAAGCCCATTTAATTTGTTAAACAAAAGGTTAAAAAGAAAATTGTAGCAAGAAATATATCAAAAGTATAGAGAATAACATTTAAATATTGCTATTAGTATCCTTACAGACTGTGGAAAATCAAATCCTTTTAAAAGAATCCCTTAAAACCTATTTAAATCTCATTATTACTTAAGATTATCTGGAATACGATTGAAACTATTTTTCTACTAACACTTTTTGTCATATTTTTCTCCGTTTATTTTCTCCTTTTTTTGTTTTCTTGCAGAATCCAGCGCCGCTTCATGTGGCAGGATATGAGCAATTCGGTTATGGGCAACATTATGGGACGCATGTTCAACAACGCCCGAGCCATGCTGGGTGATCGTTTGCTGCCCACTACATCGGGCTATGCGAAAAGTATGCTGGACTTTCTGCCCACGGAAACGACACGGGTTAAGTATATAATAAGAAATCCGCATACGAACAAACCCATGAAAATCATCAAGATGAGATCGCCCAAGAAGGTGGTCAAATTGCGAATGGCCCATATGCCCAAGCCAACGGTAACAGAATCCAGTGCATACAACTTTGAGCAACGTATGCGTCAATTGGAAAAGGAACAGGAAATGATTGTCGAGGGTAAATTGCCAGAGACCAGCGATGAGTCCATTATGGAGAAATATTTCAAGAAGAAACCTAAATCTGGTGGCAGTAGCACAAACAATGACATTGTGTCGGGCAAGATAATGGAATATCAGAGCTGGAAGCCTGTCTACAAGCCTGGTGAACAACCAACCTCATTTGTCACAGCGCGTCCTCAGGCATTGACACATTTGCATACGGATATATCGAGCAGTGATCATCATGAATTGTTGCCCAAGCCAGAGAAATTGATAGGACATCATGAATATGTGAGGGAGGATTCGTACGACGCTGATGAAGCTATGGCCGAGGAGCAGGTTGAGAATGAGTTTGCCAAGCAAAGGGGACATCGGTATGAGGTGACCGAGCATACGGGCGAGGAAAGTGGCGAAATACACTCGGTGGCCTCAATGGAAAGTGGTTTTATGCCCATGCAGGGTTATCGCGGTACTCACTCGGTAACCACATCGAATTCACCATCAAGTTCTCGCACTAGTTCGAGAAATAGAGGACGACATTCGAATCTAACCACTACCACAACGGAGGCACCCAATTATCCGCCAGCGTTTTTGAAAAAATATCGTGAACGAGAAGCAGCTAAATCGACCAAAAAACCGTCACACAAACATAGCAAAGAGGTGATCATTCCCGAAGAATTGGTGAGTACTCAACAGACGCCTTCCTTTTCGATGAGTAGCCTGCGCGCACGTCTCCAGGATCAGCAGAGGCGACAAAAGCAACAGCAGAAAGATCAACTGGAGGAAGAGGAACTGGAGGCGGCCTTAATGGATGCCATGCAGGGTGAGAAATGGCCGACGGAAGTGCAACATAGTGGCTTTCAATTGGCCAGCCCCATTGGACCAAGTGCTGTGGCATTCGAGCAATCATTTGGTGGCAAGACATCGTCAGCGTCATCCAAATCCGAGTACAAGAGACCACAGCGTGCAAATCTCCGACAAAGGGGAGCAGTGAAATTTAATGATAAACCCAACTATGATGATTTAGTGTAAATATTTTGAAGAAATCGTTCACACACACATTTATCGATTACAAATTTAGTTGATTTGCCACACCAAAAAATGCATACAAATTTCCCCTCCCCCTGCTCCCCCCATCACCTTTTGTTTTCGATATTTATCGATTAATAACCAAAGAGCCAAGAGTTTTGAGTTAAGGATCTATTTAAGTTTAAACATAATTAAGTAAGTTGAAAGCCAAAAAAAAAACGAAAATTATAAAAATTAAATTTGTTATAAAACGATTTCCCGCTTTGTTGTTTTTGATGCAGCACGCCAAGTCAACGCCCTTGCGAACACGCAACAGGAACGCAACATTGCGAGACCGAACAAACAAACAAACAGCAAATCATAAAATGTTTTTCAAATTTTTCTTTTTTAAATTGTTTTAATTAATACTCTCAAGCAGTTGCAGTTGCTCAACGGTTTGCCATTCATTTGACAACTAATTTGAGAAAAACTTTTTACATTTTGTGGTTAGCCTTGAAGATGACCCCGCGACTGCAATGAGGACAGGACAGGGTGGGTGGCGACTAGCGCGACAGGAGGTGACTAGAGAATCGTGGAGGAGGTGGGGGACATGGACAAGCTAAAGTAGTAAACTACAAAGTAGGTTAAACCTGCTATAAATTCCAACAGCAGGCAGAACAAAAGCCATAAGACACTGTAAAGCTTCCTGTTGGTTTGCAACCAATCCTCCCTGCTCCCCAATCCCCCAATCATCTACCCTCTTCTCACACACACAGACAGACAAAGAAAAGCGCATTTCCCCACTTTGAGTGCGGTTTTTAATCAACTAAAGCAGCGGCGACAACAACTAAATTAAAAATAAAGTAAGTAAGTCGCCGGGCCGACTTGGATATACCATGCATCAGGGGAAAACAAATTTCCTTGAGTTTATAAAACTTATTTCATATATTAAATTTCTTTCGTATGCGCGATTTCTAACATATGCTATCTCGCTCATTCTTATGTGTGGGCACTTTAGCGCCCCACCGGCCAAATTCGCCCTTGCACCTCATTGAGTGCGAAACATTTCAACGTATAACTCGGTCATTTTTATTCCGATTTTTATCAAATTTGGTGGAATGATAGATGTCCATAACATATATAAGTGTGCCGAATTAAATTCCGATACGATAAATATTGCGGGAGAAAATCACTTTTTATTAAATTCCGGAGGCGGAAGGGGGCGTGGCCAAAAAAAATTTGGTGGAATGATAGATGTTCATAGGATCTATGAGTGTGCCAAATTAAATTACGATACGAAAAATATTACGGGAGAAAATCACTTTTTATTAAATTCCGGAGGCGGAAGGGGGCGTGGCAAAAAAAAAACATAAACTTGGTCTGCGCCAAGACTACACCAGTCTACATTCTAAATTTGGTAGCTCTATCATTTATAGTTGCTGAGATCTCTGCACTCTTACGGACGGACAGACGGACAGACGGACAGACGGACGGACGGACGGACGGACGGACGGACGGACGGACGGACAGACGGACATGGCTCTATCAATTTCTCTTCTCATGCTGATCAAGAATATATATACTTTATAGGGTCGGAAAAGCTTCCTTCTCCCTGTTACATACATTTTGGCGACTTTAATATACCATTTCATCCTATGGATGCATGGTATAAAAATAGAAGGAAAAGAAAATGTGGGTAAACTGCCCACTAAAAAGCAAAACGAGAAGAGGGTAAAAATGAAAGGGGCATGGACAGGGGGGCGGTGGAAGGATGGATGGAGGAGGCATGCCAGAGAAAACGCGATAAACTTTTAAATGAAACGACATGTCGACTTAAGAGGTTCTCAGATTGGAATGTAGATAGCTGTTTGTCGGTGGGGCGGCATTGAGATAACGAATTTGTGGCAATCGAAACAATGTGTAAAATGAGACTGTGAAAATTACTCTAAACCAAGCACCCCCCCTCTCCACTCTCCTCCCCAACCACCACCCACACACACTCAAGTCTATCCCCCTTTTCATGGTCACAATTCTCAGCAGTTCTCAATTTGTTTTCGTGGTAAGAAGATATTTGTATTCGTATTCCCCATTTGTATGCGTACACCTTGAGCTGATTTAACCCAAAATACACTAGGCAAAACATTTGCAATACCAATTTGCAATAAATGGAAAATATTAAATATTTATATTAGATGTTTCAGTATGTAAATCGAAATCCAACCTTTGTCTTTAGCAACGAATTAGATCAGCAATAACATAAAGTTAGATATAATAAGGTAAGACATTCTAATTATAACATTTGATACCACAACTTTTGGCACAGACAAGTTTAATCAAATATCATTAAATTACTATGCTATACGACTTCTTTATCCAACTGCATTTCCTTGTGCTTCGGATTTCTAATGTATTTAGTGAAATATTGTAAGGAAGACTTTCAGATAAATGACCCCATTAGAAGTAACTTAAATTTTCAGTTGTAAATGGTTAAGAGAATAAATATAAATCTCTTATCTTCTGTATATTCACTCCAAAAGGAGTCAACTGTTAAACTTTAAATGAAAATATTTCTCTTTATGCCTAATTCAGTTTTTTGTCTTGACGAAAAATGAATTTGAAAGATTTTTAACAAAATTTTCCTTGCTTTTGCAGTACTTTATGCATTTTTTTTGGCATAGTTAAGTGGTTTCTCTTTTAGGAGAAAGTTTTTAGCTGCCCTTTAAGCAATTTCATTTAAATATTTTATGCTTAGTTTCTTCAAAGCATAAAATACTCTTATCTTCGTAGAGTTTAAAAGAAGAACCAAATCCAGGCCTACTCCAGACACGAGAGTCGAGTAAAAAGTTTGTCTTTTTTCAAGGACATTATTGAGTACGTGGTTTGGTTTGTTTAGCTTCCGTTTGATTTTTGGTTTCTTTTTTTTTTTTAGGTGAATAGGGAGATGGAGGGCACAAGTCAAGACCGTTGTCGACCTGTACCTGTCCAAACGCCCTCTGGCAGGAAATGTGTCCCCGTAGCAAACTCATGTTGCAAATGCCGTCGCCGACGTTTTTCCCGCTGTCGAGTGCACCAAATACAAATTAGAATTTAAATGAACAATGCAACCAGAGCGGAAGTTTCTATGAGTGTGTGTGTGTGTGGTGGGAGTGCGGTGGGTGAAATGGTGTGTGTGTCTGTGTGTGTGTGCACGTAGAGCGCGTGGGACAAAAACAAGAACTGTTGGCAATAATGTCATGCAGTTTGCCGCGTACTTTAGCTTCTGCTACGTCTCCTTCTGCTGCTGCTTCTCCTCCATTTCACTCTTTTTGCACTTCTTCAACTATTTCTTCTTCTTTTTCCAAAAAGAAAATAAGGGGGAATAGAAAAAAAAAAACGAAAAGTTTCGAGATTTTTGCACTGTGTTAGTAGTTTATAACAAACTGGGTCGCCAAACTCAACTGCAAAATGTCAAAGGGATAATGGAATTACGCTACGAGAGTTCGACAAAAAAACAAATTTTACACTTTAAATCTAACGAATTTGGAGTTACCTCGTAATTGAGATGTGATCTTTAATGATAAATCATAGGATATGATAGGATTAGGCAAATTTATAAAGCCTTATTTAGTTACTTATTATCAGCAACTGAAGTCTAGATAATCATGAAGTTCATATGAAGCTTATTTAGCCTTAATTTGAACGCAAAATTTATTACCCCAGGTCTCTGAGAACAGATAGTTTAATCCGATCAACTTTATATGATTCCCTTTAAAAAATTTGGCATACCTTAGCTACTCTTATAGCCTACAGGGTATCGTAAAAACCAAACTATAGAGAAAAAAAATGTAAAATCATTTAACAATTAATTTGCAAACCAACAAAATAAAAATGATTGTAAAATTTGCAACATTTACGAGTGGTCAATTCGTTGAGCAAGTAAAGACAATTTCCCTAGTGTCCACAATGTGGATGGATGCCTTTGCAAAATGAAGACCCCAGAGCGAACTTAAAGCGAGTCAATTAAATATTTAAAGGGCCAGGTATAAATTGTTCAGGTGGCGGTTAACACACACAACTGGCCGGCAGTTGTTACCGCCTTCTGGTGGCCTGTCAAAGTGAAATTTATTAAAGCGAAATGCTTTTAATTAAAAAAGAACCATCAACAAAGATGTATATACGATATATATACAGAGAGAGTATGATACATATATTCATAGGTATATGAAGTAAAAAATGACAGTTGGAAAAATGTGCAAACCGAATCGTGTTAAAAGTATATTAATTATGAAAACGATAAAACAGAGCCACACACACACACAGAACAGAAAATGAAACCGGAATTCAAAGGACATTCCCTCAATTGAAGGCAATTTGGGTGCATTGAACTCGCAATCAACCAGAGAGGGGAAAAGCATTTGTTGTGTGTTTGCTTAACAAAACGTAACAGAAAGAAAACTCTGATGATGATGAAAATGAAAACGATAATGATGAGGGAAAAGGGAGTGGGAGTGAGAGTGGCAGAGCCAGAGGGAGATTGGTAGGTAGAACCATCAGCGTTTAGCATCAGGTTTCAAAGTGCGAAATGTTCACTGCTCGCTAAAAAATTAAATATTCAAATATAGCCAGAGATGCAATGCAATGTGGAGGAGGAGGCGGTGGATGAGGAAGGCGGTTTTAGCAGGCGTTTAGCTAAAGCACTCGAACCAAAGAGGGACAACAGTTACGCCACATACACATATAAACAGGCGCATACGTTGGTACGGATCACAAAAATTTCAAACTAGATATGTACTTTTTATAGGCGTAAATTTACTAAGCTATAGAAAAAATTTAACAATATTAGAAGGGTTTTGTTAGTGATTATATAATGAAAAGCATAGAATATTAGATCTTTTAATTTTTTTGAGTTAAGAAGATTGCATAAATTTTCTTGTAAAAACATCTTTTGTAAAATTTAAGATATTAAATTCATAATATTTTCTTAGAAAACATTTTAAGGTGACCTATAATTTTCCTAAACTGTTTTTAACGACCATTTTAAAATTATTTCAACAAAAGCAATACTGTTTCTTGTTAGGAGGCAAATAATATTTTCGAAATCAAAGGTTTGTTGAGTTTCAATGAATATTACACACATTTACACACATCATTTCACATACATTCAGATAGAGTAGATATATAAATATCTACATAATTTTCGATAATCTCACTCAGCTAAAAGATAAATCCTCTCAAGATGAACGTCATCTTTGGATTACTCTATTTATGACATGTGTAAACATTCCATCAAATACGTGCCCATAAATAGAATGATTCTGGGAAACTTTATGGCTCATTGTAAACATTTTTCAAAACATATGCTCGACAGAAAAAATAAGTTTTCACTTTGATTTTTGAAGTCAGATCAGAGTTCTGAATCTGATAACAAAATTGTCAAATTTGTCGGTGGGCAATCATTTGGTTGAGCTGAGACGCGTCTGTTCGCAGAGTTTATGCCTGGGAAACTAGTGCAGTTAAAAGCCCAACGGGCGCTTTGCCCGACTGGGTCGGCGACTGGATGTATGCGAAGTTTATGAGCGTGTGTAAAATGTGGGTGAGGGTGCAAAAGCAGATGCCAAGTTGTTATGGGTCGTTCCTCGTCTCACTCACTCTCGTTCTCGATGTGTAAGTGTAAGTGTGTGTGAGTGTGTGTGTTTGTGTTGGCTGTTGAAGTGTAATCAGCGGCACGGCGGCAATTACTGCAGGCACACATACTACATACATACATAGATACACATACATATGTATGTGCAAGTTGAGAGTTGAGTTGTCCTCCTTCTACATTCCCACTACTTCTTCTTCCTACTCTCTCCTACTCATAAAAGTCAGCAGCAACAACACAATTTGCTGCACTGAGCAGATTTAACACATTCAAATCCTACAAAAACTCTATGTGGATCTTTCCTGTTGTGAATTGGGCATTGGGTTATGTGGACGACTTTGATGCTAATGCTCTCCCAGGTCTGAACATTGTTTCATATGCATACACAGTTTTAATGAAGATTAAAATGGGAGGGCGAGGAAATAAAAAACTATGGGAAATATTTAATTTATTATAGCTGGATTAAAGTTTAACTTATTTTGAGCCTACCGTCAAAGAATGCTAAGCTGTTATACTTAAATAATTATACTGAAAAACGCATCACGATAGTGACTTGCATGTATTAAAAAAAGATTAAAATACAAAATTAACTTACACCAATACCCGTAAAGCTGAGATCGTGATATAAACAGACGGACGAACCTACATGGGTATATCGACTCGGCTTCCCATGCTGAACAAGATTCAATTAATGGTACAAACATCTGATCAATTTTATAATACCTTCTGCAAGGGTATAAAATGTGTTTGTTATTGGCTCCAATTTCATCATAAACTTTTGCATAAAAAATAAAACTCGCTTTTTTTAAAAAGATTTAATGAACGACTTAGGATTCGGAACAAAAAAAACTCTTCCTGATTTTAATATAGAGAAATTAACAAATTTTTCTCTCGTCAAATGATTTGTTTATTAACTTTTCGTTTCGAATTTCCACTTTCTTTCTCTATTTCATTCATTCCTGTTCACCTGTATTCTTTATGCATTGATTTTAATAGGTTTTGCAAAACGATTGACTGCTAATATCGATAACAAAAGACAAACAAGAAGGAGGCAAAGTTTTGTCGTTGGCATGAAAAGCTATTCAATTTTTATTAAATAACTTCATGCATGCCAAATATTTGGAAAAGTCGTTTCGTTTAAGCATCGGGTTGCCTAACTCACTTTCTCCATTTGACTCCCCATCCTTCCCCCTGGCTACAACACTTGAGATCCTGCTGCTGCTGCTGTCGTTCAGCGATTGCTCTGTCAATAGCAGCAGCAGCAGCAGTAGTCGAAGGAAGAGGAACAGCATCTGGCTGGGGGGCAAGGATGTGTGGGATAGGAGGATGTGAGGATATGTGTGAATGTAGGTAAGCGATTTTTATTGATGGCGGGGCCAAGCACCAAATCGCATATTATCGCCTCATGTTGCCTGAGTGTAGGAGCCAGAACCAGAACCAGAGCAACCAAGAATCGGGGCCATGGCCTGGCATTGATCATTAATCTTTGCGAGCTGCCAACGTGTGCGCCTTTTTCGGACTTCAATTGCCGTTTGCATCACCAGGAACCAGCCAGCCAGCCAACCTTCCACCCAACCAGCCAGTCGAGTCAAGTTGAGTTGAGTTGAGTTGAGAGTGTGTGTGCATTAAATGGCGGATGGAGTCCATTAGAAAACTATTGAAGCACATTTTGTCGATTGCAGCAGCACAGACCAAAAATCTAAACCAAAACCCAAACGCCTCCTTCTTGACAGGATGTGGCAGCTGCCACAATTGAATGCCAACTATTGAAAGGTATTGCCTTGTCGAATGCTTAACGAGAAGTTCACTTGAAAACTTTAAAGATGCAACTAATAAATATAAGATAAACCCACATAATAATACCAACTAAGTTGCTAAGTTCAAATAGAATTTTAAACCCAAGAAATGTACGAAATTTACAAGTAAAGTATTTGCAAATTAATTTATTTATGACTATTATTAATAAGTTTAGCCTATATACATAACTATCTATTGAATTCAGTTAAAAAGATTCAGAATATTTAACTTTATTGAGTGCGAAAGTTTTCTATTGCAACAAAATTTCAATTGTTTCTTTCTCTAGGTACAAAAAAAGGTTCAACCGCAAAATTCTGAACTTTGGGTACTAAAATAAAAGGTAATACTGCTAAATGAAACCAGTTTGGAAGTCGAAGGAAGAAAAAATAGAGTAAGGACGTAAAAGTGTTTGCCAAACACATAAAAAATAATGCTTTTATGTGGTTCTTGTACTTTTTTTTGGTTTGTGCACGGTTGTTTCTGTTTTCTTCTTTTTTTTTGTTTTTTCTTTACACTTCGCTTTTTTTTTTGTGTTGTATTTTGTTTAATTATCCACATGAAAAGTCCTTTAGAAATGCCATAAGGCACAAAAAATGTAAAAAAGAGAGAGGGAGAAAAATGTTCCACAACAACGAAAATGAAATCAAATTAACAGTAAAATAAAATAAAAGCAAAAATGCGTTAAAAATGCGAAGGAGGAGTTGAATGTCCATCCAAAGTGAGCGTCAAGTGCCAAAATGAAGCCAACTTTGAAGGAGAGATACAAAAAAGGGAGAAAAAAAAGAGCACAAAGCGGGTTCGCTAGACGAAAGCGAGGAAAAGTGAGCAAATTTCTGGTGGCGTTGGAATTTTAAGTGCAAAAAAAGCATAGCAACAAAAAAGAACGAAAATGAAGGAGCAAATAAAATAAAATGGGTTTCAAGAGTTGAATGAAAGGGAATGTTAAAACGGCACAAAAAGTTGGCAAAAATCATTCTCTAAAAATAAATAGACGTAGTTGCTTCTATGGTATCTAATGATATCTTATATATATACATACTATGCATACCAGATGTTTGGGTGTGTGTATATGTATGTATATCTAGCAAACTCTATTAATTTGGCTAATTGAACTCCTGACCTACTCTCCGGCATTTCAATATCAAAAGCCAACTGAAAAAGGTTCAAATTCAAATAAACCAGACAGTTAAGTACAAGCGCTTCGAAGTTAACTACCCTAACAACAAATGGGGGTATATTGAGTTCGAGAGGTATTTCAACACAAAATATATTTAACAATAAGTGTATTTCTAGGCTTAAATGTATATGTAGCAAATAGATTGCAGGAAATATATATTTAATACCATTTACCTTCAGGTGATATTATTTATTCTAGTCATAAAAAGGGAATTTGTTTCGATTAGCTGAGGGTTTAAGTAACTGAGCCCAATTTCACACTTCATACTTATATTATAGGGTATTGCGAAGTCGACTCAACATAGAGACTAGATTTTTTTGGTTTTATTCGTTTCTAACCATATTGACAAAGAGATATTTATTTTTGTGTGGTGAACATTTTCGGTAGCTTTTGCAGTTCATTTGCTAACCAAAACAAAAACTGAACTCAAAGGATAGAAAGGAGAAAGGCGAACGAAGAAGGCATCAAGGAAGGAAATTTAATTAAATCAAATATATGTATGTATGTGGATGTTAGCTTTTTAATTTGATTACATCCCTTTGCCAGACACAGCCTCGCGCCCCCAGTCCACCTTTATTTTACTTTCTTCTCCACTCCAAGCCTGGCATATGGCTTATGTTCATTTGTTGAGCAGCAAAAAAGACAACAACCAAAAATTAAAGAAAACGCAAAAAGTAAATTCAATTAAAAAGCGCTTTTCAAATATTCATTATGCCTGCTTGCTTTTTAGTTTTCTTTTTGTTGGCCTCTTTTTGTTGGCTTTTGTTGTCGGAGTCTACATGTTGTTAATTAGCAGCCCCCAAAAGTATGCTGCGGTTCCGTTCTTTTTTTGCGCTTGGCCTTTTTATGCAGAGTTCGTGGCTCTGTGAATTCTGTTATGCATGCTGCTGCTGATAATAATAATAATAATAAAAATAATAATAATCATATCAAGCCAGTCAAGGACCAAAGGAATAAAACTTGCCAAATGACACAGCAGCAGCATCCGTTCCTTTTCCGTCTATCTCCCTCTCTCTCTCTCGTTTCTTACTGTTTGTCTGTCTGTCCCTTTCGCTCTGTCTCTTCACCCTACATTAAGGAAAGACACAGCTTCCGAGTTGTTTTATGAGCAAAGTTCTTGTTCAAAAAACCACTTGAAATTTGTTGCTTTTGTTGTTGGTTTTTTGTCGTTGCGGCTGCCACAGTGGCAATGTCTCTGTCTTTTGCTCTGGCATGATGAAGTGTCATGAAATTTAATCAATTTATTTGAAACGTGCGACGACGGCAAGGCGTTTTTTCCACCATAAATAACATTTGCCACCAAAAACTACAAAGCACAACAACAAGAACAAAAAATATAGAAATATATAAAAAGAAAACCCTACAAAAATTTGTTACCCAGTGCAAAAGTGCCAAAGTAAATAACAAACAATGAAAATGCAATAACAACAACGAGATGTCGACGAGTGAGTGAAAAAAAAAACAAAAATGAAATCCGAATAGAAGCAAAAACACAACGAAACGAAAAAACAAAACCAAAAAAAAAACTGCTATACCAAATAAAGTTTCATTGTTTAGCAACGGAAACAACCGCACACCACAAAACCCACACAAGGATATATACTCACACACTCACAAACACACACACACACAGCCACATGCACGCACTCGTCTTTGGATTTTACTTTGTATTATATTGTATGTATGGGAAAAGCGTAAGCGAAAGAAAATACATTTATTATATCCCAACGAATTTCGAATCCCCTAAATGGCATTATGGCACTTTATCCTTTTCGGAAGCGCGAATTTATTTCAGTGATCATTCGCGTTGAATCCTGCTATCTTTTGTGCTCAACTTGTCTGATCACATTCAATTGGGTTATGACAATAGCAGTCAATGTCTCCGAATTTGTTCCAGATTCTCGGGGTTTCATTAGAATTTCAATTGTCCTCAAGATGGGAATTAAAAGTAGGTAACCTATTAAGTTGATAGTCTTTCCAAACCCATAACTTTAGCATATATAGATTTTCCCCCATAACAACATCTAGTATAAGAAGAACACTTCATTTGTGGTAATGAAGGACCCCAAAATTCATTTCCAGATTGCTCAGTTTTGGTTCTTGCGATAAAATCTCAAGGCTGCCTATGAATATCGAATAGAAAAGCTATCAAAAATACATTTCGTATCTAAAATGGGATATTTAGATGTTTTTGGCCCACCTATTTCGAAACTTTTTTCTCTGTTCAACTTCTAAACATTCTAGGATGCTTCTTTACGCCCAACGATAAGTACAAGTATTTGCCAGGCATACGCCTTAAAACCGTCAAAAAAAAAAAACCAAAAAAGTCAACACAGCAACAACAAGCAAGTGTTCAAGTTACAACAAAAAGAAAAGAGAAAAGAAAAGAAAAATCCTTTGCAAACTTCATCTCGCCACGCACACGTACACCGAAGAGAGAACGAGAAGTTACGAGGCGGCGGCGGAGGAGGAGAAGAAGAGTCAGAACCATAACCAGAAGGACTCCCACACCCGCCAACGTGCATGCCTATTTGTTAGTCCCCCCCTTTAGTCCCACTAGTAGCTAGTCGCCCCCATTGGCCTGGAGGAACGTTTTGCGCCATTATTGTTGGCATAACTCGGCACAGAACGTTTATAAATTTATTGTTTTCTACAACGCGTGTATGCGCTGTTCAAGTGTTGCTGCGTGTTTTTGGCAACAAATTTGTTCAACACGAGAGCAGATAGACAGAGACAGAAAACGAAAAGAGAGAGAGAGAGAGCGAGAGAGAGAGAAAAAGTATAGTCAAGCGTTGGCTTTGGGCCACTCAACTCGTTGCGGTGACGCATTTTATCATAATTACATTAACACGCCCCATTCCAAACCCAAAAAAACTCTCATAAATTTAAAGAACCTAAAAGCCAACACCTAAATGGATGCGGCAATACAACGAAAAACCTTTAAACACCTAAATGTATGCAAACAATATGACGTAAACTCTTTAATTTGCACAAGCCGAGTGCATAAATAAATGTGTATATGCATACCTGAAAATAATGAAAAAATAACCAACAACCAAAAAATAAATGCACTGCAGAAATGAGAGTGCAACATCTGTGAGTGGCATATGCCTTACTTGTAGTTTTTTCTGCTGTTATTTTAGTTGTGACACATAATATTGCAAGTATGATTCCCAGTACTAATGGGATTTATACGAATATGCATAAATTTGCGCAATTTTCTGTTTGAAAGTCTTCCAAAAACCACTTTATTCTTACATATGCAAGGACAATTTTTAGCCTTCAATGAGATTTTACTCAAATATGTTAGAAATGGGTTCAGTTGAACTGAAAGTTGTTCTTGTTCTAATAAAGCCAATGAAATCTTTTTCAGGCGAAAAACAAACTCTTAACATGAACATCATCGAAGAGCATAATTAATGAATTAATATGAAAGGACAATCTCTTCATGCTTCACAAAAGCACACTTAAACTTAATGAATTTCAATCGAAATTTCATGAACTAAGTTTCAAAGAGTTTTCTTAGAAGAAAGTTGTTAATTTTAATTTTTTGTCCTCTCCATTAATTGTTTGAAATATTTTGTTTTGTTATTAACTTAAAAACTATATTTGGTATACTTCTTAAAGATATTCTTAGATCTTTTAAAACTTATTATCATAATTTATAACATTTATCATTGGTTAAACACTTAAGTGTTAAGCGTGAAAAACGCAGCGCTACCACTAAAATTATTTCTTTTATCGATTCGATGTCTCCAATGTATTCACTTTCAAAATATTGGACTTTATGCCAAAAAAAAAAGGGAATCTGGCCTAATGTGCACTTGAAAATGTATTTGTAACAAATTTATAGCATACTTTTTTGCTGATACGCTTGAGAAATGATTTTTTCTCAATGAGTATCAAGAATTCGATCACTCAGCATAAATATTTCGCATATTTTGCGCTTCATTCTTCTTTTTAAAGTAAATTTTTTGCTCTTTTGTTGATGGCAAAATTCATTTCGCGCCATATGAGCATTTAGCACGGACACAAACCACAAACCAAGAGGCCCGAAAGCAACAGCAGTTGGGCCAAGTCAAGCCGAGTGAAAGGACCACCAAACCAACACACACACACACACACATACGTAGGCATAATTAAAAAATATTTTGCAGCCAGCGGTCAACAGAGAGAGTAAGTGGGAATGAAAGAGAGGGGGAAAATAAAGTCAGAAGTAGAAAAAGGGGAGGAGTAGGTAAAAGCCGAGGCCAGCGCATATTTAGGCCAAATATGTGAACTGGCAAACTGGCAAACATCCTGCAATCTGCCAAGCATTCCCCTGCAGCTTCCTCCTTTTTTTTTACTCCCTCCTCAACCATGGCTCATTACAAAATTAAATTACAATTAAATTTTATTATATTTCATTATAATTTTTATTCCATTTTATCTTCATTACCAGCATCCAAAATGTTGGTACAATAATAATTGTGGTACTTGGTGGTTACTGATGGCAGTGGCTGCTGGTTGGTTGGTGGTTGCTAGCCTCTTTCACTCCTACACTCGGAGTCACCACTCAATTAAGTGCAATTGAATTATAATTTACTGCCACAATACAGATGTGGATGCGGCTTGTGGCAATTTTTGCTAAATCAAGAACTAAACCAAAATAATGAGAGAGAAAACTTTTCGTTCACCCACCAACCACACAAACACAAACACATAAAATATGTCGACGCACAGGCACAGGCTAAAAGGAATGTTAATTGAGTTGCACAACTTTCCAAAGAGTATCCCGAGCCAATGGTTGCAAATTGTTATAAATTCACTTGCAAAATTTAATTGGAAAAGACTTATTGTGCAAATAAGAATACACATAAATATTTCGCATTTCAGTTATGACAATTCAAGAAACCGAAATACACAGCATCAGGTTAAATTTCTCTTAACCACAAACCATATTAGTCGTACAAATTCTTATGGGATAGACTCTCATACATTTGCTTAAAATAAAGGCAAATTTGACTTTCTGGAGAAAATTTACAAAAAAAAACACGTCGAGAAATGCAAATTTTCTTGTCTATATCGTAAGATCCTTTTTCAAAATCAAAAAGGACAAGGTGCTAACGGCAGCTGATAAAACATCCAAAGGGTAATAATTATAATATCTTTTGGATGGACGTTTTTCTTTAGCTTTATCCTTTGTAATGTTTACCACTTAAAATGTTTGAAAGACTCATTTTTTGTCCATTAAAAAGTTGAAGCATTAAAACAATAATCATAAGCTAAGAGACTCAGCAGGCAAAAGCCATGGATTAAGTTTGCAAATAACTTGGCTTATAATAAATGAAACAAAGACAAACAAACATCAACTTAACTTAATTATTTAACATTCGCAATGCATTTGTTAATTCACCATTATCGTTAACTTTCATCTAACTTACTATGAAATAAATGAAAACAATCATCAACTGAATTGTATATATCGATTTACTGTCCCCTTACATTATTTCCTTTAATTTTCACATAGTAAATTCAAGTGGCTGGTCATGCACATAAATCTTTTGGCTCGCAGCCATTGAACTTGGATTTAAGAAAGAAAAAAACCTTCAAAAATGAATTAGCTTTTGCTATATATATTCTTGAAAAATCTCAATGCCTGCAAATGGATTTCCCCTTTTGAATGAAAGCCAAAAACTACATTCAGTCTATGTGGCTTCCTGCTGCTTAAGTATTCTAAAGCCTCATCAATCGTTTTCGGTCAAATAGACATGAAGAGTGTTGCTTTTGCTCCTTTTTGTTTCTGTTTTTTATTATCCATTTATTGCCGCATTGGTTTTGTGAAGTTAATTTGCCGGCGCCTTGGCTGCCATATAAACGAAAAGCCAAAACAAAAAACAGAAGAAATTATTTATGATTCACGTCTTCATGCGAATTTTATGGACTTTTATTTGGTAGCTTTGTTTTTTTTTGTCTGACACTTCTGACGACCTTAAACTTTGAATCTTTTCTAGCTATTTAGTTTGTGAAATGACGTTGTCTGTGCAACTGAAATTTGAGCCAATTTAGCAACAGTTTTCGAGTAAATTGCTTGCAGGAAAAGCGCTCAAATGATAACCCAGCTCAGCAGACATTTTGCCTTCCTTCCACCCTCCTATCCATTCATCCATCTCATTTCAGCGTGTCAGTCAACTCATTGATAATGAGTTTCTCGCTTAGCTGGGTGGTGCTGGGTGCCGGGTGGAGGAAGGTCTGTTTCAATTGTGAAGGAGGCACTTTTAGAGAACACTTTTCTGGTCCGTCGCCCCGAACTCAGAACCGGCACGTGCCGTCAATAAAGAAGCACGAAATCGCATAAACTGCTTGAGCCGCTTACACGTCATAAGTAAAGCGAAAAAAGAGAAAAAATAAAAATAAATAAAGAACAGAAAAAATAAAAAATAAACAGTCAAGCGTCGACTCTAGCTTGGGTTGATGGCAGGAAAAGCAGATAAGGTTACACACTACTATATACTTTACTCATAAGTATATATGTATAGCAGACAAGTTGGCCTTTCGCCATCAGTTCAGCAAAACTCAGAAATGAAGCCTATAATCAATTCGTTCAAAGCGTTTCAAATACCCATAAAAATAGCGTTTCAGTTTACACATAATTTAAAGAGAGTGCAAGGAGAGGGGAGTGCAAAGTTGAAGGAGGATCAATAAATTTAAACTTAGATAAGTCTACTTAAAACACTTTAAAATAGAGATTGTAAAGTAAGAGCGTGAAATAGCTATTAGCAATGTATTAGTATCTTTTCGATTTTATAGCACTGCTAATTAAGAAACCCCAAAAAATACTTCAGCAAAGCGCTATTAATTTCTATCATTTTTTCTGTTGAGGAACAGTACGCAACAAATTTCTAAACCATTTATTCTAAGCAATAAGCAATTCTAGATATGTCATATTATTATTATTACAAATTTGGTTGCACATATTTGGCGACGGAAACGGCTTACGGTTCTTATTATGGATATGTAAAATTAGAACTCTGGCGATAAAGGTTTGTTTATATATTAAAATATTTTGTCTGGTATTTGGTCAATATATTTTCTACATTTACAACAAATTTACTTTTAATTATAGAACTATTCATTTATGAAATTACTGCATTTTGCCTATATTTTAAGAGAAAAGTTTGCTTTCCTGCCATGAATTTTTATTGGTAGGTCAAAAAGTTTCTGTCAAAGTTTTCTTTAAAGTTCCAATTAAATGTATATACATATACATTTATGTCATACAATAAACAAATAGCAACAAAAAATTCACAATTTTTTTATTCATCCATCGAAGTCAAATTTTTTTTCGAAATATTAACAAAAACCATTTAAATCTCCCAATTACAATATTCTTTCACAGATTAAGCCATGCACTTTTTTGCCCTTAAATTTCTAAATGGGTGAAAAAAATTAACTCAATAGCAACGAAATGAAAACTAAACCCAAAACCGCAACGAATTGATTTCAGCAATTTCGTAGCCAAAAAGCGCAAAAATGTTTTCCTGTAAAATCGCAATTGCAATTTGCTATTGGTGGAAATGGAATAGAGTGGGGTGGAGTGTATTGAAGTGGTGTAGGGTATCCGATAGAGAGAGGGGTCGAGAAAGGGGCAGGATGCGACCTACGCACATGAAGCAAAAGTAAACCCAAAAAAACTCTTTATAACCCGCACCTCTCGCCCATGCTCCAGAGACAACAAATGCAATGCAGCATTCTAAAAATTTCAGACCAAAAGCCCAAAAGCAATATACAACTGGTAGACCAATCAAATGGATAGATTGGACAATTGGACAGATGGATGGATGGATAAATAGATGGCTAGATGGAGGACTATTTGGCTATAGTCAATCAAAATCATTCAATGAGTTTTTGCCACTTTAAGCAGGAATAATAAGCCACTTAAAGAAGGCAAAAATGAAAAGGATTTTCATCCTTTTTTTTAGCCTTTACTTTGTCCAATTTGCCACCCACACAGAAACTAACTCAAGCAAGTGGGGAATGTGTCTATATCAAAGCATATAAACTTCTTGCGCCCATAAACAAAGATATGAAAAGTTAATAAACAGGCAACAAGAACGTGCAATGTCACCTGGGAAACGGTTTCAATTCGCTGGAAAGAACTTTTTTCTCTTCTCTAGCACAAACAGCGAAAGCAACTAAGCAAAGGAAAGTGAGTTAGAGAAAGACAGGCAGAAGCAGAGAAAGTTTTGTTTCATTTCTTTCTTTTTTTTTTTGGGTGGGTTCTAGGACGATTTTAGAGCCTGGGGGAACGGCATCAAAATTGTCGCTAAATTGTTTTATTTATATTTTGTTGAATCATTTTTGTGTGAAAGGGTCTTGGCGAATTTTTTGTTTGTTAAGCAAATATAAAATTGAATTTAGATTAAATTTAACAACAAAATAGTGATAGAAATGTAATAAAAAAAATTAAATCATGCTGGAAATTGTATTGTAGATTCGTAGTAAATAAATTCTAAATATATCAATAATTGTGTCAATGCAATAAAATTTATTATGGTGCTAATCTAATCTAAATACTCTAATACTCTTATTTCGTGGCATGACAGAGGCACAATTATCTAAATATTGAAATAATTTCCATTAGGTACAGGATAAAAGGCAACTGAGGACCTATATTTAATCATTGATTTGGAAACTATACTAATTCCAGTTGCTAAACCTTTAATTTAATATACTATATAGTACTTCTCTAATTTGCTATTATATATCTAATAGATATATCATATAAATATCATGCGTATTCGTAGTTGCATTCTAAATACTTTTTTTTGGTTTAATTTTTTATGCCGAACAAAAAGTAAAACAAAATTGACAAGCCCTTTATAGCTCATCAGTTGTAAAGATTATAGAAATATGTGTCGAATTCAATTCATCAATTTCTTTTTTTTGCACGACAGACAAAACGATTGACGATGATTAATGACTTGGAAGTAAAAGAATTGCAAAAGTCTATACAATGTATGTAAATCGTCAAGCCGATGTCAACTTCCGCTTAAACTTTTTATACATTTCTTACATTAATTAAAAAAATTATTTATTTGCCAAGCTGATAAGATAGATAGAGAGAGAGGGAGAGGGAGAGAGAGAGAGAGATTGTATACTTCAGTCTCTGATGATGATGATGACCTCATGTCAAATTGATAATCAATCTATGAATTTGCTTAAAGCAAACAGAAAAATTTAATTTAATTCGCAGGCAGGTTGAACCTGTCTCCAGACTTAAACAGACAAGACAGGGGAAAAAATATATAAAAATAATTGAAATGTCCAAAAATATATATATACGTGTATATATATTTTTAAAATGCCAATTGCAGACTTCTTTCAGATCCCCCAACCCAAGAAGTATTCCCAACCGCAGATTAACTCACAATTCTCTCTCTCTCCATCTCTTTTACTTCTCCTATACTGTCTCTTTCACTCGTTTTGGCCATGTGTGTGTGTGTGTGTGTGTGGGAGTAGGGAATGAGCAATTAAATGCGAAAGGAAAAACTTTTCAACAGAGAGACGAAGAAGAAGCTTATACACAAAGGACCTTACGGGGGCAACTATGTATGTAAATGGACAGGCTGGGTGGAGCTGGGGCTGTTGTGGGGTTTCCTTTCCTCCTGCACCTCCTTCCTCAGGGGTGTTTGTGGGCATAATTGTAAAGTGGCCCGGCATGTGTCGTTGCTTTCCCTTTTAATTGTGGGGTCCACAAAAAACACCCAAACAGAAGTCCTTTGCCCCATCTATCTTGCGTGTGAGTGTGTGTATGTTTGTGTGTATTATTAACAACTTTAACATCACTTTGAGGTAGCCTTAAATGTGTTTCCACTTCTGTTTATTGTTGTTTTTCCCCCCGAAGTTGTTAAATACCCAGCAGCTAGGCTAAACTAGACCATCAACCACACAGTCTGGAATATGTTTAGCACCCTCAGATGTAAACTGGGTATACATAAGTCGAGTCTTATGAGTCAATTTGCAAATATACCGTTTAATCTTGGCCACCATCTCCCCAAGGATGCCATCAAAGTGCATTTAACTTGAACTACAAACATACACACCACACACACCCACACGCACACACACAGAGACAAACAATTTTCATTAAAAATATGTGAATTCTATTAACAAGATGGCTTCATTTCCAACTAAATTGCTTCAATGACAGATTGTTGAAGTGCTGTGTGTGTGTGTGTAGCGCACTTCACTTAATGAAGAAAACGCATGTATGTATGTATATAAAAATTGTGGGAATTTCCATTCAATATCATTTCCCCCATTTCTTTTACCTCGAGCAAAAATCAATTTAAAATTAGAGCATACAATGAGCTCATGCAAGGAGGTGGTCAAAACCGATTTTTTTTGTGTTGTCGCCACGTGGACAGACAGGTGAAAAACTCCAACCTAACGACCCTCTACACACACACAGACACACACATACACAAACAAAGGTCATATGAGCCTGTTGTTGAATCGAATTTCATGTCAAAAGAAGCCTCATTCGTGTCCACCTCATAGGAAAGGCTGCCCTGGCCCAAGCAAGCGGGCAAACAACAATAAAGCAAAGACAAACAAAAGAAGAGTAAAATAGAGTCATACATACATAGATAGAGTAGAAGGGGACAAGGTCCTGCAACAATGTATATATGTGTATGTAATATACACGAAGGACATGATGAATGTGACGCGTCGTTGCTAGACAATTTTTCAATTTGAATGGAGTGGGCCGGTCCCTGCGACGGGGCACCACAGAACTGGAAATATCAACTCAGGGAATACAGGTTTTTGATTTCAATTGGATTCTTTTTTCATTTTTTTCCACCATTTTCTGTTGTTGTTTTGTTTTCAATATCGAGACGCAACCTGCAATTTGCCAACTGACTGAACCAGGCAGAAAACCAGAATTGCTTGCTGGTAGAATCGCTGCGGGGAAATTGTAAACTTCAAATTGTATTAGCAATTTAGTTTCGATAGAGATGATCAAAAACAACAAAAACTTCAAGTGTTGGGTGAATTTTAAACTTTTGAAACAGTTGAATAGGTCATCTGAGAGTGTAGTGAACTAGCGTAAACTTGGTTACTATCCAAAAGATTAAGCCTGGTTTTAATAAAGATTATTAAGCAGCCTCGAAAGGGAATCCATGACTTTGCCCTTATTAGGATTAGATAAACTTTCTTGATAACAAAGTAATCTGCATGTTTTCAAAACAGATCTTAGTAGCCTGGAAATTTAGTTAAAACAATTCTTGACTTGGTCAAAACTGGCAGTAAACAAATCTATTAAATTCCTTTTAGAAATTCATTAATTTTTTCTCTCTTTTTTAACTTCCTTAATTAAATTTGTAATAAAATAATCATAAAATAAATTTATATTGAATGGTAAGTGTTTATACTAATTTATTTCATAATTTAATAGACGAAACTAGGTCAAATCTTTAATTGATTAATTTTTAATTATTCTATTTTGTTGGAGAATAGAATTAAACACCAATTTTCTAGTCAATATAAATTTAAATTTCAAGTAACCCCCCACAGCATCATTAGCTCCATCAAATTGGAGACCGTTTAACAAATTTAATATATTGCAAATAATTTCATATAAATAATGTATGGATTATTATAATTGAATTGGAAAAACTCACCGTTTGCCCTTGAAGGCTAAAAGATATTTCTTGTTGGCTGGAAAATTGTTTGATTGCACTGAACCCGTGGCGCCGGCACGCAATGGAAACTGTTTGTGAAACAGCGGAATGCTGACATCGAAACCCGGACGCAGCTGGAGCACGCTCATGCTGGCCTTCGCCAAGATGGCCTCGCCGGCATCAAAGCCCAACGAGTGTTCCGCGTAATCCGGCCAAGTACCGGAATATAAATTGAATATGATATGATTTCGACCATTATTCCAGTGAGGCAGACGCGCCAGACGCGATGGCACATTTCGTACATAGTCCTCGGAGAGGGAATCACGGTCCAGGGTATCGATGGCCAGGACAAAGAGGCATGCTAAACTAGGGTCTGTTGTATAGTAGCGGGACTCTTGTATGGCAGTGAGTATCTTCTGATAATTGGCTGATGTGGGTGGAGCAGCGCCCAGGGAATTCAACGGCTCCGGCGGGTACACATAGACAAGAAATTGTTCAAAGCATTTGGTGAAATCGAAACAGGTCTCCATGCGGCAGGTTAACGCTGCATTGGATCCACGCTTCGATTGGGATGGGAACTGATACTGCGACGGGCTGCTTCCGTTGCTGCTTATCGGTTCGAGTTCTAGGTGGGTTAAAGAGCTGGGCAGCTGGGCATTATTATTGGGCTGCATTCCGCCGCCATCCTTGGCCGATTCGTGCTGAGCTCGACGCGGACGATGTGGCGATACTTTCAGGCGGTAGCCACCAAAATATGCGTAGGCCAGAAAGGCGCAGGAGACAAAGACAAGAATGTAGCGTTTCTTGGCCTGCATCTTTGAGCCGAGACTTGTGAGCTAATACTGCTCCACTTGTGCTGTGATTTTTATTTATTTTTTTGGATTTTATTTTTATTATATTATTTCTTTTTTTTGGCGGTGGAGGTGGTGGTGGCGGTGCGGAGAGCGGGGGAAGGCGCGGCGCGGTACAGATTTCTAGTTTCTAGACATTGTTTTTTGTCTGCTTTGATCACGGTCACCTTTGGCCGCCCTTAGACACGCGACAGAGGACAACGACGACGACATTTTTCACTTGTTTTTTAATTACATGTTACATTTAAATTCATTTTTTTTTTGTTTTTTATTTTGTATGTTTTATAAACACAAATATAGTTGCCGGACACTAAATCGAAAACATTGTGGCAACACACAACGTAAGCCACGCACAAAATGTACTAACGCCTTGCGGTCATTTTCCAACACTGCTCTGTCTGAGCTGTCCACTGTGTACGAACGTTAGTTTTAAATAGCCAACAATTATTTTAATTTTATTTTGTTTTATTTGTTTAGAACTCTTTCACTAATAATTGCGCTGATTGCTTTGCATTTTGATGGCCTTCTCGAGTACAAAATTCCGTGTGCACGATGTCGCGCGCTGCAATTTGAGCAGATTCAACAATTTTTGATAATTTTTTGTATCCGCTTTATGCGTTAAGGCGTTTGGATAGCTCGGCGTGTACTGGCCAGCACAACATCATCTTACTGTCTTTTCGTTTGGAGCAAACGTAATCTTCTTGGCCGTGGAAGAGAAAACTGGAAATTCTCGCACATGCGCAACGTGTAAACCTGCGAGCAGCAGTTGTGCTCACGCTCTATTTGCGTGCAGGTGGCAACGCCGGCGGGCATCCAAACAGCTGTTACACTTGATTTAAATTTGAATTTGGTGGTTGGGTTAAAGTTTTGGGATGGGATGTATTTCCTTTTTGCAACTCCTTCCCCCGACTACGATGCCGAATTTGTATCCCTCGAGCGTAATATGTTTGCCAAATGTAATTACCATTACAAACACTCGTGCACATCACACCGCGAATTATTGTTTATTAATTACATTTCATGATTTTTATGCAATTTTAATCACACCCAATGGGCATATATTTCCAGTTGTTTTATTATTGTTAATTATTTGCGAAACTAATTACCAAACGGGCAATACGCAGGCAAAAAATTGTGACCGGGAAGAGGGGAAGATAGATGTGAGAAAGATTTTTTTGGGGATTCCGTTTTTTTTTTCGTTGGCCGCATCCGTATCCTGTTTTGGTCGTCCGTTTTTGCCTTTTTGGTTGAGCGCAATTTCCCGTTACAAACGCGTTTAGGCTGGAATTTCAATTATGCACAGGAATGGCCACCCACCGCCCTTGTCTCTGTTCACTTGCTGCGGTGCGTCCGCAATTATGATGCGCTCACATAGATAACATACCCAACGAAATATGCTAGGCAGTTGCTGCTGCAGCCATATCTCCTGCTCCTTTTACTGCTCCTGGCATCTCTCCTAAGCCACAGAATCAAATCAGCAAAGGGCTAATAAAAAATAAAAGAAAAATGTTTTCATATAAGCATATTTATATCCAACAATAACAACAACCAGATAGAGACAAGACAAAGTGAATATTTTCCTGCACTTTTCTATAGAATTTATTCCATTGTAGAATAAATAAAAAAAAACTTTGTTCTTTTGGCCAAAAGCAAACAACAAGATTCCATAAAATTACCCCCTAACTAACTTTCGAGAGATCTAATTAATTAAATTAGGTTAGAAACTATGCATACATGTTTCGTACTGGAAGCATGGAACCATACAAGTTATTTTTATGTTTTTTAATTCTTGGTTTTACCTATGCACATAATAAATTGTCTACGTTATTTCTTTCATCATGCATTTAAGCAAATTGCTGTCCGAGTCTCGCTGCATATGACAAGTAGAAGCCGTCTTTCATCCTTTTTTTTTTGGACCATGGCCATGCAATTTTATTTCGTTTCCTTTTCCGGTGCCGTCTAATTAAGTGTCAGTGGGTACACGCCCTTTTGAACCCGCTTCCGCTTGCCACTTGCTTTGCATTTTTCATATTCGCTCAACGATATTTTTTCCTTCGGATTTTTTCTATATTTTATATATATATATTTTTTTTGCTAAATCACGGGATTACGCCCCCAAAAAGTTAATCAATCATGCACACGCTTGATATGTTTTCTTATTCCCTTTTTTCCCTGATAACCGAAGCACACATTTAGGTGTTTTGCACCAGCTGCTGCTGCTTCTGCTTCTGCTCTTGCTGTTGCTGTTGATTTGCTCAAAAAGTTTGATGAATTTTGTGGTGTTGCTGTTGGTTTGGTCACCTCTCCTGAATGCTAATGAAATGAAATTTCGATTTATTCCAGCAGAAACTTATGCACTTTGAGTAGAAAACAGGAAGCAGCATAACAATCATGGCTCTTGGTTAAAGTTTCGCCCAAAACATAAATTCATTAGCCGCTAGACAACGGAAATGCAGCGGCTTGTGGGACTGGTGGGAGTGGAGTAAAGGCAAGGATATCTTACATTTAAGTACTTACAAAATTTATGACGTCACTTGGAGGAGTTTATTTAATGGCAGCATCATGGATGAGGGCACACGGGCAAGGCAACAAGGCAGGAAGAACAAAGGGAATGAAGTGTGCAACTTATGGCTTGTTTCACACTTCTTCGGACTTTATTTCATTTTTATGAAGCCAACCACATCATCCATCCGTTCTTGCCATCTACCATCTTCCATCGAATAAAAACGCTCCTTTAAATGAAAACTAAGTTCTTTGGGTAATACGAGTTGATGGACTCAAAGTGGTAATATTTTTCCATTGACAGTTTCTTTTAAAAGGGTATATAAATTTTTAAATGGCTTTGATTCAATGTAACTAGATTGAACTTATCATTTATTCAATAAAAGTTAATAATATTTTGCAAAACGAATAAAAATGAAGAGTATAAAATAATTTTATTCCAACTGTAGTTAAATCTAAATTTTCTACTATTGTTTTTATCCATTTTATCGAATGAACTTTTCTATCTATTAAGCTTCTCCCATTGTCTTTTTTTGTTGAATTAAAATTGATGTTATTTGCTTTAACTATTATCAAATAATACACATGGCAAGCATTCGATTCTCACCTAAAACAAAAGTATCCTTTTTATAACACATATGACGCTGGGGTATTCTACACACACACACATAGACTCAGACTGGGAAAGAGAGAGAGTGGGAATATCTCCAAAGCGTCCTGCTTATGTGCTATGGTTTTGCGTCCTTTTATGACTGTGGATTTTGAACGATTATGGCTGCAAATGGAGCATCCCCACATCACCCTCTTTACCCACTCTCTTTTGGCAGTCAGGTGAAAATGCAATATCTATATATGTATGTTTGCAGTCACATCTGTTGGCTGCCATCTGCCATATCTTGTCAGATTTCCATGAGGTGAGTTCAACATGACAGGCCCAACAATCTCCTCTTCCTTTTTACCTCTCGCTCTCAGGCTAGGACGTGCCAAGGATAATGTCATGGCATTGCCAATGCTGCAACAACAACAACAACAATAACAACAAGAGGCTAAAGAGCGAACAAGAAAAAAAAGCAAGCTAGAAAAATGAACTTTCTTTTGACATTTGGCCGTGTGAAAATTGGGGGCGTGCCACGACACACTGGCGGTCAGCTTGGAAATCCAATCAACACACTGCGTATACTTGATATGCAAACACTTTGACTCTTATGCCGCTCTCGGCTCTTACTTTTGCTTCCTTTTTGCGCTAAATTAGTTTAGCAAACATCAAAAGCAACACAAAAAAGAAAAAAGAAAAAGTTGCCAATCAAAGCAACAAGCAACTAAAGAAGAAACCCAAAGGAAAGCAAAAAAGTCGAAACAGCAACAAACACATTTGACATTGAATGCTCCTGCATTAAGCATACGCCATGTGGTACTACAAATTTTAGCTGCGGGTCTGTGTATGAGTGTCGTCTGACTGTTGGTATAATTCAATTTATTTCACCAAACAAACAAACAGAAGACGAAGGACTCAAACAAAAAAAAAGGCATAAAACATTCGTTTCTTCATGTTTATACATCTCTTTCTCCGCATTCTCTCTGTCTCCCCTTTTTTCTGCATATAAAAAATAAAAGTTTCACTTGCCACAGCAAATTTTATGCATAATTCTTGAGCTCTGAAACCCAAAATATATAAGCCATACCTACATACATATATGTATGGCAATATATTTGTTTCTTACATTTACTTAAAGTAAGAGATTTTCACGTAAATCAAATTTAAAGAAAACAAAATCCACGGAATCTCTGACTTTGCCTAGGGCAAACATTTCGTTAAAATATTTTCAGCTATGCTTAAAAAATCTCTTAAATGTTTTACGTTTTTTAAAACGTTAATGCGATCAAAAGAAATGCACACAGGTAAAAATGTCCTTAAGCCAAGTCCCTACGGCTATTGTGACTGTCTTTGGAACAGACTCTTTTCTCATCTCTTAATCTTTCGTTTCCTTTTCGTTTTGTTTTTATGCTTTTTGCATCTAATTATCACGGGGTCATTGTCTGACTGACAATTGGTATGTAGGCATATGTCTACCCTATAGAATAAAGGACTTTTGTCACATCTATCTTAGGTTACTAATTCTGAATCCCAAATCCAACACAAATGACTCCTAATAGATCATCATGTATAGATATTCTTCCAAAGGAATGCAAATTACGAATACTCGAACAAGCATCAGAAACAATTTTAATTCTAAATAAATTCTGAAGGATCATTAATTTCCATAGAAATCTTTTTCCTTTGCGAACACATTTACTTGACACTTTGAGCAAAATTTAATTAAATTCCCAGAAATTTAACATCAGAAATATAAAAACCCATCATCTTTAGTGAACCAACAAAGTGCCTCGGCTCACATGCATCCCTCTGCCCTGCTCACAAGTGTCTGTCCTTGAGGCATCCACAAAATTGTCAATGTTTATACTCTGGTCATATCAACATTTGAACTGGCAACAGAAGTTTGGAGGGGGAGGAGGGTAGAGAGGAGAGGGTTTGGGGAAACCATCGTCTACAACATATTGCATTTTAATGGGAATTTCATTTTCATTGTCAACACTTTTTGAATTATGAGAAAGAGCTGCAAGTGCAGGCGCAGGACATTCATGTCTCTGGCTCTGTCCCTCTTTTTCTACCTCATCCCTTTGCTTCTAGTCGGCACACAGCCATAAATTCAGGCTTAGATTAGAACTAACAGAGCCAAGTGCAAACTGCAGTTTCAATTGAATTTAAGAGGGTTGAGTGGGGCAGCAGCAGCAAGGAGCAGCTACTTCTTCTTTATCAGCATCATGATGATGATGATGATGACGATGATGATGCTTGATGATCATTATCATCCTGGTGCTTGCCAGGACATTTGACACTTTTCAGGTTTAATGAGGCTCTAAGCTCCGCCAGCATCTTTGGTTCCTAAAGGGGCCTGGTTGAGGCACGCCATTGTCTTCTGGCCGCACATTTGTGGACGACGTGTGTCAACGCATTGTGCGGTGTAAATTGCTTCTACCCCGCCATCACCATCTCTCCTCCCCTCTCTAGTCGCCCACTCTGTGCATCATCAGGCTAACCAATGCAGCACTTGTAAACCCTTACATATTCCCATCCCTCTTCCTCTCCCCCTGCCCCGCTGTCGTTGTGTTAGCCCCTTTCGCCACCTTCATCATTGCTGCTGCTTGACAAGTTGTGTGCATAAATTGCAACTGCCTGGGCTTGTACACAAAACATGTGAAGGATGCGACTGCTGTTGATGTTGATGCTGATGCACTTGCTCCAGCTGCCTGCCTGCCTGCCAGCCTAACTATGTATGTATGAGGAGGCATATACATATACATATATCCTTGACGTTTTAGGATTTTGTTTGCTAGCTTAATAAAGGCATCATCAGAAACCAAAAGTGGAGGAAACAGCGCTAGAGCCCATACAGTCCTGAAGTTTCAATGAAATTCTCCCTATTCCTACTACCCATGATCATCATCACCCCCTCTCCCACTTACCTCTCTTCGTGTCTCTGTGACCACTTGTGTTCCACTTGCTTCCGGTTTGGCAATGTTGCTTGGATGCAGTTTAAATTGCTGCCACAATTACACATGTCTGTCTGCCGCAGGGTCAATGTTATGTTGCCTGGCCAACCTTTTATGTATACCTCATCCTCCTTGGGGCTTTAATGCGATTTAAAGATGTGTGTGTGTGTGTGTGTGTGCCTGAATTGCACTTACATATGCTAGAGATGACAGTAAGCAAAAGGACTCATATCATCTCAAAGCTGTAAAAATTAAGAAAATTGGCCATCAGAAAACTTGCAAATTCTTTCGAAATTCTTAATCTAAATGATGCAATTTATTAAGCATTCCAGTTTAAATATGCTTACTAGTATTTATGTTCTAAAGATCTAACAAAACTTGTAATCTGAACATTTCGATTTAGTTTTTAAAAAGTGAATTCTATTTTATATTTGAATTTAAAGTTATTTAATAAGTTAACTAAAACTCACCTTTAACTCTTCTAAGCTTTCTGTGATTCGGACTTTTTTTTTATTTTTTTCAAGGCTTTTTTATTGTTGGTTTTTTCTTTTGTTTTTTGTGCCACGCATATATGTATGCAAATTCCGGAATTCATCCTGACATACGAATGGCCATTTGTTGTGCTGACTTAATTAACGCTGACTTACTCATCTTGCCAGTCCCCCCCTGCCATGTCCCTCTCTATCTCTTCACCATTCCCTCTGTGGCATTGTTCCACGCTAAACTTGTCTTTGTTTGGCTGCTGGTTTGGTCTGATAATTACTTTTGATAACTTCTCCTGCTGGGGTCTGAAGCGAGGTTTTCTCTTGCATTTTTTTTTTTTTTTTTTGGTTTTCGGTTTTTTGGGTTGTTTGTTTGTTCTACATAGTTGCTGTTGTTGGTTGTTGCCAATGTGTTGGCTTGCATATGCACCGCCATAGTAAAGCTTATCATTTAGCTTCCACATAAGCCTTAACGAGACTAAGAGCGTAGAGAGCTTTGCATTTCGTTCAAACCTTGAGGTAGGTCAAGTCAAAAAAAAAAAATAAGAGAAAAACAATACAAAAATTCCATGAATAATGCAATTATGGTGAATAGTTTTACGTGAGACTATGAAAATTGTATTTAACTTTGTGATGAATGAAAATAAAAACGAGAAATTATCTACCAGGCATTGAAAAAAAAACCTTTCTGTATATTTAAGATTAATATTTATTTATAATAAAGATTTATATGATGTTTTTAGATCAAAATCCTAACTATCTTCTAATAAAAACAATAAGTAAGGGGAACTTTTTATGGTGGAAACAAAGTTGCGGTTTTTTTTAGGAGAAAACTTGATCGACAATTAAAAGAGCAAACTAGGTTAACTCACCTCTGTGGTTTTTAGATGGTAAACGACAATTGTTTGCCTTATCCAAAGTATAAAATCCTAGAGCAACCTCTATAACTATTAGGTAAGCCCTCTGAGTGTTATTTAATATTGATCATGGATAGTTTTCCACGATTTTGTGGCCTGTGTTAGTTGACTGTGTCACCGCATCGATTTATCTAACTATATTCGTGCATTTACACCATTGATTTGAATGGTTTTCAGTAATCCCTTCCCCCTGCCCCATCATCATTATAAATACTTCTGCAAATATTTGTCGCACTCTTCTGTGTTAAAGATAACGAAAACGGAAAAAAAACACAAAAAGGAAGAGTAAAGATTGTTATGGCCGCCGCTTTGTATGCAAATGCGTGTGTCTGTGCATAATTTTTTGCGTTATTCTCCCTCTTCGTTTCTTCTTTTTTTTTTGGCTTTTTTTTTTGGATTTTGTGGCTCATTTTATTGCATTCCTTTTTGGCACGCAGCAGCGGCCTCAAGTTTCCACTGACTGTCCCAAATGTCAGCTGTCAAATTCTGGGATTGTCCTTGAAACGGGTGCGTGTGTAACTGTGTGCGTGTGTGTGTGTGTGTGTGTTAGCGGCATCTGTTGCCAAGTGTATGGACAGCTGTTGGAGGGCCACTCCACACATTGTAGTAGAGTTGAAAATTTATGGTCTGGCAATGTTTATACTTACATACATATACCTACATGCATACATACATATGTAAATTGCGTGGCGAAATAGTAATTTGCTTTGGAATCTACATATTTCTAAATTTTGGGTGTTGCTTTCAGAATGTAACACTTAAAATGGGTATGCAATTAGGTGTTAGGTCTTAACTATTTTAGTGAACTGACTACATAAAGACTAGAGACTCAAACTAACTATGACTACTCATACAAGCGAACAGTCCTATGAGAAATATTGAAAACCATAGAAGTTCAATTTTGAAGCTGACAGTTGCATTCATTTTTTATCAACATTCTCATAAAAGTTGAATACGAATCTGTTATTTGTTAGTCTATTGCAAGATAATATATTAACTTATAAATACAAATAATGTATACTCTCATTTTAACCTTTTTGTGAAGCGAGGAATTTACATATCAAGACCCTCTTAAGCTAATTCCCAAATTGATTGACATATCTAAGCTTGAAAAGTTAAACTAGCGAAAAACTAAACGCATATCAAGTGACCTAGTTATTTAAAACTGATTAATTAAATGTCAAATTATATATCCCACGCACATCGCCGTCAAATTGGGCACTTCAAGTCATATATCATGTTTCCTATTATCATAATAATAAACAATATGATTATGCTGATGGTTTCAACCAATCAAATGCAAATGAAAAGGTCATTGAATTGCCCACAACAAAAAAATGAACCAAAGCTATTTGTTATTATGAGTTGTTATTTTTTGTCTGCGTGAAAATAATTAACAAATTTTTTTGATCGAATGTGCCAAAAATTGCCATAGCCCTGAGCTAAAAAAGAAGAGTCTTTTTGCAGAAAAAGCCAAGGGAAGACGTCGAAAAATATATAAATCAAGTTATTTGCATAAAACACAACGATAAAAAGAGAGCGACAAAACAATTTGTCAATATAACACGCCCACCGATGTATCAGATATACATCGCCCCCCCCTGCTCACATTCCCACTCTCACCATATGCAAATTAATCAGTGCTAATTTGTGAAGACAAAAGGCAAAATAGAGCCATAAATATACATATATACACAGGGAGAGTGTTTTGCCTTTGATGGAATGAATGATTGAGTGAATGAATCGACATACAAATGAATGAATGAATGAATGGGAGAGGCAACTTCCTTAACAGAGTCTCCTTCGTTTTGTATTGGCCATCATTAAGGCACGAGAAAAACAAAAATAAAAGCAAAATAGCACAAATCATAATTATAAAATTATCAGTAAGACAACAAATTGATGACGACTATATACATAATGGGGCGTTGCATGTCGAACGACTTGGACTTGATGCGGTCTCTCACCTTGAGTTTTATCCATACTCTCGCAGAACGGGTATATTCATTATGGTAATTCACTAAAACTAGGACTTGGGGCTATAACTTGTATGATCAAGTTGATTAAATGTACTTCTAGACTTATTATCTTATTTAATTCCAGTTCTCTTTACTAGTTTGCTTAAGTTAACTGGGCCTAACTAGGTCAAACCTATAAATAAAAGTGTTAAAAACTATCTTGATGTTGGCAAAATAGTTAGTGATAAAATATTTCATTAAAGTTTTCTATTATCACTTCCGCAGCAAAGGGTATAGACAGTACGACACGACTCTCTTTTCGGTTTCAATACATGGGTATATATGTATTTATATTGATTTCAAGCATAATAAAAGAAAACACAAAATAAAAAACTTGTCTTTCGTCTTTCCATCTTCAAAGATGACGCTGCCTGAATTCGTGCCAATGCAATGGATTTAAAAAAACAACAAAAATATACACCAAAATACTCGCACAAGAGCAACAACTATGACAATTACTAAACTACGATTACATATACAAAATATTTGATTCATAGAAAGTCAAGTGTTTGCGAGGGACTGCCTCCTAGGGAGGCGGGACAGTTGGGTAGTCGAATTGAAAGTGGAACGAACGGATGTACATATAGTGTACAGTGGAATAAATTGAAATTTCCAATCAAATTTAAAGAAATTCATGGAGAAATGGAAAATGGAAATGAGTGACCGGAATATTTAATTAAATATAGAACCATTAAAGAATTTGTAGTTTTACTTTTCGATTTTTACATATACAAACGTACGTGTACGTGATCTGGCATTAAGCGTTAAAGAATATCAACTGCAACTGGTTTGGTTTGCATACATATATGCAAGGGTATTTAAAATAAAGGTTAAACCAATTAAAAAACAATTTTGCGTATACAAAGTTAATTTTGATATAATCTCGTAGTATATGGCGACACAGAGAAGTGTAAATACCAAGTTTTAAAATACATACATAGGAGTGTTCATATTTATAGTAGAAAAAAAAAGACCGCTGATCATGAATATATATAAAACGCAGAGAAGCAGAAATGATTCATTAAGCGACTAACCTTTGGAGAATTGCAACTCGGAAAAGAGTTATAAAGAAAGAGACATGAAAGATCAATCAAAGCAGAAATGATTCATTAAGCGACTAAGTTTTGGAAAATTGCAACTCGGAAAAGAGACATAAAAGATCAATCTTAAGACCAAACATATTTATGTTTTTTTGATTCCTATTTTATAAATAATTTGCGAAAAAAAGTGAAATTAAATTCTAAATATAAAAGCGACTTACAAAGGGAAAAATGCTATACTCTTTCACCCAGCTTAAAACCATTTTCTAAAATCTGAATTCCAAAAAATCAAGCTTGGTCCCACGGTAAACAATTGGATTGCAGGTCTGGCATGGTCTTCAATCCTCAGCAGTTGGCTGTTGAGTTGTTAACCAAAAGGGTGCCCTGTGCCTGTGCCCCAAAACACATAACGTAATGCTCCGCTTACTTCCTCGTAAGCGCAAAAAGAAATGAAAAGTAGTACAACAATAACAAAAACAAAAAAAACACACACAATCGAAGCTTTCAATTTGCACAAAACTTCACATAAATTACATAAGATGACCGAAATATTACAGAAGAGTAGAGGGAGCAGCAAAGAAAATAATAAAAACTAAAAGGAGGCGAAAAAAAAAACCAAATGTAAAGTGCAGGTTTTTAATGGGGTCCAGAGTACGATAACGGGTAGTGAACTGAAACTGAACTAAATTGAAACCAATAAACTGGTTGTTGACCAACTGACCTTGGGTCTCCTCAGTGGCTCTTACGCAATGCGTGTGTGTACGATGATCCGATCCTCTTATTTTAGGTTTTCCACAACGCATTGTCCCATCGTAAAACCGACTTGAAGACACTCTCCAAAGATGTTCCACAGTAATAAGTTTTTCCCAAAATTGGGAAACTAATATGATGACGAAAAAGGTTTCCTTTTTCTCAGATCATGTGAGCGAACCCTTTGCCTACAGAGTATTGATAGGGAAAAACCTCTTCTCTGGTCTTTTGCCAGTTGTCAGAAAAATAAACAACGAAAAAAAAAAAACTGTTAAAAGCCAACTAAAAAAAAAAAAGAAATGCCAAAGCCAAAACCAAAAACCAGATATGGGACGACGACGCCGCCACTTCAAGTGCGATATAAAAGACCGACTACCAGTCCGCCAACGAGCCATAGTACCAACTCTACTTGCAGTGCAAAGAGCTTGTTAATAAAAAATATCATCAATACCCAAAGAAAGAAAGACAGAAACCGACTGCAAAAATGTTCAAATTCGCATTGATCGCCAGTCTGCTGGTCGTCGTGGCCTTAGCTGCACCCGTGAGTGATAAATATATAAAAATTATAGATAGAAATACGAGAGGTTATAGTGATACAGATTGTGTGGAATGCTGAAAACAAAAAGGGAACTATATCAAATTACCTCTTTTACTCCCTATTTCCCGACATGAGACAAGATCCTAGTTAAATTAACGATTCAAGTGTAAAAAAAGAACTTTATTTGCATGTGTTGCAGTTGGGGGTGGCGGTTCCCTTAAGAACGCACACATTTGGGTCGCTTGGTACTGCGATCCGTTTCACATTTCTCAAAGCTCCCACATTTAACATTGCCGCAATAGCTGCCAGTAGCTCCAGCTAAAAGAGGAGAAATCGCATGAGAATCACAAGAGTTTTCCACCCATTCACCTCATTCACTTACAATTCTTGCTGCCGAAAGGCGATTTATCAGCTCCAGAATTACCCAAAAGATTGGGTTGAACACAGCTGCGACCATTGCAGAGATTTGGGCAACATTTTCCACCTATGGCACTGCATTCGCTGTCATGCAAACACTTTGGTGTACAATTCTGTACTTTGCTCGATGAGGGGCAATCTTTGGAGAAAGAAGGCTTTAAAGAAACTTTAGCTCAGTATGAATTTAAGACTTACCGCTGGCTGCCCAGGTGCCAACCAACATAAAGGCTCCAATCAATAGTAAAATGAAACTCAATTTGGCTAAAATTCAGAGGGAGAGCGAGATGGAGAAACGCTTTTCTTTTAGATTTCCGCATTTCTTTTTGCGAACTATGTGAACCTACCCATGATTTCTATTGAAATTGTTGGTATTTGTATTTGTTTTGAACAGTTGAACGTCCGCTTCGTTGGTATAGTCAAGATCGACTGGCGTGGATCGAGCTTTATATGTATGCCTAGAGCCTGAACAAGTTTTGCCTTTACTTTTTGCCTTGCCTCGTGATATTAAAAAAAAAGAAAAAAACGGAAACAAAAAAACAGCCTCAAACGTTGCCCGCCCAACAACTACGCGACATTTATCAATTTGAGTTTGTATTTGCATATTACCAGGTGAAACCGATATCTAAAGACGCTACCTGACTCAAAAGAGAACCAAACCCAGATCTTAAATATGTTGAAACCAAACCAATATTTGATCGGTCATAAAACCTAGAACATAGATAATCCGATTAAAGTTTTTGTAAACTATCAATTTAAAGTGACCTCAAAACTAACATTCCTGCATTTCCTATGACAATATCGATATGGTAGGGTATTTGCAAACCTTAATAGATCTGCTACATGCATCTCAACTACATCGACATATCTTTCAATTACTATTTCCGTTCATGCATTCATCAAGTAAGCAAGACAAATTGAATTGAACGGGCGTCAGTGTCAAAAAGCCGCAATGGAGCAATGAATAGGCACTTGTTTTCATACCTGTTACTCATAGAAAGAACAAAGAGTATATGGAGTACATCTAAATATATGGAACAAAAGATACAAATACTTGTTACCCTTTATGAATAATAAATAAAGTCAGCGGCTCGATGGAGACATTAACCTTTTCGGAATATCAACTAATTCAATTCTAATTGAAACTAGGTTATAAAACACAAGTTATAATGTAAAAAATAAATTAGGATTAAAAATATATTTATATAGTTGCTTTCAGTACGATTAAAGTTCATATCCCCGTCTTCTTAGTTCATATCTTAGAGCCTACTAAAAGGGTATATCGAAGTCGAAGGGAGACCTTACATATTTTCTGGTTTTCTCATCTTCATTCTAAAACTAACTGAGTCATAGAAGAGCACAATACTTATTTTACTCGGTGTTCATTTAAAAACTTGTTTCGCAATCGATTTGGGTTATAATTAGTACAATGTTTAATTAACCGTTATTTCATCGACAGAGCAAATAATGCAAAATAATTATAAATATTTATAAAATGGAGGCTTGTATATGCTAATGTCCATAACATTTTTCTCATGCTTTTCATAGCTAACACAGGAGGAAGAAGAGCTTGAGAGGAAACAGAACGAGAGCGCCCAATATAAATTCAATAGCGAAATTATCGATGATATCAACGATGGCATGATTGCCCGCGAGGAGACACGCGATGGACACAAAGTGAAGGGCTCATACAGCTACAGTGATGGCTTTGTAAAGCGCACCGTACACTATGAGGCCGATGAGAACGGCTATCGAGTTGTCAAGGAAGATACACAGGAAATTGGCGAAGGACCCCAATTCAATCCGGAGGGTCAGGCCGATGTTCAGGGCTCGTTAATTGGCAGTTATTCGATCAAATTGGATAGAGATGATGATGAGAAGCACTACAAGGATGTTAGAGCTTAATTGGCTCGATTGGTGAATGCATAGATGATTTCTAACATTTAGAAATGGACTGAATACATCGTAAAATCATTTAAAACAAGAAAGAAAACCTACATACATACATACATACAATAAAAAGCCATCTTGTATTTCCTCCTCATCACACACAAAAACAAAAAATCACAAATCAAATAAAATAAAAACAAAAAACAAAAATTACTTCGTTTTTTTGATGGGTTGAAACAAATTCTTCTTCCAAAAATAGAAATTACACACTATGCTTAAATTTTCTAATTTAAAGTCAATAACGTGATTTAGTTTGAACTTTAAAGCTCAGATCAGCAATCTAATTGGTTTGACAGAACGATCTTGATTAGTCTTCAAATATCAGAACGCCTATTTTAGTGTCTCAAAAAGTAAACTGTTCTCTTATGAAATATCGAGTAATGTTTTAGACTCTTAAATTTGCAAACCAACAAGTCACCCACATAGAGGCATTTTTGAGAAATTCGTTATTAAAATATTTCATCTAATTACGAGTTTGACCGGCATAACCGGCAAATTATGATCAGACTTTTAATCCATATCTCTTTGCTCTTTATGATTATGTGAAAATAACTTCTAACCTATGTATAAATATACACCATGTATATTTAAAACTTGTGTTATCAATTAAATTAATATCTTGCATATATTTTGGGACACCAAATTAATAAACCAGTTGGTCAACTACTGACCTTGAGTCGCCGTCGGCTTATGCAATGATGTGTATGTGCCTACATCTGCTCTAGTTCGATCTTCTCTTGTCTTCTCATTTCTGGCGTAGCTCCAGCACCAGCCTAAACATCAATACATTGCGAAAGCCTCCGTTTGGCTTGGTTGCTGGGGGGACAAAAAAAGAAGAGAGATGACTCTGCTTGCTGCTGACGAGTATTTGTCGAAAATGTTAACGACAAACAGAAAAACCCTAAACAACAAAACGAAAATCACAACAAAATTAGTTAAATGCAAACCAGACTTCGGATGGCCGGTGCCGAATTTTGATATAAAAGACCGACTTCAGCATTCAACTTAGCCATACCATAAACTCTACTAACGGTGCGAGGAGCTACTAATTTCAATCGAAACACAAACGCGAACATAAAATGTTGAAATTCCTTTTTGTTGCCAGTCTCTTGGTCGCCGTGGCCTTAGCTGCATCTGATTCTGTGAGTGAATAAAAGCAAAAAACATTATCCTTATTTAAGTGCTCTAAGGTGGATACTAAAAAGGATTAACAAATTTCTGTCAGCTGTTTCTATATACAGCTTAAACAAGGATACTTTAATAAAATAACAAATAAATAAAAGGACCTAATGACATTTAAAAATTTGTTAAGCCAATTAAGTTCAAAGTGTGTTATGTATTCAACATTGAAAGTGAAACGAATCAGATTCGATACAATAGAGATTTGTTATAGACTTTTATTACAAATCTTAATAGAAATTAATTTAAAATACTAAATTTTCCATCGATCGGAACAATCTCGATTATATCAAAAATAAAATTAAAGCTCATGTAGCCCATCTTATTGGGCATCTTTATCTTGAAGTCTTTGTTGTACAGACTTCGAATTAAATATTTATATTTAATATTTAAATATGTATTGACCAAAAAATATCGACAGATATTTGTTTACTCATTAGTCACTATATTTATTTCTTGACCTTTTACCTTTATTAACAGAGTGAACAAGAAGCTGCGGAATTGGCAGAGCGACAGGCGTCGGAAGCCCAGTATTCATATGGCTCTAAGGTGGACGATCAAATTCACGATGGCCAGGTGCAACGTGAAGAGACTCGCGATGGAAAGAAAGTGACAGGCTCATACAGCTACAGTGATGGCTTTGTAAAACGTACCGTACACTATGAGGCCGATGAAAACGGCTACCGTGTTGTCAAGGAAACCACAGAGGATATTGGCGATGGTCCCCAATTCAATCCGGAAGGAGTTGCCGATATCGAAAGTTCTATTGCCGGTCATTATCAAATCAAATTGGATAAAAGTGATGAAAATAAACACTACAAGGACGTGAATGCTTAAGTGAGCCCAAAAGACTGGATGTCAAATTTAAAGATTTCTAACATTTAGAAATGTTCATTTGTAGAAAAGATATTAAAAAAGTTTTTAAATAAAAAACGAAAAAAAAATTACAAAATTCGTTGGTAGTTTTATCATTTCTATGGGAGGAGTTATTATGTATGCATATAATATGGCATACTCAACTTTTAAATGGCAGAGTAAAATAAAATTATGTAAATATTTTGCACTTTTTGATTGAAACACATTGGTGTTGGTATTTAAATTGTTTTTTTTTTTTAATTTATTAATAATAATATTTATTTATTGGTTAATTTTGCGGTGAGTGCATCTAGGAGCAAAATGTTCTTTTCATTTTTGTTTTAGATTGGTTTTCGATTTGCTTTCTTTTTTTGTAAATTTTCTTTTCAATCGTTTATCGTTTAGGTTGTTGTTTTTTGTTTTAGATTTTGTAGATTTAGTTACTATAATTCATATAGATTTGCCTTTGTAGTTGTTGTTGCTGTTCATTATCATTCATATTATTATACAATGCAATCATTCATGTTATAATTTGCATTGTATTTTATCAACAGTTTTTCGTTTTATTATTTAACTTAATGGTACTTTTATGTTCTGCTTGGAAAAGCTTTAATGTGAATTGTTTTATATATATATATATATATATATATGTTTATAGCTGTACGCTAAATAAGTTTTTGTGTGTGTATGTGTGATTTATATTATGTATGTATGTGTCTGGTGGAGAATACTAAACTTAAATTAGCAAATTACGAAATTACAAACCTAAGCGTTTTCGACATGACAAAACTACAATAATCTTACAGTTATGTCTTACAAATTACACAGTAAAATTAGAATATATATATATATATATATATATATAGATTTATGAAGTTCGAACCAATTCGAATTATGCATTTGCATTGATAAATTATAAAAATATATATATATATATGTTTATATAGTTAACCTAAGATTTAAATGTTGCTTTGTTTCTGTGTGTAGTTCATATAAATTACAATTTAAACATAAATATATACAGTAGTTTCCATTTCATTTGCTGCCGTTTTGCGTATATATGGGTGTATACGATTATACAATGAGAGTTTTCTATTGTTTAGTTTTTCATCCTTTGTTTGTTTGTTTCTTGGTTTTTTTTTAGTGTGCTTGTAAATATCCTTAAACAATCACAATAAAACAACGAGTATCTTAAGGGATATGCAACAAGCACACAATACACAACACTTGCTTTCATTTTATAAGCTTTCAATTTGCCATATTTCTGGTTTATACAAAAAGTGTAAAGAGTTACGCAAGTTATCTTAACTTTACCAGGATTTTTAAGATATATATATATACTATGTATGCATATTTATATATGTAAGTATGTGTGTCTGTATATCAGTATGTGCGTAAGCCTCAGCACTTGCGTTGTATTGGGGTTTTTTTTATTTGGTACATACATACATGAGTCTAGTTTATAAAACATTTCGAGTGAAATCATAAGTCTCTTATATCCTTGCAGTTCCCCTTTCCGATTGCAAACAAGTTTGTCACAAAATGAAAATTCAACCCTAGTTTCTTTCGTTATCGATTCTGAACTAATTTATTCGGTTTAAAATGAATAATATGAAATTAGAAATGTCAATTTTTAAATATGTAAGAAACAAACAAAGAATTCGGCGATTTCGTGCTTTAAGACAGGGGCCGAGCTGAGTTTTTATGGGACACTATCCATCCCTATGTCGATCTATTTCACAGCAAATTAGTCGTTTAGCTTCTAATTAATAATTTGTCGGAGGACACAAAATCGGACACGTTTTCATGGAAAATTAGCTAGCTTTTGGCTAAGAATCATATATCATATACATACATAAATCATAGTCGATGTACTACAAGGACATATAACCATCGGTGGTCCGAAATCCGCTTATGGGATGTTTTTGAAAATAATTAAATGTTTTTCTACATTTTGTCTAAACTAACTATCCCGATTTGTATTGCTGATATTCCAACTACAATATCAATACATATCTATATGTATGTATCCATGTGTTTGTGTACATGTATGTATGTATGTATGTTTGTAGGTAGGTATGTATGTAGTTATGTTTGCATATATGCTTTATGACTATAATACGTTATCCACTTACATTTGCCTCCTCTACAGTAAGGTTCAGCTTTCATCTAATCACACAGGACACACATAATTTGGCTGCACTGATGCAATCGTCATGACAAAATGCTCCACATTGCTGACAGATGACCATTGCATTCAATGAACAGGCACAATTGTTTGCCGCTTGAGCTGCTGGTGTTGCTGTGGCCTCATTTCCCGGCGGTGTATTTTCACCAGTCTGATGCAATTGCTGAAGCAAAGGATGTTGCTGCTGTTGGTGCGTTGATTGCTGCTGTTGCTGTTGTTGTTGCTGCTGCTGCTGTTGGTGATTGGTTGCTGGCGGTGCTGGGGATTGCGGTGTTGTAGTTGTGGTCACTATATAGTTATTGCCGGCTTCCATCAGAGCGGCTGTGGGATTATTATTAGTTCCGCCGTCGATATAGCTTATATTGGTTCCTATTGTAGAAATATATTCGCATATTAGTCTTGGTTTGTCAATTTTCAAAGGTGCATTCAGTAAATTGCATACTTACTAACAAATTAAATTAAAAAAAAATTAATAATATATGAAACTTCTAGAAATAATAAGAATTTCCCTTTGAAAGGATGTTCACTGTTCATTAAAATTGCTTACAAATGGTAATGAATATCCCTCCAAAACAAGACATGCAGTTATATATATAAGTATATACATATATAGAATTATGTATATGGAAACATCATCAGGTAAAATACATACATATTACTTTGCCAAACTTAAAACGCATACGTTTGTAAGGTAAATCTAACAAATCTATATTCAACAAATTAATGATTTTACGTGCCAATTAATGGTGTATGTGAATTGGTAAAAAATTTGTGTTTGGTGATTTGAAAGACGTACCTCGCTAAGCACTAATAATACACCAATTTACCTGCAGCGATATTGCGCCGCACAATATTCGCGGCGGCGTTCACATTAACATTGCTCAGCTGGGGTGGTGGTTGTTGTTGTTGTTGTTGCTGCTGCAGCTCGTGATGGTGATGATGATGCTGCTGTTGTTGCTGGTGATGATGTTGATGATTACTATTATTATTCTGATGAGGATGATGGTGATGATTATTATTGTGAGGATGAAGCATTGTCCCTGCATCATTGCTGGCAATCGTTGATGCCAAATTGGCGCTAACTGCTGTATTGTCCACCGAAGCTGGACGCCCGCGTCCGCCCATTGGTAGACCATTGAGGCTATGCAATGGATTTTGCACGGTGACAAACTGAAATGAATTAAACTCAAGATTTAGACAGAACATTGCAAGAATAGGCTCACTTCACTCACCTGATTCTGATGCAGAGGTGGTGCACTAGAGGCTCTAGGCGCCTGATTGTCCGCTGCTCCCACATTAGCGCGATGCACTAACACATACTGACCACTGCCATTTTGATGCAGCATCTGCTCGGCTTGCGGTTGATTTGGTGGCACTGGCGATGTTGTTGCCGGTTGCTGTTGTTGTTGTTGCTGAAGCAATTGCAATTGCTGGTTTGTCGGATTCGGTGTAGGATTAGCAACCCCGGGACCAGCAGTGAATACATGTCGTATCAGAGTTGTGGGTGAGGGTTTTCGTTGCACATATTTCTTTCGCGGAAATCCACTCATTCGTGGACCAATCACTTTATATACACCTGGCCTGCCCACTCCCATTACATTTGGTGGTAAGCCAGAGGGCAAAGTTCCCGTGGTAGTAGTAGCAACAGCAGCTCCAGTCACCAGCAATTCCTCTTGCTTTATTAGATTCTGTGGTGGTGGTGGAGCTACAGCAGCTGTTACCGCTCCTCCTGTCACATTTCCACTAGCCGTTGTCACATTGGACATGGGCGCAGCAGCCACACTGGACACATTCAATGAAACACTGACTGGTGGTGTCGGAGTGGTGGTGGCGCTAGTGTTTGTCCCTGACTGCTGTTGCTGACTGAGTATGGCTGCTGGAGGACGCAATTGAGCCTTAAGATTCTCGCGATTTGGACTATTTTGAATGACAGCCTGACAGATTTGATAGCTTCGCTCGAGATTCACAGCCCCTGGTGGTAGTCGATTATTAGTGGCTTTGCGCCCCTTGCCTGTGGGCATTTTTGGTTGTAATCTTTGTTGGGCAATGGTTGTGGGTATTCCCGATGGAGGCAACGTTTTCATGGTTAGCACATTGGCCAACTGTGGCATTTGTGGTTGCAGACTGCTATTATGATTAGTAGTAGGCTGTATTGATGCCGTTTGTGGTTGTGCTTGCTGTTGTTGGGCAGCTGTCACAGCAACAACATTGGCATAAACGGACGGAATTGTTGTTGATTGCTGAACTGTTGTTGCCACTGTTGTGGGCGATGAATTGTTGGCGGGTCGCGTCATGGATATTATATTTAAAGGTTTCGCAATAAACTTCGCTTGTGTTGCTGCCGGTACAACACTCTGCTGCTGCTGTTGTTGTTGTTGTTGTAGTAAATTATTGTTGGCAGCTTGGGCTAACAATTGCCGTTGATGCAATTGTGCCTGTTGCAAGGCAAACTGTTGCAATTGTTGTTGTTTTTGTTGTTGCTGTTGTTGTTGTTGCTGTTCCAATTGCTGCTGCTGTTGTTGGGCTATCAGATTCGGAGATAGAAATTGTGGTTGTCCTCCATTTCGTAGCGTTACCGGCATAGATTTGGCCAAAGCACTACATGTAGCCTGTTGTTGTTGCTGCTGCTGTTGTTGTTGTTGCGCGGCCGCTGCCTGTAATGTCAACTGTTGTAACAATTGCTGCTGCTGCTGCTGTTGCTGCTGTTGATGTTGTTGCTGTTGTTGTTGCTGCTGCTGCTGGCGTTGTTGCTGTTGCAATAAAAAGTTGCCTATGATTTGACCATTGGAATCAACCAGAATTTGACGTTGTTGTTGTTGCTGCTGCTGCTGTGGAACTGTTCCCGCCGCTTGAGATGATTGATGCTGGGCTGGCTGCTGTTGGCTTTGTGATTGCTGTGGCAATTGATTGAGACTCAGACTACTGCTACTACAGAGACTCAAATTGTTGCTACTGTCATTGCTATTGCTGCTATTGGTGATAACAGTGCTAGACACTTCCATATCAGCCGCAGACATAGGTACTGCATCGCACAGCATCTCCTGAGAAAAGACGAGACAATGAGATGTTGTTTTACAAAATTTATATTTTTCATTTAAAACTTACCTCATTAGAATATTCCACATGGCTTTGTGGCATAAATGGATGCTGCGCCAGCTGTACCACATCCTGAAGATTCAAATGCTGGTGATGGTGATGCTGCTGCTGTTGTTGTTGTTGTTGCTGCTGCTGCTGTTGTTGTTGCTGTTGATGTAGTTTGTCCACAATATCGCGAACTGCATCACTATCGCTGTCGTTAATGGCATCCATCATTTGTTGTTCCTGTTGCTCTTCATCTATACACTCGACAATTTCGTCGTCCTCCTCCTCGACATCATCTTCCTCATCGTCATCGACCTCTTCATGAATCACATCACTTTCATCTAGCATATCACCAATCATTTCGGCTTCCACATCCATCAGGTTCAAGTGTTGCTGCTGCTGCTGCTGTTCGTCTTGCGTTCCATGAGTGGAGCTTTGGGCAGCCAATAACTTGATATCACCAAAATTCCAATCGTGTTGAACATGCTGATACATTTCACTGGAATTCAATTCCACAGGCAATTCCTGCTGCTGTTGCTGTTGGCTTTGATGATGTTGGTGTTGTTGCTGTTGCAGTGAGGCCACTGTGGAAAGCATGGCCTGAACATCTGCAGCCAGTGAGTGAGGTGTCGCGATGGATGAGGATGCTGTGACTGCTGTGGCTGGCAAAGAACAGGAGTTACTACTGGAACACGAGGACAACGAGGCTGATGATGAAGTTGACGATGTGGACGAAGATGAAGGGCAACTGGTGGAGGCCATTGAACTGGCTGGTGTTAAGCCCAAGCTTGAGCTGGCCATTGGCATGGTTGAATCTTCGAGTTTATCACACTGATTCGTTGTTGTTCTTGTTGACGAAGTTGTAGTTAACGCTTCTGCTCCTCTGGCTGTTGCTGTGCCTCCTGCTGCAGTGAAAAAAAAGAAGCAATTCCATTAGAGATTAAATTGAATGTGTAAGGATTTTATGTAATGTATTACGTTTGGATATGGACAAGGACGATGATGATGATGATGATGTATAGTACGTGGAGGCGGTGTGATTAAGAATGCCAGCACTTTGATGATCATGAAAATAGGCTGCGATTGCGAAATAAAAGAAATTTAGTTATGATTGGACTTTGAAACTTAAGACATATTGTTTTAGTATGCAATAAAAACTTTTAGCAAATATAATGCAATTGTTTCTTAACAAAACAAAACCATTTGAAAACCATTTGTAATCAGTTATAACAAATTTTCTTACCATGGTCAATGGTATCCGCAAATACAAAATCATGAGTAGATGTTGAGGGATCGCCTTCTGCGTCGGCCTCTGCCTCGGCTTCGTTCGATATTTCCACAGGCGCTTTGGTGTCGTCTGAAAATCAAAAAAATGTTAAAGAAAAGGTCACCAAATGGCGAATTATGTTATAAAAATATGAGATGAAACGAACCCGCTGTTAGTTCAGCACTTTGCAAATAATTAACAAAATTATTTTCAGCCTCGCTTAGGGGAACAGTTTCGGATGTTGCTGATGATGTTGCCGCTAGTTCTTCCACTTCGTCGTCGTCTTCTTCCATGGGGACAACAACAATTTCCTCGGATGCTGCTGCCGCTGGTTCAATTTTATCACAGGTACTGTTGATAAGTGGTTGTTGTTGTTGTAACTGCTGATCGTGTCGTGCTGTTGTTGTTGTTGTCGTTATTGTAGTTGCATCTACAACATCTGCGGTGGGCATCATAGTAACAGCAGCAACAGAATTGGCAACAAGTTCAATCTGCTCTTCACGTTCAATTTTTATGTATTTACTATCCTTAGATGTGCTTGGCAATTCATCTGCTTCACAATCATCATCTATTATTGTGGTTGTTGTTGTTATTGAAGGTTGTTTACGGCACGAAGGACTGCTCGAAGATCGTTTTAAGATTCGTCTTTGATTTTCAGTTAATACATTGCTATTGTTTATATTGCCAGTAGAAGGTGAATTGGGTGTTGCTGCTGTTACAAGTGTTGGTATTCCAGTTGATGTTAAATTACTTCTGCTTGTACTACTGGTTGTAGCTGTTGCTGTAGTAGTTGTTGTTGTTGTTGTGCACTTTGTGCTCTGTAAAAAGGAAAAATTAATAACTTTTCATCTGCGATATTCTTACAAGTTGGTAAAGCAATTGAAACGTTTGAGAAACAAAAATCATTGCAAGTGTGCATTGTGTTTTAATATGAATCACACGAGACCTACATCAAAATAACCGAAACTGATAACGGCAATTCAAGAACTTAACAAATTATTGTTGTAAATAAAAAAACGTAATAGTAATACAACGTTTCGATTGCATTTCCTACTAAACCTTTTGCATCAATGCTTACCAAATCATATTTCATTTCAGTCTCATTATCACATGTTGCTTGTTGTTGCTTTTGTTGCTGTTGCTGATTTTCTATTGTTGCTGTTGTTTTTGTTAATTTCATCTCCGTTTTTACCGCATCCAGCTTCAGTTTGCCGCCTGTGGCTAAGTTGGGACCACGTTTCGCATTCTTCTCACCCCAATAGGGTTCGAAATGCTTCAATTTCCATGGATCCAATTTATTCTTCTCGCGCTCTTGTTCCGTTTTCAATTTCAATTGATTCTCAGGTGTAAATTCGCCTTCACTTAACCTCTCCCGCCATTCTAAGCAGGCACGAGCAAAGAATTCATTATTCAAACATGAGGCACTCAATCGAATGGCCTCTGTGGACAATGGTGTGGCTGCATTGGAATTGGAGCTACCATTTCCTCCACTCGTGCTTGGCTTATCTCCACCACCGCCTGGCATTTCGCTGGCCTCGCGATCCACGCTAGGCAACAGCTGTATGAGATTATATTGATAGATTGGCGGCAGCAGGGAGAATGTTTGCTTATTGAGCAAAGCTCTCAAATTGGTCGAAGCCAATATGGAATCGGGTGTCTCCAGATCAATTTTACCATCCTTGGTCTGTTCAATTTGGGCCGCTGTGGTTAGTTTTTTATTGCTACGCCTTCGCGGCTTCACACTGAAACCTGGTATTGAGGCCAGAACCTCACGCATTGTGGATGCTTGTGAGGATGAGGCGGTTTTTGTCGAGCCAGCAGGTGAGGTGGAATTAGAAGAGGCGGATGAAGCAGCAGCTGCATTAGCGGCTTGAGCAGCGGCGGCGGTTGCTGCTGCTGCTGCCGCCGCCGCTGCAGCAGCCGCTGCCTTAGCCTGTTGTTGCTGTTGAATGCGTCGACTGCTGATCAGGCGAGGAGCTGGTGTAGATGCGGGAACAGGAGTAGGATTAATAGCGGTTAATGGTGGCGGATTGGTGGCAATTCCATTATCTTCACTGGGTTTCTTTTCAGGTGGAATGGGTTTCACAATAATGCGTGGCAGGTGACGTCTATGAAAATGATAAAAAATTCCAAATTATTTCAACTGCAAAATGGTGTATAATAAGAAAGAAGCTTACCTCAGGCTATGCGTATGCTTGTTGGTTGTGCTTGGTGACGATGATTCCAAGGCTAATGGATCTTTTTCACCATCATCATCGTCCACAAGATTCACATGATCTGTGGCTTCCATAATCAAAGACGATGCAACAACAATACCCGATTGCTGATGGTGTTGCTGCTGCAGATGTTGCTGTTGTGCGGCTTGTGGAATTATTGTCGGCGTTGTTACCGCCGTTAGTGTCGCTGCTCTTGTTGTATCCGGCGTTACGGTTTTCATTGTTGGAATCGTAGCTAATCTATATATACATTTATATATATATGTATTTATATGCAGCAAAAGTGTCGACCGAAACTCTTTACTTTAATGTTATTCTATATCGATGTCAGGCAAGTTTTTTGCGCACGTACTGCAAAAAATTGAAGAAAAGCAAATTAGACAAAAATGTTTATAAGTCCATACCCACATATATATTGTATATTTCCGGTCTATTGCATTAGGACTAGAGAAACACTCCCAACCGTGAGGGTGGCCTAAGTCAATTTAACAAATCGTTTTTGGAAATAAGCCTGGTAAACAGGTAAACATTGTGTTTTTTATAGAAACAAGCCGATTTATTAGAAGGAAACCAGAGCAATTGGGAACCAAAATGAACGAATAATACAAAAGAGACAGATCACCGAAATTGTAAAAAATAAACAAAAATGTATGTGGTTCTTTCTAATAGAAAGCAATCGGCTCCAATGCAATTTTAGACTTTGAATTGTTGTTCAAGATTTTGAAGACGACGTTCGAATAAACAATCGTTTGATAAAGTATTTACAACCATTTGTGAAGTCCCTTGCTATATATAAAAGGAATGCCGGTCGAAATCTAAGCGAAATAAAGTCATACAACTGGATTACTAACCTGGCCAGCAGTATTATCCATTTTAAAAAGGCCCCAGAGCCCTTCTCCTCGACCTCCTCCACCTCCTTCTCTTCCTTCTTCTCGTCTTCTCTGGTGTATGAAAATGAAAAATTTTTAACGTTGCGCCCTTTGTATATGTTTTTCCATCTGTTTGTATATATGCGAATGTGTCTATAGAGGTGTGTGTGTGTGTGCAGCCTTTTCCTGAGGCTTTTCAGCAAGTTTTCCTTTAATTTCCTTTAAAAAGAAAAATCTTTTTTCTTCACTGCCGTCTCCTACAACATTAGCAGCAACAACAACACACACACAAATGCCTGGCCGAATTGTTGTATTTTTTCTCACGCACGCACACAAACTCACACAAATTACAAGCCCCTCTAGCTCTCGCTCTCGTTGTTGTTGGTTTTGCGTTTTTCTTCTTTTTACTTTTTGCCACTTAATCGGCTGATTTTCCATATTGCTATCATTTTATGCATTAGTTTTGCGTTTCACTCGATTAGCACTGAGCGTTTTTCACATTATTATCGTACGTAGAAATTAAATATTCACAAACAAAAGCAAAAGGCAGCAGCGCAGCAGCAGAGCTACAAAAATAATTCTTTTTCTAGCGATACCCCCCGTCTATGGCCGTCTCTTTCCTACGCACGGTGTTTGGTCCGGGCCACGGGCCAGCGGGCTGCTGCTGTCTCCGTTTCGCGCATGCACTACGCAAAAAAACTTTGCATTTTAATAGAAATGCCTGGCATTGTTCATAAATTTTTGTTTCTTACACAATTGATGCACTTTTTACGAATTTGTTGATTTTATTGTAATTTCTAATATTTTTTGTTTTCTGTTCCACCACCACCACCGTTGCGAGCGAGCGAGATGGCATCACGATGTTGCGACAATTTATCGGTGATGTCTCTTGAAACAGTGTTGGAAAGCGAAGTATGGCTAAAGTGCTGGAAAACGTACTGTCGTAGTTTTTATAAATTAGTAAAAACGTAAACAATGGAAAAATCTGCTGCGGAGAAACTCGCTGATCGCAAGGCTCGTCTTCTAAACCTTCACAAAAAACGGCAAGAGGCACGCACTGATAATCACCAGGAAGTTGTGGCCGAGGATGCTCGCAAGAAATTGCCCAACAATTGGGAGGCAAGAAAACGTCAGGCAGAGTGGCTCCTGGCGGATGATAAGGCACGCGCTGACGCCCAAGCTGCTGGCCAAGATTACGAACGTCTGAAACTTCTCGAAGTCTCAGCCATTGACGCAGAGCGCATTGAAAAGAAACAGAGACGCAAAGACAATCCAGATCTGGGCTTCTCCACATATGAGGCCCAAACAGCCAGACAATACAATCGTCTGGTCAAGAATATGCCAGCACGGGATATGGAGAAATACGAACGACAGAAGGCTGAGTTGGGCGAAGCATTCTATGGCGGTTCACACACCACGCTGCATGCCCAAACTAAGGACACACAAGGAGCCATCAACAATATGGTCAAGGATTTGGAGCAACAGATTGACCGCAGGAAGAAGTACTCACGTCGTCGCATCTACAATGACGATGCAGATGTGGACTTCATCAATGAGCGCAACTCTAAGTTCAACAAGAAACTGGATCGTTTCTATGGCGAGCACACGGCTGAGATCAAACAGAATCTGGAGAGAGGAACGGCCATATAAACGAACAAACGAAATCCTCAAAAATCTGCCTAAGTTTAGCTTTTACACATGTACATGTAAATGATTAATTTCAAATCATAGTGTTAAGAAGACCAGAGTGAATCGTATCTGTACAAGTTTCCGATTCGTTCAGTAATAAAATAGTTGAATTACCTTTGGAAAATATCCGATAAAGCAGTGGGTGATGCTGGCTGATCAAACCTTGATTTGCTGCAACGGAAACGTCCTCCTCTAGATTTTACCAATGTAGTTTTCATAAATCGGAATGGAGGACTACATCCTTTTGATAATTTCATAACCATATCGATGAGGGAAAGACCTGCGCCAGGGTCAAGATGTGGAGATATTGCCGACAATTTTCCAACAAAAGAGTCATTGCACGACCTAGCTACACATTGGGAATAGTTCATTTCCTCCTCCATCTCTATGTTTATTAAATCAAATTTTATATTTTATAAAGATAGAAAATTATTTGCTGGTCTGGGCTTCCTTCTGTTCCTTATATTTGTAGTGCAGTTCCATGCAGTCGGTGTTGGAAATGTTTATCCAGCCAGTGGGTGTCATGTGGTAGACTCGAATAATACCGCCGGAATAAGCATCCCTGAAAGTGGCATGGTAAATAGAACGACGTCCCAACTCCTGAGCCTCTTCGTCCTTCAGATCCCAATGATAGCCTGAATCGAGAACACCATAGGCATACAGTGAGCCACTGCCTACGGAGAAAAGATTGCCCGCGGTGCGCGAGCCTTCCGAGTCCACATAGTAGAGACCAGGACCGCGCTTGTCATAACCAGCCAACATCATGCCCATACTCAGACCCATGTTCTTATACTCGTGGGCAATATTGGCCATAATCTTGCTGGCGGCGGCCACTGAAATGCGTTCCTTGTTGCGCAGCTCGTGTAAGCGGCACTCTTTGGCCAAAACGCGATCCCAGTAGACACAATCAGCAGCGCCGCCGGCCAAGGTGCCCAGCAAAAACTGATTGATTTCAACAATCTTTTTCATCGACTGGGAGCCAATGTACTGGCCGCCAGTGGCACGCGAATCAACTGCTAAAATGACACCGCCTTGGTACTTGAAGCCCAATGTAGTGGTTCCGTGATCGAAGTTAATCTTGATGCCGGTTTTGCCAGCATTGGCCTGAATCAGATTCAAGTTATGCATGGGCTGCAGAAAAACATTACATTAAATTGAAATATCTCAGAATATACTGTCGGATAGGAATACTTACATTTTCGAATGGCGGAGCTGCCAATGTGTAGGGATTGGCCAAATTGCAGGTTGTGGCCTTCAGCTCTTCCTCCATGTCGTTGGAGCTCCATTCACTTGTCTTCATATAAGGAGCATTGGATATTTTGCAAATCTCCGCCAAAGCCATAATTATTTAGTTTTTTAGGACAACAAAATGAAGCGAATGACAATCAAAAAATTTCTCAATAGTGTGACCGCCTACTTTTCTGAATGGTGTGACCGTTCACTTTTCTGAATAGTGCGACCATCTACTTTTCTGAATGGTGTGACCGTTCACTTTTCTGAATAGTGCGACCATCTACTTTTCTAAATGGTGTGACCGTTCACTTTTCTGAATGGTGTGACCGTTAACTTTTCAGATATGTGCGAAAACCGATAAATCGATTCTTCCCAGTATTTGCAGCACAATCGATAACTCAGCAGAAATCGATTAGCCAGTATTTTCAAAATATAATAAGCAACTGCTGTGACGTCACAACTGAACATTGTAATTTATTTAATTGATATAAGTTAAAACTAGACCGCTGGTTTCTTGGGCAGCGAACCGAAAGCCGAAATGACAGTGCCTTTGGTTCCTGTCACTGTGGTGGTTAATGCAGGTAACGTAGATTTAACAGACGTCGATGTGGATGATGCTGGCTGATCCCACTTCGATTTGCTGCCAAAGGAGAAATCATTGGTCAATAATTGTTTTTTTATATTAATTGGGTGGCCTACCGTTTTTTGGCCTCCTCTTCCACTTTTCTGGCCAGCGCTGTAGCCTGTTCCACTTTGTCTAGATCCTTGCGATCCTTTTGTCGCTTCACCATTTCTGTTTTCTGCACCAACGCAAGGGCATCGAAGTAGGACTCGTCGCCCCACTGCAAGGGGTCGTAGATTTCAGGTGGATAGTTGGTACCAAACTCGTTAATGTCACAGAAGCTAATCAACTTGTCGTATATGCTGGGATTACGAAATTCCTTGCGATCCTGAATCACGCGATTCATGTCCATGTTGGTTTGTCGCATTTTGCTAAACATTTTTGTGATTTTGTTCACCAACTCTGGTGGAGGCTTACCCTTGGGTTCGGGTGGCAATTGGAATTTGTACTTGGCATACTTTGGATCCTTTTCATAACTCTCGGCGGGACGTTCATCGGCATAATAGGTATTCGACGAATCATCTGCTTCCATTGGTACATCAACTTCGCCTTCGACCTTGTTGCTACTGCGATCTCGAATGCTGTTTTCATTGTTCTCGCTATCGGGTTCCGAACTGTCCGAAGATGAGGATTCATCGTCGCTGGGCGACTCTTTGGCTCGGTCTTCATCTTCGTCGGAGATAAGTGTGTCATCCTGGTAGCTAACCAAGCGTCGCACCTTCTTGGGGCGTTTCTTTTTCTTGGATTTCTTCGAGGGCGGCGCTGTTTCTTGCTTTAGCGGAGTAGTCGGAGGTGAGGGACGCTTGGGAATGATCACCTGTGATGCTGTAGAATTTTGCGAATCGGGACTGGCATCTCCCTCATTCTCGGAATCAGTATATTGTTCAGTCAAATTTGCCAGGGCGGCCATTATAACATTAAATTAAATCTTAATTAAAATAGCAAAATTTGGCTCAACTGTTCTTCTTCTTCTCGTTTGGGTTTCATTAGAGATGAGCAGTTGCCGATATTTGTTGTGGTGCTGCCAACTTTTTCCAAAAAACAAATTGCCTAGCGGGTAAATTTAAATTTCCGACATTTTCAAATCTCACTAATCTCGACTTATTGTTCCTATACAATATATATTCATAGCTCAGCCAAATTGTCTCATAATGACTATATTAAAAAAGAAAGTAGTTCAGATATTTTATCTATGTATATATAAATGTATTCATTATTCGTATACCAACTAAAGCAGAATCAAACCCAAGCAAATACAAAATAATGTTGGCTTTGCGACCATCGGGTCCTTCATCCCATGTATTATGGAGTAAGTAGATAAAAATGATCACCATATTTATGAAGTTATGGTAACTGTGGAACGTTGGAATAGCTCCAGTGTAAGAGAGGAAAAGAATGCAGGAAATGAGTTATTTGCAGCCAGTTGCTGATCAATCGCCGGCTTCAGCGTCTGCGAGTAGGGTGACTCGAGCAACGCAAGGCAATTCGATTCACTCAGGGTAATGTCAAAGTAATCCGTGGGATTTTCGGCATACATGCTGGAAATGCTGTAACCGATAGGTTAATAGGATACCCAAAGTATTGATTGAGCTTTTTACTCACCGATAATTGCTATTGGCTCCCATGCGATCCACTCGATAGCCCAGGAGCATGTAGACCACATCGCGAAATTCCTTGCCAGCGGCTTTAAAGCAATCCTTCATTTTACGCATTTTGGCATTGGCAGATTCGAGATCGGCTCGCATCTGATTAAGTTCCTTAAAGTTCATTGTCATGCCCGATGAGGCGGACGTAATGTCGGTAGTTGCCTGCTCACTATCCTCCTCCATTTTCTTTATGCGTCGCTTCAGTCGTTCAATTTCCGCCTGAAGCTTCTCCATCATATTTTTGGAAGATTCATATGCCTCAGCGGCAGGATTTTGGGTAAGATGCACAACCTTTCTGTTGGCCACATCGCTGCCGCGTAAACTGCGATTTACCATCTCCAGTTCCAGTTCGTCCTTGCGACGACGCAGTCTTTCGTTTTCCAGTCGCAATGCGTCCAATTCTTTTTTAACAGTATCATAGCCCTCATTGGAAGGTTCATGCAGTTGCTCCTGCTGACGCATAGCTTGAATTTCGCGCTCTAAAGTGGCGCAAATGTCCTTGTAACCGGTAACAGTACGCTCCAATACCTCAATGCGATGCCGCACATGCATATCTTGGGTCATATCGGCAACACTGGTGCTATTCAGGGTCTGATCTTTGTCAAAATTTTCCAGCAATTGTTTGTAGAAGTCGCGTTCCTTGGACACTATGATAAGTTTACGCTGTAGCCGCTCCTTAAAATTTTTATGACGCTTAAGACCGATGTTCAGATCCTCAATATTCTTCAGATAAGCAGCGCACTTTTGTTCCAGATCTCGTACTGTAGCCTGTGCAGAGAAATTTCTAATTAGATAGCCATAAACAAATATATAAGATTTTTCTTTTGCCTACATGGAGATGCTTGCTATCCGATTCAGAGGAGGTCTTCTCGGCCACATGGACTATGTCCTCTTGGAGCAGCTGCTCGATGCGGGCGCGCAGTGCAATTGGACTGACGAGGGTATTGGCCAGGCAATGATCCTGTGCCACTTTAACCCACTCCTTAAGTTCCTGCTCTACATGTGAGAGCTTAACCTGTAGACTGGCTGCCTCTGCTCTAGCACCTTCTTCTTTCTCCAGCCGCGTCTTGTAATGATGCACCTGTTCCTCTAGCAATAATTTATCCCCAAGTAGGGAGTTCAAGTGCTTATTGTGGCTACGAAGCCGCTCCAGCTCTGCCTGCATGTCCGGCATACTGGCCAGACGCTCTTGACTGGCTTTGGTCACCTCTTTCCAGTCGCTGTAGGATTGCATTTCGTATTCCAGCTCCTTGATACGTTCATTGGCTGTCTTAAGGCTATGCTGTTGCTTCTCATAGTTGGATTTTAGTTCCTCATAATTGGATATTCTAGTCTTGTACTCGTCATGGCGACGCTGTATGCGCTCTAATTCATTGCGGGTGGACTGCAATTCCAGATTGGCTCTCTGGGCCAGGCGTCGATACTCGCTCAGCTCGTTTCCAATGCACAAATGAACATCACGAGCATCTCCCTCCTGCTGCATTTTGGACTTTTCTAGTTGATTGATGACTGCCACGTACTTGAGTTTTTGCTGAGCCAACTCAGCATGAGCGCGACTGGCCGACTCGCTGGCTACTTGCTCCCGCTTACGAACAACCTGCAGATGTTTCTCCACCTCCTGCATCTTGGCGGTGGTGTAGTCGCATTGCTCTTTAAGGGCCGCAGCTTTACTCTCGGATATGGCCAGTTCGCTACGAAATTCTTTGGCCTCTCGCTCCATATCCCGCTGCAATTGCGATACAATCGCCTTGGCTTCAATCAGCTCTGCCCGCAATTTACTTGTCTGCCAAGAGCCAAGGGGATCCATCGCAGAACTATTTAAGGATCCGCTGCTTGTATTTAAGCTGTTTAACGCCGATTCTTGCGTTTCCAAACGGCGCTTCTTGGGCACTGCAACAATTAACAATGCAACATATATAAACTTTAATTAATTTTAGTCCCTCTCTGCTCACTACACTTACAATTAACGGTCATCTCGTCGTTGTAAGATGTGGACAGCCGGTCGAAAAGTTTTTTTGGCGCAGAATGCGTTATACTGTCATTGAAGCGATCCATTATGTTGTCCAAGCTGGTGCGGATTTCCTCCATGGTTTCGATGCCCTATTATTGTATTGGGATGTCAGGGGAAAACTCCACTCCTTTTAAATCTATAATGTTTGTGTTTTTTTGCTTTAATTGCAAAATATATAAAAAATACAATATAAAATAAAGCGGAACTATTATTGCACGCTTTTTAACACTGATAAGGTTACCAATGTTGGACAGCGTACAACTGGAACCTAGCGTTGCCAGATGTAGAATAGCTGTTAACTTACCAACACACAATTTGGAGTGTAGCGCTGCCAGATGGAGAATAGATGTTAACTTAACAGTGGCGCCACAGAGCAGACTACAGCACTTTGGCGGTCCATTTGAAAATTATCACTAAATTTAAATTTAATTTTTTTTTTCAATTATTTCGAATTTTTATTGATCAGCTTGTAGCGGATACACCTTTTTTCAAAACAAGTCACGCATTTTTTGGTTTTTTACTCAACAGCACCAATTACAACTAATAGAACTTAGAAATTAAAAGTAAAACATGTAGACGGAAAAGGGCACATCAGTTTTGGTCTCAAGCACTTATCACTAGGATAATCTCCAGATTAACTGGCAAAGAAGCATCTGTAGAACATGTAGAGTATGCCAAATAGCCACATTCCCTTATACACCTTGTCAACCACCCACATACTGCAAAAGAAAAGGAGAGAATGTCATTATACAATTATTAAAAATCAATTTTAGTTCACCTACATTTTCATGTGCCTACGGGCAGCTGGTATGGATTCATCGGACTCCTTAAGAATCAAACGACGCGCACATAGCACACAATTTGTGAAATAATCAATCAGATCCAGATCGATCTTTTCGATCACATACGTTCGACGTTCCTTATTATTCATTAGTTTTCGTAATTTAACCGCCTCCGAATTGTCAAAGTTCCACACATTATTGGCATAGTATTCAAAGACCTCGAAACCCTTGGTAATGCGATTCTGGACACGGCATAGAACGGGCGGATAACGTAACAATATCAACAAGGCATCCACAAACAGAGCCGGAAGCCATTGGAACAGTATCATGCAGATGTAGTGCACCCAATAGTTTGATTTCATCGAGCCACCTGGATACCAAGCTACACCATTCAATGGTACCTTATTCTCAATCACCCAGCGTCCCAGTTCAATAATCTCGGCCCAGGACACTTTAATGTCATTGGATGAGGTCATGTGAGCTACACGATTTGTGCTATCCGTTCCGGCTGTAATATTCCTCCAGCTGGCAACGAGAATCCCATTCACGGCCACATCAACGGGCAGAAAGTCACCAAAGCCGCTGCTATTGCAGTACATTGTGCGTATAACACCCTTGCCGGCTCCAATGAGAAGACCAGTTGGTCCATTAATGTTATCTGTCCAGCCTGGGATCGGCTCCTTCCAGACAGGTATGACAATCGAGGGTCGCAAAATAACAGCCGGCAGCTCATTGAATTTCTCCACAACCAGAGCCTCGGCCAATGATTTTGTGTACGCATAAGTATTGGGTATATCTCCCAAAATCTTGCGCTCTATGGAGGTAACCTCCTCGTCGGTAAGCCATTCGCAGGCCTGCATCACCTGATGCGGATTTGCAGGTGGATCGTATGGCTTCTCGTACAAAGTCTTCACATGCAAATGGCAATAGGCCGTGGAGCAATAGGCAAAGAATTCCAAATGTTTCAGGGTGAGAGCCAAATCCAGCATATATTTGGTGCCACGGGTATTCATGAAGACAGCATTGCGCAGGGGTTCATCAAAACTGAACCAGGACGAAAACAAAGTTCACTTTCTACATCTCTATACCTATATGTTTTCTTTATTCTACTCACCGCACTGTAGCCGCACAGTGGTACACAATAGACACTTCGTTGCGTAGTGTAGTCAAATCTGTTTCCGATATACCCAAGCCGGGGAGTAGGACATCCCCAGCTATGGCCACCACTTGTTGCAAAATGTGTTCCTCACCTCGCAGCTGCTTAACCTGGTCAAATAGCTACACACACACACACACACACACGTTGGAGTTAACTAATTGGCAACAATAGTTCATAATTTCCCTTTAAACCTACCACATTCTGGAATATATCCTTGATACGCTCCTGCGGATCTTTACCCTTCTTTGGACGTATGAGCAGATAAATACGTTTTAATTCGCCACACGACCTGCAAAAATTAATTAATATTGCATAAGCATAATTGAAAATAATTGCCAACACGTTTGACTTCAGTGCGGACCGTGTTCCAAATGTCCGCCCACTCACCTCAATAGTTTCTCCACCAGCACTTTGCCCAAGAAACCAGTCCCTCCAGTTATGAATAGGCTGCGTCCCTTGAAACATTCTGCCACACGATCTACTTCAGTGTCATCCACCTGCCCTATGGTAGCATGATCCTCCTTCTCCAATAGAAACTTCGGCTTGGCGGTCATCTAAAAGAGCAAACATGCTCATTCATATATATATAGTAATTCGACACGTACATAATCGTAAACCAAGTGCACTTTTAATTTCATTTGATCTTGGTCATAAAGCTGTTCAGCTAGCTAACTGGTTCGTTCACTTTGGACAGCTGCAGATCAGTTGGTCGCACAACAACTACATAACTGTCCTCAATGTCGTCGACATAGACACTAAGTCAGTTGGCACCAATTAAATGATATTGCAACATCCACACGACACTAGGCCATGGCTTGAGGGGATTGCTTTAGGCTTTTTATAGATGGACGCCTCTGGGCCTCTTCCACTTCCACTTGGTTGGTTTTACTTTTAGGCAAGTATTCTGGGTGCCATGATAGTGAGCTTGTCGAATGCATTTCGATTAAAAACCCCAAAAAACTAGGCGATAACTAATGCTAATTGCCCACCATGTGTCCTTCATGAAAAACTTGATTGAAAGTGCTTGAACAATTATTATTAATAATACTGCTTAACGGTGCTTTTGACTTACTGACCTAAACGCTTATTATAGAATTTACTAACTAGTTATGTGCCACAGGCTTATGTAAATTTTCTAAACAAGGTAAGAGGATTCGACTATGGACTTGGCCCATATAAATAAATTGAATGGAAAGATAGTTGGAAAATTATAAATAAATTGAATGGAAAGATAGTTAGAAAATTAGTATGTTATTAAAATCCATCAAAATTGGCTTAAATTGGCGACTAGTGCAGTTAAGTAAGGTAATAAAAAGATGCTTTGATAATGTTAGATTAATTAGATCAGAGTAGAACCCATCAAAATGGGACGTATATCTTAGATATAACTTTGTAACTCATAGAATTTCCTTCTTTTGCTCTATCGTTTGAATTAATTTCTTGATTAAAATGTTTTTAACAAGTTGTAGTATTGCATTTTAAATTCATTAATCTCTATTATCTGATACTTTCTAATGGTTTGATCAAAGCTAACTCGTTTAAGTTAAGTTTAATAGTTTTTACACCTTTTAAAAAACAAATTCAGCTTAGATCTATTTTGAATTTCAATCATATGAATCATATTCAGTAATTTTGAAAGCGTCGGCCTATATATTGCAAAAAATAGACTCCAAATAAGACTTCTATTAAAAACAACATCTTTCTAGAAGCTTAAGATCTTGAACTATAGTAAATCTGAAAACTTCGGCTTTATAGCTGTTCAATGATCCAAATTAAAGTGCTACTATTTTGAGGGTCTTGGCATTTAATGATGTTTTGGCAACTGAAATCGAAACTTGACTTTGACCGGGGCAGTCCATAAAAAGCCATAAACCAGAGTCTAACCAAGAAAACAAAAACTACGCTAATTTTGTTAAATATTTTACCCAGCGACTGTTAAAACTGTTAAAAAATGTCGCTAATGGCTTTAGCATTGGCCAAAAAACAAAAAAAAATCTCGGTCTCGGGCCAAGATCAAAATAATTAAACGGTTTTGTTTCGTTGCATTTACAATAAAACATTATAAACATGATATCAAGACGATATATATTTTTTTTTGTTTTTTGAAAGTGACTCGATTTTCACAAATTGCCACACATACTAAAAATGTATGCATATGTATGTATGTAGGTAGATATCTTTGGCAGTTGCTGTTGACCTGCTTATCGGGCCAAAGCTGTAGGGTCTTAAATGCAATTTTTAATGGCCAAGACATGCTTCGAGTCGTTGGACGACTTTTGATGGCATCAAAATTGTAAATTTACCTTAGGCAAAATCAACTATAAACTACTTAAAAACGTTTTTTAATCGCAATCGATGAAAATGTGTGGAAAAAAAATCCGATTTCCATTTGTATCTATTTATGCAAGTCATTTCTTTGACATTCCGCTAGATTGTTGTAGATATACATATATGTGTGGGGAACTACAATTTACAACTTATTGTTGCTGTTGCAGCTTACAGCTTCGATTATATGCACACGTTTGACAGATAACAAACGAATCGCCACTTGACAACAGCTGCAACAAAGTAAACGGAAGAGTAGCATGTGGCAGGCACTTCGAATTGGGGAAATGGGGGATTCGAATAGGAGTTGGCGACAGAGTTAAATAGCCGAAAAAAAATTCGGCATGGCGTAGTTGTTGTTCAATTGCAACATTTTAGTTGTTTGCTTCTTTTTTGGCCACGTTGTGCAACCAGTTTTAACTGTTGACATCAACAAAAAGCAGGGAGTGCATAAGAGTGAAAGATTTGGGAATGTTTTCTCAATATAAATTGCCGTTAAGATCACAGAAAGCTGCTTTGGCATAGTAAATTTTCAAGCATTAAAGAAATCTTTGGCATTACGGATTTTGCTTGAGAATTAAATGGTTATATTTTTCTTTATTCAATTGAGAAGCAATTGTTGGAAAATACTTTCATTCCAAATATAGAATATTGTCCTTATAGGAAAGGACTTAAAATGCAGATTAAAGTTTTAAACGTCCTTAAAAATATATGATTGCTGAACAGGACTTCGAACATTTACTAAAAAGGATATAACCAGTTAAGCTTTTCAAAGATTTGATGACGTTTTTAAATGCATTAAAATTACATGCTACTACAAATCACGCTCAGAACTATCGGATTTATAACTTTAAAAAAAGCCTTCCAAAAAACATATTTTATTCAGTTTTTGTGGTTTTTTTTGGAGCAAAATTGTTAATATTTCCATACCAAAAATTTCGTAGAAATTATGTAGAAAATTTTTTAAAATATGTCCTTATAGCTTATGCACTTCTTCGGTTGCAGGAGTGAGGTGTTAAGGAAATATTTTGTCAAACTAATTTAATTGTTTGATCCTTGCTTAGGTTTTTTTCTAATATTCGTTTGCCTTGAACTGCAAAAGTTAAATCACATTGAATTTGCTTGTTTTAACTAATAGATACAATGGAAATGCAAATTTCATTTAAGTCATTGTAAGTATGTTAAGTCTATATATACATATATACAAATTTTATCACACCTTAGCACTTCCTTTTCTTATAATAGTTATTACTATTCGGCAACTATTATTCCGCTCACATTGAATGCCAAACACAAACTGAACAAACTTCGCTATGGATTTAGGCAAAAGAGCCTCGCATTCAAAACAAACTTAATAGAAAGAAGGAAAATAAAAAATATACAAAAAAAACTATTGGCTAGTTTATATCTTTATACATACAAACATACAGATTCACAGATCTTGAAAAGTAGCTAACACACACACAAACTGATTCCAGAGAGCCAACAGTGACACACATAGATACTTATGGTGGATACATGTGTGTATGCAAAGAGCAGCAGCAGTGATCGAGAGAGGGAGAGACCGCCCGGCCAAGTTTGATCTTCGTCTCCAACGCCACCTAACCCCCCTAATAGCCACCTAGTTTCGGTCAGAGGTTTCAGTTCAGAGACTACTGTGCGACGCTTTCTCACTTTTGCGCTTAGTATCTAAGTAATTGGCTCTTGGCTTTTTGGTGTTTGCTGTTTGCTGCTTTGCTCTAACTAAATAAACGATCGACTGGCAATAGTTAACTGGCCTTAGCTTAGAATATGTTGCAATACACAGTGGGGGAAAAATGTTGCGCATACGCATTGTAGGCCCACACACTTCCACATACAAATCTTTATGGCCTTTATGCTGCTGACCGCTCTAGATTCAGCGTTTCAACGTGTAAGTGCAATTAATCTTTATAGCATACACATAAATCTACATTACTGCTATGTGCTCTGTGTGCTTCCCCCCTAGTTATTAATTAGGCAAAGTTAGTTAGTTACAGTTGTTAAGCAAATGAAATTGCTGTGAATTGGAAGTGCGACTACACAACTGCAAAAACCAAACAACGGCAAGTCATCTGAACCAACCAAATTTTTGACAATGGCATTGACATCAAAACTATGCTTATAATGAGGCAAAAAAAAACCTATGGATGAGGATTTTGGTTTTTTTTCAACTCACTTTGATAGTCTTTTAGTTTAGTTAAAGTTGTTGCCAAGCCAGCAACAGTTAAAAGGAATATTATCTTAAGTTAAACTTCAGCTTTTGTGTAAATTTCAGGAATTTACATTGGCATTTTTTGTACTCTTACAGCATAAGGGTATATTAGAATAAGAATTTCTGTTAAGATTTGAAAATTTACATAAATATTTATACCAAATATGTTAAGTTATTATTTGGTTGATTCTCAACTAAAAAGTTTAACTTTATTCTATAAAAATAATAATTAAATATACTTAAAATATTGCAAGTCTATAGACAGAGATTGGGATATTAAAAGTAATTCAAAACAAACTAAAGAGTCTCTGCTTTTTAAGCTAATAGATGGAAAGAAAGAGTTATAGATTTTCGATAAAATATTGGAATATTTAAGAAGAAACGCCCAATTTTTTTGTATAGGGTATATAAGCTAAAGCTAGTCTAGATCTCTAATCTGCAGTTCATCTCTATGTGTTGAAAACTCAGGGGAACTGGCACACGACGACTAGACGAATCATGCTTATTGGTCAAGTCAACAAACTTGAACTTGAAATGGTTTTTAGTATTTTTTTTTTTGTTTTTTGTTTAATAATTATGCAAATGAAGCCATTAACATTAAGATTTATCAAAACCAAATAAACAACAACAACAAGATGAGATAGAAAACACGTTTGTTTATCGATTTAATCGCTGATCGTAACACATTGAACACAGAAACCCAAAACAGAGCAGTGTCTAGTGACTAGACCAGACCAGACCAACCCAAACCTGACCACACCAAGACAATGGGATGTGCCCAGTCATGCGTAGATAGGCAAAGTCATTGATAAAAAAGCGTTAGATGGAGAGAGAAATACAAGAACTGAGTGAAAAAAAACACAGAAAACTGTCTCACAGTCGCCAAAGTTGGCCTTTCAAAGTGAGGCCATAATTACAGACTTCCGCTTCCAATTCCACACCCCCTTACGCCCTGCTCCGACGCAGGACGCCTGTTTCTGTAAAAAGGCGCCACAAGGTATCCATTTACAGGACCAAGACCATAAAACTCTACAAACGCTTGAGACGAAGCGAAGGAATAAATAAATTTGCAACGCATATTTACACGTAAAACCGAGTATGGCTAATTTGAACTCCCCCCCCACCCATTCAAAAGTGGGCGTAACATAACAATTGTGGGCGATTTGCATACAATTTGGTACTCGAATGGCCAGCAAAGTGGCGTCGAAATGTTGCCAACTCATTGCCAGATGGAAGAGACTAGTTTAACAAAGCAACATGCCATGCACAACAAATATGATACAGACAGAGGGACAGAGAGACAGAGAGAGAGAGAGAGACATGTTGTATATTATATATGCGAGTGTAATCACAATGCACAAAAGCCAGGCCTATTGTTGGTTCCGCTGACATTTTCATAACAAACATATCAGTGGTCATACAGGCGGCCAAAAGCTGACAAACGGACGGACTAGCTGACTGACACTGTCAAGGTTAGTTGGCCTTCCCTTCCGTTTTGGTTGCGGCTGTGGCTTTGCTTTACAGTTTATTTCTAACCAATGACTTGCAGTTTTATTAATTTATCTATATATTTATATCTATCATATTTGGAAAAGTGTTGTCCAAATATTTACAAATCAAATTAAACAGCGCAAACAAATGAAACAATTATTGCAGTAGCTAACAAGTTGCTATTGTTTAGATAGCAACATGTTGCCGCAACACTTGTTGCTTGCGCCCACACAAACATCGGGAATGATGCGGTGCCATGGGCTACTGTGGCTGCTGCTGCCGCTGATGCTGCTGCTGTTGCTGCCTATGCTTCTTTGACAAGTAGAAAGGATATAAAGCAGGATGTTTCCCCAAACAATCGCACAGAAGTCTTTAACAGTTGCACGGGCAACAAGTGTGCCGAAAAAAAATAAAAAACAAACATATTTAATACTAAATAACATTTTCGAGTGCAATACATCTAACACATTTGTTGTGTGCTCGATTTTTTTTTTTAAATTTTCTTCTTACCTACCAAAACAAACAAGGTGAGTGTTTTATGTTGGCTTTCAACCATTTTCTATTCAGACATCGAGTGAAATTTGAGTTTTGTGCAAAATGAAATGACGGCAACAACATTTTTGGCATTGGCAATACGAATGTCAAAGGGTTTGGGGGGTCGGGGGTTGTGGTTGTGCACGCGTTTTTCAACTAGAATTACAAAACACCAATAAATGGTCTGAGTGTGTGGAAATCACAAAGCAAAACAGATTTAATGAAAATTTTTCAAAAATTTATTTGGCCAACATTTAAAAAGTCTTTAATCCTTAAGATTTTTGATAATTTGGATTCAACAGATTTTGCTAAGTGGAAAGAAAGTCAACTGAGCCAATCAATCATCTTGAGGTTCAAAATAGGCAAAATTTAAAATAGACAAGAATAACATCTAAAAAAGGAAAAGCCATATTAATTAATGGGCTTTTTATCATTCGTCAGAAAATAAAATGTTCAAAATTTATACCCACATCATATTTACTTCCATGATTTATCCTGGTTTTAATTCTATTCTCAAAACAGAGTAAAAAGAATACATTTCTGACCAAAAAAAATTAGAGAGAATCGACTTAAAGTTCTACAATAAAGAGACCTCTAAAATGATCTAGATAAACTTATAATAAACTTTGCTATAACTAATAAACTTGGCATTATTATTATCCATTTTTAACACATTTTTAACTTGACTTTCGCAGAAGTTAGTTTTAAGGATAACGTTTAGAATCTGTAAGGTCGAAGAAAAATATAAAACCCATTTTAAAGAATATATTGTAATAACCTGTCCATGAATACTCTAAAACATTTGAAAATAATCATATTCATATTGGCATAAAATGTTCTATTTAATTCCTGGTAAATTTCATTGAAACGCTTTCAGTTTTTTAAAGATTATCAATTGGACATCTCAATTAATTAAATTAAATAGTCTTTAGCATTTTGTTAATTAGAAGTCCTCTATGTTTCTAAGGTTTTAGTCATTGTTCTAGTTAGAAACAAGTTTTGTCTAATTTCTCTGAATCTAAAGTGTCCAAGGATTCTTTAATTATTGAAAATATTTAAAACCGAACCAATCTTGGACAATTGATGAGAGAATTGTTGTCCCCAAACCAGGAAGAAGTGCTTCTGGTCTATTTATATTGACTTTGCTTCAGTGCTTTGTGTTCTGCGGCCGAAAAACTTTTTATTTAACCAACATTTGCAAATCCCAAAAGCTTAATTAGTTTGCTTGGTTTGTAATTCGTGGTAATTTATATTTCATAGTATGCCATTTGGCAACCAAAATCTGAATAAAATCAAGCAGATTAGATACTATTCTAGCTGGAACTTCCATGGGTCTAACCTACACACAAACACACAGATATGGAAAACTAGTTTTGGCCCCAAACACCCCATTTCGGTTAATAAAAACAAATTGAAATATTTATGACTGCACTTTGGTGGCAAAAAGGATAGCATAAAGGGGAACAAAGCGTCGCTAGATTTTCATTTGCAATGCGTTTTGCGGCCAGTGGAAATGTCCCTGGCTCCAAGGCTCAAGAACTCTGCATGCGAAGCGTGCAACAATTTTTGATTTATCATTTGAAGCTGAAGGTAATGCTCGTGATGGGACAGAGGACAGTTGAAGACAGGTGATGATGGCTCCAAAATGCCGCTGGAATCATTTGTCTTTGGGTCCTGGGCCCGAGAGTTGGTTGACAAATGATATTTAAATGCCACCCCTTTCCAGCATACGGACAATATAAAAGAAACATGTTTCGCTTGATATATGTTGGCCACGAGCAGGAAAGTAGGAACAGCAACAGTTGGAGTAGGGGAACAGGAACTGTTGGGGGAGAATGTTAGCAACAACAACAGGCAACAGCTACTTCAAACGTATCGCATTCGCTATGTAAATTTGATTATGAATGCCTGCTCCAAAAAATAAGTGTCGACTTTCATATCGAACAAAGAGCTAAGCAAATTAACGAGTGTGTTATTGATATCATATGAATGTCTCCTCCTGCCACAAAATATTGCGCAAAAGTTTTATGAATTTTTAAATGCACATTTCGGCATCACAAATCAATCAGACATTTGGCATTTTTGACTTGTTATCTTCTGTTACCCACTTCAAACCTGATGTTTCCCAATGTTTGAGAAGCTACTACCACCTTCATCTTATGTCTTCTGTTTTCTTTTTTCTGTATTCTGTCTTTGGTCTCTTGGACTCTTTCATAATACTCATAAAATACAACGATGATTTGGCTTCCACATATTTATTTTAGCATCTGTTGAATTATTGTAGTTGCAGTTTATTTGCAAAAAAAGTTGTCAAAAAATAAAAGAAAAAAAATCAAACCCAGAGGGCTTAACCAACTTCATTTATGATCATATATTATACGCTTGCCAAAAGGGTATCTACTTATAATCGTAAGTTATAGCACTCGGCTTGAATTTTTTTTTTTTGAAAAGTGAAGTTTGAAAAGTTAATGACTGCCAAAATATACTTCAAAAAATTATTTTCAAACTACAATCATCATTCCTAAGAAGAAAGCGAATCAAATAGATTCATTTTATTGTGAGAGGATTGCGAATTCTTGGCGAAAATGCATATACTCTTGTCGTTTGTCAAAGATATAAAAAAAACTAAGTAATTCTTCATACAATATAAACTGGTGATTGGGTTTTTGAAAATGTAAATGAAGGGAAAATGTGTGTTAATGTCTGAGTCTGTAGCTCATCAGCAGGTTCTCTTCTCTTTTTTTTTCGGAGGTCAAGTTGGTCTTTTTGTTGCTGAATGAAAAAAAGTTAAGACAGAGCCAAGTTGATTCCCCGGCACCTGCACCTGCAACTTGTTCAGCTCAAGAGCACCTAGATGGCTCAACTTCAGCCTGAAGCATAAGCAACATCATTGTCACCATATCCAAAAGCCATAATCATTTGCATCTCTAATGGCCCTGTTCAGTCGACGTCGTCCGGACACCATACATCAACTCCTACTTCATCTCCAACGGAAAGCCAAGAGCCACATCAACCGGGCTAGAACGGCAATTGTGGTGGGTGGAGGTGGGTGGGCGTGAGTGTTTCTGCCAAGAGATGTTGAGTAAGATGTGTGTGTGTGTGTGTGTGGACGGCCTTTAATGCGCTTGGTTAACTTTTTACGCGGCTTTCGCCTTGGACCAGGGACCAGAGCACGCAGATTATCGCATAAATATTGTTATGGTTAATTAGCAGGACACTTTGTCTGCGGCACCCAAAGGAGTTGGATTCAGCTCCTGTTGCCGCTAAGTAAAATGAACATTCCGCGAGTGTTAATGTGATTAAAAGTTGCCATAGATAGTCTTGCAAACTCATAATTAAGACACCTCCTTCTCGTCTTGTGGTAAAAAAATATAATTGAAATTTATATGTCTTCTTCTTGTAGTTTATTATTCGATTTGTTTTTCTACTTGCAGCTCATTCAATCACTATGGGCATTGCATTGATGTTCCTGTTGGCTCTCTATCAGATGCAATCGGCCATTCATAGTGAGATTATTGAGACGCCGTACAATGCTAATGCCTTGATTGCGGAACCCGAAGAGGAGCACGAGACGCCGTTGCCTCCTCTGGCTGAGAATGGTCTAATGGATTCGCTGCTCAATGAGAAACCTGAACAAACTGAGCTAGAATTTCGTTATCCCATATCCGCAATTGGTATTGATTATGGCAAGAATTCGGTAGTGCTGCGTTTCCAGAAGAATGCTCGAAAGCAGCACTATAAGTTCGATCCCGAAATGGAGGCTAAACGTAGATCCTTGCAGGATAATTTCATGCATTTCGGCAAGCGACAGCCAGAGCAATTGCCCCAAGAGCCCCAGGGCTATGGCTACTATGAGACGGAAGTGAAACGCTCGGCCATGGATCGTTATGGACGAGATCCCAAGCAAGATTTCATGCGTTTCGGTCGAGATCCCAAGCAGGACTTTATGCGTTTTGGACGCGATCCCAAACAGGATTTCATGCGTTTTGGTCGAGATCCCAAACAGGATTTCATGCGTTTCGGTCGAGATCCCAAACAAGATTTCATGCGTTTCGGACGAGATCCCAAGGATTTTATGCGCTTTGGCAGAACTCCTTCGGATTTCATGCGGTTTGGCAGGACTCCGTCGGACTTTATGCGTTTTGGACGTGCAGATAATTTTATGCGCTTTGGCCGTAGTCCTCACGAGGAATTGCGCAGTCCTAAACAGGATTTCATGAGATTCGGACGACCTGATAATTTCATGCGCTTTGGTCGCTCCACTCCCCCGGATTTCGAACGTTTTGGTAAAATGGATTCAAATTTCATACGATTTGGTAAGAGTGTGAATGCTGCGGTAACCCCTTCGGCAACTCCTGAGGCCAATCAGACAAAGTCGCAATCTCAGAGCAAGGATAAGACGGGTAATCCCATGGACAAGGCCATGAGTATGCTGTTCACCAAAGAGCAGGCTACCAAGAATGTCGAACAGACATCTGGTTCTGGTGATAGCTCTGATGACAGCAGCGTGGAGCAGTTCTACGAACCATAAAGGGCTACCAAATTTGGCATTATGTAAATAGGATATTGACAAAAAAATTGATATACGTACTTTGACCCACCCACCCCCAAAACCCCATCGATCTATCTCTCTCCGGTCTAATACGAAACTTTGAATTTTTAATGGGGCTGGATTAAGAATTCACCAAGCTTTTGATCTGATCAAATTAAAATTAAAAACAAATTATGAAAACAAAAAAAAAAACGGGAAAATTTAATGTATTTGCAAGAATTAATGTTGCATACACACACACACAAAACATACCAAAGAAAAATGGGATATATAAATATATATGTAAAGAATATTTAGTGTAAAATGCATTGAAATGTTGTGAAAATCTTCGCCAAAATAAATTTAAAATCTATATACATAAAGTCTGTAGTATTTGAATTTCACTTTTAGCGCGCGCAAAGGTTATCCACCAAAGTAACAGCTGTTTTAACAGCGCGAGCTTTTTGTTAACAGTCTGTTAAAGTCTCGCCCACGCAGACTGTTAATGGTTAACATAAATACTCTTCCCTGCAGAATTTATTTAGCTGTGTGCTGCAAGCACACTATATGTATTATATATGTTTTTGCACATTAAATCTTTAGACATAACATTATCAAAGTTATTACATGATATCATTTTGTCAAAAGCAATTTTTCTTTTCCATTTACTTTTTGTTATCTATAGTAAAATTCCAGTTCCATGAGTTGTGCAATGCAGTGCACAAAATCTAGGGTATTTCTTCGTTGCATAGTGTGTAATACATTAACAGAGCGTTAACGGCGCTTGATAACATTAACAGTGTTTTTCTAAGTTTCTTTTCGATCGTTTCGCTAAGAATTTCTGTGTACGTAAATAATTGATAAATTAAATAATAATATAGAACAAGTCCATTCAACACACTACTCGTACACTTCCACACCAAGGTAGAATCATAGCAATCAATATTCAAACCATATCGTGTAGATATCAGAGAAATTGCTTTGCTTTGTATTTTGCATTGTTTGATTTGGTAAATTTTATCAATAGAAATTATATATTTCTAGCCGCTCCTAATCTCAAGTGGTTAGTAGGAATACCAAATTTGTAGGTAAGCATAAATATTTTATTCCAGCCTAGACTTTGGCACTGCTTTGCGTCATATGGAAACAGGGTCTAAAGTCCAACTTGTTGCATGTAGACTGTTTGTAAATAAATATATTTATATATATTTCCATATGTAATCATGTCTGATCATAGTGGATTATTTTTAGATTTAAAACTGACTATACTTGGGAGTCTGGGACCATGTCGGCTCTGCTGAAAATGCACAGAGGTAAGTTTTGATACTTGGAAGACAAGAATTTTAGAGGCTAGTATTACATAATAAGAGCAGATCTTGATGTGGCAATGTTTAAGAAAAGAAGTCAAGCGACATAAAGTAAGGCAATTCTAGATCTGGCTCTTGCCCTTCTTATCAGGCTGATCACTAATGATTGCCCAATTTCTCTCCCCTTGAACAGTGCAAAAGCTCTTCATGCCCGCCTTTGTGCGCAGCGTTTCGGAGGCAGCAAAATATCCCAAAATTACCACCCACTACACTCTGAATCCTCGCGAGAAGGATGAGAGATGGAAGGAGGTCGATATGGAGCGTTGTATTGAGGAGGTGGACATTGTTATTGTGGGCGGTGGACCAGCAGGCATGTCGGCAGCCATAAGGGCAAAACAATTGGCTGCCGAAAAGGATCAGGTAAGTGTGTTGATTCTTCTTTCCCATCATTCTATCTCACACTTATCTCTCACAACTGGTTGACTAGGAAATCCGCGTCTGTGTGGTAGAGAAGGCAGCCGAAGTGGGCGGACACATACTTTCGGGAGCTGTACTTGATCCCATATCTCTGAATGAACTCATTCCCGACTGGCAGGAACAAGGCGCGCCCCTCAATACACCGGTGTCTAAGGATACCATGAATTACCTCACATCCACGGGACGCATTTCCATACCCATTTTCAAGGGTTGGCCAATGGACAATCATGGCAATTATGTGGTCCGTTTGGGTCATTTGGTTAAATGGCTAGGCGATCAGGCCGAAGCATTGGGTGTGGAAATCTATCCAGGCTGTGCTGCTTCTGAAGTGCTCTTCCATGAAGATGGCAGTGTCAAGGGTATTGCCACCAATGACGTGGGTATAGCTAAGAGTGGAGCCCCCAAGGATACCTTTGCCCGAGGCATGGAACTGCATGCAAAGACCACCATCTTTGCCGAGGGATGTCGTGGACATCTGACCAAGCAGATTTCACAAAAGTTTGGACTCACCGACGGCAGCGAGCCCCAGACCTACGGCATTGGTCTCAAAGAGGTTTGGGAGATTACCCCAGAAAAGCATCAGTGAGTGCACGAAAAATTAAGTACTTTTCAGAGATAATTCAAAGCTTCTATCTTCTTTAGACCTGGTCTGGTGGAACACACAATTGGCTGGCCCTTGGATCGGTTTACCTATGGAGGCTCTTTCCTGTATCACCTTAATGAACCCACTCCCACCATAGCAGTGGGTTTTGTGGTTGGTCTAAACTACAAAAATCCGTGGATCAGTCCCTTCCAGGAGTTCCAGCGCTTCAAAACTCATCCTAAAGTGCGTGATGTTTTCGAGGGGGCCACACGCATTGCCTATGGAGCTCGTGCCATTAATGAGGGTGGCTTCCAGAGTCTGCCCAAGAAGCTTTCGTTTCCAGGTGGCTGCTTAGTCGGTTGCAGTGCAGGTTTTTTGAATGTGCCCCGTATTAAGGGCTCTCACTATGCCATGAAGAGTGGCATGTTGGCGGCGGAGAGTGCCCTGGAGGCTATCAATGCTGACAATCAGGCTACAGCCGGTGTTGAGCCAACAACCTATGCGGAAAAGTAAGTGGAGAAAGCGCCATAAGAGGAAATATATTATTACCATTCTTTTCTTCTACAGAATCAAGGATTCCTTTGTGTGGAAAGATTTGTACAAAGTGCGCAATGTCCACCCATCTTTCCACAATCCTCTGGGTCTCTATGGCGGTCTGGTATTGAGTGGCTTCTCCATATTCATGGGTGGGCGCGAGCCGTGGACTCTGAAACATGGCCCACAAGATCATGAGACTCTGCAGCCAGCTAACGTTAGCCAGCGTATTGTGTATCCCAAGCCGGATAACAAAATCTCCTTTGATCTACTGTCATCGGTGGCTTTGACTGGCACCAATCATGAAGGCGATCAGCCAGCACATTTGACTCTGAAAGATGATCACATACCCGTTGATCATAATCTTGCCCTGTACGAAGGACCAGAGCAACGTTTCTGTCCAGCCGGTGTCTATGAGTATGTGCCCAATGAGGAGGGCGGCAACATGAAGCTGCAGATCAATGCCCAGAACTGCATCCATTGCAAAACCTGTGATATCAAGGATCCCAAACAAAATATCAATTGGGTGGTGCCCGAGGGAGGCGGCGGACCCGCCTACAATGGCATGTAATTTTTTTGTAGATGATGATAATAAAACGATGTACCATAATTGCATTTCTTTAGTTTGTAAAAATTGAAAATTCGTCAAAAGCCAAGCTGCAATAAAAGATTGAAATTTTTGAAAAAATTTTATATGAACATAATGATTAAGATTCATCAATCAATCAGTTGCCAAAAAGGTTTTTATTTAAAATTTTCTACTATCATGATTTTTGTTTGTTTTCTCGTTTTGTTTAAAACACCAACTTAATGGTTAAATATTGAATCCACAATCAATTTGTCCAAAAACCTTTTCGTATTCAGTGCACGGATAAAACTTGTTTAAATACATACAATAATATATCATTTGTTTTTTTTTTTGTTTTATGCTTAAATGTTAATGCTCTCTGTTTTTCACCAAAATGGTATTTCTTGTCTTAAATTTACGATTTGAACAGACACACATCGATGGATATATATATATATATGTATGGATGTATGTACCTATATATACGCGCTTGTATGTATATATAGTTTATTGAATTTGCTTCTGTCTAGTTTTTGTCTTTTGTGCAGCCAGCCTAAGAATCAAGTGTAACTGTCATTTCTCGGCTCTCTTTTTCATAAAGTGTATAGTCTTGATTTGCAATAAGTTACATAGGTATACAATATATATATTTAAGTATTTATGGAATACTATATATACATATATATCATGCGCTGCCATTTTTTGAACTGTGCCATTTACAAAAGTTTTAACATTGGTTATCGGTTTTATCGCTTTTGGATTCATTTTTTTTCGCTATAAACTAAGGTACAACATTATTACATTGACATTCACATTCTGGAACCGATCTCAAAGAGTTTTATATTTTGTTGTTGCCATGGTCCCTTGTGACCATTTATCTGTTCATTTACACATATACATAGGACATTATCAATATCTTTATCATCATCGTCATCATCATTAACTGTTTTATATATATATATCTATATCTAAATTCAATAGTTTTTCAGGTTTTTTGCCAATATAAGATTTGAGTGTTCGTATGTGTGTGTGTGTGTGTGTGTGTTGGGTTCTTCTTTTTTTTTTTGGTTTGTACATTATGTGCTGCTATAATTGAGTTTTAATTTTAATTGTTAAAGCTAAATTTAATTACGATTAATTTGTTTGTTTCTTCTTGATTTATCTACGTTCTTTAAATAGCACAATTAACACCTGTATTGAAATGTTTCACCATCAAAGTTGATCATTTGCAAAACATTGATATTTTTATATATTCAACATTTATTTTTGTTTTTGTTTTATATATTTTTTTTTGTTTTTTGTTTTTGTTCATAAATAGGCACTGTTTTTAAGGCAACACTACACAGTGAAAAATAATTAATTATATTTACAGTGAACTCAAAATTCGAATCAAACTGAATAGAAAGGGTTTGGGACCAGGAGGTAGGATATCCGAAAAGTATTGCAAATTATATCAAAAAACCAAAATTATAAGGGGTCTTTAAACGTAACAACAACAATTCGGTTTACACAACATTCAACTGGTGCAACAAACACACTCACAATATATAATAATAATAACTATAATTATATTTACATAATAAACACTATGCAACAGATATCAGATCATTGTTATATACCAAAAGCCAAGAACCAAGTATTAAAACTTGTCGAATAGAATTTTTAAGAGATTGAAGTACTGAGTTTTCCTATGATAAAATGTTTTACAAGAATTATTTACTCCTTCTTATATAGGTAATTATTTCAAATGAAACTAAGGTGAAACAGATCCTTCATTTTTAAACCAACTAAAATAATAACAGTGTACATCTTATTTGATCCAATGGCCATAAAAAAAGAACTTGATACTCTGTTGCACAGTGTTATTTACTTAATCTAATTGACTAACTAATTTATAGTATGTACATCAGAGGGAGATCGCAGCCTCAAAGTATGCTGCTTAAATCATAGAAAATCAAATGAAAATCGTTATTCCGATTCAGCTAGTTAGTTTTGTGTGTAAATCTGTGTGTATATTGCTAGAAAATATTTCTTTTGGTTGTCCTAAGTTTAGACATATATGTCCATATATGAATATATATATAGGTATATCTGATTTATGTAATTTCAACTTCATATATATATATATAGATTAATGCATATACATATATGTATGTAAAGCTTGTTCAATGGGAAACCTGTAAAGTTAAAGTGTTTATTGTTTTTTTTACTATATATATATGCATATATATATATACATATGTGTATGTATGCACAGCTGTGGCAGAATTGCAGCCATCTTCATATAAAATACAAATGTACATAAATATGTTTCATTTTGTTCATTTTGTTCACTTTTTCACATTTTTCTTTTCTTTTTAACATTTCTTACTCTGTGTGTAAAAAGTGCAACAGGTCATGTTTTAGCACAAATATTTACATAGCGCATTTACCTTCTTGATTCAATATTGGAAATGGGCAATTGACATTTATTTTACTTAACAAATTCTACAAATTTACCATCATCAAACCAGCAGCGCCTGTTTAAACACAACACAAAAACGTCGTATTTATTAAAAGTAAACCAAAAGATCCGGACCAAGCCAAGTGAGTTCTTTATGGAGCCATATAGTCAAACGATTTTGTTCAAATTGGTCAAACTCAATATAGTTTATATTATCAAAAAGCAAAACAAAGGACTAACATATAAAAATCAAAAGGAATTCCAATATTTTAGTACACATCGTCGACTTATTCCGACTGTTCACCTCTATCTAGAGGCTGATTGAAAATATATATACTAAGTAGAATAAACTGTTTTTTAAAAAAAGAGCGAAAATAAATAACGAAAAAAAGATAGAAATAACTGAAAATATTTTGTATGATTTTTATTTAAATTATATTTAGTTGAGTTGTTGTTGTTGTTGATGTTTTACAAACTGATAAAAAATAAACATAATGCAAAAATTGAACAGAAAAATTGACTTTACATTTGTTTGTGTGTTTTGTTTAAAGTAAAAATTACAAATTATGACTTCGTTTTGCTTAGGGAAGAGAAGAGAAGAAGTTCTAAATTAAAAATAAGACTTAAATCAAGATCTATAATTTATATATATTGATATATATAATTTAATTTTTTTTTTTGTGATTTTGTATTTTCCTGCTCGAAAAACGAACTCAAATTTATTGTAAAAACTGATAAGATAAAATATAATTGAAGACAATTGCATACGTTTACTTTTGATAAATTGCACGAAATCGAATTAAAGATAAGAATTTGGCGCTTGATTTGACGACGCCATTTTGAGTACATTTTGTCTGCATGTTTCTGTTTCTGTTTGTGTGTGTGTGTAAAGTTGTTTTTCATTTTCCTCATTTTCATTAAGCCTAATACGATTTGCATAGTTTACGTATCTTGTAAGTGTATTAGAGCTACGTGTATTTGTATCTGTGTGTGTGTGTGTGTGGTGTGTCTGTAACTTTGTGTGAGTGTGAGTATGAGGATTTAAAACTTATGACGCTCCAGATGGCGGCTTAAAATCAAATATTTACATCATATGTATGTGTGTGTGTGTTTGTTAATGCTTTTTTTTTTGTTTTCCTCTTTAAATTTGTTGCTGTGGGTTTTTCTCTTAGATTGTAACATTAACTTTAAACCGTAATTGTAATTAAACTAAATCCAAATTTCAACACTCTAACAACTAAGGCTCTCTCCTTCTTTCTCTTTCTCTAACTTTCTCTATTTTCCTTTTAATTTTCTTCAATTCCTCCTTAATCCGGGGGGATGGGGGCTATGGCATAGTTGGAGAAAGCGAGTGAGAGAAATTAGGCGGGGAGTGGGGGAGTCTGTCAAAGTATGCGCACAATATTACAATTATAATTTAAAATTATAACTATTACCATATACATATTACTATCTCTGTGTGTGTGTGTGGGTTTTTTTTGTTTTTTTTTTTTGTGGGCTTGTATGTATATTGTTTAATTGTATTTAAGTTACAATAATTATTTATAGATATGACACTGTCACTGTTCCATTACTAAAAACTAACTGCAATTAACCCCAAAATGTTCCAGCTTTGACTTAACGTATATTGCACTGGTCTGGCAACTGTTCTACTGATGTTGCTGCGGTCCATAGGACACAGCCAGATGTTGCTGCTGCTGCTGTTGCTGCTGCTGGCTATAGCAATCATAGCCAGTCAAATGAAACGAACTGCTTGTAATGCTCCGCGTAACATCTTTGCGTGGTGGCGGAGGCATCATGGCTAGATCATCGTTGCTGCTGCTGACTGGTTTCTTGTTGCTGTTGTGATGCTGCTGTTGCTGATGTTGTTGTTGTTGTTGCTGTTGATGATGCTGTAAATGTTGCTTGTAGTTGCTGCTAGAGACGACTTCTCCACGTGCCGGCTATGTACCCCATCCGCCCGATATTCTCGGCCGTTTCTGATGTGGTGCATCATAGTCGTTTAATTGTTGTTGCTGCTGCTGTTGATGTTGCTGCTGTTGGTGTTGCTGCTGCTGCTGTTGTTGTTGCTGCTGCTGCTGCTGTTGTTGCTGTTGCAGACGTACATCCTGTTCACTGGTGGGCGCACCTGTATTTAAAATAATGAAATCTGTTAAATTATTAGTTTGGATTTGTTCAATGGGTCGATAATGTGTGGCACGGTTAAGAATCAGGCAGAGGCACAGGCAGAGCACGCTGTTTATTATTATTTGGGGCATTCTTTTGTGAGTATGTGTGTGTGTGTGTGTGTGTGAGCGTGTGTGTTTGTGTGAGTGTGTCTTTGGGGTTAGCAAGAATTCGCTTCATTTGCTGGCTTTGTGGTTAGTAAATAAGATAACTAAAGAAACAATTTTAGGCAGGCAATTTAAAAATAAAGAACAAAAATATATATTGGTTTTTTTTCTTCCAAATTTTTACTTTCTGAACTAAAGAAAAAGATATTCCCCTTTTAACGAAATTCAACTAAAAAAAAATTCTTTTGATGAAACATTTGGAAAATTTTTGGTTGTGTTTTGTGTGTTTTTATGTGATTTATGTACATAATGCATATATGTGTGTGTGTGGGTGTATATATATGTATTGTATATTGTTTTTGTGTTTTTTTGGCCAATTTACCGGCAAAGTTCCATCTAGGATTATGATTATGTCCCATTAGAGCGCGGTACGGATATCCTTCATACTTATCATGCCCTATAAATTATCACACAGTTATCGGTTGTTGTTGTTGGTAGTAGTTGGTTGTTGTTGTAGTTGTTGTTGTTGTTGTTGTGGTTAAAATACAATCAAAAGTTAAACAATATTCAATTTGATTTTCAAATTTATGAGAAATCGACAAGAGAAAAGAGAGAGAGAGAGAGACCGAGAGTAGAAAGGGAATTGAGTTTACGCGTTGGCCAATGTGGCGTATGTGTAATATTTTGCATTACGCATACGCCGCATATGCGCGAAAGTACGGAGAAAATTGACCGGCAGAGAGAGAGACAGATGATTAATCATTTAAGTATAGTAGCATTAGAAACATGCCGCTTAACTATTTAGAAATATGTGGAATTCAATATGTATTCCAAACATTTTGGTTTTTAGTAAAAACAACAAGAACAAGTAGGAAAGTTTTGGGGAGCAACATAGGAACTGAACGAAATCCTTTGGATTTTAATAAAACGTACCTGGTGTGGGTGTGATGTGACCAGTTGATGAAGGCCTTGAATTGGGCATGACCAGATGCTGTTGCGAATGACTTAGAACGCTCAGATTGGTGGCCTGCTCGGAATTGCCATTGGTTCCAACCACTACACCGCCTGCTGGGCCGCCACCGCCTCCCGTTGCACCGTTGCCCCCCGCCAGGACACTGGCCTGATTCAAGTGCGATATAACATTGGCTGCCACTGCCACACTGGAAGCACTCGAAACTGAGGGTATACCAACAACTAAGCCACTGGCCGAGGCATTGCTACTGCTGGTGCTGCTACTGGAACCGCCGCTTCCCGTTGAGCCATTACTATGCTGATGCCCGCTGGCGGAGAGATCACGTGGCGGTGATTGCGGCTCGGCTTTGACCTTAATAGAGACGGGTGATGTGGCGGGCGGCGGTGTGCTATTCGAGACAGACAAGTGCGATAGACTGCAAAAGAAATTTGGATATTTTAAAAGATTTCCCAAAAATAAATTCCATCATCTTATATTGTTTACCTAGTGTGTTGGACCAGACCCTGATGCCATTGCGGTAAACTCATAATATCCGCACTACTCATGGCTCCCGATGAGGAAAAATCCTGGGCCCCAAAGGTGTAACTGGTGAGGGCGGGTATGGGCGTCTGTAGCGTTACCACTGGCGTATTTAATGAGGTCTGGCTCTGGCGTTGCTATAACACAGAAAAAGAACGATAAACACAATTCCATTAGGCAATTTCCAAGTTTCCACTTACATCTCCATAGGCCACATCCTCAGCTGTGGACATATTGGGATTTATAGACGGCGGTATAACGACACGCAAATTGGAAGCTCGTCCATTTTGGCTGCCTGGCGATTGTTGTTTAATGGGCATATGATGAGCTGCAGCAAATAAAACACCAAAATACACATTTAAATTAATCACAATGTTTCCAAGAGAGAGAAAGAGATATATGAAGGAGGGTGGAATCTTCAATTAAACTAAGGGTGGTTGGAAAGAGGGTGAAAGGGGATTTATGCCCACCTATGCCAGGACTGGGACCTGGACTCGGTGATCCCACAAGCGGCGAATGTGAATGTGGATAACCGTTTGACATCTCCAACATGGAACCCGATGGATAAACTGATAATGAACAGAGAGAAAGAGACAGGAGATGGAAAGATAAGAATATGATATAATGTATGTATGCACTTAATATTACATAGAATCCAACAAGAGTAACGAACACAACATTTGCAAACGGTTAAGGGGATTTTTTTTTAATTTTAAAATACGTAAAAAAAAAAAAAACAAACATAAACAAAACACTTGCAAACGGTTAAGAAAATGTTTAATAAATTCTTTAACTCAAATGTACGTATTATATATAAAATAGAGTTTTTTAACGAGATCTATAATTAATTATTGAAATCAATTTTATATAGAAAACGATAGCTTTACCGATATATTCTGACTATATACGAAAAAAAACTAATCGTTTCGATCATAAGCTTAGAAACATTTGTATAACTGATCTTTAAACGTGAGTTGAAACGGTTTTTAAATTACGGAAACGAAAATTTAAATTGAAGAACCGATAGACTTGAAATTTAAACTTATATCAATTGAAACCGTTACATAACGCTTATAGAAAAAGGTTCAAAAAAAAGTTAAACAAATTGAAAGCAGCTTAACCGTAATCATTAAGCGTTTCGGTTAGGGTCAGAAGGATTAAGGTTAAGTCTCATGCAGTGGTGGGGTGAGAGGGTTGGGGAAAAACATTTCAAAATTTAAAAAACCAAATTACAAAAAGATAAAAACAAAAAATTCAAACAAACAAAAATTTTTGAAAAATCAAATCAAATGCAAATCAAAACTTGAACCAATGTGAACAGAAATAAGAAATTGAAATTAGAAATTGTGCACCCGCGACACTCTGTGTACTAACTTATTAAGGACATCCCACCTGAATCCGTCTCCGAACTCGATGGACGTGGGCTGATGTTTGTGTGGGACATTTGTGGGCTGGCCTGCAGCATATTCTCACCGTAGGAGCCCGGTACCGGTACCGATACCGGCAGCGTATAACTAGTATTGGGCAATTGTCTGGGTGCACCTGGACCACCGCCGCCGCCTCCACCATTGCCGCCGGCACCACCACCGCCACCAGCGCCTACCACACCGCCAATGGCCATTTGATTGCGCTGCATCATATTCTGAAATTCCTCATCGATCTTATTATATTTGGCTTCCGTGCGTGGCGTTAATGTATAATCGGCCTCAGCTTCAGGCGAATCCGGTGACATGACGCCGTTTTTGTTCTCCTTCTGTGGATGTGGATATGAGGGGGAGAAATGGGTGAGTGGATAAATAATTGGCCCTGCAGCAGGAGAGTAGTGCCAGAGCCGGAGATGGGAGATGGAGACGAATACGGAGAAGTAAGCGGGTCGTACCGACACTTGACACGTTGTCGCTTGCTTCTCCGTTCATCTGCTAAATTATGTAAATCTTGTCTACGCGCAGCATTAACATTACAAAACAATTTACGGCAAGCGGCAAACAAAGAGAGGAGACCAAAGAGAATGGCGCTTGGAAGGAGGGAGGGAGGAGAAGAGGGAGGTGGTGGGTGTGTGGCAAGGCGACAATGTCGCATTAGAAATGCAAAATACGTTGACGCTTCTCAACCGACGAACGACGAACGTCTGCGTCAAAACTAAACGTTTGCCCTCCTCCTCCTCCGTTCCCGCCCCCCTCCGGAACACTGTATCCCCTTCTACTTGTTGTTGTTGCTGTTGTTTTCCGCGTGGCTGCTGTGCTTTTCACGGCTCACTTAAATTTACATAATTTTCACTCTTCTCAGCTGTCTCCTTGGTCTCCACTTTTTTTTTTCATAAACTTACCTCAATAATATTCTTATTGGTCAGCGACTCGTGTGGCTCATTGTATTCCGTATATTTGAGCAGGACTCGATCCATATCGGTGCTGGCATATTGATAGAGCTTATTGCTCGATGAGAATATGATTAGAGCAATCTCACAGTCGCATAGCACCGACAGTTCATAGGCCTTCTTCATGACGCCAAACTTGCGTTTGTTGAAGGTCACCTAAAGGAGAGAAGGAAATGGAAACGGAACCGGAAATGTAAGTATATATATGTATGTACGTATATATAACTAAAGGTAAAGTTCATTCAGTTGTTCAGCATGTTCAAATATTTATATACAATTCGAAATGTATGTAATTAGACCATATTCAACGCAATTGACCAGACCATGCCAGTCCAGTTCAGGCCACAACCGAACACCAGTGAAAAAGAGACACAAACCGAAACAGTTGGTAATGAATCGATTATGGCCAAGTCAAGGGCAAAGGGCAAGGCAATAACACAAGAGGTTTTGCCCCCCAAGCTCAATTTCTATTGCTGTTATGACGCGTTTATTGGCTTGCCAAGACATTAAAACCTTCTATTATGATGACACGAGGCACGGGCCAGGCAGTGAGTACAACTCAATGAAAACTATCCACCATTCGAAGCATTAGTATTAAGTGGTTTCCATTTAATTTTTTACCTAAACTAAACGAACTATTTATAAACTATTTTTTGAAAAACTATTTTTTGAAAAAAAAAAAAACAAAAAGTTAATCTAAATATATTCTATGTCCAAAATTTATAAAAGAACAATTTTTTTAAGGATCCTTCTAATTTTTAAATTAAGAACTCACTACAATTTCAAATGCAAAACAAACAATTTTTTTTACTACAAGATTTAAATTATCAAACGAATTTAAGTTGTTCAATTATTTAGTGAAATATTGCAGAAGGAAAATTCAGAATCTCTTTCATTCGACTTTTTGGTAAGCTAAAGAAATGTTTTCTTTTGAAAAAGAGAAGCTCGTTTTTTAAATCAAACACGATATCAACTTTCTTGCAATTCTAAATCAAGTCATTTTTTGAAATCCATAATTGATACTTGGATTTTACGCACCAATTGATTTGGCCTTGACTTGTAATCTGATTGCTCATTACGTATTTTTCTTTTTTTCAAGTTCAGATGAAAATAGTTCACATATGCATATTGTATGCTCGTTGCTCTTGGATTTCTGCTTGTGTTCAATTTCAATTTAATTGCCCCCCAAAATCGATGGCTAAATAGCTTAATTAATCAAGTTTTCCATTACGAAGCGAAGTGGCAAGCCAATTAGAAATCGAAGAGTCTCTAATTAATAAATAAGCAGCAGCATCTCGGCAGCAGCATCATCTGTAGCTATACAATTGTCACTCACTGTGTGTGTATGCACATACTTTGCGATTTTTCTTCTATAGTAATATCGTATTTCTTTATCTCACTCACCTGTCGATTGCGTTCGTCGGTGATGCGTGATATTTGAATTTTTTTGCGACCCATGGCAACAGTTTCAGCTCAGGTTCCTGATTACAACAATGATGATGTCTGATGATGATATCCTTGTCCCTCTGTCAATTTTCTTTTCACTCACTCCACTCGTGTGTGAGGTCTCCTCTCTCGCTTGAGTGTATGAGTGTGTATGGTTGTGTGTGGGGTGTCTTTAGAAGAAATCTCACTTGATTGGACAGAGAATGTTGGGCATATTTAATATTGTATTTGTTTTTTTTTGTATTTTTGTTTTGTATAAGTGGACGGTTTCTCAAAAAATGGCAAATGTTATTGTTTATTGTTGTTGTTTGTTGTTCCGTTTGTTGTAGATGTAATATAAATTGTTCTCAGGTAGCTGCAAATAATGAAAAACAAATAAAAGAATGAGTAATTAGTAAAATTGGTAATCAATTAAGTAATTTGTGTATATCATGAATTTAGAAAAAATTTTAAAAGTTCTTTCAAGAGTCAAAAATAAAACAAGAAGTAGCTCTTAAGGATACCCTGCAATAGTCAATTAAATCTACAAATTAATCAATAAGTGAACTAACAATATGAACTAGTTCATGGAGATTCACCCTCACACATATTTTCTCTTGTAAGAAATATCAAAAAGAACTAAATAAAGCTTTAAGTTCTAAATAAAACAGTGAATTGTTCGAAAGCAAGAACTAGTTCTTAGAAATACCTTCCAAGAATCAATGGAAACTAGAATTTGTTGCGAAAAACGTTACCAAAAAGAATGATAAAACAATTGCAACAACTTTGTATTACATTAGTAAATGAAGTTGAAACAATGATGTTACAAAATACCCACTAGTTGATCAGTTAATTAAACGCCCCCTGTCAATTAACCCAGTTTGAAGTATTAGTGACTTCAAAAAGGTTTCCACATGTTCAACTTGTTGACGCTCCATTTGACGTTGAAAGTTCAATGCACTATGGGGAATGAGGATGAAGGATGGATGTGGATGCTTTCAGCTACTACTCCTATCTTTCTCTCTCTCTCTTTCTCTCTATGTCTTGGTGGTGAACTCCTTGTTTGACCTATTTAGGTAGCTTTAGTTAATTTATGGCCATGCTCGCTGGCCACAATCTTACGCATGATTAGATTCGCGTCAATGTGAGATGTGAACTTCACAAGCCAACAACACCGCGACCATCAGCACCACCATCACCACCACCACTTTGATGTCCTTCAAGCGCGCCAGCAAGCACGCACTTTAGACTTTAATCAATAAATGAAACAAAAACACCAAAATGAAAAATTAAATAAAGGGAAATACCAACTAACTACTGGCTAAATGTTGGCAACAGCCTCCGACAATACCGACAACGACTCCGACCCTGCCTCAAGCTACATGATGATGATGATAAGGAGTGAAGGAGAGCTTCTGCTCAGCTGTGGCACGTGGCTACAAAACGCGAGTCGAGGCACACACACACACCCAACGGGAAAGACCAAATTTCCGAGTGCAAAGTGAAAAGAGAGAAGCAACAAAAAAAAAAAATAAAGGAAAAACACAAGGCAGGGGCCGGAAATCGAGGCGGATAAATTTCATTTGCCGTCTCGTGCTGTCGTCCTTAGGCCAGGACGAGGACAACGACAACAACAACTTGAGTTCCTGCCTTAGTAACATAACAGCAAGAGCAACAACAACAACAACATAAATGGGTTTGCTTCACGCAGCTCTACAAAGGCAACAGCAACAACAACAACAACAGCAGCAGCAGCAACGAATGACTACGACCTACGCAATATGTTTTAGCTTTCAACTGTGAATGGAGTGGAGTGGTTCTGGAAATGGAAATGGGGAAAATGGGGAAAACTGTGGGTGGAGAAGCAGCACAAGAGCCTTGACGAATGTGACACACACACACAGCAATACAGAGAGAAAAAGGCATAAGGACACACACTCAACAACAACAACAATTTTCGATACATTTCTGATTATGCGAAGCTCTTTGCTGTGGCTGTTTTTTTTCTCTTTTTTTTTTGTGCGTGAGTTTTTTGTATTTCGGGGAAAAAATTTCAACAGTCATTATTGAAATAAAAAAAAAAATACAAAAAACAGATACAACCAACAACAAAAGCAGGCCATGAATTTAATAAGGGTATAAGGACAACAGTGAATCGATAATGTACCTTATTGATGACGACAACAACAACGACAACAACAGCGACAGCAACAACGTTGACTACGATGCCACAGTTTGATTCCTTCCCCCTCTCTAAGGGCTACGAGATATTTAGTGAAAAAGGGAAATGTAATTTGTTATAATTTGTTAATTTTCTTTTTTTTTTTTTTGGTTTTAAATAATGAACGATGAAAAAAAGGTTTAAGGAGGAGAAAAATAAATTTGTTGTCATTTGTTGATTGCTGATTAGTCACTTCAATTAAGTTGCAAGGTTTCTCCTTCTCTACACTCTTATGTATGTATATACTCCTCATTTGAACCCTTTTTGAAACACAGAAATAGGGAAAAGTAATCAAAGAGACACACTAATACACAACCCCCCAACCCCACCCCCCCCACTACACAAGCACACATAGAAATACGTCAATGAAATCATCTATTAAGTCAATATAAACAAATGAAATTTAAATGGTATTTTGTGTTGATTTTAAGCCTAAGCTCTTTAGGGCTCTTACACTTGGAAAAACTACTCAAATAGTTTACATAGATTAAGTCAAAAAGGAAGGATTAAATATTGAAAGTCTTCGAAAAGCTTAAAAAAAACAATAAATATTAATAAAACTTGTCTTATTTGGAACAATAACTATAGAAAATCGATTCCTTCATAATAATAATCTATAAATTTCTCTAAATATTCATTTGTACATCTATATTTCTACTATTGCTGCACCGTTTTAGCTTTTCGAATTTTTATTTTTTGATCGATTATGTCTTAAAATATCATAAAAAATCAATAGCCGATCAATTGAAAAAATATTCAAACTATATGTGTATAGAGCAAAATAAAATAAACTCAAAAAGGTTATAAACACCTTTACCTTTTTTTTTGCCAAGTGTACTTATAGTAGCTATTGTTAATTAAGCCATATATGTGCATATAATTCCAGCCTTTTGATTAATTTACTAAATTCTTACACTCATACTTTTGATTACTGTACGAAGAAATTTACTCTTAGTCAGCTTGTAAATTTCGTCAGAATAAATAAGGAAAACCTCAGCCGCAATATCAGCTGTTACAGCGGTGCCCCAGCATCCGATAAAAGCAACAAAAACCAAAAATGCGTCACATATGAATAATTTTTGAGGGAAGCCACAAACTGATACATTTAAAGGAGCACATTCATAGCATTTGTAACTTTCGAATGCCTTTTGGCTATAGTAAAGTGCCAAAGTACACACACAAAATGAGAGAGAAAGAGGGTAAGACTGAGGCTAGAGCTTGTGTTCAAATTCTATAGCCTACTTATGTGGGCTTGTTGTGTGTCATTTAGATTTCCTCTTCAAGTATTTGCTTAATATATAAGTCTAAGTAAGTATAATCCAAATAGTTAAAAGACGATTAAACTGGATAAATATTGTTTTTGGCTTGTTGTCTTTTTTTTGTTTTTTTTTTTTTGTGTTTTTTTTTTGAGTTTTGCTTAAAGTGCCTTTCAGTTCAACTTATCTCTTATCTAGAAGATCGAAATTTCGGGCATTTTGGTTTTTATTTTTGAAGATTAGATAAATGGGTCTCAAGTGGCAGCGAAAAAAATTGAAGTTTTGCTAATAAATCATAAAGAACCTCACAGGGAATGCGTGTGCAGGTGCACAGCTAAAACAACAAATAACAAAAAAAAGGAGAATGGGGGGCGGCAAAAAAGTGTTGACTAATTGCGCACGACATGAGCTAATCACCCGGAATGTTGCATCCACTTCAAGAAAGGTAGATACATAGAAGGATGGAAAGATGGCCTAGGGTCAAAACTTAACACACTTTTCTTTTCATTTCCATTTCTTGTTGTTGCAACAATTAAGCCTTTGCGGTAAGGAATTGAGACAAGTTTTGTGGTGACTGGGTCAGCGATGCTGCAGTTGCAGTTGCAACACTTGACAAAAGGAAGGAAACTGCACACACACACCCACACACACACAAAAAGGAAGAAAAACTCTCGTGTCGTGTCTTTTTGCCATCTCCCCTTTTTGCATGTGTGTCAAGACATTTGTCATCTTGCGGCTGGCAATTAGAAGCTGCACATTTTTTCCATTTAATTGGCAACATCATTAGGCAAATGGCCAAAAACCATACAGAACCAGAACCCGAACCAGTACCAAAGCAAAGCCAACAAAACAACAATAAGATCTTAGACATACATACATAGTTCTATTCTTTTTAATTAAAACCAATCAACCAAGTTATTTAGTTAGTTTGTTTAAACAAAGCCTAACAACTGCAAAGCGTCTAAAATGAATCACCTTTTCACACTTTTTTATTTCACTCTCTCATTAAGAATTTGTGAATTTCTCGTGTGTTTTTTTTTCGCTTTGTATTGTTGCTTATATTCAATTAGCAAATGTAAGTAATTTATGCAAATTTTAAACTTTTCCGTATTTTGGATGAATGAACTTTGGTGGAACAAAACCAGTTATTGGAGACCTTTCATAAATTTCATTTTTATGGCCAAAAAACCAAAAAATGCTGTAATCGTTTTTTGGTTTTTTTTCTTCTCTCAAATCTCCAATTTATGAATTTGATGTTTAAATATTTGCGTTTGTGGCATATAGTTAATAGAATTGTTTAACAACGATTTTGTGTGAAACTTCCAGAATATCACTTTTACTTTTCATCCCATTCTTTTTTCCCTTTTTTTGGTGATTTATCAGCAATTATTAATGTTAATGCTGTTGTTAATGGGCGGCATTCAACGCTCCAGCTGATTGTTTGTCCGGTTTGTTATAAATCTTAACTTAATTAACGACACGCGCAACCACGCGGGCCGTCGAATGCTCCATTTCATCTGCCAAATGAGGCAGAGAGCATCGATTGAAGTTTTAGTTTCCGACTTCAATGAGATGTCTTCCTAAAGATAAAGTGTGACAAAAAAAAAAATGCGAAAGATCGCTGAAAGTTCTATGACTTTGAAATAGTATTGAAGTATATCAGCTAACAGTTGGACACGTGAATGATTTAGGTTAAGGAAGCGAGCTTGTATTGACGTAACTTTTAAGTTTTTGACTTTGAAATGATATTGGAGTTGCCCCAACAAATGTTATGCCTCAGTTCCCATTGTACCATCTTAGCCATATGAGTGTATCTCGCTTTTAACCGCATTCACTTTTCCTTTTTGAAGAGGGTTCAGAAAGGTTCAGTTTTTGGCTAATCGACACGCGACTCATGTTAAGGTAGTCGAAATAAGCAACAATAACAAAAAAGAAATACCGTTGAGTAGGGCCCCGATACTATTATCTATATCTTATCACTAAAAAAAAAAACAAAAGAGAGAGAATCGTGGCAAGTGAAATGCAAAGAGCAAAACAAAACGAAAATCATCACTACTCAAGAGTATACAAAATTTGATAATTATACCCCTTAGATATGTGATAGATGGGTATATCGGTGTATGAAATGATTTACGAGCTTGAGATATTCCTCGTTTTATAGGATCACTAATTTTCCCTTTATATAAAGTAATGTATTATATATAGTGACTTTTATAACTTAGAAATTTATTATATACATAAATAACTAACTACTTCATAAAGGGTATTGTTAAGTCGATTTGTCGATGTTAAAGTCTTAACTGTTATTTTTTTTTTTTTTTGAATAACTAACTACAATAAACAATATATAAATTGTTGCTGTTCATGTACCTATTGTTGTTGTTATTATTTTTTTTTTTTTGGTGATAAGCAAGTCTTTGAGGAGTAAGAACAAAAAACTCTCCCTCTCATTTGAGATAGTGTGGCAAAAGAACAACAACTACAACAAGCTTATCAAAATTATTGTAGAACAATAACACCAACAACAACATCACGAAATTCAATTGCAAATTCTTTGTTATCATCGACAAAAAAAAAACATAAGAGACGACCGAACTAAACTTCAAACTTTGCCAAATTATTTATTGATAAGATTGTTTAACCAAGGTTTCGCCTCGTTTCGCACGTTTCGACACATTTCACCTTTTTGTTTTTTTGTTTCTTTTAGTTTTGTTTTTAATTTTGGGCCGGGCCTAGGCCAAAAATATTGATAGATTGCCCAGATATGCAGTCCAGAAAATAAAATTTTGTTGTTGACGGCCGCTGCAGCTAAAATATTCGATAATCAAAGCTATAGATTAGCCAAATCCAATGCCCCCATGCATATTCGATGAAACTTTACGAGAGTCCAAATATCAAAGGTTAACCTTTTGTTAGTTAGCTTAAGTAGTTTCTCTTTGTAATTTTTTAGTTCTAGTTGTTTTAGTAAAGCTCATTAGGGATCCATATCACTTTAGAGCCCTTTTTTAATATTTTGCTAAATGGTTAATACCATAATAGATCAACCGAATTACATGATTTGTAAATTGAATTTGTAGAATTTTTTTAGGTTACAACAAACGATCATAATATATGTACTTTCCTTAATATACTTTGGCTAAATTCCTTCTAGATAAGAAATATTATATGGAAAATCCATTTTACACAATTTCTTAGTTTATTATACTCGTAAATATATATACATAAATGCCGGGCCCCTGCCTAGATAAGATCATATATATAGTCATCAGATTTATCGCTTCTATTCAGATAAGATCCAAAAGGTTAAGATACTTAATTAGTTCAAAGGTTGCAAAGGGAGTATCATTTGTTATTATTTCCATGGGATTTACTTATATTATGTTTTTCTCTACTTTTATTCTTTGGCGTTTTTCCTTTTTGCATGCAATTATCAGCCGTAGTGAGTTCACCAATCAGTCGGCTAGCAATAAAAACTATATGCAAGAAACTGTTGATAATGTGCAAACACGCACAGTGTATGAGACAAAGAGAGACGGGGAGAGGAGAGAAAGCAAAAGAGAGAGGGCGTGAGAGTAGGGGAGAGCAGAATGGAAATGGATTTGAACTTCGCTGGAAGCAACAAACACAAGCATACAAATTGATATTTTTGTTATCAGTTTTGGCACTGCTCAACATACAAACGAATACTATATGCCCATATATACATATGTAAATATATGTGAATACATATATAATTATATTTGCATATATTATATGTTTTTACATACTCGACTTGCGTTGTACCCAATAAAAAATGGTTAATTTTTGTTTATTAAAAATCTTTCGAACTTGAGAATTCAAAAAAAAAACCAATCTAAAATTTAGAGAAAATATTTATTTGCATATGGTAATCTTTCGAATATCTGACAGTCTCTTTCGCATTGTTTTCATCAGTTATTCTACAAACCTCTTTCAAAAGTCAAGTACAATCGGAAATCAATGAGCCCTATATACCAAATACATGTATATAATAAATATTCATAAGATTCATATGTTTATGTACTATGTAGAGACGATGTGTACTACAACACTCGTATTGAAAACATTCACTTCCTTATTTCGCTTATACAAATCTTCTGCTTCAGACATCCGAGAGCGAATGCAACAAATTTTTTTGGGTACTACCAGTCAATACGAATTTCCAATCTATGTATATGTTTGTATGTATTTAGTAGATTTGTGTGTATATCAATTGATTCGCAGAGTACTGATAATAATAATAATAATAAAAATGTACGGTGAAAAGAATGACGTCAGAATTTGGTTGCTGACTATTTACTTGTTGAGCTCTTTTGGCTCTATCAATTTAATAATGGGAAATTGAAAACGAAATTCGCCAGAAATTTTGAAAATTCCACTTTAATTCATTTTTATTTTTTTGTGTTACGTTTTATATAAAAACTTTCCATAATTCAAGTAACATAAATAATACCGGCTAACCTAAAATGCTTATCTATAAAAACATGAGATAAAACTTACAAGATTTTTGTTCATTCAGCGCCGAAAAATGGTAACCAAAAACAAAAAATACTTCAACAAATAATAGTAAAAGGGAAAACGAGTTTCCACCAGAAAAGTCACTCCAAAGAATTTAGCACAAATTGAACTTTGGTTGCTGTTGCAGTATTGTTTCACAAATTGGATTGCATTTTGGATAAAGAACCCAAACACCAAAAATTTTGCAAGTTGCTATTGTTGTTTGTTAAACAATTTACGCGCCGCGTTATTGTTATTAAGATTATTATTAATTATATGTATACACATACGTACACACACACAAATTCATTCACATGCACACACATTAAAAATGCAGTCTGTGATATGTTTTTATTTCTTTTGTATTTTTGAATTTTTTTTATATTTAATTGATATTTGCGAATAAATAAACAAAATTAGCTGCGGCACACGACTTGGTTCTTGGTTCAAAAATAAAAGTTAAAAATAAAAACTTATAAGTGGATACACCGACGCTGCTGCTGTTGCTGCTTTTGCTTTTGTTGTGGTTGTTGTTGCTATTGCTGTCGGCTTTTTGTTGTTACACATTTATTTTTGGAAATAGAATTTGTTTATATATTGGAGTAAAAATAAATTATTGCGCGTTGTGGCAACATAATTTGCTTCATTTCACTGGTTTGTGGTGTGCTGCTGCAACGTTTTCTTATTCGCGTAACAACAACAGACAGGACGGTACGAGCGCAACGGGAAAAAGCCACAAACACAAAAATCGCCCAAAATTCCCCAAAAACACTGAAACCGAAATTGAATCAAATCGTATCGAAGAATCGAATTGAAAAAGAAATGCCCCGCTCACTGTGCGTTTTCTGAACTGCAAAAAAGAAGCGGTGCTGCGGACGCGTACGAACGTACTGACGGATACGCTGTCGTTGACGTAGTATGCGAATGGTGAACGGTAAAACGGCGCGAACGACGAAACGGAATGTTAAACGACAGCAAAATCACCAATACCAAGGCAATACACGAAAGAACATACGAACACGACGAGAAAGACGACGATGATGATAAGTACGGATATCTCTGTATCCAAGAACGGACTCCGTGTGGCTGCACTGAGGATTGATATACGCACACAGATATACAGGCATTCTAACGGTATGTTTGAGTGTATTAGTACAACAGATTTTTTTCTTCTCTTTTTTGTGTAACAAAATATCACACACACACACACAACCACACTCACATGGACGACGAGAACTCTTCCTTTCCCTCTTCATCTCTCTCTCTCTCTCTCTCTCTAGCTCGCTCGCTCACTCACTCTCTCACTGTGTGTTTGGTAATCTCTACTTCTCCCACACTCATCGCTCTGGCTGCATGATATCTGCTGCTTCTGTTGCTGCTTGGTTATCAGGCGCAGGCGCTGCTTTTGAGTTTCGCTCAAAATGAAAGCAAAAGTCTCATATACAATTTGAGTTTAATATGCAAACAAGAAACATATGGTTTTTGTTTTGCGCTCAGGTCCCGAACACCCACTCACATACTCACTGACTGCTCACCCACACAAACACAGCCACACGCACAGGCAGGCAATCAGCCGTTTTCTATGCTGTTGCCCCGGCAGCAACAGTTATTTTTCCTGGACTCGGATTCCTTGCGGCCTCAATTCGATTTTGCGCCCCCTCCTCTCTCCCCTACAAATGAAAGGGTATATATGAAAGACGTTCAACAAAAAGGGTTTGCATTTGCTAACTCTAAACAAATGTATGTATTCTTGATCAACATCAACTAAACAACTAAAAGTAGGTGAATAAATTCCCATTTGACTAGTTTAAGTGTTGAAGATATTGTAAGGACATTGCAATTCTGCAAGTCCTTAGAAAAGTCTGCTGGCAATAGGATTTGAGAGTTCCTGAAAGACTACCAACTCACCTTTTTGTGAGTTTGTAATCTTCTTCGAAAGATTCAACTCGAGCCGGCTGGGCTAATGCTTAAGTATAAAACTTTAGTTGGTTACGACAAAAGACATTAGAAACCTGAGAGACCTTAACCACATTTGGTAACTAAATTAATCATTAATCGCATGTGTAGGGTATTTCGATATCGTAGTTTGTCCTCTGGTGTATGAGGAATTTTTTCCGTTAGAGCTTTTGTTCTGCCTCGCTCTATTGCCTGCTCATAAATGTTAATTATCCATTTTCATTTTGATATACTGTTTGTATGTGGTTCTCTCGCTCTCTCTCTCTTTCTGTGCGTGCTAGTGTGTGTGTGTGTGATGTCTCTCTCGTTCCCGTTACGTGTCCTGTTTTGCTCGCCCACCCAAAAAATGTTGCTAATGCGTCGCTTTGGTTTCATTTGGGATCTGTATCTGCCCACTGACGACCTCACCCCGCCGCCCCCCATGTCCCAATCCTCAAATTATTCCACACATTTTATTGTGTATTTTATTTATTTGGTTCTCGTGCGACAACACATTGTCCTTGTTTTTCTTTTCGCTTCCTTTCTTTCATTTTTGGTGCCTGTTTATTGTTTGCCTGCTTCCTGATGGTAGCTTAATAAAAACTTTGTTGACCTGCGTTTGACAGGCAGCAGGGGAAAAAACAAATAAAAGGAATTACAAAAACAATATAGACGACGGGACGAAGGACTCTCCAGGAGAGACGACGACGCACTCCTCTTTTCGTTCAATAGATTTTACAGACTCATTGATTCATTTTTTCCGCTCAACTGCTGATGATTATTCATTCAAATCAAATCAATGGTCAATCATAGGAACAACACACACACACATACACATGTCCGATTTTCAAAATGAAACTGACAGCTAAATAAAACAAAACTTGATTTAATCAACGTTAGTTAAATTCATTTTACCTATTTAATCAATGAATAACCATAAGAAATAAACCCTGTGCAGTAATTAAAGATTAAATGGCATGATTAATCAAAAAGGACTTTCTTTTCTCTCTCTCTCTTTCTCTCTCTGTATTTGGTGGAAAAGAAATTGTGGGTGTAGACTTTGTGGGTAGTGCAACTGAATGACTAAGGGGAAATTTTAATGAAAAATTTATTTGGTAAAGAAACTTCAAAAACAATTGCATACTTTTGAGTGACATGTCTGATTACTTTGGATTAAAGCAACCCACTCACTATAATATACGTTATTACAGGTTGCATACGGCAACAAATTTAAATTAAATACAAATTTTTCGACTTTCCAGATTTTTAAAAAGTTTCAAAATAATTTCTAACCATCCTGGGGATATTTTTTCTTTTTTGCCTTACAACATTTACAGATTTCTTGGGTGCGTACAAAAATCACGCATAGTCAATTTTAAGTGCCAGAAGTTACCCTTTACGACTGTTCAAACGGAACGTGAAAATAAAGGAGGGATGCCACAATGTTGCAATAAAATACGAATACTGAATCAGGAAGAGGGGGGCAAATGGCAAACGGAGTGCCAGCATATGGCATTTTCGAAATGCAAATGCTTTGTATGCATCTTCACATGCATATGTACATTTTCATGTCCATGTGCAATTGGGACTGTTGCAACTGCATCTTCAAACTACTGGGTTATGTGTGTCCTTGTGACTTTTAACGCCTGGCGACAACTGCCAGTTCAGACAGTCAGCCAGCCTGTCCCTCAGAAAACACCCGTCGACAGTCGACAATCGCCTTCTGCAGTTAATTCAATAAACGCCGGGCGCGTTTTGCGCATGTCCATAGCCATATAACCATAACCATATCCATGTCCATGTTCAGTGGAATAACGGAGCACACATGTGCAACATGCGGCGACAGCAACGGTGGCAGCAACGGCACCAACAGCAACAACAGCAACATGCCGCTGCCTTGCCTTGCCTTGCCTGGGCAATGTGTGTTCGAGTCCGACTTTGGTTGCACTTAACTGCGTTTTCTTTTCTGTTTTATACCCTTTAGTCTTTACGCGAACAGGGTATATAAGTTTCTTCGAGATGTGTTATGGGGAAAGCATTTATGACTGTTTATCTACGTCACACATCTAGATTTAAGGCTCTAGAGACGTACAACATATTAGGTATCCTTGATATTTAAGCTTAAAAATTATATCTAGGAATATATATATTACAAAGATCGGTTGGTATAAGTATAGGACAAATGTAGGACTCAATATCAGGTATAGATATAGAGGGAGATATTGATGGATCATAATAATTCATTAATAGTTTATTTATCCATATTGATATTCGATTCTAGAGACCTACAACTATCAGCTATATCATAAAGATCCTTTAGAATATGTCATATGTCGTAAGAAATATCGTTAATTTATGCTTGCTCTAGGGTAACTAAAAGTCGTTCTTTATATTGGTTTGCTTTAAGCATCCGTTGAGAGACTGTTCTGCTGCTGGCTGGCTGGCTGGCAGGCGGCAGGGGTTTAGTTTTGAGTTTTCGGCTTTGGGTCTGTGGCCTCTGGCACCCCAAGCTAAGAACCAATCGACCACCACGTGAAGTTCTTTTCCACTCACCAGAGCCAACCAACCTCTTGTTGTTTTTGTTGTAAACGCTGCGTAGGTAATTTTCATAAATCTCATTCAAATTGCTTTTTACATCTCAAAAATGCCATACACCATATGTATCTCGATATAATTGTAAGAGTTGTTAGATTTTGTCTTGCATAAATTATGCCACGCGGAAAAAAAACAACAAAAAATAATTTAACCAAATCAATTAGGCTCATGTAATTAAGTCTCGGTAAATTGAATAAAAAGCTAGAAAGTCCTTAGCCCCCCTCCCCCCCCACCGCTTTTGTCGTTTCCCCCTGGGGGGAAATGGCACTCTTTGGGCATTAGCATTGCCTAATTACATTTCAATCGCTTGTCTTAAAAGTACTTAAAATCTCTCAATCATTCAGATATGTATATGTAAGTATAAAACACAGAAGGCAGAACAAAAAAAGTCAGCATCAACCAAATCTCGACCAATTTCAATATGCTTTGAGTGCAATTTAAATGTGATTAGATATAGGCTTAAGTATCGCAACGTAAGTAAAGTATTCCTGTCAACTGAAGCATCACTAAATGTTTGAATACTCACAGCAGCCTTTTTCTTTTTGCTTCGCTGTGGCAAGGATGCTGCTGCTGCTGCTGTATAAATACTCCATGCCTCGTTGCCAATGCCTAATCTAATCAATTTTGCTCGATGCCGCCAACAGCCGCCTACGCAACACCGTGCCAGGAGCAGCAGCAAAAGCAGCGTCTGCCTTCGTTTTTGCCTGTCAACTTGAATAATGCTACCTTAACACGTGTGCCCGGTGGTAGGAGGAGGTGGATGAGATGGAGACGAAGATGGAGAAGGGAGTGGGGGTGGTGGTGGTGGTGGCTGTGAAAGCATTTCACTGTTTGCATGAATGATAAGTTCGAGATGGTAGAGAAGGAGGAGGAGGAGGAGGTGAAGCAGGGTGAGCTGCCAGTCGATGTAAATAGGCAAGTGACCATGACAGCTGAATTCTTCTCTCCCGATGGAAAACGGTTTTTTTTTCTTCTGTCGGTTAGTTTTGCCGCCCTCCCTTGGTAGATGTGTTTAGACCAATAAAACAATTGAAAATTTGAACATTCTAATTGCCTTTAACTGTCAGTTGAACCAGCAATTAGGCTAAAAACTTTTCATAGTTTTTACTCCCCCTGAATCCCAGCACAACCAACAACCAACTCGATGACAGGTACAAAGAGATCGCATTGTATTCACTTTCGTTTTCTAACCCAATTTCCCAAAAGTACGCGCTCCACCCCCCCCTCGGCCCACATACTGGTTATCCCAGTGACCTGGCAAATATTTAATGCAAATGCCATGACAAGGACATGCAGTAAAAGGTTTGTATAATTGAAATGGATGCTTTCAAAATATCCTGACATAGTTACATACAATCACATTCAAGGTGAGGCATTTTTTTTATATTTTGCTTTTGCTTTTGCGGAGGCGTTAATTGATCTAAAAATGTGACATTGGCACTTTCACAAATTCATTCATGCCACATTTTCATTCACAAACTAAAGAAGGAGCAAGCCCACGAAAAACCCTTTAAATAAAAAAAGGGGGGAAAATTTGTTTTCTACTAACCCATGTTTGGGGCAAAAACCCCGTCAAACAGACAGACAGACAGATGAGACGGAAGAAACACTTCAGGTAATCACATTGAAACTACAGGCAAAAGAATATATATCTCATATACTTTTTCTGGTTATATTTGGCCCATCAATCAATGTTATCCACAGAGACAAACTGTCTGACTGACTGACTGTCAGACAAGTGAGAGAGTGAGAGGCAAAGAGACATGAGACAAGGCGACATACAAACCATATACATACGTAAGTACTATACTATGTGTAGGCGGTAAAGTTCCATCAAAAACATGAAACATATTTTTTGAGTACTTTGATTTTTACATACACACATATGTGTAACTTAGTCAAAAACTTCTCTAAATCACGCAAGTAATAATGGTAGAATCAATAACAAGCAATAATTGAATTGGGGAACAACAACAATAATTACACAGTTAAGAAACATATGTATTTCTAATAATATAACCTCTGTAGTTATGCAGCATTCCTATTATATCGATTTGGGATAGTGGAAGCCCTTCTTTAAGAATTAAACTTTGATGCACCTTTTCGGCCTATGGATGAAAGGTATAGAAACTGAAATTGTTCGACAGATCCTACGCGTGACTCACAAAAATTATATAGGCAACATAATTTTCAAAGCTATTTAAAAATATGGTCGATTTGTATTTTTATAAAAATTGAATTTAAATAATATAAAAATAAATAAACATTCAAAAGTAAAATAATATAATTCAAACAAGAAAAACCGAAAGCAATCAATGAAATGAAAGAAAGAATAAACAAAATTTTATGCGAAAATAAAACAATTAATTAGTTAACTTAAAATAATAAGGAAAATAAAACTTGCTAGACTGGAGTAGAACTGCTCGCCGTCAAGCGAATCGATGGAATGAAAATTATATTCTTCTCAGTTCACGAAGTAAAAATTGTTTAATAGAATTTCCAGCCTACTATGAATAGCTTTTACAATAGTTCGTAGAAAAAGGGTTGCCAAATAAAATAATTAGCCGATAGGCAGTCGAATATGTTCCACATTAAATCGATAGAAAATAAAATGATTCAGATTTTAGTTTTTTTATCGCCAGAATTAGTAAGCTAAGAACTGTTCGATATATTTAACGATTAACACTTACTTCACCTGCTGATAATATTGTTCAATAACTAGTGTCCTTCCGATATTAGGCAATGGCCTTTGTTGGAAACGTACATACTTATATAAACATTATAGGTATAAACACATATGTATGTATGTGTAACCCGATTTTGTATACATATATGTATATACCCTTTGTTTAGCTGTAAACACCATCCTGCCCAATGAAAAACACATGGAAATTGACAATGTACAAGGGCAATAAAGGAAAACTGTCCCACCACAGAGCAGGGTGGGAGAGATTGACAAACAGACAGACAGAGACAGAGAGACGGACAGATAGTAGGCCTCTGTACCATTGACTCGATATTGTTATGCTTCACATAACATAATATTTCTTTAATGTCTTTATTATGTTCCATTGAGTGTAAATATTTTCCCGCACACCCACAACCACACACACACACACACGCACACAGATTGAAGGAAGCTTCTCTTCTCATAATACGCGGCACGTGCTGTGCATTCGAGACAGCAAAGAAGAAACAAAAAGGAAACTTTTCAAAATGGCGACATGAGAATAATAATACAAACAAACACACACACACTATACGGGCAACAACAATAACAAGAACAACACACACACACTCACCTTATTAAAGGTTGCCGTTTGCCAACAGGTACAAAAGTTTTTCACTGCAAAGGAGAGAGAAAGGTAAAAAGAAAAGAAGAAAATTCAAATTACAATATGAAGCTGAATAAGTACCAGATGTAGGTACATATATATATACATATATATGTATGTACATAAAAGAAATATTGTAGATTGCATACGATTTACTATATCAACTGTGGTTAAACCTCTCCTGCAACGAGCTGCTGAGCTGTGTGTTTGTGCCCCACGCTTGAACTGAAACAGGCTTACGGGGCCACGCACATGTGTGTGGTGGCACTTTGCATGAGTCCAATAAACTTCAGTTAGGCCAGGGGTAGGGGTAGGAGGCATGGCCATGGGCATGCCGCAGACGACGTCGAACGACAAAGCGAGCAAAAGAGTTTAAAGTTGAAAGGATACCATAAATCTTGAAAACTGATGCAAAGCGACAGTTTTCAAAGCGACTTGTCGACTTGTCATGGCTTTGGCGACAGAAATGAATGAAGTACCAAAGTCGCAGCGCCGACTTGGCTATACCCTGCAAAGCAACTTAAAATTTGCAAGCCCAAAATCATACTCAAATGCAGCTCCTTCAAATAACTGGCATACAAGCACTTTAGCGCACCTATCGACCAAATAACTCGGCTGATTTTTTTAAAATTTTTATGAATTGATGAATGAATTGATTAGGGTATTAGGTAGTAATTCGGAAGTGATCAACCTATTTATCACACGAGTCTGAATACTTAGTTAAGTCTTATTGTATAGCTCTTATAGGCTACGTAATCTCAACTTTGATGCTGATTAAGAAAATATATACTTCTTGGGATGGGAAATTATTTTTTCTGGATGTTACACACATTTTAACGACTTAAGTATACCCATTTTTACCCTATGAGTGCAGGGTAGTGACAGGGGAGGGATGAAGCAAATAAAACATGACTCAGAAACAATTGAGAAAGATCTGATCTGGTCTTGAATAACTATATTGACTTTGTTTTGGCTAATTTAGTGTGTTATATAGCCCAATTGAGTAATCTACCATTACTCAACAGCTGTTTCGCCCCTCTTTCTCTTCTTCTCGGATTTGTTTTTGGAAAAATCGAAAAGTAATATGCAAAATATTTGAAATACATTTCGCTTTCAATTGAAATGCATACGAAATGAGGCACATTTCCTTCAACTTGCAACTCAAGTATGCCGCATCCTTTTCCACTTCCTGACTTCTTCACTACAATGCATCGAAATAGAGAGAGAGAGAGACACACAAACAAAAGAACGGGTGGGGGGAAATGTGAGAGAAAGAGAGGGCATCACATGTAACTTTGCTAGGGCCGAGTTACATAGCTAGAATATCTCAAGTGCCAGTGGCAGTGCCGTGGCTCAAAAACGGCAGCAGCAGCAGCAGCAACCATAAGGAGGATTTCGAAAGATCTTTTTTCGATCTTTTCTGGTGTGTATTTTTTTTTACGTTTCCTTTGATTTTCTTTCAGCACACATACACACACACACATATGTATGCATATACCGTATACGTAAATGTTATTGACGTCGCCAGTCGGACGGACAGACAGACGGAATGACAGGCAGCCAAGTGAGCCCATACATTGACTTTCCTGGGACTGGGGGCTGAGAGCTGAGGGCTGTGGCCCGCTGATGTTACCGTTAAAAGAAATGCAATTAAAATGCATCTCTAGACCCCTGAAGAACTTCAGGCAACGCCAGCAAACGGAAGCAATTAGTAAACTGAGCAGTCTGCCTATATAATCCATAGCAAATCTCTTTCTGACTGCCGGGCACCACCGCCGCCAGCCTTAGCCTCAAGCGTGCTCTACGTGGCATTTCGGTGACTGCGGACGTACGGAATGAGAGTGAGATAGAGATGGTGGAGGGAGGACGGGTAAAGGAAAGAGAGTGGGGGCATAGTGGAGGAAGGGCGCAGCTGAGGTATGCTTAATTTGTGTGGTACAACAACAGCACATGGCAATCCTTTCGTTATGGTGCAGCTTCTCACATGGTTCATATCCGATTTGGTTATAGGTACTCGTAATTTCTTTCTTCGTTGTTCTTATGCCCTGGAGACATTCGGTATCATAATTTTCCATAATTTTAGTGTAGTATTTCGTTCAAAGATTTCGTTTTAATTTTAGAATAGGTAAGAATTATGATACAATTAAAGATTATCATATTATACATGTAAGCTGACGAAAATTCAAACGTATATTGATGGAGGTTTCCTCTAAATAGTATCTATATAGCTGCGTATGAAACCAGGTTCCAGGTGTTCCATAGAGAAATCAGTCTATATACCAAATTTATATGAAGTATTCCCAGTTTAATTGGCATTATAATATTGATAGATATTCTAACTTTGGTTGCTCAAAACTTTAAAAAACGATCTATTGCAGAATATCTTTGAAAATATATAAGCAACTTTTTAAAAATGACTACAACTACAGCAAAATAAGTGAATCCTTTACTTGAATTTCTTGTGTATATTCTGTATTCCCCATATATATATACATATATCGATAATATGAAAACCAAAACAAACACCAACATCAACAGACTGTAACAACCTAAACAAACACAAAATGATATTGAATAAAATTTGAAAATTTGCAACAGATTTAAACAGATTGAACAACAAAATTTCCATAGACAAACCAAGAACAACAATTTGCAGCCAGTTGGGTCGGGTCGTACCAGGCCATGCCGTGCCGAGCCTTCTTCTTTTCCCCAACCAACCAACTGACTGACTAACTGAATGACTGACTGTCTGGCTGGACCACCCAATTGGCAGCTGGTGCAAAATTAAATAAGCAACACAAGGAGGAAGAGGATGAGGAACACCCAAACAAGAAATAAAATATAAACCAATAAAACGCAAACAAAAGTGAATTATAAACATAATCACAGAACATAATGATGATCATGATGATGATGCAGCCTCTACTACATGTATCCATTCATTTTAATATATATCCATAGATACATATGTGTTACCGATTTAGATGCGGCACGTGCCAACCAAAAATTAGCTATGTAGATGACTTTTATTCTTTCATTTTTTGCTAGGTTTTTTTATTCTCGAAATACTGAAAATACTAAAAATACCGAAAATCAATTGTTTATTTTCGGTTTTGAGAAAGAAAAAAAATAAGTGCAGCGCTAAAAATCAAGAAAATTGATAATAATACAAAAATAAAATCAATTTTGAGGCGGCAGCGGGCGGCAACCTGTTGTATGTCTGGTACCCCCCTGGTTCCCTCTCTTTATCCTCTTCCTCGGCGGTTCATTCACAAAAATATACACACTACACACACGAACAAACACACACTCGCAAGTTGGCCAAAGTTAAATATAAAACAAAAACAAATGTTAAATTTAGTTATGGATATTTTCGTCTATAAAAGTTATCCTTATTTATAAAGAAACCAAAAGAAAGAAAAAAAAAACACGAGGAAGGAAGAAGCAGAGGAGGGCAAAAGCAGAGGCAAAAAAGAATGTGCCGCCAAGCATTCTCCCACAAGGAGGCAGCGCAGCAACAGCAGCAAATTCAACATGGCGTCGCGCCATCGTCTGAGATCAGTTCAGGGCGCAAGCGCAAAAAAATCACCTCTACAGTTAAGTCACGGGGGAATCTAGCACGCTCTCTCTCTCACTCACTCACTCTCTCTCGTGCGCTCTTTCTATCTTCCTTCCATCCCTGTGTACGTGAGCATACGTGTTTGTGTGTATGCGTGTGGAAGCCATTTGCATTTCGAGCTAAATATAGCTAGGTGTTCGCCTCGATCGTTCTCTCCCTGTCTCTGCCTGTGTGTCTGTATGCGTGTGTGTGTGCGTGTGTGCTCTGCCTTGGTCTCACAACTATGGACGTCACTTAAGGCACAATTATGCCCCCAAGCAGCTTGCTGCTGCTGCTTTGTCTGTGTATTGGCATGCTGATTAAATTACAGTTTTTCTCTTTGGTGGAGAACAGGCAAGAAAAGTCATGGTGAAGACACAGTGGCGGGGGGTCCCCGCAATGTTCGCCCTCCTCTTTGAGACAGGTGCTGGCTGAATAAGTTACGAAAGCCGCCTCCCGTTCGACTTTCGATAGCCAAACAGTTGCAAAAACAAGGAAAAATCGAAATGTTTTCATTTCCCTACCCCCACCACCGCCAACGCCGCCGCCATTTCCACTTCCCCTTTTCTCCTTCCTGTTGGTTTGTCTGGCCGGGCCCCGTCCATGTCAGCTAACAGCGTCTGATGTCTGTCGTCGCCAATTGCGCAGCTGCAGATATACATATACACTCACACATACAAAAACACACAGACATATGTACATTCTAGAGTGGCTTTACTTGTGTTGGTTATACAAAAAATCTGTTCATATATGTACCTCTATAGATATACATATACCAATGTACATACGTGTAGTATATACTGTATTTAACAATTTGTTGGCCCCCTTTTGTTTTTGTTGCTCTTGTTGCTGCTGCTGCTACTGGGAGCACATGGAAATCGTATATAGTATACATACATATATACAAAATATCGTAACAATGCTACACGATCTCTCGATCTCGATCGACACTAAGGTATGCGATGAAATAAAATTTCTTACTTGGCAGCAAATGAGAAATCTCGATGCCTTCTTCTCTATATATGCAAAACGAAATGAAAAATTTGTTAAGGGGCACGAGATACGTTTGATTAAATGAGAAATCGAATGATACTTAATTCAGAATAAGAGAAAATAATAGAAAAGCGAATCTATAGAGTTAAATTATTACAGAGTTCATTTAACTAAAGATCTATAAAGGTTTCAGAAGCTTCTTCTAATACTTTTTGTCTGTTAGCTTTGACTATTCAGACGGTGTTTCTATTTATTGTACCAACCTTTTACTACACTATATAATTCGTTCTCCTAACTTAGCAATCAAGAATCAGTTGGAGCTAGAAGAGCTTCAGCTACAATTTAAATTTACTAAAGCAGCAATTTCTATCTAAAAATTATGCAAACAATATCGGTAGGATCAGTAAGATATTCTTTATTACAAATAACTGCAAAATAACATTTATATAAGCACAAATCACTATTAAAGAAAAGGATAAACTTTGTTTTTTATTTTATTTCTAAAAGAGTCGTATAATTGTCTGAGGGTAAATCATTTTGCATCTAATTTCTTTAAGCAAACTATAAATTAAATACTTAAAGCTTTTGACAAACATTCATTTGATTTTATTACTTTTGTTATGTGAGAGATTTGAAACCATAAAGTTTTGAGATTTGCATTTTTATTTTTTTTTTTTTACATTTGTCGAAACTGCTCAATTTTTTGGTTTACTGTACACGATTTGACAAAAGGGGCAACTAAATTTCATTTGCATAGAAATGCAAACTGCAATCGGACGCCATTTTGAGCATTTTTGCCAAGAGTCTTTTGATTCTAGTGAGTTGTTGTTGTTGCATTTGTATTTTGGATGAGTCTGTGATATTTTCACGCTTAATCACTAACTGTCCCGCTGCTGCTGCTGCTGCTATAGCTGCTGTGTCGCCGTTGTCGTAGTCTTAGTCGTCTGTGGCACGGCGACAACAAGATAGGAAAAAAAAAACAAAAAAGAAACAGAAAAAAAGAAGCATTTTGGCTTCTGGCCAAAAATACTTAACGCTGCAAATGAAATGGCAGAACGAGACATGGCAGCAAATGCAGAAAATGTCAAAAAGGCGCATAAGGGGGAAGCAGCGGCGGAGGAGATGCAAAAGATGTGAAGATGTGAGGGAAAAAAAACAACAAGAAAGGAAAGGAAAACTTTAATTTTCTTTTATTGCGGTCGTCGAGCGCAATAATTGCGCGTAAACAACAACGGGCCGAATGAACACACACATTTCACTTCATTTTCATGTTGATTTTTCCTTTTGGTCAGAATTTTATGAGATTTGGCTGCAAGCCGAAAGATACACACATACAGACACACACACACACACAGAGGGGGCAAGCGAACGAAAGAAGAGAGGAGCAGGTATGGTGGAAAAAATATACATATGTATCTGTATTTGTATCTGAAGCAGACGCGTGCTTGAATTCTTGATGATTTCCCAACACATGCATAAATATTTGATCATTTCAAACTCACACTCACACACACACACATAATGAATGTGGCAAGATACAATTCAACCAAATTGCCACCAATGACGTTCAATATTTTGCCAAAAAAGCGAGAGAGAGAGAAAAAAGAAAGGAAAAACGCAAGAATATTATATGTATGACGCACTTGTTTCCCTGCTTAAGAGGCAAGGAAAACTTATTCATCATTTTCATACAGCATTTTGCATTTAATTAATATAATTGATTTTAGTTTCGATTTCGCGTGCCTCATTAAAATCTTTACCTTGCCCGCACAGTTATTTTAATGAAAATTATAAACTATGTAAGACAATGCGAAAATTTTGCGCGCTTTCGCTCTCTATGCGTTGCCAAGAACGGCCAAGAAGTTAGCTCTATTTGTAGGTGGTTGTGGGGGGAAGGGGCGGTGTCTTGGTATCGCTACAACCAAGAAGAAAAACAAAATTTTGAGGGAAATTCTTTGGCAAATGTTTCGTGTTAATTGAACGCACAGTGTATGTGTGTGTGTGTGGGAGTGTGTGCTCTTATGTACATAACACCAAAAAAGTGCCAGCCTTAGGTTGTAGGTCTTTCATCGTAATCTGATAAACATTTCACTCTACATTGAGCAAAACTTTAATGTATTTTCTGTAATTAAGACTTAAAGTAATTGCCTTCGATTCGACCATTTTGCCAAATTACAAATATCATTCAAGTTTACACTGCGAAAACTTGGACAAATAATGGTTAAAAAAACCATATATTTCGTTAGGTATTTCCATTTTTTGTGAGATCGAAATCTCTAAGATCTTTTACGAACTGATCTTCTAAGAGTATATCTTTAAGGAACAGATCTACTAGGAATTGAATATTTCCCCTTACTAAGACTAAAAATTAATCCAGATTGAATCATTTAAATCCTTTTAGACAATTTTTTTAAACAGTCATATTCTAAGAACGATAAAAAGATTTTGTATTTACCAATTATCAAGAATTGGTAAGTTTTCGGAAAAGTTTTACTTAGCAATCGCATTATATGGCCACATTATTATATGGTCATAATTAAAACTTTGTTTCATTCTCATTAAATTAAATATTTCAACTTACCTAAGTGTGTTTCAGGTGCAAAATGCTATGTATGACAAATATTGTATACTCCATATATGTGTTTGTATATATAGCCATATAAATTTTGTTGTTGGTACTTAATGGTACCAAAGTTCATAGAATTTTGCTATTGCTCTAACTAAATGTTGTCTCCATTTTCGTTCAACGATTTGATAACTGCAAGTGAAAGAAAAAGAAAATGTGGTTTTTAAAATCAGGGGAATTATATCTTATTTATGGTCATGGAAAATAAGTCCAGGCTTTAACTCCACCCACATAAATGCAGGGGATATATGTATGTATGCAGATGAACTTTATCAAATGCAACAAGTCTAAACATATGAGAAGAAGGGGTGTTAGTGGGGGCTGGTACATGTTATGTTGACTTTGCGGTTATGCATAAATAGAGAAAGAGAGAGAGTCAGTCAGTTGCAGGATTCGGATGTTGTTGTTGTTGATGATGATGCTGTGAGGCAAGGAGAAATGCGCGTGCTGTGCTCAAACACCCACGTCTCATGTATCTATGGGATTGTGTATCTGTGTGTGTGTTTTTTGTGTCTTTATGTATGTGTGTGTGTATGCGCATAGGAAAAGCGTGTGGGTGGCTAATGAAATGCTTCAACGACCACGGCAGAAACATCATCATCATCAGCAGTAGCAGCAGCCAGCAGAAGCATCCCCATCACCTATGTACATATATATACGTTGCCATAGACTTGATCAGCTTTACACACACACACACACATATGTGCCTTTGTATGTGTGTGTGTGTTGTCTTTTGTTCGCATTGCCATGGCAAATGGCATTCCCTTCACTTTTTCCCTCACTTCAAAAGAGTCAAGAGAGGTACATCAAGGGTATAGAAGACTAGATCCAACTTATATACCATATATACTCGCGCACATATACATACATATATCTATATACTATGTATACCTATCTAACACATCTTCAAAATACAGTTGTCTATAATAAATTTGCTCCCTCTCTTTATGACATTTCCCTCTTCTACACCTACACCAAATGAAAAACAAAAAAAAAACACAAATAAAGAGATGAAAAAAATGACTAAATAAATTTGTCAGGGCAGCAGCAGGCACCGAAAGGGTGGGGATGGGGTGGGTAGGGGTTTGGGGATGGTAAAGGCGGAGACATGCGGCATTTGCCTTTGGTGACAATTAATGTGAAAATTGCCAAAAAGCAACAACGAAAAGTCTTGTAAATATTTCCATTATAATATACCGATATTTATTAGTATTATCATTAGTGTTGTTCTTTTGGTTTTTGCTGTTGGAAAGAAAACTCTTCTTTTTTTCTTCTAGCAATATTCGTGCCGATTTTTCATTTCAGACTTTGTGTAATTTTTGGCCTTTAGCCAAAGTCTACACAAATTTGCGTAAATAAACAACAAAAATTTTGTTGCAAATTAAAAACAAAAACGAGCAAGAGTCAGAAAGAGAAAAAAACAGACAGAATGTGAGAAAGAGAGAAAGGGGGAGAGGGAAAGCGAGGGAGAACGAATCATAATGCTTTACTTTATGGGCAAAACAACAAAACGAGCAGCCAAATATTTATGAATTTTTCATTCGAGAAAATTGAAACTGCATCTACTAAAAAAAATATATATTTATGTATGTATAATAAGAATAATAAAGGGCCAGCAGCAGGTTTTCATCATTATATGAAATATTGAAGAATTATTTATGACAAAACCTATTTTGTCCCTAACATGATCTCAATTTTTTACATTCTTATATATCTGCTGAACTTTTGCTCTAAGCCTGTCGCATAAGCCTGTTTTAAGAATCCTTAATTCAGTTCAAATATGTGGTTTTTTAAAATAAATTTATATACATAAATGTATTGAAATGGGAGGCACCCCCATCTCTTGATTACTCGTCTTAAGTTTCAGTGTAAGCGGAAATGATTTTCTATGATTGACATATCCTTAGCATCCAGCTAACAGCTCGCTGTTGGTTTTCCTTGGGGCTAAGAGGTGAAGTGAATGCACAAAGACTTGAAAAGTTTTCCCCAACTTTGAAAGACATGAGGGGAAAGTAGCTTCCTAAACCGCTTATAAAATAAGACATGTACATAAGTGCCTGCAGGTGAGATACAAAAGGCGTTGGCGCCAAATGGAGGATACCCTGTGTTTTTAAAGTCTTGAACCTAATTGTAAATAAATTCTCATGAAAACTCAATTTGCAATTTGTGGCAATTTTTGAGAAATTACTAAGTATGAATAGTTTGGCATATAAACTGAAGTAATCCATTCCAATCTATATTTTGATGGAAGATTACAGGATAGAAAAAAATAACTTACTAAACAATTAAAACAAAAAAGAAAAAAACCATTGAACAAACATTCATGTACGTCATTTCCTGTGGTTCACGCTTTACGTTACCTTTAAATAAAATAGTGGCACAGTGTCGCCCACTTTAGTTGATCTTCAGCCAACGCCATCTGGGGGATCTTTAACGGGATTTCTTAGCAACATGTTGCTGAACAATGAAACACAACAAATAGTGTTGAACATGGCCCCAAATATGTTTGGCAGCAATTCGAATCGATCAATGATTTTCTTTTTCACTCTTTCGCACTTTATTTTGGGAATTTTTATGGTTTTAACAGAATTTTAATTTCACTTTTCTTTAAACGAGAAATTTGAACAATTAATTTGCTTATTTAAATCATTTGTGTGGCACAAATTGATTATAGATGATTTTTGTTACACAGCGGATAGAGGGATAGAGACGAGACGAGACGAAAGGAGACGTGGCGAGACGAGGCGATTCGAACGGGCATAGAAATTGAATTGATGATTGAAAAACAAAAAGATATTGTACGATATTTTTCCTGCTACACTTCACTTCTTACTGGCGCGCAAGGCGAAAATCGCATATACAACGAGAATGTATAATTATAAATAAATGTTCTATAAAAAACGCTTTTTTTCAGTTGTTGCTTGTTGCTGCTGCTGTTGCTGCTGCTGTTGTTATTGTTGGCGTCGTGTGTGTTTTGAGCCATTTTAATTTTAGAGGTAGCCCAAAATAACCAACCAAAAACCGCGGCCAGAAATCACCTTTCTCAAGAATAGTAGAAACCGTTAAGTGAAACAATATTGAATTAAGACAGCGCACAGGTAGAAGGAACCACAAAAAAAAAAAACGAAAAGGAGCCAAAAGTATGGGCTGAGAGGGCCAGCGCCATGACTCTTTGAAATGATTTCATTTTCTTTACTTTTTTAATGGCATTTTCATTGAAATTGCTGCTACTTGGCTGGCTGTGCCTTAAGTAACCGAAATATGTCCTATATCTGTGTGTGCACAAAGGATTTGTGGCTTATATACGTCTTGGTGTGTGTGGTTTGTGCCTGTATATATGTGTGTGTGTGTGGCAGCACTTTATAAACTTGGGAAAAGTAGAAGAACCTAATGAGATTATAACAGCAATTAGGTTTACCAAATAAATAAACCACAAAGGGATAAAGCAGCAGCAAATTGATGCAGATTTGATTATAAAAATCCCATTAAAGTCATATCTAGTCAGGGTTGTAAACCGATATAAATAATAATTGCATGAAAAGGTTTTGCTGTCACTTTAGATTGTAGTAAATTGCCATTAAGGCGTTTGGCTATCAAAATGGAATATCGTTCAAAGTTTCAAGTTTTGTTTCTTTGTAATTGGAATATCGACAAATGTTATTGGATTGAATTTTGTTTTCGTTTTTTAAGGTAATTGTTTTAGATATTTATTTTCTTTACTTCGTTACAGTCGTTTTATTAATTATGGTATTATTAGTATACTAATATTCTCTCGTTTCAAAAATAAAGAGAATGTTGAAGTCGCCAAAATGTTTCATACAAAATAAACTTTCAGTTCTAGTCGTGATTACAGTTCTTTGTTTGAAAAAACACATCCCAATTCCGTTATTTGGTATTGGGTAAACCGTTTCCGGTTCCGGTGCACTCAACCAACTATTAGATATTCACGGACTTCAAGTTTATTAAAAATATACTTGATTCGTTTTGAAATTAAGCATAAAGCGCCCTTTCTCTCGTCCCCTTTTTTCCTCGATCGCTGTACCGTTTGTTTTTGCACTGTTTAAGCACTAACTATCGATTTGTTATCGGGACAATCGATACTTTCTATATCGTTTCGATTGTTTGATTTGCAGGCGATTAGTGACCGATCACTCGAAAATAAATCGAAAGGCCATACAACACTTTTAGCTCGTATTTATACACCAAACACATTGAATTCATATATATATATCTTTCGGTATACACATATATAATTCAAATAAAAGCAGATTTCTTTGTTGTTGTTTATATATTGGATATATATATAAATCCAATGTAGATATACATATATATATCGGATGTATATTTTGATCGCCTGTTGTGTGTTCTGTTCTGGCGATCTCCTTCAACTAAAAATGAAAAGGAATGCTGCTGCCGTGTTTGCTGTTGCCGTTTGCCGTTGCTGTTGCTACAGCTGAGCATCTGCTGCCGGTTGGTTGCATTGGAATCGGTTGAAGACGCTATGCTATATGCTACTATATGGGGGTACGCGTTGCGGCGCGCATTTTTAAATATAATTCACTTATTTTTAAAAACTTAGGGGGCCAGGGGCATGGCCGTTCGGCCGCCCGCGAATATCATTTAGTTTCATTTCGATCCCTTTTTTCTGAGTGAAAGCCAAAGAAAACGAACAGCAACAACAACAACAACACAAAATTGAAGAAAATGAAAAGAGATTTTAAAATTAGCACAACAACAACAACGAGACGATGATGATGAAGAAGAAGAATATTCAATATATTATGCAGCATGATTTCCTCTATGGAATTTCCAATTGCGAGACAGAGAGAGAGAGAGAGAGAGTGAGGGAGTGAGAATGCGTGAGAGAGTGGAGGAGTTATTTTTAACTCAAGCAATGAGAAAATGCCAAATGTGTCTGTTTATTGTCCAAAATCCTGTTAATGCCACAAATCGAAATGAAATGCAAAAACCAGAAAAGAAGAAAACCAGCAGCCGAAAAAAGAGAAAATGCTTATATAAATCTTAAGGTCACGTGTCGTAAAAGTGTGACTCAAAAAGAAAATAGAAAGGAAGGAAGGAAGGATGGAAGGGAAACTGAAAGACAAATCGACGCCCTAAAGTATGTTACACTTAATGGTCACATGGCCTACAACAATTTGTCCCTGACTTGCAAAATAAAAGTTAATGACAGAGATTCAATGAATCTTCTCTTCTAGCCCTCGTACCTCACCTCACCTCAGAACACGCTTAATTAAAGCTCCAACAATAAGCGTAAGCATTTACTGTGACCATTCGAGTGGATTCCCTTAGCCCCAGCATCGCGGATCCTGTTTCTGCTGTGTTAATGCTACTTGCGGTCACCCACACACACACACATATGTTTAGTACGCATACCTATATACACAAATTTATATAAGCGTAAAATTTGTTATTGAAAGTGATTAATTAATGAGGCGTTAAATGAATAAATATGATGATGATATTCCCTTTTGCGCCCTATTGAACCGGAAGTTTGTTGTATGACACCCCACAAACTCCCCGCCAGTAACCCTCCCTCCGTCCTCTATATAATGCTTTTAAACTTACTTCAAAATCGCATATCTCGTTGAGTAGCCAGAAAAAGTGGAGTAATGTTGTTTACACATGACATGAACACATGTACATACATACATACATAACCAAACGTATGTATTTGCATAATTTAACAAATGTTTGATGATGACTTCTTTCCAATAGATATATTATACGAATTGATGGATTTCCTATGCTTTCCCCCATTAAAAACCAATAACTTACGTTGCCTGTCAAAACCTCACACAAAATGGGCAGACGCAGCAAGGAAAGTAGAAAACGGATGCGCAGGGCCACAAAACTCTTTGGCCAAGTCGATGGGCCTCATACGCTTTAAATCACCAAATAAATACATATATCTACTCACAAAATCATTTGAATTCATATTTATTCTATTAATTTCATATTTAACAAAGGTTTGCTACAGTAGTGGGCTTCTTTTTGTGTCTTTAAATTTCCAAAGTATTATAAAAGAAAAATAATTTGCGGGGTTTTACCCAAGTACAGCTTAATAACTTCAAAAAGAATATAATTTATCATATTAAGCAGGTCAAACATATATAAATTTTGAGGAAATTTTGCCACAGTCTAAAATATATGGAAACTTTTCTGAATTTCATTTGGGTTTGATTCGAAAATGGTAACATACCTAATAAACTGTCTAAACTAACAGTAACAATTAGTTTAAAGTTTATAAAAGAGAAAGATTAAGTTAGTTTTTCATGCATCAAACTTTGTTTGCAAATATATAGACTCTTTTTTATGGAAAGGATATACAACACATAGCTAACCTGGTTTCTGTTATGCTGAAAAAATGAAAAGTACCAGCTAGTGTTAGGCACGGAAACCAAACCCTAAAGACACACAAACTTACACACAAAAGGGTAAATTTTCTTCTTTTTTTTGAAGATTGGAATGCATAAAAAAATCAAGAAAAATTTACATTGTAGGCGAGAAAATCAAAAATGCAATTTCATTTTTATGACCAAATAAATGTGTTTTAGATAAACCAATTTATATTGCCGTTTCCAGGGCATCAAATATGCCAACTGCGTGCGGCGTCAATCACTTAACAAAATGCAAAAAACAAAAAAGGAATAGAAGACGAGCCTTTGCCGCAAACAAATACACACACACACACACACTTAGATGCATACAAACATTTATTACTTGCCGCTTGCATTTCCGCTGCGACAGCCAGACAAACTATCAGCAGCAGCAACAGCAGCAACTATAAAACCAGCAAATGCGATAACTTGGTATGCAAATGCAGCAGCAGTTGGCAACATTGCATTTGCTGACAAGGTTCCCAAGAGCCCCAACTATATAAGCCCCCTCCCCACAAAACACAGCAAGCACACAAACAAACAAACAAACACACACACTACACACACCCCACACCTTAAATAAAGAAACCAAAGCCCATTCACTTCGTGACTTCAGCGCAAAACATTTGCAATTTAGCGAGTTTTTCAGTTTCCCTTTCGCTGCGGCCAGTTGCAGTTGTGCAGGAAGCCATAAAGGGGGCGGGGGAAAGGGGCAGCTACTGCTGCTGCTGGGGCAAACGGCACGTAGCGACGCTATGACTGAGGCTGAGGCAAGCGTTTGACGCATACCAAATGTCCTTGAAACAAACGCGGCGGCGGCACCACCATTGGTCGGTCGCTTCATGTGGCGATTGGCCCTGACAAGTGGCAAGCTGTGACTTTGACTTTGCAAAATGCAAAATGCACAAAATTGATAAACAACAACAACAATAAAAAGGAAAACTATTCACATATTTTTAAGACAACTTTGCGATACTCTTACCATTCTGACTAATTCTCAATTTTAAAAGACAGTTCAAATAATTGATTAATGCTTAATAAAGCAAATGAACCTTAAATGATAGAATGAAGAGAATAAGCTTATAAAATAGATGGAACTGTGACTACTGTGGTGGGTAAAGATAATTCAAGCAATATCTGACTTACTCTCTTTCGATGTACGTATGTACATATGTATGAGCCAACACAAATGCAGGCGAATGCCATTTGCAATTGTAATAAAATTTGTGGTTTTGGAATTCTACAGCAGGAAGTGACATTTTGCGGTTTCAGTTGGTGACAGATACTCGGTACGAGTGATTGAATCACAAATATAATGATTGACACCCCCGCCGCCGCAGCCGCCGTGCTCTGTCCGCCGCCACCAACGCCAACGTATTCGTTATTGACCGCAGTGATAAATACAAACCTAAAAGTATGCAGCATGTTTTTTTCTTTTGCTTTTTGTTGAAACAATGCCAAAGAAGAAAAAATAAAAGGGAAACGCCATTAGTCCTGGCAAAGTTTACTCTTTGTTTTTGCATTTCTTGGCATTTTTCACTTACTGTTTGTGTTCTTTGTTCAATATTTCTTTTTGGTTGTTGCCTGCTTGTTTTTGCCATGTCCGGTTTTATGCCATTTTTAGATATCTAATTTTAGAAACAAAGTTTAAAGTTGAACGAAAAGTGTTTCTCCTCCTGCACCACCTCTTGCTTCTTGCGAATGACGTCAGTCACGTTGCCATAATGCAATATTCAAATATTAAACTAATTTATGCAGCAGCCGCCGCTGCCACGCATGAGAGGAAAACGAAACGAAACGAAAAAAAAAACGCGAATTTCAAATTTCATTGCATACCCAACAGGCGCCCCCCTCTCATCTACCACACTAACACAAACACACGAAACTCAAGCTTTGAGTGAAATACCAACGCATTGAGCAAAGAGAATCGCTGCCAACGCACTGAGCGCAGTGTCATGGCTGCAAAAAACACGCCCCCAATTATAGCTAGACACCCCCCCTTCACCGGGTACACCTGCCCTCGCCCTCCTCGCCATGTTGTTAGCCAACTGTCGTTCAAGTTCAATGCAATTTTTGTACGGCGTCAGCTGTCCTTGACGACCACCATGACGACGACAACGGCGACGAGACGATAGTCGCCCATCGGAAGCTAAAGTGCAACGACAAGGGGGGGACTAGTATTATTTTTTTTGCGTAATGCCAATCTGAGTGGTGGAAATATGTTCGAAATGAGAACTGAAACACAAACCAAATGACACAATTAACGGCATTTTGTACATTTTGCTTTAAACTGTTTGTTTGCTTGCTTAATTAGTTTATGGGCTTGCAACAACATTACACAATGTGTGTGTGTGTGAGACAAACTAAGGAAAATAAAATAATAACAGTTAAAACAAATTGGGATTTCAGGCAAAAAGAGACTACTTCAACCATTTTAACAACTCTACAGTAGGTACACTCCTCCCCACTTGAACGGGACATTTCTTCCAAAATTTGCGTCTCAAAAACGATCCGACGTGGGATAGACTGATACAAAACAAAGTGTATACTACGTAGTTCTTTTTTATCTGCCAGAGCGTCTTAATTATGCGTCAGAGCTTAACTGGATGGAGGCTGGCTGCGTGTGCTAAATTTCCGCAAATTTGATAAGCGAAATATACTCAAATATGTCAAATATTTGTCGCATGTGTCTCTCTATAAAGCCTACACAAAAACTTAACTAAAGTCACGTGTCAGTTTATAAATGTTGTAAATTAGTATTTATTACTACAATGAATACATGTTAGAGTGACTCTCATTAAACAACTAGAAAACTTATATTATTGAAGAAGATTATTCTGTATTAATAAGAATTTTTATAAATCGAGGTTATATTAAAATAGCCGATACAAACAGTCAAGTTTATCTGCAGTATAGAGTATCTCGAAGTACTCCTAATTTACTTACGTTATACTTCTGCACTTAAAGTCAAGAAGTTTTCATTCAAGAATGTTTACTGTATCCAAATAATAAAAGGCACAACAACAACAAAATCATTATCACAATATACAAACATGGAAAAGTCAACAAATTGCGAGTTAAACTGCAAAGAAACCAATTAGAATATATCTAAAGAGAGGGAGAGAAAGAGTTGGAGAGAAACCCTATAAAGAGAAAGATAAATTGTTTTTGCAATCGGTGGCTGCAAGTCCAGAAATCATGACATCACACCCATACAAGCAAAAACCACAGATAACAACCAGTAAGAGTAAGAGAGAGGGAGAGAGAGACTAAGCTCTGACTCTGTATGACATCAGCGTGTGCACGATTTGTTAACAGTTAATCACACGATCGGAAAGGCCAGCGGAGACTAAACGGCGGCGGCAGCAGAGGGTGGGGGGAGGCAAATCGAGGGAGCTTTCGAGCATGCGCAACTATGACGAGAGCTTAGAATAAGTTAACTACACGTGCCAAAACATGTAATAGAAGCCCCAATAGGAACGAAAAACCAAACAAAACACCAGCGTATGGAGCGCAAAGCAAAAGAGAAAAAAAATTCGTTGCTTTTATCCAATAATTGACGTTTAACACCGCAGCTTCACGAGCAAAAATTCTCTAGAGAACCGGTTGCGCCCCGACAGCTTTTGCAATGTTTGAGCATTGTATACTCGTATGTAGGGCCGCAGTTAGCATCAACATTATCGATTTCTCTATACACTCTATCATGGGTACTACAAAATGTTCATACATTTTGCTGCTGATAAGAACAATAAAGTTTCCTTAACGAAATACATCTAATACCCTGGAAATAAAAAAATGTATACCATGAATTATCTAGTTTTATGTAATTCTGTACTTTGATTATTATTCATTACATTAGTATTACATCCGGAATTACACTAACTAATCAACTAACTAGCTAGATAGCTAGTCAAACAGATCGTTCTTATCTTACTGTTTTTATCAGTAAAAATTACATAAATATTTAGATTAGATTGCATCAAGAACAATTTCATTACAAATTATATAAAATATCTGAAATTACTAATGAACATTTTCATTTTGCTTAGAATTCATATTAGAAGATTATAGTTTTGATTGACATACCGATCAAGAATACATATCCCGCTGTTAGCTTCAAAAAGCATTAAATAGCTCATTAATACAAATCATTTGAACACTTTGGGGACCTGTCAAATCGAATAACTTCATTATTGATTTGTTTACTTAGCTGCTTTATCCTGCTCTTTCACTCGCACTCTGTTACTCTATCTTAGCATATCTCTCTATGTGTTCACACTAGGTTTTATGGAAACCTTGTGCTTAAGATATTTTTCTTTGATTACCTTAGAGAGGCAGGGAGAAAGAGAGAGTAAAACAAAACAACAAACTAATACTTTATTCTTTTTTGATGTCAGCTTAACTGTGTATTTTTTTTTTGTTCTTTTCAATTTTTATCTCCTTCTTCTGCGTTCTGCGTATTTTGCTTTCCACAGGTGTTGATACCTTAATCATTTCATGTCGATGATGATGAACACCATTTCAAAATCTTTTTAGAGCTGTCAAAGCATCAGAGAAGGAAGAATTTATTTGTATTTGTTTAACGATGCTCAACAACATGTTGAACAATTAACGAATGGTTGCTTCAAATACTACAATATTATTTACTCTATAGTTGAAGAGGTTAGGAAAAAACTAACTAAGCAACGTCAGAACATTAATGACGTCAGCAAAACGATTAAAGGAAGCAAAACAAAAAGAACTTGCAATTAAATATTCTACACTTGAAACCAAACTTAAGTTTGACTATGAATATGTTGCTTCAAGTATTCATAGATAATTAATAATATTATGTGTGTGCATACTTTAGTAGGACTTCTTTTTGATTTCTCATGAATAATATACATATTTTTAAGAACTTTATTTAAAATACATCTTTAATTTGAATAGCCAAAAAATTGCATGACAATACCAGAAACAACATTTTGCATACAGTTACTACTTATTTTGAGTAATTTAAAGATACTTTTCTTCTTAAATTTTTTTTATTTGGTTAAAAATGGTTCATAAGTAGGTCATATTGCATTTAATATTCAAAAAGATTTTCATTCATTCTTACAAAAGACTTGAAAGATTTTCTAGCATACCGGCGATTGTACCACGTGTCGTATACGCTATATTATGCCGAATGCCTTGTGCCGCCTGTCAGTGGTAAAAATTGATTGGTTTTTTCTTCAGAGTTAATTATATGGTATATCCGAAATGTTCTATAACAAAAGCAAGATTTTTGTGCTTAAATGCCATCAAAAACCAGTTTAAATTCAATACATTGGAAATAGTTTGAGAGGTTTTGCGTAAATCATAAATTTTCTAATAAGTTCGGTTATAAAGCCAAGTGTTCTGGCCTTTTAGATATACATATCTGCTAAGGCTCATTAAAGTATCCCATGAAAAATTAATAATCATTTAAACAAATGTAAGCAAAACTTAAGTAAGCACTAAAATCACCTATAAACAATTGTTTATTTTTCTTAATTGTTCTAAAATAAACCAACTTAAAACTAGTTCTATAGATAAATCACGTAGATTAATTTAAATTTATTAGTTGATTTCATGATATTAATAAACACTATTGTTTACAGACTTTGATAACAGACAAATGACTTCAATTTTATCACTTATAGGGACATCAAAAACTTTTCTACCCCCTCCTAAAGGTCATCTCGCTTTTAAATTTTCTCATAGATTTTTGGCATCGAAAACTTTTTGCGATTTACGCTACAAAATTTTTGCAAATAAACCGAATATAAAATAACCGAAAAGTTTTAATTAGACAAAGTTGCATTTAAATTTTTGTTCATTTTTGCTATTTGTCGATTTAATTAATGCGTAAAAAGTTGGAAAAAAAAAACCAAATGTATTTCTGCGGCATTTTTAGTTTGTTTTTATCAAACCTTTTATGGTGAGCCAAACACTTGATCAAACCAACCAAAAAAAAAAAGAACAAATCATCGTTTCTACTTATATATTTCATAATCATTTATTGAATGTTTCTAGTGCTGCACGAACACTTTTTGCTGTCCACATAGTTTTTTTTCTGTATTCTTACAAGTATTTATCTTGCTGAATAATGTACAATAGATGGAGTTAACTAGCATAACGAAGTGGCTATACTCTAACAGAATAATAAAAAAATAATAAAATTAAAATAAGGCGGGAATTTTTTGAATGTTGAATACTTTGAATGTTATTAACTTAGTTCTAAATATTTAATAAATTGTTTGTAAAGAAATAAGGAAATATCAATTATTTGATAAGTTAATTTCAAAATTAGCCCAATAACTATTAAAAATTAACTCTTTTTTTTATTTAGCCATCTTATACTACCGCTGCTATCACGTTGCAAACTTAGACTAAAACTAATACGCCCTTAATGTCAAGGGCACAGTAATAAACACTCTATAGATTGAACAAAAATATTCATATTTCTTATATTTTGCATTTATAATCAAGCAAAACAAAAACACAACAGTGAAGCTTGAAAAGTATGCGTAAGTGTGTGTATGTGTGTGTTTTCTATTACCTTGAGATCATTAGCTGCGAATTGATGAGGAATCGGAAGGGGGATTTTTGGTAAATAGAGATTACTACGCCACTGAAAAACTTTTGCTGTTTTTTATTTTTTCTACTTTTTCCTTAACGAAAGATCAAAAAAAAAAGATTCCCAAAGTGAAGACAGACAGACATACCACTTGACGTTTTGAGACTTAATTGTGTGCTTGATTTAATTGCTTTCATTTTGGGTCTTAACTATTATAAATGAATAAGCAAAAGTTGACGCGTTTCTGTCTGGACAGATAAACTAAATTATAGATATGGAAATGCATATTTTTTTTCTCTTGTCCCAACAGATTAACGGTGATAAATATAGACAGAGAGAAAAGCTCTATTTTTAGACAGAGTAAGTAGTTCTCAGTATATTAATAGATAAAGTTATAAACAAAAGCGTATCTTTATAGTGTTTTTTTTTTTTTTAATTTGTCACATGATCTATGATTCTTCTTTTCGTCGAAATTCCAATAAAATTTAACTAAGATATTAGAAAATTTACCGTAAAATATCGCCAGAAGGTTTTAGCTATTTTTTGGGAAGAAAATAGAAATCTCGTGGTAAAATAGAAAAACTAATAATGAGCACAACTATTATTAACATAATCTTGTAGGGATATTCTATTCCCAGAAATTTGCGTTACTTAACAATTAAATGGTCGCTTAGCTATTCTTTTTGTGCGGTTTGATGGTTATAATTCCCTAATAATTTGATTCACAAAAAGTTATAAACTTTTTCAGTAATTCAATTTATTGTTACCGAATATATATAAAAATTCAATTTGTTGACACTTTTCTAATTGAACTTTCGTTCAATGACTTTCCCTTTTACCGTCACTAAACGAAACATATTCCTAACGATATCATAAGAAAGGATAGCAACAACAAGGTAATCATTAAGGACATTCAAATGTGTGGAAAGAGAGGTGAGCGTTTAGACCACCTGTCAAACTCCCATAAAGTTCATTTTCATTCAAAGTGGATGACCTTAAGCCTATAATTTTATAAAATTTATCATACCACACACACATACATACACTGATTTATACCTATTTACCTATTTATTTGGATCTATGCGTTACTTGTCATTTGAAGTAATACAACAATTTCAATTGTTTTTGCATGGGTGTGAGGGTCTAATTGTTTCTACCATATTCGATTACGATCTAAATTTAGACATGTCAAATGTCTATTTCAAGGCTGACCAACAACAACCTGCTCAAATTCAAATGATTTGCTACCATCGACACAGGTAAATGGCATGTTGATTGACCATATCAATTGGGTAGAAAAAAATCCTGTGGTTCCTACTGCAAATGATTCTAATGATTAGCCAACAAAAAATGGCACAAGTGAAAATAAACACCAAAGCACTGCTACTCACTCACTGATTATATACAAAAATCAGTTGAACTTAAGCCGCTTAATGAACCATTTTTTTGGTTTCTTTTTATTTTTTTTTTGGCTAAAAACTTTCACAGTCATCAAACATTATGATGTTGGCGATTTTTGGCACTCAACGCCACAAGTGGAACAAATGGAATTTTTTTGTAGCCAATGTAACCGAAAAAATCTGTTAACGGGAACCACAAATGCTCTATAATAATTGGTTTTCTTTTGTCGAATAAGCTTGTTGCCATAAGATCTACTCAGAACTTATATTATGTATAAACTAAGTGATTTCCACTTAATTTTGTTTGTTTAATTGTAAATTCTTGCTATATTTAACATGATAGTGAAATTTAATATAAAGGGATAATAATTTGAATTATTTACTAGGTAAAAGAATTTCGCTATTATTATATCTTGCGGCACTGCATGTAATAACATTTCCAATTCTTCATCAATTCCCATTCCTATCTATCTAAATTTCTATTCGTACCTGAATTCCTTTTACCTTTTATTCTTTCCCATTCGTATATACATATTATATGTATCTATTCCATTTCCTATTCCTAAAGTACCCCAAATTACCCTGAAAGTCCACCACAAAACCCGTTCAACTAGCCCAAACCAACGAACCTACCAACCACAAACTGACCAATGCCATCAAAACACAATTACCAAAACGAAACTGCAATAGCCAACAACAAGAGAGCGACCCAATGATAATGATCTTGCAAAAAAAACACAGCGAAGCTAAAATAAACGTTCGAACCATCCAAGCCAAGATCACCAATGCTCTGCCACTTCCCCTTGCCTTTGCTGAAGAGTTAAACGCTCTTCTTCACACAAACGAAAGCTTTGGGCCCGCTGCACGGCCTGGCTAAAAATAGCAACCGCTTATTAGAAATGGCTAAATATAGACTCAAACCTAGAGAAGAAAAAATAACGCGCGCGTTGGACTGTATGCGTACAGCGTATGAGCGAGATATAGAAATAATAATAAAAGCGACTGTCGTGTGGCGCTGTTAAAACGCCTGTATATACTGTAGATAGATAGATATATGTATGTCCGTATATATAGTAGTATATATACGTAAGTATAGGTATAATATGATAGCTGTACAGATGGGTACACTGAACTGAATTCACACACAGACAATAATCTGTGACGTATATGTACGTAGCATACGTATCTGCTGGTGCTCTTGCACTAGAACAGGTATTCCTTCTCTTGAGAATTCTAGTTTTTGGCTTAGGCGCGCAATGATGATCAGGTAATTGAGGCTACTGATGGCCAAATCAAAGCAGCAGCAGCCTTAACAAGTAGTGAGAAAGCCAAGATGAAGAAGAGATACGCATCGTTTTGAACGATTTGAACGTGATCCCATTCGTTCGAGATGATAAGGAATGTAAGTCTATTAGCCAAAATTATATAACAATATTTAATAGAATTTATCGAAAATTATCTAATTAATATTAACTTTAAATAAAACATGGTCAACACTATTTAAAAACACCTGCTTTTCTCAAGGGTCTAACATTCAGTGCGGACAATCTGTTAAATATATTTTCTTTACAAATAAAATATTGTGACTTAGAAATTAAGTTCTACTGTCCACATCTTTCACATTTCTCATTCATTTTGATTTCATTCATTCTTGCATTTTTGATTATTTCCAAATTTGAAATAACTTAAAACGAATCCTTTATATCTGTTCATTTTAGTTTTCCAACACTGGAGAATGTATGGGGTGGCCCACATGCCTTTTCTTCGCTTACATCGAGGGCTAACAAAAGTTTTGTTGTGCAACTCTTGAAGAAGTGGCAAGTAGCATAATTTCCAACAATTTAGTTAAATTCCAGTAGCATTTTATGTTGTTTACATGAAGCAAATACTAAATGAGAGTTAGGGGTTGGGGGATAAGCAAAAAGGGGGCTTGGGAAAATGAAAAAAAAAAAAAAAAAGCTCTGGATCAGGCCAAGACACGCGCAATTTGTATGTATGTGTGTGTGTGTGTGTGTGTGTGTGTGTAGAACGTGGTGCCCAAGGTAAACGAAGTAAATTAAACAGCAAAGACCAAGAGACTTTGGTGGGTGTTTAAAGGAGGGGGGGTAAATGGGGGATGTGGGCACACCAACACACATACAAAAGTAGCGACACTTCAAACAGGCAACGCCAAGGCAAAGGCATGCGAAATACGAAACAAAAAAGCAAAAAGAAACCCAATAACATAAAAGCTAAAGAATTTTTCTTTTTCGCTTTTTTTGCGCAAAAAAAGGATGAAGGCAACTTGGCGTAGTGTAAAGGCAGAATGGGGAGGATAGAGGGGCAAGTAGAAAAACCCGCTTACAGCAGCAAAAAGCAGCAACGACCTTGATAAGTTTTACACACACCAAGAGTGAGTGAGAGAGAGAGAGAGAGAAAGAGAGGGAGCGAAAAAAAGGAAGGGCCTGTTGTACAAGGAGCTGCTTCTGTCCTAAGGGCTAAGCAAGGGTACCGAAAGCGGTTAGTGGGGGGAGGGCAGGCAAAGCCACCACAATCGATGCCTAAAAGCATGGTGAATTTTTTTACTCTCTCGTTTACTCTCACTTGCTCATCAACAAGTGGCTCTCCCCCCTTAGTCAATTCAATTTTTTGTGTCTGTGTGCCACTTTGGAGCTTTGATTCTTTTGCTCTCTGTTCTCTCTCGCTCTCCCGGTAGTTGTTACTTATTGAATTTTTTTCGATTTTGTTGTTGTGTGACGCATGTGTAAAATGCGGCGCAAAAGTGAGGATAGAACGAACAGTCCCCCTAGAAGCCAAACCCCCGCGTTTTCAACTCTCTGTTCTGCATTGGTCCCCCTAACCGCCCTTGCTCTAAGTAATTGATAGCATTTGTCTGTCAAATTTCATTTTGTTTGTCTATTTCTCTCGCTCTTTCTCTCTCTTCTCTGCCTCAAAGTCAGCTGCAAAAATCAGCTGGTGCTGCTGCTGCTTCTGGCCTCAAAGGCAAAATTCAATTAATATTATTTAATAAAATTTTAACATACAAATATTGACTTGTGGCAAACAGAGCATTCGCATGTGGCCTGGAAGATTTTATACCCAGTATAGAAAAAAGAAAGAGGGTATATTGCGGGCAGAAAGATGCATAAATTACATTGTTAGTTAACCGATTGGTACCCTCCTTAATAATTTCATCTTAAGCTTGGTTAATATCCTTTAATTAAACGACAACGATGTATTTAATTAAGCTTGAACAAAAAATATCTGTTTATAAGTATATTTTCATTCTGTACTTCCGATTTTTAAATAAGAATGAATAAAGAATTCGAGGGACCAAAATTATTCTTTTTCTATCTTGAAAGCCAGTTGAAAACTTTAGTTGATGTAGGGTATTTAGCAGCTAGGATATTATTCCTTCCTTCTTTTCCTTCGTATTTTTTTTTTTTGCTTTTTGAGGTATTCAATATGAGAGTAGAGATACAAGACACACTTGCAACGTGCCTGAAATTATAAAAATGTAAAACCAATGCGGAACAAGGCAAAAAAATAAACGTAGCCGCGGCGCGTTGCACTTGCTGTAGCAGGTACAAACCGGACTCTGTCTAGGTGCCAGGCCAGGCGAGGCCTAGTTGAGTTAAGTTAAGTTGAGTTGAGTTGCGTTTAGTTGAGGCAACGACAACCAGAAACCCATAATTAATCAGTCCCCTCCCAGCTAAAAACATACAACAACAGCAACTATAATGTGTACAGCCAGCAAAATTGCTAAATTCCTCAAACAGATACAAAGAGAAGATAGAGTGAGAGCGATGGTTGATGTGATCCTTCAGTTCAGGGTATGCTCATAAATTTCTTTTTCCACAATGTCACATTTTTGTTAGCTAATTGAACTTTTAGCGCCAGAAACTAACTTATGTGGCAAATTAGCTAAACTACTCCAGCTGAGCAAATATATTGAGAAAGACTTCTCCAATAAGTAGTATTAACTTATTGTCCGAAATATACGATATAAAAGAAGACTGAAAACAAGTTTCATCTCTCTCAACATCAATTCGCATATTTTTACAAATTATATTAAACTCATACATAAACCGATACAACAACAAGACAATAAGAATATCAACAAATACGAAATAACACAACGACAAACAACAACAATCAAGCATTTTTCGTGTACGGGTGAAAAACTTGTTTTTTTTCGCTTGTAAGATTATTAAACAATTATATTATAGCATATACAGTGGACAACAACAGTGTTAGTTAAGGATAAACCAATGAACTTGCTAAATACTCTATAAATACTCCAAGATGGAAAGTTTCCTTAGGTATCCATTGAAAGATTCCTAAATTTTAAAGGCACGTGATTTTAATTTTTTACCTTTGAGCTAGTAATTTTTGTAGAAACTTTTATTTTAATAAAATAAAATATTTTCATTCTAAATCCAAATTAAATATTTCAAATGTGTAATTTAAACTATCTACTTTAGCTGCAACTCCCCCAAAGTAAAGTTCACGATCAATTAATAGGAGACAAAATCGTGTTGCTTAATAAAGTCAATTATTGTGTATGATTTCTTTTTCTGCGTACCGTGCGTGGAAACGTGATTTCAATTGAAAAATGAATCAAAATTTGGCGAAAAAAAAACCGATTGAAATAAGTATTTTTCAAAGAAATTCAAATTGAAAATGTTAGGCTAATCAAATGGAAAATTTGTACAAATACTTTCGTGTGCAAATGATGATGAGTGCGGTAAGAAAAACAATTATAATAGAAAAACACTCCTTAAATAAATGATAGGCTTTTCAGATACCCTTTTAAAATGTTTTAATAACAAGTTTTGGCAATTAAATATGCCGGTAGACTATGGAGATATCCTTGACAAAGGGTTTAATTTAAAAATCAAACAAAATACATCAAAAATCTCGCATTACCGATTCTAATATCCCCCTCTCTATATACAGTGGCTGGCTACAGCGCAAAACCTTACATCATTTAGAAAGAGAGTAAGAATAAGGGAGAGATTTGTTCAGCAGGTACAAAGTTATCATTTTGTAATTGAGCAACGGGTTTTTCGTACTTTTTTTTTTGTCTACTTGATATGAGGTAATGAATAGTTACAGGAATTTCAATACAATTTAAATGTTTTAAGTGGAAATTTTTACATAATTTCAAGTGCTAAGTTTCAATTGTGTTAGTTTTCCATCTTTGTGTGGGCGTTGATCCAAGTTTATTTTCCTTCTTTCCCTCACTCTCTCCCCGGATCATTTCTTCTGAACACTTTGTTCTCGTAAACTGCTATCAGTTGCCGCTATCCGGCTGCTGCGCTCATTGAGTGGATTGTCTAAAGATGGACGGTAAGTCGGGTTTGGGGGAGGTCTTTAGGGTGGGGGGTTGGTTGGGTGCGTTGGTCTGCTGTTGTCACTTAATTCTATGCTGCAATCAAAGCTCGCGCGGGCACACACACGCACACAGAGAATCAGACACACATAAGCATAAAATTATTAAAGTGGCTGGACAAGTTTTAACCAGCAACAAACATAACGATAAAGCGGTTTAAACCAGGAGAAAGCAAATACTACCACAACAAAATAAGAGAAGAACTTACAAGAAGAAAATAAAAAATAAAAAAAAGAAGCAAAAAAAAGTCAACTTACCATAGCCAAGTTCAAGGCCAAGAGTACCTCCCTCTTGTACGCTCTCTCTCCCCGTCGATGTTTGTCTCTCTCACTCTCTCTCAGCGTATTACAGAGAGAGCAAGTGCATGCAAAAGAACTTTCGTTTTCTAGTTGCAAGCGTGTGGGTGTGGGAAAGGGGTCCGGGAGGAATGTTGACCAAAATTCACTGCTGCTGTTGTTGTTGTTATGCTGGTGTGCTTTCTTATCTTTAGTTATTTGGCAAACACAGATGCTTTCTTGAAGCTGTGCTGTGGTTTTGTAAATTAATTAACAACACTCACACAAACACATTCCACACTCGACACTACGCACACACTCACTCACTCACACAAACGCGAGCGCGCGCGCGTCGAGATAAGCAAAGCAATTTATTTGCACTAAAATTTCCTATTTTTTTCTTTTTTTGTGCAAGGGAATTTGTTAACAGAGTAGGCGTCAGCAAGCGGGAAGGGGGCGGCGGGCAATGTGGGAGAATTCAACACACAAAATACTCTCTCACTCACTCACTCACGCAACCGAAGTGCACGTTTTTGTTTTTGCACACCAAAAAACTGTAGTTGTTGTTATTGAAAGAGTTCAATTTATTTACATTTGCTTTTGCTTCTTGGCTTATTTAGATTAATTGAATTGTTTAAAACTCAAACGGAGTCTTAAATGGAATTTTTGTATAACCAACGACAGAATGACGAGACGGGAGACGACAACGGCCCAACAACAAATGGCCAGAAACCCAAAGCTCCCCAAACGCAGTGTTGGAAAGTGTCTGCAAAGTTCAAAGCATTTGGTCACACTCAGTCAAAATCAAAATAAATAAAACAAAAAAAACCTTAGAAACAGCTATGTTTTATTGATGTATGTAAATATTACAACTAGTAGGTACAAGTATATTACAACTAATTTCACAGCATAGGCAGATTGCTCTTGAGTGCAGCAAACTCTTTTCGGTCCATTGGCTTAAGATTTGTTCCCGAAAATGGTGATTTGAATTCCATGTCACGATGTTTATTGACCAATATCTTTTGCTCTGAGTAAATTAAGTTAATTTGCTGTTCTATTTGTTGTTGATCTGTAAAGAAACCAAACACTAGTGATTAATGAATTCTGCCGGAGAAGCTGTTACTAACCCTTTTTTAGCAGCTCTATGGCTTTGTTCTTCGGCATTTTGATCAACATGCTACCCAAAGTTATCCACACTTTCTCATCCTGATCCTGAGACTTCTGCAACATAATTCTAAGTGCCTCTCGTGTCTGCTGCCGTCGTTTGTCCATTATAGTTAACTCTTGTTTGTTGGCCAATATCTTGTCGGCCAGCTCTTCAGTTTTGGTTATTATCTCAATGCTCTTATGCAGATCTGCGTCCGACATTGTGAATTAAAAATTAAAAATAAACAAAAACGACACATAGTGTTGGACAACGTTTCAAATCGAAAATACCTTAACGCGTTTGACTGAAATCCTACTACTACTGCTGGCAAACAAACAGCTGCTTAAACAAAACCAAAAACGTAAACGAAAAATTAGTTAGTTTATTTTAATTATAATTTCAGTTCAAAGCACAAAACTAATACTAAGCAAAAAGAGTGAGAAAGCAAGTCGGCTGCAAGTCACAGCTGCGGCCACGTGATACGATCGCTATTAACAAGGTGACAAATTGCAGTAGAGGAAAAAAAATGGCATACTATGACAAAATCTCAAGCATCTGCTTCCTCATTTGGTTAATCCAAACAAATGTATCTCTATCTGAGGTGAGTACATATAAGGATACATAAGGATACCATGAATCCTGATCTTGTCATCCAGGCTGACATATGTTTCATATTGATTTTCAATCAAAATTGCATATGCAAACTTTTTGCACCCGTGGCAATTATTGTATATATGTATGTACGTAAAAAAAATCATAAATCCTTATCCTAATCTCAATCTCCTTCCTACACACTCACACCCACATACACAGAATCAAAGTTTGTTGCGTTATCTACAGAATGTTGAAAACAATAACAATGAGCGACTGCAACAAATCTTGAAGGGAGGCGGCGGCGTCAGTGAAATTAACTGGCCACAACAATCCAAACAGGCCTTACCTGATATAAAAGCAGAATTGGCCAAACTGAATACCAGTAAGTCTGCAAAAAACATATTTCCATTGAAGTCTAACAACTTCTCTTTCCCTTTAGCCTTTGTCTATCAAAATGACTGGCCAGCGAATAAAGTTAAATTGGGCGCTGTGACAGCTGTTAGCTTTGATAAAGCTGGCAATGTGGTGATCTTTCATCGGGTGGATCGCATCTGGGGACCCAGAACCTTTGATAATAACAATGCCTATAGGGAAACCTTTCGAGGACCCATCAAAGAGAACACGATACTGGGTCTAGAGCCGGCTACTGGCCACGTTCTCTACGAATGGGGCAAAAATTTGTAAGTATTCCCTTCTTAACAAAGAAACACCATTATTTAACAATTTGTAACATTACAGCTTCTATATGCCTCACGGTTTGACAGTGGATCCAGAGGATAATGTATGGGTGACTGATGTGGCTATGCATCAGGTGTTTAAATTTCCACCACGTGGCGGTAATACGTCTGATGCACAACCATTGCTCACACTGGGCACAGCATTTCAACCCGGTTCGGGCAAGCAGAGATTCTGTAAGCCCACCTCTGTGGCTGTGCTTAATAATGGAGATTTTTTTATCGCCGATGGCTATTGTAATGCTGGCATTCTTAAATACTCGAAGGCAGGGGAATTGATCTTAACCTGGGGACAAAATTCCTTTGCGGGTGTATCCTATGACATAGCTCCACAGAATTTCTTTGCTATTCCCCATGCCCTGACCTTGGTGCCCGAATTGGAGCTCTTGTGTGCAGCTGATAGAGAAAATGGAAGAGTTCAATGTTTCTATTCAGCAACTGGAAAATTCCATTCCCAATATCACAATCCACTGATAGGAGAACGTCTATTTAGCATGGCGTACACCCCAGCAAAAGGTAAATATGTTATAGGAATCGAGATGACTGAAATTAACTCTTGTTTCTTTGTAGGAGGCGAACTGGTCATTGTGAATGGGCCCACAGCTGAGTTGGGCGTGATTCCCCAACATTATAACGAAGTCCATGGATTTGTTTTGAATATGCGTACAAAACAATTAATCTCCAAATTTGGACCAAATAATCTACAATTCGAGAACCCTCATGATGTGGCCGTCACCATGGATGGCAATGAAATCTATGTGGCTGAGCTGAATCCCACACGTATACATAAATTTGTGCATAAATCTTTGGCCAAACCCATGTCCATGTCGGCCATCAAGGAGATGAATCAAGAATTGTTGCCAATAACCGAATCCTCAACGAACACATCGACATCCCGTGGCAGTGAGCATCATCCAAGTGCCAAAGCCATATTAGTGGTCTCACTTATGTTACTCTTTGCCGGATCCACATTTGCCTTGGCCCTAATTGTTCAGGCGAGACGCCGGAAAAGAGGTAATCAAGCAACGGCCATTGCTGTATCACCTCCCAGTGACCTGGTCTATCGCAAGCTGACCTCGTCTAATCAAAGTCTGTGCTAACCTCCCCTCCACAATATTCCTCATAATGTGTGTCCTATAATTCATATTTTTTGTGTTGTTTGTCAATAATTTTGTACTTACATATTGTTTAATTTTTTTCGGTATTGTAATAATAGTCGTAATATTATGTTAATTTTTGCTTTTGGTTGCATTCCAAGTCCATTCGTCCACAAATCTCATTTTTTATATACACCTAATATATATCTCAAATATAAATAGACAAAATTTATACTTCTCTTTACATAATTAACATTTCATTGTGTTTTGTTTTCGTATAATTGGTTACTCTTTTTGGTTTTCAGAGAAAATTAATCCATAAAAATATCGTAATCATTCCCATTTATTTGCTAATATATATAGCTTTTATTTTATCATCAGGTTGCCTTCCATTTGGCGCACACAGCCGTCGTCATGCCTGGGAGAAGAGCGAAGGCTTCAAATTGGGTGGCCTTCTAGATAGGGATCGCAATCGCAATGGATTCGAGAAACTCGATCAGAATGCCAGTGATGAGGAGCACGAGACTACGACGGCGACGACAACAGCAACAACAACACCCACACTTTCCAGTGCCCAATATGCCTAGGCACACCAAGACCAAGAAGACTTATGTAAAGCTAAACTTAACTAAACTATACTATAAAAAAAACCACAAACACATTCCTAGATGTAGTTTTAACTACCTGTACCTCAGTGAATTTATTTATAATATTTTACAATTGATTTTTTTAAGGATTTATCTTACACTTGCTATGAACTACAGGAGAAGTCAATCAGCAGTTTAGTTCTGATTTCTGAGAATCTCAAAAAATTGTTGACCAGTTTAAATTGTTTTTGGTAAAATAAAAATTTAAAACTAGATTTCCAAAAACTCTGAAAAAATATTCATAGATACTTAACGTCTTCTATAATATTTTAAATATACATAATCCACTATCCAAACAAATTGAACCAGTTTTTAAAATTCATGTGCCAATGAACTTAAATCAGAAATTATATGCACTCCCATTTCGAAACTTTGATCCGGTATTTCATAGCATTTTTTGTATTTACAAAACATTTCAATCATTCCATGCTGTCTATTTTTGCTTTAAGTGATTAGTCTTATGTGAAATAATTTAAACTAAAAAAAAAAACAAAACAAAAAAAATATTTTGTGTTTGAGTGGTTGTTTTTTTTTTTTTTTCGTTTTTTATCGGTTTATTAACGTCTAAATGTCGATCGGCGCAACTTGGTCCTAAAACTTAACTAGCCATATGGTATATAAATATATATATAATTTTGTTTCGATTTTATTAACTAATAAGGCCCCTGTGTGGCAAATATCTTGCTCCATTCTCGTGTTGTTAGTATTTAGACAACTTCAGATAAGAATCCTTCGTTCTCCTCCGTTACAATCGCGTCGATATTGTAGAATATTGCATGCATTGCTATGACAAAGCACGAAGCGCCCAGCGTCCAAAATAGCACTGCGCCAGCTCCCACTAAGAAGAGAATAGGTGCTGCTGCTAAATTTACAGCAATTATTTGTTGTTTCGGCGTCACTTGATGTCCAGCCAAGGTGACATTTGTGTTACGAGTGCGTATCTTATGGCATCCGAAAGCGGCGCCCACTATAACCAGCAAGATGAGAGGAGATGTTATACTAGAAATGAAAGAAATGTTAATTAATAACTAAAAATCTATGCGACAGTATGTGGATAGTTAATAAGAAATTGATATGAAAGCAAGCGATTAAATAAGATGAATGGAAAATGATATAAGTTAGCTGAGTGAGGGAAAGATACAGCGGCAAAGTTCTTGGACCTACTTACAGACAATAGATCATCAAGACAATAAATATGAATATATAATTGCTTTGGAAATAGGATATATTTCGCATCACACGATTGTTGAGACGTTGCATGCTGACGGCCGACTTGAAATTGTTTATGTTGAAGAAGACCGTCCAGGGGCGTAGAGATTTGCGTACAATCTGTATTATTTCCAAGGGCGAGGGGAGATTCTGCAGCTTGGGAAGGCTGTTGATAAAAGATACAAATTGCTAAGAGATAAGATACATCTCTATTATGACATCAATTATTATACATACTTCTGCAGATCAAAAGAGAATCTGCCACCAGCTCCTCCTGCGCCTCCCGTCCCTTGGGCAGGCACTTGCATGTTCCCACTCATATCAATATTTGCCATATTGGGAATAAATCTTTACTTTTCCCTCAAAATTGATGACGCGTCGGCGATTTTAGCAGTAGTCGTTCCGTTCCGTTTCCGTTGGCCTTCTTTTGTTTTTTTTTATCGCAATGGATGCTGTTGCTCTTTTGGAAACCGCTGACGTGTTGATCGGGAACTGCTACATCTAGTTGTGAAGACAAGTTACAATTTGCTACATTCGTTATAATTTTTGCTATTAATTTAATGCGACATTTTACGACAAAAGATTTCTGTTTTTATACTAATATTAATTGTTCGAATATTTTGACACCTGAATCCCACACAACAGTGTTAAAAAATGTACAGTATTACAGTGGTTGCCATAAGTTTGTTATTTGTTAAAATTTTTTAAAGTTTTCGAATATTCGATAACAAATCTATCGAAAAGCGCGCCAACATTTAAAATAGTATATGCCAAGAAATTCATTCTTCATTGGATAACAAAAGAATAAATACACAATACTTGTTTCTCAACGATTTTGCATGGCTATATTTCATCTTAACTATTATCTACAACACTAAAGCCTTATTGCTACAGTTTGGTATATTCATATAAAATAAATATGTATACAAGCACATTTACAGTATAATTGACTGATTGTAAAAGAATCTGAAGAAAGGACACAAAATACGCAATTAACTTGTGAACCTCTCAATTAGAATAAAGCGGGCAAATCTTATACGCGTCAAGCGTGACCTAATCAGGTTATGCAAATATTTGAATACACTTATTCTTAAAACTATTCTGATTTTAGGGTTTTTCCTTCTGGCCGTGTTGGTACTGCTCCCGTATTTTGACGTTCTTTCCTCAATCTCTCCTTTAACTGAGCTGTCTTCAAGCTGGCCATCAATTGCGTTGAACTATAAAGCCAAGTGCCCTGTTAATGCAAGAACAAATAGTTATTGTTTTTCTTATCTATATCGCACTTTGCGCGCTGGTTCACTTACAATCAGAAACATGCAATTAAGTAAAATGGGTATGGAAAAGACAGTGGAGATAAATAGGCCATTGCTATCGAAATATTGTTGTTTGGAGAAGGTTTTCCAATTGGTTGCAGCATATTCATTGATGCCTTCCGAGAAGTATACAGCCAGCACTATAATATGATATACGAAAAGTAGTTATAGCATTTGTTTGACAGTCAATATTGTCAATATTATGTTTTAACACTCACATAGAACTAAGAACAGGGAAACTTGAAAATTTGTATTGTTGCGCGAAAGTAAGGCAGCCGCTGTGGTAAGTATATGTATACAAATAAGGCCTATAAGCCAAGGATCCAACCAGTCGATCTGGAAATTCAATATACAAATGTATAGAAGATACAGAATGAGTTCTATGTACTTGCATGTCATCGTGGTTGTGGCTATTAATGTTCTTACAAATATTTTTGTGGAAACTTACACTTGCCAGAAAGGTCCAATAGCCGGTAATTTCATTGACCTCAATTTGACCAGGATGCATAGTAATTTAGATATATATTTACTTTAGTTTTTCCAATGTTTATTGTTTGCCACAAGTCAAAGTTTTAGATATGGCATCTGGCAACGCTGTCGCTTTTCTTTGCCAACATATGGGCAACTCCTTGTATTGTTCAAGTGCTGCCAGATAAGAATAAATAATAAATCACAAAATTGTAGTTACTCTCTCTCTCTCTCAAAAAAAGACACAATTAAAGCAAACCTAATATATTTAACATTTACAACAAATCCCGAAAGGTAGGAGTTGCAGCTTAGAGTGGAAAAAACAAAAAGTCATCTCAAAGTTAAAGCAATTTGAAGAAATGATTTAAAAGCAAAGGAAAAAAAAAGAAGAAAAACGGGGCCACAGTAGAAAGAAAGAAAAAAAAACAAAAACAAAGGTAAAGAGAGAGAGTGTGCGAAGAGCGGGAAGGAGACAGTGGCAGAGGAGGAGGATGATGATGATGACATGATGATGGCCAGTCGAAATTCTGTTTGATTAAATTTCATTGCAATTTAATTTTTTTATGCAACCGAATGCTCTTCTTGCATCTCCCAGTCCAGATCCTCCAGATTGGCCTGATTCAATTGGTGTGTCCATGCGGATGTGGAGTAGCTGCTGTTTGAAGATTCAGATTTAAAACGACGACACATAAAGTAGGCGGTAGGTTCAAGGACACGCGGCGCATACGACGGTCTCCAAATAGCCGCAGCCGCAGTGCCCGAGCCAAAAAGAAGCTAAAATTTAAGTGGCTGTCCCTTACCAAGACCAGGAGACGCCGCCATCAACATCTAACTGGGAAAGCAGCAATACTCATCGACATGGCTGTAAAACAGAATAACAATGAAATTCAACAAGATGCTTCCGATGGTGCGACGGGTGGCAAAAAGTCGTCTGAAACAGCTACTGGAGGAGGGGGAGCAGGCGGAGGAGGAGTCACTGCATCAACTATGCCTCCAAAGATCTCTGAAGAGGGCATTGAAGTGTTGTCCAAGGATTTAGAAAAAAAATCCCCCACCACCACCAACAACAACACAAACAAAAAGGACATCACAACTCTGCTAAGCGTTCTGCAGAACTATGAGCAACTGCATCCTCATGATCAGTCTCAAAGTACACTGCTGCTTTATAAGCGCATCCTGCACGAACTGGCCAACATGCAAATTGCCAAATCCGCTGAAGGTCTCAAGCGTTGCAAGGAAGAGATTGTCCAAGTGGGCGCTGTTCTGGCCAACGACAAACGATATCTCATGTTCTACCTAAGAGTGGTCTACGAATTGATGACACAATCGCCCAACGAGCCGCCATCCTGCGCTGTGGCCATTGTATTCCATTTATTCCAGCCAAATGTCATAATTACGGCAGTGCAAACGCTGCTGGAACAAAATGTCCAGGATGCGAGCATACGCAAAACGGTCGGACTTCTCTGCGAATGGATAAGAGGATGCAATTTCTGTCAGAATTTAAATCTTTGGGTCATGGCTCTGCTCACTGGCCTAAGGGAACAGGGCAAATATCAATTACTCGACGAGATTGCTCTGGATAATATTGAAAATCTATTCAAGCTCTTCATAATCCCTGTTCTGCGTCCCAAGGCGGCACCCATAGTATTCCATATGCTATCGACTATCAATCACAATCCAGAGATTTTCCATAAGGTAAGTGTGGCTGTTGGCGAATTTGTGTCCACTTAATCATATTTTCTCTCTCTTTTTCTCTGTGTAGATCTTACCTAAAATTCCTGGTCTTGTGCATCATCTGAAGACACGGCCCGGTACAACGGATGAGTTCAGCAATGAGACTCTTTCTTGCATGCAGAAACTGGTTGATGTGACGAATGCTCTTATGCTGCGCTTCAATGACTATGATGAGCTGTATGCCCCCATCAAGGCTGCACTGCAAATGTACGAGCCATCGCACAATTATATGGTCATGGCTCGTGCCATGTATGAGAATTCTCTGCCTTTGGGCAGGACTAATGCACGAGTGGGCTTGGTGAATTTGGGGAATACCTGCTACATGAATAGCGTACTCCAGGCCTTGGCCATGACCAGCGAGTAAGTGGAAAACGAATTTGCAAACTACGATTTCTATATCCTTTTGTTTATAGTTTCAGCCGTGAAATTTTGTTAATTGAGAGTGGATCACTTCTGCTGTCCAAGGTGCAGCAACAGATTGCTCTAATGCATTATTCTTTGCGGCATGAATTGACCCCATCGCGAGTGCTTAATGCCACAAGGCCACCGGGTTTTACGCCTGGTCTACAGCAAGATAGTTCCGAGTTCCTAGGTTATTTGCTTGATCTGCTGCACGAGCAAGAGATACACAGTCAGAATCATCTTCACGGCGCGTCGGAGGATGCCAATGGACAAACGAGTGAGCTAAGCCAGGTCATACCCTACAATAGCAAGGATCGTGAGCTAACCACCAGCTCAAGCACAAGTAGCGGCAGCAAATCGAAAGCCATACAAAATGGTGGACATCAAGCGGGTGAACCATTAGCCTTATCGACCATTGATAAGACATTTGCTGGCAAATTATCCACCACTTATAAATGCTTGAGCTGTGGCTGGGAAAGTCGCAATGAGGATAGTTTCCGAGAGTTGCAGCTATCATTTCCCGATGACAAGGACGATTGTGGTGCGACAAATTATTCTGTGCAAGATCTTATTGAATATTATTGCTCACCCGAGAAATTGGACGGTGATAACCAATATTTTTGCCCGCGCTGCAAGAAATTATGCGATGCCGAGCGTCGCATTGGTGTTATACAAGCTCCACGTAATCTCATACTGACCCTAAAGCAATTCAAGTACGATCAAAAATATCATTTTCGAACCAAACTGATGCACAAGGTGTTCCATGATGAGAGTGTAAGTTCTACTAAAACGACAAACATTTAAAGATTCTTATACTCACTTTTCTCTTCCTCAGGTCACTGTAAAATTATGCTCGACCGATTCGCTACTGGAAATGTCAAATGTCCATTATGATCTTTATGCGGGTGTAGTGCATGCTGGCTATAGCATGGATTCTGGACATTATTTCACATTTGCCGCCGATCAATCGAAACATTGGTACAAATTCAATGACAGTTTAGTCACAAGTTCCCAGCCCGAGGAGATGCATAGCCTCACCTCGCCGAATACTCCGTACATTCTTTTTTACCAGATGTGCGGACGTTCGAATGACTCCGTGGAATCGACCGGCAGTTGCAGTTCGATGTCCGTGGAACAAGTTCCAATTACGGCGCCCCTGACTCTCGAGGAATTGCCACGACGTTTGCGCGACTATGTGAAGCAAGATAATCGTGTCTATACCGATGAATTGAAGATGCAACAGCCCTTAAAGCGCTCAACACGTGCCAGCGGGAATAATTTCATAACACGCACTGGTTACGAGGGTGATGATGAGGATGATCGTGGTCCACCACCATCGGCCGGAGGTTGCGGTGGCAATGGACTGGGAATGAATATGAATCGTTTTGTGTACTAAACTATGTGAACGAAGGTGGTGGAGAAATAAATATATGGGGGAGGAGGAGACGACGACAACGAGAGCAGGAGTGTAGTGTAGTGTACCCAGTGCAGATGTCTATAGATATCAAATATATATACGTGCATATATTAAATATCCATTTTATAATGTTACATTTATAAAAAAGTATAAAAAACGAGACATAGCTTATGATGTGTGTATAACGATTAATTCTGGAATCAAAGGTGCCCTATATCTGCCCCCATGTCTGACTCCTCCACACACACATTTTCTCCCACAAAAAAGAAAACACACACACACACTGATTTCCATTTACAAAAATTGTTATGATTTTTTTGTTTTTGTTAACCAAACAACCCAAAATAGTTATCTAGAATTAACATATAAATACTACCTGTATACCTACTATACATATACCTAAAAACAAAAAAAATATTTATATATATGCGAAATTTATATGAAAAGCAGTTCAACCAAAATCCTTTACTCACATCTTACTTTTAGTAGCGCACACACCACACACACGCACGCACACACACTTGCACTTACACCCACATACAACCATACACAACCGCAGATCTGGCTTTCCATATATCCACTGTATAATTTTCAAAATTGTTTATTCAAAATTTTTAATTGAAATCTATTTTGGTGTGAATAAATTTAGGTTTTTGGAATATTGTTCTAATAAAATTGGAATAATTTTCAAATTAAAAATATTAAATCGCCATTATTTTGTTTCATTTTTCTACATAAGCCTATTAAGGGATATTGATAACTCTTTTTACTCAAGTCAAAGTTTAAACATTTCCGCCAAATCTGACTTATCAATAAGTGTTCTATCGATATCATTCGATAATGTTATTCAAAATTGTTTCGGCGAATTCGAAATTGCCAGGCGAATTCAAAATTGCTAGGCGAATTTGCAAAAGCAAAGCGAATTGGCCCCCTGTGGTTGTTGTTGCAATTGTGAGAGCGAGAGAGTGTGGAGCTCTGGAGCCCGGGAGAGTCAGTCAATGGCGCACAAAAACAAAACAACAAATTGGAAAAGTTTATAAATATATAAAAACAAAGTCTACCTAATATAATCATTTTATATGGCGCATCGGCAAGCACCTGCCCCGGAACGAAGCGAGACCAACAACAGCTAACATTGGCAATTTTTATAAAGATTTTTAAGTTTATTATACGAAACACAAAAGCTCTCGTTCTCATCATCATCATTGTCATCATTAATTGATTTATAACAATACGGATTGCCAGCTGTTAAACGACAAGTCAACGTCCTGTGTGCCCTCGCGAGTGTATGTGTGTGTGTGTAAGTGGTAAAGGTGAGAGTAAGGACATTGCGCCTGCCGGCTGCTCTAGGCCCCCCACTCCACTCCACAACTTTCTGGAGCATTCTCCATCTTACCCGCCTTCAACAAAATAAAAAAAACAACACCAAAATGCGGCTCTTTCCCATCCGACTGGCGGCTGCCTCATCCTCGATGTCCAGTTTGGCCAAAATGCTAGATTTCTATTCAGGATTCAACCCGTCGCCGCTTTCAATCAAACAGTTTATGGATTTTGGTGAGTATGATTACTTTCTAATTAGTATTCCCTTAAGTGTTTAAGTGGGGCTTAAACTGCGCAAAATTCTCGCTACTTTTTTTTTTACTGTTAGCTAATAGCCAATTTAATTTCATTGAAATGTCAATTAAGCAGTTTTTTTTTTCTTTCAAACAACAAACTGTTGATTGTGCCGAAACGGGAGAGCATACAAATACGTATATGTATGTATTATATAAAGAGCGAGAGCAGGCCAAGTATAATCTAAACAATTGAAGCTTAGCTTTTCCTCCTTCGACCGCACTCCCCCCGTCCCTCCCTCCCTTTTAGTCGTTTTTCTCATAACGCTAAAACGGAAATGACAACAAGTCTCGATGAATTTATAAACATGTTTTGGCAATGAAATTCTATATGCAGCAAAATACTAAAGTGGAAGCCGACTACTTCCACCCACACACCACTCATTTATCAGTTAACGGCAGGGCGGCACGTGGCCTCCACCCTCCATCTAGTTTCAAGGACGTTTCAATGTCATGCAAGAAAATTTCCTAAGCCTGCCCCAATAATAAACCTAACAACAACCGGCTGCTTGGGTCCCACAGCAAAGACAACTAACTTGAGAGAGACACAAAAGAAACAACCAGAATGAACCAGGTTAACTTCGCATGGGTCGTTTGTTTCGATACTCTGATGAATTTTTCCTTTAAAGTTTAAACTGATCATTGCAAATTATCCAGTATGGTTACATTTACATACATAATTTAAGAAAACAACTTTTGCAATTACAAGCTTTAAATGTTTACATACAAATGTATATATTATGTATACATATATGTATCCCATTAATATCCAATTTCATTAGCTGATTATGTTTGTTGTTTATTTATGATATTAACAACAAGATCCTTAAAATCGTATAACTACAGATATAACACATAACTCAGAATAAATTAGTGGTTCCATTTAAATTAAATCTAAAAATAACATTTTCAAAATACATTAAACAGGTTGAAAAATATTGGCAAACAAAAAAGTTACATTTTGTAGCGTTTGTTACAGTAATTCGATTTGGTTATTGCAATATGTAAAGCCAAATTAAGTGTGAAATTAACACGCTAGAGAGATTAAATCATAAATTTAGATGATTAGAGTGATGTATATACCATCTAACCCTGATAATTTATCTTCCACTAAATTTGAAACTCTTATAAATCGTAACAAACTTATGGTTTCTTGAAAAAACGTTCAATAAATTAAAGACCCCTGTAATTGGAAAAATCGGATTTCGACTGTATTTTCACCGTCCATGCATTTGCAAACGCTTTACCAAAGTGAGGGTAGTACATATTTGAGAAAGGGTATTTATGTGAAGAAATAGGAAAACAAAGCAAATAGCACAAACAGGCCAGAAATTGTTAAACCCAAGTGGCTTAGGTTGAGGTAGGCATGGGGCCAAAGAGGAGGGGAGAAGAATGTTGTGAACGGGGTATCTCACTCTCTCTGTATGTTGCTTGGGAGGCTGTGTTATCAAAATAGCTACTGTTATTTGCTACTTGTTGTTGTTGTTGTTGCTCTATATTTAGAGTACTGTCTATGTCTAGAGGGTCGCCATGAAAAACAGGCGTGAACAATAAGCTTTGTTTGTGTTAACAACCCATTTAAAATTTGATTTAAACCCAACGAAACTGAAAAACTACCAAAAACAAAGTACAGTTATGCTCAAAAGATATGACAGATCATCCAGTTTAGATCAAATGAGTCATTCAGTAAATGCAGTAATCGAAATACTATAAAATAGCATACAGAAAGAGGACAGAATAGCTTTTTCAGCATTATTTCCCTCTGTCATGGTCATTTAAATTTAAATAAATGCGCAAAAAAGAAAAGTACAGTTGTGCTCCACTTGAGTCAATATTTGTCTTTATGAAAGTAAATCGATTTTGATATATATACTTATCTTTTTATATCCAAAAAGAGAACCCTCTTATGGTGTTTATATGAGATATCAACGTTTACTTTATTTAATGAAAATGCAAACAAAAAAGTACAGTTGCCTTGGATAAACATCAAATTGAACTTTTTCGCTAAGGGATAAGGGTTAAAAAACGATATCCTTATACGCCATCCGGGTTAATTAATCAATATAATCAATATTTATGACTTGGGTTTATTTAACTTTCACTTGTCTTTGTTCCCTTCTTGCTTCCCTCCCTCTCTTTCTTTCTCTCTCCATATACATAGCTGGGCATTATCTCTAACATTTTGTTTTGGGGAAAAATTTGAATGAATTCCACTTGAATAGATGGCGTCTGCCTGGCCCCCCTAGTCAGTCGAAAGCCTAAAAGCCTAAATAAATGTACTAGGTCCCCCCAATACCTGCAAATACTTGAACTTTGATGCCCGCCTATGGAAGTTAAATGACGATGATAAGAGGTTCCCGTTGTTCCCTCGTTTCCTCCATATAGGTACATACATATATGTATATATTATTTGTTATTTGGTTTTAGCATTGTGTTTTTGTTTTTGTCGGCAACTGTACTTAATTTGTAGCGACATTTTACTGCCAAACCATAAGTTATTAACAAAAAATATCCTCACTAATATGAGTAATTATGTGATATCTATAGAAATTGGTAGTGGGGTCTATTGAATGCCACTCTGATTGACACATGATATGGGGCATATTCGATTTTAAGGCCAGACATTTGATTAACGCTCTAGAGTTCTAGTGCTAAATGTATGCAATGTTGTTTACGAGGCGATAAATATGTACATATACAAGAGAGTACGAAAATTCGCGTCTTTACGATGGAACCAGCCAGCGAAGCAGACCCCTCCATTTAACCCCCCATTATCAAAAAATTGTTTATTGGGGGGAATTTTCAGTATGTTTTGGTTCTTTACATGGTTCTTTTGTTATCTTGCGGTAGGGTTTTAGGTAAACACTTTCGCTAATCAAGAGGCATAATAAAAAAATATAAAAAATGTATTTAAACAAAAATTCAAGGGGGCCGGATCATGTGCCGATTTCGATGCGTGGGCATAGGAAATATACAGAACATTTATATTAAAAAATAATATATATTAAAAAACCGCACATACTTTCGTATGAAAGATCAAAAAACGTTCTTATAGATACCTATTTATGAAAATTTTATGAAAATTTTAAGCTAAAAACATTGCAGATGACTCGAGCCATCTAAGGACAAAGTCCGGAACGTGTACACAGTATTCAAACATCACTTTTCGCTAAAAAAAATTAAATTGAAGCAATTCTCTCTTTATTCATACATATATTTTTTTTCTGAACTTTGTATTTTGTCAACCGGCGGCGAAAAAAAAGCCAAAATAAATAACAACAGACGTCAACAGTTAGCCCACCCCCACGTTCCGATAATTAAGACGTAGAGCATATATATAGAGAGAGAGAGAGAAAGATATAGAAAGACGTTCACACGCGCCGTATTTTGACTGCGAAAGAAGGCAAATGTGAGTCAAATATATGTATAGGAGACATCGGGACTGGCTAGAAATAAAAAAAAAAAATTGAAACATATGATTTCGAATGAGCTGATGCAATAGCTTTACCCCCAACAAAGTCAGCTGTTTCCGAGGGGAGAGAGAGAGAGAGACAGGAATGCAATTGACATCAACTGTGTCCTTTTCATCCTAATGTAATTGCATTTGTAACTGACCAGCGCCCTAGGGGGGTGTGGGGATGGGCGTGGCAATGACTTGATTTACCACCCAATTGTTTGCACGAGAGTTCTACTTGTGAATTATTTAATGACACGAGAATTACTAGAAAACATGCTAATGATTGAATTTGTTCGTGCTCGGCAATAAGCTTTCAATTTAGCAACATTGCACGCATGCTACAATATACTCTACATCTGATTACCGATTACCGATTCCCTCATTCCCACTTGTCATACATATATGTATATGTATGTATTCCGATGCGGCGGCCCTCATGCATCAAAGTTTAGTCAAGTGCCGACCAGACAGGGCAAACAAAACCAAAAACAAGAAACAACAATCAATATCAATTCCATTTCGATTGTGTTTGAGCTTTGGAGCTAGAAATCAAAATAAGCAAAATGAAAAACAAAAGTTTGTGGAGCTTAGCAGTCGCTTTCTTTTCGACTTTTAGATACCTCGTAGCTCCAAATGTACAAATGAAGAATGTTCTCTACTAGAGGACGTTCAGGTGTTACTTAGAGGAATTAGGAGGGAGAAGAAAATGGTCCATTTAAAACGGCTTAAAGTTTTGAAAAGATACGTTGCGAATTGAAAATCCATGAAAATGAAAAACAAAACTAATTGTGCCTTATTAAAAAGCCTTTAGAAATGGAAAGGTTGAATAATCTAAACAAATTCTTTTTAAATAAACCCTAAAGGTCTGAAAAATGTAAACAAATTACGTTAGGTAATGCTTGAACGACCTCTAAGCACCCAAGTTTTGCAGTATTTGCCTTAAATGTTTACTTATGTTATATTTTATATCAACATGACTATAATATTCCTTGTTGACCCTCTAAGCAATAAAATTAAACAAATTCGAGCTAATCACGTTAAAGACTCTACTTAAAAAAAATAGCAGAATAAAAGATATATGTATATTTAATATGCCTTAATATACCCTCTTCTCTTAACCTGATTTTACAGGGTGTACGCAAGATATAGGCAAAAATAAGTAAACAATAACAAAGCTCCAGTTTTGAGGTCATATAAGTATAGTGTGTAGGGCGAAATAGACGACGAGGGAACAACAGAAAGAAAGAGAGCGGGCACAAACGAAGGCGCGTGTAGAAACGTGTGGAAATGATACGATCAGTCCACCATATACTCGTATAACTGCTCGATCGCTCTCTATCTCTCTCCAGCAAAGCTTCTTCTGGCAAATTCTTCCGTATGATGGAAGCTTCTCATATCTCTCTCTCTCTCTTTCTATGTTTTAGTTATGTATGTAACTAACCTGTTGCTGTCTGTTATGGTTGCTCGATCTTGTCTTTTTTATACTCTTCTAGAAAAAAGGGTATATCACCGATGAGACAGAAGATTTGAGTGTAAATTAAAACCCGTTCAGGCGCTTTTGACTATCTAGAAACAGTTTTTTGATTAGCTTTTATGCAAATAATCTTAGCAAACTGTGTTCTATTTGTCAAACATTTAGTCGTTTCATTCAACGCAAAGTTAGACTCTCCATTTTGATATGAACAGATGAATTATTGATAGAGTCTTCCGGTAACTGGCAACTCTTATTGACGTGTTTTGTTATTGATGAATAACTAAAATAACTGCCTATATTATCAGGCATACATTTTATGACAACCTGGCGCACGCAGCGTATGCGTAATAATTGAGGCTGAAATGTTAGAAGTAAATTAAAGACTTTTTATCGAGGAGTTTTTATTGATCTTTCAATATAATTTGCTCTTGAACATATTATAAATATTTAGAGAAGCGACTGTAATCATTATTTTATCTATTTTTAAAATTACAAAATAATAACAAGTTTTCATTTGCACACAAAACACATGATTCAAGAATAATTAGCCTTTTTATAGTATTTCATGTATTTCTTTATTCACGGAATCAATCATTATTTTGTGAGCAAATTAAGAAAATTTATAAATTTGCAAATCATAATGAAAATGTTCTAAGAGTTAATGATTATTACAAATAATTAGTCCTTGAGTAGAAGTAAGCTTACTATAAATATGTAATTTTAGTTTTCTTCATTAAAAATTGCTTTAAATTCTTTATTATACGATATTTAAGGGGTATCATGATCTGTATAAATGAGTGGAGTGGCAAAACACTTCAAGACATCCGAAATTAGCCCGGTTCTGTGGTCATAACTGGTTTTTATCATGGATTCGCCTCTTGTTTTTGCGATATTCGTTACAATGGCGAATGGAGAAATGAACTTTATGACTAATTTTATTATTGATAAACATGAAAATATATGTATGTATATATCTTTGTCTGTAATTTCAATTTACTGCGTCGAATTTGTTATTTTGTTGACCATTTAATTGTGGGTGTTATCTGCCTAAATTGCTATAAGAAGGAGAAACTCTGCTTGTATAGCAGTAATCATTATCATTCTCAATATTATCGACAATTGCTTATACATATGTATGTATATAGTAAAGAGGGGCGTGTCATGTCGCGGTTGTGTCCCTCTTACTTTGGTCAAGGTCTCGTGGCAAAAAGTTCGTTCGCTTCTTATCATCAGTCTGCCACTTAATTCGTTTTCATTTTGTTACGAAACTGATGACAATGAGCAAATGCCAAAAAAACAACAAACAAACCAACAATGAGTGCAAAGTTTCACTCAACTTGGAAAGAGAATTAAATGTATATAAAGTTCAGCTTTTTTTTCAGAATATCTTAACCTAAATTTATGAGGATCTTTTCAGATTAAGCAATTTAAATCAGTTTAAAAAGTGCATTTAGGAAGTACTCTAGGAATATTTATAGTCGCTACTTATTACACTTATCTAATCTAAATTTCTCCACCTTTTTCTTAATCAGGTCAAAATGCTTGCGAAAAGAAATCATATATATTTCTACGTAAAGAATTACCCGTACGTCTGGCAAATATAATGAAAGAGATTGCGCTGTTACCCGATAATTTGCTGCACACAAGATCTGTTAGCGAGGTCAGCTCGTGGTATGTGAAGAGTTTCGAGGATGTTCTCGAATACGAGAAGGCCGAACCCACGCTGGACAATCTACAAAAGTAAGTGGCAAACGATGAGATTAGTTTAAACTTTACTAAATGATTTCCTTTTGCAGATTTGTAAGCGATTTGGATCTCATTAGGAATCGTCACAATGATGTAGTGCAAACAATGGCGCAGGGTGTCCTCGAAATGAAGGAGAATGAAGGTGGTCAGGTTGATGCACCAACCGAGAGTTCCATACAATATTTTCTCGATCGTCTGTATATGTCACGCATTAGCATACGAATGCTAATTAATCAGCATAGTGAGTGGGCGAGAAAGTACACTAACTTTGGATGAATTTAATTAATGATTCATTTCTTGGTTTTTGCCAGCTCTTCTCTTTGGATCAAATCCCCATTCTGGTGGCCGGCATATTGGTTGCCTTGATCCTGCCTGCGATCTGTCGGATGTAGTGCGAGATGCCTACGAGAATGCACGTTTTCTCTGTGATCAATATTATCTAAACAGTCCGGCGTTGGAGATTCAACAACATAGCTGTGAGGCGAACGACATTATGCCCATACGAACGGTATATGTGCCTTCCCATTTATATCACATGCTCTTCGAGCTGTTTAAGAACTCGATGCGTGCCGTCGTTGAGCATAATCATGACAATTGCGATAATCTACCATCGCTTAAGGTGACCATTTGTCGCGGCAGGGAGGATATTTGTGTAAAGATCTCCGATCAAGGTGGCGGCATTCCACGCTCACAATCCGATCAGTTATTCAAGTATATGTATAGTACAGCGCCGCAGCCATCGAAATCGGATTTGCATACAGTTCCATTGGCTGGTTATGGCTATGGTTTACCCCTATCGAGGCTATATGCTAGATATTTTCATGGTGACATTGTATTAATGTCCTGCGAAGGTTATGGCACCGATGCTATTATTTATTTGAAGGTAAGAAGGCCAAAAAAATGATATCAAAAGGTTAACTGATGGAATTTTACTCTCTTTTCTGTTGCAGGCTTTGTCAGATGAGGCCAATGAATTGTTGCCCATTTTCAATAAAACTAGCTCAAAGTTTTATCGGGCTACTGTGCCCACTGGTGATTGGTCCAATCAGGTAAAAAACGCAAAGAAGAAGAAGACAAGTGCCGTCAACTAGTAGATCCAAAATCCGCAAATCCGCCTGGCTGTGTTAAAGAAGATGGCAACCCCCCCACCCCTACTCATCTTCCCACCTATCCCCCCAGCACTTACACACTCTCTCCACCTCCTGTACACATAGAAAATTAATTCAAGCTAAAAGTGTTTCGTTTTGTGTTTATGTTAATGTTAAACTATTAGTTCATATTCCTGATTTCTTACCCTTTTCCGCTTTTTTGTCATGCATTTTTGTACCAAAAACTTTTTTGTCATTTAACAATTGACATTCCAAATTTTTTGATTTCGCAAATAATTGGGGGCTCTGCATTTGGGATTGAACGGGAAATTGCGCCCATGGCTGTATATTTTAAATTCACATACATATATTTATATTTATTGCAAAAGAGATCGAAAGAGGAAAAAAATATCTATTCTATATATATGTCTACATTATATACATATGCGAAATTAGTTTTAATCCCTTTTTTGAATGGATTTTATTTAGCCATTTAAGTTATGCATGCAATGGAAACAAATACACGAAATATTTAAAAACAATCATTTATATATTGTATTGTGCTTTAAGTTAAAAAGTTTTTAAAACAACCTACCAATAAAAAAAAAGGAAACAAAAACCTTTGATCTGTTTCACCTTATCTGTTTTACCCGCACTTTCCTTTTCTATATCCGTTTTTCTATCATTTTACTATGATTTCTTGATTTATTTTCAGAACTTTTCTAATCGTTGGCGTTATTTATATGGTTATTTAAAAAACTTATAATACAATTCAAACTAAACAGGCTGTAAAATATAAATTATCGAAAAAACCACATATATACTTATATATATGAATGTGTACAATATCTCTTATAGAGCTCCGATATGAATGCACGCCAGCTGTCGGCCACCATACCAAAACGCTACAATGACTTGGGCCTGGATTAGACGTCATCTCTATATCCATCTCATCATCCCATCTATTTGGGGCGACAACAACAGCAACTTATAACTCAGGTTAAGTAAGAAAAACAATACACGATCAGGAACAACAGCAACAAAATATTAAAAAAAAAAAATAACTATATCACTAGGTTTAGTTCAAGACCTTGTTACAGTTTGTCTGGAGTGCTTTAGGAATGATAAATAAAATAAAAACTTTGAACCTTTAAGCCTGAGAAGCGCCTTGACTTCAAATTGTAGTTTCCGCCGATAATTCAGTTGGGCATATAAGTACATATGTGTGTTTAAATGATAATGCCTTATGCCATTTGAATGTTTATATTGCTGTTCCTAGCTTGATTTAAGAGCTCGCCTTTAACCGATCTGCCGATTGTAATTCATAGAATCTAATAATTTGCTAACAATATGCTGAAAACTCGAACGCTTTTATCGACTATTCGAATCCCGATGGTTTTATAATTGATTATATGTACAGTGAGAGATGAGACAGAAGGTGGATTTATCCCTGTCATAAAAATCATACAAGATGATTAGAAAACGGTCCCAAGAGATCTCTGTATTGCAAAACAACTGGTAAAGATGATTATGCCTGCTTTGCAAGAATTGTGCCTCTGGTTGCTTAGTCTGCAAATTCTTCATAGATACAAATAATTTTCATAGCAACTGCCTTAGGGAATATTTTTTATGTTGCCCGTAGGCAGAGTTCCAGACGATCTGTAACAGAGTCTTTTAAGGAAATAAACATTCCGCAAATCACAAAACAAATTTGTATTCATGGCAAACGTAGCTTGTTTAAGTTTTCTTGTTGTTATATATGAAATGCAAAAATATAAATGTTGAGATAATAAAAATGTATAATATTGTTTCTTTTTTTAGGCACTACAGTTTATTCTTTCTGCTTTTACATACACAATAATAATAATAATAATAATCATACATAATAATAATAATAATTAATAATTTTCTATATTGCAATCGATAACATTAAATAAATTGTTCATTTTGCTGACCTTCTTCTCACTTGCGGCTCACATTTTGACGACTCACTTTGCCTTCGTGCATCCATACATACATATTCGTTCTCTTTTATACAAAATACAATAATCATTTCGTGATATTCGGTTGTTTGTTTTAATTAATTAATTTATACAAAAAATATATTCTCACATTTAGTTCTCAGTTTGCTTTTTTTGTTTTTAGTTTTTTTGTTCATTCATCACTTGCGTTAACAAAACATTTATTTAAACTACATATTTAACTACAGCAACAATTTGATAAGGTTTCAACAAAGTGCGCATTGTTTCCTTTTTTTTTTGATCTCTCAGATAATCATTAGTATGAAAATATATATAAAATTCGACAAAATATCAATCAATCATAATAAATACAATAATATTTATATATATATATATATGTGTGTATATATATATGTATCGGCATATATGTATAGTAGTATAAACAATAATACACAAATTAAATAAATTTCCAAGAAATAAGAGACAGGAAATAATCAAGCAAACAAAATATAAACTTGGGGAATGCCTGGCGAAATTGGAGAAGTGATAGGTAACCAGATCTAGTGGGGGAATCACCTGGCCTATGACTTTTTTTTGTTTTTGCATATATATGTAGTTGTTGAATAGGTTTGTTGTTGTTAGCACCTGGATTTTTATTTGCGCAGAGGATCCAGACTCTCAAGCGAGAAGTCATCAATGTTCAGTTGTTGACTCTAAAAAAAAAAAGAAAAAATAATTTATTTTAGAATGGTAATGAACAATTTAAACAATTTTTTTGCTTACTCACCTTAAACATACTTGGTCCATTGTTCAACTCAAATGGATCGGAGCCAAATAGATCTGTATTGCCATTGAGGCCATTGCTTGACGTAACGTTGCTGCTGGTCACTGAGGTGCTGCGTCTGGGTGCAGCTATCTTTGGCGGCGGCGCCACTATAAAATATTTAGAGAATAATCCATTCAATTAAGTACATCTGTCTATATACTATAAGTCAAATTGAACTTACACAATGGCGGCGTTATATTCAATTCGCTGGAGAATCCACTGCTATTGTTGCTAATATTATTGATGTTGTTATTGCTCAATAAGCTTGTATTGTTATTCTGCAGCTTATGATCATTATTATTGAAAAAGAGCTGTTGGCCGAAACTCTTCGCTGGCTCGAAACCGAATAAATCATTGCTTATGGCATTGCGGCCGCCGCCATTACTCAAATTATCTTGTATCTCATCGGCTCGAGGATCAAAATCACTATCCGAATCGGAATTCAATAACAATTCATCCATTTTCTGGCTATTGCCTTTGCCTCCGCCGCCTCCACCGCCACTGCTGCTGCCCGAGATGCTTATCTGGCTCGACAATGTATTACGCGGCGGCACCATGGGCAAGAATGAGCTGGGCGATGATGAGTGAATCGAAGCCGTTGTCGAATTGGTATCAATCAATAGCTTGTCATCATCTGCAAAATGTCAATATGGAAATCGTTAAGTGACAGTTCTTAGGAACCTCATTGATTATTCTACTACAAAAATGTAAAATTCAACGATTTCAATTTAAGTATGTATTTCTGGGTTTCTAAGCATTCGCAACTAATTAAATTTTTTTTTATAGTCTTACGTCATTGGTATGCCTGCATTTTGCTTATATCACAAAGCTAACAAAAAACCAACTTTAAAGTAAGTTCTTTATATAATATTGGAAAAAACGTACTGTTTAAATCCCACAAAAAAACCCTCGTTAAACCTTTAGATTATGTCTAATAATTAACTACAACTCGATCGTTTGAGAAACAAACTTTTGGGAGCACTTTCAAACTATGTATAACAAACTAACACCTCTCGGAAAAATGTAAAGACCTAAATGAACAACCTTCTATCTTATGACCCTTTCGTCTAGTGTATGTAATCTTACCCAGCTTGCCGTTGCTTAAAGTTTCGCTGGCACCCAGACCATTTGGAATTTGGCTGGTTGGCGGCTCTTCTGCAATATCCTTAATGTTCAGCTTAAATAGCATGGCATCCAGCTCGGCCTTTGGCAATTTTCCCGATAATTCACGCAATCTTTCCTTATAGATGGCAATGGTTTGCTGCAAATTTTGTATATGCTGCTGGGCCTTGCTCAGATTCGTTTTCTCTGTGCTATCCATGAATTTTCTAAATGCAAATGGAATGCACAATATTAGACTCAACATTAAATTCTAATTAGTATGTAAATAGACTCACCTATAGGCCAAATCAAATGCCTGTCCAATGGTTAGAGTGATATCCGAGGCCAATTTGTTTGATATAAAGACAAAGCATTCATGAGACTCTTCGGTTTTATCATTGCCATTAGTAGTATGACCATTCGTATCCCCATCTGTTGTCTTAACCGTTTTGGCTATAAAACTAAAGAATTTCTTGACACCCTTCTCATCCGCACAATACGAGATATTGTATAAGGGGAATTGATGCAAAATCTTATGGGTACGCGGCTCCTGTATGGCCACACCCTTGATGCTAATGGTGATCTCTAGCTTTTTGAATTTCTCCTGTGTACCAGTTTCAGCTTTTTTCATTTGCTGGGCAAATTGCAGCTTCCGTATGGCCTCCTTGACCACCTCAATGCCCTTGGGTTGGTCCACGCTCAGATTACCAAAGAACTAAAAAGAAATGAATATGGAGATGAGTTGATGGATGATGGTCACACCTTGTTAACTCCACTCACCTTGACTAGATAGACAGCATGCCCGTTGATTAGCTGTTCGGGTGTATGCAGCCAGTTACGTTTATTGTTCTTGGATTCGCCCTTGCTGCCGGTTTCACCATTGCTAAGGCCATTGTTGCCATTGTTGATATTGCTATTGACAATGCTGCTGCCACTACTATCACCGGATTGTTCCTTGTCCTGTTGTTGTTGTTGCTGCTTGTTATTATTCTGTTTATTCCAGAATTTTAACTGCGACATTTTGGCCGCCGCCTTGCTGCCGCCGCCCGATCCACTGTTACCAGCTGGTTGATAAGGCATTGCTAAATAACAGAGAGACGGAAGAGATGAAGGAAATATGTGTAAGATTCGCGTTCGCAAAACTTTGCCTTGGGGTTTTTCCCACTCCCACTTCCATCCATTTCAATTTGCGCAAAAAATTCTGTCGCCGCCATCGCTAATTATCGTTATACAACAAAGTGAATCTAAATGTATTCTTTTGGCTAATTGCAAATCGTGTTCGCTGAGAGAGATCGCGGAACTGTGATCTGTGGGATCGGTGATTGCATATTGCTGATGTGTGTAGATGTAGATATAACTACATTTATCCAACTCAGCGGCGTCGTCAAATTTTTTAAGCCCCCCATGAACATAATTATAAGTCTGGATATATTGATAGATCGAAAAGGGATATTTCCTTATCCCTTTTACATTAAAAGAAAACTCACAAAAATATTAAGGTTCTTCTAAACCTTTGAAAGTCTTAGCCTATAAGAAGGGTTATAGGTTTTAAAAGTAATATTTTGTTTCCAACCTTTTACTTTAAATGTAGCTTTTGCGTATACTTAATTTTTTTAAATTAACCGACTCATAAATCAATTAAAATAGTTCCAGTTCCTTGTCCTTATATAAAGCGAAACCAAAAAACCCATATCGTCAGAAGTAGATAATGAAGTTTTTAAGTATCAGCTTTAATAGTCAATAAATTTATGTATTTTAATGCAAAATAAAATAAAAAATATTGTAATATGTAAATCGCATACATATAATATTAATTCCTTTTCCAATCATTTAAAGAACATTTTGAAAGTTTTTTTTTTGTAGCGTTCTTCCCTTACAAATGTATATTTATTAAATATAGTAGAAGGAACTGATGGAGAACTAGAAATCTACGTCAGCGGAAAACCTGTTGTTGGTCACCTGCACTTTTTGTTGGTAGTACGTCATCTGAGTGTCTCTATAACAAACAAAAGACAACACAGAGACACAACATTAACAATGAGGTAAAATTCTCAGAAAAAACTTGCAACGAAACAACAACGAAAATAAAAAGTAGAACAAAGTTTTAATCAAAGTCACACCTTTTGGGAACAACAACCAACACACAGTGACTTGACGAATCTTTTTGGTCGTGCAATAAAATTCTCACATTTCGTGCCGTCTTATAATTAAGAAAAATCTTGCAAAAAATATTTATACATATGTATATATAAATTCATCTATATTATGTGTAGATATAATGAAGCTTTGTTTTCACACACATTCACATATGTACGTAAGCTTTGATTTATTTTTTGGAATTGACTATGGGGCCAGAGGCCTCGAGCAGGGGGGGCTGGAGACCGCGGCGGGGCTGGGGCATTAGGCAATCGCACAAAAGCGAAAGCTAAATTGGCCAAAAGCGGCATGCGATGACGAACCGACGGGTTATAAAATTCGAAAATAGCACAACGCCAGCTTAAGGCGGCTTCAAACGAAATGAAGAGTGGCGAAGTGAAGAGTGGATGTGAATGGTGGGACGGGGGGGGGGGGCACCCTGTATTTGCTTATTGTACAACTAACTATATGGCAATTGTGCGCAATTATGGCGCACAACAGCAACAACAAAAATTGAAAAACGACCGAACAAAAGATAATGTCGTCGACAACTAAACTAAAACCGCAATCATGTATTATACTCATACAAACAGATAGACATACATATGTACTATATATGTACTTGTACGTATTTACATATGTACGAGATGTCGCGGAAGTCATTCTCAGTGGCGCAGTTGAAGAAGATTTACACATCTTTATACAGTAATAATGCCAAACGCCTCCGCATCAGCCTAGAGCTTAGTTAATATGCAGAGCGAGTATTTGCAATGCCATCAGCATAACAGATTTAACGGTACTACAAAAAAAAACAGCTGATAATGATTTAGACAAATGTCAAAGAAACAAATAATTAAATTGTCTCTATTTATTCTATGGAAATGTTTAACGAATAATATTAACAACATTTTAAGGACTGAACCAGACCCTAACCTTTTGATATTTCAAGAGACTGCGTTTAAAACTGATGTAACATCTACGAAAATAAATTATTTTTCAAACCACATTATTTAAATATATTTATGTATTTCAGAAATACATAAGCATGTGATTCACGATAAGCTGGTTTGATGTCTCGGTTAACTTTTAAAGGAAATCATTTGAGAACCCTTTTTCAGAGCTCAGCAATTTTATCTCTGTCAGTAGGAAACTTCTTTGTATTTTTTGATCTGTTTGGCCTTATCATGTAAATAATTCCAGGATACCTGAAAAACTCTGTCCCTTGCTTTAAATTAACTATTCAAAAAGAACTTTTCAAAATACTTTAAATTTTCCAGAATATTTTTATAAACTTTATGCATACCCTTTATTAGCATTATTAATTTTCTGAATTAAATATTTCTAAATTGTTCTATTTTTAATATTTTAAAATAGATATTCATCTTAACAACTCGTGTATCCTTTTGGAAAAGGGTATTTTGGGTAGAAACTCGAACGATTATATTACATTGCTCCTATTAAAATGATCGCTTTAAATATTAGTGCTGATGTCAAAACTTTTAAGTACTTTCAATATGTAAATTTTGAATGAGAATATGACCGAAACTCATAGTCAGACAGCAAATTTGAGATAATGTTCAGATCAGAAGTGAAGTGGCGGAGGGGATGTGTGGGGGGTGGGTGTCTGTGCAGTGACTGTGAAATTATGGTGAACCATTTTCCATACATTTCTCTTTAACAAATGTTCGTCATAATTTATGCACACACACACGCACACACTTGGCATGAGTGTTAGTGCGCGAGTACTTAAACACACTTTCTTTTGAGGCCTGACCAGGTACTGGATATATTGACCAACACTGGCTGCGCAACAGGTGTTTGTGTCTGGCAAATAACAACAACAGATAATAGACAAATATACTTTTATTTATTTGTTGTAGCAAATAAAAGTTAGAGACACCAAAAGAAGAGCGACGTCGGCTTCTTTTTTATTAGGAGACTTTCAATAATTAGTCAGACCGAAAAGGTAGAGCCCAAGCGGTAGTATGGGGGATAGAGACGGTTAGAGGGGGGTCGCTAGAGGGCGCACGCGGCTGGTGCGTGAATATTTGTTTTAATGTTGGGAACAAATATACAAACAAACAAATAAATAAAACACGCAGCGCAGCAGCGCAACAACACAGCAATATTTAAAAAAAAATATTGCAAAACACAATGCAAAGGAATTTTTTAATTAAAATCAGTAAGTAGTACTTTTAGTCGCTGTGACCGACTCTAAAGTACCCTTTTAAAAAAAAACGCAGAAAATTAATAGGAAAGCCTAACAATTTTTGTTCTGACTATACATACATATGTAGAAAATGTTCAATTATGACTTCTCAAGAATTAAGGATATTTGAAATATAAGTTATTAAGGGCTTAAAGGGATTGCTGCTAATTACTGCAAGATTTGAATTTTAGAGAATTTTATGATTAACGTTTCTACACAGAGAGAGGGTATATACATATGTAAACACACACTGACACATAAATAACAATAATTACACACAAAAATTTGTTTGTTTTTTTGTAAATTTAAATGCTGTTGGTACATTTGCACTTTTGCTTTTACATTACTTTTGCTTTTCTTTCTTAATTTTTTTTGCACGCATACCGTTTATTTTGTATATTGTTGTTGTTTTAGCAGATCTGTCGGGTTACAGTTTTACACACACAAACACAAAAATAAGAGATTTTCACCGCTATTTATTTCTTCTCCTGCCTTTTGTAGATTTTTATGTGTGTCTGTATGTGTGTGCGTGTATCAGCAGCAGCAGCAGCGCCAAGGCGCCAATAATGACAACAACGAAAAAACAACTAAAGTAACTAAGGCTAAGTAAAAACACAGTAACGTACACGACGACCGACAGCTGCGTATTAAACAACAAAAAAGTCGGGCTCCAACTTTTTCAAGTCGTTTCGTTTAATTCACTTGCACACACCGCATACACACACACACATACAACGTTTGAGAGAGCAGCTGGGACACATACAGCTATGATGCGAGAGAAAAACAACAATTTCATGATTGCAGAAGTCTCTCTCTCTCTCTCTCTCTCTGTATTCCTCTCTCTGTGCAAGTGAGAGATCAGCTAAATTCATTTGTTTAATTGTAATCTGCTGCTTTTATTGTTTAAACATTTTGGTTTTACACAATTTTCCAAAGTGCTTGTCTCCCACTCTGAATGTCTCTCTCTTTCTCACTCGCTGCAGTTTGCTCTCTCTTTCTCACGTTCTCTGATAGCTCTCTTGACCTGCCTTTCGTTAAATGACTCGGCAAAAATAACTATTATTAAGCCAAAGGAGCAGGCGCAATTTCTGATTTATTAAAACCTTTTTTATTATTTCTTTTTCGCACACACTTACTTTTTTATTTGACTTTTCAAACAATTTTCGCTAGTTTCACTCGTTTAAGAAAAATTTTGAAAAAAAACAACAAATCTCGTTTTAGTTTTGCCTTGTGTTGATTGAAGAAATTAGTGCAATTGAGGCAAAATGCTCTCTTGATGATGCGGGCGGCACAGCACGGCACAGTTTGGGTTTTTTTACAGTTACACGCCACAACGCTCGTTGCTGGATGCTGGACTTGGGCTAAAATGGATGGAGCTGCAGCGGGTGGGCTCTCAATACAACAAAATCAGCGTCGTTGCTCTCACTCTGCCTTTTGTCTTCTATCTCTTTTTGCTATTTAAACTAAAAAAAAAACTGCGCAAATTTACAATGTTAGCAGCAGCAGCAACAAAAACAGCATCCAGCATTTAAAACTATGGCGATTTGGAAAATATATCCTCAGCACCTTCACGGACCGCTGATTTTTCTTTACCGATCACGCGCAGCACTCATCCGCCAAGAGACTGACAAAAACAACAAAAACAAAAAAACACAAACTGTTGTTTTGAGGCCGTTCGATTTTGCACCTGCCAGGGCTACAAGCGCAGTAATTCTCTCAAGCCAAAGGTAATCTGAGAGCAGGTGAACTGGTCTTGTGGTAGATCAGCCCTGGTTTGGGTCTACCAGATGTAAAACTAGTTATGAGGCAGGAAAACAGACAGCCAGGTTGGCAATTAGATGTCCTTCAGGTGCAAAAAATTACAAATATACAAGAAAAGCGACTTAGATTCTATTAGATGGTTGGACTAACTTAGGTTAACTCTAAATCGTTACAAAAATGTGTCATTTATTGACCGTTATATTATTATTATTTATTGGCCGTTTTTTCTACATAACGTTTACATTAACTAAAACGCCGACGTCTTCCCAGTGTAGGTGATTAGCGTAGTTTTCTCTTTTGCGGTCGACTCACTTACACACACAGCGCACAGATGTCCGCTTTATTGGCATTTCTGTGTGCTAGTATGTGTGTGTGTTACATTACCTGTTGCTTTTCAATTGTTTTTTAAAAATATTTAACAGAATAATTGTTGGGATTTCTACACAATTGTCAGAACATATGGAAAAATCTTAAGATTTCTTTTGAAATGGCTTTAACCAATTACGTTAACAACTCCTACTATTAAACACAAGCACACACACACACACACATATGATCCCATCTAAGTATGTGCGCGTGTGTGTGTGTATGTGGTGTTTGTATATGTAATTTAAGCTCCGCATAAAAAACAAAGAGACAGTCTCAAAAGACAAGCAGAAGCAACAAAAAAACAACACACAGAAAACCGAAAGAAAAAAAATTATATTTGTGATACGTAATTTCTGGTGTGTGTTGTTCGGCTGGTTGCTGCTTGAGTTGCAATAAAACTGGTTTCCTAAGTCAAGCGTATAATGTCTGACGATATTTGTGGATATATCTTTTGTAATTTTTTTTGTTGCATGCCTTGCATTTTCCAGTGCATAGTTTCCTTTTATCGCTATTTGCCACATTTTGACAGTTTTCAAACTCTCAAATGAACAAAAGGAAAAAGAAACAAAAAGAAACCGGCTTGTAATGTGGGTGTATGTATACATACAAATGTCCGTATGTGTGTGTATGCCGGTGGATTAGTATGTGTGTGAGGCAACGGCATCTGAACTGTAGTTGCTGAAGTACAAAGTAAAAAAGAAAAAAATAATGAAGCTTGCAGCAAACACAGTGGTTAAAATCCCTATTTTTAATTGGGATACAACAATAAAAAATCAAAAACATAAGGAGTCCATTATGACATAATCCCAAAAATATTTTATTCAAAGACGCAATTTTTGATTAGTTATTGCGATTTTAAAATATATTAATGCAAATAAAGCCAGTTTATGCAAGTAATTGAGCAATATTAATATAAATCACAGCATACAAAAGCGACAATAGCTAAGTTCATTTAATTATTAATTATTATTTCTTTGTTTTGCATTCCTTTTGCCGAAATCCCATTCCAGTGTGCTCTCCTTATTTTCCACAGCTCAATCTCTTTGGCTCAAACTCTATCTCAAACGCAGCATCTGCATACCCGATGATTCCTATTTTTACGCTCATTCACACATACACTGACACTCACACACACCCCGCCACTGTGTTGCAACTATACAACCACAATATTGGCCATTTACAGTTAGAGGCCGCTGCTGCAACTCTATTACCAGTTTGTTTTCCGCAAGCAAAAAAAAAAAAAAAAACAAAAAATACTTCAAAAAAGAAAAATTCAGCAATTGATTTTCATTGAGATTTGCTGTTTTATTTGAAAACCACAGGGTGACCCCAATCACTTGTTGCCTCTCCGTTCTCCTTTTCACCATTTCTTTCTTTTTGGATTCTAGAATTTTAACGTATTTATTTAGAATTATTAATAACATGCAATTAATTCTTTAAAATTGCATTTTATTATTTTGATTATGGCTATCACGGCCCCACCGGGCCCCATCTAGGGGGCGTTGACAGAGCGTTCATGATGACGGTGAGGGTGGTGGGGTGGGCGGTGCATGGAAACGATCTTTGTTTGAAATCAAGTTCCAATGTGCCTGACTTTATCTTCGTTTTCTTTTCATCATGTTTTTTAGCGACGCGACGAGTTCAAAGGCCCAATTAACCAAAAACAAAATATAAATGCATAAAAACCAGAAAAAAGAGTCATTGATACAGAGAGAGGGAGGGAGAGGATTGGTGGAGGCAGGGGGCGTATTTCTGATATTTTTATGGCCAAATGTCATTAAATGTGATTGTAAATATTTACGTATGTGTAAGTGTATGAGAAGTGCATCGATCAAATGGCAGTACGAGCATTTAGTATACATCTGCACAAGAACGTGCTGGTATTTATTCAATTTTAATCAGCAATACGAAAAAAAAGAAAAATTAAATGTTTGAGCTTGAGCCTGATCTCAGAGGTGTGGCAGGTGAGGCAGCTGCGTCCGCGGCTTAGGAACCTTTACGTGCTGATGTCTAAACGTCAAACAAGTCACGTTTTACTTATCACAAGAGGCACCCTATATTCTGTTGACGGTAATACCCTTTATCAAAAGGGCGAAAGGGTATCAGTTGAGACGAAGCATTTGTTACCCTATAAAGAAAACATTTATATGCATTCTTGATCAACTAATACATATGTACATAGGTAAGCCTTATTGAAATGAACGCTGTGATAAACTCCAGTAAGCTTTCTTGTTTATGAAATATATGTGCATGCATACGTGTGTATATATTTCTCTAAATATTCATTTCTATATAGGGTATCTGTAAGTCGTTGCAAACCAAAATGAATTAAGCAAATGAGCTAGGCTTATCTCGGTTCGTAGCTTATCAGCGTATAAACGCCCCCAACACAAACAAACACACATACACGCACACAATGTCAGGCACACACATTCAGCCAGAGACGAATATTTCAAGTAATTGAATTATTTTTGTGTATTATTTTCAATGTGCAACAAAAGCGACAACTACAACATCAACAACAACAACATCGCAACAACAGATAAAATAAAATAGTTGTAGTTGTTGTCGATTACACACTGGCACTGCCTGGCACTAAGCAATTATTCTGTTGATAGTGTGTGTGTATGTATGTGTGTGTGTGTGTATGAGTGTGTCTATAGCAAAAGAGCGAGAGGAAAAGATTTCCGTTTTTGGCGAAAGTTTGGCATCGTTGTTGGCTAAAAAGGAAAAAGGTTAAGAGAAATCAAACTTCCTACATCTCAATTAAATTGTGACAGCCAAATGTCAAGCAAAAATTTGATTTAACTGAAATGGCATATTTGAATTTTGGCGCTCTCATGCTAGTATTAAACAATGACAACCCTGATAGCGATAGCTATCGATATGAATTATTTGAAATTTATTTACACAGATTTTCGCTGGTAGTGACAGGTATATTATTCCTAAATAAGAATTTCATTTAAATTTGTGTTCTACAAGATAATTCTAGTCAATTCATTGCAATCAAATATTGGTTGAGTAAATATCGATATGAGCTGCTCACATCACTAAGTATTTTTAGTATTTTAGCTGCTGGCTGGTCACACTGTTGTCTGTTTACCTTTTTTCGTGAGTTTTTCACTGCATATTTGTTTGTATGTGTGTGTTTTATTGTGTTGATGTGTGTGTGTGTGCGTGTTGGAAAATGAAAAATGCAAACCGAGCAGCAAAGTGAAAATAAGAATGCAATAGAAAATATAAGAAAAGCTTAGTTTAAAGTGTTAGCGCAATTAAGTTATGCACATGGAAGTCTCATTCCCAGGCCCATACGCTTGTCCCGCCGCCGCAGCAGCACCCGCGACTTCAGGCAGCAGCAGAAGAAGCAGTTGTCTTCGACGTCGCTGTTGTTGTTGGACATGGAACAGCAAACCTATCGCCTAAATCTGCAACATTGTAAGTTCCGTGCGACAGACAGAGACAAAATTACAGAGTGAGTGCGTGCGTGAGAGGGAGAGGGAGGAAAATTCAGGACTTTTTTGATTTTGATTTTCTTTCCCAATTTTTTGGCCCCAAATTTTGATGCGTCAATCTGTTATCTTTCTGTTTGGGGGGTGTGGAGCAGCTGATAACTATGTACATTTTTTGGGCCTCGATTACCTGGCAAAATGTGTTTGTTGTTGTATTGGTTTTTCAATTAGTTTTGTGTTTTTCCTTCTTGCTCTTGTTGGCCAAGGGCAAAACGTGCGCAGCGAGAGGGGCAAGAGTAGGGGGTAGTTCGTGTTGATCCCCCTCCCCCTCCCACGCTCAGCGATTTTCATGTCAATGTAGGGCTTGTCTCTTCTTTAACCCTCTATTAACCAGTTTCCCGTTTTTTATTGTGTTTTGTTGTGCTTCCTGTGGTGGCATTTAGCACTCTCTATTTGATTTATGTTTCTAATAAAATTTCTATAGACTTGCAATTTGTCGTGTTTGCTATACAGCCACCCCCCCCCTTGGTGCTGCATACCCCTCTTTCTTTACGCGTTTACGCCACGTGCAAGGTACAGTGGCATGAAGTGCATTTGTTTGATAGGATAAAAAAAGAATTGACTATTTTCTTGGATCATACACCTAGCGTCTTTAGGTTAGCGCCATCCTTTGGACATATTCTTGATTTATGTTCAATATTATTTAAATTATAGTTGTTCAAATTATTTGTGTTTAACAAATTTATCAAAATTTCTGATCTTGCTTAAGTGGTCGATTTTAATTCATATGCATATAGAATAATATTCAACTTTTGAGTATTTTTGATCAACCTTTAGCTCACTATGCTGTACTATTTGACGTTTTTCTCTCTTTCTCTCAATTTGGGGATTTTGTACATCAAAAGCCGCGCGAATGAAAGCAAAAATATGCGAACTTTCAGCATAGAGGCAAAGCCAAAGTGTTTTATGTGTTACGCGGACATGGAAGAGCAGCTTGGCTTGGCTTGTCGTACTCCTGTGTCCCTGTGCCTGTTTCTGTCCCAGTCCCTGTCCCTGTCCCTGCCATCTATTACAATGAAGTATGTGCGCCTGAATGAATGGCGACCTCTCCTTGCCTGTCCCTTCCTTCTTTAGTGTTTGCCTAAAGGCAGGCGACCTTTTTGTACAGACAGACAGTCAGACAGACACATGTCCACTTGGGTCAGAGGGAGAGAGAGAGAGATGGTCACATGTGTGTTTGAGTGTGTGAAGACACTGAAATAAGGGGACAAGGAGGAGTCAGCGTCAACCAACGGCTAATTATGACCCGCACGTTTTTCTCTAAAAACAAACACACACACACAGAACACATTTGGGGGCGGTAGGAGGTGGGGCAGAGAGAGGGCGGAGTGGGGTGTAGAAAGGATGGACAAGTGTTTAGGCAACATTTTCAAATGTTTCCGGCGCGCACTTTACGTTTTGTTTCGTGTCGCCTTTAGCCTTGAGAGAGTCTATATTTGGCAACGCACATGTAACTTGCCTCACCTCTTCTGCTCTCTTCCTCTCAGTGTACCCCCCTCTCTCCCTCACTCTCGTCTCCGTTTTTCGCTGTGTGTGTGTTTGTTTGTTTGTTGCACTTTTATTGCGTTCTCTCTTTTGGGGGCTAAGTAGTCGTAGTCGTAGTCCTGCTGTCCTTTGGTCCTTTATGTCCCTGCCATAAACATGTCGTCTTTCGCTTGATTTAGCGCCTGACCTCCTCCCTTCCTACTGAAAAGCCGCCTGCTCCATTGTTGGCAAACAATTCGGTTTTTCGTCGTCTAAGCCACTGACCGCTCAACAAAACACTCGGCGTATACGTAATATTTGCTTTTTTTTTTTTATTTTCAACTCTCCGTAAAATGCAACAATGGCGCGCCCGAGTCTATCGTATCATATTTGTTATTTGCCTCCCCATTCCCCATCCCCTTTCGTCGATTTCTAATGCAAATTATGAACTCGCCAGCTTTCAGTTCATCGATATGAAGCAATAAATCTTTTTTGGCCTCTGAAGTTTCTATTGAATTTCCATGCACACAATGTGCCCGGACTCCACTCAGCCAATATACATGTCAGTTCTGCTCGGTAAGGAAATGAGAACATGTCCAAAATAAGTAACAAGAACTTAAGAGATCCAATGGACCCCCTTGGCAGTCACATGTCCAATTATAACACATTACTTTCAAACGTTTTCTAGTAGATATGTAAATACTGGGGGTCCTTTTCAATCTAACATTGGTAAAACGTAAAGGAACAAGATCCTATTAAGAAAATTCAAACGCCAATCTTTGACAGCTAGAATAATAGGCGGATATGTTGAAATCACTCCTAAAACCATTAAATATTTTTTAGAGGGAAAATCTCTGTAAAGTATCCAAACCAAAATAGGTACAAGCGATGATGATCGTTCGACAATGCGATATATTTTATGGAGCTCGCATATGAACAATCGCTTCGAACCGATAGTTTTATTTATAAGAACTTTTTCGTATCGATTGATAATAACCAAATAGTACATAACAAGTTATAGTTCTGATAAATTTGATAAAAATCGGACAACCATATAACTGTGAATACATATGTGTACCGCATAATCTTTGACGTCAAACAGTTTCTAATTAGATAAGATTAGAAGTTGTAAAAGATTAAAAGAATACTTTAATTTAATTTTTGTGGTCGATTTAAGTGAAAGATAAAGAAATTCAACTTTTTAAAGTTCTAAATTAGTTGTTGATCGCTTAAATATGTCAATAAATTGCCTAATTATTCTCTTCGCATTGCATTACAGCTCACAATAAAATTCCAACGAAGAATGTTTTGATTAAATCGCAAAGCAGTGGCAAGCTTATAACAAAAAGCAATGAAGTGGAGGCAGGAACGGCAACGGCAACAACAAACGCAACAACAACAACAACAGCAGCAGCAACAACTCTACGTGCGGCTAAACTCAAGATCGAGGCCATGCAACAAAAGCAACAACAACAACAAAATGCAACAACAAATACAAGCAGCAACAGCAACATTATCCTGCTGCGTGGCACACGGAATGAGAATGGCCAGATCATCATACAAAACAAACAGGATATACTTAGCCTGCTGCAATCAGGTCAGTCAGAACAGCAGCAGCAGCAGCACCAGGATAAGGGCACAGCCACGGCCATTACACTTAATCAGCTGCCCACAGCCACCACAGTGGCACGAAAGACAATTCTGCAGAGCAGCCAAACCATCTCCTCGGGTAGCGGCAGCAGCAGCAGCAATTCCACCATCTCAATAGTGGCCAGCAACAGTAATAAGGATTTGAGCAGCACTAGCAATACGATTCTATTGCAAACGCCCATCAATGCCAGCCAATTGGAGAGTGTCCTGAAGGCCCAAGAGCGTAACAAGCAGACCAAATTAATTGAAAGGCCATTCATGTTGAAACATGTAAGTGCAATGTGATAATCTTGGCGCCAATTAGACTCTCAACTAATTTCTCAAATTTCTTATTGCAGGCCTCGCGTAGTCTTAGCTCGGAAAGCAATACGGATAGCAAGTCACCATTTGTATTGCAAACATTGAAACGTTTAGAGAAATCCCAATCCATATTGGTAATACGTAACTCCACAGCTGCCGCTGCTGCTGCTACATCAACAGCAGCGGCAACGATCTCCATGGGTGCAACGCCACCGCTAGCCAAGGCATCCACTTCCGCTACAACTTCCTCCTCTAATTCTTCAAGTATCAGCAGCTTAGCACGCACTTCAAAGGCAGCTAAGGGTATGGCGGCAACGTTGCATAAGCTTAAACTGGCCACAGCATCAGCGACAGTATCTGCCACAGCAGCAACGACAACAACAGCAGCAGCAACAGCAGCTGCCACCTCATCGACAGCGACCACAATTTTAAGGCTAGGCAAAAGTGCCACAACACTGGCCATTAATGGTGGCACCAGCAAAGTTGAAACAACGACGACGACGACATCAACATCAAATAAATTGTCCAGCACGGTGACAACCGAACAGCAGCAACAATCGACGACAACAAATGTGCCACTTGGGAACGGTAAGTCTCGAGGATTTCTAATGCGGAGCATAAATTTATACAGGTGCAAGATTTTGCATTCGCTGGAGGATGACGCAGTCATCTCTCGTTCACCTCTCGTCTCTCATCTGATCATCAGAGATTTTGGCTTTTGTTGCCTACTTTTTTGGGGCGTAGCAAACTAAATTTTTTTTTTGCTGATTTACTTGGGACATGGTACTTGGTTGGGGTGTGTTTTTAGGAACGTGGCATGCCTAACAATTATTCAATTAAATCGTTCTATCCTATATGTATCCTTATCTGAGGCCCTGAAGGCACAACAAGAAGAGGCACTCAGCTGTGAATATTGGCAAATGCCACGGAGATTCATTGATTTTCACACCAGTCGATGAGTTGAGTCCCTGGTGAATCGGTGGATAAAGCAAAACAAAACAAAAAGCCAAACAACATTTGCACTTGTTTTCTTTGCTCTATCCCATCCCCCCCCCGCACGCTCTCTCTCTCCCTCTTTCTCTCTCTGTATGTTCTCTATGTTGTTCATTAGTGAGTTACAAGTTAGCCTTAAGTTTCCTCTGGTGGAAATGTTTCGCGTAAGCAATATACAATGAGAGCAAATCAATTCATTTGACCGTAAACTGCTTAAGAGTTTCAGTTTCTTCAACATTTTATTTAGTGGCAATTGAAAGTTTCTATTTTGATGAAACTTTATCTGAATGTAATGCAGAAAATGTTTTTTTTTGAGAATGAATTTGTTAGCAACAAAATGTTTACATACTAGTTAGTAATCACTCAAAATTATTCAAAAATATGTAATATATCGCTTTTAAAATCTAAAACTCGATATAAAAAAATTGATTTTCCAATTTGATTTTCCTTCTCATCCGCTTGTAGTTGCTTGTAAATTTCGATAAGATACAAAGAAGGCATTTGAAGACTAAAATAAATAAACCTGTTTTGAAATCAACTTGGGAGTGGATCTTTAGGTTATTCCTGAACCACTTATTTGGTGTTATTTTCAAGAGATCATCTTTTAAAAGGAATGAAACACTCGCATTTACTTTTATTGTGTCCTTTAATTCTGCATTCTTAATGTCCTAGTTCAGTTAATATTGCATTTTGTTTTTGTTCGACAATCTGTTTGCATTTATTAAGTCTCCAGGAAACGTTCATTGCGAGAGATGGCAGATTAGCCAACTGACAATTTACTATAAGTTAAAATAACGAGCACGTTTCGCCTTCTGGGGGACAAGGACTTTGGAAATATTTGCTGACAGGACTAGAAAAATCGAGTGTGATATAGATGTGTTGATTATTGCACTCGATACATAAGATACTTCCATTTTTTTTGCCTCCTCTTTTCTGCTGACACACCAAGAAGGCAGACAGCCAAGTGGCGTGTTGGCTAAGTGATTTTTAAGCCCGATTCAGATTTAACTTATTTTTTTGGCCAAGAGTTGCTTGCCTTCTGTGCCGGTCGGCCGTCCTGCCATCCTCTGTGTGGGTGTTCAAGTGTCAAATTGTCGCCGGCATATTGTACTTAGATTCGAGTTCGATTCGAGTATTGCTGATGTTTCAATTGCCAATCTCCCTTTGCGCCGACCCCACCTTTCGCCACCAGCCGCTCCTGTTCTAACATGTGTAATGCAGACAATGCAAAAGATTCATATCTGATTTGCAGTTAAACAAATGCTAGAAAGAAAAGAAAATAAATCACACAAAAAAGCGAAAACTTTACCCGGCTTCCATTTTATTGATAAAACTTTAAAATATTTTAATTTAGTTTGTAGTTTAGTTTGTATTTGGTTGTTTTTTTTTTTGTTTGTTGTTTTTATCATCATACATTGCTCGCTCATAGCCATTAGCTAAAAGGCGGCCAACCTTCAAAAAAAATAAAATAAAATAAAAAATAAAAAGTGGAAGCCCCCAAAGCAAATTAAACAAATTACCTCAAACCACCCACCGAGCTAAAAAAAAAAAATAAAGAAAAAGAATGATGTTGGTTTCAAATTCGTCACGCCGATATGTATATACCCTAACCACATAACAAAGTCTTACTAACCTTATCTTATTAACCTTATCTTATTAACCTTACTTTGCAACTCTACAAAGTCTCCAAACTGAATATATGTAGTCATAAATTTATTGCTATCAAGTAATGATTACGACGTTGATTTTAAATCATATAACCCTTAAAAAAGTAAAAAATGGGCTAGCCCTATATCCTAACAAGTCTCCACAACTCTCGAGACTACTAATTATCATCCATCCTAAAAAGTCTCCACAAAAAGTTTTCCAACTAAAAATAAACTAAAATTGTGCAAAATCTTTGTTCTTGGCTATACGTTAGATGTACTCTTCGTTAGGGTAGAATAAAAATAGGAAAGGTATCTATGAGATACTTTTGCATGCATGTCCCGTCATGTGTTGCTTGCTTGTTTTCTTTTTTTTCACTTTTCTTCAAAATCCTTTGACCTCTCCGCTCCCTCCCTCCCCTCTCTGTCTCTATCTCCTTGCCACTGTGTGCGCTTCATTATCATTATTTCAGTGGGCTCTAGTTCTGGCTTTGCTTTGGGTTTTTTCTCGTCTTTTTTTTGTTTCGTTTTGTGTTTTCTGGTTGGTTTTCTTCCTTGAGCACATAATTGCCAAGAGAAATAAAAAAGTTTTGACTTTTTTTTGGCGCGCTTTGTTTTTTGCACAAAAAACTTTTGCATTTCCGTTGTGTTATGAAACTTGAGCGTGGAAAAAAAAGAAAAGAAACGAAAAGGGCAAATAGCAATTTTTTTTCAGTCAGTTTTTCTTTGCTTCTGGCACAGGGTAGTTCGTGTGAGTTAAATTGCAAAATATGATGGCCGGCGCCTGGCACCACTTCACACACACACATACACACGGACACCCATAGACAGATATAACAGGGAATTTTAAGGTGGTAGCGGTGGGAGGGAGGATGAGGTTTAAGCAGAGTTTACTCTAGAGTTGTCTAATTAGATAACACCGAGCCTAATTTGATGAGGACACGCCTACACACAACTGTGTTTTCTTTTGTTTTAACCTCGATTATTGTGTCAATTGGTTGCGCTCCACCCCACTTCCTTTTTTTGATCCATTTTAGCCATATTTACACTATGCCCCGATATTTTTTTAGAATTCAATTATCTTTTTAATGCTGGTTCACAGGAACTTTTGACGCACAAACAGGTGAAAAACATTTAAATATTGAAAAAAATGGTCATCAATGTTCCCTGTAATTCTGATAGAATATGGAACCATTTACAGTTACTTTGGGCACGTTTTTATGATACCAGGTCGTATGCATAGCGTATTCTCCATTCTCAATCGGAAAGCGTATACGCATTTCATTCAAATCGATTTCAAAATGTGTTAAGCGAATTGTTTCATTTGCCTGAAAAAGAAAAGACGTTTTGGGCAATTAATTTGTACGGAAAGAGACCATAAAAAGATTCACTTACCAATAATGGACAGGTGTGATTAAAGTTAGTATATTGCTGTACATACGAATAGGCCAAACTTAAGAGCAAATGATTCTTATTTTTCATAAATGCACAAAGATCAGATTTATAATTATAGAGAAAAGGTCGCCAACCGTTCAAACGTTTAAAGTATTGAATTCGTATCTAAAAAAAAATGTTAAATGACCAACTTATTGAAAAATATTTTCTACAGATGTAACTCAAATAAGTAATTTGACATCAGAACTCTCTCCAGGATTTTTTTTTTGTTTTTTAATAATTTTTAACTTACCGACACATCACTTACAGATACCTTCTGTAAATATTCTAGATTGATTTCATTTCTATACCGATTGATGGCCTTAATGCGACACAATGGAAATTCTCCATAATTCTTGTCAAATGTTTCGCAATGAAGACTCTTGAATTTAGACTCCACATTGAATACCAAAGAGTTTAGAGTTAAGAGAAAGCAACTGAATTGAACTATCCACATAGTTAAACTGATTTTAATGAAACCGATCCCACTGTAGGAGTATATATAGTAGACATTCAGAAAGTTAATTGTTTTTTTTTTTTGTTGCTTTTATTGCTTGTACTTATCTAGTCGTTATATTCTGCTTGAATAACTTTAAAAATTTATGTAGTGTTAATTTATTATAGGAATAATAATCGTAAGCGGTTTTCCAAATTTTCTGCGTTTTCCAAATTTTCCATATGGTTTAAAGTGCAATTGATTGTGTCTATATGTACCCCATACCCTCATTTCTTTGCATGATGGTTCAGTGATTTTTGACGCACAAACAAGTGCATTTAACACATTACATATTCACATATTATACTCTTTTATCTGCAAAGTCTTTTAGCTTGTCACGGTTCCCTATAATTGCTTGCACATGTTTTTAATTTGTCCATTTATATTTATCTAATCGATATTTTCTGCTTGAATAACTTTAAAAATGTATGTAGTTTTTATTTATAATTGAAATAATAATTGTAATTGGTTTTCCAAATTTTCCACGTTTTCCACGCTGTACAAATTACAATTCAATATGTACCCAATACCTTCATTTATTTTATTGTTAAATTTGCGTTAAATTCACATAATATACTCTTTTATCTGCAAAGTCTTTGACATCATTAAGGTTCCCTGTAGTTGTAATAGAGTATGGATCCATTTATGGTTAATCTGGGCACTTTTTTGTGATACCAAGTCATATGCATAGCATACTCTCCATTCTCAATTGGAAAACGGATACGCAAATCATCGATTTTCAGTTCGAAATTTGTTACGCGAAATGTTTCATTTGGCTGAAAAAGCAAACCGAAATGGTTAATTAATATAAAAGGTAAAAGATTTGAAACTTTCACTTACCAACACTGGACAGGTATGATTAATGTTAGTATATGGACTTATATATTCAAGGGCCAAAGTTAATAGCATATTGTTTGCTTTTCTTAGAAAAGCACAAAGATCAATTTTATAATTATAAAGGAATGGGCGCCAGCCATTCAAGCGTTTAAAGTATTCGACGCGTAACTGTAAAATTTCAAGAATTTCCGTATCATTATTAAATAAATAAAAACAAAGATTTCACTTAACAGAAACTCAGGTCGTATACGTAATGTTTTTATCACTTGACATTTTTAAAAGTATCTACTTTCCGACAACTCATTTGAATATTGCTTCTGTAGATATGCTACATTTATGGAATTCCTATCCCGACTTATGGCCTTAATGCGACACAAGGTAAAATCCCCATAATTCTTGTCAATGGCATTGCAATGAAGACTCTTAAACTTTGACTCCACATCAAGAACCAAAGAACTCAGGGTTAACAGTAGGCAACCGATTTGTATTAGCCACATGATTACACTGATTTTAATATACTTAAAAAAAAACTATTCCAAGCTTTATCGAAAAAGCTAGTGGTTTTGTTTTTCTGCAATTAAATTGTACTTAAACATCTGAACGATGTTTTCTACTTGAATTATTTTGGTTATTTTTATTTCTATTTCTGTATTTATCCTTTTATTAATTGTTTTTTATAATTGGAATATATCAAAAAACCATTAACAGTCATTTCCAGCACCATCCAAATCGAAATGGAAGTCATCTACCTTAATCAGATCGTTATGCTGCCACTAATATTACATTGATTAGTAAGTTTTAATGGAATAGGTGCTACTTAGAGTAGAGTTTATAAAATCGAATTGGCGATATTTGTCCTAAGCACAAAACAATTTACAACACTGTAGATTGTCTTTTGGATTAAGCTAATAATTCCATTTATATTAGCTATTATTTGAAGGTTTTATAACCCGATACCAAACATCGATTAGATTCTTGTAACGATTCACATCTTAAATTTTACATTTAAGGGATTTTTGCAATAAAGACTTGTAAACCTTGCCTCTACAAAGAAAAACCAATAGAATAAAAAATGGGAGACCAAATTTTTGCTTCATAGAAATGACTGAAACTAATTTAAGTTAGAAATTGATTTTTAATTTGTTTACATTCCATTAAACTCCATTAAACATTTCGAATCAACAAGTGGAAATGTTGTCATAAACGAGTTTTAGAATTGGAATTTCGTTGCTTTGCCTAACCCAATTACATAACCCAAAAAATGCTGAAACAACAATTTAATCTACTTATATATATGTATGCGAATAAATATATATATATAATAATTTGTATACGAAATTGACATATTTTACGCGACATAATTGCGCGTTGATTAAAAATTCCAGCCCTAGTGTGCTGGCATTTTAGGGTAGGACTAAAAAACAACAGAAAACCAGTTGATGATGATGATGGTGATAATCATGATGATGATAGAGGCGACGACGAGGTGCCGTTAGGCAACCAATGCGCAGGTCTCTAACGAATGGAACCAACCCCTAGTTTAGAATTATGTGTGACTATGTGTGTGTAGGAGCCATTGGCAGCAGCGACCAACCCACACAGTTCTCTAGCTATTAAAACAGAATTAGGCTAATTGTGCAAATATATAGTTGTTAGATCTTTTTTGGTATGAGTTTTCTTTTTAGAATCAAAATGCTGCCAAATGGCACTACACACAGCCGCACACACCCATAGAGTGCTGGTCCACGTTTCACATTTCTATAGCTTCCTTTCACTCCCACTTCCACTCCCACTCTGGTGGACACAAACATGGGATGATGCCGTTGAAAACTATAACTTTCCATATCCATCATTTTGCATCTTCTTCTTCCGCATTCGTTCTTTCATCTCGCTCTGGCGTATTTGTTCAAATGGCAGCCAACCCGACGAATCCTAGCTGAATGCCTGGCGAAGTTTTGTTGTTTACGTTTCTTGGTTTCGGTTCGTGCGTTCGTGATTTTTGCCGAAGTAAACAAAACCGAACTAGGTCCGAACGACCATGTCCTTGCTGGGGCATTTTGTGAATTCAGTTTTTAGTCCTTGGCCAAACGTGTCGGATGTCGCGGAGTAACTTGACGGTGTTGTCGTCGTTGACTATTTACGTTACATTTACGTATCGGCGTTACGTGATTATTTAACGTAGAGTATGCGAATGCGTGGGCGAATGCTTCGACTGGGCCAATTGCCAATATTGTTTCAACAAATATCAACAGCAGATCAGATCAACAACAACAACAACGACAACGACAACAACATTATCAAGGTTCCTTCCCCCATTGGCTTGTCATTTGTTTATGTAATTGGTTTTCGGTGTTGTTTTCCTTTTTTTTTTTATATATACTCCTGTCGTGTATATTTTGCTCTTATTTATTTACTGGTAATCCCATTTAATGTTGTGTCAATGTTGTTCACCTTAATTGATGTACTTAAGTTGTTTCGAATTTGTATTAAACATTTTCATAAATACACGCAACATTTTGGGCGTAAAAATGTTAAACTGTCGCAATGTTTTACGGTTCTTGTAATAAACTATTTGATTTCGATTAAAAAAAGGGTTTCGACTGTCCTACTTGCCGGGAAACCAGGTCTAAATTGAGATGCCATTGTTTTACTTATTGAAACATTTTTAAAGAAATTTTTAAACATGAAAATTAAATACTATCACTTATTTTCACAATTTGGCATTCTTAAATTTTATTTTGAAAAAAAATTTAAATATATTTTAAAGGTTGTGGATCTTTATAGATCATTAGTAACTGACAGTTTTCCATTTATGCGCTCAATATATAAAGATTCTAAATCATATTTTTGTGTAGTAAATTTTAAACTCAATTGATGTTGTAATTAATGTGTTTTTTATGTGTTGTTTGATCGGTGTCTATAATTAACTAACTCTTATCTGTATTTAATCTATAAGAATAAAAACTTGATGGGTGGGTGGGTATCTTAAAGATATAATAGAATGCTATATATTATGGTATCGTAAGCCAAATATCTTTTTGGTTAGATGATTCATGGCATTCTTCATTGTGTTTATCTAGCTGGCACCAGCGATGGCATCTGGCTGTCAACCTAGTTTATAATACTGACAACTGACAGTAGATTAAGCAAAAGTAAATATAGTTTTAATTCGGAATTGAATTGAACTTCAGTTCAAGGCCCAACAAAAAATAAGAAAAAGGAAAAGATAGAGTTTTGTAAAAGGCAAATATAATGCTCAACAACTTTGTGTGTGTCTCTCAAGATCTAAATAAACAAATATGTTGTAAGTCAAAAAAAAAAAAAAAAAAAATGTATTGTTCGTAGTTTTTTTGTACGTAGACTAAACGTGAACGTGATTGTGAATTCTTGTTGACACACGACCGACCGGGCTAGGTTGTTGGGTTGGGTTGTATGTTAAAATGAGTGAGATAAAACGATCGTCTTGGACTTGGACTTTATCAGCTTCACGGAGTGACATTATCAACTCTTCCTACACTAAGCCTAAAACCTACTACGATTTATCTTTTCTACCTATATACTTATTAAAATAATATAAAAATATTTAAATTAGAAAATTGTACAGATTTGAACTTGTAGGCAATAATAAAACAATATAATAAAGCGGGCCTTTAGTTACCGCTCGAATTGCAACGCGAATAGACGCTCGAAGCGGACAAAAAACGAATCAGTGATCAAGTGTAGAAAAAGTGAGATCAAGTGAATACAACAAAAACCAAAAAACAATTTCCAATGGCCGGTTATCGGTCCATGCCCTTGGCTCCTGTTTCGGCCAGCAGCATAGCGGCAACGGCTGCTACTGTTCCGGCCAATGCTGGAACTATGGCCTATTCGGCCCATCATCAGTCAATGACGGCAATGTCAAATAACGGTATAATCTATCAATCGGCGGTGCATGCATCCATACACAGTTTGAATCGCTCATCAACGACAACGCATCATCATATTCTAGCCACGGCAACGGCCACAGCGACAGCAGCAGCAGCAGCCACGGCGGCAGCAGCAGCCGCTGCAGTGGTTGCTCTGCCGACGGCATCAGCAGTAAATCAGGCGCAGCAACAACAACAACAGCAGCAGCAGCAATCTAACTATGGCCAACAGCAACATATCCCGCAACAGCAACAGCAGTCACAGCAGCAACAGCATCAGCAATCGCAGCAACAAATGATGAGCCATCAGCAACATTCGGTTGTACAGCAGCAGCAGCAGCAGCAACAACATTATCCTGCCCACCACCAACTCCACCTACAGCAGCAGCAACAACAACAGCAGCAGCAGCAGCAACAAGCAGCTGCTCTGCACCACCACCACCATCATCATCATCACCACCAACAATTGTCACTGCATCAGAACCACTTGTATTTCAGTGGCTCCAGCCTGACCGGTCATCATCATCATCATCGGCAGATCTTCAGTCATCTGCAGAGTGCCCTGATGCCGCTCAGCGTTAGTAAGTATGCCGATGGTGTCTATCCTCCCTGTCTCTTGTTGTGGGCGTGGCAAAAAAAACCTTGGTGAGAGAATCTCTGTCTACTTGTTGTTGGTTTTAATATCGGTGTTGCATGTTTGTTTAGCTTCTAACTAAGTATCTATCCAAAATCCCTGTTATCACTATCGATGTTGTTCTAATTGTGATTCTTTAAATGTGTCTGTGTCTATTTTGTGTTACAGAAAAATCTCTGTTATCTTCTTTACTTAGAGTCGTAAAGGGAACTTTAAAGAAAGTTTGTCTAAATGATCTCTGTGCTTGCTTGTTAGATGTGTCCTCTTATTTGTCTAACTTTAACTGATATCGTTGAGATCGGAGATTTTTAATGTCCAGCTTTAGTTCGATTTTGCCAAGTGATAAAGTTAAGTCAAAGTTATTCTTGCTTTCTTATGCAACATTTGCCGAATTTACTTATAGTTTTATACAAACCCTTTTAAGCCCTCACCTCAAAAGTATGCTATGGTAAATAAAGCGTTTTATTAACGATTGAATCTAATGCGATCAGAGTCTTTGTTGAAATTGATTTGATATTTTGAGTCCTTAAAGCAACAAGGCCATCAAATTCAAACAAATGCTAAATATTTCTTACAACTTAAATGTCAAAACGGTTATCCGGGGTTTTAGTCGGTTGTTGCACGAGGGAATAATTTAAGCATTTTGCATTTTATAAACATTTCATTAAATTTTATTTCATACTCGTATCTTCCTGTGCAATAATTCGCACACCATACCAGAAACGCGTGCGAAGCGTCGCGCATATGTTGGTTGGTTCCCCCCTTTAGTTGGGGAGTTGGAGTTGACTTTATTGTTGTTGTTGACAAAGGACACACATGGAACACACACACACATACATGTACAGTGATACTTATAACGAGCCTAAAAACCTAAACTACAGACAATTGAAACAAAAGGCCGCCAAGTTGAGGAGACCCAAAAGCAAAACTGAGGCAAATGTGAAGCGAAGCGTTTCCAAGCCATTGGGTCTCGCAGGTGAGGTGCGTGTGTATGTGTGTGTGTGTGGCTAACAATGCAAAATATGCTTAACATTTGGTTTTCGTTGTTGTTGTTGTGTTGGCTTAGTTTTTTATGCCTTGCTCCTGGCCGCTCTCTCTGTCTCTCTCTCTGTCCCTCTGACATGTCCCTGTCCCTATCTTTGTCTCATTTATATTTCCCTTGTCTTTTGTTGCACATTGAAATATGTCAGCAATTGTTGCAGCGTTTTTACTGTTGCTGTTGTTGTTGTTGTTTTTGTTGCTGGCAACCATTGTCACATTAGATTTTGTGGCTGCCCGGCGGCCGCTTAACTTTATTATTTTAACTTAACGGCATTTTAAGTGTTTTTTATGCTTTATATGAAACCATATGGAGAACAATGAGTTGCCTTCTCTGTGTGTGTGTGTGTGTGTTTGTGTGTGGCAGGTGAAAATTAAGATGAAATTGCATCACAAGAAGGAGGAGTTAGAGTGGGCGAAAGGTGGTGGAGCTATAATAAACCCAAAAGAAGCAGCTTCATTATGTATAGCATACTTTTTTGCGTTGCCTTATGAAAAAAAGGAAAAACATACACAAATCTGTGTCTATATGTGTGAGTGTGTGTGTGCTTAAGTCTTTGTCTTGGGTTCGTTGTTCTAAAGTTAGTTTACTTCATTTACCCAAAAATCGATTATAGAAATTTTTCAGTATGAAGAAAATTTTCAGGGAATTTTATGAATGATTAAGAAATTTGATAGCTATACCAGTAAATATATATGTATGCAAATTTTAATATATTAAATAAATAAATTATATTATATGTCATCAAAGCTTGGAAAAAGTTAGAGGATCGTAGAGTAGAGGTTTTTAAGAGAATTTTTAAACAATTATTGCAAACATTTTGGTGTAAATTGCGACCTTTCTATGGCTGTATTTCGGTCAATTTTCAACCGATTTTAAAAATTTTTATCTATTCTTATTATATTTCCACATACTTTAAAATGCTATCAAAATCTTAAAATTTCGCGTAAAAAAATTTCGACTCGATTTTTGAAAATTTTGACAGTGTATACACTGTAATTTTTTTCAAAAATCGGGTCGAAATTAGTTTTTTAGATTTGAATGCCAATTTATAACTCACATTCAGAGCAGCAAAAAAAGACATGACTTTTTGCAATCGTCCAAAAACTGGCAAAGTTAGAGGCTTGCAAAGTTGAGGTTGTTGCATAAATTTTGGAACCGATATTGAAAAATATTAGGAAAAAATTTATATTTTCCTAAAGCTGTATTTAGGACAATTTTATACCGATTTTCAAAGTTTTAATGAGGTTTTTATCGAATTGTTATCTACTATAAAACGCCATTACAGCTTTAAAAGATTGCAACGCTGGGGATTTTTGAAAATTTTTTGAAAAATGGTATGATTTTGGCCAAAATTACGACAATTCTTAGGCTGTGTTTTAGACAATTTTCAACCGATTTCAAAATTGTTTATCTATTTCTTATTACATTTTCACATACTTTAAAATGCTATCAAAATCTTAAAATTTCGCGTAAAAAAATTTCGACTCGATTTTTGAAAATTTTGACAGTGTATACACTGTAATTTTTTTCAAAAATCGGGTCGAAATTAGTTTTTTAGATTTGAATGCCAATTTATAACTCACATTCAGAGCTGCAAAAAATGACATGACTTTTTGGAATCGGCCACAAATTGGCATAGTTAGAGGCTTGCAAAGTTGAGGTTGTTGCATAAATTTTGGAACCGATATTGAAAAATATTAGGAAACATTGACATTTTCCTAAAGCTGTATTTAGGACAATTTTATACCGATTTTCAAAGTTTTAATGAGGTTTTTATCGAATTTTTATCTACTTTAAAACGCTATTACAGCTTTAAAAGATTGCAACGCTGGGGATTTTTGAAAATTTTTTGAAAAATGGTATGATTTTGGCCAAAATTACGACATTCCTTAGGCTGTGTTTTAGACAATTTTCAACCGATTTCAAAATTGATTATCTATTTCTTATTACATTTTTACATACTTTAAAATGCTATCAAAATCTTAAAATTTCGCGTAAAAAAATTTCGACTCGATTTTTGAAAATTTTGACAGTGTATACACTGTAATTTTTTTCAAAAATCGGGTCGAAATTAGTTTTTTAGATTTGAATGCCAATTTATAACTCACATTCAGAGCTGCAAAAAATGACATGACTTTTTGGAATCGGCCACAAATTGGCATAGTTAGAGGCTTGCAAAGTTGAGGTTGTTGCATAAATTTTGGAACCGATATTGAAAAATATTAGGAAACATTGACATTTTCCTAAAGCTGTATTTAAGACAATTTTTTACCGATTTTCAAAGTTATAATGTGGTTTTTATCGAATTTTTATCTTTTTTAAAACGCCATCAAAACTTTTGCAAAGCGGGGAGTTTTGGAAAATTTTTGGAAAATTGTTTGATTTTGGTTAAAACTACGACTTTCCTTAGGCTGTATTAAATTCAAGTTACATCTTCAATTATCATGTCTAATGAAATTTTCCATAGATTTTCTATACCGTTGCGAGTAAAAAACGAAAATGTTCCATATAAATATGAAATCAAGCACAATTGTCCAGTGGCCAAAAGTAGCAAAAAGTGTGAACAAAAAGTCATAAAAGAAAGCAAAGTTATAGAACAAATTTTAATAAGCCACTTTGCTATATATACATAGACATACGTGTGTGTGTGTGTTTTTTTTTGTGGGTCGTCTTATGCAAGCCAGCAGGAACTTGGCAGCTGAGCTGAGGGCAGACCACAGTCAGTCAGACTCTCTCTCTCTGTGTGTTTGTCCAGCCTTCTTCTGGGGTTAGGGAATTGGTAATAAAAAATTCAAAAACTCACATAAGGATTTGCTGGTTGTGTTTTTTTTCTTTTTCTTTTTTTTTTGCTACTATTTTTGTCAAAGATCACGTACTCAATAAATATTGCCCATGTTCTCTCAGTTGGTTGGACTTTTATAACGTGTCCTTTTTTTTTTGGATATTGGCTGCCCTTTAATTTGAGTTCCAGCTGCCATTTCTCTGTCTATGTTTGGGTTTGTCGGTGTTTGTGTGTGTGTGTGGATTTTGATGGACGCCTATTAATTTCTTGGAAGTAATACTTTTCAGCGGGCAATTCAATTAGTTGGGGCCTGAACACCATTTGGAGTTTGAGGCATGTCACGTAATATATTTGCTCATATTACTAAAAGCCATATAAATCTTGCGAGAAATGTGAGGTTTAAAGCGAAGTATCTAGCCAAATTTATTAGACAGTTTAAAGTGGTTGCAGCAGCAGCAGAGAGGACTTTGGCATGTGGCATGTGTGTGTGGTGGGTCTGTGTGCCTTGTTTAGCCTGATCGATGGCCAAATGGTGACAAAATGCAAAAGAGATGCATGCTACCTGAGGCCATGTTAACAAGCCCAAGTGGCCCCAGCATCCAGCACAGCCACAAAAAGGTTGAAAAGTGTTTGCCAATGCCAAAATTCCAAGCAATTAAATCACTTTGATGCTAATTTGGATTAATATGTATGTGTGCACGCACAAACACACACACACACAGGGAGAGGGGTTAAGGGCAAACAGGTCTATGGGCCATGGGCAATTTGTTGTCCCTTACCTAACTAAAACCAATCGATTAGTGTAGAGAGCGAACGAACGACCAAACGACCGACCGACCGTTTGAGCAAATAGATTTATTGAAACAATGCATTTTGCAATTTTGGTCCTGCTTCCTGCCTGCTGCGTTATTTATTTGGCTTATCGCTTTTACAGGGTGCTACCTGTGAGTCCTTTTACCAAAAATTTTGTTGTGCCACATTTTTGGGGGTCTCCCCTTTAGCTCTGCCCCCCCCCTGCAAATCGTTGGTGCAACAACACAACATATTAATTTTGTTAGATAAATATTAGTTTTTACATTTTTGGCATTTAGATTAATTTGTCCTACCTCTGGACAACCAACCATCTATCCCCCTCTCCCTCATTTGTAATGTATTTTTAATGGAGCAAACGAGTTTGGCTTTTGGGCACTTTAAATATGTTTAAAATTTACAATTTATGTAAAATATATATATAGACTAAGAGATAGTTTCTGATGGTCTTGCCTAAATACCAGCATTAAAATAAATTACACCATATAGTAAAAGAGTTGAGAGAGGGAGAGAAAGGAAGATGATGGAGAGAGGACCGGAAAAAAAATGTATTTTTGATATTCTTTGCCAACACACAAAAGTTATACAAACTTCACATGCAAACGAAATGAAACCCAACACAAAAAATGTTTGTTGAAGAGGCCTGATATTAATATAATTTGCAGTCAGCTTAAACTGACCCGCCCCTTTAGCTAAAAATGAACAAAAAAAAAAAAATATATATATATAATATTTGCTTTACAATTTTTTCCCACTTCTTGGTATACCCTAAAACTGCATGAGATACATTTACTTTGCCATTGAAGATGCCACTTTAGATGGAGTCTTTTTCCTTTCTACATATCTTCCTTTTGTCTTATCCTCCTGATAGCTCTGGAATGAAAAGTAATTTTGAATTTAATCTGAAATGATTTCTCAAATTTTACGTCCCAAAAATATTCTTTTATTATAAAAAGTAGATTCATAAATTCTGCGTAGCGATTAATCTATGGGAAATATTCTCAGTGGATAAAATTAAACTTTCTCCATTTCGAAAATTTTTATTATCGAATTGCTTAAAGATTTAGGTTTGGCAGTTAGTTTATTTCTAGAATAAGTCAATCTTCTTTCCCTGAGAATAAAACTTAAGGAAATTTCGGTCTTTTACCATTAAATTGTCTTTTAAATAAATTTTTAGTCGTCTTTAATTCGAAATACTTAAGATTTAACTCTCAAAACGGGTATATCAATAGTTATATGGCAAAATTATTAGCTTAGGCCTAACTGAACATCGTCTGGATTTTGAAATTGAGCTTTAACTTCCAAAAACTTTTTCATAGTTTACAAAATTTATACCCAAACAAGTAAGTTTCAATTTTCCCATGGGTAAATAATGACGATGCTGATGCATTTAAAGAAAATAATAATTGTAATTAACTTCTAAGCAATTTCAAACACTGATTTTCATGTGAATCAAGAAAACATTAAGAATATTTATTATAATAAACTCTGCAATCATCATTATAACTTAAGTTGGATATCACCCGCTATAAGGGTATTAAGTTCTTAGCTTAAATCCAAGTTGGCTAACTCCTTTTTGGTTTATCCTTTAGCTCCCCACACCCTTCTCTGATTTCTAGGTACATTTTTGCCATATGCCGCCAAAGTTCCTTCGCTTAGGCAAATGTGGAAAGAATGTGTTTTCAGCTCAAAATGAAATCCGCACGTAATTGCATTCAAAACGTAGACATGGCAAAAGTCAGAGAGAGACAGGGAGAGAGAGAGACAGTTGACAACGTGCCCCAACACCACCCCGCGCTCCACCCCTAGCCTTCACTTCTTCAGCAATTCTGTTTCATAAATGTAAATAATTTATTACATTTGCCTTCAGAGTTTTTCTGTTTCCCTGGCCCGCTTGCTAGAAATTTTTTGGTTAGAAATTCATTAATAGGACTTTTATGACTTTGAGACGTTTGCAAAAGTTTCTACAGTTTTCCCATGCTTCAGTTTGAGGCTTTAGCTTTAGCCTTTAGCTGTAGCTCTTGGCTTTGTTGCATTTTTATGTTAATCGGTTTGGTGGTTTACCCTTTTACATATAACTCTACTCTGACTGCAACTCTAACTCCCGAACTTCCTTGGAAGAAAATTATTTGTTTGCTTTCGCTTTGCTAATTATTGTCCTGACCTGACCTGCCCTCCCCTGACTTGGCATATTTGTTGTTATGTGTCTTTTAATTGCTGTTTTTCACCAATAATGGTGGCAAACACAGCGAGCGAAAGAGAGAGAGGGAGAGAGAGAGAAATGTTCTATCGTGATGAAAAATGTTTCCTTGTAATGACATGCTAAACTTTTGGTCTTTCTGGTCTGTCTGACTGGGTGGCGCTGTCTTGGATTTCAGCAAAAGAGAAATATGAAAAATATGATTTTTATCAGTCGCAACGGTTTGTTTTCCTTCTTTTCCTCGTGGAGTAAATGTTCTTTCTGATTCTTCTCTTCGTTTGTTGCCATTATAAATCATCTTCTCGCATCTCAAGTTGCAACATGTGCAAAAGATTTTCAGTTTATATCATCTCGTTATTCATTCGTCTTCTTTGCCTTTTGCACATACTTCTACTCATCGTCGTGTTTGTATTCATTATCTTTAAACAAAATAAACTTTATTTTTCTTTTTGTTTGTCTCTCTCTCTCTTGTCTATTACCAAAAAACTATGACGTCTTTTGGCCCATTGGAGTACGTCATGGAGCTCGTCATTATCAGTTAGTAATAGTACATAAACCCAACTATAAAGATTAAGACGATCCACGCAATATTTATTTAGTCTTCTTTTGTTATATGACACGTTAATAAGCAAGTTTATAACAGATTCAGTATATAAAAACATTTGATGAACCGTTTTGGACATATATATGTATGGAGTTTAAGTCGTAAGCAATTTATTAGATTAATTATTGATACTTTTAAGTCTTAGAGGTTAAATCTATTCTCTTGTCTCTCTGAAATCGAAAGTCTAACTAATTTAGGTCATATTTTAATTCAGTGAATATTTTCATTAAAAATTATAAGTACATTAAATAACTTAGCAGTGAAATTTGCTTAATTTTTCTTAATCATAATCGCTAAATCTATAAAACTGACAGAGTTTGAAATATTTCTTAATAAATTATGATTGTTTTGGCTCTTGGTGACTTCGCTTTAGACGTCTAAATTGTTGACTTGATGTCCAGATGATTTAGAGCCAGATAATTTTCAGTATCGGTCGCTGAGTCCTTAAATCTTGATCTTAATGTCTTTCTTATACACATTTATTTATATTCCTGATCAGATTATACTTCACTTTTGTCTTTCTTTTTGTATACAAACTTCACTTAAGGTGACTTTTTAAGAGCTTAAAGAATTAAATTAAAAATTATATTCCTGATCAGATAATAATTCACTTTTCTCTTTCTTTTTGTATACAAGTTAAACTTAAGGTAACTTTTCAAGAGCTTAAAGAATTAAATTAGATATTTAATATTTGTAGATAGCAGATTTCTAAGAATTTTCGTCCCATCCAAATATAGCTAGTCTAAAAATATCTAATTATATATTGGCTAAGAGCTTATGTTGAAATTCTAAGAATCTTGAAGGTAATTTACTAACTCTGACTAGAAGTCTTTTGTCTAGCGATTTAAGTTCTCAACTCTCTCTCTCTCTCTCATTTTGAGAAAGATGCATTACTTTTATTTCGTATTGTTGTTTAGACATTATTTTCGAGACACTTTTAATGGCCTTTAATTGTGAAACAAAAGTAATTTCACACTCGGTGACTTTTCACGCGGCTTTTTCTCGGTTAAAAAAAAAAACGAAAAAGGACTTCAACTGCCTGGACCCAACAAAGTGCAAACAATTTTTCCCACTTGCAGTTGTTGTTGTGGTTTTCTTTTTTGGAATTGTTATTTTTTATGGCTGTACACACATATTGCACAATTTGACAACTGACTTTAGCCAGATTTTCTGTCAGGATATTTATTAGCCACAATTTGGCAGGCCACAAATTGGCAGGTCTCTTACGCTTGCTGCGAAAAAAAGAAAGTAGAAAAAGATTTACACGGCGAAAAGAAAAAAAAAACAAAATAAAAATCGTAAAACGGAAAATTTATTATTTATATCAACTCTTTTGTGCTATTTGCCATGTCAATTTCAACAAGGACATGAAGAGGCCTGTACAACCTGGCTAGTGTAGGTAGGAGAAGGCTATGAGGCGCCGCAGGAGAAGGAGGAGGAGGAGGGAGCGGAGCTTCTGTCCCCTAGAGTCATACTCAACATCTTCTACTCTTGTTAAAATCTCTACCAAAAATTATGAGCCCAAGTTGGACTTTGGTTTCATTTGGCTAGTGTCGGAGCTCATTTGTCACAATTAAGCGTGGGTTTAAATCAGCAGAGACACAAGAAGAGGGGAGGGGCAGCGAGCCAGGGGTGTTGGATCCATGGGAATGGCGCTTGAAATAATAACTAAATGAAGTACTGTGGTTCATCGGGGCAATGTTGAAATTTCTATACCCTTGCTTGTTCACTATTTGTTTTATGATTGATTTTTTGCAAATTTGTACACTGTTTTACCTCAAAAAAAAGTGCAAAAAAAAATATAATTTTAAAAATATGAATGCCATTATAAAGATACATTTTTCAAGAACAAATGAAGTCAAAGCTTAGTCAAATCGTTCAAAATTTGACTTAGTTAGAGGCTTTCGGAGATGAGAATATTTTTTTACCGAATCTTTATGGCACCCCATAAGTATGCTACAAAAAATGCATTTCTTGGTGGCTACAAAACAGGCTAATAACATAGAAACCCTTACAACTGAATACCAGGCTTAAATTATGTAACAGCACTTTTGTCTTGATACTTCAAAGGACTAGCTATATATTCACATTTTTTCCTACAAAAGCACAATTTTTTGCTCACCTATTTGAAGGCCTTTCAAGGACCAAAAACTTCAAATTGGTTAAAGGAAAACTTAATTGCCTTTAAAAACGCCAAAACTTGGGTAATTGTGGAATTTCTAAAGGCAATTTGTATATCAAAATTTGAATTTTGAAGCGAACATATTTGTCATGCTCTTATCCAGTAAAAATTAGAGATAGACAAAAAGATATATAATATAAATGAATTGAAAAGTTAATTTTAAACAGTGAATATGCTTGTATGTGTGAGGGTATCGACAAAAAATCCAACCACGTTGACGTTGCCATCGACATTGTCGACATGGGACCCCAGCGAGGACCCTTACCTGAGCTTTTGCCCTCTTCTTTTTTTTGGCGACTGCCGCCGCCGCCGCCGACTCCCCTAGGCGGTTCAGAGGAGTCTATTATGACGGCTTCAGTTTTTCGTTTGTGGTTTCTCTTTTTTTATTTCGGTTCCTTTTCATTTTTTGGCAAAATGTCCATCATAAAATATGCAAAACCCAGTTTAAAAGTGGTAAAAGAAAAAAAAACAAGTTTTTGTTGTATTTGTATTAATCAAACAGAGAGCGCGGTCGTCGTCGTCGTCGTCTCTTTCTGCCAATCCGGACAATGGAGAAATGCATTATAAATAGGTGCTCGTAGGTATGGGGCCTCTTGATTGTTTCCCGACATTTTTGACAATTATCGCTATGAAATTAACCTTTTAGCCACAAGCCACACAACACAAACACAACACAATTTGTCAGCAAACAAACACAAATAAAAGGAAACTTTTGGCCATATATAAAAATGCCATAAACAAGTTTTCGAACCGAAGCCGAAGCCAAAGCCATACTACATCAACGTCATCAAAGCCACGCACTGTCTGCCTCCTCCTAGGTTCCTTCTTCTCGCTCTCTCGTTGGCTCATTCTCCCTTAGCCATTTGCAATTTGGCAACACTTTTTGGTTACGCGAACGCGAACCTGGCACACGACCTTCCTTCTCAACGTAGTCATTGTCGTCCTCGACGTCGTCGTCGTCGTCGTAGTTGACGCTTCAAGCACTTTATATAAATTGTGTACAATACTTTTTTATGGCCCTCTGAGAGAGAGAGACAGGCAGCAGAGGGTAGAGAAGAGGTGTGTGTGTGTTGTGGGGTGGAAATTGCATTCCTATTTGGATTTTGATATATATCGCCGAATGATGGTCGGGTGGGGCAGAGAGTTTAAGAGAGATGTCCATGATGTTTGTGGTTTTTATTACACATTTTTTTTTTTTTGCTTTGCTACTAAATTACTGTTTGGCCGCAAAGTTTATGGTAGTTGCGTGGCGTTTTTTCTCTCCAATACTTGACTTATTGGTGGCAAGTTCTTTAGCAACAACATGATGTTGGGGGGCAAGCTCCATTAAGTTAGTGTAATTATTCAATGATCAAAACTTTGCACAACTCTTAACGCATTTCTCTCTCTCTCTCTCTCTGTCTCTTTCTCGAGTGCTCTGTCTGTTTGCCTTGATGATAAATGAAGTTGTGGCGTTTTATATTAAGCCTGACATTTACTATATATCCTATAAATCATCAGAGTCTAGGGCCGGGTCGGGCCTATGGGTGATTTACATTTTTGTCGCATTTATGAATGTCCAAAACTCAAAACTCAAGTTGCACCTGTTGTTACCACCCCCCTCTGTGGTGGTGGTGAGAGGTGGGTGGTTGGTTATGCAAAATTGATTTTCATGATATCTTCTTCTACCTACTTACACTTTCAATGTTGTTGTTGCATTTACATCATTTTCTATTATTTTTTTTTTTCTAGATGGCGAACCTATCAAACTGCCCGACAATTTGGAGAGCCTGCCAAGAGCTGACAGTTTTCCATCACAGCGTCATCGTTGGAATACAAATGAGGTCAGTTTTCAAGGAGTTTTCTCCCAACAACTCTCTCTGTGTGTATTTGTATTTGTGTTTCTATTTTGCATTTGATTGCACATAAAAATGGCTCAAGTCTCAAGCAGAAGAAGAAGAAGAAGGGGTTGAACTTAAAGGGAGCAAAGAAAAAACTCCTTGTCTCTTCTGGGCGGAGTTGACAGCCGACGGCGGCGTCGGATGAGCCTGCCAGTTGAACTGTCCTGTAGGCCTGAATGGACACTTTGACAGCCTTCGACTATTTGGTTTTTACTTCCCCCCCCCTTTCGGCCAGATTAATGAGATGGTTGCCAGTCTATTAGAAAGTCGCGTACTTCTTGACGTTTTTATGGGGTCAACAAAACTACACACACACACACACACTTAATATAAATACTAGATAAAAGCGAAAAAACTGAAAAAAACGACCTCAGCACGTACGCGAAAAAGTTTAGTTTAGTTCAGTTCATTTTAGTTTGGTTTCAGTTATTCCTCTTTTTTAGCAATAAAAGTTTTTGTTTTTTTTTCTCACAGGCAAATTCCTTGAAATGAGCTTTGTGTTCGCTCACAATTCTTGTTTTTGTTTTCTGTTTCTGTTTGTTTACTTTTTACTTGTGAATTAAGCGCAACCGCAAATATTCATTTGGACAGTTGTAAAGTTTGAAAAAAAAAAACCAAAGAGAAGGAAAAGTATCATGGGAAAGGTCGAAAGCAAGTTGGACCCCAGCGGGTATCAAGCGGCATTTCACACACTCTCACAACAAATTGACTAAATTAAAAGATGAGAGAAATTTGTTTACAGAAGAATTTTGAAGGGAACTACAAGGGTTGAATAATAGATAATTGAAGAAAGGTTCTTATGAAAGACGTATGGGAGATATATTAAAAGACTTTAAGCAGTTGTTGGAAACTCTTAAGATGTTTAGACCCAATATAGTGGTTGATAACGAATAAATAAATATAACTAAATATTACTATAATAAATATCACTCGAAAGATGAGTGCCGCGATTGTTTATAAACATATTTGAAAGCAAATATTCGTAGTCAAAGTGTTAATTCGTACAAATATCTTATACCTTGAGGAACCACTAGTTTTAGATAAACAATGACTTCATTTAAAGTTAATCTAGTAAAAAAAAACACTCAAAAATGCAGAGACAAAGAGCTATTGTTGTTTTTTGTTCTTTGTGTAAGGGCATTTCGAAAGTTGATTAAAATAAAGTTTGGCAAAGCCGCCACACCCTTCTCCATCCTCCCGCCACTGCATCGGTGGAAAATATACAAAAATTACAAAATGTAACCGTGTGGCCAGTGCATAAATAAAATTACGCACGCTTATTTTAGTCTGCTTACAGGCAATGGCCACCAAAAAGTAGATGGCAGGAGGCAGAGAGATGCTTTTGGTGGGACTGGCTTTAACCACACAGTTTTAATTTGGCATTTAAGCAGGTCCTGGACACAGAGAACTCCACTCTCTCTCTCTCTCACTCTCTCCCTGCTGGCCGGTCTGGTGGTGCCATAAAGCAACTGTAAAATAATAGCTACACCAACCAATGAGCCGTAGGGCTTCGCATTCGTTTGCGGTTTGGCTTAAAAAATCACAAAAGTTAAATTGATAATGAGACGCAGTAGGCAAATGTGAATACGGGAGAAATTTGTGGCACGAAAATGATTAAGTGGCCATAAACAAATTGTTAATGAATAAGAAATGATAATAGCAATAGCAATTGGCCCTCTGACAATATTACCTTCAGATTTATTTAGACCTGAAGAGTGAAAAAACAGTCACGAAAAAAGGGATGACTTTTTCTCTTGAGTATTTTTTAACTGAAATTAAAATCTGGCAAACAAATCTCATAATTTTGCAAGTTTTTTTTGATGCTAAAATCATAAAATTTGTCATATTTCGAATATACATTTATTTTTGGTTATCTAGAATTGTTCATAATATTTTTTTAAGCGTACAAATTGAAGATAAAGTTAAGATTTTGAATCTGAGAGCCTTGAAAAATTAAGCGCATTGACCAATCATTAAGGTTTTACCTAGCTAAGCTATCAAAAGTGTCATTAAATCAATGAAATTGTCTAAAAGAAAATGCTTTCAAATTATTAGTAGTTTATTTTAAGGTGTTTCCGACATAAAAAAGGTCATAAACTTAAGTTTTTAGCATTTAACTTGGTTCCAATGTCTTGAAATAGATGAGCATGAAAGAAGTGACTATGACACTATTTCTTACAATTGCAATTGGCTTATTCCACTAAGATTTAAAGCTTATTATGGTGTTATTCTTGTATAAATTTCAGTAAATATTATAAAGAGCACAAGAACAATTGCAATTGGCTTATTCCACTAAGATTTAAAGCTTATTATGGTGTTATTCTTGTATAAATTTCAGTAAATATTATAAAGAGCACAAGAAGTAAATGAGAACATTTCGGCTTGAAATGAAATTTAAGATCGAATTTAAATTTACTTTAAATGCCTTGAAGTAAATGTTTTCTTTCTATATACCTCCTATCTAATTCCGACAACAACATTTAACTTTATTTAAAACATTATAATTTGCCACAGAACGATTGAAACCTAATTTAGAAACCACATTAAAGTTAAAATCTAGTTGAAGTACATACATATGTACCTATATTTAAGTTTCTCTTAACTTTGAAAAAATCAACTAGAAAACAAACAAATCTTCAATTCAGAATATTCAATTCTTGCCCCTTAAGTTTTCCAAGTGACTATCTAAGTATAAATCGATAAGTTTAAAGAATTCTTGATTTCCGAATTGTTTCTTATACATTTTTATACCATGCATCCATAGGATGAAATGGTATATTAAAGTCGCCAAAATGTATGTAACAGGGAGAAGGAAGCTTTTCCGACCCTATAAAGTATATATATTCTTGATCAGCATGAGAAGAGAAATTGATATAGCCATGTCCGTCTGTCCGTCTGTCCGTCTGTCCGTCCGTCCGTCCGTCCGTCCGTCCGTCCGTCCGTCTGTCCGTCCGTCCGTAAGAGTGCAGAGATCTCAGCAACTACAAATGTTAGAGTTACCAAATTTAGAATGTAGACTCGTGTAGTCTTGGCGCAGACCAAGTTTATGTTTTTTTTTTGCCACGCCCCCTTCCGCCTCCGGAATTTAATAAAAAGTGATTTTCTCCCGTAATATTTATCGTATCGTAATTTAATTTGGCACACTCATAGATCTTATGAACATCTATCATTCCACCAAATTTTTTTGCCACGCCCCCTTCCGCCTCTGGAATTCAATGAAAAGTGATTTTCTCCCGCAATATTTATCGTATCGGAATTTAATTTGGCACAGTTATACATGTTATGAACATCTATCATTCCATCGAGTTTCATAAAAATCGGAATATAAATGGCCGAGTTATACGTTGACACGTTTTGCACTCAAAGCGGTGCAAGGGCGAATTTGGCCGGTGGAGCGCTAAAGTGCACACACATAAGAGTGAGCGAGATAGCATATGTTAGAAATCACGCATACGAAAGAAATTTAATATATGAACTTAGTTTTATAAACTCGATGTAGTTTTTTCCCTCTGATGCATGGTATATCCAAGTCGGCCCGGCGACTTACTTACTTTATTTTTGATTTTGGTTTCTCTAATTGTTTCATTCAAAATTCCACATAGACAAATGGCGCTCATATGCTTCATCTTTCATGTTTTTTTGTTTTGCGGGGTGGGGGTGGGGGGAGAGTCGAGGGGTGGCGAAAGTGTTGAAAGTGGCACTTGATGTGTTTGGACTTGTGTCATTTCTGGCAATGATGATGATGATGTTGGCCAAATACGCTGAGGTGCGCATAAATTTTTAATGCTCTATCGAACAGGCTTTCGCGTATGTGCCTAGAATTCATCATAAAAAAGTGAAGCAGCTCAAAAAGGAGAGCTGAAGGAGTTGCTTGCTTGGTTGGTTGGCTGACTGACTCGAGGCATGCATAAATAACATACATAGGGAGAAGCAAAAGGCCAAGTCAGAGGCCAAAATGCAAACGTTTGCCACTTGACAAACACGCGCCTGTGATTTCGCCACATTCCACATCACCCACTCCCCAACCCATCCCTCTAATCCTCTATCTCTCCATCTATCTATCTATCTATGTGTGTGCATACAATTTTTATGACACTCGCAAATGTTGCGAAATCTTCTCTGACATATGGAAAATGTTGTTGTTGCAACCATCTATGCCGCCAGCTGTGAGCTGCGAGTCTTAGAGAGCAAGCAGAGATGAGGATGAATGGTTAGATGGCTGGATGGATGGCCACTTACATTATTCATGCCATGTCAAGGGCCTGGCCTGGGCCAAAAACAAATTGATAACTTTATCGGCAAAACATGCAATGAAAAAGGCCACCAAATGGCTTCCAACCGACTTAACTTTCGCTGACTTTCATCACATGGGTGTGTGTGTGTGTGATTTGCATTTGAATCTGCTTGAATCCTGCCTCCGGTTCACCCCATTTCCGCATCTCCTTCTTTTGCCTTATCAACCTAAGCATTTCATGTATGCACACAAATTGCAACCAAAGTGCCTTGGGGTCAGGTGTCAACTGGGCGACACCTGTAAATTGTGGTTAACACCAGCACCCCTCCCCCCTCTCTCTCTCACACACCTCTCTCCTGCTCGGTGTTTGTCCAGTTTTCCGCTTTGCGGTCAAAATGAAATTTCTAAAATGCTTTTCCTTTGTTTTATGCGCAAGCCGAAAACTTTTGCAGAGGAAATGCCGCGAGTTCCTGGCGCTGCCTGGCCTCGTAGCTACCTATAAAAATTTTCCATTAACAACGGAAATTGCTTAACAAATTGTTGCTGCAGTAGTAGTATTAACAATTAGACATCCAACTGAAGGTCGTTTGTGCTCTGAATTGTTTAAACAATAACATTTTTCTACTCATTTCAGGAAATTGCTGCGATTCTTATCAGTTTTGATAAGCATAGCGAATGGCAATCAAAAGAAGTACGAACCAGGTGAGTCAGGGCCGCCGACACAATTAATATATATTATTAACAAATATTATATATATGTATGTACTTATATATAAATTTTAATATTTATATTTGCAGACCCAAAAGCGGTTCACTTCTCTTATATTCGCGTAAAAAAGTGCGCTACAGACGCGATGGTTATTGCTGGAAGAAGCGCAAGGATGGCAAAACAACGCGGGAGGATCACATGAAACTGAAAGTACAAGGCACTGAGGTAAGTAGCAAAAAAGCAGCAGTAAGGACTTGGGCAATTAGACAATGTCCAAGTTACTTCCATTTGTCATACCAAAAAAAAAGGGGCGAAAAAAAGACAGTGATTTCGGGCAAGGGTTTTTTTTCTTCGTTCCTTTGAGTGAATTATGATTTTCCGCCGGAAGTACTGAAGTCCTTTTTTTTCGTCCCCTTGTTTTGGCCAAGTGTTTACTTAAAGCATATGTATGATGACGCCTTTTTCCTGGCTAATGAAATAAGCCTTGCCAAGGGTTAAGCGTATTTATAATGTCTGAAATGGCTTTACCCCTCTGAGATCTCTCTCCCCGTCCCCTACCGTCTGTCTGTCTGTCTATTTTGCAAATGCATAAAAACAGTTGGCAATTTCACGCCAATTTTTTCTTCTTTCGCTTGCTGCCTCAGAGCCACTTTTTTTTTTGTTTTTATTTTAATTTTTATTTTAATATACGTTTGTGTAAAGATTTATGCACTTGGCAGTGGCTGGCGGGGTGCCGTCTTCTTACATGATAACCAACCAAGGAGAAAGAAAGAAAAAGAAGTCAGCGGCATATCGGACACGAAACGAGAGCCAACAAAAATTTATCAGTGGGCAAAAACGATAGGAAAAAACTTTATAAGAAAAATGCGCAACGAAATGTTGTATAACAACCCTTTCCTTTTTTTTTTTTTTTTTTGTTGTTCGATTTTTGGCACTTAACTTGTGGCGCCCCCTAGCGTGGGTGGTTGGTAATTTAATTTGTGATCCGACTTTGGGCTTTATCTTGAAATTTATTTAGTGTAGTTTGTGTGTGTGTGTTTTTTTTATGTTTTCCAATTAAATGAATAAGCGACAGGGTGCTGGCTGCTGCGTGGAGTCCTTCTTTTTTATGCCTTTGTTTTCCTTTAGTTTTTTTGATAAATTGAATTCCTTTTCCTTTCGCCCTTACCATCTAGTGCATCTATGGTTGTTATGTACACTCGGCCATATTGCCCACATTTCATCGCAGATGTTACTGGCTATTGCAGGTAAGCAGAAAGAAAACTGAGATTCACCTGAAAGACCCACTTTAATACCAACCCTCCCTCCTTCCTCCTCCTTTTAAACCAGAATCCTGATATTGTTTTGGTGCATTATCTAAATGTACCCTATCCGGATGATAATAAAATGGCTGTCATAGCGCCCAGTATTACTTTGTGGGGTGACAAAAAGGAATGGACCAAAGAAGAGCTGGTCAGCCAATTGAAACCCATGCGTAAGTAGCTCTACTCCTGAAGTGGAGTGGAAAATACCAACTAATTTGCATGTGATTTTAGTTTCAACTGTCAATTCGGATGAGGATTCCGATTCGGGCAATGATATTGAGATCTCCACGGCGGAGACAGTCGAATCGATTGTCTGCCAACTGATGGAGAAGCAACGACAATCGCGACAAGCGGCTTTGGTCAAACAACTGGACTGTGGCTGCGGTGATGCGGGCTGTGCCGACGGCAAGACCTGCACCCATCCAGTAATGCGGCGCTCTGGTGGCATATTGAAATCCGTCTCCGAGAAGCGCTTGGGTCATGAGGGCGGCGGCGGCGTCTATAATGTGGCAAATGGTGGTGTTGGTGGTGCAGCTGGAGCAACACCCAATGTGGTGGTGGCTAGCAAATTGTATTCCCGCTGGTCGGAAAGGCAGCGGCAACAACATCAACACATGGATGCCAATAGTCTGCATGGACAATTCCACAATGCCACACAACAATTGCCCCAGGAGTCGGCTATTAAATTTCAAATAATTCCACCCCAGCAGCAGCAGCAGCAGCAACAACAACAGACGCAAGAGAACAACAACTATCAGCAGCAATATCGTGGTGCTGCTTCGAATCATCAGCAACTAATGGCCACAAGAAGTAATCTAGTCATACAGCAGCAACAACAACAACAGCAGCAGCAGCAGCAACAACAACAACAACAATATCAGCAACAGCAATTGAGTTTGCAACGTTTGCAACATTTAAATCACAATCATCAACGCCTGCAAATTGCGAATACAACGATTACAGCAACAACCAGAGATGTGTCAGCAGCAACAACAACAACAACAGCAGCAGCATCAGCATCAATAGTCATGGATACCGAACTAATTGAAAATCAAAGCCACATGACCGCAAACAAAATCATAAACCCCCACAACAACAACAACAACAGCAATGCGAGTAACAACAACACCAAGCAATTATCAGCTCAAACAAACAACGAATTAAATGTCGTAAACCATAATAACCCCAGCAATAATAATAACAATAATAACAACAACAACAACTTTATGTACAATCAACAACAGCAACTCAATGCTTCCAATGGCAACAACCAACAGCAGCAGCAGCAGCAACATTATTATAAATTGCAACAGACAACTGTAGCAGTTGCAGCAGCAGCAGCATCAACCCCAACAACTCCAAATCAACCCCAGCCTCCAGTTGAGGCCATGTGCATGTCACCGGAGCATCGCAGCAGCAGCGCCAGTATCAGCACAAGCAATAATACAACAACAACAATAGCCACAACGTCTTCCACCCCCTCCTCACAATCATCAGTCACATCATCATCATCCACCTCGAGTTCCTTACAATCGATTATCGATGGCAATCAGCAGCAGCAGCAGCAACAAATTACAACGACAGCAGCAACGGCAGCAGCAGCAGCAGCGGCAACAACTTGTGATAATTTAATGAGCGAGGTAAGTTAAAAACCGCAAAATCTCACATGCAATTTATATGTTCATATTTATGTTGATTAAAACTCTATAGGTCGGAGGAGGAGGCAACAGCAATCAGGCCAAACAAACTCATCTTCGAAATGGTTGTGCCCACACCAACAACAGCAACTCCATAACCACATTTAGTGCTTCCAGTGATAATAGCAGCCAAATTAGTGTCAGCGATGAGAGTAGCAATAATCCGCATACGATTAGCAGCAGCAACAGTATCAGTAGCAGCAGCAGCAGCAGCACTAGCAGCAGTGAACAGGATGAGCCACTGGCCACTGGTGGAGAGACATTAAGTTTCTTTAATGAGACCTTAGATCTTTCCCATGAGGATATACAAAGGACTCTTATAGCAAATATGCCATATAACAATGGTAATGTAACAGCAACAGCAACAGCAACACAAACAGCAGCAGCAGCAGCAGTAACAACATCAACAATTGTTCCACAAACAACAGCAACAACAATATCAGTTATGGAACAGAAACAAATCAAAGTCATAACCGGGGAAAGCGAGCGACCAACCGATGCGGATGAGGAGACAGATGATGTCTTTGCCAATTTGGATGCCTTCGACATGTTGGTAGAATTTCCCGAATTGGATTTAGATGATAAGCAGGCACTCAACAACACGGCGCTTGAGCAGGGCTCCTATTTGGCTGCTGGCGAAGCAGCGTCCGCCGCCACGACATCAGCTCGAAAAGTCCACAACATTTGTGACTTTAGTCCCGAGTGGTCATACACCGAAGGTGGTGTTAAAGTTCTTGTGGCCGGTCCATGGAGTAGCAATCAAGGTGGCGGATCCTACACAGTACTCTTCGATGGCCAACCCGTGCCAACTGAACTGGTGCAAGAGGGCGTCTTGCGTTGCTATTGTCCGGCGCATGAGGCGGGATTCGTTAGCCTACAAGTCGCATGTGGAGGATTTCTTGTCTCAAATTCTGTGATGTTTGAATACAAATTATCACTGCTAGCCGATGCTCCCTTCGATGCGAGCAGCTCCAACGATTGTCTGTACAAATTTACATTGCTCAATCGTCTATCGACCATAGATGAGAAACTGCAGGTCAAAGCGGAGCAAGACCTGACGGTGAGTCTTTCGAGATGAGATGTCTATTTGCTTCCCCCCCTCTAAAATGTTTCCCTCACTTTACAGACGGATCACACAGCCCTCTATTTGGAGCCAAATTTTGAAGAGAAACTTGTTAGCTATTGCCATAGGCTAACGAAACATTCATGGAGTTTACCCAGCTGTAGCACGGTGACCAATTGGTCAGTGGGATTGAGGGGCATGACTCTCTTGCATTTGGCTGCCGCTCTGGGCTATGCCAAATTGGTGGGATCCATGCTCAATTGGCGTGCCGAGAATCCACATATCATATTGGAAACCGAATTGGATGCCCTCAGTCAGGATGTCTATGGTTTTACACCGCTAGCCTGGGCCTGTGTGCGCGGTCATGTGGAATGTTCATTGTTGCTCTACAAATGGAATCACAATGCCTTGAAAATTAAAACCCAAGCACAGCAAACACCATTGGATTTGGCCAACCTAAGGGGTCACAAACAGCTTCTGAGTCAGATGTATCGATTGGAGAAGGAACGATGCCGTAAACCCCATTTGCGTGGAGGTTTAGCCAATCTGTCAATGAATATGGGTCTAGAGGGGGCAGATACAGAGCAGCAGCAGCAGCAAGCGGTTTATGGTTATGAGACAGATTTGCAGCGCAAACATCATGATGGTGTATTCCTAAGACCAGTGGCTATAACCAGGTAAGCAATCAGATGGAGTAATCTTTTAAACTATTGATTAACTTCCTCACTCACTTGCAGCAATCAAAGTCCTCCCAATAATAGCAGTCGCTATTCAAAGCGTTCTTCCATTGATAGTGGCATTAATATGGATATACGTAGTAAATCTGGCAAATCTCTTAATAGATTGCATAGGTAAATCAACTGAATAAAATCAATTGATCATTCATTTATATACAAATATTCCTTTTGTTCTTTTTAGCACCTTTGATAGTCATGATAATTATAATTTGGGTGTTGATTCACCACTAGATTCCTTTACCGGGACCAATTGTCTGCTCTCGCCATTGCGTAAAATGGATTTTGCTCTCTGTAAGTTAATCTACTTGGTGGATTTCTATTATTTTCTTCTCTCTTTTTCCTTCACTCTATCCTTCTATAGTCTTTAAGTATTAGAGAGAGAGAGTGATTATATTCATTGACACATTTTTGATAAAATCCATAAATATAGGCGAGGTGGTATCCACAGGCGAGTCGAGTCCCATTAACGACAAAGATATTATTGAAAGCGGCGATGATTGTTCGACAAGTGCCACCGATGTGACCATTGGCAATGATCTGGCTTTGGTTGATGTTGCCGTAGTAGGTCAGTGACAACCAATTGCATATCAAATCTCTGATAAATGAGAAATGGTCGCTAAACGCTCGCTCGTATCCTAACTAACTAACTAACTAATATACATACTACTACGTACATATGTATAAAAACACCTAACCATATGGCCATATCGATGTTGTTGTTATTGGTGTTGCTGTTGCCTAGTTAATGTTGTTCGTGTTGTAATCGTGTGTGCCTGTGTATGTGTCTGTGTGTGTGTGTGTGTGTCTGTGCGTGTAATATTATATTAATCTATGTAAATGTTCATTTTTCAATGTCTTTTAATGGTTATTACATGCCCAGCATAATATTATATGTCATCTAAATGGGTATTTAACTTATTAGAACTAACCGTAAATGTGCGTTGTTGTTGTTGATACTTGTTTTTTTTTGCGTTGTTGTGTACTCGATGTCTAATAACAAAACTAACATTGATTAATTAGCCAAAAAAAACCCAAAATAATCCAATTTGTATATACCTACATAAAGATGAGTTAAGGCTCTTGTTTGTAAATAGCTAAGCGAACTCAGTGGATGATGTTATTAGGGCTAACACACACACACTCATACTCACACACACACACACACACACCCAAAATGCTTGTCCACAGTGCGATTGTAAGGATTATGGAAAGTTTTGCACTGCAATCGCACTGTTGTTTTTGTTGTAAATTGTATTCGATATTAACACAAAAAACTAACAGCGTATCAAACATTTTTAATAGTAGACTAGTTCTTTACTCTGTCTATCTGTTTATATATATGTACATTAGAAGCCCAAAGGCCAGTTGATTAATATATTCTCTTCATGTATATAAACAATTTCAGGGGATTCCGATGCCAAAGTCTTAACACTAGCCGAACACATTATAGCAGCCATGCCAGAGCGAATAAAGGTAAGAGAACTCAAATAATATAATATTGCAAAATTTAATCAATTGTCTTTCTTTTGCAGAATGAAGCCGATGAAATGATGGTATTGGGTAGTCCCTTGACGGAACCCCTTACCTCAGAATCCTCAGCTTTAACTGATAGCTTTATGGATCCTTTGCTGGACTCTTTGCCCAATACACATTTCGATAGCGATTTCAGTTTTGATTTCCATGAACATGGCTATCGTTACCATGATGTGAGCACTCCATCCTCTAGTCTCAGTCCAGCCAGTTCGGGGCCATTGCAATCGCCAGCCAGTTACTCTATATTGGGCACAGATCCTTCAGTTAGTTCACCAAGTCCGCCACCATCGAGAAAACAATTAACTGAATTTCTGCATGCTTCGAGCCTATCACAATATCCGTTCGAGGCGGATTTCTCCAAGCTAACACTAACCGATACAGAGCAAAGGGAATTGTATGAGGCAGCGAAATGTATACAAAAGGCCTATCGTTCGTACAAGGGTCGCCAGAAGATGGAGGAGCAGAATAAAGAGCGCACCGCTGCCATTGTTATACAGAACTATTATAGAAGATATAAGCAATATGCATACTACAGGCAAATGACAAATGCCGCTCTTGTCATCCAGCATGGCTATCGTTCGTATAGGCGGAACAAGAGATTCAAGAAGAGTGGCCTCAGTGGGGGCATGCTCAATGGCAGTGATCATGGCAGTAGTGTGGGCAGCAGCAGCAATTCACAGTGTTTGTCCAGTTTCTATGATCACTTCAAACAGGATCAACAGCAGCAACAGGAGATGGGATCACAGCCCAGTACGCCCAAAGAGACAAGTCCCTCGGGTCCGCTAAAGTGAGTTTCAATAGTCAATACAATCTTAATGAAATTTGTTTAATTGTTATATATTTTATTTGTAGGCGAACCTACTCGCAGTCGACTCAAAATCAAGCAGCTAGAAAAATTCAACAATTCATGAGACAATCACGCATCAAGTAAGTAAAAATTACAAAATATTGATTGCTATAGAATCTAAACTACTGTAGTTAAGTTATGACTTATGGCTGACTAAATATAATTAATTGCACGCTAGCATTTGGGATGGCAATTTGATGACTTTGGTAAGAGATCTATTGAAATGAGAGTTTTCTTTTTGTTGGCCATGATTTTTATTTAGTTTATTTGCAAACGCAATCCAATTCTTAAACTAATCTTTTCAATTTCTATTACAAACATAGACTACAGAGAGAACGAGCCGAAAAAGAGAAGCTGGTGCACCAACGCAGGGCGGAATACCTTCAAAACTTGCAGTATCAAGGGCAACAGGAAATGTTACTTTGCCAAGAAAATAGGTAAGACTAAAACATTCATATATCTTCTTCCAATCATTCTTTCACTTTCATCTTTTTGATTTTAGCAGCAACTCTACTACTACTCAGAGCAACAACGTCAACAATCTACACCAAATGCAATCCAATCAGTGATAAACTGATGAATGAAACTTTACTTATTTTATAGGAACGATCAACTTCAGTTTCAATATTGTTCAATAAGAATTTATGAATAGCTTTAACAACTGAGTGAAAAAAACTATTTCTACTTTCGTATTTGTTTAAACAACAAAAAAAAAACCAAAAAGAATGGCACCCTAACAATGTAGTTTAACAATTCTTTCTTAGTAGCAAAAAGCAAAACCAAAAAAACAAAAAACTACAAAAAAAAAAAAAAAAACAGAAAAAAACCTTTATTCAGTTTTTGCAAAAACGAATTTTTTAACACGAACTTGAACTAAACATTTTTTTCGCAACAGCAACAACAAAAACAACAACTTTGTATTGTATATGTAGATTAGGTTAGTGGTTTTATATATATACTTGTATTTAAATTTAACTCTTAACTGAAATCGAAGCTCCAAAAACAAAACAGAAGATTTATCCATTTGACTCAACTCGAAAGAACTTATACTGAAGCCTTTGAAAAACTTTTTAAACTCCAAATTGTAGTTGAAAAAATGTAGTCTATAAAATGCATATGCAAACATATATATATATATATATATATATATATATATATATATACAAAATTTAAACCAATATTACTTATACGAAACTAAATAGCTACATTTGTATATACATAGGTTAACCCAACCAACTAACTTTAATCGAGAGCATCAAGCTTGCATGCTAGTCTATTTTAAATCGTATTACCAAGCTCTAAGTAACCAATCAAGCTTGTTTCTAAAACAAAAAAAAAAAAACCAACACAACGGCCTCCTGTCAGAATCCAAAAATCATTAATCCTCGACTCTATATATATATTATATATACCTATCTCTACTACTTACATCTATTTAGTAGTAGTAGTAACTCTGCTCCCCTTAACTTCTAAGACTCAGAGTGTCGTTCACACACACACACACACATACAGAACTTTGAGAGTCCGAAACAGATGTTGTTGTTGATTTCTAAAATCATCGAATGGAACATAACTATACATATATATGTGTATATATATCATGTTGAAAACATTTCTAGTTGATTTTTATATTTGTATATCTTATCTGAGATCCTAAACGAACCTAATTCTAATTTCTGTTTTAATGCAATGTACTTAAAATGCTATCCAACGTGTGCTAAGTCTTCATTTTTATGACTAATTAGTTTCTAAGTCTAAACTAAATGCTCGCCATATACATATTCATACATATATATATGAATGCAAATGCAACAAATGTGCAACAAATGAATATTGAATACTGCATGGAAAAAACCCAATTGTTAAATCAATGGAAATTTGTCAAAAATCAACGCTTAAAAGTCGCCGATGAAAACTTTTGAAAACTAAAACAACAAAAAAATATTGTAACAATAAATGAATTTTTGTAAATTATTTTTGTCCGTCCACATTGTTAGCTTTCATAATATTTAAATAATATACATACATATATACATATAAAAAAAAACACCTTAAAGAGGAACCTTAAAGTTTAAGCAACAACAAACGAAATCAAACAGAAAAAAAAAACATCTGGCAGATAATGTACATAACATATATATACAATTGCATACAAACATATAGTAAATCGCGAGACATACCTCCAGAACACGCCTCAGATAATGAATAATAATCCAAATCACAAATCCGATTTCAATTCCGATTTCCTGCTCTAACTCAATATGCATTTGGGCTGTGAGTTAAACCATTTTACTCAATGAACTTTGTCACAAAAACAAAAAAAAAAAAAATAAAAGAAAGGCGAAAATCGTTTGTTAATGACGGCTAAACCAAATGCCAGTTTTTAGATCTATTACATTGTTAACTATTTAAACAAACCAACAAACAAACAAAAAAGGAAAAAAAGAAAACTTAACTCTATACTTAATTTCGCACTATAAATCTCTCTCTATATAAACTTTGATTGCATTTTGCTATTGTACTTAATGAAAGAAAACCAAGAAAAAAAAAAAAAAAAAAAAAAAACTATTTATAAATCGAAAGAAGACTAAATACAATTTCACTACTGACTTAAACAACAAATGTGTGTATACCCGTATTGCTAGGGTATCAAATATGAAAATGAATTGCAATCAATTTTATGGGAGACGATGATAAATGTTTTGTTAACTTGTTAGGGTCAGGGTATACCGAAAATTTGCAATATTTGCACATACTACACACACACACTCTCTCTCTCACACACACAACCACACACCTATACAAATTCTAGTAAAATTTCTAAGTAGGCGTGGCAAAAAGAAAACGAAAAGAGGAAAAAACGCCAAATGGCAAAGAAAAAACTTAAGTACCTTAAGCCAATTGGCACTAAAAAACTAAAATCTAATAAACAAAAAAACCAAACTATATACACTATAATATATATACAATATATCTCTATATAATATATATGTATGTATCTATCTAACGAATATAGATCAACCTTTCTTTCTAAGTACATAAGTCTTCAAAGAATGTATTACGATTAAAGAAAAAAAGTAAACCAAAGTCGATGCCCTTGCTAGTTTCTTTCAAACAAAAAAAACATTTTTAAAACTATTTTAATAAACGACTAAAATATTAATTCTAAATCCAAAAAAAAAAAAACAAAAACAAGCAAACAACACCAATTGTTGATATTCGAAAGAACTTTATATACATATATATATATATATAAATAAATAAAAATACTTATAAATATTATATATAGTCTAAAGTAAAATGAATTGGATATTTGGTATTCACATATCTGTTAGATAATTTCTGCTCTAACCTCCTCTAACGTCCTTATAACTTTTAAAGTGTGTAAATGTAAATTCTTAACCTCCTTCCCTTACCCAACCCCTCACCTCAACCTTCCCCTAAACCAACTAATTGTTGTTTGTGCTTAGTAGAATAACGAGATAAACTGTTAAAACTACACACACTCACACTCAGACACAGACACAACCAACCAACCAACACACACACAAAGATATAACCAAAATATTATACCTAACCCCATATATGGAACTATTCATTATAATAATAAAAGAAATATGCAAGAAAACCAAAAAGAATGTTTAAAATTAAACATAGTTATACATGATTATATAATGTAAATCAACTTTCCAGTTTCTGTAAAATTGTAATTACAATTCAATAAAGTTTAATTCAACACTTTAGTTGGAGCTGATTAAAACCCTGATTGATTTAGATTTAGTGCATCCTGCCACACCTACCCGAGTAAACTAAACCAATTAGTAATCAATTTGTCTGGCGCCAGTCATTATCATCAATGAATTTGTACCATCCATTACCCCTATTAACCCCTGTACCACTCAACCCCTAACAATACTCACCGCTAACCCTATCCATAGGAGAAAGTCTGTTCCTTCTGTTGTTTTTTACCTGTTCGACAGCTGCGCTCAATCAGGTTCAATTAACACTTGTCTTATGGGTTTCTTTCTCTATCTGTTTTTTTTGTTTGTATCTTTATCTATGAAGATGTCCAAAGCAAGGTGTTGCGTGTTGTCTTTGTGCTTGTGTTGTTTTTGTTGTTATTTCGTAATTACGAACACAATGCAAAATGCCAAGTAGTTCATATGCCGCATTTTTGCAGTGTCTTGTTAATAAATTTGCCGCCGACCTTTTACGCCATGAAATCGGATGCTGCTAAGAGGTCTAAAGCCTTCCTGCCACTGATTTTCCAGCTCATTTTACATTTGCCTTAATACCCTAGCACGAACGGATGTATTAACTTTGGTTAGCAATAGAAAGGAAAGGTCTTAGTCTATAATATTCAAAGGGAAATGTTACATTCTCTATCTCTAGCAAGGCAATCTAAGTTTTGGTGGACATTTGTAACCATCAAAGACGATTTCACTAAAATACTTTGTTAGATTTTCCATTGAGTTTTACCATTTCATAAATTTATGGTATCAGGTTTGCATACTTTCTGATAATTTTCACTTATAAGATCTGAATTGGCCAAAATACCGATTTAAAAATATAAAACATAAAAAATCGATATCAAAAATGGTTTCAGCGGAGAAAGTTTGGCTTATTATAAAAAAAATCTACGAACTTTACAATTATCAGTGTTAATATGAACAGAATCAGTTGGCAATAAAATAGAGAACCTAGAAGAATCATTAGACTTCATTTTGTTAAGAAACCTAAACGATGATATTTAAAATTTTTAAACCCATAAAATAGTATTACGATAGTAAAATACATTGTAAGTGTATAAAAACTTCGACCTGATGGCCTTAAAATGTTCCTGATGCAATACTTTGGGTCACTTTTCCGAGCATGCGATTTTCCAAGTGGAAATAGAAGCCCAACTCCCGTCTGCGCCTGCGTCTGCATAGTCTGAGTTGATGTCTGGCCTGATCGCTTCAGTGGCTTGACATTTGGGCAGCGCTTCCGCTCCTCCGTTGGGTAGCGGGGGCGGTGTGCCTACAGGCAGAAATGTGAAACCAAGCGTTGCCCATATAAACAATATAAATTGGAATGCCAGCAACCGAAAATTCTCCATTTCCAGGCAGTTCAATTGTTTACTGGACTTGTTTGTTTTCGTAAATTTGTTGATTAGCTAGAAATTTTTCGGGTGCTATTCATTATGATTTTTGTTTTATGCTTCTTTTGTTGGAGTTTTATGGCACATAAAAAGATATAATACTATTACCGTAATATAGTACCTTTTGTCATTGATTGCAATGGAGCTAGAATCAGACACTGAAAACTCACAATGGGAATGTCATAACTAAATATTTAGAAATTGTAGGATGGCGACTCAAATTTCTAGCATTCTTAATTGAGAGACCTTGAAGAGAGGATATATGAATACCCTATATATCCTCTCTTCAAGGTCTTTCGAATACTAAATACCAAGAAGCAGAGCAAGTTTTTATGTCTATAATTTAAACATTTTACTTCATTTTTGATGGATCGTTTGACAGTAGCTATATCATTTTAGAAAAGTGCAACTTTGTATTCCAAGAAAATTCGACTTCTGCATAACTGACATTAGTTTAGTTTTGCATATTTTTATTTAGAGTTTAAGCAATTTAATAAGATCTTAGTATGAGCTAAATATAATTACTATAGAGCTTAATTTTCTCAGACCTTCTCATGTTATATTATTCGTTTTCGTTTTTTCTCAAAAGGATCTCAAAACAAAGTGATTAAAATGATCTTTTTAAACCTTTTTAGAAACAAAAATTCGTACCAAAAATTCAAATAATAATATAAACACATTTTCAATCTTTTCACGTAGCTAAAGCTCTATTTTGTTTGAGCAGACTTTGTTTAAATCTTATTAAAATAAACTGTTTGCTTTATTATTAAACAAACCAAGAAATCTTGGCATAGAAATTGATGTTGAGCACTTGAACTGAGATTAGGGGCAACCAACTAAGAGACTTTGATGAAGAAGTGACCCGGTGTGAGTGGCAACAAAGTAAAGCCAGGTGATACTACATAAGACACATTCCAATTGGCAATCAGCAAACTAACAATCGATTGCAATCCCATAAAGATCTGCCATTAAAAGCAACAAACAATTGACAATTAACTCTGAATTAAAAGACTTCGAACATCATAAAATATGTATGTGGCAAGTACTCGATGGCATCTGGGTCAATACTATAGTAAATAGTGGATTTGGTAAATCTCCAATTGAAGTGATTGTAGCTGGGGGAATACTTCTATTTCTGTTGCACACAACGAGACGGAAAATAAAAACCAGCTGTTAAATAATGATTGGAAAATAATTGGCAAATGGCTGTAATTATTTGAACTTAAACAGCTCATCTTTCTAGAAACAATTAGGTGTTGATTTCGTCGGTGATGACTCACATTAAACTAAAGTGGAAGTATATTATATAGCCGGGCAGCTTAACAATGGGATGACATGACAGATATCGAATGATTTGTGTGTTAGCTGAACCCGTCAACACCTTCCACATTTAGCAGCAGAAACTAAAGAGAAAAAACAATGTTTAAACTAACTTAATTGCATTGAATTGTATTTTAAATGCCAGCAAGCATTTTGTACTCGAGAGAGCGAGCTTAGAATTAGCATAAATGACATATCAATTAAGGCGACAAGGTAGTATCCAAGAAATGCATTAAAGATGAAGATGCAGGAACTATATAGAAGAGTGGGAACTAGCCAAAGCGCGTGAAAAAACACAGGAAAATTTCACAACTGGACAGCAGCAGCAACAGCAACATCTCAGGCAGCAGCAGCAGCAACAACACCGGCAGCAGCAGCAACACCGGCAGCGACACCAGCAGCGTGTGGCAGTAAATAACCGACAATAAATCACTTTGAACAAATGTTTAAAAAACGAAAAACAATTTGTAAAAACTGCAAACTGCAGAAATTGACAACAAGTTGTAAATTTACTGCCACACACACACAAAAACAGCAACAAAAACGACACAACAGTCACACTTTGATGTAGATGTAAATGATTTGTGAAGTATTCATTCTTGTTTTTGAGAGATTTTCTTTGGTAAAGAGCCCGCAACAACACTCACGATTTTTACCCACATAATTGAGTTGATTGCCGATGAAAGTTTTTCCCAAGCAGAGAAAGATGCCAGATGATGGGCCAAAAGAAAGACCCATTAAAAGGTTTTAGTCATTTTTATCATTTGGCCACAGGATGCCAAAAGAAATGCTTGATTGAGATCGATAGGTATGTAAGTGATTGTTTGTGTGTGTGTGTGTGTGTATGTGTGTATGTGTGTGTGTGTGTGTGTTCGCGGATGGCTCTGACTGCATCAATCAAGCATCATTGATCATGGGCTGCCAACATGCTCCAAGGCCCAAACGAGGGTTGCTATCCACTTACTTTAAATGTACAATACTTAGAAGAATATTGATTTGGCTATAATATTATTGACTTATATTCGAAGCCAATAAAAAGATATACACTTTCGCTTAACTAAATAGGTTTGGCTTTATGTTTAAGTTTGAAAAGAACTTATATTTTTATAATAAACATTCCGATCTAATGTAAAATTAATATTAAATCAATTATTTATGAAATAGAAATAGTTTCTGGTGTCTATGTTGAATGAATTTTATTATTTTTTCACAAACCAAATAATCTCTTTCATATGAAAATTAGATATTCGTAAAAAACTGATTTTCCAATTTATATTTCCAATATTTTTATTTTCTACCTTTAAAAATGTGTTAAAATTTTTCATTTAGCTTAGGTTAAAGTGTTTGTTGTTTCTGTTTTAGCAAAATTTTTCCACTAAAAAAGAAACAAAAACATTTAACTGAAACTATTCAATAAACCGAGAGATACTTTTTGAATTCTTTGATTTTTAGTAGTTAAGAAAAACTGTTAATGACTTTTGTACTTAATAGAATTATATTTTTGATTTTGTAATAACTTCAAAAATAACATTCGAAATAACATTTCTCTTAACGATATATGAAATGATATAAAATTGAAACGTGTTTTCTTAGGAATGTCGAATCGTTTATGACCAATCAATCATTCATGGTTTGCATGGTTTATAAAAAAAAGTTCAGTTACTATGTAAGTCTTCGCTCTTATTATGTTGTTTTGTTAGAAATTCAATTCAGAATTTACGTTTCCTCCAAAAAAACGAATCCCCATAAATATAACGAAGAAAAACGATTTTTGCAGTTTCGACAAATCAATTTCTTTATTTAAAAGTTCTTATTTTGATAAAAAAAGATTCTGATTGGGTTGACGATGGAAATGTAGGGAGAAATATTGACTATAATTATTAATTTATATCAATTTGGAGTCGGGATATCGATGTACTTCTAAAGCAGCGATTTCCAAAGTAATCCAGGTGAACTTCCAAGTGTCGACGGGAGGATTGACGGGAGTCTATATTTCCATTTTAAAAGTGGTCTACGAATGGAAAAAATTTGTTTACAAATATAGGTAAGATATCATATTTAAGTGGGTACTACTAGAGATGATTACCGGATCTTGCTGTCTTATTGGGCAAACACTTGTTGAACTGCAGCGGCGACCCTCGCTGCGAACAAACTCGTTTCGTTTTCAAGCCAAACTCGAACATGTTCGCTGCTCGTTGAATAGTTTTCGGGTTTCAGTTATATTTTTCTTTCTTTTTTTGTTGTAGATTTTTGTTTTTGTTTTTGTATTTGCTCAGTTCTTATACGACATTCAAACTTAACGGACACGAATTAGATAGCAGAGAGAGAACTCAATCCCGGCTCGAAACGAATCGTAACAAAACGGTCTTCCTTTCATCCTTTGGCGATCGGATCGAATCGAATCGGATGGGATGGGATGGTGTTTCGACGACTTGTCGGTTTCGTCGTCTCTGTGTTTAATTGTGTTGCTAATGAGCCGCATTTATGGTAATCTCGGCACCCGGGGACAATAACGTTAACATCATCTAAGCACCTCTTCTACCTCACTCAAATCCCAACTCTCGGCGTGTTTCTGTTTCTGAAGTTTTTTTTTGGGAAGTTTTCACCTGCTGCGAGCCGTTTATGGTTATTGCCGCAATTTGGTTGTGACAGTCGGAGGCGCTTTATCATAAATTAAAATATCGTGTATGGCAAACGAACCGCGGATGCGGTCGCGGACTCAGTCGCAGTCGCAGTCTCTTGACCATGTGCGTGTGACTCGTCGGTGGATGATGATGATAGTGCTGTGATGCTGATGGATGAGACTATGGCTAAGAGCGTTTCAACTCACAGATTTGCATGAATGAAACGCACGCGCGCGCGCAATCTTCTTTTGTGGCGATCGCAATCTTACGAGACGATGACTTAATTTAATCGCCCGCTGGCATAAGGTGTTAATTAGCATATTGAACAAATAAATAAACCAACCAAAAACCGATCGACTAAAAAACTAAAAAAAGAGAGCTAAACAAGCGAGCGAGAGAAAGAGAGAGAGAGAGGGGGAGGAAACGAAATTGATGCCGTCTGCGTTTTCGGTTCATTAATAACAAACTAAGCAAAGGCCAAAACGGAGAGGCTTCAGTTTTCTATTCCGATATTCGAGACCAAACTGAGGTCCAAGTGTGTGTGCGTGTATATGTGTGTGTGTGTGCAAAGCTCAGCTAAAAAAAATTTGTACAAATTTTCGAATAAAAACTTTAGTCAAATGTTGAAATACTACAATTGTCAAGCGACACTTTCAGTGTAACAAAAAAGAAAATAGAAAATAGAAAAATATGAGATGATAGTTGAACCGATTAAAGCGGCAACGACGACATGTGGAAAATACCAAACAAACTGTTAATCTATATATTTTGGATTATGGAAATAAGGTAGGTAAAATGCTGCCCCCCTGGTCAGCAGGGGGGCCTCTTGATTTTCTCGATTTCCAACTGACATTTCATATCTGTCTCGGCGCATATCGAATCGATCTACAATGATTGGACACAATCGTTAATTTTCATCTACATATCTGTGAAATTACAAGCAACTCACATGGACTGACTCTCGGCATGTTGAAATTGCTATCGCAACAAACAACCCACATGCCCACCTCGTCCTCTCTATTCTAGTGGGAAAAATATAAAAAAAAAAAAAAAACAGGCGTTGCAATGACAGAAAGTTAAAGAAAATGAAAGACAGAGAGAGAGAAAACAAAATCTCATTAAAATGGGCAATTAAATGGCAGGCAGCAAACACTGACAGCAGTCTCTCATCATACTAGAAGGAGGAGCAACAGTTGCTGGGGGCCGGGAGGGGGGTTGAATAGAGGGGAGTTGTAGCTGCAGCGACAACTGGAAATCAATTTTTGCCATAAACTCATCAGCATGTTGTTGCTGTTGCTGTTGTAGTTGGCTATCTAATTGCCAAGTTGTTGCTGCTGTTGTTCAAGTGGGCAGCAGCAGCAGCAACATCTGCCAAATGCTGAGATTGTAAAGACCGAAAAGGGTCTTAACCCAGAAAGTTTAACTCATGTAATTGAGGTTACTTTTGGTTTGACTTTACAACAGGAAACACCACCAGCAGCAGCAACAGCAACAGCAGCAACAACAATAACAACAACTTGGTTGAAAATTTCCTATCAAGATCAGAGAACCCAAAAATGGGCATAAACAGTCCAGGTTAAGAAAGCAGCAGCAGCAATTCCACAAGCAACAAACGAACCAAGCCAAGCCAACCTAACCTAACCAACCTGACACTAAAGGAGCAGCAGTGCGGGAGCCGTCGGCGGTTGGTCAATGAATGCGTTTTCATCTCTCTATCTCTGTCTCTCTCTGTTTGTAAGTCTTTTTGTTGGCCATGGATGAGTGATCGACGACTGGCAAAAATGCCTTCAAAAGCGGCCACTAAACAAAACTATCTCTTAGTGATCTGGGCCCATCCAATGTGCGGACGTCGTGCGTCTCTCTCGCACTCGGCACTGTGTGTCTGTCTTTTTGCCAATTGCCCATGACGAACGATCCGTTTTGGCTTTTACCTGTTACAACTTTTTAGCCTCGTCCTCTTATCCTCTTGCCAAGCCGCCAATTCCCTCTCAATTACGTTTGACCAGGATCCGAGTGAGTACCCAGCCCCCACTTATTGTCTTCTCTGCAGCTCTCTCTCTCCCTCTCTCCTTCTGACCGCAGCTGGCAGCAGCAGCAGCAGCAGCGACATTTTTCCTTGGCCCTGGCCATGGTCTTGGACGCTTTGTTGGAATATTTGTATTTTATTGATGGCATGTTGAACATGCCTTTATGGGTTTTCGGTTTTCAGTTTGGGTTTGAGTTTGAGTTTTGTGAACTCCGCCCACTTTACATAGGCAGCAGCCGACTCCGGAGCAGAGCAAAAGGCCTGGGCATGGGCAATGGGCATGGACATGGAGGTGAGCTTATTTTATCAGCCTCACAAAACTTTCAAATGCCTGGACCCTGGCCATAAGTCCAACTGTTTGACTGTCTGTCTGTCTGTTTTTCACTGCTCTGTGGCATTGTTTTTATACTCTATAAAAACTTAGCTCAAATTGGGTATATTAGGGATAAAAGGGATATTTATTGGACGTTCATTGGGCCTGAATAGGATTAGGAATTTAGACTGTTTCCTTATTTTGAAAACCGAATGTTTGATTCAATTTCAGTCCATTAAGTACGCGGAATGAAAAGTAATAACAAATTTTCTCTGAAATTCAAAGACTATATATGAAATATTATTTCAATTATCTTTAAAATGTTGCTGTTGAGATGAATAATTATTCCATAACTGAAATAGGCCAACAATTCGAAAATATAAGTTTACAGCTATACAGATAACCTTCTCACATTTATAAATTTACAATGTAAGATTGGCTTAAAAATCTGTCAAATACGTAAAGAATGTCGTTCACTTGCGGTTTCGAATTATTGAGGTTTTATTCTAAATAAATCTGTAAAGTTTGCCATTCCCTCAAGCATTAATATAACAAAGAAATTAAGTAGTTGAGCTATCATCTAACTATTCTATGATTCTATTACCATCTCAAAGGCAATAAGCCAAGCAATATATTTCATTCTACTTCCAAGGCTAGTGTAAATATATCCTGAACTGAATCTTAATATAAAGTTATATTTATCAAAAATAGTTAGTTATCATTGGCTTAAGTGTAGAAGAGGATATTTAACAGTCGTCATGGCTATTTAAGGCATCAAAATGCAACGTTTATTTCAGCTGGTTTAATGTGGTTTTTTAGTTGGTGTTTGGCTGGTTGGTAGAGGTTAGCAGTGGTGCTGGTGGTGCTGCTGCTTCCGCCTCCAATTTGGCTCCATGAATATGTCAGCATGGGCATGTAATTACCCAAGTCCAAGCGCCAGTCATAACTATATAAAGTTTTTCTGTTTTCTGTTGGTTTTTTTTCTCGCTTCTTTGGCCGAAGGAGGCACACAGCTACCGCCTTCGCCCAGCGATCGCGCAGCGGTGGGTCGCAACGCAGGCAACTAGATGAATTCGAATTCCAGTGACCAGTCGCGGTCGCTAGGAGAATGGAGTGGAGGGGGAAGCCCTACGAGGGATCGTTGGGACCCAGTTTTGTATATATAGTTTTTTTTTTTGAGACTGGCTTCCATCCAACGCGTAAGCGTGAATATATTAAAGTCATATTTTTATGAGGCTCCAAACGGAGCATTAACTCTCTAAGTTGGCGTCTGCATAAGTGGCCCGACTTGGCCTGGCCTGGCCTGGACTGGACTGCGGACATTTGCGGCTAATTGAAGCTTGCCTCTGAATTATGCTTGTAGTCTAATTCGTTTTTAATGACTTGCCGCCACATTTGGCAAAAAGGCATCGGGCTTAAAAAAAAAGCAAGTAAAATTTATTTCTAAAATTGTCAGCGAAACTAGTTTAACACACACGCACTTAAACACACACTCACTGAGTTATAGAGATGGAGATGTAGTTGGAGTTGCAGACAGAAGCCGATCAAGTTCATGACAAACAGCAGCAGCAGCAGGTCCTTGCTCTCACGCTAGCAACAGCAAAAGCAAAAACAAAAGGGTCACGAACCGCAAAAAAAAAATGAAAAAAACCTTAACCAACCCAAAATGAACCCAGTCGCGTAACCAGTCCTTTTCCCAGTTCCCAGTTACCATTTACCCATTTCCCATTCCCTTTACCTATGTCTGGATATAGAACTCGAGATAAAAGAAAGGCCACAAAACAAAGCATAAAATCAAGCACACACACGTGACTTGGACTTGGCATTTCAAGAGGAGGATCATGGGCATGATGGACTGGGGATTTGAGCTGGCACTGGCACTGGCTTGGGCACTGCCACTAGCTGACGGCGATGATGATGATGATGAAATTGTCGGCGTTGACATGCAACAGGAGGCCTCTGAGAGCTGTGGAAGCGACAAATTAAATAAAGCACGAAACACACAGAGTGTGAGACAGAGAGAGAGAGAGAAAGAAAACAAAACACTAAACAAAAGACCTGCGTTGAAAAGCGAGATTTGCTGAAATGATTTGTGGCAGGGGTAACCTAGAGGCACTACAACAAACGGATGGGAATGGGTGGGAGGGGCGGTGAGGGCATGACGGTCACGGTAAGCGAACGCACGAATGAACGGATGCGCGCTGACAGATCGATCAGAACACCGCAGCGCGAGAGAGAGAGCGAAACAGTGGTGAAAGAGAGAGAGAGAGAGAGGGAGGAGCAGCGAGACTTTTTGGGCCAAGTTAAAGTTGAAGGTTGGGTTCTTTTTTTTTCTGTTTTGCTCCCCAGACCGAACCGAGCCCTGGTTAAACGAACCTAATTATTAGTTGACTACCAATTTCCAAAAGAGATTACCGATCGATGTTAACAGCATGTACAACAACCAGCCAACAACAGCAACAACAACAACTACCGCAAACTGCTCCTTTTAATACTCTTATGCTCAAAGGGCATATCTACTTACCAAATGCTCTCAGTCTTTTTCTAATGGAAATTACTCAAACATTTTGTTTCCTTCCACTTTATCGTATCAAATTCCATATAAAGCAATTAATATTTGATTGCAGATAGTTCTGTTCACTGTGTTCGAAAGATCGCTGGAAACGGCAGCTCTGTTTCAAAAGAATGCCTTTCACGTAATTCTTTTAAATTCAGTGATATATTGTTTCAACTTTACTGAAATAATGACAGTTCTAATTAAAGAATTTCTACGAGTACAAAATAAAGTTCTCCGTATAATTAATAGATTTCACAAACAGCTTTCTTACATATTTCTATAATGAAGTTTCTTTATAATAAAGTTGATTTCGTGTTTTCCCATGGGAATTCATTATAGGGATATTCGCATTTAATACACAACTATCTTAGAAACCTTCAATTTCGAAATTAAATATTACTTTCTGACTTAAGTTAAAAATGTATTACCTTATTTCTAGGACGAAGGATCAAACGAAATTAACATACTGAAATGCCATTACCAATTATTAACCTAATATATTGGGCATTAGGAAGTCAAATACATTGAAAAACTTTTGTTTTTACCATTTGTATGGAACTTTTTAATGTATGATCACTTTAGAAGAAAACTCTTACTAGAAATCCCATAAAATCCCTGTTAAAATTTTCTTTAAAAGAGTATTTACCTCGTCATTGAAGCCCAATATTATATCTGATCTCTCTTTTTGCATCGGCATCGTGCAAGTTTAGCTAAAGGGCTAAATTTGTGAGGACACGTTCACGATGTTCATGTTGGCCATGTAATTTCTGTAAATTGATTTAATTGCCCCAATTAAAAATGCGTTGTAAGACCACAGAAACAGAGAGAGAGAGAGAGAGAGCCAAAAAGATTGTCGGACAGGCAAACAGTCAGCGAAAGCAATTTTCGCTTTGCATTTCCATTTGCGAACCAGTTGCCAGTCAGTTGTTGCTTTGTTTGGCAATTGTTTGCCACTGCCCCGAGGATGAAATGCTCTACAGCTGTCCTGTGTCTGGACTGTGATCAATGCTGGCTGCCATGTGGCATATAGTAAGGCATGTGGCATGCGCAGCTGTTTGATGTTGTATACATATATCGACAGGTAGAGACAGAAGAGAGTGGGTAGATATCGCCCCCTCATCCACCCATCATCATCATCGTCATCGTCATCATCAGCATCTAAAGACTCATTGCTCTATGCCTTCTCGCATAGCTGGCAATTTGCAACTCATTGTCAAAACTCATTAATCCGATTTGCCATTTACACAAAAACCGAACAAAAATCTATGTACGAACATACCAAGTTTAAGAGGGGAAAATTCAAGTGACTTGATTAGACACTCCACTCGAAAAGTCACGATAAAGCCTAAGCTTTTCGCGCTCAGCTCCATGATTAAGCCGCTAGATTTATGTAATTATGGCTAATAATATAGCCCCACGGCAAAGATTTGACTAAAACTGACAGTAAAACTGTCTACGTTTTGTACCCCCCTCTCCCCTCCTGTCCCACTGTCCCTCTTTTTAAAAAACCACCTGCTTTAGTCAGGTGGGGGTTAGGGTTGGAAAGAGACACAAAGTAACCAGAGATTAAGGGGGAATCAATTGTAGATCATACTTGAAGATGAAAAGAAAACGTTGTAAAGTGATTGCAGTTTATATGGGAATTGAAATCCATATAGTTAGTGACTGAAAGATACATTCAAATAACTTAAACATACAGTTAAGCTTCTTAAATGTATCATGTGCCAGACCTTGAATCGAATTCTAGTCAATTTTAAACTAAACAATTCGTTAGGTAAGAATGCTTCAAGTCTTATTGAACCCTTGTTATATTGTTAGTTATAAAGTCAACTAATTTTCTCATTGTTCTTTGAACAAATAATGCCAAAAAATAGAACGGACATTTGTTGAACTAATTCTAGTTTAAGAGGTTAAACCACCATTGTTCCTTATTTGTGTTTGCTACCCAAATAAGGCATATTCAGACAATGGAAAACAATCTCAGCTAACAATAAAAGGCATTCCAGGTTTTGTACGTAGATCTATTCTACTAACAAGGGGCCAAAAATATAGCTAAAAGCAACTGCAATCCAAAGACTAATATTCTTTCAGTCAGCAAGAAAGTGATAGAAAAGACTCCATGTTTGAAACTACCACAAAGAGCTTAATAGTTTAGCAAACTTAAATAGACTTTTCTCAAATTAAAATGGTTGCTATCTCATTCCCAGCCCTATTAAATAAATAGTTTTTATAAGTTCTATTTCGAGTTGATACAAATTAAGCCCAAAAATTAAAAAATAGGCTCTGGAAAACTAAACGATTCAAAGGCGAAAATTATGGATAAAATTGCTAAAATAAATAACATGATAGCCAAAAAGAGAAGCCAGGAATTGTGATTTACCATAAATTTTAAATGAAATTGTTAAATGTCCATGATCACTTTTCATGGGAACATTTTCTAAAGTTTCACTTTGTCAACTGATTTTTAATGGTTGTCCATCCCTGGACGTTGGTCGGCGTCTCCTACAACTGCAATTCATTAATCTTGGCGGTAAACAAAACAAAAAAAATGGAAAAAAATGTTCAACATTTTTTTCTTGTTTACTATTGGCTGATAGATCTGGACCGGGGCAAAACTACAGACAAAAAAAAAACAGAACCAGGCAAACGAAATGGAAATCAACGCTGGCGGCATTTATTTGCGCGCACGATTTTCATCGATCTCGATCTTCGATTGGAGCGATTGAAGGCATTTTGTTGTTGTTGTTTGTGGCATTTGTTTTTTTGCGGTTTATTTTATTTATTATTTGTTTAATGCTAGGCGTAATTTATTGATCTATGCATATTTGATTTCTATTTTGTATTTATTGTTTGTGTTTTTTTTTTGTTTTTCCTGTTTGGCTTTTGGCCAGATTAGTGTCCAGCTTTACATCCGCCATGCTCTGCGCTCGCATACCGGGCATGACGCCGGCTCAACGGCAATTGTGCGGCGAGATGCCCGATGCCCTGATTGCCCTGGGTGAGGGTCATCAACTTGGCGCCCAGGAGTGCCAACATCAGTTTCGTGGACATCGCTGGAATTGCTCCGAGGTGTGGCAACGGAAAGTCTTTGCCCATGTCATGCCCATTGGTGAGTTCTCGAAATAAATAATAAATTTGTGGCATGACTGCTTATCTCTGAATTTCGATTCGGATTCTTTTGTAGCTTCACGTGAGGCAGCTTTCACATATGCCATAGCCAGTGCTGGAGCAGCTTATGCGGTGACAGCGGCTTGTGCCCGAGGCAATATATCCACCTGCGGTTGCGATGGACGACACAAATCCTCTGCTGTGGGTGGGTTTACGTCGGCCGACTGGAAATGGGGCGGTTGCTCGGCAGATGTGGATTTTGGCATGAGATTTGCCCGCAAATTCATGGATGCCCGAGAACTGGAGAAGGATGCGCGCACCCTAATGAATCTGCATAACAATCGAGCAGGTCGCACGGTAAATTAAAGGGAAATTTCTATCAAATTCGACTCTAATCTATCACCGATTTGGCAGATGGTAAAGAAACTACTTAAGACAGACTGCAAATGTCATGGTGTAAGCGGTTCGTGTGTGATGAAAACCTGCTGGAAAAGTCTGCCTCCCTTCCGCCTTATGGGCGACAGGCTAATGCAGAAATATCACAAAGCCAAAACTGTTCAAGTCGTTAGAGGCAAACGTGGACTGAGATTAGTATTAAGCAGGTGGGTAATCAAACCGATTTTCCCTTTAGATTTGATAAGCAATCTCATTTCTAGAAAGAAGCATCCCGCTGCCGTGGCTGCTGCTACCCAAAAGCAAACTTTGGCCTGGCCCAAACGCTTGGAGCTAATCTATCTGGCCGCCTCGCCTAATTATTGTGAGCGAAGTCTTCATAGTGGCAGTCTGGGCACTAAGGGACGCATCTGCCAGCAGAAACAAGGACATCATGGACCACAAAGCTGTGATCTGCTCTGTTGTGGTCGGGGCTATAATACCCAGCATATAAGTCGAACAATACAGTGTAACTGCCAGTTTCATTGGTGTTGTCAGGTTGAATGCAAATTGTGCGATGAAAGCTATGAGGAATTCACTTGTAAATAGTATTAGACACACCCCCCTCCACCACACCCCCCTCACACACACACCTATGCCTACACGTATTGTAATTAAGTATTATGTGAAATGTATTACACTTAACATGCAAAACAGAAACAAAGTAAAGTTAATTTCCACAACAACAACAACAAAAAGAATAGCATACTTATATGAGGAAATTCAAAATGTCTTTCCTTTTGGCGCCAATAAAAGAGCTGCCAACTTGCTAGCTAATAATGGTAAATCAACTAACGTAACGATTTGTGCATTTGTGTTGTTTTTTCTTTCTCCGTTTTCTTTTTTGCTTTTTCGGCAATATAGTGGAATTTTTGAAGCCGCATGCCACTACAGAAAACGACACGCGCCATGCGCTCTAAACGAAATTCATTGATTGAAACCGTTACTTCTCTCACACGCTCCCACTCCTACACAAAGAGAGAGAGCGAAACTTGAGCTCTTTCTCTCTCTTTGGGCTCTCTCTCACGTTTACTATTTTGCCTAGACTTTGTGTTGTGAGTTTTTCACCACACTAAGAACCGAATAACGGGACTATAACAGCAACTGTTACGGACAAGCGGCGCTCAGTTCTTTGAGGGTAGTTAGTTGGACAACGGCATTTGCCGGATATAACACGGGCCCCCCACCAGCTGCCGCACAACAAAAATTTTTTGGGTTAGAATAGAACACATACACACACAAAATTTTACTCACACCAACAGACACACACACAAACCAACACTCATACACTTACGCACTCAGTCACTCACTCATCTAGTATACATTTATCTATTAAAAAAAAAGAAGGAAAAATTCAATAAGTTTTAGCAAATAACAAGTAAAAGTTTATATGAAAAATCGAAAAGAAAATTCAATATGTATGCTGGGAGTTTGAGAGTGTCTGTATGTGTGTGAGCTTCTCTGTGTGTGTGTGTGTATGCGTGTGAAGCAGCAAAATTGCGCTAGAGGCGGCTGCTCCCCTGGATACAGAAAAGTGATTTCCTGCAAAAAAAAAAAAAACGAAAAAAAGAAAATGAAATAAAAGAAGAAAAAAAATCTATGCGAAAAACGCGCCCAAGCTAAGAATGTGTGGAAAAGTGCCGCCCGTTGATGGCGAAATTTACCTATAATAATTGTGTGATTGAGTAGAACTTATACTCTATACATACATATATATATGCATATATATGCATGATATATATACTAGGAATACTATCAATCAAAGCCTAAATGGTCTCTGTATGTGCGTGCGAGAGTGTGTGTGTGTGTGTGTGTGTGTATGTGGTCATAAACCAAAAGAGAGGGAGAAAGAGAGATGGTCGAAGGAGTCGAGGGCCCAACAACATTCAGTGGGGCATATCGATTGGTGAAAAAATTATTATAAATTGCTTCAACCTACATATAAGCCAAGCAAAGATATCTACACACATACACACACACTTACTCACACACGCACACAGAGACACATTAAGCTGTATTTATAACAGAGAAAAGAGGAAGGTATAGGCCAACACTGATGGGTTGTGCGAGTGTGTGTGTGTGCGGGTGGGTGGTTGAGTGGGTGGTTGGCTAAGAGAGCCAACATAATGTTGCCACTGCCACCTCTCACTTGCCTCTCTCGCTCCCTAGCCATCTCCGTACCCTCTGTATCGTTAGCTTCGTTAGCGGTTCGTTCCATCGTTTGTTACATCGGGCCCCAATATGTCGGTACATAGCACCAGCAGCAGCCGTAGCCGTAGCTCTCGTGCGTAGCTCCGTTAACTCTGCAACTCCGTGAAACAACAAAGCAAAAAAAAAAAACCTCTTCAACTCCAATGACTTCACCCGGAGTGCGTGTGTGTGTGTGTGTGTACGCTTCGAATGTGTGTCAGTGGCTTTTCGGTAGCAAAATTCTCGTTGGGCACGAACCACTCGAGCAAAAGCGGCAACAACAACAACCAACCGACCAACAACAAACAACCTGCTTATGCTTTAATTAATTTAACAAAGTTTTTCACAATATAATAAGCGATTAAGTTGACGGTTTTTATTCATTACAGCCCAACCCATTTAAAATTCAACCATTATTACAACAACAACAACAAGAAGCCGAAGCAGATGAAAACTAATTAACTAACTAACCAATGAAAGCAACCAACCAACCAACCAACTAACTAACAACTAACTAACTTAAATGTTAACAAGTCTAACTACAAAGTGCAATAAACAAGAAGCTCTCGTGTAAAGAAAAATAATCATCATAATAGCAACAGGAGGTAAACCAACAACACACACACCGAGAGCGAGCGAGAAAGAGCGAAAGAAACAGAGAGAGAGAGAGAGAGAGGAAAATTTGTTCTTGTTTGTTTTTTGTGGCCAAAAAACTAAACCGGAAAACGGAAATGCACATTGAGCCGACGACGACAACGACGCCGCCGCCTGATAACAACTGCAGCTACAAATTATGCTCACACTGTGATCCCCAAACTGAATGTGTATGTGTGTGTGTGAGTGAGTGGAGTGTGTAGGAGTGTGTGTTAGAGTGTGTAGAACTGTGATTCAAAAGGAGCAGCAGCTAAAGTCAAAAGGAGAAGGACTGCACTTGCTGTTGGATATATACACATTTTTTTTTCACCCAACTTTCAAGATCAAAATTATTCAAAATTCATCGTCTAAGCAAAGCGGGTGAGCATGATCTAAATTAAGTATTACTAACAATCTCTCTCTCTAACTCTAAACTAAGTTTAAAAAACACACACACACAGACATACACAATCACATACACACAACTCTTGAAACTCTTGAATTTCTATTGATTTCTGCATATGTCTTGTATGTATCTATCTCTATATAGTAATGTGATCTGTATTTTATTGTGTAACTTTCCATTCATTTCATCATTAAAGTAATAGTCAAGCGACCAAAGTTTTTTCTTTTAAGCTTTCATTTCTAAGTATCTATAATTTACCCACCAACCCCTTCATCATCTATAGTCTATATAGTCTAGTGTGTGTGTGTGTAAATTAGTTAGTTAGTTTGTTTTTGGTTAGTTAAGTTGAGATATTGCCCGCCCTAGATAGGATAGGAAATTGAATTTCTTGTTTTCTTTTCCAATTTATCGGTATGTCAATCAAAAATATTGAAAGCCAAATGAGAACTTATAATTATATACAGCAAGGCTACCGAATGGATGGGTGGTTGAGTGGGTTGTAATGATATTGAAAATGCTCGCATGATTTGTCAATTTGCCACCTACTTTTCTGTCCCTCTTTCTCCCACTCTTACTCCCATTCCTACTCCTCTAGCTCCCTATTACCCACTCGGCTCACTTGCTTGGGCTCAACTTTGCGTGCCAATAGTATCTGAGTTATTCATGGGGTCGGTCGGGATTCGGGGTCTCTTCTTCTGCTGTCTTCTCATATACATTTTCTTTTGCTTTTGTCTAATTTTAGTTTTCTCGAATAATTTTTTATTGATTTCAAATTTTAACCTTATTTAACATGCTCGCGGTGCTAAGGCGTAAAGAAAACTATAACAAAAATATGAAAGAAAGGCAGATAAAACGCCGCCAATGCTAACAATAATATAGTAAAGGAAAAAAATCATCGGCAAAAAGAATGTTTTACGCTGATGACGCTATGACAGAGGGGGGGTAGAGATGAGGAAGGGTGAGAGGGAGAGCGAGTTATGCCAAGGGAAGAGTTTAAGCTTGGCATTTGCGCAGAGCTGAGTGGGTGCTCTGGCGTGGTGTATTTCATATCGAAACCACAAAATAAACTCTCACTAAATCTCTTAGCAAATCTCTTACTAAATCACTCTCTAACGCATGTCTCACTCTCTCTCTCTCACTCTCTGCTGCTCTTTCTTTATCTCTTTGGTTACAATTCAACATGTTTGTTTTGGGGCGGGCTGAAGAAGAAGGAGGGGAGAACCGTAGGGTGTTGGGCCTGGACAGATATCTCACAATACTCTGATAAGACTGCCCCAAAAGTATTGCCGCAGGCACAGCAGACACCACACTACACACACACACACACACACACACACGCACATACACAATAGTTTGCGATTTCGTCATCGTCATCTAGCTCTTTGGGTCTTCCGGTTCCTAGTGCTCCTCCTCCTCCTCGCCTCCTAAAAGTATGCAATTTTTATAGTGTGTTTGTTGAAGCAAAGTGCATTTCGCCTCCGTGCTGTGTTCGTTCGTTCCCATTCTCCCTAATGGCATGCCGCAATGTAATCGAATCCATTGCCCTGATATAGTTCGAGCACACAACTCTCTCTCTATATATATCCTGACCTCATCTTGATGGTAGTTTTACCGCCCGCCCCAACCAAAGTGTTAGTGGACAGGGAGAAGTAAATATTTGTCTGGTCTTGCGGCTTCTACTAAGGATATTCATTTGGCTTTCCATTCAAAAAAGGCAGCAGCAGCTATATAACTAAACAATTCAGTTAGCAAAAATACAGAGACAAAATAACTAACAACTTTTGCCGGCATAAACCACAGAATGTGTCTATATATATATATTATGCATTTCTATGTATGTCATTTCATCCTAGTTGACTCCTTTTTTTTTAGTTTTGTTTTTGTGTTTGAGTGTCTGACTTGAGTGGCAATTTGCATGCGATTTGTTGCCAGCTAAATAGGAAGGCATTTGCATAGACACAGATCCCAGTCAGCTAGCTACCTGCTGCCTGCCATAATGCAATCCTCAGATGTGTGTGGGTCTCTCTCTATCTGTGTGTGTGTGTATGTGTGTGTGGGTTTTCCTCATTTTGCCTCGCTTTTTTTTATGATTTACTTTATGCTGTTTGTTTATGCGCTTACAGCTTTTGAGTGAGCGAGTGGGAGAGCAATTTCCTGGCTGAGATTTGGGTAAAAAGGTTAAGGATATGCAAGTTTTTTTTTTGTCTTCTTTTTGCTTAAGCCAATTTAAATGCAAAAAACCCGGCCAAGCTTAGTCAGAGAGAATAGAGAGGAGGGGAGGCGGCAAAACCTTGGCTTTCAGTAGAATGAATACAGGGCGTATGCGTGGTATATACATTGAATAGAATATGATGAGTTATAATGTTGATAATAATATTCCATACATACATATTACATACTGTGACTATTATTATGGCTTTTATACATTGTGTGTGCGTATGTAAGTTGGTTTTTTATATCCTTTCGTGTTTTTTTTCGTTCTCTTTTCTCCACTCTTTCTTACACTTGCAGATGCAACGCAACAGAAGAAGAAGAACAGCAGCAGCAACAAGAATAAGAATTTAATTCTCAAAATAGAATCAATCAAATGAACACAAACAAAAAACGAAACCTTAACTCTGCATATCAAGTGAAAGCAAATGCTAAAAGGATATATATATACATATATAGCAAGCAAGATCATAATCAAACGTTGCATTTAAGCAGATATTAAAAACGAAAAACCAAAAAAAAAAAGGACACTCACCCCAACGTCTCGCAATATCCAAGGACCAAGGATAGCAAACGGATAGCGGTGTTGTGTGCATGCCGCGGATCAGCCGCGGATTATGTCACGCGACGAATATAATCCAGTAAATAGCTCTGGTGTCCGCAGTCCGGGTCGTGTGCGGCGACTGCAGGAATTGCCAACTGTCGATCGTTCACCATCCAGGGATTACGGCGCACCACGCGGAAGTCCTTTAGGTGAAGAAACAATCAAACCATATACAACAAAATCAAAACCAAATACCATTGCACATTAAAAAGTCTTAAAAAAAATTCAAACCCCCTTCCCTCCACCCATTCCCCCTTAGATACGGCTACAAAAAAAACAAAGCAAAAGGCACAAACGTAGTTTAAGCACAACAAAAAAAAAAAAAAATACAAATCGCATTTCAAACACGTTTGTGCTAGAATCTGGCATAGAATATCTAAAATTTACTTCATTCCGTTTTATTCTGATTTTCAAAATTTGGTCAATTGGCAAAAACAAAAATTAGTTTTTCTTTTATTTTCTACTAACAAACAAAATTTCTCAAAAAATATCTGTTTAAAATCAAAATTCATCTCTCCAAAATCACATCTCTATTTCTAAGTATATAACTAGTATATATATCGATATATAATTATGATTTGTACTATATATATTTGTAGTATCAACTTATAATTAAACTAATGCAAAAATCTTTTTAACTAAAATCCATTATATTTCTGTCCTAACATCACACGCATGCGCATGGTACATTAACAACAAAAAAAAAACTTTTATTTCATTTTCGATTGTTTTAAAACGCTTAATTCATCTGCAAAAAAACAAAACAAAAAAAAAATCTATAACAATATTTTTATTTGATTTGATGAAACCAAAACCATCACACACACACACACTCAAACACCCACACACACACGCAACACACATGTGAAATTGAAATTGGAATTACAACTTTCCTTTCCTTTCGATGATGATGATATAAAATGAAATTGAATTTTGTATTACTTTATCAAATCATCGAGCAGCTGTTAGAGGCAAACTTGTCAAATTGCATTAGATAAAGGCTAAAAGAGAAAACCATGGCTCACAGCTGAGCCAGAGACACACACACACTGAAAGAGAGAGAGAGAGAGCGAGAGCAGACGAGAGACGACTGGGAAGAGGATAAGAAACTGGTTAAATCCATTTAACTGAATTTTGCTGAAGCAACGCTGACAAAATCAAAGCCTCAAACTGGATTACAATTATGGTTAGAACTAGCTACTAGAAACGACTTCTCGTTCAAAACGTTTAACAAAACTCAATTATTTAGATAGCCGTTTTTCTAGCTATAAGACAGTTGGTGACCCCGACGAGAACCGTTAGCTAATTAGCGTTTGTCCAACTTTGTCAGTGAAAATTAAAATAGAGCATAAAAGGACCAACAACAAAAAAAATAAAACCTCGAGTAGAGGCCGCAAATTAAGTTTCAAAGAGAGGGAGAAAAGGTAAACAAGTTGGGGCGGACGTTGCTAGTAAAGGGGGGTGTGTGGGAGAGGGAGGTAATAACCGCAGGCACCTGAAATATGAGCCCACCAAGTACAGTCAGAACCGCACAATGTTAGCTAGTTTATGAGCCTTTTATGCAAAAAAAAAAAAAATGAAGTGAAACAGGAAAAAATAACCGGGCAAAAATGAGTGGCCGAAAGGCCAACACGACAAACATTTCTCCTTGTTACGTTGATTTTGTTTCTTTTTTCGTTTGTTTTTTTTTTTTTAGTTTCTTTTACCACTAACCAACAAGCAAAGGCACTCCACTAGCCGAGCTATTTTAGTGTTCAGTTTATTTAGTTGAAATCAAAAAAGAAAAAAAGAAGCCACCAAAACCAAACCAAACCAAACCCAAACACCAAACACCAAACAAAAACTACAAACAAACAAACAAACGAAAATCCCCTTCATCCTCATTTGATCATCATCATGAATCTCTCTCTCTCTCTCTCGTTCTCGTTGTCGATGTATGTGATTTTCAGCAATGGGCAGTCCATACTACCGCGACATGGATGAGCCAACTAGTCCCGCTGGAGCGGGACACCATCGCAGTCGAAGTGCCAGCAGACCACCGATGTCACATGCCATGGACTATCCAAGTAAATCTAATGAATCTCCATGTAGAAATCATTTTAAACTCCTCTCTTTCAACTGTAGGAACCCGCTATCAGTCATTGGATCGCGGCGGTTTGGTTGATCCACATGATCGTGAATTTATACCCATACGAGAGCCACGCGATCGTTCCAGAGATCGATCTCTGGAGCGTGGACTTTACCTAGAGGATGAGCTATATGGCAGATCGGCACGTCAAAGTCCCAGTGCCTTGGGTGGCTATAATACGGGCATGGGTCCCACATCGGATCGTGCCTATTTGGGTGATCTGCAGCATCAGAATACAGATCTGCAACGTGAATTGGGTAATCTCAAGCGTGAGCTAGAGCTGACAAATCAAAAACTGGGCAGTTCCATGCATAGCATTAAGACCTTCTGGTCGCCAGAGTTGAAAAAAGAAAGAGCATTGCGTAAGGAGGAGAGCGCCAAATATAGTTTGATCAATGATCAATTAAAGCTGCTTAGCACAGAGAATCAGGTAAGGGATTACACAGAGAAAAATCAATTGAGAATTGCAAAACAACGAATATGATTTCCATAGAAACAAGCCATGTTGGTGCGTCAACTGGAAGAGGAGCTACGTTTGCGTATGCGTCAACCCAATTTGGAGATGCAACAGCAAATGGAGGCCATCTATGCGGAGAATGATCATTTGCAACGTGAGATTAGTATATTGCGAGAGACGATCAAGGATCTGGAGTGTCGTGTGGAGACACAAAAGCAAACACTAATAGCACGAGATGAGAGTATTAAAAAGTTACTGGAAATGCTGCAAGCCAAGGGCATGGGTAAGTTATCTACTATAAGAAAGTTAATCCATGATTCCATTCCATTGGTTCCCATTTCTTTATAGGCAAAGAGGAAGAGCGTCAAATGTTCCAGCAAATGCAGGCAATGGCTCAGAAACAGGTAAGATTCATGAGAAAAACCAAAAAAACCTATATCCAAGAGCTCTCTATTGCTCTCTCTATATCTCTATCTCTATCTCTCTTTAATATATATATATATATATGTATATATATATCTGTCTATCTCAAACTCTTTAACTCTATTAAAAATTTCGTACGACAACAAAAACCAAAAAACAAAATTGCTCTAGAGAATGATTTCGTTCACTCCGGCGAAGAAGGAGAGACAGAGAGAGAGAGAGAGATTTAGTAAAAGGCTACCTCTCTCTCCCTCCCTCTCTCCTTCTTCATACACTTTACCCACCACAGAAAATACTTTTAACTACTATATATTTAAAATTACTAAACATTTATTCAGTTTAAAAAATACTACAAGACAAACACTTGAAACTTGTTACATTTACACAGATCTATATATATACATATGTATATAGATCTAAATCCTATATATATACACACACATTAACATACATATTTAAAGCCTTAAGTAGAGACTAGAGGTTTGTTTGTTCTGTTTTCGAAACTTTATTGCAAAACTTTAGCTTTTCCATTTTGTCTCATAGCTGTAGCTACAACAATTTTCATTTATTCACACACACACCACACACACTAGCACACATAAGTATACACATGCTTGACATGTTCTATAAGTTTTTGCCTTGTTTAATTAATTTGCAACTCTTTTTCGATTTTTCATTTTTCTTCTTGAGTTTGTTTTTTTTTTCTTTCTTTCTTTTGTTGTACAAAAAATGAGAGCAGAGGCAGCTATAAAAGCTATAAAAAAGCAGGCATACAAATTAACATAAAGTACTGTACACATATACACACATACACACACACTCCTTGCACACACACATACAATGGCTTAGTCATCATTTACTTCATCTTCCTTTTTCATTTTTTTTTTCAAACTCAATATGGGCCAAGCAATAAAACTCAATAATGTGTTGCATACTTTTTGGTGCCGATTCCCATTCCCACCATTTCTCTTTCTCTGCTTCCCTTTCTCTGCATACCATTTTGTCCTACTTAAGTAACATTTTTGTGACGAGAAAAATGCATTTTTGCGAGCCATTTTTGCGTTGCACATTTCTTATTTATCGCCTTGGCAGAGGCGCACAGAGCAGAGAGAACAGTATCAGATTCCATGTTGCTTGTCTTTATTGAGCACTTAAAACTGGCAGGAGGCCGGGACAGCTTGGGGATAAGTAAAAGGCAGCAAAAAAAAGGGCATCCATTGGTGGTGTACCCTCTGCACGCTCTCTCTCTTTCTCTATTCACCAGGGAAATCAATTTAACATAGTGGTAGAGTGTCCAAGCTGGGTGGCAAACTGCAACTGTCCCCAAGGACACAACACAAAACAAAATAACAAACAAGCAAACTACTTATTACTGATACTAAACTCTATTTCTCTGTCAACCTTTCTCCCCTCCATTTTTCCTCTTGCTCTGTAATTACGAGAAAACTCGCCCACACACTCGCATACACTGCGTATACATAATATTAAGTCCAAACACACACACACAAAGATAGAAACAAACAATGACAACAAAAGGCGTTGGAGCATAATACAAAAACGGAAATGCCCATTGGGCGGGCATATAAATAACCTTGATACCCAAATTACATTTAAGGATATGCCGAAGCTTTTTTTAGTAACAGAGAGAAGAGCAAAAAAAAAAACGAAACAAAACAAAAATCGTAAAAATAAAGTAAGAAAAGAAGGAAAACTGAGCCTGGGCACACAAAATCTGCATTGTATATGTGGAAATTGTGTTTTTTTTTCCATTTTGCCAAACCGAGATGCTAAATCAATGGGCCCTCTACTTCTTCCTTTTTGCAAAAGGACCTTCAACGTTAACTAGGGTAACTCTAAGCGGAATATTTATAACCGGAAACATTGAAAACTTCACATTCAAGGGAGATTCGGATAGGGTATTCGGATGCTGGGTTTCTGTATGTTTTTTTTGAACCATGCCTACATTGATTTCCATACAAAATTCACTTGACTTGGCTTTCGACTTGGCTTGTTGCCCATTTGGCAATTTCCATGCATTTCATTTCATTTGATTTCACATTGTTGCTGCATTTTTTGTTGTTGATAGAATGCCAGGGAAATTCATAGAAAAATTAAAAAGCTATTGAAACCAATGGAAGCCTCGATGCCCGCCAATTCAGTTTCGCATTCCCAATTAATTTGTCGCAAACAAATGGGCGTGGTCATATGGGCTGCAGGACTGTAGTAGTAATTAAAAATCGTCAGAGAAAAAAAAGCAAAAACTGGGAAAAAGAAAACAGCAAACAAATTTCGCCTCTTGCCATTTTTTTTGCTGTTTTTTGTGCACAGCAATTAAAAGTTGTTGCGTATACGCCGCGTTAGCCTGGCATGGTGCAAGCGAGCAATCACCAATTGCTGAAGACTAGAGAAGGGAAAGAAGGGTGGGTGTGTTTGTGTGTGGTGTGTGTGTGTGGGGCGATTGCCGGCAAAACGTTTCGAGGTCAGTGCGTTTTACATTTCCGATTTGGCACATGTTTTTTGTGGGACGACAGCGGCTGCGGCAGCGGCGACGGCGGCGGATACAAAAACTTTCAATGCAATTAAACTCAACATGAGTTGCGATTATTTGCAGTCATAAGTAGATGTAAATCTATCGATATAGTATGTATATTGCCTTGATCCCTTGCTTACATATTATATAACTTTGCCTCGCATTGCCTCATTTTTCGCAATTTATATGTATGTAGAAAGAAAGTTGGTGGTAAATTTCCTTCTTATGAATATATATTTCTTGCTAGCGGCCATTTAACTGACGCCAGTTTGTCTGCTTGGATTCTATAAGTTAGAATTTGGCTTACATTTGCCCTCTACACACACAAAGACACTCTCTCGCACACACACACACACACACACACACGCACACACAGTAGTCATTTACACACTGATGTAGAATTTGTCTGGCATATCTCGAGTGTCGTATAAACAAAAACCTTCTCACTTCTTTGGCAACAACAACAACTACAACAACAACAACCACAGCTTGATTTGGAGCGTGAAATCAAGAAATACGCTCAGGAGGAGCAGGGGGTAAGGGTGAGTGAGTCTTCTCTGATGAGCCTAAACTGTGTAGTACCCCCGCCTTCCCCCCCACCCATTTATCCGCTCAATGTGTGTGTGTGTGTGTGTGTGTGAGGGATAAAAACGAAAAGTTCATTCGTGTGTAAGACTTAGGCAAGCCAAAACTATGCCCCATACATGACCTGACCTCTCTTCTCTCAGCCAACAATGAGGATGATGAGGATACGGACGGGGACGATGGCGATGACGATGATGACCAGCTCAGCTCCATTTTGCTGCACCATCATCGCCATCAGCTCATAAATACATATTCAAAGATTCATGTTGTTGTTTAATCCTGTCAAGCAAATTACAAACTATGCAAAACGGCGGCAATACTAGCTGAATTTTAATTAGCATGCAAAACTGTGTAGAGTGAAAAGCATAAGGGAGTTTGAGGCAACCCGAGTAAAGGATTAGCACAAAGCACAGGAGCGGACTTTAGGGATTCATTCCATAGAGTTTTCGTCGAGTTTTTCTAAGCCTTTAAATGCCATAATAACTTTGAAGAATCGCAAAAATGCTGTTTTTTAACAAAACATGTAAAATATTTGGTCAAAATTCAGATTTTCTTTAGGATGTTTTTTGCCTAATTTCCAACCGATTTCAAAAATTTTAATGTACTTTTAATAGAATTTTTGCATACTTTTAAATGACATCAAAAGCTTGGAATTTTTGGAAAAAAAATTTCGACTCGATTTTTGAAAATTTTGACAGTGTATACACTGCAATTTTTTCCGAAAATCGGGTCAAAATTAGTTTTCCAGATTTGAATGCTAATTTATAAATCACGTTCAGAGCAGCACAAAAAGACAAGACTTTTTGGAATCGGCCAAAAATTGACTGAGTTAGAGGTTTGCGAATTTGGCGTCTTTAAAGAATTTTATAACAATATTTGAATAATATTTGGTAAAAATTCGAATTTTTCTTTCGCTTACCAGACTTGAATGCCAATTGAATCTTCATATTCAGAGCAGAAAAAAAAGAAAGAAATTTTCCAAATCGCTCAAAAATTGGCATAGTTAGACGATCGCAAAGTTAAAGCTTTTTTAAGAATTTTTGAACAAATATTGAAAAGTTTCTAGTGAAAACTTTGATTTTCCTTATGCAATTTTCTACCGATTTCGAATGGATTTCTCTAGTTTTTGTGGACTTTTTGATGTCACCAAAACTGTAGAGGATATATTTTATACAACATTTTTGAACCAAAGGCAGTCTCGAAAAACTTTGACACAATAAAAATCAGTTTCCATTTATTACACAAGCTTATCTCGTGCAATCTGTAAATAAGTGTGTCACTTACTTCTTTAGAAATCGTTTACACAAAAAGCACTCACGATATAGTGAAAGCACTTTGTATATGAATCAAACGAATATATTCATTATGTTCTCTGACTCTGTTTGCCTTAATGCGCCACTGTTTGACGATTCTGTATACGGGCATAAATAATCAGGGGAATGAGCTCGTTATTATGGTGCTGGACTCAACTCTTGATATATTACGCTGGCTCAGTACGGTTTAGTTAGTCCTACTAGCAAGCCATGTCGCTGTGTGTGTGGGTGGGTGGGTGTATGGGTTGGCTCATTGTTTTTGCAAGGGCATAAAATAATTACGCGGCCTGCCGCAAAATTCATTTTGTTGGCGAGCGAAGAACAAACAAAAAAAGAACCACAGACAAACACACATACACACACACACACACACACGAACACGTAGAGCGTTTACTGTGCCAAGTTTGTCAAGCAAATTGCCGTGTGTCCTGTCCAACGAACAAACGCAATGCAATTACAAAAAGCAAGCCAGAAGTTGTGGCTGCTGCTGCTGCTACTGCTGGTGATGGCGATGGCCATGGCGATGCTGGGAGCTGATGGAATTTCGTTTATTTAGAGAGTAAAGAGCAAAATGAAATGAAATGAAAACAATTAAGCGGGCAAAGTGGGAACTGGGTGACACACAAAAGCAACCGCCCTGCGTCTGCCACAGCTTCTCCTGCGCTTCTATTATCCATTTCCATTCACACAATGGGAGAGAGGATGATGATGATGATGATGACCATTGGGCAATTGATTTATTGATTTCCAGTCCATTTGAAATTCAAATTGCAATTTCAATTTCAAAATACAAAAAAAAACGGAGTGTGTGGAATGTGTGTGGGCTCAGGCTGTAGCTGTGGCTCTGCCTTTACCTACTTAGCATAATAATTGGAATGTCATCAAAATGGGAACGAAATATATGCAAAGTGTTGCCTACATCTGTGGGCGACGATACACACAGACACACACACACAAACATAAAGAGAATTTGAATTGATTCGCTTGCAAGTTGGAGGGACCGGCCACCCGTTGTCGTGGAGGTCTCCGTCAGTGTGTCCGTCATCAGCTGCATTCAAGTCATGCGCATGCATCGGGCATCAAATGCAGCAGCCGCAACCGCAGCAGCACAAACAGCAGCACCAGCAGCAGCAGCAGCTGCAAGGATAATAATGTTGAGACGTAGCGAGTAAAAGCTAACGAGTAACGAGTTCTTATTGACCAAATCAATAATGAAACACCAACAACAACAGCGAAAGCGAAAGCTTTTCGGCTTTGAGCATAAAACGTAAAAGCTTTCGCTCAATGTAAGCTCTACTCTACCACCCCGCAACCCTCCACCCTCCTCCCATGTCTATGTGTGAGTGTCTGTGTGTGTGTTGCTCAATGGCCTCGTGGGCGCAAAAGCTCGGTAGGAGCGGACAGTTGTATACGCAACGTTTTGAGCCAACGAACACGAGGCACGGACGAGGCCGCAACGCCAAAAAAAAAAAAGAAAACGCAAGGCGTACGCAAAAAAAAAAAGAGAAAGTGTGGCAAATGGCAAATGAGAATATAAAAAAAAAGAAATGAAATGAAATAGGAAAAATGTTTTAATCAAGTGAATTGAGGGAAAAAAAGAAAAATAAATAAATTAAGCGCGAGTTTTGCAGAGAGCGTAATCGGTTCAAACAACTCGAGAATGTAGCTAAAACGCACGAGTCAAGCATTTGCCATAAATTGTGTGCCTTTTTCCATCGCTCCAAAAGTGAATGTGTATAAAAAAATATATATATATATATTTAACAACAACCACAAATTAATGCAAAATTAAAGTAGAAATATTCCCCTAAGAAAAAAAAAAAGAAAACCAAAACCGCTAGAAAGCCAAAAAGGAGGCAAAACGAAAAGAGGAAAGCAGCAGCCAGCAGCCAACCTTCTCTGCAGCATAAAATCAATAATTTGACTTAAGCAGAAAGAAAAGCAGAAAAAAAAAAAATAAACGAGAAAAGGAATCTTCTTTAGCATTTGGAAACATTATCTAGAAAACAACAACAAGAACGAAATTATCTCTCTCTCTCTCTCGCTTTCTCTCTATATGTATGCACATAACGTAAAGCATATGTGTGTGTGTTTGTTGTGTTAGAGTTGGTGTGGAGGAGCTAAGTAGCAGGAAACAGTAAAGATAATAAACCAGCAACCAGAGAGACCTAGAGCCTAGTCTAGTCGAGTCTAGTCTAGAGCAGCAGCAGCAAGCAAGCAACCAACCAACAACAACTAACTAAACAAGGAAGTCGTCTCAGACAAACTGTTTATTATTGCATTATACCCACACTCGCAGCAGCAGCAGCACACACACTCGGAACACACACACACATTTCTCCTACTTGGCCAACTCAAATTACATAAATAAAAAAAAAACCAAAGCAAAGTAAAGGAAAGCCTAAAGAGGGAGAAGAGGGTGAAGTAAACGCGTAGAGTAAAGAAATTTCAGTACAACGAACTGCAACTGCAATTGCACATACATTTGCATAGCAACAACAACAACAACTACAGTAACAACAGTAACAACGAAAGCAACGTCACCAACAACTGCAACAACAGCAACATTAACATTTTAAAGTCAAGTCCCCCCCACAGTCAAGCCAAAAACCTATGGACAATGCCTATGTCTACTATAAGGTATTGTAGTTCTTCGAGCATAATACTAAACCAACTGCAGAAGCACCATTACCACCACCAACAACAACAGCAACAACAACACCATCATCATCATTATCATCATCATCATCCTCATCATAGACATCATCATGATTTTCATCGTCATTCTCGTCACGATCAGCAACAAATCGAAAATGTCATTTCTAAACAACAAACATAACAGCAAAACAAGAGCAACAACAACAACAGCAACAACAACAAAACAAACAAACAAAACCAGCAAAAACTTCATCTATAAACTATAAAATTCGTGTGTGCCTTTTGTGTCTAACTATGTGTGTGTGCTTGTGTGTGTATATGTGTGTGTCTCAGACAGACACACACACACACAAGCATAGGGAGGGAAATCAAATTGATATGGCCATCAATTGAGGGCCGCTGCTAGAAGAAATCACAGACAGAGACAGACCCCGACCCACCTTAAACCCCATAAAGAGCTCCCCCAACCACACATACTACATACACCCATCTACCCACAATTAGCAGAGGCGCAAAGTAACATAAGCCACACACTCACTTAGCCCACACATACAACCCATATACATACATAATAAAGTAAAATGTGCATAAAAGAATGGAAAAAAGCCTGCAACCCCCAAAACAGCCTATTGCAGGCTGCATTTTAGAGCCAGACTCAGCAGGGAACTCAGGGGAGCAAATCGGCAAAGGGAAAGATGTGTGGGGAGAGGGGAGAAGGAAGGCTATATTCGTTTTTTTTTTTTGCCATTTTACTTGCTTAAACACGCAAAACAAATAAATTGTAAAAAGAAACCTCGACTCCCATCTCCTTCGCCTTGTTCACTCTGGCGAAATTGAAATTCTTTGCAAAAAGAACAGAAAACCATTGCCTACTTTTTAGGGCTGGCTTGTATCTGCATTTGAATGCCTCTGTGTAGGTGTTTGTGTGTGTGCGTAATTAGTGAATGAGAATTGAGCTCAAGTGCAGACAGGCTCTGCTCTGCACTTCATTAAGAATGTCACTCACACTTGGCACGTGTGTGTGTGTGTGCGTGAAAGGGCAAGACAAAAAAAAAAAAAGAATGGCAAAGAATAGACGAGAAATAACAGTGGCAGGGGGGGAGGGCTGGCTTTCAGCTCCCCCACTTTTCCCCACTCTCACTCTTTCTCTGTCTCATGTTCTGGAGACGTGATGATTTGTCATAATTGCAAGTAAAGCCTTCGACATGAAATTCCTTTTCTTTTTAGCTTTGTTTGCCTACGTGTGTGTGACAATATGATTTTTACTTCTTTTTTGTTTGTTGATTTCGTTTTCTTTTTTTTATGTGTTTATTTTAAAATTTATGACTTTTTGCCACAAGCTCGTGGGCTACATTCAACCCCTTTCGCAATCACATATGCAATAAAAATGTGATTAGCCCGCATCAAATTTTGTTTGGCTCAACTTTTGATGTACTAACACATACTAAACGCAGAAAACTTTCAATGAACAAAAAAAAATCTATTGACTCTTTACTCAGCCAACTAGCGTTTCAATGGGTATCTGCAAGTCGTAGAGCATTCGATACGTTTCTTTGATGTTTTTATTTTTAATTTAAGGTTTTTTATATACATTTTTTGTTGGAATAACACACAATCGCACACTCACACATAGAAGCACACTTAACACACTTACACATACAGAGACAAACATACCACGACTTCTGGCTTTTGCTTTTTACTTGTTTTCATTTGCCTTTTGGCTGTTGGTTTGTATTTTTATAACCTCCTCCCATCTCCTTCCTCCTGCACCTACTACATACTTCCCTCCATCACTCTCTCTCTCTTTCTCTCTTCGCTTCTACTCTCAGATGCCGCTATTGTACTTTCTACATACATACATAAACACACACATACATACGTATATAAACACCCACACACATACACAGGGATTGACATGACATATACGTAATAACCTTGTAACCAAAATGTTGTTATTTCGGGCCACATTCATGTGTGAGTCTCTCTCTCTCTCTCGCATTTTATGTGTGTGTGTGTGAGTCTACCGTTTTTTTTTTGTATGTGTGGGTGAGTGCTCTTGGCTTTATTTTTAAGTGTGTGTGTGTGCGTGTGGCTCACCTGCTCTCTCTCTGTCTATCCCTCTCTCGCTCTCTCTGTTACTCTAGTTAATAGGAGCTCTCTGCTCGTTTTCTCTGTATCTTCATCTCCCTCTTGCCTCTTGCCAGTTGGCATAATTTCTAAATTTATACTAATTGTAGTTTTTGTCATTGTTTTTCCTTTTGTTTTTTAGGTTTTTTAATTTCCTTTTTGTTCTCGATGTAAACTAAATGTTGTTGTTGTTTTCTCAATGTGTACTGTGTATGTTTTTTTTTTTGCTTGTAACCAATTTCCCCGAAAATTCCGTTTATGTTCGTCCTATTTAGCCTACACTTCACTACAAAATTCATGTTTTTTCTGTTTTTTTTTTTCTTTTATTTGAACTTTTTCGGAACGTTCTTCCTATCTCTCTTTCTCTCTCTCTCTCTCTCTCTCTTTCCTTATATCTGTCTCTTACTCGCTGTGTTTCTTCTTACTTACTTGTTGTTACATAATCAAAAAGTAATATATATATATATACCCGATATTCAAATACGTTTTGTTTTTTTTTTCAAACCAAACAAAAGAAAACCAAAACCAGAAACCAAAAAAATTAAGAGCAATCAAAAGTTTTAACTCAATAATTTATTAAACAAATTCAATTTGTTCTTGACAAAAAACAATACAACAAAAAATTAAACCAACAAGAAAAAAAACCACTAGCAACAATTTAACTGTGATGATTTATTTAGCATAAATACTAAATGAAAATAATTCTTTTGTCATTTTATTGCCAAAAGATGCAGAGATTTTTCCACGATACTTATCGATTGTAATGGCTCCAATAATTGGCTAAAACAAAAAAAAAAAAAACGAAAACTGAAACTAAATCGAAACACACTTTTAAAAAAGAAAGAAAACTATAGAAAAAAGCGAAATAAATTTGTTTCAAACGAATTGATTATTTATTTTTTCTATTTAAAAAAATAAACCGAAAAAAGCTTAAAAAAAACATATTTTGTTGTTGTTCTAAAAGAAAAAAAAAACACTGCAGAGAAAAATAGCAATGACAAAGTTAAAAACGAAAAAAAAAAAATAATATATATGATTGAAAGAGTTAACAATTTGAAATCGTATGCAACTATTTACAATATGCTTTTGTAATATTTTCGCACCAGATAATAGAAAAAAAAGGAAGAACCGTACAAAAAGAAAAAGTCCTAAAACGATATAGAAAGCTAAAATTAAAGCGAATCAAACCTTATTTCGCCTTATTACTGGACACAAGTCTTTGACGATAAAATGATAAAACAATTACAATTACAAATACAAAATATATATTTATAATTACCAACAAATTACTCAATTACTCAGTGTATATAAATTCAATTCTAACCTAATTATCACTGTTTCTAAACTTAACTCTGTCTGTCTCTCTCTCTCTCACTGTCGCTCGCTCTGTCTCTCTCTCTCTCTCTGTCTCCTACTCGATATATATACATACGTTATATAAATTATCAATTATATACATATATATACCAATATATGTATATATTTATATACATATATAATACATACATATTAATACATTTTAAATCTAAAAGTATGTTGTTTTTATATTGCGTTACTTTTGCTTACAAAATGTGACAAGAGGCACTAAAAACAAAAACAAAAAAATATATATATAAAATATAACCAAAAAAAAAATAACCAGATCTTCAGTTAACAAAGTTTCAATCAACCTAATCAATTGATTAATTTCCCCATGTCCTCGTCCCGTCCCCCGTCCCACGATGAACCCTGAAAGTGTGATAATATTAACTTAAAATATATTACTTTTTGGTTTTGTATATAAAAAAAAAAATTATTAAAAAAAACAAATACTAAAGAAACAAACTACTTAAACGAACATTGGACCAAGTACTTTCTTTCTCTTTAACTCACTACATACACACCCAAACACACACACTCACACACACACACTAACACAAACACACTTACACTGAAAAGTTCGGAAAACTTCAATTCAAAATCCACTCACACATAGAAGAAAACTTCCTCCGAACTCACTCACAAGCTGCAAATCAACATACTCTCTGTCTCTGTCTGTCTCTGTTTATCTATCTTTCTATATAAATATATATATATCTATCTCTCTGTCTCTCTCTAACTATTTCTTACACATTTCTCTTCACCTATCTGTTTGTTTAACCAACTCACAACAACAACTCCACTACTACAACAGCAACAACAAGATATATAAACCGAAACAAACCATAACAAAACCAACAAAAAAGAAAAACAAAACAATTATTTACAATATATTTTTGCACGTTATTTCTATAATGCATCTGATCTATACATATATTGTTATAAGTAAAAACAACAACAACAACAACAAGTTTATGTTTCCTTACCCCCCTAACAACAACAACAACAACAAAAATATTACCCCCCAACCAAAACGAAACGAAATCAAAATCTAAGTTGCAATTCAAAGCAAAACAAAACACAAAAAAAGGAAAAATATTAAAAAAAAAAAGAAAAAACGAGCAGCGGCCCCAGCATACAACCACAACAACAACACACACACCCACCTACACAAACACATAGAAATCTCTCTATCTCTCTCTTAACTGTCTCTCTCTCTCTCTCTCTCTCTCTGTCGCATATACACACACACCCACACACACATGAGCAAAATGACACACATTTCATACATACGCAAAAAAAAAAATTCCTTTTACCGTTCCCCATCAGACCCCCTCTCTCTATCTCTCTCTCTCTCTCTTCAGAAAGTCGTCTGTTCCCTCTCAGACTTAATGAACATTTAGGTGAAACGTCGTCTCAGTCTCAATCTGAATCGAATAAGAAATTTTTTTAAAGCTAAATCTGATCTAATCTAAATAATCCAAAGAGAACAAGTCTTACATATATATCTATTACAAAACCTTATTGTAAATTAAGCGCAACAAGAGCAAAATGTATTAACAAACCAAAGAAAAAACCAAAAAAAAAAAAAAAAAAACAAACTTGTAGAAAAACAACAAAAAAGAAATACTAAAAAAAAAAGAAACTAAACTATATAATGATTATGATGATGATGATGAATAACTAATCGAAACAAAAATAGTTTTGCCAGAAAATTGATTGATTTATTTAAAAAGCAAAGAAAAAACAAATAATGGGGCCAAAATAGTCCGTAAGTTATCGGGCAAAAATCGCTTTTCAATATGTTAAATATATGTAAACACAATAACAACAACAGCAACAACAACAACAACCACAGCAACTAAACTAAATAACCAATTTTTTAACTTAACTTAACTAACTAATATTTTGTTCAAACCAAGGACAATGAGACACAGATAACGCAAACGTAACCCTAACTGACAGAAAAACCCAAAAAAAAAAAAACAAAAAAAGCAAAACAAAAAACCAAAACCAAACCACCCAAAAATCAAATTCGAAACAAATCGCCCATTTCAGATGTACAATAACTACACAGGCATCAGCGGAGCCAGCCCACCACTGCCAGATATTATTGGACAATACTACGGACCGACTGGAGCAGCAGCAGGAGGAGGAGGAATCGGAGGAATTGGAGGATATGGTCCAGCAACTTGCCAGCCAGGCTATGCCGGCGGTTATGATTTTTATGGCGGACCCTCCACCTCAGCGGGCTATCTATATGAACCGACAGCATCAGCAGCAGCAGCAGCCACTCAAATTTATGGCCAGACCTCGCCTATACGCCGACGAAGATATAGCATTGCTGGCTTACCATCGGCGACCATGTATCAGGATGTGTATGGCTATCCGGCGCCGCCATTGCATCAGACAAGCTCCTCAAATATAGTCAATTTGCTTAACGAAGCCCACAAGTCAATATCGCGATCATCGCAAATACTTAATCTAACGAATCAGGCAAGGCAATTGGGTCAGCCAATTACCACGCCATTGGCGGCCAATGCCTATCCGGGACGCGTTGTCTCCAGCTATCCCACATTGCATCCGGGTGATACATCGCCGCCATATCTTAACGATAATCTTATGCAAATGTCGACGAGTTTCTCCTCCCAGCCGAATATGTACTTCCAGCCGCAGCAGCAGCAACAGCATGCGGCAGCTCAGCTGACAGCAGCCCAAAGTGCAGCAGCAGCTGCTGCACGCCTGAGGCCAGCATATTCAGTATCGAATTTGATGACAGCCGGTGCCACAGGCTATCCAGGAATGTTGGGTGCCGCATCGGGACGTTATGGCTCGACAACGGCGAACCCATATCAGAGTGATCTACTTGGAGGCGTCGGCGGCTATGGGGGGCCGTCAATGGGTTATGGTCCGAGTTTAAGCGGCGGTGGTGGTGGTATGGGTCTCGGTCTCTGGCCAAGCCAGCAGCAGCAGCAGCAACGCCAACTCATGTCCCATTCACTGCATGCCTCCAATCCCGCCATTTCGCAATATTACCAACAGCCGCCAATGAGTAGCTCGGCATTGGCCTATAATCTGCAACAGCAATTCGCTGGCACTCAGAGCGGCAGTAGTCACTATAATCAGCAGCAGCAGCATCCGCATTCGCATATACAGGCGTCGGTGCAACAGCAAATGCATCCACAGTATCAATACCATGTGCATCAGCATCAGAATCACTTGCAAACGCATCCTTTGGCTGCTTTGGCCAATACAAGCGGTGTCTTTGGCGGCACATTGGCAAGCAGTGCAAGGGATGCGGCCTCCAATTATGATCTATTGCATCATACGCACACGGCTGGGCATCATCATCACCATACGAATCATCATTTGGCCTATCCGCATCTGCATTCGCATCCGCACTTGCACTCGCATCATCAACAACAACAGCAACAACAACAAGCACACCAACAACAACATCATCACCACCAACATCATTTGCCATACTCGAAACTAGACTTAGATTATCCGAAACTGCCGCAAGAGCATAAGCGACAAGTAAGTTTTAAATTTGATGTAGACACGCTATCCCTAGATTCCTAAGCGACAACCAATCAACCAATCAACCAACTAACCAACCATCCAATCAATCAATCAATCAACAACAAAAATAACATCAACTACAACAACAATAGAGCAAAATTCAATCCCTATTCAATCCCAGCCCCCCCGTTCAAGCACCTCCATCAAAGCATCACCTCAACCAACCAACCAACCAACCATCAGCATTAATTAATCATCAATTGAAATCAATTAGATATCGAAAACCAGGATGCAAAAATCCAATCTGCATTTAACGCTTTTCCACTCCCCGTTTCCCCCACCATTTCCCCGCCCATTCTCTCTCTCTCTCTCTCAGAATAATGATCGAATCGAATCGAATGTTGGCATTTTGCAGTATAAACCTAAGTATATATATAGGTATATAGGGTGGACCGACCCCCAACCCCGCGTCCGCCAAAACCAAAAAAGAAAACCCTAACCCATGACACCAAGTATTATACTATACAATACCATATAATGCTTAGATTGATAAATATATTATCTTATTAGCCATTAAGAGGGAAACACAAAATATTTATATAAACAAACAAACTATTTTGTTTCATGTGCCATTTTAATGTAGCGAATATATATACTAATAATAACAAATAACAACAACAAAAAATACTGGAAACGAGAGCTAAATAATATTCAGTAATTTTAGTTTAGTTTTCTCTTTTATTTTGTTTTTTTTTTTTAGTAATTCTGTTGCATAGAGCACTCAGGGCAAAAAGAAAAAAACAAAAACAAAGAAAATCAACTTTTCAGATAGTGAAAGCAAAAATTGTGTGTGAATGTTTGGAAATTTTTTGTAGAACCTTGGCTCTTGGACTCTCAAAAAAAAGTAAAAGACTGTATATATATAAAAAAAAAAAAAACAAACAAATTATTAAGATATTTAAGCAAAAGTATATACATACAATAATACATACAAAACGGAAAGCAAAAAAAAAAAAAGAAAAGAGAAAGAAAATTTACTTTAACTTATATTCGTACTCGAAAACTCGTATGTGTTAAGTTTTTGCAAACGAAAAGCCCCCAAAAACAAAAACAAAATAAGGCTAATAAAGTTATTATTGAATCAAAAAAAAAAACAAGAATACCTAGAAGACAGAAAGAATGGAAAATTTACCGTTACCTAGACCTATTTAGCCACTTAGTATTCCCAAATTAGCCAACCTACTAACTACCTACCTAAGAATACCAACAAGAATTAGAAGAAGAAGAAGAAAAAAATTATGAATGAATGAATTGAAGAAATAAGAAAGCAATTCCCTCTCTCATCCCCCCCTACCCCCTACAACCTAACCTTATAAAAATTTGCATACTTAGTAGCCTTCTCTTAGCTCCCTTTCCATGTACTTGTATTTCGGTAAACGTTTCGTTAGGAAAATGAACGACGAACTAGCGTGTGATTAGCAATGAAGGTCAATTATATGTAAAAGATGAAATTTATATGTAAAAGTAAACGGAAAAAGCAAAAAGGTAGAAGAGAAGAAGAGAGTGCAAAGTGCAAAATGAAAATGCAAATGCAAATTTGTGAGTATTAAATAATATAATCTTCCTTAATATGTCTCTCAATCTTTCTCTCTTTGTCTCTAACTTTCTCCTTGAGTGTGTAGGTGGTTGAAGATGAAAATGATAAGGAAAATGAAGAAGAATAATGAAACGAAAGAAGCATTCAAAATGTGTCTATGCTATATAGCTCTATATATATATATATATATATATATATATATATATTGCTACCGATATATATACATATATATATATATATAATACTAACTTACAATATACAATATATGATATATATACATATATATTAGGTGCTTATTTACTCAAGGTCTCTGCTTTGCTTTATAAACAAATTAGACAAAAAAAAAATTCACAAAAAATGCAAAAAAAAACATTTCTCAAAGAAAGTAAAAATTGTTAAAATTGTAGTAGTTAATCAAAAAACAAAAGAAAACAAATTGGAGTTACTCTCAAAAATAATTTTGGTCTAGTGTTCAGTAGTTTAAATTAAAATTAGTAGGCAATACACACACACACGCAAACACACCACATTTACATACACATAGTCACACACAAATTGAGAGAAAACCGCAATGCAAAAGCAATATTGTGTTCATAGTTACAATATAAATATCGGTATACCGGTAATACGTATAGTATTACGTTATTTCGTTTCAATTCCCTCGATGAAAAAAAGTTCTAGACTTTTTTTATAGCACAAGATCTTTGAGATCTTTGAGCTAACAGTCCGAACAGCGAATGATTGTCAATCAAATTAAAAGAAAGATTCGAAGAATATTTTTTTGGTTTTCTTTATTGCGAACTTATAGTATATATAATCATAAATACATAGCATATAGATCGATAAAATACAATAAAAGGAAAGCCCGAAACCAAAAACCTTATCACTAGCCAATTTGAAAGCATTTAAAGAATGAGGCTCAGTTACAGTCATTCTCGCATATAAACATTTGAACATAGAGATACAGATACAGATACAAATACGTAGTTTCAGATAGATACAATCCGTTAGATTTGTCAATTCCTTTTGATCATCTATTTAGTTATCTCTTCGTTTGTTTTTTTCTACTACGAAGTTAATGATGATGATGAAGATGATGATTGTGGCATTTATATGGAAGAACTTGAACTTGGATATTTATATATACTTATATATATAGATATATATACTTATACATAACTCTCTATATACATACTTATACTTATATTGTATTAATGATTACTAATCTACTAAATCTGAATCTAAAATCTGATTATACTCCAACGAGATGTACTATTTATATATATACACACAACTGATTTATCTGTAAAATCCCTAATTAAGAATTAACTTTTGACTTTGCATTAAAAACGAAAACTTTTCTTGAACAAATCTGTTAAACTTAACATTAAATTTTAAGCATTATAAAAACAAACCAAAAAAAAAAAAAAAAAAACAAATACAAAAATAAAAAATAAAAACTGGAAACAATAACAATAAAGATAACAAACCGAAAACATAAGAAAATCGCATAAAGAAACAGTTGAGGTCTGACCAAGTTCCCCATTACACAAAACAATAATTTCTCTCAAAGGCAAGCCCTCTCTAATAACCGTCTAACACACTCGCACACACACACACACACACACACACATATACTAAAACGAACACACACATACATGCATATACACCATAACAGACGATCTTTATCTATATATATTTACACATACCAATAACAACCAAAGAAAAACCACCCAAAATGGAGGTCTCGATCTCTCTTCATTCTCTCTCTCACAATTTTAGCGTATGCTCTCGCTCGCCCTCGCTCATTTTCTCAATATGTACACACATACACATATACACTCTCAATTTCAATATCGCCGTCAAAAACAACAACAAAAAACTACAACAGAAAATAACTCGTTACTCGTTACTCGCTACTCGTTACTCTCCATTATTGTGTAGTCTTCCTACAAAGGCAGGAGGCATTTTTCAATCTCAATATCTCATATCTCTGTATATTATCTCTGATCTTTGCTCCTTTCCCTATTTTTGTCACCTACCAAACACCAACCACCACCACCACCACCACCACCAACCACAACCCGATTAGTTGGACGAATTCCGTCTTGAAATACAAAGAAGGGATCAAGAGATTCTGGCGATGGCGGCAAAAATGAAAACACTGGAAGAGCAGCATCAGGTAATTGGTTCATTCTGGCCACAATGCGGCCAAATTGTTATCCCATTTGCAGAAACAGTAAAAAATAACTCTCGTTAGGACTATCAGCGGCACATAGCGGTGCTCAAGGAGTCGCTATGCGCCAAAGAAGAGCACTACAATATGCTGCAAACGGATGTCGAGGAGATGCGCGCCCGTCTCGAGGAGAAGAACCGCCTGATTGAGAAAAAGACGCAAGGTACCTTGCAGACAGTCCAAGAGCGAAATCGACTCACCAGCGAGCTGACCGAACTCAAGGATCACATGGACATCAAGGATCGCAAGATCAGTGTGCTGCAGCGAAAGGTCAGCTCAGGGATCTCTACATACAATGACATATCCGTTCTAATCCCCCCACCTTCCACTCCTTCACCTTCAACTCACTTAACTAATAGATCGAAAATCTCGAGGACCTGCTTAAGGAGAAAGACAACCAGGTGGATATGGCCCGAGCACGCCTTTCGGCCATGCAGGCCCATCATAGTAGCTCCGAGGGTGCTCTCACCAGCCTGGAGGAGGCCATTGGCGACAAGGAGAAGCAGATGGCACAGTTGCGTGATCAGCGTGATCGTGCCGAGCACGAAAAGCAGGAGGAGCGTGATCTGCACGAACGAGAAGTGGCCGACTACAAGATAAAATTGCGGGCCGCCGAAAGTGAGGTCGAGAAACTGCAGACACGTCTCGAGCGGGCTGTCAATGAGCGCGAGCGACTCGAAATCAAGCTGGAAGCCTCCCAAAGTGAACTGGGCAAATCGAAGGCTGAACTGGAGAAGGCCACCTGTGAAATGGGACGCAGCAGCGCCGATTGGGAGTCAACCAAGCAGCGTATAGCACGTCTCGAACTGGAGAATGAGCGGCTGAAACACGATTTGGAACGTTCGCAGGTACTCGTGCATTATGACCGGTTCCCCGAACCACCTCTCTAAAATAAAACTAAATAATCATTCAGTGTGTATGTGTTCTATGTACATATCTATATGAAACACTAAAAGAACATACACACTATAACTATATCTATATCTTAATTTATATATATATATATGTATACAATATTTATACTATTACTATATGCCTATATCTATGTGCCTATCTATATGTATATTTACATGTACACTTACCGAAAAAAACGCATCCCAATCAACCCAACCAACCAACAACACTCTCTCTCAAAAAAAAAACAACCAACCAACCAAATTAAATCAAAAAATAAACATAAACCAAATAGATGCAGCTAGAAGAACAGACCACACTACACAAAGTAAGCCTAATCCAACATTATGCATAAGTTAAACCCATATAATCATAGTTATAGTTAATTGTAATGAAGTCACACACAGTAATACTAGCTATTAGTATTTGCCTCATTTGTAATATTTAGTTGCAATTTAGCGCCAGCAGGCTTGAGTTTAGCACTATTAGCGATTAGTTTTAGCACTTGTCACTCGCCACACGCTACTCGCCACTCGCCACTTGGCATTAATCAGTCAATTGACTACTCCTATTCACTTTACACGTTACTCGTTACTCGCCCACCACTCTGCACTCCATGAGGTACTTCTTTAATGATTGAGGATTTTCTTAATATGTATATTTAATAACATATATTGTTAGTGAAAATTCCTTTTTCAATCCGTACTCTTACAGAATGTACAAAAGTTAATGTTTGAATCGGGCAAAATATCGGTAAGTCGATCATGAGATCATGATCACAAGCCCATGCTTTCGCAATCTATTGCCATATCCTCCACAATCAAATGAAAGAAATTTATATATCAGATATCAAAAGAAGCGTCAAATGCATTTGGAAAAATTTTGCAACGGGAAAAAGAAAACCATAATCATAACCATTAAAACTCAATCGGTTTTTCAGACATTCTCGTCGACGTACATACATGCATTTTATTTTGAGTTCAGTTTGTTGCTTGCCTGCTGGTACAACAATTTACGAATGTTTTTTCACTCTTTATCTCTTATAAAATATTCAAATTTAATTAGTTGCACTTGTGTCATCTTCAGAACAAAACCAAAAACCAAAAAACAAACACACTCTCTCTTTAAACTTGTAACTAATTTATACAATTCTCGTATCCGCATAAAGACAACGTTTGGACGCACCACAATGACCACATCCCAGGAACTAGACCGGGCCCAGGAGAGAGCGGACAAGGCGGCAGCCGAACTGCGTCGCACTCAGGCCGAACTGAGAGTTACACAGGTAAGCCAAATCAAGACCCAACAGTTATAACCTACATCTATACATATCTCTCTTAATATATATATATATATAAATATACATATCTATGCATATTTGAAACAACTTTTAGTTAGAATTCTCTTATATTTTTTTCATTCTATGCGTTGAGCAAAGAATTTGAAATGCAAGTGCAAGCCCATATACTATTTTCATACATACATAAATGTATACAAAATATACTCGTGTTGTTAATGTGCGTGTTGAATCTTTTGGATGGATGACAAAGAAATGAAATACACACCCCCAAACACACACACACACCATACACTCACACTCTATCTAACACACGCACACCAACTACAACGAGATGAAATCGAGAATTGTCGTCAATCAATCATTATCGTATGCCAGACGCTCTATAGAAAGCTTACTTTTTGCTTATCAACATATATATATTTTTATACCATTACCAAATACCTACTACTCTCTACTACCTACTACTACACAACCTTCTTCTTCTTCTCTTTGAACATAAAAAATATGTACCTATACTAAAACAAAAACTCTATATCTAAATCGTTGTGCTTACCATTCATTTTCTACTACTATACTATAGGGCGAAACTGACAAACGTTTTGTGAGTAAAATGCTTCCAACATAACCAAAAATGAACCAGTTTTTTTAGACCAAATCAAAAAACGTTACTAACAATTGAATACCAAAAGATAACTTTTAATTGCATCGGTTCAAACCAAAAACCAAAACAAAAAACACCAAAAAAATATTAGACTTTAATTTAAATGTTTTGTGCCATTGCCTGACATACAAAAAAGCATACTAACTTCACGCACACACACACATCTACCCACCCACACACATCTTTTGTATATTGACCTTGTATGAAATGTCACCTCGAGTTCATATCTCTGACCATCAACTCTCGCCCATCAACCGGATCCTTGCAAAAGTATGACAAAGTAAAGTAATGAACCGAAACGAAATATTTGCCTTAGGGCTATTGAGGACCTCTCACTCAACATACATGCATACAACACACTAACATCCACACACACACACATACACATCTATACATACACATACACACAAAATACTGTTCCTTTTTTTTGCATATCTTTCCCCCCTCTCTCTCTCTCAATCTCTCTCTCTTTTATCTGTTCATCTGTTTTCCTCATCGCTTTAACCTATCTCTACTCTCTTGCTCGAAATCTTGCCTGCTCTCTACGTTTCCGTTATCCCATTTCCGTTATTTCGCCTCTTTCTCACATCTCTTTCGTCATCAACATTTGCTTCTCTGTGTGCCAAAAACTTGTTGTAAACGTGTTTGTAATCGTGTCGTAATTATTAATCTAACCCTTAACCTTTGTTTCAACTGAACAATCAGACATACAGTCAAGTCAGTCAGTCAGTCAGTCAAAACAAATCAGACAAGTCAGACCAGTTCAATTCAGTTCAGTTCAATCAGACATTATTAAAACCAAAAAAAAAAATCATTTAGCACATTTGGTGCCCATTGTAAATAATATCCGTATATCCAATCCCTCCAACTCCAATCCCAAATCTATATAAATATAGTCGGATGCGGAACGGGCACGCGAGGAAGCCGCCGCTCTGCAGGAGAAACTGGAGAAGAGCCAGGGCGAGGTTTATCGATTGAAGGCCAAACTGGAGAATGCCCAAGGCGAACAGGAGAGTCTGCGTCAGGAGCTGGAGAAGGCACAAAGTGGCGTCTCGCGCATTCATGCCGATCGTGATAGGGTAGGCCAAAAGCATATTTCTTATTAGTTAGAAAACCAAACCTGAATCTGAACCTAAATCAACCCCCCCATAATCCCCCAAAAAAAACCAACCAAACAACCAATCAACCAACCATGTGTAGGCCTTCTCTGAGGTTGAGAAAATCAAGGAGGAAATGGAGCGCACACAGGCCACACTGGGCAAGGCTCAATTGCAGCACGAGAAACTGCAAAACTCCTTGGACAAGGCCCAAAATGAGGTGGATCATCTGCAGGATAAATTGGACAAGGCTGGCACCGAGAATCGTCGTCTAGTGTTGGAGAAGGAGAAGCTAACCTATGACTATGATAATCTGCAATCGCAGCTGGATAAGGCCCTGGGTCAGGCGGCCCGTATGCAGAAAGAGCGTGAGACCCTGACACTGGATACAGATCGCATACGCGAGAAGCTCGAAAAGACGCAGGTATGCAAGATCCACAAGACATCCAAAGCACCGCCCCCCCTCCCCCACTCTATCAAGTTTTCCCCACTTTCCCGCCACACAAACACACACACACACACACTTACAAATGAGTAGAGAAATAGCCCGAAATGTCAATCGATGTCTGTTTAATTGTAATTCTGTAACTCTGTTGTGATAACCTAACCTAACCCAACCTAACCTAACCCTCTTTTCCCCTATTTCCAAACTAACTGTACATAATCTATATACCATAACTACTACTACTACTACTATATATATATATAACGTACTTCCCACGCCTACATATACGTATATCTATCTTCAACACACAAAATCACATATATATACATACACACACACCCACTATTACTCCGTCCTCCGTAAAAACACATCTGTCAATGCAGATGCAATTAGCACGCATTCAAAAGGAACGGGATCAGTTCTCCGATGAACTGGAAACGCTCAAGGAGCGCTCGGAATCCTCACAAACCCTATTGATGAAGGCAGCACGCGATCGTGAGGCCATGCAAACGGATCTGGAAGTGCTGAAGGAACGCTACGAGAAGTCGCATGCCATCCAACAGAAATTGCAGGTAATTGCCATATTGCGAGAACTGACAACTGAAAAATCCTGAAACACCTGAATCTCCCAACTTAATCTGAGGTATACTTTTAACGAGAATTGGCTTATGTAAACTCTACTTACCTAACATATAACCTAACTCTAACTTGACTTGTCTATACTGCATATGAAAAATACTAAACAAAAACTAAACTAAAACAAATACTGTGTAACCGAAAAAAAAAGCATGCGAACTGAACTACTACCAGTGAAATTGGCTGTTTGTAAATCTGTAGCTTCCATGAACACACTGACTCACATATGCATATGCATAGTACCTCCCATGCCCCCAATCCCGACTAAATTGTGGCTCTCTCTTTTGCAGATGGAACGCGACGATGCCGTCACCGAGGTGGAAATACTGAAAGAGAAGCTGGACAAGGCCTTGTATGCCAGTCAGAAGCTGATTGACGAGAAGGATACCTCGAATAAGGAGTTCGAAAAGATGCTGGAGAAGTATGATCGGGCCCAGAACGAGATCTATCGGTTGCAGTCGCGTTGCGACACAGCCGAGGCGGATCGCGCTCGCCTGGAGGTAGAGGCAGAGCGTTCCGGCCTGGCAGCTAGCAAGGCACGCGAAGATCTGCGTAAGCTCCAGGATGAGAGCACTCGACTGCAAGAGGCCTGCGATCGGGCAGCCCTACAGCTGAGTCGCGCCAAGGAGTGCGAGGATAACGCGCGCAGTGAATTGGAACATAGTCGAGATCGTTTCGATAAGCTGCAGACGGACATCCGTAGGTCGCAGGGCGAAAAGGAACACTTCCAGTCGGAATTGGAGCGTGTTACCTATGAGTTGGAACGCGCTCATGCTGCTCAGACCAAGGCCGGAGCCAGTGTGGAGGCTGCCAAGGAGGAGGCAGCCCATTATGCAGTGGAACTGGAGAAGATGCGGGAGCGCTACGAGAAGAGTCAGGTGGAGTTGCGTAAATTGCAGGACACAGACACCTTTGGCCGTGAGACGCGACGCCTCAAAGAGGAGAACGAACGGCTGCGCGAGAAGTTGGACAAGACGCTCATGGAGCTGGAAACAATTCGCGGCAAGTCGCAATATGAATCGGAGTCATTCGAGAAATACAAAGACAAGTATGAGAAGATCGAGAATGAGATCCAGAATATGGAATCAAAACTGCACGAGACCAGCCTGCAATTGGAGCTATCCAAGGGCGAGGTGGCCAAACTGCTGGCCAATCAGGATAAGCAGCGCAGCGAGCTGGAGCGGGCCCACATTGAGCGGGAGAAGGCCCGCGATAAGCATGAGAAACTGCTGAAGGAGGTCGATCGTTTGCGCCTGCAACAGTCCTCGGTGAGCCCCGGCGATCCGGTTCGTTCCTCGACCTCCGCCTCGCTATCGGCGGGCGAGCGCCAGGAGATCGATCGGCTGCGCGATCGCCTCGAAAAGGCGCTGCAGTCGCGCGATGCCACCGAACTGGAGGCCGGTCGCTTGGCCAAGGAACTGGAGAAGGCACAAATGCATCTGGCCAAACAGCAGGAGAATACCGAATCCGCGCGCATCGAATTCGAACGCATGGGTGCGGAATTGGGCCGTTTGCACGATCGCCTCGAGAAATCCGAGTCGGAGAAGGAGACCCTAAGGCAGGGAAGTCGCAACGGCCCGGCTGGCGGTGCCCATCCACAATTGGAGAAGCACGTGCAGAAACTGGAGTCCGACATCAAGCAGTTGGCGATGGAGCGGGAGCAGCTTGTCGTACAGCTGGAAAAGAGCCAGGAGATATTGATGAATTTCCAAAAGGAGCTACAGAATGCCGAATCGGAATTGCAAAAGACCCGCGAAGAGAACCGCAAACTGCGCAATGGCCAGCCTGTGGCACCAGCAGCTCCTGCCGAGATTCAAGGCATGCAGAAGGAGATCCAAGCCCTGCAACAGAAACTGCAGGAGTCGGAGCGTGCTCTGGCAGCGGCAGGACCACAGCAGGGAGCAGCTGCAGCGGCAGCTGGAGCCAGTCGCGAGGAGATCGAACAATGGCGCAAGGTTATCGACCAGGAGAAGAACCGTGCCGATATGGCCGACAAGGCGGCCCAGGAGATGCACAAGCGCATCCAGCTGATGGACCAACACATCAAGGATCAGCATGCCCAGATGCAGAAGATGCAGCAGCAAATGGCCCAGCAGCAGCAGCAGGTGGCGCAACAGCAACAACAGCAGCAACAGTCGGCAGCTGCCGGTGGCGTCGATGCCAAGGAAATGGAGAAGGTCAAGACCGAACTTCAGGCAGCCTGCACAGAACGAGATCGCTTCCAGCAACAGTTGGAACTGCTCGTCCAAGAGCTCGAAAAGAGTCAGGTAAGCTCCTACCCTTTTTTTTCAATAGTGAAAACTTACACCAAAATCCGTTTACTCCTTTCTCAGCTATCCAACCAGGAGCAGGCCAAACAATTGCAGACCTCTCAACAACAGGTGCAACAGTTGCAGCAACAAATTCAAACACTCCAGCAACAAATGCAACAACTGCAACAGGCGGGCAATGCCGGAGCCGCTGCCACCGATGTACAGCGCCAGCAACTGGAACAGCAGCAAAAGCAGCTGGAAGAGGTGCGAAAACAGATCGACAACCAGGCCAAGGCAACCGAAAGCGAACGCAAAATCATCGACGAGCAGCGCAAACAGATCGAGGCCAAACGCAAGGATATCGAGGACAAGGAGAAGAAAATGGCCGATTTCGATGTACAGTTGCGCAAACGCAAGGAGCAAATGGACCAACTGGAGAAGTCACTGCAAACGCAGGGTGGTGGTGCAGCGGCAGCGGGCGAGCTGAACAAGAAACTTATGGATACGCAAAGGCAGCTGGAAGCGTAAGTTCAAGAGTGCCCGCTCAAAAGAAAGTAACAATTTACCCCAACTATTGTGTTAAACAGGTGTGTCAAGGAGCTGCAAAACACAAAGGAGGAGCACAAGAAGGCAGCAACCGAAACGGAACGTTTGCTGCAATTGGTACAAATGTCGCAGGAAGAGCAGAATGCCAAGGAGAAGACCATAATGGATTTGCAACAGTAAGTTCCCTGTGAAACGGACTTACTGGACATGCCATACTAACTAATTTGATTTATTTGTTTTTATAGAGCCTTAAAGATCGCTCAAGCCAAAGTCAAACAAGCACAAACGCAACAACAACAGCAGCAGGATGTAAGTACCACGTAAAACCAACGAGTTAACACTTGACTCAACTGACTCAACTCGTTACTTCTACTCCTTACAGGCTGGGCCAGCTGGCTTCTTGAAGAGCTTTTTCTAAACAGTGCCCCACAGATATATGTATACACACACTATGGAAGAACAAAAAATATATAGAAAGAAAGGAAAAACACTTGTACTATTTTACCTACTATGATACCAAGAGCACTGTCTACTATTTTGTATACTACCGAATACCGTTACCGACTATGCAGTATTTCTACTACTCTTATACACAAACACACACACACACACCGACACAGACACAGACACCTACACGCCCACACTCAACACACATTTGTAAATGACATATGTATGTAAACAAGAAACAAATTATTTGATATTTATATGTATTGTAATTAGGTTTTGCCGCTATACTCAAATTATGAATGCATTTAAATGTCAGTCAGCTAGCAAACAAAACGAAAAATGATGAAAAAACTAAACGTGTAATTTGTAACTAAATCTCTCTCTTGAACTCGAACTTAACTTAATTGTATACCTACCTACCGTTATCCTTCTCACACACCCACACACACACCCACAAACAAACAAAACACCTAAGCCTGTCTCTGTAATTTTCAAACTCTCTCTCTATCTTTCTTTCTCTCTCACTCTTGTAATTGATCTCGTACATTATTGCACTGTGGTTAGACTTTTCACACACCCACACACACACAGACACATACAGATTTTGGCGAGAATGTGATTCAGTGATGAAAATTTACAAAACCTAATATCCAAAATGAACATGTTTAACTAATTTAATGCTGCGATACTAAAAAATCACATTATATGCTAGCCTCAGTTATAGTTAGTTAAAGAGATGCAATTCGAATATGGAAAATGGAAAAACAAACACACACACACACGCTTTTACACCTACACAACACTGTACATCAAGGCTGGGCACGTAGTGGCTCACTTGGCTCACTTGGCTCACTTCGGCAGAGGTTGGGACTGAGCTTCGGCAGAGAAAAGGGACAAGCTTGTGCGCTCGAGCTCGAGTTTTATGAGGGGCAATAAAACCTTTTTAGGGTCGAAAATTGAGACTCGACCGATCCTCGACCCAAAATTACAAGAAACACAAGGAAAAATTACAAAAACACCCATGCAGTTCGAGAAAAAACAAAAAAAAGGGACAAGCTCGAGCTCGAGTTTTATGAGGGGTCATAAAACCATTTTAGGGTCGCGAAATGAGGATTGCTTGTGCACACTGCAAAAAAGTGGCGTAGCAAAGAAGTTTAGTCAATCGCAATATCGATCATTTCGTCAAAATGTTTGAGTTTTTTCACTCCACTTTTTTTTCAGTATACACAAGCAATCCTCATTTCGCGACCCTAAAATGGTTTTATGACCCCTCATAAAACTCGAGCTCGAGCTTGTCCCTTTTTTTTGTTTTTTCTCGAACTGCATGGGTGTTTTTGTAATTTTTCCTTGTGTTTCTTGTAATTTTGGGTCGAGGATCGGTCGAGTCTCAATTTTCGACCCTAAAAAGGTTTTATTGCCCCTCATAAAACTCGAGCTCGAGCGCACAAGCTTGTCCCTTTTCTCTGCCCAAAAATTGTTGTAATCGGTTTTTGTTGTTCTGGCTCACTTGTGACATTTTCGTGCCCAGCCTTGCTGTACATAAAGCATTCATCGGAATCAGTAAAAGAAAAAAAGAAAAAAAAACAAATAAATACCAATACAAATACCAAATATGTAGAGCAATAAATTATATAAATACTTAACAAAAAAATAAACAAAATATATGTATTATATATTGTAGTTACAAGCATTGCGAGTAAATTATAGTCATATATATATATTTATTGCGTAGCCTTTAGCCGTGTACCAAAGAATTAGATGAACTTCGCAAAAGATCGTTGGAAAGGTAGTAGAAGCATCATTAACACATTATACCTATAGAGAGCATGCCTAAAAAACGATTAATTAATAACTAAAACATTATGTCTAATAACAATAATACAAAAACAAAAAGCAAAAACATACAATTTTGAAATTTATCGAAACTCAAGAAGAAAAAACAATGAAAAATCTTTCAAAAACCAACACATATAAAATCCAATTCTATTTTAATTAGTTAAATCTTTCCCAGCATCTGGTAGATCAAAATCTAAACCTAACACCAAATACCGAAACCAAAACCTATACCAATACCATCCATCCATATATAAAATGCTAAAACTCTACACGAAAAGCTTTACTTTTGTCTGCTGTGAACGATGATGTCTATAAGGATGATCCAGATGTGTCCACTGTCAAAGTCCTGATATTTTTCATTTTAGTTCTTAAATTTGGGACAAATTTTTTGAGGGCGGAGAAGTGTTATTGTTATCGTACATATAAATATACATACATATATATATATATATATTTACATAAATTATATGCAGAATAGTGTACAATTTTATATAGTAACCATACAATACATACATACATTTATCGTGTAGCTAAAGTTAGAGCGAGCTATCATAGCAAATTCTTGTTCATACACAATTAAGCAATTTTCTCGGTTTTATTTTTCGAAAATTCTCCTCGAATCAAGTCAAGTAGCAACAGAAAAGAGTTATCACTGCCAAGAAAATGGGAAATTTAATCAAAGAAGGAACGTGTAGAGAGAGGAGAGAGAGAGCGAGCAATATGAATGGGGGAAAACCAAATTCAATACATTCAATCAATCATATCATACGATATCACAAACGATACGATAAGTGGAGTAGGATGAATAGTGAAGAGTTTGTTAGAGAAGGTTAAACCTCTTCAGGATTTCTCGTTCGATTCCAGATGCAAGAAGCAGTAGATGTATTTAAACGACCAATAAACATTTCGCTCCTTCTACTTATTAGTTCAACTACATGTTCTATGTTAGTTAGTGAATGGAATATTAGATGATCGAATGATGTTAAGATCGGCAACAACGTTTGCTTTGTGTACATAACTAAGGGCCCCCAAAAAAGTTCCTAATTCTAGGAACCAGACGGGTAAAAACACGCAGAAACTAATAACAAAACAAAAAAAAAAAAAACAAATTAAAAGAAACGAGTTACAAGTCAAGTAATTATATAGCAAAAGAATATGGTAAAACCCTCACCCTCTCATCCGGTGTACATAGGTTCTATTTATTAATAGTTACATAAGCATAACAGAATCTGTATAATATATGAATGAAAACTTAAACTTTAAACTCTATATAAATACATATATATATATATATATATATATATATATATATAATACACAATACTTGTACTTATAGACAAGATATCACCAAATATATATACCAAATACCAATCGATACCAAGCAATTAACGATGGACAAATCACAGACGAATGAAGAAGATGAAGAAAATGACGAACACCTTGGGACACATCACAGACCTCTAAGAAAATTATGAAACAAAAAAACGTAAAACTAAATACACACTGTTGACAATATATATACATATACATACATACATACATACACCCACAACACACACCCACACACAAACACATATACACCCACGAAAGATTTGTTGGTCAACGTAGAAAAGATTCTTTTGATACAAACGCAAAAATGGAAGCCAACATATCTGCCAGTTAGCGCTAAACAAAAATAAAAGAAATAAAAAAAAACAAAACCGATCTATAGACATACATAATATAGTTATTCAAAACGATACAGATTCAGATCCGATTTTTGATTTCCATATTTGATATATATAAAATTCAAATTTATAAATTATGGGAAAGAAAAAGAAAACCGGAACACTTGCCTTTAAATATTTAAAAAAAAAACAACTTATTGTTAGCCTAGATAGTTTGGAACAACAAAATCAACTAATGGTACATTGTCTATATATACTTATATATATGTATGTATATATATATATAGTATATATACTTATCTTTACCATTAACACTTTAATCATATTATCCCCGCCGTCGTGTACCCAAACTAACAAATAAATACAAACTAAAGGATAAAGATAAAAGAAAAACTCGTACAATTAAACAAAACAACAAACAAAAATGAAAGCTTCAACTTTTTCTATACAAAAACTAATATGTAATTAGCAAATTGTAAACTCAATATAGGCACAAACACACACACCACACTATACACACACACACACTCAGTCACCCCACACACACACACAGACACACTGATTATCAAAATGGCGAACAGATTAATGTAAATGATGTTTAGGCCAATTATGAATTTATCAAATGATGGCAAGGGTTTAAGGAAATAGTAAAGTCGTCGGATATATATGTATGTAAGAAGAATTAGCAAAAAGAACAAAGCAATGTCTAAAGATAAACATTTGTAATAATGAATGAAAGAATAATTAAATCATATTGTGTACTACATGCATACTGTGTACATAGACTACGACCTACATACATACATACATACATAAACATAAAAAATAGATGGATATACACACAAACATATATATTAAATCATATATATATACATATAGGCAGAGATAATGTGAAAGCGCAAATTCTAAGATTTATATCAATGCATATTCTCGTCTAAATTAGTTAGATAGTTTGCACGCGAGCGATACACATATATAGTATTGTGATTCGCAGCGAACTATCAGACTAGATCCTATCATTGAACATCGTAATCAATAATCAATATATCATCAAATCATCAAAAAGATCAGATCGCAGCGGAAGGGAGAAAAAGCACCGCGAAATCAGAGTAAACTTCGATAGAGAGAGGCGGAACAGCAATAGAAACCAAAAATCCGATAAACAAAAGAAAACCGAAAACAAAACCACATAACGGTATCCGTAACCATAACCGAAACAAACAACATTTCGTGTAAAACATTTTTTTAAAACAAGTTTGGTGATCTACGATATTGGTAAATAATTATTAATAAACTAAAATAATATATAATTATATATATATATATATATATATATATACATATATATATGTATGTATATATAAATATAAAGCATAATAAATTAAAGAAATATTTATTATATGTATAATGGGGCTATTCCTGTTATCGTAGCGAATTGAATTTGAATGCAAATTTGATTTGTCTCTCTGATTGAATCCAAATTCAAATCGTTTGCGATATCGCCAGGAATGACTCAAATGTTTTTTAAGTAACAAGTACTTATAGATAAGCCATTATATATATATACACATATATACATACATACATATATATTATACATATATGAAACTACATAAGTTTACAAGGTATATAAATAATAAAAAAAAACCAAAAAAATAAAAAATAAAACAAAAATAAACAAACCAAAAAAAAATGAGAGCAACAAAAAGAAAAGAAAAAAAACAAAACGCAACCGCAGCAACTAAAAAAAAAAAACAAAAACAAACCAAAATTATGACAAACATGAAAAATAAAAGAAAACAACAAATAAATAAATTTATTATATACATACAATACATAGAAGAATATTAAAACAAACAAAAAAAAAACAAACAAGCGAAATGAAATGATTATTTGAAACATGTTCATTATATATAAATGTCATTAAAAAATGTTCTTCAAAACTGCCTACCAATAAAATATATTTCAAATAATATCAAAAACTCTTTTACTTTTGGTTGGTAAAATTATAGAAATCTTTTTAGACTTTTATCACTAACCAGGTTATATAACTAATCTAATAACTAACTATATATAACTAATCTAATTATCTAATTTTCCTATGGGATACACCCTAGAACAATTTTCTTCCAATTTCCAAAGTTTTTATTTGATTTTTATATACTTTAAAATGCCAACGAAGTTTTAAACCTGAGAAAAAATTGTTCAACCGTCGTAAAAATGTGGTCCAAACTCGCATTTTCCTAAGCCACAATTCAACCGATTTAAAAAATTTGTATCTTCTTTTTGCAGAATACACTGTCATTAATTAGTTTCCCGGATTTGACTGCCAACTACTAATGAAAAAAAAATTTGGAGAGCTTCCAAGATATTTACTTCGTTTTTCTAACCATCCTTTCATTTGGAACACTTTTTGAAAGATTTCGGGAACCTTTGAATGCAGATGGATGGTCCTGCTTTGGAAAGATATTCAGAAATAAGTCCTAGCAAAACAGGTTAATGTCCTGCGGAGTTTTGTCTAAGTCAAACTATGTTTATTTTTGTTTTTTTTTATTATTAACTTTAAGTTAAAAGAAAGTTGTTTAAATATAATTTTGTTCTATTTTACGTAAACTATCAATAATACGCGATTTCTGTTTTTGTCTTTGTTTTCTTTCATTTAATTTTTTGAATTTTTTTGTGGCAAAATATATTTAGCTCAATTGAATTGGATGCCTTTGAAAAAAATGGTGAGACTTTGTGAACCGCGACGACTAGCACTATGAGATCATTGAATTTCCTTCAGACAACTTTAAAAGATTGCTGGGGATTTTTGAATTTTTTTTAAAATTTGTATGTTTTTGGCCAAAATTACAACATTCCTTAGGCTATGTTTTAGACAATTTTCAACCGATTTCAAAATTGTTTATCTATTTCTTATTACATTTTTACATACTTTAAAATGCTATCAAAATCTTAAAATTTCGCGTAAAAAAATTTCGACTCGATTTTTGAAAATTTTGACAGTGTATACACTGTAATTTTTTTCAAAAATCGGCTCGAAATTAGTTTTTTAGATTTGAATGCCAATTTATAACTCACATTCAGAGCAGCAAAAAAAGACATGACTTTTTGGAATCGTCCAAAAATTGGCAAAGTTAGAGGCTTGCAAAGTTGAGGTTGTTGCATAAATTTTGGAACCGATATTGAAAAATATTAGGAAAAAATTGATATTTTCCTAAAGCTGTATTTAGGACAATTTTATACCGATTTTCAAAGTTTTAATGAGGTTTTTATCGAATTTTAATCTACTTTAAAACGCCATTACTGCTTTAAGAGATTGCAACGCTGGGGATTTTTGAAAATTTTTTGAAAAATGGTATGATTTTGGCCAAAATTACGACATTCCTTAGGCTGTGTTTTAGACAATTTTCAACCGATTTCAAAATTGATTATCTATTTCTTATTACATTTTCACATACTTTAAAATGCTATCAAAATCTTAAAATTTCGCGTAAAAAAATTTCGACTCGATTTTTGAAAATTTTGACAGTGTAATTTTTTTCAAAAATCGGGTCGAAATTAGTTTTTTAGATTTGAATGCCAATTTATAACTCACATTCAGAGCAGCAAAAAAAGACATGACTTTTTGCAATCGTCCAAAAATTGGCAAAGTTAGAGGCTTGCAAAGTTGAGGTTGTTGCATAAATTTTGGAACCGATATTGAAAAATATTAGGAAAAAAATGATGTTTTCCTAAAGCTGTATTTAGGACAATTTTATACCGATTTTCAAAGTTTTAATGAGGTTTTTATCGAATTTTTATCTACTTTAAAACGCCATTACAGCTTTAAAATATTGCAACGCTGGGGATTTTTGAAAATTTTTTGAAAAATGGTATGATTTTGGCCAAAATTACGACATTCCTTAGGCTGTGTTTTAGACAATTTTCAACCGATTTCAAAATTGTTTATCTATTTCTTATTACATTTTCACATACTTTAAAATGCTATCAAAATCTTAAAATTTCGCGTAAAAAAATTTCGACTCGATTTTTGAAAATTTTGACAGTGTATACACTGTAATTTTTTTCAAAAATCGGGTCGAAATTAGTTTTTTAGATTTGAATGCCAATTTATAACTCACATTCAGAGCAGCAAAAAAAGACATGACTTTTTGCAATCGTCCAAAAATTGGCAAAGTTAGAGGCTTGCAAAGTTGAGGTTGTTGCATAAATTTTGGAACCGATATTGAAAAATATTAGGAAAAAAATGATGTTTTCCTAAAGCTGTATTTAGGACAATTTTATACCGATTTTCAAAGTTTTAATGAGGTTTTTATCGAATTTTTATCTACTTTAAAACGCCATTACAGCTTTAAAATATTGCAACGCTGGGGATTTTTGAAAATTTTTTGAAAAATGGTATGATTTTGGCCAAAATTACGACATTCCTTAGGCTGTGTTTTAGACAATTTTCAACCGATTTCAAAATTGTTTATCTATTTCTTATTACATTCTCACATACTTTAAAATGCTATCAAAATCTTAAAATTTCGCGTAAAAAAATTTCGACTCGATTTTTGAAAATTTTGACAGTGTATACACTGTAATTTTTTTCAAAAATCGGCTCGAAATTAGTTTTTTAGATTTGAATGCCAATTTATAACTCACATTCAGAGCAGCAAAAAAAGACATGACTTTTTGGAATCGTCCAAAAATTGGCAAAGTTAGAGGCTTGCAAAGTTGAGGTTGTTGCATAAATTTTGGAACCGATATTGAAAAATATTAGGAAAAAATTGATATTTTCCTAAAGCTGTATTTAGGACAATTTTATACCGATTTTCAAAGTTTTAATGAGGTTTTTATCGAATTTTAATCTACTTTAAAACGCCATTACTGCTTTAAGAGATTGCAACGCTGGGGATTTTTGAAAATTTTTTGAAAAATGGTATGATTTTGGCCAAAATTACGACATTCCTTAGGCTGTGTTTTAGACAATTTTCAACCGATTTCAAAATTGATTATCTATTTCTTATTACATTTTTACATACATTTTTACATTTTGACAGTGTAATTTTTTTCAAAAATCGGGTCGAAATTAGTTTTTTAGATTTGAATGCCAATTTATAACTCACATTTAGAGCAGCAAAAAAAGACATGACTTTTTGGAATCGTCCAAAAATTGGCAAAGTTAGAGGCTTGCAAAGTTGAGGTTGTTGCATAAATTTTGGATCCGATATTGAAAAATATTAGGAAAAAATTTATATTTTCCAAAAGCTGTATTTAGGACAATTTTATACCGATTTTCAAAGTTTTAATGAGGTTTTTATCGAATTGTTATCTACTATAAAACGCCATTACAGCTTTAAAAGATTGCAACGCTGGGGATTTTTGAAAATTTTTTGAAAAATGGTATGATTTTGGCCAAAACTACGACATTCCTTAGTCTGTGTTTTAGACAATTTTCAACCGATTTCAAAATTGTTTATCTATTTCTTATTACATTTTCACATACTTTAAAATGCTATCAAAATCTTAAAATTTCGCGTAAAAAAATTTCGACTCGATTTTTGAAAATTTTGACAGTGTATACACTGTAATTTTTTTCAAAAATCGGGTCGAAATTAGTTTTTTAGATTTGAATGCCAATTTATAACTCACATTCAGAGCAGCAAAAAAAGACATGACTTTTTGCAATCGTCCAAAAATTGGCAAAGTTAGAGGCTTGCAAAGTTGAGGTTGTTGCATAAATTTTGGAACCGATATTGAAAAATATTAGGAAAAAAATGATGTTTTCCTAAAGCTGTATTTAGGACAATTTTATACCGATTTTCAAAGTTTTAATGAGGTTTTTATCGAATTTTTATCTACTTTAAAACGCCATTACAGCTTTAAAATATTGCAACGCTGGGGATTTTTGAAAATTTTTTGAAAAATGGTATGATTTTGGCCAAAATTACGACATTCCTTAGGCTGTGTTTTAGACAATTTTCAACCGATTTCAAAATTGTTTATCTATTTCTTATTACATTTTCACATACTTTAAAATGCTATCAAAATCTTAAAATTTCGCGTAAAAAAATTTCGACTCGATTTTTGAAAATTTTGACAGTGTATACACTGTAATTTTTTTCAAAAATCGGGTCGAAATTAGTTTTTTAGATTTGAATGCCAATTTATAACTCACATTCAGAGCAGCAAAAAAAGACATGACTTTTTGCAATCGTCCAAAAATTGGCAAAGTTAGAGGCTTGCAAAGTTGAGGTTGTTGCATAAATTTTGGAACCGATATTGAAAAATATTAGGAAAAAAATGATGTTTTCCTAAAGCTGTATTTAGGACAATTTTATACCGATTTTCAAAGTTTTAATGAGGTTTTTATCGAATTTTTATCTACTTTAAAACGCCATTACAGCTTTAAAATATTGCAACGCTGGGGATTTTTGAAAATTTTTTGAAAAATGGTATGATTTTGGCCAAAATTACGACATTCCTTAGGCTGTGTTTTAGACAATTTTCAACCGATTTCAAAATTGTTTATCTATTTCTTATTACATTCTCACATACTTTAAAATGCTATCAAAATCTTAAAATTTCGGGTAAAAAAATTTCGACTCTATTTTTGAAAATTTTGACAGTGTATACACTGTAATTCTTTTCAAAAATCGGGTCGAAATTAGTTTTTTAGATTTGAATGCCAATTTATAACTCACATTCAGAGCAGCAAAAAAAGACATGACTTTTTGCAATCGTCCAAAAATTGGCAAAGTTAGAGGCTTGCAAAGTTGAGGTTGTTGCATAAATTTTGGAACCGATATTGAAAAATATTAGGAAAAAATTTATATTTTCCAAAAGCTGTATTTAGGACAATTTTATACCGATTTTCAAAGTTTTAATGAGGTTTTTATCGAATTTTAATCTACTTTAAAGCGCCATTACTGCTTTAAGAGATTGCAACGCTGGGGATTTTTGAAAATTTTTTGAAAAATGGTATGATTTTGGCCAAAATTACGACATTCCTTAGGCTGTGTTTTAGACAATTTTCAACCGATTTCAAAATTGTTTATCTATTTCTTATTACATTTTTACATACTTTAAAATGCTATCAAAATCTTAAAATTTCGCGTAAAAAAATTTCGACTCGATTTTTGAAAATTTTGACAGTGTAATTTTTTTCAAAAATCGGGTCGAAATTAGTTTTTCAGATTTGAATGCCAATTTATAACTCACATTTAGAGCAGCAAAAAAAGACATGACTTTTTGGAATCGTCCAAAAATTGGCAAAGTTAGAGGCTTGCAAAGTTGAGGTTGTTGCATAAATTTTGGATCCGATATTGAAAAATATTAGGAAAAAATTTATATTTTCCAAAAGCTGTATTTAGGACAATTTTATACCGATTTTCAAAGTTTTAATGAGGTTTTTATCGAATTGTTATCTACTATAAAACGCCATTACAGCTTTAAAAGATTGCAACGCTGGGGATTTTTGAAAATTTTTTGAAAAATGGTATGATTTTGGCCAAAACTACGACATTCCTTAGTCTGTGTTTTAGACAATTTTCAACCGATTTCAAAATTGTTTATCTATTTCTTATTACATTTTCACATACTTTAAAATGCTATCAAAATCTTAAAATTTCGCGTAAAAAAATTTCGACTCGATTTTTGAAAATTTTGACAGTGTATACACTGTAATTTTTTTCAAAAATCGGGTCGAAATTAGTTTTTTAGATTTGAATGCCAATTTATCAGGGGTGTCACAGAAAACGCTAGCGATTTTGGCGACATTTGAAATGTAAAACGCCGAAACCAAACGTTGGTGTCATGGAAATCTCCGACGTTTCATTTTCGGCAACATTTTCGGACCCACAGCCACCGGTTGGCACATCGGCTAACTCGATCGCCGCTATTTCGGTATTTCGATTGTCGATAAGTGAAATAGGGTTGTGCAATTCAAAAAAAAAAAATACTAACGTTTGGAATTAAAATTATTATACATTTTTCGTAAACCAAAAATTATTGCTTATGTTATACAACAAGAAAAAATGCACTTATTTTTTGGAGGTACAGTTAACACACTGCAACACCAAAATTTTTAAAATTATTATCGCGCGCAATATTGTCGCTGCTTTGGCAACCCTATTGTTTACATTTACTTCAAATTTGTAACTGTAAACAAATTTTGGCAAATTAACCAAAAATTGAAGAACAATGAATTAAATACAACAAGATGAATACAATGCATCGATAACTGCTAACTATTGCGTTTGTAAGCCTACATTATATTTTCTACACAATTCATTTTTCGCAACAATGGCAACTGTTTTACCCCAGAATAAAATTTCGTCCATGCGATTTCTAGGTATTAGCTCTGTTCAACAGGTCATTGGATGCAGACCTGGAGGTGTTTAGAACAAATGTGAGCGAAATCGTTGGGAATATTATTTAATGTAGACTCTTGCTTCTTTTAAGCAAGCGATTTCCATTTTTACAAATCTTCAATTACAAGTGAAATAATTTAAAATTCGATGTACATATTCAAATGCAAATGTAATTAAGTTTATTCGATCATATTAGAAACCTTATCCATCAGAAATCCAAAAAATTTCAATTCATTTTAAAAAGGGCGGCAACTGCAATTGCATTTTTTTCAGCTGTTTACATTTCTTCTTCTTCTTTGGCTGGCCAAGATAAAAACAGAGACGTCAACTTGGTGCATTTTTTCGACGTTTACGTTAAATTTATCTGTTTACACACAATTTAAAAAACTTTCTTAAATTTGGTCGTAATCTATAAAATTTGTGCTTACTTGTGGCATATAACAAAGTAAAATTGGAAACACAAATGTTTTGTCCGAAAATTAGTTTCTGCCGTTTTCAGCAGGATGGCAGCCTTGCTTATGGGTGATTTAAGCAAAAACGACGCTAGCTTGATTTTTTCACAGGCGTTTTCGTAAAATAATAAATTATATATTAAAACAAATATTGCCAGCTATTATTTGAATGCAATTCCATCCAAAAATAATCAAAGTTTATTTCAACACCATTCTTTTTTCAACATAATTTGCTGTAAGCGCGAAATTAACCAAACGTTGGAGCAAAACTCGCAACTTTTCAAAACTGTCAAAAGAGGTTTCTGTGACACCCTACATTTGTGTTTGGGGCGATTTTAGGGCGTTAGCGATTTCTGTGACACCCCTGTATAACTCACATTTAGAGCAGCAAAAAAAGACATGACTTTTTGGGATCGTCCAAAAATTGGCAAAATTAGAGGCTTGCAAAGTTGAGGTTGTTGCATAAATTTTGGATCCGATATTAAAAAATATTAGGAAAAAATTTATATTTTCCTAAAGCTGTATTTAGGACAATTTTATACCGATTTTCAAAGTTTTAATGAGGTTTTTATCGAATTTTTATCTACTTTAAAACGCTATTACAGCTTTAAAAGATTGCAACGCTGGGGATTTTTGAAAATTTTTTGAAAAATGGTATGATTTTGGCCAAAATTACGACATTCCTTAGGCTGTGTTTTAGACAATTTTCAACCGATTTCAAAATTGTTTATCTATTTCTTATTACATTTTTACATACTTTAAAATGCTATCAAAATCTTAAAATTTCGCGTAAAAAAATTCCGACTCGATTTTTGAAAATTTTGACAGTGTAATTTTTTTCAAAAATCGGGTCGAAATTAGTTTTTCAGATTTGAATGCCAATTTATAACTCACATTTAGAGCAGCAAAAAAAGACATGACTTTTTGGAATCGTCCAAAAATTGGCAAAGTTAGAGGCTTGCAAAGTTGAGGTTGTTGCATAAATTTTGGAACCGATATTGAAAAATATTAGGAAAAAAATTATATTTTCCTAAAGCTGTATTTAGGACAATTTTATACCGATTTTCAAAGTTTTAATGAGGTTTTTATCGAATTGTTATCTACTATAAAACGCCATTACAGCTTTAAAAGATTGCAACGCTGGGGATTTTTGAAAATTTTTTGAAAAATGGTATGATTTTGGCCAAAATTACGACATTCCTTAGTCTGTGTTTTAGACAATTTTCAACCGATTTCAAAATTGTTTATCTATTTCTTATTACATTTTCACATACTTTAAAATGCTATCAAAATCTTAAAATTTCGCGTAAAAAAATTTCGACTCGATTTTTGAAAATTTTGACAGTGTATACACTGTAATTTTTTTCAAAAATCGGGTCGAAATTAGTTTTTTAGATTTGAATGCCAATTTATAACTCACGTTTAGAGCAGCAAAAAAAGACATGACTTTTTGGAATCGTCCAAAAATTGGCAAAGTTAGAGGCTTGCAAAGTTGAGGTTGTTGCATAAATTTTGGAACCGATATTGAAAAATATTAGGAAAAAATTTATATTTTCCTAAAGCTGTATTTAGGACAATTTTATACCGATTTTCAAAGTTTTAATGAGGTTTTTATCGAATTTTTATATACTTTAAAACGCCATTACAGCTTTAAAATATTGCAACGCTGGGGATTTTTGAAAATTTTTTGAAAAATGGTATGATTTTGGCCAAAATTACGACAATTCTTAGGCTGTGTTTTAGACAATTTTCAACCGATTTCAAAATTGTTTATCTATTTCTTATTACATTTTTACATACTTTAAAATGCTATCAAAATCTTAAAATTTCGCGTAAAAAAATTTCGACTCGATTTTTGAAAATTTTGACAGTGTATACACTGTAATTTTTTTCAAAAATCGGGTCGAAATTAGGTTTTTTAGATTTGAATGCCAATTTATAACTCACATTCAGAGCAGCAAAAAAAGACATGACTTTTTGCAATCGTCCAAAAACTGGCAAAGTTAGAGGCTTGCAAAGTTGAGGTTGTTGCATAAATTTTGGAACCGATATTGAAAAATATTAGGAAAAAATGATATTTTCCAAAAGCTGTATTTAGGACAATTTTATACCGATTTTCAAAGTTTTAATTAGGTTTTTATCTAATTTAAAACGCCATTCCAGCTTTAAAATATTGCAACGCTGGGGATTTTTGAAAATTTTTTGAAAAATGGTATGATTTTGGAGAAAATTACGACATTCCTTAGGCTGTGTTTTAGACAATTTTCAACCGATTTCAAAATTGTTTATCTATTTCTTATTACATTTTTACATACTTTAAAATACTATCAAAATCTTAAAATTTCGCGTAAAAAAATTTCGACTCGATTTTTGAAAATTTTGACAGTGTATATATACACTGTAATTTTTTTCAAAAATCGGGTCGAAATTAGTTTTTTAGATTTGAATGCCAATTTATAACTCACATTTAGAGCAGCAAAAAAAGACGTGACTTTTTGGAATCGTCCAAAAATTGGCAAAGTTAGAGGCTTGCAAAGTTGAGGTTGTTGCATAAATTTTGGAACCGATATTGAAAAATATTAGGAAAAAATGATATTTTCCAAAAGCTGTATTTAGGACAATTTTATACCGATTTTCAAAGTTTTAATGAGGTTTTTATCGAATTGTTATCTACTATAAAACGCCATTACAGCTTTAAAAGATTGCAACGCTGGGGATTTTTGAAAATTTTTTGAAAAGTGGTATGATTTTGGCCAAAATTACGACATTCTTTAGGCTGTGTTTTAGACAATTTTCAACCGATTTCAAAATTGTTTATCTATTTCTTATTACATTTTCACATAGTTTAAAATGCTATCAAAATCTTAAAATTTCGGGTAAAAAAATTTCGACTCGATTTTTGAAAATTTTGACAGTGTATACACTGTAATTTTTTTCAAAAATCGGGTCGAAATTAGTTTTTTAGATTTGAATGCCAATTTATAAGTCACATTCAGAGCAGCAAAAAAAGACATGACTTTTTGCAATCGTCCAAAAATTGGCAAAGTTAGAGGCTTGCAAAGTTGAGGTTGTTGCATAAATTTTGGATCCGATATTGAAAAATATTAGGAAAAAATTTATATTTTCCTAAAGCTGTATTTAGGACAATTTTATACCGATTTTCAAAGTTTTAATGAGGTTTTTATCGATTTTTTATATACTTTAAAACGCTATTACAGCTTTAAAAGATTGCAACGCTGGGGATTTTTGAAAATTTTTTGAAAAATGGTATGATTTTGGCCAAAATTACGACAATTCTTAGGCTGTGTTTTAGACAATTTTCAACCGATTTCAAAATTGTTTATCTATTTCTTATTACATTTTCACATAGTTTAAAATGCTATCAAAATCTTAAAATTTCGGGTAAAAAAATTTCGACTCGATTTTTGAAAATTTTGACAGTGTATACACTGTAATTTTTTTCAAAAATCGGGTCGAAATTAGTTTTTTAGATTTGAATGCCAATTTATAACTCACATTTAGAGCAGCAAAAAAAGACGTGACTTTTTGGAATCGTCCAAAAATTGGCAAAGTTAGAGGCTTGCAAAGTTGAGGTTGTTGCATAAATTTTGGAACCGATATTGAAAAATATTAGGAAAAAATGATATTTTCCAAAAGCTGTATTTAGGACAATTTTATACCGATTTTCAAAGTTTTAATGAGGTTTTTATCGAATTGTTATCTACTATAAAACGCCATTACAGCTTTAAAAGATTGCAACGCTGGGGATTTTTGAAAATTTTTTGAAAAGTGGTATGATTTTGGCCAAAATTACGACATTCTTTAGGCTGTGTTTTAGACAATTTTCAACCGATTTCAAAATTGATTATCTATTTCTTATTACATTTTCACATACTTTAAAATGCTATCAAAATCTTAAAATTTCGCGTAAAAAAATTTCGACTCGATTTTTGAAAATTTTGACAGTGTATACACTGTAATTTTTTTCAAAAATCGGGTCGAAATTAGTTTTTTAGATTTGAATGCCAATTTATAACTCACATTCAGAGCAGCAAAAAAAGACATGACTTTTTGGAATCGTCCAAAAATTGGTTAAGTTAGAGGCTTGCAAAGATGAGGTTGTTGCATAAATTTTTTAAAAAATTGTACGATTTTGGCCAAAATTACGCCTTTTCTTAGGCTGTGTTTACCTATTTCTTACAAAATTTTTACATATTTTGAAATGCTATCAAAATCTTGTAATTATGCGAAAAAAATAGCCGATTTAATAAAATTTTAATTTATTTTTATCGAGCCTTTCCAGCAAAAAGTTCTTTTTGTTTCAGCTCCCTGATGGACCTTCCTGGATCCTGCAATCGTCGTAGATCACTATGGTTTTCAACCTATTCAAAAAACATTTCGTCTTTGAAATGTCCGAGGAGGACCTAAACATGTCCTGACAAATTCGGTTCATGTACTGCTTTGTTTTGTCTAAATAAAACAATTTTTTTTAAATGTTTTGTATTTTTTTTATTATTATTAAGTTTTCATTAAGATACAGTTGTCTTACTATAATTTAAGCCTAATTCAATTATATGTAAATAAAAACTTTTATACCTAAATTATCAATAAATTATTTTCAATTTACATACATCGAATATTCTACAAGGGGGTTAGTTGTTAAAATGGACATTAAGTCACAAAAAAAAAATTAGATTTATATGGGTCGATATTAGTTTTTCAGATTTGAATGTCAATTTATAACACATTCAGAGCAGCAAAAAAAGACATGACTTTTTGGAATCGTCCAAAAATTGGCAAAGTTAGAGGATGGCAAAGTTGAGCTTTTTCCATACATTTTGGAACAGCTAAATATTAAACTTTTTAAATTGAAATTAATATTGATATTAATATTAATATTAAAATTAAAATTAAAATTAAAATTAAAATTAAAATTAAAATTAAAATTAAAATTAAAATTAAAATTAAAATTAAAATTAAAATTAAAATTAAAATTAAAATTAAAATTAAAATTAAAATTAAAATTAAAATTAAAATTAAAATTAAAATTAAAATTAAAATTAAAATTAAAATTAAAATTAAAATTAAAATTAAAATTAAAATTAAAATTAAAATTAAAATTAAAATTAAAATTAAAATTAAAATTAAAATTAAAATTAAAATTAAAATTAAAATTAAAATTAAAATTAAAATTAAAATTAAAATTAAAATTAAAATTAAAATTAAAATTAAAATTAAAATTAAAATTAAAATTAAAATTAAAATTAAAATTAAAATTAAAATTAAAATTAAAATTAAAATTAAAATTAAAATTTAAATTTAAATTTAAATTTAAATTTAAACATGTCCTGACAAAATCGGTTCATGTACTGCTTTGTTTTGTCTAAATAAAACAATTTTTTTAAATGTTTTGTATTTTTTTTATTATTATTAAGTTTTTGTTAAGATACAGTTGTTTTACTATAATTTAAGCCTAATTCAATTATATGTAAATAAAAACTTTTATACCTAAATTATCAATAAATTATTTTCAATTTACATACATCGAATATTCTACAAGGGGGTTAGTTGTTAAAATGGACATTAAGTCACAAAAAAAAATGGGATTTATAACTCGGCCGTTTCAAGGACGATCCTGATATCCTTTGGTCAGATTGGAGTCCTTCATAAGCTGCGTCGAGGTATGAGATCCAGCAAGATCCTTCAGGGAGCTAAAATTAAAAAGAAGATTTAGCTAATATCTCTTGGGTTCTTTGAATGATTGAATTTCTACCGATTTTCAAAATTTTCATGTAGTTTTTATTGAATTTTTATCTACTTTAAAACGCCATTACAGCTTTAAAATATTGCAACGCTGGGGATTTTTGAAAATTTTTTGAAAAATGGTATGATTTTGGCCAAAATTACGACATTCCTTAGGCTGTGTTTTAGACAATTTTCAACCGATTTCAAAATATTTTATCTATTTCTTATTACATTTTTACATACTTTAAAATGCTATCAAAATCTTAAAATTTCGCGTAAAAAAATTTCGACTCGATTTTTGAAAATTTTGACAGTGTATACTGTAATTTTTTTCAAAAATCGAACCGAAATTAGTTTTTTAGATTTGAATGCCAATTTATAACTCACATTCAGAGCAGCAAAAAAAGACATGACTTTTTGCAATCGTCCAAAAATTGGCAAAGTTAGAGGCTTGCAAAGTTGAGGTTGTTGCATAAATTTTGGAACCGATTTTGAAAAATATTAGGAAAAAATTGATATTTTCCTAAAGCTGTATTTAGGACAATTTTATACCGATTTTCAAAGTTTTAATGAGGTTTTTATCGAATTTTTATCTACTTTAAAACGCCATTACAGCTTTTAAATATTGCAACGCTGGGGATTTTTGAAAATTTTTTGAAAAATGGTATGATTTTGGCCAAAACTACGACATTCCTTAGGCTGTGTTTTAGACAATTTTCAACCGATTTCAAAATTGTTTATCTATTTCTTATTACATTTTTACATACTTTAAAATGCTATCAAAATCTTAAAATTTCGCGTAAAAAAATTTCGACTCGATTTTTGAAAATTTTCACAGTGTATACACTGTAATTTTTTTCAAAAATCGGGTCGAAATTATTTTTTTAGATTTGAATGCCAATTTATAACTCACATTCAGAGCAGCACAAAAAGACATGACTTTTTGGAATCGTCCAAAAATTGGCAAAGTTAGAGGCTTGCAAAGTTGAGGTTGTTGCATAAATTTTGGAACCAATATTGAAAAATATTAGGAAAAAATTGATATTTTCCTAAAGCTGTATTTAGGACAATTTTATACCGATTTTCAAAGTTTTAATGTGGTTTTTATCGAATTTTTATCTACTTTAAAACGCCATTACAGCTTTAAAAGACTGCAACGCTGGGGATTTTTGAAAATTTTTCGAAAAATGGTATGATTTTGGCCAAAATTACGACTTTCCTTAGGCTGTGCTTTAGACAATTTTCAACCGATTTCAAAATATTTTATCTAATTTTTTTAACATTTTACGGTTTTTTAAATGCTGTTCCTTAGAAATCGCTTGAGGAAAGCGATAAATAAAGAGTTTTGCGTTTGCGCCCTAAAAGTATGCTATAAAACCGAAAAAAAGAACTCAAAAATCGGGTTGTGTTGCATATTTTTAAGCCGCAAGGCTTCTTGAAGTCTTCCAGGATCCGATTATGCTAATCGATGCTAATCGTCATAGACTTCAATCTGTCCAAAGCACAAGGGATCCTTCTAAAATGACCGAATAATAAAAACATTCATATATTTCTCCAAAGTCTTCTCAAAAATTGCTTTAGTTAACTTGATTCAATCTAAAATGTGCAACACATAATTAATTAACAAAAATATATGAAAGAACGATTTTTAAGATCTAAGTCCCAAAATTCACAAAGCGGCCAAAACAAAATCCTTAATATCTCAGTTCCTCACAGGACTTAGCCTTAACCATATATAATTTGTTTACCAATTTATATAAAAGTATTAACTTTATTTGTTTGTATTTATGGAGGATAATTCTTTTTAGTTTGTATTGTGAGCCAAGTTTTTGAACCACTAGTTCTTTTTTGGTACTCAGCCCTAAAGTTCCCTGGGTGTCGCCACAAAGATGAGTGTCGCCATCTATTTTAACTAATGTGAAGTATGACCGTATAACTCAAGATTAGGCGCCTTTTTCAAAGAGTTTAGTTCTCTTTTATGTGGAAAGAGAGTCAAAATATTATGCCCACATACAAATGGATATTCGAAAAAGTTTGACGGCATTCGGCTTGGCTTGGCTCTGCCCTCCCACACAGGGGGTAAGGAAAGCTCTTTGTCGTCCCCTAACAAATAAAAACCAAAAATTTGGCGCATGTGCTGGATATGTTCTTGAGCTCAGCCGTTGCCTTTTATCGATTGACCCAATTCGTAGCTCTACATAGTTGATGGTTTCTCTCTTTTGTTTTTTTTTTCTTTGCGCTTTGCCACAATATATACTTGAGCTTGAGTATCTGGTTATATACATATTTATCTGGCTTGTTGCAAACGCCTCCTCCACAGACAATAAAATTCCAGGGCTTTCGTCCTTTCAACGTCCTTTCCACAACTCTGCTGCAAATGGCCCTGTAGCAAAACATGGAAACTAAAAAACAAGAAGAAGAAGAAAGCCAAAGCCCTAAAATTCTCCCGGCTCCTCATTATGTCATCGAGAGTTGGGGTATTTGTTGTTTTTAGGAATTCCAGTGCAATAGGCAAAGCCAATTAGCCCCACAGCTACACAAGATAAACAGAAAACCAACAACAACAAGTAGGAACGCCCATCCGCTCGACCCAGTAATAGATACTTATTTGTTTCACAGAAACAAAACCATTAAGTGTTAGAAATTTGTCTAGCTACGATAGTGCAACTAAAGATACATATGTATATACATATCTATGTATATGTATCTATATGTATTTGCCAGCTATGTACATAGATTGTATGTACTTGTATGACACGTGTAATTGACCCACTTTCCCTATTCAAAAAAAAAAAAATACCAACAACACAAGTACAAAATGTATATACATACATATGTACATATGTATGTACATATGTCCAGCAATTTCAATTCCATAGATACACTCCACGCAAACACACACACACACACACACACAGCCACACACAAAGCCAAAAAGTGACGGACGTGGCCATACAATTTGTGAGATACATACATATGTATGTACATAAAATATATAGATACATATTTATATAGGTATGGATATTCTAGATTTCAGCATTATTGCGACTTTAAAAAGGAAACCAACTTGATTTAATGTTTAATTTGTTTATTTAAATGTTGAAAATTTTCAATGTTTTTCTCAGATATGTATGTATACAAAATAGAAAAGAAATATACATACATATATACATATCTCACATTAAGTCCATGTATGTATGTGTAAGTATTTCTGTGTGGTTGAGAAGCTTTTACAGCAACGGACAGAGAGCTTAGTGAAGCTTGCACTACAACAATTTCTTGTATCTACAACTACATGAGCTACAAACTACTTTTTCTTTTTTGTTGCTCGATAGTTTTGTAGCCAGCGACCTATTTATTGCGGCATATCCATCAGATACACACACTCACACACTTGGTTGTGTGGATGTTGTGGTACATTGTCTAATGGAATGCGCGCTGACTGCAAAATTGGACAAACCGAAGAAGAGAATGCAAAAAAAGCAATAACAAATTGCTTATTAAAATCAAGAAAACAAAATATGAGAGAGAGCAAAAAGAATCGCACTGTATCTGTATCTGTTCGAGTATCTGTCTCTGTGTGAAAAGATAGTTCTGTTTGTTTTTTGTCGAGACGCTGATAAAGACAATTAACAGCGAACATAAGAGCGAAGCGTTGCCAACAACTAGCTAAACAACAGCACAAAAAAGAAGAAGACGACTTACTCGTAATTAATTAAAATCTGCCCCTACTCCGCGACACTTCGCCATGATGCCCTACTATGGGCAAAGGCAGCACATTTCCAAAAAAAAAAAAGCAGAAAAAACAGATGGAACAGCAGCTTTGCTTAATTGCAAGCGTTAGCAAAAGTATCTGTCAGATACTTCGCCCGCATTTACCGCGTAAAACTCACAGAGTCAGCTAAATAAATCGTTTCGTTAGCAATGCTGTTAACAACACAACAAAACAATGATATCTCGACGACGACCACGACTAACGCTATTTTTACTTGCTGATGTAATCATATAAATTTTGCGGCGAATTGACAACGACCATTATCCATTATTTCTTTATTTACCTATCCACTTATCAGTCATATATATAGTCATATCTTAAATCGAGAAGATGGCTTGCCTTAAGAACCTAATACTATCAATCTGATCTCTCCGGACTGGACATTGGGTCACCGGCAAATGATACAGCCTTTGACACATACGAATTGCTCATCGATGCAGCCTTCAAAGATGGATCTTCCTTACGTCGCTTATCGACATTGCCGCTGGCACGTTGAGTGGTAAAACGTTTGTTACGCTTCATATTCGTGAATCGTACATAGATCTTGCCACGGCGCTCGGTGCGATAGAAATGTAACTGCTCCTTGGGGAACAATTCCAAGATTTCACGCTCTAGCAGATGACTGCGCTGTAAGGTTAAATGCAACTGATTGTCCTCGTAGTAGCTGCAGATCAATTGGATTAACAACAATCGTTGCACTGCATCCAACTGCTCATTCTGACCCAGGCGTTCGAGTAGACTTTGAGCCTTCATGCCCGACGCTTGAAGTATACCAAGGACAGTGACAGTGCCCTCCTCACTGGCATCTGGTTCGCTACCGTCGCGTTCTTGCTTCAGTGTGCCACCACCACCGCCCACGCCTAGGGTCGTATGAACGAGCTCTGTGTGATCGGTCAATGGCAACGACATATTGAACGAATTCGAGTCCCCAGTCTCGTTTAAGGAGACCAACGGTTCAACATTTCGGGAGTTTAGACTTTCCTCCGGTTTAGGGGTCACTACCATAGAAGTCTGCTCTACGGAACGTACACTAGTGATCTGTGGCTGATACTGAACTGCCAGCGTCGCAGCATTTGCTGCCGCCGCACTAGATACTGCTTGAGTGCATCGACAGCCACTGCAATGGCCAGCACCAGCTTCAGAAGCACCTATTAGTGGTACATTCATCCAATGACGCCAGCGCTCCAGGTGATGCTCGAAACGAATACGTGTCCCATAGCGAAAGTGTCTCATCAGTTCTGTCAAATGATGTGGCTTGATCATTTGCAACTCCTCCACATTGATGGCCTCATCTGGAAATGGGTATTAAACTCGGTTAGTCTATCTGCTGTCTTTCATTCTCCCGCGCTTTAATTTACCTTGGAAATGTGGCAAGAGCTCGCTAACATTCCAGGAGTTTAGCAGCTCACGCAACTCCTCATAATCTTGCTCTTGATACTGCTGGCTAACTCCTCCTCTACCCTTGGGCATGATGTGTTGTCTATCTTAAGCTGCGTTTGCTCTCGCTCTCGCTCTGTCTCTCTGCGTCTTTCTGTCTCTCTCTCCGATTGTGTATTTATGATACAGCAGATGTATGTAAGTATGTAGCGATGAATTTTAACTACAACCCGGCGTACATCCTTTCGTCACGAGCAAGAACACGACACTGAGTTCGCACAGCCCTCTTCTGGCCTGCTCTATGTATACATAAAACACCAACACACAATATACATATACATACGCAACAGCCGGTCTCTGTACATACCTGTACATACGAAGCAGGCCATCGTTTCATCGGTTATTTCGTTTCCCATTCGTACAGTATAGAAGGCAACAACAGCGTAAATACATATGTATGTACAAATATACATACATACATATCATTGGGATGGACTTTTAAATGGAAGGTAATCTGATTAAACCAACTACGAAAGTCAACCAAATCCACTCCCGTTTTTTTAAAAAAATTACAGTGTATACAATGTAAAAATTTTTTGTTTTGAATAACTACAAAATTTTGATAGCATTTTAAAGTATGTAAGAATGTAAAAAGAAATAGGTAAACTATTTTGAAATCGGTTGAAAATTGTCTAAAAAAACAGCCTATGGAAAGACTTAACTTTGACCAAAAAAAAAGCGTTGCAATCTTTTAAAGTCGTAATTTTAGCCAAAATCATACCATTTTTCAAAAAATTTTCAAAAATCCCCAGCGTTGCAATATTTTAAAGCTGCAATGGCGTTTTAAAGTAGATAAAAATTCGATAAAAACCTCATTAAAACTTTGAAAATCGGTATAAAATTGTCCTAAATACAGCTTTAGGAAAATATCAATTTTTTCCTAATATTTTTCAATATCGGTTCCAAAATTTATGCAACAACCTCAACTTTGCAAGCCTCTAACTTTGCCAATTTTTGGACGATTCCAAAAAGTCATGTCTTTTTTTGCTGCTCTGAATGTGAGTTATAAATTGGCATTCAAATCTAAAAAACTAATTTCGACCCGATTTTTGAAAAAAATTACAGTGTATACACTGTCAAAATTTTGAAAAATCGAGTCGAAATTTTTTTACGCGAAATTTTAAGATTTTGATAGCATTTTAAAGTATGTAAAAATGTAATAAGAAATAGATAAACAATTTTGAAATCGGTTGAAAATTGTCTAAAATACAGCCCAATTAAAATCGGAATTTTGACCAAATAATACAATTTTTCAACTACGAAAGTCAACCAAGTCCACTCCAATATGTAAACTTATGGATGTACATACATACATACATATGTGTATTGATAGAAGCCAAACCAACAAAAAAAAAAAGCTGTTTAAACATTTAACACTAACACATTAAACACAAAAAACATTTGAAACACAAAAGCGTAGGATTATCTCAATAGCGATACAATACCTTTTAAATACTACGAAATCCTTTAAGATATGCAAACGAATAAGTATCAGATAGAGGTGGCCAAGAGATTGTTGATTACTTCTCAGCCGATCCTCGTTTAACCAAATAGTTTTTATACCATGTACGCATAGCGCGACATGGTATGTATATTAAAGTCGCTAAAGGGAATGTTGCAGTCATGTATCGATAACAAGTGATATTTGAACCGCATATGTATGGGGAAAATCTAAATAAAAATGTCCGAGTTATACGTAAACGTTTTGTACTCAAATGTCTAAGTTGGCCGATAGATGCGCTAAAGTGGTAATAAAATATTAAATTACTTGTTGTAGAACTAAGAATATATTGTATGTGGCCTATATAAAAAGTTTTGAAAGGCTAATTAGTTAGACTTATACTTTTAAGGTAGTTTATGTATAGTAATGTTTCTTTTTCTCTAATGATAAGTAGAGACCAATTATGATTCTTTCGCTCCAACATAGACTCCTAACAACAACTGTAACAAACTGTAACTGAACAAAAGGAAAATAAAAGAGACTATAGCACAACTTATATATAATCACATTAACTATCATGCGATCACCACTATGCACCTTTTGCTGGGGGAATACTACTGGTTTTACGACACCATGTCACAAAATTCGGCGAATTGTAGAAACCTTTAATATTTATGAGGTTAACTTTTATGCATTTCCTTTTGCATCTGTCCAACCGAAAAAAATGCGTTCGAAATTCAACCTCAAGAGTCTTTGCCGTCGTCGTCGTCATCACCATCATCATAATATTGTAAAGTAGCCAACACCATAGCAAGTTCAATGAACTTCTTTTGTAAATGTTTTCCTTTCTTCAGTTTTTTTTTTGTTTACTTAGCCCGCTTGTGGCTGTCTTTGGTGTCGTTTCTTTCTTTTCTTTCATTTTTTCGGCTACGACGACTTTCCGGAGTCTTTTTTTTTTACTTTTTTGGGTTCCCGCCTGACTGGCTGCTACTGCAACTTGTTTAGTTCAAATGCCTTCATTAAGACGCACACACTCAGTCACTCAGTATATTCAGAGGAGAGTGATAGAAAAGCAGAGAATGAAGTGTGGGGGGGGGGGCGTGAGGGAGTTGTAGTGATAGAGGTGAAGGAAAACCCTCCAAAAGCCAAATGGAAATTTCATGTCAGCAATCTTTACTATATTTGTACACTGCCGCTCAAGTGAATAGGTTCAACTGTAGAGGATAGAATTTGAGGTAGTTACACTGATACATCGCTGATCGTTTTTATTTTCTTCCGTCTTTCCGTATTTTTACCGAAATCAACTTCATCACGGTGAACTCTGCTTAGGTCATTTTGAAGACAGTTTTGTGGATCTTTCAATGAAAGCGAAATTATGTGTTACCTTTCTTTTGGTTTACAAATAAAGGTTAAAAACAAGCAATGATCATGGAAATATATGCTACAGAAACTGATATCAAAGACATAATACAACCAATATTGCTTAGACCTATTCAGTTTACCTTGGTTTTTTACTAGTAAGAATAAAGCTAAAACTCACCAAGGCACACGACGACGACCTTTCTACCTGACAATGAGAACCCCATCAGTGAGTATATTGGAGGAACCTTCCTAATGACCAGCTCAGTGATTTGGAAAAAAAAGGAAAAACTCTGCAAACTTCTAAACGAAACTCAAGTATTTTGCTGCCCTAATTATCTGTTTTTAGTGTGCGCGGTCTTTGGTTTCCAATTAAGAGCAAATTGTCAAAAAATTGGTAGAGTGGTGGTTGTTAATTCAAGTAATTGATGAAGTGTAATATACGAAAACCCAAATTCAAAATGTATCAAATATCCTTCAAAAAATTGTTGTCGCTTCATTCCGCTGATATGTACATATATGCAATTGCATTCTTTTGTACGATGGTCGTCAGTCATTGCGATAAGGCCAACATTTTTCTCATTCTAATCAAAATTCCTTAGGTAGAAAACAAAGAAACCAAATTATACCCCCTCCAAGTATTTGTATTCTTAAAAGTATGTATGTACATAGACATACATATGTATGTACATATGTATGTATGAGCATAGTATGTATATAGCGAAATAAAGTGAAACATGCGCAGTAAAACGCGACCTCCCGAGGGGCTGAAAAGCGTTTATATTAAGGGTGGGAAAAGAAAAACCTAGTATATGTATGTACGTACGGATATAAAAATGTTCAAGGAACTCTATCTCTGAAACAGGAATAAGAAGGAATGCCGATGCAACTGAGTAACCAAGGCCATTTCTCTGATAAGGGTGCTCTTTTCTTCCTTTCTTTTCTTTTGGCTCCTAATCAATTTCAATGCGGAAGTTTTTGTCAGCCAGCCACAGCCTTAGAGCTGTAATATGGAAATGGAACTGCGCGATTGGAAGAAACTGCGCAGCTCTTTATTATAGTCCGCAGCAGACTGAAATATTGTGGCAGCTGGCCAAGTTACTTAGTTATAGGCCCAGGGCCAGGGCCTCTCTTAAGCCAGCGTTATGAGTTTGAGTTGAGTTTCGTATCGCTTCGAGTTGGTCTAAGTATCGTAACATTCTGTCGGGCTTGAAAGAAGAAAAAAGCTGCCTAACCAGCGCTCGCGAGTGTTGGAGTGCCGCCGTCGCTCTCGGTGACCTACACTGGCTTCCCCTACATGAAAAAAAAGCTTATTCTACATACATACATACATACATACATACATATGTACATATGTATGTACATATGTATGTATAACAAACCATGCAGCAGCAGTCTCTCTATATACTGCTATTGACGGTGGAGAATGTGCGGGTTGTGTGGGGATTGGGGGCCTTATGTGGTGGTTAGGTGGCGGGGGCACCACACGCATATAGAAGCAAATTTTTTGGTAGAGACAGAACAGAGTCATAGGCATTGGCATTCGCCAATGTTAATTCGCTGGCATTAGACGGTCCAAGCGCTGCTAAGCTAAGTGAAGAACAAAACGGGTTCCTTTTTTCTAAAACTAAAAACAAATCAACCAAACTAAGTAAGTAGCAATTAACTCTTTCTATATACACATACATATGTAGTAGGATGAGCGCCAACCAAGGCTAACCCAGTGATAGATACAAAAACATTTTATTGGTGTATGTGTTCGTGTGTGTGTTTGTGTGTGAAAGTTTAGAAGTCCAGATGTTCAGACCCAACCGACCTCAATTCATCCATTAAATATTAATAGACCTCGCTTCGATAATTGCATAAAATTATCACAATAACAGCAAGTCAGAGTCAGTTCAACTAAAAACGACAAAATCGATTCAGAGTGTAGTGCGATGAGGTGCGGTTGAGGTGCAGTTTGGGGGGGGTTACTCTATGACTACGATTGACTGTCTAATTAGTCACTCGTGCACATTTCAAGGTTTTCCAGTTTTCCAGTTGCCCATTTGTTCAGTTCAGTTGTTAACTTTACTTAGTTGTTGGTAGCACGCAAATGTGATGCGATACTCAATATGTATTAGAATTTCAAGTTTCAAATCGCTAACTATGGAGGCTAGTTCTCAGTCACACAGTGCCAGTCACTAGTCACTAATTACGAATTTATAGGTATCTCTGTGTGTGATTTTAAACTTAATACTCGAGAGATTAGAGAACTGGAACCTTAATTATTATTAACGGACAACATGCCTTTAGATTTGTTGTGTTATAACAATGACAGTTATTAAGTATTATTATTATTATAGAGAAAGAGAGATTACAAAGACTAACAAAAAGTTGCAAAATACAAACATACTTATGTATGTACATATGTATTTACCTATTTAAACCTATGGTAGACTTTCTTTTCTTTTTTATTATACCTACTAATATATTAAATACATCTAACATGAATCTTTCTTTAGAGATCTCTAAAAAAAAGACTCATAAATAATTTTTGTGCGTGTAGATGGTAATTGAAAGATTGAAAGGTTGAAGATGACCCCAAACTGACAAACGATTCGTGCTTGGAGCGCATTAACTTTTGGCCCAAAACCCAACCAAGAAAAAAAACCCGAGAGAAAAATAATCCCCCGAATGAAACATTTCGGTTTCGGTTTTTCTGTGTTTTTTTTTTGTGGTAAACATAAACACCGAAAAGAAAGACTCGAGAAAATAAAATGAAATCACATGCAACACACGTTTTGCTCGTAAATGCGCGGCCAAAAGACAGAGAAGACACACATCAAAGCAGTTGCATGTATGGGGGATTAGGTGGGGGAATGGTGTAAAAGGGGAGCACAGCTGGTGGATACATATACATATGTACTCTCTTCTCTACTTCTCTCACTCTAACAAAACCACAGTCTCTCCTTTGGTGGCCAGCTTTCTTTGGTTTTATTAGTGCGAGTTTTACTTTTTATACCCATTCAACCATTGGTTACAAAGATATATGAAATAGTCAATCGTTATGCCATTGACGAGGCTAAAAGTATCTTAACTTAATTATAACAGAGACTTTTGCTTTTGGTAGTCTCTCTTCCAATTAATACAATCTTTTACTGATGGGAGTTTTTAACTTGTATCTATACTAAGCACAGAGTATTTTAAAGTCGACCCTAAATTAGTGAATTTTTCTTGCGTTGTGGCTTTTAATTTTGAGCATAAAAACATAAAACGCAATAACAACATTTGTGGCGTCATCGCCAAAAATTTCGAACTGGTTTGTTGATTTTCCTTTTGATGTCGTCATCATCATCGCAGCCATTAGCACAGCAGTGGGTGTCTAGAGAGCTAAAAGGCAAAAACAACAAATCGAAATTAGTCATTTGATGCAATTTCCGCATATCGTCATCTTCATCACCATCTTCCATCTTCATGGCCTGACAACAACAAAAACCAGCTGCAACTTCGCGTGCCAAGTGAAAAGATGATGCAGTCAAAGAAGAAGAGACAAGGCGTCGGTTGTAGTATATGTATGTATGTATGTGGGAGAAGGTGGGAGTGGGGTAGAAAGGAGGAATACGCGCGCGCATTTGCGCCAATAACCTAGTTTCAGTTCTTTTTCTCTGTTTCTAGTTTGCACTTTGCACGTACATACATACATACATATGTACATACATACAAATACATACATATGTACATACATACATATGTGTGACCAAGGAGAAGGAAAGAATGGGAGGAAGTGCATCGGCTGTTGTTGTAAATAACAAGTTTTTCTAGTGATGACATACTTTTTTCAGTTTGCTTCCTGCACACCCCAACCCCTTTGTTCACACACACACCAAGTAGAAACAACTAATCAAAGTCTCTCTCTCTCGCCTGACATACTTTCCATAGAAGATCCATAGAGAAGAAGCAGAAGAGTAGCGTAATATTAAAAAGATTTCTTAATTAGATTTCGGGTTTTTTGAATCTCTGCTTTGCATACCCAGCAACTACGCCCACTCGTAAATCTAGGCTGCTGCTGCTGCTGTTATCTTTAGTAATTTATCTTGGGCATAAAGTTAGCGGTTTTACATGGTTACGTGCTTAAAAATCATTGCGTTTCAATGGAAAAACATCAAAACGCGGAAAATTTCAGTGTCCAAAGTGGGGCTACAGTGCCACACAACTACAGAACAACAAAAAGAAAAAGAGAAAAAGTGAACAGCAACTTGAATGTGTGTCAACAACAAAAACGACAACAACTCGTCGCTTATGTACAATTGCAAAAAGCTTTGGACTCTCTCGCACCCACACACTCATACTAATTTACATTGTATACAAGCATACACAAGCATACTCACCCGATATACATACATACATATAGCTTATATTTACTGTACTTGCGCGGTCTTATATAAAACTGGTTTTGTAGCCGCGTCGCCGCTGTCATCGTCATTATTTTTTTTTTTTTTTTTTGAATACAATTTACATGCGTTTTTCTAGTTCGCGTTTCAGTCGTGCGTTTCCCCTTAAAACTTACAGCCTAAAATACTGGGAACAGAGAAACGCAACCTCAAATACTGGGAATATTATGAAATTAATGTTCGGCTCTTTAGTTCGTTCAAACTATAATGTTCGGCTCCTTAGTTTGTTTTCTCAGTGTTTTCCTTTATTCATTATTCCCTTTTGCGTTTCATTCGTACGTTGAACGTTGGACTGCGCGGTTCGCTGAGCGCTTGCAGCGCCTTTGGAAATATTTGAAGAGAACTGAAATGAAATTGTGTGTTGAACGGGGAATGAGAACCAAAAAGGAGAGCGAGCGAAAAAAAAAGAAAAGAAATTAAACATATAGAAAAGCGAAAGAATCTCCGTTGTTGCTAACGTCGAAAATAGTCGGTCTCGGAATAGTGGCGCGACGTCTGTTGTTGTTCTTGCTCATAGTGTGGTGGTGGTTTGGCTACTTGGTGGTGGTTTTCCTAGTGAACTTTGACTGGAAACTATAAATCATGAGCAAAAGGCATACACAAAATGAGGAATGATATTTCAAAGACGAAAAAAAAATGTTAAAAACAAATTTACAAACTAAAAAAAAAAGGGGAAAAAGCCCGCGTGCATTACGTAAAACAACGGTGCGACCGAAACCAAGGAGAACAAGAGAAGGCAAAATGAAGAAGAACCAGGAACTTGGCACTGGATGACACATTTTTGTTGAATTACGCAACTTGCAAATGGCGCAAAGTAAAGGGAGAAGAAACCTGCTATCTCGCTTTGACACAGCGGATTTCGACATGTTTTCTAAGACCTTTTTTCTTTTGCTTTTTATTATCGGAAGAGACGACGACAGAAATTCGGAAAAACACATATACATATGCGTGTGTGTATGTGTATATAATATATACGTATGTAGATCTGTCTGTATGTATTTCTTCACCTAAATATTCGCTGAAAGAGCGAACGGAAAAAAGCTCCGCCGCCAACGTCATATTTTTTATGGAACACCAACACACAGGCACAGTCACAGTCACTTATACAAACGCGCGCGAATTCTAACGAAACACGACAGCGCGTTCGTTCAGTTTGCCTCTTCGTCGTCAAGTTTCATTCGCAAAAGCTGGTGGTTGTTGTTGGTCGCGGTCGCGTCATTTGCAGCTGAACAGCGAACAAAGTTGGCCGTGTTGGTGGTGGAAGCAGCAAACGTTACAAAAAAAAAATCTAATGGAATTTTTTCATACGTCGTGCGCGAGCGTATGTGTGTGTGTTCGTGAATGTGGCTGTGTGTGCGGCGGGTGCTTGTGCAATTGTTTTTACAAGTTTTTCCACCGCGCGTCATGAAGGAGCAGCGCGCTCAGTGGATTTTCCCAATTATTCTATTTATCAAAACGTACTGCAACCTATGTGGGAGCGAGACGAGGACTCACTGTGCTTTTTATATAGTCAGTCTTTTTCTCTCTCCTATACAAATTGCGGGCGTATCAACATGTAGGAGCCTCACGGCCTAGAGTCGTCATCGAAAGTGTTTTCCTTATTAAATATTAAAGTGACTATACCTAAGCTGCAATATGTTCACATGTAAAAACCACAAAAAGAAAATTCAAATAAATGATGCTTTCTCTTTCAACAGCAAAAGAAACATTTTCATTCCATTGCTCCCCTCCTTGGCCCCCCACTCATGAATTTATTACTCGCATTTTATCGTTCCACACGCAATACATACAACACACACACAATATAAGAAAGGAAAAAATGGTACTTCTGGCTCTGTCACACTTACGCATATTCTAAGCTCCCTCAAATGAACGATTTTTTCCAGCGACGCAGGCACAAAACCGTTACGAGTTTTTGTTGCTAAGTCAGTCAGTCAATGATAAAGCGTAAGAGAGAGAGAGAGAGAGAGAGTGACTGAGTAAGGGAGAGGGAGGAAAGAAAAACTGTACGATGAGCGGTTAGAATTGGGGGAATAAAACAGAAACAGAAAACTTACGTAAACACGCATATACATATGTTTGTGTGTGTGCGACACATACATACATATGTATGTGTTGGAAGATAAGGCCGATTTCCGAAACTAGAATTATGAATCACACATTTTGTTAAGATTAAAAAAACATTTTGTTGCACACAAATTTCGAAAGAACTACAGAAAACTAACAATTAGTGGCGGGCAGCAATTACAGTACTCATCCCAATTCATATCTAGTGTTTAGTCTAGTCATCACGGGGTTTTTTTCACCCAAATGACTAAGAGCTGCAATTTTTATGTCTAGCGCGTTGCGATGATGTTGCGCTGCTGAATGATGATGCAATTTTTTCCTATTTTAAATTATTTAGAAATTATATAAATTGGCTTTTGGTGCGGGGAATACTGCGGGCAGCGGAGGCGTACAGGTAAGTGCGTGTTTGTGTGTGTGGGTACTCATTAAACGAAGCATTCAGTTGGAAACATATTTGCATAGTGTATTGCTGCTGCAGTGGAGGCGGAAGAACGCCTGGGTTAGGTGGTGGGAGTAGGAGACGAGTTTGAATGTCACTTACCACAGCACACAGAGAGAAAAACCTTATAAAAATTCCCCATTGTGTTAAATTGCCTTGAAATGACGAATATATGTACATATGTATGTATGTATGTACATATGTACATATGTATACATTGTGTATTGTATATAATCCGACTCTCGTCGACATTGTTGTTGTTGTAGTCATGTATAATTAACAAACCACAAATACTGGAATTTTGCATTGAAAACTTGAAGTTTGTGCAGTAACCCAGAGTGAGTTACGTGAATCGTTAGAGCGAAGTTTTTTTTTTTTTTTTTTTATTATTTTCCGCTGACCTTGGCAAGTTAGCAACTTCATATAGACGACTGATCTCTCTCTCTCTCTCAGAGTCGAAGTCTAATTGGCTTTGGGGTTACTCATTAGCAAGATCTGAGACACAAGATGACGCCATTTTGCATCATAGAAGACAAAACTAGATTTTAACATAACATATTGCCAATGAACCATGACACATTTTGAAGGTCTCTAGAAAGCTACAAAAGTATCTCTTAATTTCTTATTAAATGAACTGTTTCTTATGAGAGGCATTTGATCTTTCGCCGATACCAGAGAAACGCTGTAATTATAATCCTGTCTCAGTTCTCAGTTCTTCTGAAGTTGAAACCGTGAAGTTTGAGTCGAGTCTCTCGGCGGATCTCTCAGGCCTCTGTCTCTTCTATTCTGATTCTGTACAAATGCTCACATTTTGGCATTTAATAAGAAGTTGGCCTTGAAGCAGCAACGAGTTATGTGTATCTGTGATGTAGATTTTGGGGTTTTAAATTTGGATTTTGAGTGGTTTTCTTCTGTGTGTGTTAGTTGGTTTGGCCGACTGGCAGGCAGTGAGTTATGTACATACATATGTATGTATATAGCAGAGATCGACCAGGTCTACACATTTGATAAATGGCTTGAGATGCCTTCAGTTTTAGTTCCAGTTAAGTAATACATATACAACATATGACAGACAACTTGAAGGTGAATGTTCATTGAAAATTGTTGTTGTTTTTGTCTATCATTGACGGAGACAGGTGCAAATGCAAATGCCAAAGTGTATTATTGCACTTCAATCAAAATGACCCTAACTAATTTTGTTTCTTTGCCCCTCACCATGGACCTAATTATATCTTTACCCAAAGGCATTAAACATTTTTATTGATTTCATTGAAGTTATAGAATTCTAAGTACATATATTGTCGATTGTTTAGTACATTTAACCTTGGATTCTTAGTGTCAGAATACCAAGCTTTAGTCAGTTTTATTTGTTTTTATAGTGTTTTTTTTAATAATCAAACACTTTCGACAGATATTCCAAAAATATTTGAAAATCATATTGTTTTTTAAGCTTTCAGTTTTACTCATAAAAATTCCAAAAAACTGTTTTTGAAAGAAACTTAGAAGCACAAAAATTATAGCTTGAGGAATCGATTGTTTTGCTTATGATCTCGAGAGTTCAGTGCTTAAAAATAAGGTTCTCAATAGCGGATGATTCGAATTATATACAATTTAATAATTAAATTAATTTAATAAACCAACCCACAATTTTGAAAACCATAGAATGTTTTAAAATAGATATTCTGAGTAAGTTGTTAGAGATATTAAGTGAGAGTATGAATTGTAATGATTAATGTTTATTTCTAGAATGCGACTGAAATGTGTCTAATGAATTCGTTGCAAAATACCGCATACATATGGGAAAGATTAAATGAAATATCTACATTAAAGTGATCCAGCTATACTTAATTGTTATTAATCACATGACAGTTCCGTTCAATTCAATCACTAATTATGCTGTGCCCTATTGACCGCAGTTTCTCCTCCTACATTGTTTCTCGCCTGCTCTCTCTCTCAACAATTCCAATCACCAACCGCATGACAGCTAAATACATGTGGTCACATATATATATATATATGTATATATAGCTTTCAATTATCCCCCTTCTCCCACACCCCCAACACACAAACCCCACTCACTATATAGTCATTTGTAAAAACAATTCAAACAAAAAATTTAAAACAATTTAGCTTATGTCACGTCTGCTGGAAATATTTTTTGGATAAGAGACGGGAGGAGCAGGATGAGTGGGAAAAACTTTTAGAACAAAGCGCCACAAATGTTTTTTTCCCCCTTTCGAATCTTTAATAGTCTTCTGTCACGCTTGATCTGTGGCTATATACATGTGCTTATATACATACATATGTATGGATATAACAGATATACTATATGGTTATCGTTTTTTTTTTTTTTTTTTTGCTATTTATACGTTTATTTATTTAGCTCAATAGTTTTAATTATAATTAACGCCGCATTGCAAATTGAAGATGAGATGTCTGAGTTAAAAACAAAGTGAAATATAGAAGGGAATGTATGTATGTATGTATGTACAAATATACATTCATCCAGAGGGAAACGGTGCTGTTGTCGCCGCCCGTGTCGGTGTCGGTGATGGGAATGCTCAATATGTGTGTCAAGTGTCGACATTTCTATGCAATTTAAATAAGTTTAAATAATTGATCAAGCCGAATTCAAGCTGATGTCGCTGACAGGCACAACGGGCCAACCCAAAGCCAAACCCAACCCAATCCGAGTCATAACCCAGTCGTAACCATTTGGGATATGCCGTGCGGCAAACGCATCAAGCGGCAGTGCAAACAACACATGAACCAAAGGAAGCGTGTGAAATCCCATTTGGCTAATGGCCAACAGCGTCGTCGTGGTAGTCGTTGTCGCACAACAGGAAAATCAACCTGTTTCAAAGTTACCTGAAACCCAAAACCAAAACTCTTCCTTCTTCGCTCCCCCTTGCGTTTGTCTATGGCCCTACTCCCAGTGCGCTGTGACTCAACTGGTGCAAGCGAGGTGGTGCTTGGTGCTCAGTGCTCGGTGCACGATGCACGATGGACGGAGGATGAGGAAAACTTGATTCGCCAACTGATTTTCCCACTCGGAAAGTAGGGCACAAGTACAATTCGCGAAAACTGGTTTTTATTTTATTCTGGTTGTTGTTGTTGTTGTTGTTGCTGTTGCTGGTGGTTTTGTTTTTTCTTTTCTTTTGCAATCCGCTGCTGCTGCCTGCTATTTTCCTCATGACACGTTGGCCTCCTTTTTCAGTCGGTCGGTTCAGATGGGCACTCCTTTTTCCACTTGCTGCTGCTACACCGAGAGAGTGAGAGCAAGAGAGAGGATCAGACTCTGGGGCTCTTTCTTCTTCTTCTTTCGTCAGTCAGGAATTCGTTTTGCGCACGCAAAAATTCGTTATACAATTTCCAATGACTCCTTCCAGCGGAGTGCGGGGGTTGGAAACAGGGTGTGCCTGTGGCAAGAGGTCATGGGGGTGGAGGTGGGGGTGGGGCATACAATTTGTGTGGGGGATGTGGATGGAGTTGCCAGTTGCGTGCCATTGTGTGCTATCATAAAACTTAAACAAGACTGGGTGAGTGGGTGGTTGGCGATGATATCAGCGTTGACGTTGACGTCCCTTGTTTAGGGGTGGGAATCGATTACAGCTCCCTTTTTTTCTCCCAAGACGTGTTCGTATACTACCGCAGCTGGCTACCAAAAAATATAATCAAGTTCTTTCAATATACATATACATACATACGAGAATATTGCTTATACGCCACGTGAGAGAAACTTAATTATTTGCTTTACATCAACATAAATCTGATCAATCTCTTACTGGCTCTGGCAAATGTATGCAAAATGCTAAAACGAACTTCTCTCAACTCAACAAAACAAAATATATGTATATGCTCGCTGACCCACATAAGTCTTTCACATATTTGAAATTCCAATTGGCCCAGAGGCAGCAGGAAGAGGAGGAGGAGAATTCATCCAAAGAGTTCAACAAACCTCCTCCCGAAAATGTAGGCGACTCTCGCAATTAACATTGTGGGAAACAAATTCAGATGAGAACGGAAATAAAGTCTCTTGTACAGTTGGAAAAAACATTTCGGCATACGAATCTACAATTCAATTTTCGATTCAATTTAATTGAGATTTCTGGATAAAAATGTTTATATGTATGTAGATGATCCATTAATTTCAATAAATTTGCACAGATATAAACCTCCTAATCGATTCCACAAAGCAGAATTAATTTGAAAATATTTTGATCTTGATGTTTAACTGATAAACATTTCGAATTTAGTCGGAAGCTATCATATCAACACAAAACTAAGGGAGAAAATTATTATTTTAATCAAAGTTTGCATTTTGTGCTCATTTGTTGTCTTATCGATTTAAAATGGTCAGCATATTATGCTACTTTTTAAATAATTTTGTTTTAATAGTCATATATCTCGTGTAGTAAAAAAAGAGGTTTTTTAAATTCTTATTAATATTCTTAAACTGTCAAATCAATTTCATGACCAAGTCTGAACTGTTGTTGGACTGGAAAATATTTTTTAACGAATCTGCAATAAAATTAGAAGAGCCACAATTAGAAGAGCCATTTGAACGTTTAAGAACTTGCCCTTCATGGGTGACTTATTGATTTGCTAAAAGACCAAAGGTTTGTTTCTCTTCAATATCTGACATTTCTTACCACCTGCTTGGATGACTAAATTCGAAAAAGGAATTGGTTAGGGAGTGGGTAGTTGGTTAGTTGGGTGGGTTGGATGGTTAGCCCAACTGTATCTATTGCCTATTCTCTCGGCAGGTCATCAAATTTACGGTCTCCATTGTGCAGCTCCATATTGTAACAATAAGTAGCAATTCCAGGAGTACCTACTGTGTGTGTGTGTGTAGGTTTTTTTTTTTTGGGTGTTGAGCAACTATGTAATTTATGAGCTGGAATATGAAATCTAGGCGCCTGGCCGCAATACGTTTCGGTTTACCTAAATTCTCTATTTACTGACAAAATATTTCAGCAATTTTATGGCATGCAAAAATATATTTATTACAAAACATGTTGCAAAAGGCAAAGGCAGAGTTGGCAAACAGTACCGGAAGCCTCGGGCAAACAGAATGGGGCACACAGAAGCCACAGTCAGGTGGCCTGGCCATAGAGAAAATTTGCATTTGTCTGGGCCTCTCCTCTCTGTGTTTGGGTTTGGGTTTGGGTCTTGGTCTGGCATTGACGTCAAAGACTTTTCCGTTTACAAAGAGGCAGGCTAGTTGATTAAAAGCGCCACTGGGCCTGGTCTGACATAATAAAATGGCAATCAGTTATACGGGTCAGCAGCCCAGGACATGGACATGGGCATGGACATGGTCTCTCTGCAATGCACATGTCGTATACGTAATATAACTTTTGCCATTTTGTTTGTTGGCTAACTGGCTGGCTTTGTTGTCCCTGGCAAAGGCACGTGAATTCTTGAAAATATTATATGTCTTCAGCTAATCAAATGGTCGATTTGATTTAACGTCTTTTGATTACTTTAGTCGTCTGATTAGATTCTTATTTGGCCAATGCCAAAAAAATGATGATAAGGTTCTTTGGTCTTTCGATCAATATCGTTTGAGAACTGACCAACAAAGTAGCTTTTAGTGCAATTTTAAAGGTTGACCTCAACGCTTGCTAAAAAAAATTTCAGTCGGGCAGGATCAATTGAAATGGCAGTTCTTCGGTTCCTAGTGCTGAGCCTCAGCATTTTCCTACTTGGCCACACAGTTAGAGGAGATGAATGTAAGAAAGGAAACTATAATTAAAATTAAGTGATTTAATAGATGAAGTGAGGATCTCCGGGAAAAGGCAAGAAATCAAAAATTTGTGTGAAAGTTATTAAGGAAAATTTTAGACAGATTTGTGGAAAAAAAGACAAAACCTAAAGCAGTATTTGTAAGAAAGATGCTATGAAAAATTATAGAGAGATTTTTGGAAAGAAGACAAAACACAATTAAATATTAGAGAAAAAGTTACAAAAATATATATATATAGTAACATATGTTTTAGATATTTAAATATGCAATTAGATCCTTTAAGTCTTTGGAAATGGTATTTATATAGGTAAATATAGGTTTATATGGAAAGAGAATTTTCGAAATTTCCCTCTTGAATATAACTAATCATTTTTGGCTCTCGTAGAAGGTCTATCAATTTGTGGGAAAAACTCGCTGGGATATATCTAAAGTAGGTACCTCAGTTAAGTTTATTATCGTGTTCCTAATCCTTAGCTGTAGCCTTGGAACAGAACCCTCAACTTGTTTCAAGTATTAAATGACTTTTTGATGAAGTACTCTTCCATTTGGGTATATTGTTGGTTCTTTGCCAGAAACAACTTAAGAGCCAACAAATAAATAAATTTCTACTTACAAAAATTAAGTGTTTAATAGGATGAATTATCGCAAGGGCCATATAACCCGCTGACGATAAGCACGTCAAGATTATCAATACCCATTTGACCCTCATCACCCCCCCTCTCTGCTACTCCTACAGACCATCAACGTTCGAATGTGCCGATTGAGTCACGAGGCGTGAAGTATGAATACGAGACATCGACTACCTACTGGCAGGAACAGGCTCAGGATACAATCCTTGCAAAATTGGCAGCTGTGGAAGCCGCCCACACAAAGAAGGCAAAGAATGTGATCCTATTTTTGGGCGATGGCATGTCTGTTCATACAGTGGCTGCCACAAGGAATCATCTGGGTGATAGCTCGAAACAGGTGTACTTTGAGCAATTCCCCTACACGGGATTCGCTAAAACGTACTGTGTGGATCGCCAGGTGGCCGATTCCGCTTGCACTTCGACAGCCTATTTGGGCGGAGTCAAGGGCAACTATGGAACCATAGGAGTGAATGGTAAGGTTAGTCGTTACAGTTGCGATGGAGCCGCGGAGACGGAGAACCAAGTGGAGAGCATTGCCAAGTGGGCACAGGATGCAGGAAAGAATGCTGGCATTGTGACAACCGCCCATGTGACCCATGCCTCGCCAGCTGGCGCATTCGCCCACACCTCGAATCGCTATTGGGAGAATAATGCTGAAGTGGCGGCTGACAATTGTAATCCCGACGAGACAATTGACATTGCCCGCCAATTGGTGGAATGGCCCACAGGCAAAGGTCTCAAAGTTATCTTGGGCGGCGGCAAGAAGCATTTCCTCAACACCACGGTGAACGATGAGGTTGGCTATCCTGGTCAACGCACCGACGGACGCAATTTGATTCAGGACTGGTTGGCCGATAAACAGGAGCAGAATGCTTCGGCCAGCTATGTCTGGAGTCGCAAGGGTCTCAATCTCGTGGATCTGGATAATACCGACTATCTGCTGGGACTCTTTGCCACCGCACATCTCCCATACGATGGAGATCGTGTTCGGGGTCGCTCTGAACTTGCCGATCCATCGCTGGCCGAATTAACCGAGGCTGCTATAAAAGTGCTGCAACGGAATGAGAACGGTTTCTTCCTGTTTGTTGAGGGAGCTCGCATCGATATGGCCCATCACTCGAACTATGCCCGTCGTTCGCTCGAGGATACCGAAGCTTTTGCACTAGCTGTCGAAAAGGCACGCGAGATGACTTCCGATGAGGACACGTTGATTGTCGTAACAGCCGATCATGCTCATGTCATGTCCCTCAATGGTTATCCGGTGGGTCAACCTTAAAACACTTCTCAATCCAATCTATACTTACTCAAAATATCTAATTGCAGGAACGGGAAATGGACATCACTGGCCTGACAGGCGGCAATGGTGAAGATGGTCGTCCATATACCACGCTCTCCTATGCCAACGGTCCCGGATACTATCAGAGTTTCAGCCTGGAGCAGGGTCGAAATGTCCTAACCACCAAGACCACTGAGAATGTGAACTTTAGGTACTCCGCCTCGATTCCCTTGTCCACCGAAACTCATGGCGGTGATGACGCCCCCGTCTATGCTACTGGTCCTTATGCCCAATTCTTCAGTGGAACCTACGAGCAGACCAATATTCCCGCTTTAATGGCCAAGGCTGCCAACATCGGACCCTATGCCGATGTGGAGGCTTAGTGGGGGACAACGCGACGTCCCATGTGTTTATCATTTCTAGTTGGAAGAAATTCAATTAAAATGCAACAGATCTAAATGAGTTTCTGGGAACTGGGGGACGGGAATGGGAATGGAAGCAGGGTACGGGGTCGCCAGTTGACGTAAACGCATTGGCCATCCCATTCAATTCCTTCTAATTGAATGGCAATTGACGCGTTTGTGCAACAGCAGCAGCGCAATTTCCTGCTACAGCTGCAGCTGTACTTGGAGCTAAAGCCACCTGCTGCCACCGATTTCATGGCTCGCTCTCTGTGTCTGTGAATTCAATTAACAGCCAACTGGCGACCAGGTGAGATTCGAGTACAGGTAGCCTCAATCGGTCAATCAGTTGTCAGCAGTTCAGCTTCCACTTTTGGCTAGCAATCAAGTCTTAAATCGAGAAGTTGTAATAGTAACATAATCTCGTTTTTCATTTGACCAAATTTTCAGGTAATTTCTTAAATTAGTAAAGCAATTTAACTAGCGAGAACTTGGTCTCTGCCTTCTTACATTATGTCGTAAGGACATGAAGCTATATTGTACTATACAAAATAAAACATAAAATATGAAAAAGTACAATAAAATAATATTGTTATGAAATCATGAAAAAATCTAGTCAATTTGCAGACTTTTTGAAAAATCGATGAAAATTGTTGTATTCCGTTTTTAACTGGTCCTAGAATTCTACAACAATTAAAAATAAACTTAGCTCATTCCTTCAATTAGCTTTCTATGCATTATAAATTTGTCTCTTGACCCATTTAGGACAAATGCTGAACTAAATTACCTTAACGATGCGCAAATTTTGACATCTCTTTGAGTTCAGTTATAGGTAAGGGAAATACATTCATAGATAGAAATGAGTTACAGGAGTATCTTAAATTATTATAGATATGTAGTTTACTTATGATATACACACACATACACAGATGCCACAGTTTATCCTTGGATATATATGTATGTATGTATGTATACTACAAATGCAAATGCTTGAGAAGCATTTAAATTCATTTTCGGAGTGCAGAGTTTGGAACAGAAGAGGATTATTTAGACACAGAACTCTGAAGGGGTGTTGGGGTGAAAGGGGATAGCAAATTTCAATTAGAATTAGGCACCCAACCACAGTAAAGCAGTGGCAGGTGTCACCCGTTGTCGTCAGCGCATATGTGTGGAGATGGAGATGAGTTTAGAGATTGAGTTATGTTTTCCAATTTGCTGTGTGTATGGTGCAATTTTTGGCCAATTTCCGTTGCCCATTTCAATCTAACGAGATTACTTTTTAATTTGTATACCAAGAAGCAGAAATATATGTACATATGTAAGGTCCAGGAGGCGGAGGACACAATGATGTTGTACAAAAGTTGTCTTCTGCAAGTGGCCAGGGCAGTGCAAGCGCCTAGAAACTGGGTCACCAGCTACATACATATGTTCATGGCAGTATGTATCTGTGTATGTATACAAATTTGTATGTATGTATCTATGTACACTCTAGCTATAGCAACTGGGACAGGGATGGAGTGAGGAAGTTTCTGTTTCTCTATTACTTTCTATGTATACACAATACATACATATGTACATATGGGTAGAAAAAAGAAAAAAACAAGAAATAATAAGTAAAAAGCAAGAAAAAAACTCTCTGTGGCAACAGCATATACAAAAAAAAAAGAAAGAAAAAAATTATGCTCCCAAACTAATGGCGCTGACTCAGCCACATAAAAAAAAACGAAAAGAAAAAAACTGAAAAAGCTCTCGAGCGCTACAAAAACTACCAAAGCAAAGATACAAATACATACACACACAAGGCTAAACACGTGACTGTGTGCTGCGGCTGGCTGCTGGGGTGGGAGAAAGCTTTTTAACGAAACTCCCTCTCTTTCTCGCTCGCTCATTCTCTGTAAGTAGTGCGCGCGCGCACTTCTAACTACATTCAAATGTATCTTGTGGATACACACACACACACACACACACACACACACAGGCAGAGTGACAAGCATAGCATTATATACCAAAAACAGAGGCAGAGGCAGCAGGGGAATTTTGCGCAGCGACGTCGACGTTAAGTGTGCCACATTTTTTTATGTTGTTGCTGCTGCTGCCCGCCCTTGTCGCTGTCGTCGTCGTCGTTATGGTTATGGTTGCCAAGCGGTCGGTCATACATACAGATACACCAGATACAGATACAGCTACAGATACAGATATTCGTTGTCGTTTTGAGTATGACAAATTCATGTGAATTGGCAAGCAACTATGACTCTGGCTATGACTGCAGCATTTCAATTAATGCTGAATTCGTGTCACACACATACACAGACAGAGTAACACATTCTCTTACAATAGATACATTTGTAGTTGTTGTTGTACAAAGCTCCCTTATGTGTGCATTTTATCGACATTCGTTGCGGGTCTTGTTTACTTAACCCAAATGCCAGGTCCCAACCCAGGCCCACGTCTCTCCTGCCTCCTCTTTCTCTGCCTCCTCTTCTCTCGTCCAACTTTCCTCTAAGGGGCCTTACTTATGTAAGCCTGGGTGCGGAAATGGGCTACATGTATGCCTATGTACACACATATACATATATGTATGTACATAATTATATATAAAACTGTTCCCTCCACACACACACATCTGCTCCAATAAAATGAGCTTTTTTAAGTGTGCTTACTCCCACTCCGCGACCTACGCCCCCTACCCTACTCTATCTCTTATTCTGGCTCTTTTCATAAGTATTGTATACGTACCCCTCCGCCACCCCCATCCTCTGTCACTCTTATATAGTTCTTAACATATACATACATACATATTTTTTTAAAATTTTGCCATTTATACATTTATTTATATATATATATAATATTTATATTGGATTCACTTAATTAATAATTTTACTTAATTCGATTGTAATGGGTTTTTTCTTTTTTTCTTTATATTTGTTTCATTTGTCGTAGCTTTTCGGTTTCTTCGAATGAATGTTGTGTATAGTATCGGTTTTTAAGTTTTCTTCCGGTGATAAGCCATGAAATGCCTGTACATGGGGAGATGGAGGAAGGAGGAAGTGTGGTATCCGATGACATCGAGTTTAGAATATTCGTTTTACAAATTCCATAAAATTCAATATATATATATATATTTATGTTTATATATATGTATAGTAATAATAATAATTGTTAATTATAAAGATGGTATTCGTTAATAAACAATCAACGTTCAGGCATGTTGTTACTGTTGTTCTTGAGTTCTTTTTTATCGCGTTTCTTTTAGTCTAAAAACATAGGAATAAGCTTTAAAAATTTGCTGATTTTCGGTTTCCATTTTGCAACACATCTCTCTACATTGCGATTATATATACGTATATATATATATATATATATATATATATATATATATATATATATATATATATATATATTCAATTCAGATTGATTTACATTTACGTATTTTTATATACTATCGCGTTTATATATGTGTGGTATATATATACATATACATATGTATATATATATATGTGACTTCGTTTTATCTTTACAATGTGGATAATATATTTGTTTAACAAGCATTATATAGAGGTTGAGGGATAGGGAGCATGTGATGATTGTTGGAATTGATTTTAAAGCCAGTATTCACGTGTGTGTGTATTATAAAATTAATAAAAATTGAAATATAGAAAAAATCAAATATTTGCGAGTTTACACAGTTTAAAAAATTCGAGAAAGAACTTAATCAACTAAACTCAGAACGCTAGGAAAATCAAAAACTATACTCTATATATGTGTCATAGATGCTCTACTTTGACAACTCGAATTGTATTGACTTGTTGAGGACATTTGTTGACTTAACAATCATATATAGAGGAGAGGTCGGTCTATATTATTGTTGGATTTTTGTGTGACTTCAGCTATAAATATATGTATCATAATCATCTCACTTTATGGGGAGTTTTTTCAGTGTAATTGTTTATGAACATATATATATATATATATATATATATATATATATATATATATATATATATATATATATATATATATATAAGTATATATATATATATATATATATATATATATATATATATATATATATATAAGTATATATATATATATATATATATATCGATTTATACATATGTGTATGTGGCGACTGCTGCTTGCTGTTGCAACACATATTTACATTGAGTTCGTTTTTGCTAGTTTTTGTGTTTTGCTTTTTTTCCATATACATTTTTGTTTTGCAATTTTTTTGGTTGAAAATATTTTTCACTTTTTTCATTTTCATTTTTTTTGTTTGTTTTTTTTTCGTTTTGTTTTTTCTTTCTTCTCTATTTTGTTTGATTTCTTTACACATAAATCCATCCATTTATCCATAATTCGTGGGTTTTTATATAATACAATTCAATTCAAAATTTGCAACTTTTATCGGACTTCATTCTGTCGATTGTTCATGGTGTAGTCGCCATTCTCAGTGGTGTTGTTGTGGTTTCTTTTCTACCTTTTTCTTTTTCTTCGTAATACCACTGTTTACTTATAAAAAAAAAAGAAAAGAAAACGTAAAAAAACCATTCACTATAAACTATAAACACACTTCATTCAATTGAGATGATTTTCCAGACTTGGTTGCTACTGCTGCGTTTGCTGATGATGATGCTAGTGATTATGCTGATAATGTCTACGTCTTTGGGCACAAACTTCCAGGCAAAAGCGTCGGACTGTAGCGTTTTCTCAGTTAATATTGACCACCTCTTGATTTTCGCCATCAACAACTGCCATGTTGAGCTGTTGGTTCACTCCTGATTTGGCCAAACAGGAACGGGCCACGGATTCGAAGAGTCTAAAAGAAATGATTTTAACGTAAAAGGTATAAGATTTAAAATAACATCATAGACAACTTGCTTACACTAAATTCAATTTACATGCAATGACCAAAATATCGCTTTTTCTTCTCGGAGAAGTTAGTGGGAAATTTTAACTAAACTAGGCTACGGAGTGCAAGTGGTTTTTTATCGTGTGATATTTGTATACATAACACAAACAGAATTTTAAATTTGATTTATTAAATGTTTTTTTTTAACGAATTTAATTTAATTTTCCATTACGTTACAACATATGAATTTAATAAAAATTGTTCAATTGTTAATAAAATGTGTTTTTGTTGTTTGGTAATATATGTATATAATTTGAAATTGGAATTATTGCCATTTGAATTATATCGATGTTTCCATATATTTGTATATATATCGATTCTGCGAATGCCGATGCAAAATTCTTTATTATCCTTAGCGCTAATATCACTGATTATTATCTTTTACTCACTTGGTTATCTCCGGTGCACAGTGAACGAAATCATGATCCCAGAATTTGTAAATTGGATTCTTGATTAGCTCAATGAAGGTGATTAACAATCCCCATGGATGTGGACGATTAACAATTAAACGCTCGAGTAGAACACGTGTAATCTGCTCCTGAATTGCCTCCGAATTGGCTTCAGCAAACAGATGTAGGACCGCACAACTAAAATAGTGCGTATGACTGTTTGGATAACGCAATTGATTGGCAATGGCATTGAGGAACAGATAACGTCCTTCCGTATCCAGATCGACAGCTAAATTCTGGAAAATATCCATATGTGCGCTATGGGCAATATTTGATGTGTTGGGTACAAAGTTTTTGTTCCTAAAAAAAAATATATATACAATTCAGATGGTTTAGAAATTATTCAGAATTTGATTCATTATTAGACTAACCTGATAAGAGCAATAGCCTGAGTGCCCACATACATGACCAAGGCATTCATTAGCGTCATGTTGTAACGTGTTGCTGGCTCACTTGTGACCTGTAAATGACCACGCAATTCCGATAGGAAAGTTACAGGAGCTCTGGCCTTTAGATATGAGTCCAAATCCTTCTTAAAGTTGGGCGGCTGGATGTTCATTATATAGCTACTAAGAACTTTGGGAGCATTGCTGCTGTCCGAAAGCATGTCCACTTTAAGGTTGGGTGTGAACGGATCGGGAAGGCGCATGTTTCGTGGGAAAGCTGACAATATAATGTTGCGCATTTGGACACAATTGGGTGGAATGGTGTCACAGAAGCCGAAATGATAATCGCAGAGGAATTCCGGAAAATCATGTAACAGGACAAGAAGAACGCGCAGCGTTCCTTTGTATAGCAGCTGAACCGGTTTGCCCAGCTCAGTGTTGCGTAGGAAGGGAGCCAAATACTTAAAGAGATCCTGCAGCAATTGAGCATACAGTGGCCAACCTTTCTGTCCGGGTATCTGGACCAAAATGCGGCCCAGGAAGACACGATGCGAGATAAGCTCTAGCCAGGCAAAGCAGAAGCCAGGAGCCACACTCGGATTGAGCAGGTGATAGGTGTAGGCAAAGGCCGACACAATGCTGTGCATCAGCGATTCCATAATCACATCAGCTGAGCACAGCTCCATGAAGAGCATCATGAAGAAGCGATGATAGCCGACCTGCTGGAAGCCAACGCCACGCATCTCGTGATCCTTGAGCAGTGTGCCCAGTACAATGCCCAAAACCTTATTGAGCAAATTGATTTTCGTTGTGGGATTACCTGCTTCGCCAGAATGACGCACTAGCATGGCAATTAGATGGACAAATGCATCGATCCATTGGAATATCTTAGTCTTGGCCTGATTAATGGGCAGAGTCGGTTCCGCGAACATGCGATAGACGACATCCGTGCATATGTGTGTGGCCTGACGGAAGAATCGCGTAATCAGATCGTCTGTCTTTAGAATGCCATATGTGTTCATCTTTTGGACAAAAGCGCTAAAATTGCGGGCATCCCGATTGGTCTGCTGATTTTGTTGAGTGTACAAGGCCACCCAGTCTTTGAGTAGGAACTCGGTCTTTTCCTGCAAGCCTGGTGGATCATCCGTGTCGCATGACTAGAAAGAAAGACGAATTAGAGAGAAAATAGAATAAGGGAATAGCGATTAGGGACCCACCCTCACATGATGCATGCCGGAGTGTATGTAAGTCGATGCTCCCGCCAAGTAGCGCTCGCTTGCATTGAATGGACTGTAGTCGTTGGTGTTGTTGAAATTGCCCGACCATAGAGTCTCAATAGCATTCACTATGCACTCGGGATAACGATGTCTATGCTGAGTCAATCTGCCCAACAACTCTACAGTTGCCATAAATTCATTATCGGACACAATGTTAATGGCCCGATCTTCCATAATCAAGCGCTCCAGGAGAGCAATGCCAAACGATATGGCTACATAATTGTTGCCATTCTCCATGCAATCACGCAGCATGCCATCGAATTGATTTAAATTGACGAAATGCGAGGTGATCAGGGCACGAGCCGCTTCCACATTGTAACGAACCTCCTCTCGTATATCAAAGAAACACTTTGTCACTGCCCGCTCTGTGTTGGGGGCACCGAAACTGTTGTGCAACAAGCTAAGAATCCTCAAATGAATGTCGCGATAGAGCTTCATCTGCTCCATGTGATCTTGGACATTAACCAAACCCTCGGTGAGGCCTTCCACTGCTCGTGTGAGCAAATTGAAAGCCGACTCATGATCACGCAAACGGCGGGTAGCCATTAGGGCATTAAGGAGCATATGCATCTTGCTTGCCTGCAGCTGGAGAGTTGGCACATTGATGGCGGTGTTCATAAAGGCCTCCATTTTACCAGCCACCTCGGCATAGACCATGCTGCTCTCATCATTGGCGAAGACATTCGGTGGCGGCAGATCCTGCGGCTTGGGTGTGAACAAAGCAATATCCCTATCGCTCATCTGCTGAAAACCCGGAATGCTGCGTGCAAATTCCGAATAGACGGCAAAGAGTGGAGCCGGGGCTGGGCCCACTTTTAGACGCACTGCCTCGGGCAGACGCTCCTGCTGGTAGCTTAGAATTTGCGTATCCACAAAGCGATTGCCATCTTCGCGAGCAATTTTACGCGTCTCGAAGTCCGTGGACAACCGACGATCAATTTCAAGAGCTGACTTCTCAGCCGATGTCTTCTGAATGAAGGCACAGACTAGCTCCACATTCTCATTGGCCAGCTGGGCACAGGCGGCCTGAATCTCCGGCACACTTGGCATGCCGGTCAGGGGCGAAATGAAGGCCTTGTGCAAATTTTGACTTATAGCCCGAGCAATTTCATCTTTACCTGTAATCATGGCCATGCCGGCTGCTAAATTACGCACCATTTGGTGGGCAGCAGTACGCATGCGATTCTCATCGGCATCGAGGGCAAAATCTTTGCGTATAATCTGTTCAGTTGTAGCGCAAGCAATTCTAATGCTCCGGTCTACCACAGGTTGGAGCCAATCTGTAATGGTACGCTCGACGGCATTGACCACAATGTGCTTGATGCCAGGATTGGCGTGCAGAAATGGTATATTGGGTGGTAGAACCAGCTGCTGGGCAATCAATTGGAAATTGTTAACATTCACATCCACATAAGAAAAACGCGGCTCGGGTGGCGGTAAAATCACTTGACTGGGATCTGCTGGCAGATTGGGTGAAGCCACTGAACCCGAATTATTATTGGCACCACTCATCATCATGGCGGCGGCGGCTGCAGCTGCTGCCTGAGCGTCCACATCGGTGGGTGGTGCTGGCTGTTGTTGTTGTTGTTGTTGTTGCTGCTGCTGCTGTTGTTGTGGTGGGGGAGGCGCTTGCGCTTGTTGTTGCTGTTGTGGTGGCGGTGGTTGTTGCTGCTGCTGTTGTTGTTGCTGCTGTGGTGGTGGCACCACTGGTGGTGGAGCTGCGATTGCCACTGGCTGCTGCTGTTGTTCTATCTGTTGTTGCTGCTGCTGCTGCTTAGGTTTTGGCTGTGACATCTGCTGCTCAATGAGCAGAGCTCGTTGGGGATCCTTCAGGTATATCACTGGCTTCAGTTTGGCCAGCTCCAAATTAAGCGTTTTACACAAAACTTCAATTTCAAATTTCAAATTCAATTTCAACTCCGGCTCCTGATGCAGTTCACCCAGAACATACATAATGCCCATGGTCCAGGGATTGGGTGAACGGAAAACTTTCGATTTCGCTGAAGATTCAAGAATTTTGGCCACAAATGGCACCACAAAGAGCAACTCTTGCTGCCCCTTGTGATACGCTTCGGCTAGTAGTGACTTTAAATCCAAATCCAATTGCAAAATCGGTCTATTCCTTCCTAAAGTCATCATGCCCAACCAATGTCCCAGATTCTTAAGCAAACTGCGATCCGAGAAATTGATGACGCCCTTGTCGGAGCGAAGTAAGACTTTGATGTTGCGTAATGTCTCCTTGGTCACAAAACGATTTATTTCACCATTTTTTAAAGCATCCAGGAAATTATAGTAGAGCGTGTGGAAATTAAACTCCATTGAGGCACGCTTTAGCACCAGATATTGGGCCAACCAAGGCCAGTATTCTTTAGTCATGATCTCCTTTATCTCATCACATTTTTGGGGTATATTCAATTGGCTTAAATTGTTGAAAATGAATGCGGTCTTGTCCTGGACTGGTTCGGGTGGAACAGTAACCTTCTCCTCCTGATTGGCCACCAGCAAAGTGTCTATATTAGTGGCATTTGCAATGGATTTCATCCGAGTGGCATGGGAGACCACAAGAGAAGTCTTTTGGCCAGCGACTACAGTGCCGCCACTGCCACCACCAGCACCCGGTTGAACAGCCGCTGGGGGCATTGCGTTGGTTCTATACAAAGGTGGTTCAGCTCCTCCAGATCCGGCAGAAGCAGACAGCACAGATGGTATGGTATTGCTTAGGCCAATTAATTTCTGTGGTGGAGGCTCTTGACCATGAATCCCGTATTCAACGTACTGAATGAGATGCGGCGGAAAGTCATTGAAGTGGGGTATCGACCGTATGTGTTCGCAATATTTGTTGTATGTATGCAAACGGGTCTTGAATCGATCCAGAGCTGTTACACCAAAGTAATAGAGTTTGGATCCATCCGGTTTACGTAGCGCATCGAGGACACATCTCAACGATAGACCCAAAGCCACAAAAGTGGGTACTAAATTGCGATCGATGATGCCACCAAAGAGTTGGGCCGTTATTTGCAACTCCTTTTCCGGGTACTGGCAAAAAAAGCGATACTCTTCGAACAGATTGCGCAACATGCAGAGGAATACATCTTGCTCGCGACGACTGGTTGACTCTTTAAATCGCTGCAATATGTCGAGGACCTCATCTATGGACAGCGTAGGATTTGGCTGATGATTGTAGATACGCTGGAAATATGAATTAACCTCATCTTCTACTTCCTTTGAGACAGGTATTTGCAGATCACCCATGACCGGATTATTCGGATTTGGTGGCGTCGGTGTTGGTTGCTGCTGTTGATTTGACGGCGGTCCAGCTGGTAGCATCCTTCCCAAATTTGGTCCCACTTGGGGCGGTGGTGCCGGTGGCATTTGCATTGGATTGAGGGGATATGGACTAGCGCCGGGATTCATTAGTCTCGATGGAGAGGCTGGAGTAGTAGAAACCAAGTTATCTAAATGAGATACGACATAGGATGCCAAATTACAACACGCACACACACACACAATCTGACACAGAGGACAATAATAATTAGGACATGGTGGATGAACTTACTCAGCATGTTGCCAAAATTGAAGGCTCCGTTGGGACCGCCGCCTAAATTGAGGCCAGCCAGATTGTTCGACATATTCGTAAGGGGATCCATGCCGGGTCCAAACATTTGCTGGGCATTTAAATTGCCAGAGAAAGACGGCTGCTGCTGCTGTGGAGGCGGTACGGGGGGAGGTACGGATCCTGGGACAATACCACCTGGCAAATCCATGCCCCGATGACCACGTAGAATGTTCGGCGGTGGCACTGGCGGCACTAGACCGACTTGTGGACCACCTGGCTGCTGCTGTTGCTGCTGCTGCTGTTGTTGCTGCTGCTGCTGGGCACGAGCTTTAGTTGCCATTATAGCCATATTGGCAGTCATTTGCATGATAATCTCTGGCATTTCCGGCTGCATGCAGCTGTTGATACACGACTGCAGGCAATTGATCATTGTGGTCACAGTCTCGGGCAAGAGTTGGGCTTGCTTGGGTGGCAACTGGTCTTCTGGAATTTTCGCATTTGCCACTTGGGGGCAACGACGTTGCATGACTTTGATCATTGCTTGCATAAACGGTTCCCCGTGCTCCCGAATTTTATCGCTTAGCCACTTCTCCAGCTTCAAGTACTCTCGCCTCGAGGCCAGACAGGCCAAATCGATAATAAACAAAAAGGACCGAGCATTGAGAAGCGAAGACAGCGCCTTCAGATCTTGGGCAAGATCAAGGATGCGCGATAATTTCACCTGATCAAACTCACCGCCCCTGAGATACCATTCAGACATTGCATTCATAATATTTGGACGCAGCACGAAATTAGTAGAGCTCCAGGCGCTGGCCAGTATCACATTCGAATTGGGATGATTGCCCAAAAAGGTGGGTATCAGCTGATTGAAGAGATCCTGACGCAACGGCGTCAATGGGGGATTGATTTGCAAGAGCGCGAGGAACAGGACATCTGGGCAATTCTGAGCTGGGAATTTAAAAAGCTCATGGATCTGCGTGTAATAACCTTTGTCGGCAATGGAGAGCAGAAGTTCGACTAAATGCATGGATTTCCATGCTGCTATCTCCTTATTGTCGGCGTCCGGGGCCGTTTTCAATACATCCAATGACGGCTGACTGAACACATAGTCGGCAAAGGAAAAGAGATCTGGATTCTTAAGTATTGTCGTGATCAATGACAGCTGACCCTCAACGTTGGCCCAATATCGATAAATGCATTCTGGATGTGGAAAATGTGGCGCTTGGGTGGCCAAACGGAAAATGGTTAATAGCAAATCAAGGCCAATACGATCTTTCAGAATGAATTCAGGATGATCAAGTTCTGCAAACAAAAAAATCACATTTAGATCAAACATGTTCATGTTTTGGAAGTGGTGACCACTTACCCATGCAAACATCTTTCCAGTTAAGCTGTGGAACTAGCTCCTTGAGTGCCTGGACAAAAACATCGGGCTTCCACGTCTGTGTTGCATCAGTCGTCTCCTTCTTGTCCTTGGCGCTCTTTTCACTGGAACCAGTAGAAATGCCTTCGGTACCTCCTTCATTGTTGTTGCTGCTGCTGCTGCCGGCATTTTGCTGTGGCTGACTTTGTGATGATGCTGGTCCGGCAGCGCTGCTATTACCAGCATTACTCCCTCCTTGTCCTTGGCCAGGCCAGAAATTGGCTGGTGTCGGTAGATTTACATTACAATCGAGCAGCGATGAGTGCCGCCGGCACATGAGACCAACAATTTTGGCCACATCTTTTGGCTGTAGGTCGGCTCCACGTTCTCGGGTGGTGCTGCCTGATGAAAGATGGTTCTTGCACTCTTCAACGCTCGATGTAAAGTCGTAACCGATTTCAAGGATTAAATTCATCCAAGATGTGTCCATAATATTATTTTTCCCCTGCCAAATAGAAATACAAAATTAAAGGCAAAGAGCTAAAGCAAGACCAATCTTTTTTTTTACCTGGTTTGTAAATATTATCTCGCATAAATGGTCATAGATATCCTCAATTCCAACTTCTTTCAAAGCATCCGCATCTGTAGTGACGGTGGTATTATTGTTATTGCTGGTACTGCTGCTGGCCGCCGTTATATCAGTTCCAATTGCAGTTCTGCCAGTTTCCGCCTCTGCATCCGTTTCGCCTGTAGATGCTGCAACTGTTCCTCCTCCTGACTGCGCCGTAGTTTTTATTGTGCTGTAAAGAAACGGGGCCAATATCAAAGGCACCGCTTGTCGCGGAAACTCTTCACGTAGCTTATTCAGAAATTGCGCCTCCAGTTGTGGTGTCACGAACTCGTTTAGGCAACTTAGCAAATATTGCAATAAATCAAATGAGATGTCTTGCAGACCACTGGCTGCAGCCGACGCTGATCTATTGTTATTGCCCAAATATGAATCGAGCAGCTCTGGCAACGAACTGCGCAAATTATCACTGGCCGACTGTTTTAACTCCGGATATGAGGAATGGGTAAGAGCCAAAGCAAAAATGCACTCGCAGAGTTTATTAATGCCAGTCAATCTGGATACTTGACCAATTAGCTCTGCTGCCTTTACGGTCTAAATAAAATAAAAGGAATGTGTTATACATATGTGAATAAATGGACCAATGCAATTCATACCTTCTGGTTGCTGGCAAAATGCTGATCAAAAGCAAAGCAAATACTGGAAACAAACGAAGAGCTCTGCAATTGACGCTCCAATAGTGCTCCAAGCAATTTGGCCTGCCACTGAGTGGTGCTGTTTGGTTTTGGATCACTAAAGTTAAGCACGGTGAACAGATGACGCAGAACGCTGCGGTCCGCCTCGAGACCGAAATCTTGTATGAACTAATCCACAAAAAAAGGAAGGAAGATTTGCCACAAGACAATGAGTTAGAGAGGATTTCATGGAATATAAATAGAAAGAATAATTATGATTATATGTCTCTAGCCCTTATCTAGCCTAATCCTTTACCTTTGCATGCATTTGCATATTTGCTCGCGCAGCAGCTTGTGGTGCTGCCTGTGAGCAAGGAGACAAACACATATTATAAAAAAGAAAATAAAAACAAAACCAAATAAAATTATAATCCAAATGATATCGTCTTTTGTAATTTTTTTGAATTTTTTGATTCACATCTCGAACTACAAATTTTGACAAGTGTGGAATGCCTGTTGAAAGTGTTTGAAAATTCCCCTTCTTCTACGATATGCAACACTGGATTTTAGCCTAAAGAAAAATTTCTATTTCATCTTATTTATTTCCCTTTGGAGTTTTTTTTTGCACATTTGGATATTTTTTTAAGGCGTAGCAGCTGGTCGAGGTTACCACGATAAAAATACAGAGAACAATTTTGAGTAATGGCATAAAAATAAGTACTCGCTCAACATTTTCTGATGAGCCTTCTTCTTTTTTTTTTGTATCGTTACAGAGCAAGAGAAAGGGAGGGGGCGGGGGGTGATAAATGAAAGACGGAATATAAAAAGAGCAAGCATATTTTAGTTTACCTTACCTATCTTTCTTTTGACCTGTGTATACTTTACTTTTCAAAAGTTAAAAATTATGTTAATTGGTTTTTTAGGGGGCAAAAACCCCTTTTTTTGCTTTTGCGTTTTGCACTTTCAAGTTCGGTTTTACTTCTTTTTGCACAATTCCAATAGAAATTTGATAGTAATAAACTGGCCGGAGGCCCGATTATGGTTTATGTTAGACAATTTTCCTAATTTGATACATTCTAAAAAACTTTTAACTTAACAAACAGCAACTCGCGCAACGCCGTGCAGAGAAATTTTCGGATACAAGAAACAAAAAAAGAAAAAAAAATTTGTAATGGCGTCGGCAAAAATGCATGAGAGAGTGAAATGGCAATACTGCTGACATGGCCAAAGCTTTACAACACTAGAGCTGTGCAAAATTTTCCAACACTAGGACTTGGATGTTATTGTTGTTGCCCTGCACACACACTCCCATATATATACATATTTACCTATATATATATATATAAATATATCCATATACATAGGGTATATATATATGGATATGTAAATGTGTGCGTTATTTTTATTTAAACACCAACAACAACAAAGGAAACAAGGTTAATAAAACACGTTGGAGCTGAGTCTTTTTTTTTGTTTTTTGGGTCACGGAAAGATGACATACCTGCTTTATACTTTCGTTGGTTTCATTAAAGTTTCGCTTGTTCACGTATTTGACCAAACTTCGTATGTGAATTAGCGGTATCGCCTCTTGTCTCATAATTCTACGTATCAAATTGTCAATTGTTCAACGGATTTCTTCGTCTCTTCTCTTTCGCTGTCTCTTGTCTTGGCCGTCTGTGTGCTTCTATGTATGAATGTGCGTGTGTGTGTTCACGTATGTGTGGGTCGGGTTGGACTTGGACGTTAAAAAAATTGTTGCTTCTTCTTGGCCTTTCCGTTTTTGATTGCGGCGCAAAAAGAAATTTATTTAGTATAAGTTTTTTTTTATTGTTGTATTTGTTGTTCTTGTGTGTATTTTCGCTATAAGCAGGGCCCATTGGGCCCTCCAGCATTTCTACATAGCAATTGACTGCATTTATTATATATGTCACAAATTCAGCCACAAGTGGAAATCACAAGTCATTCTCATTTTCACTCGCTTTCTCGTTTCGATGTCGTTAACTATATATTACAATAACTTTTTTCTTAGTTGTAGCTCACGTAATGATTTTTCGCTCTCAATTCCGACAACAAAATAAAATGGACTAGGGCTGCAGAACCATCGATTGTACTATCGATAATTATTTATTGCACTATCGATGGCTGTTAAATACACTGTGACAAAGATGTTTACAATCGTAAAACATATATTTATATATTTTTATTTTGTAATAGTTGAGAGGATCTGTCTATATAGAGAAGTGTCGTGTTGGTATAAATCCACAATGTCATCTGAATTCTAAGTTTCCCCATTATTGAAAGAATGGTTTATTCTCAAACTCCTAGCCAATGGCCAATTTATAATTTATTGCATTTAAATTGTTTGAATTGTGCTTCAAATATTAGCCAAAGCTCTCTCTACTATCGATAGAAAAGTAGTCCAGCTCTACCTCTTACCTCCTCCCCTCTCCAACACACTTTACTCGTGGTACACATAACACAAAAATAAAGCTCAATTAGCTATCACAAAATTTTAATGTGTACAGCAGTTAGCTCGTCAATTGTTAGTACATTATACAGAGAAAATGTGCTGTTACGTCGACAAGTGCTGGCACCTATCCTACCCCTTACCATCCAATGGCTTCAATCAAAAATCCGTTGCATTTCCGGAACAGCCGTTACAAACGAGCTAAATCGAAATTCAACTCCACAAACTCTGGCGGATTTCCAGCAGCTTCATGAGACTACCAAAAAGAAGTTTCAGTGTAAGAAAAGGTTCCCATTCCGCCTAAAATTTCAAATAAAATCTTTATATATTTTATTCTAGCTAAAAAGTTGCCAGTTAATGTAGATCCGCATGCTGTATTCGCCTGCAACGAATTGGATTTAAGTGAAGTGCAGGTTTATGGCTTCGACTATGACTATACCCTGGCTTGCTATAAACCAATCCTTGAGGACTTGCTATATAATTTGGCCAGAGAAATGTTAGTTAGACGCTTTCACTATCCGGAGGACATTTTGCAATTGGAATACGAACCAAATTTCGCTGTTCGTGGACTTCATTATGATGTGGAAAAGGGTCTGCTGGTTAAATTGGACTCCTTCTTGCAACTGCAATTGGGATCGGTGTATAGAGGACGGACGAAAGTTGAGGCGGATGAAGTATTGAATCTCTATCATAATCGTTTGCTGCCCATAGCTTATGTAGAGGGCCCCAATAGCAGCTATAGGGTATGTCGAACATAACTTTAAGTTTAGAGCAATAGTTAATCGTTGCATTTGACTTTTTTTCAGCATAATACCAATTCAAAAATGGTTCAATTGGCCGATCTATTTTCTGTGCCAGAAATGTGTCTTCTTTGCAATGTTATCGAATATTTTGAACGGAATCGCATCGACTACAATCCCGAGATTGTTTTTCATGACACCCGAACCGCCATGGGCTCATGTCATCCTATTATGCATGGCAAGGTGATGCAGGATACGGAAAAATATATTGAAAGGAATCCCATGCTGGTTAAGTATTTCGAAAAGCTTCAGCAGGCGGGAAAAAATCTTTTTTTGGTCACCAACAGCCCATTTTCCTTTGTGTAAGTAAAACGACTGTTTTTTTGAAAAGTGTTTGAAAAGTTATAATAATATATATTATATATATATATATTATATATATTCTTTTATAATATTTAGAAACTGTGGCATGTCCTGGTTGGTGGGCTCGCATTGGCGTGACTTCTTTGATGTGGTCATTGTGCAGGCCAGAAAACCGAAATTCTTTACAGATGAATCACGGCCCATTCGGTTATTTGATGAAAAAACACAATCACATCTTTGGGATCGAGTTTTTAAACTTGAAAAGGGTAAAATTTATTATGAGGTAGCGCCCAACATTTCATACGGTTTATCAATGCACTAATATTCATTTTATTTTAGGGTTCAGTGCGTCAATTGCAGGAGCTGAAAGGCTGGCGTGGCCATTCAGTTCTCTATTTTGGAGATCATCCCTATACTGATTTAGCGGATGTCACTTTGAAGCATAGCTGGCGAACAGGAGCCATTATTAGCGAATTAGCAGTATGCATGTTGCGATGTTATATCACAAGGAAATCCTTTTAAAATCTGTCTTTTTTAACAGCATGAAATCAAAACGCTAAACCGCGAAGATTTTAAAATGAGCGCCAATTGGCTTCAAATGTTGACTCAATTAATTGAAGAGACCCAAGACAACGAGAGTGAAGCGGCTCAGATTTGTCTTCGTAGCTGGATGGAGGAAAGAGATCAGTTGAGGTAAGTTTGCTTTTAATTTCAATGAATTCTATATTAATAGCATTTTTCTCGCTTCAGAAACAAAACCAAAAACGTGTTCAATGAGCAATTTGGTAGTGTTTTTCGCACGTATCACAACCCCACGTATTTCTCGCGACGTCTCTTCCGCTTTGCCGATATTTACACTAGTGACATAACAAATTTGCTCAAATTCTCCTCCTCGCATACATTTTATCCACGCCGTGGTGTAATGCCACATGAATATGCCTCGCATTTTATTTAAGGTGCTTGAGACGAATGTTTGGAGTGAGAGGGTGATGCTTTTTTTAGTTTGTAGTATTACAAAAAGTGCCAGTTGCTCGAAATTAGTGAATTTATTATATATATTACATATATTTATGTTATTTACATTGTTGTTGCTCAATAAAATCGTTGTAGTAGTTTATAAATATCTCAAGTGTCTCTCGGGGCAAAATTTCTACAAGTTTTAGCATAGTGTCCATCTCATCTATACTCAATTGCCACTTTCTCAGGGCTGCTAAATCCCATAGGTAAGTCATTTTTCCTATGTAGTTTAGAGAATGGCTGCCTTTTTGCAGTGAAACGCCAAGCAGTTGTTGTCTTATGATTTTCTCCAGATTAGCATAATCATCAATGTCCAATGAGCAGCCATCTGATGGAAAATAAGTATTTGATAAATTCCCAATTTATATATATTTGAGAGGATATCCTATACCTTCCCGGGCCTTAAAGCAAGCGTCGATAAGCTCTCCGGCCATGTTCAGCTTGAGACTATGATTATCCAATAAACAATGATTAAGCTGATTAATAGATTTGTAAAGCAGTTGTCTGGAAGATCTGGCATGGATATCCTCTAAGAGTAGGAAAAACTGTTGATACCAGGGAAAGACTTGTTGGACCTTACAATGCGTACAATCTATGGTCCCTTCGTACTCCGATTGCGTCCACCAGTTTAGATTTGACGGTACAAATCGTTTGTCACAACTTTCGCATCTATACTGATGATAGTTTAACTAAAACTAATATGATGAGTAAAAGAAGTAATTTCAAAATTTGAGACCAGACAACTTACATATTCCTCATCGTAATCTAGTTTCAAACACTTTGAGCAGCAACATTGAAATTTGTATACCTCTTTCAAATGCTCGGAGCGCTCTTGTCTCAAGCTATTGTTGTAATCCTGCGTATAACAGTTGAAAATCTCTTCGCCCGGCTTGATGATTCGACTGGCATAAACGGTAATTTGGCGGCCATCAAATTTAGTCCTTATGGAAGGATCGCATGCATGATTACAAAGACTCAGATAGGGTAGATTTATCGCAGTTATTAGTTTCAGATGGCTCAATTTGTGAAGGCAACCCAATTTTAGTCTTCCTGCTGCTTGCCATAAATTTGACTCTAATAGAGGCAAATCTTGGCTAAAACAAAGAGCATATCCAACATGTCCATTTACCAGTAGTTGACCAGCATGTCGTAAGATCAGAGCAGACACAATCAATTTAGAATCTTGCCTATTAGAGGCGGGAAATTGCTCAAAAAACTTGGTATGTCTTTCCAAATAAACCTGAAGTAAGTTTGCACTCAAGGCATAATATATTAACTCGTTCGATGAAACTTTATTAAGGTGGCTAATCATGCCTAGACTTTCTTCATATTGAGGTCTAATCAAGTCATGGTAATCGTAGCCATTCTTGGTTGACTGCATAAGCTTCGACCATATATCGGTAAGTTTTGAGCCATTCTTAAAGTGAGTTAATATTTTAGGTAGATAAGTAAGTACCAAACGCATGGCCAAATGTGAGACACCGAGCATTTGCAGCAGATTTAGCTTGTTGGCTTCACATTCGTATTGATGAACAGGTTCATGACTTTGTCTACACGTTCGCGAACAGTAGATTACTCTACCATGACAATTCGGACAAGGTATTGGAGCACATATTAAATTAGAAGCACATTGATGGCAAATTATGTTTTCCTCGATTGGCACAAAACTTGACGCCACTTCGTGAAATATAATTTCATGCTGAGCAATGGTTTCCTTGGCAATCATATAACGATTATCGCAGTTGGAATCTTTAAGGCTAACAATCAGAAAGGTTATGAATAAGATTGGTCTACATTTCCACTTACATTTCTTGTCTCTCCAGATTGTGCATCTGTTCTTGCTGTTTCTCCTTATTCCCATTGGCGTGTTCTTGTAGATCGGTTAGTATCTCTTCCAATTCAAATAACTGTTTTATATAGCCATCATTTAAATCTTTTTCTCTCAGACATTCCAAGTGTCTTTGCAGATCCGGTATCCTTTTCAATTTAGCAGCGCAATATGCCTGCCTCATAACAATTTTGTGTTCCAATTTCTGATAGCCAAATTCCAAAGCATAGCAACAGTCGTCATAGGCCTCTTGGTAGTAGCCAAACTCCTGGAGTGCCATGCCACGATTGGCAAATGCCAGACAGAGCTCATCATAGCAACTTTCTGCTTCAAAAATTGCCTTGGTATAAAGTCGAGAGGCCTCCAGTAAGCGATTCTGATTTGACTTCGTTCTATATACTCGGTTTCCCTCCTCCCTAAGGAGGCGTGCTTGCTCTTTACAGGATTTCTGGCCATATCTCTTGTCCAACTCCTTCTTTTCTAGATGAAGCAGCAATTGATGAGTTAGTTGTTGAAAGTGTTTCTGCTTGGAAGGTGGAAGCTCATGCAATAGTTTAATGGTAGCTAATTCATCCTCATAAGGACCAGTAAAATCTAGTAGCTGATCTTGCAAGGAGAATACTTTAGCTAGGTGCTCCATGATGAAGAACGAAGAACTTTGGTTTCAATAAAAATTAGAATTTCTGTGTATTTTATGCATTTAATTCATTAAAAATGCTTTCAATTAATTTAACTTTGTTTCCTCTATCTTAGCTGGGCCGGACCAGTGCCGCCCTCTATTAATTTTATTCGATTTTAAAATCCAAATTTGTTTTGTCTATCGGTTATCGATAACGTTACGTTTCGCAATTTTTCGCGCATTTTTGTAATATTCAAATGTGAACAATGGACTTTGTTTTGTCTATAATTTGTTTATAAAGTATAAGTATTAAGTTACAATTATTTACGATTTTCGATGAATTTCTCGAATCGCGCTTTGTCTATAAATTCAAGTGCTGAGCCGGCATCAATTCAAATAACATTTGCCAGCCAAAGAGATAAGATCGTCATCAAAAACAAGAAATTGTTTTATTGTGCATATGAGCAAACAAAGTGATAGTGCGAAATTGAATAAACAAAATAATAAACAAAACACTAGCAGTTGTCAAAAAGAAAAAGTCATATTTAAATTACCTAATTACCGGATAAGATCAAGTGATACAAGTGAGTGTAAACAAATTAAGAATTTTATAAAACTTATTGCGAAATAGAATTACATGGGTTTTTTTATTTGTGAGATGTCATCCAGGAGATAAAAGGTTTTGTAAAATAATATAAATGATTGATTTCGCTAAAAGTGATACATATTAAAAAAAAAAAAGCTTCTTGTTGGTACGAAGTTAATAGTCAATTTCCAGTTATTTAGACATTTTAATAACATTTCGAATCATTATTAATCATAGATCAATATATTCATAAAATTGCATCGAAAAATTTGTTTTTATTGTTGAGTTCAAACGAGGGTCAAGTGCTCGATTTTGGGCAAAAATCTATGTTTCGTTATCAGAGAATAAAAAAATATTCCACTGGAAAATAAGATTTTACCAGAATGATGATTTCGAAGCATTTGTACTTTTCTTGTTTTGTCATTCTTCATAACATCTTGGACTAGAATCTAGAAAAAATAACCAATTATTTATACCTTTGAACTGATTGATAAGAAAGAAAAAATCACTTTGAAACCGACTCAAACTGGTTTGCCTTCTATAATCACAGATTGTCTGTGGACCATACGCTTCTATATGTTGCCTAGATTGCCAGACAGATTCGACCTTAAACCCATGATAAGGAGCAAGCTTCGATGTTCGCTATACCAGTTGCCTGAAAACCGGATTAAAGCAGTTGACTACATACGTTTTTCGTTTTCTTCTTTTCAATTAAGTAAGAATTACAAATTACAGATCAAAAAATATGTCAATGGTTAACCTTTAAACCTAAATTGTTATCAAAACTCCAAACTGGTTCCCATTTCTTCGTCAATAACATCGTTTTTCTCATCATTTTGTCCTCTGGTTTCGGTTGTCTTGCGCACACTGGCAGCAATAATTGAATCAGACTTCCGATTCTTGGCCAGACGTTGTTGACGATTTTCTTCCCATTCCCGGCGATGCATCTTCTTGCGATGCGCGTGCATATTAGCATTCGAGTTGAAGGTCTGAGTGCAATGGGGACAAGTATACAAGACTTCTCCCGTATGAGTGGTCATGTGTTCCTAAAAAAAAGCCAAAGTAGTAGTATCTATTGAATAAAGGAAAACGAAAGAAAAATACCTTAAGTTCGTTGGGTCTCTTAAAGGCTTTATCGCACATGGGACACTGATGATTTCTCGCCGTCTTATGGGTGTATTTAATATGATGCTGATGCGATTGTAGACTGGGCGAGATTTTCAGGCAGTATTCACATTGCATGGGCTGCAAATTTTCCTCCGTGTGCATCATTTTAATGTGACGAGCCAAGCCATATTTATTGGTCAATATGGAGTCGCAGAGGTCACACTTAATCACCTTTTGAGGAGCACCTGTATGCTCTTCCATATGACGGACCAAAGCCTCGCGCCCTCGTATAGATTTGCCACAGATTTCACACATTTTGCAATAGAGATTCAGGTGGACAAGCTTCACATGCTGCTGCATTGTATAATGATTGGGGAAGGTCTTATCGCAGTTGGGGCACGCATCCTGCCACTGTTCCTTGGGAATATGCATGATCTTGTGACGTTCACACACTTTGAGGCTGTAGAAACTTTTCAAACATACATCGCATTGATACAGTCGTCCCCTCTCCTTAACCTCATGCATACGCATATGTAACTCCAGGCTGCGTCTTTGGCCCATTACCCGATGGCAAAGGTGGCACTTGAATAGTTCAGGATTCTGATGATGCTGCAAATGATCTACCAAAACGCCACGCTTATAAAACTTTCGATTACAGCACATAGCGTATCCGCGTTGCTTATGTTCTTGTCTCATATGAACGAGAAGCTCTGAGAAGCCTTCTTGTGGCGTACTACAAATGCTGCACTGGACTTTGTAGTGTTCCCGCAGATAATCATTAAACTCTCGCGACTTTTCTATTATTGTTATTCCAGTGGCTGTCACGGGTCTTTTGTTGGCGCGACCGCGCATTGAACCACGGGGTCGTCCCCGCTTCTTTTTTTCAACTTTTTTTACGTGTTGTTTGGATTTTGGCTTTTGCTTTGGCTTTAAATCCTCCTCGGAATCGTCATTATTGAAAGTGTCGTCATGGTCCAATTCTTCGTCGTCTTCCTGCCCTTCATCATCATCATCACCATCATCGTCATCATCATCCTCCGCCTCCTCCTCCTCTAGTACATCGGCCATGGTTAAATCTGCCTCGGGATATTCAATTTTAATCTCATTTAAATTGATTTGCTCCAACACAGCCTTTAGCTCTTCTTCATTGGCTTTGACCTCAATGGACGAGGCTTTGCGTGGACGTCCACGTCTACGCGTCTTCACTGCCTCAGCCACGCTTTCCCTAGCTCTCTCCTTTTCCCTCTCCGGTTGTTCGCATTTAACTTTCATTGCCTCCGCCTGAAGCACTTTGTGGGCCTGTTCCACCTTTTCATAGAAATTATGAAATAGTAACAATTGTTCCCAACATGGGCCACACACAAAGGCATCGCCTGAAGCATCATTATCAATCTGGAACAACACATAGAACAAAATTAACAAATTGTTGTTATATTTTCTTTGGATAATTGTTTACTCTCAGCCAGAAATGTTTTTCAATGATTTCCTTCAATCGCATTATTCTGGCCTCATCTGAAGTCAAGTCTATGTGGCCTACGTCGTCAGGCGCCTGCTGTTGGGTGCACAAATAGCACAATTTGTTCATATTTCCGAAAAAAAATAAAGAATTTGAGTAAATTTTTCAATCCTTTTGGTTGCCATTCAATTAGAGATGGAACTAGTCGACGTTTAGGGTGACCAACGTAATATCGAACAAATTAGGGATGGTGAAAACAAAAAAACAGCTGTTTTTTATTTGTGCACTTTAGCAGATTCGCCGACGAGTCGCCAACGACTTTGAATTAATTTAAACAATTTAATTTAATTTGTTAATAAGATGTTGTTGACGATTGGGCAACCAAACAAATGATTAGATTGAGGAAAAATTGTCATTCTGTGTCTAGCCTTCGCACAGGCAAAGAATGAGTAAGTAAAAGTCTTTCCATTGTTTTATTGTTTATATTGCTCAATCCTGTCCAGAGATAAGGCGGCAGCTAATAAAAAAGTAAATATCATTAGCCTCTACTATATTTACCCTCATTTGTATTATCTCTTCCAGTTAATATACGACAAGCTAGCCATTGTTAGCCATTGGAATCAGATTGGGACTACGGACATGGACGGTCAAGTGAATCGTGTGCCTGATGGTGGCTTTGGGTGGGTGATTGTGGCGGCTGTCGCCATAATTAATGTAAGCAACGAACACTCATCTTAACTCCGGACAAAAATAAAGCTATTATTCTGGTTTTTAGATGACGAATCAGTCCATATTATCAGTGTTTGGTCAACTTTTTGGTGGTGAACTGCGTCGGATGAATGAGGACACTTTCACAGCGGCTTTAATAACCAATCTAAATAGCTTGGCCTTGAACTTTTCGGGTCTGTTTATTGGTCCGGCCATCAAGAGTTTTAAGCCTCGCAATGTGGCAGCCTGTGGATGTCTTTTTGTATCAATTGGCCTCGTTATATGCTCCTTGGCCACCGAGAGTTGGCATTTCATAGTGGGCTATAGTTTCTTCGTTGGCTTCGGCTTGGGTCTTATATCGCCCTCCACTTTTATGGCAATTAATTCCTACTTTAGCAGCAAACGTGGACGTGCTGTGGGTGTATCTTTAGCTGGAGCCGGAGTTGGTCAGGTGTTTATGCCACATGTTGTGCGGTATTTTCTGGATTACTATAATTTCCAGGTAGCCGTGTTGGCTATGGCTGCCGTCTCGTTGACCGGGGTAAGTAAGAAAAAGCTGCTTAAATGTGTATCTTGAAGTGCTAATCAGTAGTTTTCGTTCTTTAGATCTTTGGAGCTGTGTTCTTGAAGCCGTTAAATCCTCCCATCAAGCACAATAACCGTAAGCATATGCGTCTTCTCTCCGAGAAAGATGTGGAAAAATGCCAAGTGGCTCTACAGGATGAAACTGTGCACCAACCCACAGAATCGCTTTCCAAGAAAATGCTCTCCCGTTTGGTGCAAGCTCTCGACTTGGAATTGCTTAAAGATTCGGTCTTTTGGAGCATCATAGTGGGCATGGCGTTGGTCTATACGGCTACCATAAATTTCACTATGATTTTCCCGAATTTCCTAAAGCATTCAGTTGAGCTAAACAGTCAACTGGTTGCCACTTGCATGTCTGTGGTTGCCTTTGCCGATATCATATGCCGTCTCCTGTTGCCATGTCTGACTGATTACCTTAGGATACCCTACCGTGTGGTGTTCCTTTTGGGCACTCTCGGTCTGTTTATGGCACGCACATTCTTAGCAGAGACTAAGGATTTAAGGGTCATCATAGCCATGTCTGTGCTAACCGGAATGATGAAATCCGCCACTGTCATTAATAACAACCTGACAATCTCATCACATTGTCGGTCGGAGAAATTGGCCGGAGGTTTGGGTCTCAGCATGATGTCCAAGGGTTTGATTGTCATAACAGTTGGTCAGCTACTGGGCTGGATTCGAGACTATCTAGACTCGTACGTGATGTGTTTGTATGCCCAGAATGTTTTACTATTCCTAGTGGTTATTGTGTGGGCTCCGGAGATTTATTATCGGTATCGCAGGCAAAAGAGAACAACAACCAAATCTATGGAGACCACTATTGAGGCGGGCGTGGAAGAGGTGGCCAAACTCAATGCATAAATAAAGCTAAAAGAGACAGCGGGGAATCGAAAAGCGGTGGGGGGTTTTATGTCAAAGATGTGATAGTGAAGTGGAATCTCATGGTGGATAGCTCATTATATTTACTGGGTTACTCTATTCTACAGTCTTTCAAATGCCAATTCAAATATCGTAAAGTCAATTAAATGATATCCCTATTGGGTCTTCCAGTCGGCATTGAGATTCATTTCATTGTAAGTTATATGTAAACTTGTGTGCTATGATTAGGAACGGATTTCGTAATATAATCAATAGTATTTAAATTCATATTCGACTATTTATATTCCCATCTATCTATGTATCTATACCCATTATTCATTACTCTAAACTAGCTTTTGTACTGCCAGAAAAATTAAATAAATAAAAATAACAATTTACATTCACAAAATGCCGAATTTCTATTTGTTTATTTTATTTGAAAAGACCGTTTAGAACTCCCCACCATCCAGATCTTATGTAGCGGTAACAAAGCTAGGTGCACTGTCCAACACCTCGGGTTGGCCCGTCTCGGTATTAAAGAATAGGCGACGCTCGATTCCAGCTTCGGTGATGATACCAATGCGAACTACACCGCCAGAGCTACCATCATGGTAGATGGCATGTTGTACAGCTGATATAAGGCGAATCAATTATCAAACTGAGAAATTTCTTTAGAGAATTATATCGGGCTTACCTTTCTTAACAAACTCGACACACTCCTCCTTTGGCATGCCCTCGCGATAATGTTCGCGCACGAAACCATAAATAAATGAGGATCCCGAACCGCCAATAGTACAGGGGTCGCGTGTCAGCATGCCACCCAATGGAATGCTGTAGACCTGACCTCCACGCTGTGCATCCCAGCCAGCAACAATGATGCCAGCCAGTAGGGAATCACGATAGTTGTAGCAAAAGTTACGGAACTCAGACGCAGCCTCCCACACTAAGGCATCTTTGTTGGTCTGAATCTCATGATAATTAAGCGAGTAGGCGACAATGTCGGCAATGGCCTGAGTGTCGGCAGCAGATCCACTGCGACAGCAATAGATTTTGTCCGTAATGCGGGTCAATTTGTCCGTCACACGATTGGCTACATATGCTCCCGAACTGGTACGGGAGTCGGCTCCAATGACCACACCGCCATCAAATTCCACGGCCATAATTGTGGTCTGGAATTGGAATCAAAAAATGGGGTAAGATTTGACTCTCTGAGTAAAGGGTCCCACGAATAGTGTACTTACTCCAGTGCTGACGGGTTTGTCGGTTACATCAAAATCGTCCATTTCGGTTTTTAACTTTTACAAGATGAATTTAATTGGAAATTCTTTTAACAAAACGAAAAGCCGACCAAAATGACTGGCTTGTTTTTGATAAAGTGTTGGCAAGCGACAAAAGGCCACACCAGTGTTGAAAAACGTGTATTTTTCATTTACACTGTGGCTCCATCTACCATTTTTTTTGTGGTGCACCCCTGAAACCATTCAAAACAAAATCAGCTGATTTAGCAGCAGTCATTTCTTGTCCTTCCTTGCAATTTTTAAACAAAAGGTATAGAAACAAATTACAAATCTCAGATAACACTCAATGGATATTAATAGTCATCCACAACCACAGCTCTTTCCACAACACACACACACACACAGATACGTGCAGAGAGCGGTTACTCGTAAAAGATAAAACTATTTGGAGCGATAAGAGAAATCAAAATCAAAAAAGTGCCAAAGCAACAACAACAATATGCTTTCTTACATCAAACGAAAACTCTCTGAATCGGACAGCATTAGTGGGAGCAACACCGTCGCTGTCAGTAGCCAGGCATCGGCCGCAGAGATAGTGCGGAAAACGAGCCAAATGTCTTTGGATAATGAAGCTATTGCCTTTGGCGAGGATGCATTACTCCATGAGCTGGGCTATAGGAACGCCACTGATCTACAGGAGACTATCTACGGTAGCTAACCATTTGGATTGGATACTGATAACCAATTATGTAATACCCAGTTGATTCGATTTGTTTAGATCTCCTGCGCACAATACGTGATCCAGAGAAGCCTTGTACTCTAGAGGATTTGAATGTTATCTATGAGGATGGCATTTCCATTTTGACGCCCACGCGCTCCAATGTGTCTGTTGTGGGTTTTTATCATAGCCTTTATCTATAATATTTATACACAACTAATTTTCCCTCTTTTTAGGTGCGCATCGAATTCAATCCAACAGTTCCCCATTGCTCTTTGGCGACCCTAATAGGTCTGTGCATAAGGGTTAAAGTGGAACGTGGCCTGCCGCATAACATCAAATTGGATATTTATATCAAAAAAGGAGCCCACCAGACAGAAGAAGAGAGTAAGTTCCTCCTCTATATGCCCCACAGAGATCGATACTAATTGTGTCTATCTATTATTTTAGTTAACAAGCAGATTAATGACAAGGAGCGCATAGCAGCCGCCATGGAGAATCCAAATTTACGCGATTTAGTTGAGAATTGCATTAAGGATGAGGAATAATCATATCGCTACACCGCAACATTTGTATATATATATTGTAGTTTTTTAGGGATTAGGATAAGTGTTAAATTGCCTCTTTGACTGGAATATGTGTAAATTTTGCTTAGCATTAAAAAAGGTAAAACATAAACTCTTTTAAATTTAATTAATTACATTTAAAGGCTTATCGAGTCAATTGATTTTGTGAAATTCCCATATGGTTATTTGGCTGATAAGGCAACCGCTCAGACATACAGTTCTTCTCAAGCTTTCGCATATCGCGATTCAAATGGTATTTGACCTATTGGCAGACCGAACCGTGTGCAATTGTTTTAGTTATGGCGACTCTTGTGAATGAATTTTAAAAATGGGCGGCAGCCATTATTCGTTCTAATTTCTTTCGTAAATAGATTGTGACGTTGATATATTAGTTATCAAATTTATAAACAAAACGCAAGAACAAAAGCGATTGTAAGCTGTTTACTTAAGAGAGTTGTGAATGTGAACAAAAAGAGAAAATGTGATACTACACATTAAAATCAAAAGGTTTTCGAGACCTCTCCAACGTAAAAAAGTAAAGTAAGGAGAGTAAATCTGGCATAAAGCAACTCGATTTCTGTACCACGTCCAAATCAGAAATAATAATAATAACTGTATAATATTGGCAAAAAAAGAAATATTGTTCACTTACACTGTACGACTGAACTTAAATAATTGAATCGTAGCTTTAGTACACCTTAGAAAAATTGTCTACAAGAAGTTTTATGGACACCCCAAAAATAATCCCAAGCCGTTTAGGAGGTTCATGTAAGTACTTAAAAATCTTAAGACCTATCTTCAATATGAGTTTTCCATATACTTTACTACAGTCCATGTAATCATTAGATTTGATTGGCTCATAAATATAGATTGACAAATTTTATAACAGAGTTGTTTTAATTTAACATTTTTATTCTGCCCAAAATGTGTTTTTATTATTATTTGTATTTGTATTTTGAATATTCTCTCATATGTTTGTTCATATTCATATTCCGAACAGATTTTTGTAAATGTTATTATGTATAGTTATTGTTGCTGCTGTTTCTAATATTGATTTTTTTTTTTCAAATATTGTTAACAATTGAACACTACACATGGTTGTGTGTGGGTGTGTGTATATAAATATTTTTGAACAAATTGTCTATTCCACCTGACTATATATTTTTTTTAGTAACATTCAATATAATTTAGGATATATATTTATACGGATGTATATACTATGAAGCAACAACAATTTACTTGTATGATAACATGAAAAAAATATAATATTGCAAAAATATTTTCATTGTAAACTAAAATAAATATTTATGGAAATACTTAAACCTCTTAAAATGATGACATGGACATGGTTATGGATACGATATATTCGTTTCATTTTGGGTATTTGAAAATGTATTTATAAATAATCATATTATAGAAAAGAAACGCATTGATTGAATACAAATCCATTCATAACGGGGGGTGGTAGTGTCGTAATCGTCAAACTATCATTTTGAGATTGATCTTAAGGAGAGCAGTGATGACAAAGTGATGATGTGCCTGGGCATTATATTGTGGGTAATATCTCTGTACTATCTGAATGGTGCTGGGGGGTTTGTGCTTAGGCCACAGCATCAGTGGCGCATTCTTCCTCCACAGTGATATACATGCCCTCCTCCTCGTAAGCAGAGTCATGCTTGGCCAGAATTCTGAGAAGAGGACGCAGGCGCAACCACCACTGCTTTTTGGGGATGCGTTGGCTGTAAAATATAAAAGTATGTCGCATGTTATAATTATCTAATCTCAAGCAGTTAAAATTCGGTATTGATGCACTTACTCGAAGTTCGTCTCGCCAATGAGATCCACCAGAGGGCTAAAACGATACTGGCGGGACACAATGCCCAGCAAAGTGGCTGTTTCGGGTGACTTGCAATTAACCACGCCATTGGCATCGATATTGGCCTTGATCTGGGTGGCCAACCAGTCCACACACTTGGCTGCCATTTTAGTGCCCATGTTACGATCGAAGGGAGTGGGTGAGCCGCCCTGTTGCATGTGTCCCAAAATGTTCATGCGGCAGGTGAAGAGACCTTTGCCCTCTTCCGAATACAGACGATAAATGAAATCTGTGGAATAGTTCTCGCTGGCCTTCTCATTGCGCAAAATCAAACCACGAGAGACACCCTCGGCCATCTTCGAGGCCATGTGATAGACATCCTGTTGCAGATCCTTAATCGAGAATTTCTCTTCAAAAATATAGGCAGCATCGGCACCACCAGCAAGACCAGCCAAAGTGGCTAGATAGCCACAATAGCCGCCCATAGTCTCAATGACAAACACGCGACGCTTAGTACCTTGGGCCGATTGACGAATGCGATCACAAATCTCGGTGATCTCATTCAGACCGGTGTCGCAACCCAATGAAAACTCGGTACCAGGAACATTATTCGAAATGGTAGACGGAATCACAACAATGGGAATACAGAATTCGGGATAATTATCACGCTGATCAGAAATCTGACCGGCGGCATGATAACTCTCAAAGCCTCCAATAATAAGAAGTCCCTGGATTTTGAACTCCTTCAGGCGTGCGGCGATTTCCTTGAATTTGCCTTCGGGTAAAGTACGTTTAGTTCCCAAATAGGCGCCACCCTGGCCAACCCAACCGGACACATCGGACCTACAAGAGAAATCGAAGATCATAAGAAATCTAAGATCGAGTGCTTTGTAAATGATCCTGTACACTTACCAACCCAATTCTTTAACATTTCCAGCAATCAGACCCTCCACACCATCGCTAACACCGTAGACAACATCGCCACGATAAATAGCATTGCGTACAAAGCTTCTCACCGCTGCATTCATGCCACAAGCAGGCGCACCAATATGCATCACTGCTAGCCTATAGCCTTCAATGCCCTTGCCATCGGCATCGAAACACTCCTTTGGTGGCTTCAAGCGGGTCAACATTTTGTATGTCTCCAAATTCCTTTCGAATGAACGACCACGCAATTTCACAGCATCCGCCCAGCGGCGCTCTTTCATGGCCTTGGCCACAGCTTGAGTGCGCTCAACACACTCCATCAAAGGAACACGCACGGCCTGATTACCATCCAATGAGATTACAACTGGCAACGACTCCTTAGTGGCCTCCATTAAAGCCAAAGTGGCTTCGGCACCCATGCGGCAGGCCTACAATAAATTAGAACAAGAAATTACAGAAAGACTAAAGTAATCTTCATTTCACCAAACTTACCAAAATACGATCAAAGGCGCTGGGATTGCCACCACGTTGCACATGACCCAAGACAGTGACACGGGCATCATGATGCAGACGCTCATCAATGACCTTCTTCACATCCTCGGCGGTAATGGGATTACCCTCCCTATCCATAGCTCCCTCGGCCACAATGACAATATTCAAACGTTGACCAGCTTTACGTTCCTAAGAATATAAGTTATGAAATTTTAAATTAATACGATCTCATCATTATAAAAAATAACAACCAATTTTGATATAGATGATACGTGTCTTGTGCTTAAGCAATACGAAATGTAAATGGTGTATATATAATAATACTAACGAATTTAGTTAAGTGAAAATGATAGAATATTTAATTTGTGTTTGTTTAGTATGGGCAAATGAGGAAACATAGAACATTTTGTTTTAGTCCACACAAAATAAATAATTTACCCCAAACAAAACCTACGAAAATTTTGAGAAAAACCAATTAGTAAAAGCGAGATTTTCGAGAACAGAACAAAATAAACGAAACCATTATATTGAGAGTAAGAGGACCACTCGCTGACCTGTACAAGTTTCTGACATAGTACATCCTGCCAGTCAACTGGCACCGGTTCTTCGGGAATTAACATAAAATCTGCTTCAGTAGCTATAGCAGCTGAAATGGCTAAGTAGCTAAAAAATAAATTTAAAACAAAAAAAATTGGGGAAACACATAAAATGAACAAAATGATATTATATATTAAAGTTTGTTAGGGTTAAAACTTAAGGTTATTCACAATATGATCTCGGGGAGGTTGGGGCGGTAGGAACAGGATAGGGATAATATGATTGAGGAGGAAACCCGCCCATTCGGCTAAAACAAAAAAAGAGGCTTTTTCTCTCAAGTGCAAATTCGATGTCATGTGCTGCGTGTTTCGGAAGCAAACAACAGTCAAGCGGATCTGTCTTCTATATAGCTCTTGTATATGTATATATATGTTGTATTGTATATATATATATATATGTTGTATTGTATATAATATGTGTGTATTATGTATATGTTGTATATATAGAATCATAAAATCTTCGTCTTGCCTGAGCTAATTGATTGCATAGCCTATCTGGCCAATCAACTTTCGGTGGCATTTCGGGTATGAATATAAAATCAGCTTCGCCAGCCAGGCCACCCACAAGTGCTAAATAACTGCAAAAATATATATATATATGTACATACATAGGTATTAATTAAAACAACTGGGGAGATAAGTAGTAAAAGGAGAAAGAGGGAATAGTGGGAAAAGGGGGACAAAGTAGTCAGACAAATAATATTCATTTTAGTCAAATCGAATGAGTGAAGAGAGAGAGACATTCAACATTCATTCATTCGCCTTGCCTGTTCCAATTTCAGCACAAATCTATCGGCCCAATCTTGAGGCGGTGGATACTCAGGCAGAAAGACATAATCTGCCTCAGATATAATGCCAGCTACCACAGATAAATAACTGTTTGAAAACATGAACATAAAATTCACTTTTGATTTTCATTCAATCAAAATCCTAAAAAAACCATACTTAAAAAAAAAAACCGAGAGACGACCCTCAAATAAACTCTTCTCTTACCCACAATGGCGACCCATAACCTCCATGATGAATGTACGCTGATGTGAATAAGCTGTACTCGAAATGGCATCAATGGCCTCAATGATACGATGCAGAGCCGTATCCGTGCCAATGGTCATGTCCGTGCCACAGAAATCATTGTCGATGGAGCCAACCTGAGAAAGAAAGGGTGAATTTCAATTTAATATTGAAAACAATTTATACTTTGTGCTATCTCACCAATCCGACAATATGGAGCACATTGAATTTCTCCTGCTGCTCGGGAGTGATGGTGGAATTCTTGACCAGCTCGTCCAGCAAACTGGACCATTCCTGACGGAACAAATTGGCGCCAGTGAGGGAACCATCACCTCCAATCACCACCAAATTGGTGATACCACGTTGAATCAAATTGTTGGCTGCCTTCAAGCGACCTGCACGTTCACGGAAATCCTGACAACGGGCAGAACCAATGATGGTGCCACCACGATGAATAATCGAGGACACTGAGGCCCATGATGCTTCTTGAATGCAGTCACCGCCATCAACCATGCCCTGGTAACCCTCGCGGATGAAATAAACCTGGAGGTGAGAATTGATGGCAATTGAAAAATTTAGCATGGGTTCAAGTGCAAGGCGATATCAACTAGTCTAAACTGGACAAGATTTAATTGCTAGTTTTTGTTCTTTTTATAAATTGTTCACATTCCCAAAAAGCTTTAACATCCAAAATTGAGTTTAATGAATTTCAATTAATTGTCAATTTGTGTCTCAACTAAAATTTGCACTCATACAATATGTATATAGACTTATCCATACATACATATTTATATTCAAACTACCAAACCATATCAGGAAGCGCTATCTTTTGGAGGGCCCTACAACTAGATTATAGTCAATATAAATAAAATAACAGTCAGATTATGATTAAATGGTAAGCCAATTTATCAATACTACAAAGTAGAAAAAAGTTGAACGCGGGAACTTATTCTCATACATAGAATCATAATGAAATTTACCATGACATTATTCTTTTACAGTCGAAAAAAAACGATAGAAAAACCAATGACCTATATTAGATTTTTAAATTAGATTTTCAAATTAAATTTAAAGAGATTTTAAAGATCCCATTCGATTTATCTGACTTAAACCAGATATGGTTCTTGAAAAACGACGAAAGGATGATGAAAAAATTGGGAAAGGATGATGAAATTAACTTTTCAGTGACATCTTTTTAACCACTTCTACTTTTCTGACTTTTTACCTAATTGTATTGATTTAAGTTATATTTACTTGCAACTCTGTCGATGTTTTTCTGTTGAACATATTTTTATAGCTTTTATCTTATCTAGTTACACATTTCTTAAAAGAACTGAAGGAGTCATAATACGTTTTGTACAATTCATGATACGTATGATTATTAAATTTAGCTAACGTAGTAATTGATTTTAGTTTTGAAGGGTTTAATTTAAATTAAAGCTAATTTGTTTTAGCCGGTTATTGGCGCCCTCTCTGTAAATATTTCTCCTAGTGTATAGTGTAAATTGCCCGAAAATAAACTCAATGTCAATGAGCACGTTCATATATGTAGACACAGTCACAATAAGATACATACATAGTGAAAACGCTTTCATTTTATACAAAATAAAATGTCTCTTGCAGATTATCTAACTGAAAATTCTCAACTTAATTGGCCATAATACATATGTATGTACATATAAATATGTATAAACATCGACACCTATTTATAATGCATAGTATCTGTGTACCCTCAATTGAATCACGCCGCCAAAGTTCAATGTCTTGATCCACTTACAATTGTCTAGGGCCAGTAACCGATAAGGAAAAAGACGGCCTAATATATGTATGTATGTTTTTTATGGATTTGTATATGGTGTATGTATGTACCTGCACTTGACAGAGGTCAAAAAAATATCTTACCTTGCATCCTAAATAGATGGCCATACGCACGCAGGCTCGTACAGCGGCATTCATGCCTTGGGAATCACCACCGCTGGTAAAGACAGCCAATCCTTTATCCCGCTGTGAACCCCGGGCCAGGAAACGTTGATTATTATCAGAATTCATTATGACACTTCGAAATCAAACAAAACACAAAACACACGAAGTCTATGCAAGATAATCAATGTACGGGTAACACTGGATTCAGATAGTATAGATATAGCTCCCAAGAAGCCAAGTTTTTAACTCTATCTTTGCCAATATCTAATTGATTTGGTGAAATATGTTTTATCCGTGATCCGTGTGTGTCTTCCACAAGAGACGATTTTCAGTAACTGGCTGCCAAGCGGTATTCGGGCAGCGTTTCGTTTTTTTTTTTGACGTTTCAAGGTGACCTTTAAGCAGCGCAAAGCTTTCCCACTAAGGCAAAGCAACAACGCAACTGATACGCCTACTGATGCAATGAAGGGGGACTGGCGTCGATGACGCGACGAGAAGGCGAGTATCCTTTGTAATACACCGCCCGATTGCACTTAAGATGAATGGTCTTGATATTATTTCGAGCGTCGCTAGTTAGATTTTCACTTTTCCTTTCGGTTTTAGCACGGAGCGAAAATTTAACCCACTTTCCCACTCGATGCGATTTGGACTTGCTCAGACTCTTCTATTGTTTACGTTTGGATAGCAGGGTGGAAACAGCTGTTGTGCCAGCTGGGCGCTGAGCTTAATGGGAAAAAGCTTTGCTGCTGCTAGAGATGTGCGTAGGCGCGAAACACAGCACAAAAAACCGATTTTATCGAGAGCACCCTATATTCAATCCCTACAATATATTATAGCTTGATAAAATTCTAGCACTTACTTGATATGGTCTCCGATATGGCCTCACATGATCAACGATATCTTGAAAATTACTAACACATCTGCGAAGGTCCTTTATTTCCTCTTCCCGTTTCTCGCATTGTTCTTTAGTTGGATTTTGAATTTTCCTTGCCTATAATCCAAATACCAACTTAGGTTATGACCAAACATCAAATGTTTTACTTACATGTTTTTTGACTATAGACATAAGCCATTGATCGTATTTTGAACTCTTAAATTGAATAGACCCCGATACATTTTGACCATTCCAAGATGATGATCCCACAACATTCAGGGGATTACCAGCTATCGGTGATAAATCGATTTGAAGCTGACTAACCTCATTACTTTTCTTCAGACCCAAGGGCTTATTAGTAGCGATCTCATCCTCATTGAATGCACGTAGAATGCCTAAAATTTCAAGTACATTTTCTCTCACATAACGATTATACAGATCCTCATCACGGTTACACAGATCTCTCAAATATTGGTACTTTAACTGAGGTTCCTTCAACATAGAAAGATATACCTTGATCTTATGTAGGTCCTTTGCCACCTCATCCTGACTACTACATTTGCAGCGGTACAATTGCTTGGATTCATCAAAAGTCTGTGGAGGTAAACGTGAAAGAACCTCTTTAAATAGATATCTTTAATATCGTTGGCTTACCTTTTTATATTGTTTGAATTTATTAAGACCATTTGTGATTTGAGTAGTACAGACCCTGATCTGTGTAACGTGCAATCTTTGATATGGATTGTTAGAGTTTGACTTTGTCTGTATCCATTCGTTAACACTGTGATTAATAATAATCAACGTCAATTATTTCGAAAGTAGTAATTTTTAAGCTTACAAGTTGTTTAATTTATTTAACACTCGAAATTTATTAGAATGCATGCCAATGTTTCCATCAACCTTTAAAATTTTGCATTAATGTTCGTTCACAGTTATTTGCAAAAAGACATTACCTGCTCGTAAAAACCTACGAACAATACATTTTACTCTTTCTGGGGGTAATTGATAAAATAAAAGAATATTTTGAATTTTTTACATAGTTAGTTTGAAATCTATTAAAAGGCCAACCCTAAGCAAAACTGAAAATTGGTTAACTTTCAGCTTACCTTTATTTCGGTGAACTGAAAAACCAATATATTCAAAGATTCAATGAGTTAGTCGAAGGATATAGGTATTTTTTTATATTTATTTCTTTTTTTTTCATTTTTTTATTTTACTTTTATTTATTTTTTTGTTTTGGTTTTTTCATAATTAAGAAACTGTAATTTCAATAAACTTAAATGGTTTTTCCACTCATACACATCAATCTTTGCCTCTATTATAATATGCAATTTATGTCTATATCCATTTTGGATTTATCTTTTCCACGTTATTTTCATCATTCATTTTATGTATTGCAAATTTTCTCTTTTTTATTTGACTTTTACTTTACTTGACTTAGCGTTGCGGCAAAAAAGTTTTTTTTTGTTTTTATTATTATTATTATTTCATTCACATTAATAATTTTAGCATAAATTCAATTGCGAAAATATACAGTTACTCGTTTTTATACACACATATATATCATATATATATATATATAAATTATCTTTATATATATCATATATATTTGCTGATTTTTTTCTTTTTTTTTGGACAATTAGTTTTGTTTTTTAATACACATGCATAGGTTTTTTTTGTTTTTTAGTTTTGTATTTAAAATGAAAAATTTCGAATAGATGCATTTTTGTTCTTTTGATTAGTATCATTTTCTTATTCTCATTTTTATTTTATTTTTTTTTGGGGTTTTTGTATGAAGAAGCTAGCAAATTGTATAACATTTTGAGGTTAGGAACAAAAACACTTAAAAAGAGAAACTCAGAGATAGTGCTGGAAAGTAAGTATTATTTGAAAAATGAAAAAGAAAGCCAATCCCTAAGGCTGTTCACGTTTCATATACATATATATATATATATTTGATTTATCCGTATAAGTATATATATATATATATAGATATAGAAAAAAAACCACGTTGAGCCATACACACAATAAAACTCGTGTTCCTGCTCTCATGATCGGGCTCTAAAAGCTCTTGCCTAGTTAGTTAGTTAGTATGTATTACACACACGCAAGGTGTCCTTCTGCTATCTATAAAACCAACAAAAAAATTGACAAATCAAGAAGACTCATGATCAATTGTCTTGATGCACATGTATTATTTGTAAGCTTTTGGTAATAACTTTTACATATATATATATATATATATATGTATATATCTATATATATATAGATAGATACATGAGTACGATGTTTTCATAAATTTGATATATTATTTAATAGCAAAGGCGTATAGACAAAACAGAGATTACATTAGACAACATTCTATTTGCCGAACCGATCCTGAGGGATGCTGCTGCTGAGCTTTGTTTAGATTATTATAATCCCTGTATCATTCTATATTCTTTGTTGAAATACCATAAAAGTAATGGAATATTACAGCAAAGAATATAGACGATACGGTGGTTATAATATTCTAATCAAAGAGTTTTGACAAGACAATGTTCTATATAATATTGAATTCGAATAAACATTCTATGATCTTTGCTATTACATCAAAGAGAATAGGACTGCATAATATTGTATCCCTTTGGGAAGATACTGGTGATCTGCTTTTAAAATATGACACACAAATTTTACCTTTCGATAATGTTAAACATGTATATTTTTTTAAACATTTATGTTATTGCCCGATTGTTAGCTGGGATTATTATTTTGCTAATTTTCGCTTCTGTTTGATGTAATAGCCAAAAAGAATTAACGATAGTTTAAAGTATATCTTAACAATCAAAGTAGACGCTGTTAAGAATTTTTGTAGATTGTTATTTGGCCACTATAATCTCTAGATCTTTCTATACTCTTTGATTTAATAGCAAAGGAAATAAAATGTAACTTTTATGTTGTTTAGTTTATGTAAGACATGTATAAAAAATAGCACGAACAATATTATTATATTTTGTTTATAACAGATATTAATCCATATATCCATATATATATATATATATACCATATATACATATATATATATATGGTAACAAACCATTTTTTCGCTTCAATTTTCGTTTTTTCATTTCTAAATGTTTCTGTCTGTCTGAGTGTGTATGTGTCAAATAAAATATTGAAAATTTATGGCGGATTGTGGGCGTGGGATAAAAGAAATTTGAAATAAAATTTTAGGTTTTTGGTTTTATTTGTTTTTAGAAAAAGAATTACAAATAATACATAAGAGTTTTGTTGTTGGTTGGTTTCTTTTGGTTCGCTTGATTTATCAGATGGTTCCAGCCGCTGCTTCTGCTGCTCTCAAAAGGAAACGAACGAAAACAGAGGAGGAGGATGGCGACAGCACCTTTCGGCACACCTTCTGGCATTTATTCCAATTGATTTGAAATTAAATTTTTAAATAAATAAAATGATGTTGTGTGGTGTTAGGTTCTTTTGCAGTTGTTTCTGTTGGTTGACATTGATTGATGGGTTGGTTTTGTATTTGGTTTTGATTGATTGGGCCTAAACATTGGAATATTTAGTGTTTTAACTAAGCAAACAAAATTCACTCATCTCTCATTGTTCTTCTGCCGTTGTTGCTTTTGTTAGCAGCTTTAGTTTCTCTTTTTCTTCTTCTTAATACAGAATTTAGCATGGATTTTTCTGGTTTTATATACTTGAATTATATATATAGTTTCATTAGAGAATAGTTTCCCCCTCATAGCAAAGGAAAAGTGTTTCGCAAATGGCATATGTAGAAACACAAATGACTGACTTTGACTGCTCTGGACCAACAACTGACTTGTGGTTACGCTGCTTTCTTCTTAATTACAATTATTTAGCCTCCTCTCCCTTCATATGCCATTCTAATATTTATAAATATTCCTTTAGACGCCATTTTGAAAATCCTTCTTCTCTGCTGTGAATGCTCTTCTGTAGTTGTTGTTACTGTTGTTCTTGTTTTTCTTCTTCTTGTTGTTCAGTTTGTATTATCGACTTGAAAGTTACTTCTTTTGTTTTTTATCATAATTGTTTTTGTTGTTTTCTTGTATTACTGAATAATATTTGCATAGTCAAAAAGGAAACATCTTTTGTTTTTTGTTGTTTTTTTTTTGTTTTGTTGGTTTTTGTTTTTAGTTGTTTGGTTAGTTGTCACCGCCCTCCTGTGGTTCATCACCATCACCCTGGGTATCGGAGGTCCAAAGAGTCAGGTTATCCCTCAACAATTGCATAATCAGTGTTGAGTCTTTGTATGAATCCTCATTCAGTGTATCCAGCTCGGCTATCGCATCATCGAATGCCTAATTTAAAAGTATTAACAAATATTAATATAAATTATTCAAAATTGACGATAATTTAAAGAAATGGTAAATTTGTTGGCAAGCATTTTCAATTTGTAGAACATTTAACACATTGGGTTAAGAGTATAATAGTTGCGCTTGGATCTAGGTATATTCCCCCCATTCGGTGATTTACAAGCATTAAACCCATTCAATTTAGCCATGTCTGTCTGTATCCGTTACGCCATGGTATTAAGGTATTTAGAATTTTAGCATTTTCAATTTGTAGAACATTTAACACATTGGGTTAAGAGTATAATAGTTGCGCTTGGATCTAGGTATATTCCCCCCATTCGGTGATTTACAAGCATTAAACCCATTCAATTTAGCCATGTCTGTCTGTATCCGTTACGCCATGGTATTAAGGTATTTAGAATATCTCATACATAGACTCACTTATTTAATTAAAAAACACTTACAGTAATTATAAATCTCTTTAAAAGTCGGATAAGATTAAGGGGATTAGAGTTTGTAGTATCTCACAGACGGTTCTTAGATATTTCACCAGCAAGGTACATACAAAACATGAATACATATACATGGGACACATGCGGATTAGAAAGCATTCAGCGAGTTTCTAGTTTTTTAGTAAAGACTGCTGGCGAAAGGTCTAAGCGATAGTTAGTTGATCATTACATAAAACAAACAAAACTTCGAACGATAACAAACGGTTGTATAAGACAAAAGAACTTGAACCTGTTTAGCTAAATGACAAGCCCTCGCTGGTGAATTGATTATTTCGTAATAAAAGACGGAAAAGTTGAGTGCTAGACCTAATCTGATTGGATGCGTTGGCTGCATTTTCGTTTTAGCAATATCAAATGCCTCTTGATAGGCTTTTTTCGAATCCTCAACGACGGCTTATAGTTGTCAAGAACAAAAAAAAAATAATTAAACAAAAATTAAAAAAACAGAAATTGTTTATACAATTAGTGAGAAAACAGAAAGAGAAAATGTTGTTAAAGATATATAGTCTTAGATTTCTAGATCATTGCTGCTTGCCATACAATTTGCCATTTCTTTATATCATCAGATATGTGGGTAATATATATTTGTTTTATTAACCTGTTTAGCCAATTGGCAAGCTTTATCTGGAGAGTTTAAGATCTCATAATAGAAGACAGAGAAATTAAGTGCCAGACCCAAGCGAATGGGATGTGTTGGCTGCATTTTACCCTTGCTTATGTCAAATGCATCCTGGTAAGCGGTTTGCGAGTCATCAACAACGGCTAAATTAAACGATTGATGAATGGTTTTTTGGTTGTTGGTTTATCATATCATCATAATTGTGTGGTAGGTGGTAGGGCAAACGGCAAATGAATTTATCAAATGATCTCTCATTTGGCAATACTTACTGTTGCGTGCATCTCCTGTGGCAACCTCAGCTAAATACCTGTAATAATCACCCTTCATCTTCAGATAGAAGACCTTGCTCTCTGGATTGCTGGCTTTTGGAATAAGATATTTGTCCAGGAGTCCCTAAAAAAAAAATACAGATTTATAAGTGATATACATTAAAGAGGCAATAAACTAAGTATTACCCCACATTCAAAATTGAAATGCAGCCCAGCTTTCTCGTATAAAATTTGTTAGGTTTACCTCGAATTGGCATGTTTAATTAATTATCTATGAATGGCGCTATTCTATTTGTACTCCCAGGTAATTAGGTTATCGGGCCCTTTCTCACACATGACTAGCATTGTTCAAAGGCATGGGCCGTTTCACCCCCTACCTCTTTTTTTAAGTATCGATTAACTGGCCCTTTATTTATAAAATACATTTACATTAATACACCCAACATTATAGCCCGCACCCATTAAAGCCCTCAAATTACTTTTAGACCAACGGATTTTAAATTGAGATAAAGTATTTTTAAAGCTGTGCACATGTATACTTCAAATTTTGCTACATAAAAAGCTTATAGACTTTCTTTACATCCCAAAACTGTATGTGTGTGTATACATACATATGTATAAGCGAACTGTTACCAATGGAAAATTTCATTTTAAAAATAGATTTATTGATTAGAACAACACACTTGGAGGAGCATTGTCCAGGCCAACTCTGAAGCATAAAATAAGTATAGTAATTACCCACCCTAAATAAATCATAGAGACATGACGGGCTTGCGCAGACCCAGGAAATTTTATGTATGATTTTCAGATTTTTTTTTTTGATTGGTACTTACCAAAACTTCATAGCAGATTTCCCTAAGCTCCTTCTCTACTCGCTCTCTGTACTCGCGGGCGAGCTGTTGTTTACGGGCGGAGGCTTCGGTTTTCTGCTCAATGGAGGAAATGACGCGCCATGATGACCTGTTGTTCCAAAAAAAAAAAAAAATTTAAACAAATTGTCTATATGTATGTATATGATATGATAAAGGGAGTTTCCCCTCTTTCAACTTACCGGCGTGCACCAACCACATTTTTGTAGGCAACGGAGAGCAGATTTCTTTCTTCATTTGATAGCTCAACGCCTGTCTCTGTGACTGATTTCATGGCCTGGGCCATGTCATCGTAGCTATAGAGGTGAAGAGAGTTGGTTACATATATGGAAATTATGAATTTTTAGGGTTTGTTTGCTTACCGTTCTGATTGCTCGGCCAATTTCGCCTTCTGGACCAGTTCTTCCTTATCGACTGTCGACATTTTTGTTTTTTTTTTTTAGTTACTTGACCAAACTAATATATGAATCTATGTGTAGAGGTGTAGGTTGTGTGTGTTGTTTGTGTCGGTCGGTGTTCGTTCCTCAGAGGAAAATCAATTTACAAAAACAACAGAGAGAGGAGGTAAACCGCACAGTTTGGATTAAGCCGCTTTCTGTAAATATACAATGTAAAAAAAGGAGAGGGTGGGGGAAAATGGTTTTTTAATTAACATTTTGTCAGAAAAGGTCAACGATGCAACAGGCTGATATGTATGTATGTATATTATCGATCCCGAAAAACGTTCAATTTTTATATCAAAAAACTTCAACCTTGCAGATGGTCGTTAAAAAAAAAAACAAATTCTACGTGTAGTTTGGCGGTAGAGCAGGAGGAAGAGGAGGCGAGCGATATTATAAAAATAAACCATGAATAAAAAAAGCGAAAGAAAAGTGTCGAGTGGAAAGGCGCGCCTGCCTCCCTGCTCACTTCTCCTCCTCCGCTTTTCCTGTGTGTAATGAAGTAAGCATGGACACATACATACATATGTATGCGTACGTATGTGTGTGAGCCAAAGATAGAAATGTATATGGGGAGTAGAGAGTGTGAGTACGAGAGAGTATGAGCGAGATGGCCAATTGAATCTTAACGGGTTTTTAAAAACTTCTGCACAGTCTCCAGAATTTTGCGAGCGATACATTAAAAAAAAATGAATGGAAAACTTTTTCGAAATTTAGTGAGAGATGAAATATCAATATAGTATACGTTATGACAACTATTTGAGTAATTACTAAGAGCCGTCTCGTTATTAGGTCAATTGACAAAAGCCCCAAATGAAACGAAGCGTAACATAACCTAGGCCCAGCGTAGTATAACCACCACTCTCCCCCTCAATCTCTCTATCATCATCGGTAACTACTCTACAAGCACACACAAGCCGTATATTGGCTGGGAGATAACGGAAAAAATTAAATTCGAAACCGTTTGTAGAATTTCTATGCGTTCTAATGTGATGACGGCAGACATTCGTCGAAACGGCCCCCCCTTCTCCCTCTCTCTCACACGACTTAAAAAGAGTGCATATACACATGTATTAATATATGTATATGTATATGTACATATATACATATATGTGGAATTGTAAATCTACCACACCGGGTCGGTTCCTATACTGCGAAAATTCACCATACCGGCCCCAAGAGCCGTATAAATGATTATGATTTGTGGGCCACAGCATGCGCAGTAGTCAAAGTCAAAGGAGAAAAACCAACACGCCCCCTCCTCCTCCTTCTCACCAAAGAAGGGCGAAATTCCGATACACCTTGCATGGAGTAAAAGCCAAGATTTGGGTGGTGAATGTGTCAAGAGGGGGGAGACAGAGAGAGGGGGCTCTTGATATGCGTCTCTGTGTGTGTAATTGTGTGTATAAATATAATCCCATTTTCTTCTTCAAGAGAGAGCGAGACAGAGAGAGAGAGTGAGAGAACTAACTCAATCAGACAGATGGGGACAGACAGAGACAGAGAGAGAGAGAGCGGGAGCATAGTGGGGACCAAAAAATTTATCTACCACACATTTAGACTATGTTGAGTTCAGAACACACGTAACCGCGTGTCCCCCTAGTAAATGTACAAATGTATGACTACTGCACGCGTACGAGTGTATGTGTATGTATAGCGGTGCGCCTACATACATACATGTGTATTCATTCCCATTCCCACATTTGTACATACAAATATAGTATAGGGGTGGTGAATTTTCAAAAATTCAATAAAACCGCTTTAAAACTATGTTACTATGTTTTTGGCCAACCCCCTTAAATAATCCGGTTGACAACCATTCAAAATCGTAAAAAGTTCTTTCGTTTCGGCCAGGCCAATGCCGTCGCCCCCGCCTACAATTTAGACATCTCACCGTTTCACACACACTGACTCACACACTCACACTCTCGCACGCTTACATATACATATACGCCAGAAATACCCATACTCATGCAAGGCGGGCATATTTTTGCACAAATTCACAGTTTGTCTTTTTGCGTAGTATTTTTATCGATCGCTGATTATGGCAGAAGAAGAACAGAATACTTATTTTTTGCGGCACCTTTCTGACTTAATTTTGTTTTTTGTTACTTGTCATCATTTTTCACATACATAATTTCAATTGTGTTTGTAATTTCTCGCTTTTTCTTGTAATACACGTGTTCTTTGCAGAAAAAATTCGTTTTATAATTTTTTTCACACCTTTGCAGCCACATACGTACGTAGATAGGTAGGCGTATGTGTGTGTGTGTGTGTGTGCACACAGATACTTTTTTTACTTACATTCGGTATCTTACTTGAAACGACACGGACACTACCGACGAACGAAAGATGAAGACGACGACTGCGAAAAAAAAACACCCTGCGGAAAAAAACACCCACTAGTCGAACTTCGTCAAACCACCTCGAACATGACTAAACCACCTCGAACCTAACTAAACTTAGTCGAACCTCCCTCAAACAACGTCGAACTTGTGACAAAACAGTTTGATCAGACTAAAGAGCCGAACCTTTTGGTTTGATCAAACTAAAGAGCCGAACTCGAACCGTTTGAGGCGAATCGTCACGAATGAGCGGCGAACTCGGCGAATTTTAACCACCATGAACGGCGAAACAATTTTGAAGTTTGCCGGGCATTTTTGTATTCGCCGGAATAATTTTAAATTCGAAACTAACAATTTTGAAACACCCACTACGAATTCTCTCAACTTTTCTGAACTTAATGAATACCTCCACTAATGCGCACTATGTTTATTTTTGCTGTTTTGTAAGGTGTATTAAACATTTCTCCGAATATATATAACACCCTATATGTGTGTCGATAACTGGCAGCACTTGTTGCCAGGTGTGTCAAGCTCTGCTACTGCAGTTCGTTAACTTTCAAATAATATATGTATGTACATATGTATATGTACCTGAATGCCTCAGGCTTATCAACAGCCACAGAGAGAAGAAATCGGAAAACAAGTTAATGACTAATTGAAGTAAATCAGTAAATGTCAGCACGTGATATTCATGAAATTAGTACATTTACACGTTCCCGCCAGCCACATTTAGTTGCTTAAATATGACGCATCAAATATTTCTTTTTGTAGTTTGTCAATTGTGCGCAATTGCCGTTTTAATTGGGTAATTTGAATGTGCCGCCACAAAGATACACACACACACATAATATGTATACAAATTCTTAAATTTGGAATATATGACGCATTGAAGGCCACCCACACAGCCAGCGAGAGTTGTGGAAATTCAAATTCCAACGGTCTTTTTTCATTGTTATTTCCCACAACCTGTTGAGAAAACCTTTATCTCCGCACCCTAGAGATTACGTCTGTTTCCTAACTATGTAGACAGGTTGAGCTGCTCTAATCAGCAAATTGTGCGATAAGCGAATCACTAAATTGCTTTAATAGAGAAATGTTAATTCCATTTAATTTTGCTGTGACATTGGGTTTGTTTTTTCTCTTCAAAATGCAACAGTCACAGTTGTCTATCTCTGTCTCGCATTAATGCTTATAGCCATATTTACATTGACCAATTTGTTGATTAAATCACTATGCCTCCCAACTTTAATAAGAGTATACGAATTACGTCATCATCGGCGTCCCACACAAGTACGCACATACATATACACCATATGTGGGAATGAATTTCCTTTGCACACACACACACACACACACTCACACGTACATATCTATATGAATTTTCCCTCAGAATTGCCCATTTTCAATATATGTATTTCACACACATGTGCAGAAATCAATAATTATTTATGTACATTTGTTTAATTTGCATGGACAGACGAAAAATGCCGAAGCTCTGCAATATGGCGGCCCGCAGCCCCAAAATTTTACTCACTGCGATGATTTTACTTAAAGTATTTTGTACTCTGGCAATTAACACAAACATTAACCAGTTGAACCCATTAACACTACTTGTTCTTGTCAACACTTTAACACACTTAGCTAATTAATTAAATTACACATTAATTAAATTCACCTTCTCCAACTATATTCCGTTTTCCGTGAATTCTGGCAACACTAAATCTTCACAAGTGATACCAGACGCTTTAGGCGGCAACATCTGGCAGCGTTGTGAGCTTACGGCTAGAAATTTAAACAAAATATTGGGCTGAATCAATTACAAATTTGATTAATTAATGAAATTAAGTAGGTTAATTAAGGTTAATTTGTAACCAAGAAATTTAGGGCAGAACCAATATTTGGCTTCCTCTTTAAACTAGCTTGTTTTTGCATTGCACTGGCCAGAATGGAAGATAACTATCGATTATTTCTTTAACTCGTTTTGCTCTTCTCTAAGCGGTCGCACGTGTTTACCAGAGAATTCGAATTTGTTTAAAGTAATTTTGGAATTTTCATTTAAATAAACAGATATGCCACGCTCTAAACGCGATAAGAAAGGTGAGAATTCGAATGTATATTCTAAATACGAAATAAACGAAAATGTTTCCCTTTTTAGTGTCTTTGACCAAGACAGATCGTAAGGGTTTGGCTTGGAAACAGAGGATTATTGATGACATACGCTTCTGTGTGGAAAAATATCCCAATATCTTTGTATTCCAAGTGCAGAATATGAGAAATAATTTGTTAAAAGACTTGAGGCAAGAATGGAAGCAAAACTCACGCTTTATATTTGGCAAAAATAGAATTATGCAAATTGGTCTGGGGCGGACAAAGGCCGAGGAAACAGAAAGTGATCTTCATAAGGTAAGTGGGTAAAACCACATTAGGAAGCATTTCTTAACTTTAAATTCAACGATTTTTAGCTCTCAAAGCGACTCAACGGCCAAGTAGGTCTCCTTTTCACAGAGAAATCCAAGGAGGAGGTCTTGGAATGGGCTGAAAACTATTGGGCTGTGGAATACGCGAGAAGTGGTTTTGTGGCCACTGATACGGTTACTTTACCAGCGGGCCCTCTGGAGGAATTCACACACTCGATGGAGCCACATTTACGATCATTGGGTTTGCCCACTAAACTGGAAAAAGGTGTGGTGACCATATACAGTGACTACACAGTTTGCGAAAAAGGCAAGGTCCTAACGCCTGAGCAGGCTAGAATTTTGAAGTTATTGGGAAATCCTATGGCCAAATTTCGCTTGACTATGAAATGCTCCTGGACAAAGAAAGATGGTTTCCAGTTGCATGTTGAGGATAATGTTGACGAAAATCAAAGCGACAGTGCCATGGAAGATGAGCCAGAGGATGATAATGATAAAGAAGAAATGGAGGGTGATGACGAATAGCTTAAGATTAGCATGTTAATTTAATGTAAACAGCAAAATATAGTTAAATATATTTTTGTTCAGAGATTTATGATGTTTTCTAAGCGGATGACAAATTGCCACTGCCGCTGCCTCCTCCTCCGCCGCCACCGCCCTTCTTGGTGGGCCTATATGCTATGACATAGCGTTGAGCCACCGGCAAAGGTTCTGCATAGCCATTCATATACGATGAATCCTCAAAGAGGACTTCATAATCTTCTGTAGCTGTCTGCGGCAAACGATGCACTATTGCCTTGTAAAAGCATGTCGTCTGCGGGTACAGAGCCATTACAACAGTGTCTTTCGGGAAAAGAGCATGTCCGTCTGTCTCCGGATTGGCACGCATCAAAGGCAATGGTATCACCTTTCGTTTGCTTAGCACATGCCTATCTTTCTGCTCTTCATCAATGTCTATCACATCGTATTTGTTCTGACGGTTCAAAAATTGAACAACCTCAGCTAAAATCCAATTTTCCTCCTCATCAATGCCCTTAGCTAGGGCAGCCACATTATCACCCACTTTTGAAATATAATTGGATTCAGCAGGTATAGCTCCACAAAGAGCCGGAGCTCTTTCGTTTGGTCTGCTCACAAATAGAGGCAATGTCTGTGCTGATAGCTGCACCATTTTCATTAGAGCACCACGTCTAATTGCCTCCTTGTTGCCGGCATTGCGAGCTGAAATTTACAGGGTATTAAATTAGTTTCTCAAATTATTTAACGCGCACACTTACCCTGTATTCTTCTTTCGTTGCGTATGTTTCGGATGTCATTTATTTTTGCCAAAGCTGATCGTATCGTCGCCTCCTCTTGTGTGGCGTCCACCATGCTGGCCTTTAATAAAGTTTTCAGTTTCGGATTTGTGACTTGCGAGCGAACTAAATTTGATATAGAATTTTCCGCCCTGCGCCGCTCTTCGTCGACTTTGTGTATATGATGCTGAATATCTTTCAGACGATCCTGAATCTGTTGAGCTGCACTTTCTGCTGTCAAAGGCATTGTTGAAGATAAAAAACAAATTGAAATGTATGTTTATTGTTTGGCTTGGGCAAACGTAATTGTGATGACACTAATATTTATCGATTGTACAGGGTTGGGTAATGCTGAAACAGTCCTTGAGTAATCCACCTCTAACTCAGACCGGCAATATCCAATAAAAGCTTTTAAAGAAATATCACTTATTAAAATTGAATTAAAACGCATCTTTAATTGGCAGAGCTTGCTAGGTGAGTTTTTCTTATTAAATACAATACGTGGGAATAAAAACAATCCATTTGAAAGCAGAAAACAGACAACTGCCTCAATTCTTCTTACCGGCTCCGTAATACATAGATGCTGGAGCTAAAATGGACGCTTCTCAAAAAATGTATCGCAATGTGCCAACACCAGCTGGTACGCAGCTAGGTCTAGCCGTGAGTACACCTGATGGTGGTTTACTTTATGCCGGCAACCGATGCATAAATTTCATAGGACCACCTCCAGGACCAGGGCAGATTAAGACGATGTCGACGCGTATCAATGTCATAGCTCTGGATGTGAGTCCAATGTGGGGTAAGCCCAACGACAAGACGAAGCCATTTGCCATAGTGGCCGATGATCTGAGTGTGCAGGTGTGGGACTGTGAACTAGGCGAGGCCGTGACTGGTCACAAGGCTCACCAGCATCAACAAGAGGCAGCACGTAATGCCAGATACCACTCTGGACCTTCAAAGATTGTATTAATGGGTTATCTAGCGAATGGTAACATATTGTCCATCGATGCCAACGATTTGGTCATCTACTGTGTAGCCTCTAATACTTATTGTCGCCGGCCGACTTTCATTTCGTCCAGGAATCACATGTTTAGCAGCTTGAAATGCTCGCCTTTCAGTGAGCATACTTTTGCCCTTGGCACCGTTATGGGCAATGTTTTGGTTTGTGATCTCCGCAAGATGACCATTTTGTATAAGTTCCATGGTCATAAAGCAAGAATATGCGGTATTGCCTGGCGCGAAATTAAGCAGGAACAGCGGGTAAAGGATGATCGACTTCTTAAATTTGGCCAGCTATCGCACCAGGCAGAGCAGTGGCGTAACCGCAATGGACAGAAAACGGAGGTAGCTCCTCCGTCATCGTTAATTACTCAAGCTCAGGCAGCTGAGAATTCTTTCAAAGAACAAGAAGTCGGCAAAGCTCCTCCTTCAGTGTTAATTAAGTCTAGGGCACTGGAGGAATCTTCCGACGCCTTTGATATTTATAATTTTGATCATCTTAATGAAGAGTTTGGGGCGCCATCGGAGATACGCTTGTCGAAATCATCAGATGATGCCAGTGTGTTTGTGGGACTAGAGAAGCCAACAGGTGATAAAACTGAATTTGACTTTATGGAAGCCTGCAAAAGCCTGAAAGAGGATCTAAAGTCTCACAAAGTAGGTGATTCGGTCCCTAAGGAAATGGAAGTGACGTTGCAGGATTGTGAGAAGGCTAAACTAACCGCTGGTTCACCCCCTTGCAGCGATGATGATGATGGAGATGATAGTAAATCAGGAACTTTAAAGGATGAAGACTCCACGGAAGGCAGTCTGGAGGTTATCCAATATAGCTCCTCTAGCGATGATGCTGTCATTGTTGATGGCGATGCAGCGAAACCGAAGAGAGAGGTTTTACATCACATTTACCATCAGGCTGAAGTGCATGAGACTCCACCCGAGGCATTGGAGGAGCAGAAGCAGCCGATTACCATACAAGGGAACGCTCCACAAATGACTCGCCAAGATAGCATTGAAACTGTATCTTCCATTTCGATGGCCTCAGTACCACAAACAGATATTCTGGTAGTGTCCATCGATGCTGATGAGGTGGTAATGGTTTCAAATACAAATACGGGTGCCCATTGCGGTAAAAATTATAGCAAATTTAAGGGGACAGGTAAGTCTCTACTCTTCATTTTAACGAGACCTAAGTAATATTTAACAAAGTTTTTGTTTACTATTTCCAGGCAACAAAACAAATGCCCAATGGCTAGATAATAGCACAATTGTGACCCTAAGTCGCCAGCAGTTGTTCTTTTGGTCTTTGACCTATGATGAGAAATTACTTCGCTATAAATTTACCAAGAGTCAGCAGCATAAATGTTATCAGCGTGACATTGTAGCATTTTCTTGCTGCCCAACGAACGGGCAAATTTGGGTTTGCATGAATAACCGTACAATTGCTGTTATGGATTCTTTGAATGGTCTAATAACTGACATGTTTGGCACCATATCATTCGGTGTCCGAGCTTTGGCTGAGTGTCCGGATGATATGAATAAGTATGCCCATATTATTGTACTATATCTTTAGTCCAAATTAAAATAT